>OY728156.1:290761290-292088720 GCA_963277665.1 Viscum album
ATTGAATGTTATGATTCATTAGTAAACTATCAATGTGTTATATCTTCCATCATAGGAAGAATCCTCCTTATTATTTTAGAAGTGTTATTCTAATCCCCCCATCCCATCTCCACAGGATATTAAACACATGCTGAATTCATTTCCACTAGTCGTGTTTAGTTGTCTCAATAGAAATTAGAACATGTGATAAGACCAAAAGAATTTATCCAATTTATATGATTGGGAGGCATGAGTAATAAATTTTTGAAATAACTATTCCCCTATCATTAATTATCTCATGGTCGGTACATGATACCTTGGGAATAGGGTCAATGATGTGTCCAATTAGATTCTATACTAGGAGATATTAATTCTAGTTCCCATTTAACCAAACATTAAGTGATTCCAAGAAACACCCAATAATTTCGTCCTTGTTCATAATAGTTTTCAACCCTATAGATATAGAAGCAACTTAATTAACTGCTTCCCACTGTGATATTGAACTGGGAATGAGTTCAATAAATGAAATGAAAATCTATGAGGGGGCCTAGACATGGAAAAAATACCTCTAGAACCAACCATGTTAGTATTATGAAACAACACATCATCCCATTTCAATCAAATATTATACATTATAATTGAATGTAATGAAATAAACCCACCTTTAGTAATTTGGAATGTGGGGAATCAAGGACACCAACACATGAATCGTATGATGCCACACTTATGGAACTCATAGAAATCATCAAAATAATTTATTAAATTAAAAAAACTAATATATATTACCCATGATATATCACCCACAATTTTAATTTATTGACCCTTTTATTATTATTTTTAACTATATAATGTGTTTGGGTGATCTTTGGGAGGGTTTGGAATAAGATTGTGATGTTTTATGAGATTTTATAAAAGATAAAGTTTGGTAAAAGGTTATTGAAAACTATTAAAATTCACCCATGGAACCACGAAAAATGAGATAGGGGCTTAGGGTATGTTTATGGTTAAGGAGCACGTTTTGGTCAAACTATGTGGCTACTAAGTCAATACTATGAAAATCATGACAGTGTGATTTGACATAGTTGGGATAGATTTTGTAAACATTTTGATCCATATATGTGAGGCTACCCCTTAAGAATGTAGTTGGTGCATGGATATCCCATGATTTTTCATACCACAAGACTAACTATGCATAGTTTAAAAACAAAATCCAAAAAAGAGTATCTAGGCCGGTTTTGTGTTTTAAAAGTAGATTCTTTGAAAATGTCAACCCAAACTCCAGATTCCACCCTCTCAAGCAAATTTTTATCTTTACTTATTTATTTGGAAGTGATATGGAGGATTTAATGGTGTGTTGAAGCCCAACTATCATGGTTAACCATTATTTATGGTTATTCTTGATGATTTTTATAATATCAACTTATCCCTCTCTCTCAAATTCTTTTATTTATATCTACTGGGGATAGATATAATTTTTTTTTGAAATATTATTAAATATATAATTTTTAATTTCATAAGAGGATATATAATGTGGGTTTTTTATATATTTAACCCATTTTCATTGATGTTTTTCTGTCGTTTTCCATTTTCTCCAAGTATTCTATGGTAGGTGTCTTCAAAATCAACTCAATTTTTTTGAACATTATGGATTTCTTTAAAATTATGTGTTTTCATTGAAAATAATTGTGAAATTTTTGTGAATAAATTATTGGAAACCCTCTCTAGTGACATTTGATAGAATTTTTAAGTTGTACATTTGTTTTGCAGGGTGAAATTGGTAATTTGATATTAAAATGATGCTTTTAAAATGCCCGTTTCGTTTAGAGTCATGGAAATTTATTTCAATAAAAGGGTTTGTTTTATTGAAATTTTTGGTTTCAAATGATTCTATTAAAAGTAAAAAAAAATTAATGGATAAAGTGGCTTTCTTAATATTTTAAGAACAGAGGTTCTATGTGTTAATGTGCATTCAATATTAATAATGGTAAGAAGTCTCCACTATTATTAGTATAATTTATAAGGTTTAGGTTTATCCCCTATAAAATGGTTCACTATGTGATTACATAATGATGGGATGAATTTCCACTATCATGTATAGGGTTCTCAAGGTATAATTCATTATTGGATGTGTGGGTTTATTTAATGGAATTGATTATGAAAAAAATGAATTTTGGAAATGGTTTTATAAATTTTGTTTGCATTATTCCTTGGAAAATGATAATTTTTACAACTCCTTTGGTATGAAACAAATTTATATAATGATATAAACAATTTTAGAAATTATTTTCCTTAAACTATTTTATATAATTGTGATAAAAGTTTTTATAATACTGGTGTGAGAAGGGATGTAATTTCAGAAAAACTATTGAGCTTCGTTTCTCACCCATGCTTTGGATCTTTTGGGATTTTGAAGATTTTGTTTTTCAAGAAAATGGTGAATGTAAATTATCACACTTCTCTTTCAGTTTTAGAGTCAATTGGGATATTTTTCGGGTGGATCATGGATTAGTTTAGATCATTAAGTTGTGGTTGGGTTTGATTTTGTTTTGGGTCACAGTCATCTGTTATGTAGCTGCACATCATAGTCTTCAATTTTGGTACTTGTTTTGAGATTTATTTTAATATCTATGACATACATGACTTATTTAATTGTTAAATTACATTTAATTTCCATTCATGCTTTGTTTTGGTGGTTTCCCAACTTTTATGGAGGAATAGGTGAGTTTACATGAATTGGGCCGAACTGTGAGCCCATTTCCAGATTTTAAAAAATATATTTACTCCATTATAACTACTTCACTTTTAAACATTTTTCAACCATTCCAATTCCAAATTTTCATCCCCTGATCTATAAACAACTCCATATTAATTTGGACTATTTATGAGTCAATAATTATGGTGGATATGGGTTTTTATTTAATGGATTGGGCTTGCCCAAAAGCCCATATTCTACATTAAAAATAAATTTAATTCTTTAATATATCCTTCAATATTTACGTTTTTTTTAATTCTAAATCTCAACCGATCCCACATAACTATGTCATGACCCCATTATTTATTTACACAATTTGGAGGTCAATAGTATGACGAAGCACATCAATCCTTCTATGGATTTCAGAAATATCTTAGTTTTACAGAGGTAAATTGATCATTTCACAACTAATATTTTCACTCTTTTTCCCTTATTCAATTTCCTACATTATCTACTAATTCTTTTCCGGACCTCCATTGGGTGGTTGGATATTTTCAAATTTGGATAGTGGTGGATTTTGTGTCATTTTATTCAATATTTTTTTGAGTAACTGTTTCTCTCTTCAATTTCAACCTTCTCCTTAGGGTTTCCTCCCTCTTTCATTATGTTCTAAAATACCTAGAATATAGGGTTATAACCTATGGTTTGATTTGGTTTCTTTTTGGTTAAATAGTGTGGTTTAGGGCTGAATTTATCTTCCTTGTGATGCGGTGGTGGTGTGGTTGATGTTTCGCACCATGTTTTGAGGGATTCGACAATTTCATTAGGTGGTTCCATGTGTTAACAATTATTGATGAGTTATTATGATATATTTACTAATTTTTCATATTCCTAATACATTGGGTGTTGTGAAAACAACTTTTTATGATTTATTTGGTAATGTTTTTCATTTTATAGTTTCATTTAAACTTGAAATTGTGTGTTTTCATGTGTTACTCATGGGGTATTATTTGTGTATATTTTATAACATATGGAATTGGTTTACTAAATATTTTTTGGACTGTAAATTCTAGTTTGTTAATGTATAAATGTCATGTGGGCCTAAAAATAGAGTTTTTGAATAGGTTTTAGGTGTAAAACAAGGTTATACTTCTTGAGAGCATTTTATGAAAATGTGTGTTTTCATTTGTATCTTTTGTAGTATTATTCAATGTGACTTTATAAAACATAAAAGTGTTTTTATAAATGACTCTAGGGATTCCAATTCAGGTTTGGATAGAAATTGGTATGGTTTTCGGTCATAAATGGGGGTTTCGAAATGGGTTTTGTGTGCAAGACATGTTAACCCAACTTTGGTTCTTTTTATGAAAATTGAAAATGTTTTAGTTGGTTAAAAAAAGTGGTAAAACGGTGCATATGTACTGTTTGGCATGTGTGTTCACCTATTATGGTGTTTTGAAAGTTGAAGTTATGTTTTAATATATTATATATTTTTAGAATGTTTTCTAAATTTCCGAAATTTTTTATTAAATTGTGATGTTGGAGAGAAACTTGTTTGGGGACAGTTTCATGTAAATTTGATGATAAAATGATTTTTAAGGTAAAAATGATATTATGTAAAAGTAATTGGTCTTTTATGATATTTGTGCTATAATTGAATTGTTTCATAAAATTTTTTAATGGATTTGTGGAAATGTTAAAAAAATGTGAAATGTGTTGTGGGCTATTTTTGTGTGAGTCGGATTTCAAAATTAATTTGAAGGAAAAGTGGACTTTTGTGACTTTTGTTGTATACATGTGGGATGTTTGGGGAATTTATGATATGGAAATGGTATTTGAAAGTATAAAGTATCTTCATTGACTTGTTGAACTTGTTTGAGCACAAAGGGAAAACCTGGGTATCTAGGTGGGTCGACGTGTACTAGTATGCTAGTTAATTAGTGGGGTTTGGACTCAGTTTTACATAGAATGAATGATTCTTTCAACTCTAAATAATCTATGATAATGATGATTGGGGGCCACTTGGTTTTGGTTATGTTCCCTACTAGTGGCTTATGCGTGAGAACAAATATTTGTGATGGTTACTCTCACTGATATACAAGGTACCTGGGACCCACATTTAGTTGTGCCTAGGGTATATTTCTCATTGATTATGCTCAATAGATATTTTGTGCTTACCGTTGGAATACTTTATAAGTGTCTTGTAAATTCAGTAGCTTTGGTATTTATTTTAAATGTATTTATTCTATATATTATCCCACCTGAAAATTGTTTTTATTTAGTGTTTCATCTTTTGGAAATTGTACAAGCATTTCATGTTTTTGAAAACATGAATGTTTTTCATCTTTGAATATTTATCACATGGAATATATTAGTTGTGGTACCAATTGGTCTTTGTCTCACACCATACTTACACCATTGGGTGTATGTATACGTGGTTATTTTTGTTTTTGTAGGTTGGGTACAGTTTTTAGTGCCAGTGGTCTGGGTTTCTAGTATGTCCTTGGTGGTGATGTCTTCTGTAGAAGGCTTGAGGGCGGTGCCCCTTACCATGAGGGTTCTTAGGCTGTTACCTTTTTTTGTACCTTTGTTATAGTCTTGCTGAGTTGTTTTAAAATATGTAATTCAGTTCTGATTTTTTGTAAAAGATTGTATGGATTAAAAAATCTAGATTCTTTTTATTGGATTCTTTTGTTGTTTAATGATTATAGACAAAGGTAAATCATTCCCAATTTTCATTTTATGATGCCCAGGTAATTGTACCATCCCCTGGGGATCGGGAACTTCCTTCGAACCTTGTTTCGGGACGGGTGGAGTGCTGGTTTTGATGTTGACCAGATTTGGTTCAGGACAAAATGGTATGAAAGGTAGTTCACGTTAACTATTTGGGTCATGTTATTTGGGAAAGAGTCTGGATAGACTGGAGCTAGGATTGATGGGACTTGGAATTCCAGTTATGGGTAGTGTACTTGATCACCACATCTCAGGATGGGATTAAATATTCTAGGAGAAGTCGGAATTTATCTAAGTCCTTTGGATTTCTTGGTTCGATGATGATTAGGGGAAATGAAAAGGGAGTTGGGTTAATTGTCTTAGTGAGCTTGTAGGGCCTGTAAATCCATGTGGGTCCAAGGATATTCCCTATAACACTTTCTATGATCATTATGTTATTATAATATGGCCACCAACAATATTTCCATATAACCCACTGAAACTTGTTTCCTCTCGCATTGTTTTGTGCTTTAGTTTTGAAATCTTGGCACTTTGGTTTTAATAACCGTAATGCTTTTTGGAAATTATTTCCAAATAAAGAGGGAATGGTATGATTTATGAAATGGTGGAACTTAATTTTTAGAATTGATTTGAAATTTAAAATGTTGTTCTTATACCTCTTTTCAAAGCATGAACTATATTGAAGTTGGTTTGGAAAATTTTTTACAATAGTGTTTTCTAAACAATCAAAGCATGTTATAATGGGATGAGATGTTTTGAAATTGATGTGAATATCCTGAAATTGAGTTATTCTATAAATGTTTTTTCTTTTTGAAATGTTTTGTAAGATGTGAATCTTGATTTTGATCTTGTGGTTAGAAGTTTTGATAAAAAAAGGATATGTTGGTGACCTGTTTTGGTTTTGAAAGGTGGACAGATTTCCTTGTTTTAACAATTGGTATTTCAGTGAGCAACCACATGCATGGGGTTGTATGGGATGATTCATAGATGATGGCACTACATGATGAGTATCAGGATGGATATGTGTAACACCCCAAGATTTCATAGTGTGTTATTTCTTCAAAATAATTCAATAACTTGCACTCCACGCAACACCGACTTCAATCACACCATGACTTACAAAAAAAAAGCCATTCAAAATAGGTTATGAATAATATTATCTAAATTTTAAACTTTATATAATCCTTATAATTTTAGAATCCATATTATGAGTTTCTTAGATATAATGCAAGAACAAATTCATTTTCAGTATTGCACTTTTATCAACTTTTAACAGTGAACCCTTTTTAAATACAATATTTTAAACCTTTTGACTAAATGGGGACATCAAAAAATTTAAAATGAAACATCCCAAGCTTCCACGGTACGCTTTCCTTTGAATAATACAGTAGCGTGTGTTGTACGCAACCTCGAGTTCTAACACACACCACAACTAATTAAACTTGCCGTTGTGAATAGTAATACCTACTTTTTGAAATCATATATATTCAATATTTCAAAATGGACTTCATTTTTAGATTCGGAATATCAAAATTAGCCTAGGGTGAAATTTTGGTACATTTCGGATAACTTTCATATTTTGATGAATAGTGAAAATTACTAAATTTTAATTAAAAACAACTTTTTTAATCAAAATAATTAATAGTGATAAATTATGAATTTGAGTGGTTTTAAAGTATATTTAGAATATATTATTACCATTTAATATAATGTTGGTCATTGGACATAATTTTACAATTAAACCGAACATAAACAAGTGTCAATCTTTTGATAGTTATTACCTCTTAAAAACACGCTTTTTGTTTTGACAGCGGGAATTAATTTTAAATTAATTTCTGCCACTTCTGTGTTTTGAATTTAGAAAAATGGATTCCATATTTGGAATCAGGATGTTCAAATTGTGTAAATAGGTAACTTTTATTTTTAGACATTTTGAATAATTACTGCGGTAAATATTTTATTTACCACGGTTAAGGGTAAATCCGGTAAATAAGGGTTAAAAAAAATAATATTATAATAATACTAAATTACCCTAAAACGTGTCTTAACCCTATTGGTTGATACATAGTCGACCATGGGCATCTTTGGGTCTATTTTGGGACCCCATGGATCCACTTGTAAGTGATAATGACACTTTATTTTAATTAAGTCAAAATGAATACAAAAATGACACAAGCATATATCTTTTAGAACAACAATTTTTACATAGGGTTATACATGTTGGATTTTCGATTATAAATATTCATTAGAAAGATAAAAATATTTCCTACATAATGATATTTTATTTATAATTTTTAGACATTAAATAAGTTATTTTATTTATGACACAATGATGATGCAGTAATTACTATAATAGTGAAAAATTAAAATAATTGATATTATAAATACCCAAATAAATATAATATGAAACTTTTAATGAATTAAACTAATTTTCTAGGCTAATATGATATATTAGGATTGATTTAATGGACTTTTTTCGAAGTAATCAATCTGTTATGAGTTTCACAAAAATCAACTATTGAATAGTGTCAAAATTGACATAAAAGAGTTCTTAAAACAAATATTATATTATTAATTGATATTAAATTCCTAAAAATCTAAGGTTCGGCCAAGAGACTTATATTATTATAGGTTAATCATTAATGGACCACTTGGGGGTCTCTTGGATGTATATAGTAAGTTTATTAACCATAATATATAAAAATACAAAGAGACATTGTAAAAGTGAAACTAATTAACTTAGAGTTAATACTTAAAGATAAGGTTAATATAAGTACCCAAACCTGTCTAAATTCTATTGGATGAATTGTTTTCGACCTATCCCCACCTCATCCTTTTAATAGTCAACTTTGGAGCCTTTAGAAACCGAATATGAATTTATTATAAATTAATATTTCTAGCTTTTCCAAAGGTGCCCCTCACCCCTCTTATAAAAGGGCACTCCTCCTTCTCATTTCTTCACACCTTCAAAGCCTTTTGGTTCGGCCAAACTCTGCCCAAATACTCTCCCAACATCCCTCAATACAACCTAGAGGCCTTATTTTGATCAGAAAGCCAACCTAAGGAGCCCTTTTGATCAAATCAAAAGGAAGAACCCGAAGAAGAGGTAATGATTTCACCACCCTTTTCTAAGTTCATTTCTTCTTCCAATTCTTCTTCCTTTGTTCTTACCATTCTGAAATAATAACTCCAGTATCTCACATATACTGTGATGTTATTATAAATATGGTACAACCATATTCATTATCCTATCCACCCTTTGAAAAACATGTCACCATACGTGCGTACGTACGGCTTACCGTCTCCACGTCGTGGTGTAATTGTTATTCAATATAATATTATTTGGATGGGTATAATAATGATGTGTAACTCATGTAAATAATAAATATAACATGTTAATGATTCTTTATATATGATATACCATTCATTTATATATTATTTTAATATCAAAAGAATGATATTGTCGCTCGTGCGTACGTACGGACTACCGTCTCCACGAACGCGATGAGATTCATTCTCCATCGTATCCATTCAAGTATAATTATCATTTTATGATTTAAAAATGATGTTTAAGGACTTGATATCATTCTGGATATGAATAAGATACAACAAACATGGCTTATGTAACAAAACATATAAAAGAAAATGAGTAAGTTAACACCCGAAACGATGATAATTCTAAGATATTATTAACAAATCAATGTTAAAAGATCATATATGATATCATATTAATATATATGATTCTTGTATAATTTAATAACAACTATTTCACCATTATACAGGAGGTTAACCTACCCCAACCAAGGAAAAGTACAAGGTAAGGGTTATTTCACAATCTCTTCATTATCCGAGGTTGTTTATACGTAATAATCTACTGGGATCTCGTTATCATCCACATCCATGTTTCTTCAAAATGTATTTCAAAACATTTTTACTATTTACAAGAATATGGGTTAAAGTCATTTATACCCTTGTTTGACTTTTTATAAGAGGTTTATAAAGGAATCTTTCCGTCGTTTTCAAAACAAGGTCCTTTTTAACCTTTTCGACAGAATTGAGGTAAGAATGTTTTTTTTAACTTATACGGCAGGTGCGGTTATTTTCCGCCGTTATAAAATCGTCGAAGTTTTCCATACAAGATTATAAGAATATTTTCAAAGAAAATGTTTTATTTTATATGGATCTTAAATGATTTCAAAATAAAAGGAGATACTTCTTTAAAAAGAATTTTGATTTCATCTATGTCAACATCCTTTGATAGATTTTAAGATTATTTGAAGTTGATTTATTATGATACAAAACTTCTATATTGTATTGAAGGTTTTGTGATATGTTTGACTGTGGATGTGCAATTTTTATACCATTCATAGTTTATGGTGAAATTATTGACATTTCGTATACTAGTTTTAATACGAATGTTTATGTTATGTTTAAACCTTTTCATATGGGAATGCATTGGACTTAATAAGTGACGGGTGGAGCCCGCTATAGCTCCTCGATGCATCGGTAGGTCTCATGAGACAAACTAGTGTCTTGGCACAAGGCCTTGACAAAATCTTATTTGTAGTCTTGGCACGAGGCCTTGAATATGTGGTTATGATAGTCTGGCATTATGCATTCCAACATTATGAAAGTGGTTATTGATATTGCATGTGATTATTCGATTAGTAGAATATCCATGTGAATAAGTAAATGGCATTATTTCATTTTACTTTTTCCATACTATGTTGAAGCTCAATTTTAAAAGGCTTTTGTTTTAGTAATTCATTGCCTTAAATGTTTATGCTTATTTTGAATGTTCCGCTATATTGTTATCCTTACTGGGCATTTGAGCTCACCCCTTTTCTATGTTTTATTTATCCCAGGTAGTGAAGAAGTAAATTATGAATGACTTGCAGGGATATTATGAGGGGTTAATAGTGTGGATATGAAGACTTTGTTGTTGTAGTAGTTTTTCACTTTGAAGTGTAATGTAAAACTTTATGATTATATCTAGTGTTTCCAAGGCTACTAAACCAATCGGTCTTTCGGGATTTGATCTTTCTTGTGATCATGCCAATGTTATGTAATAATGCACCGACTCTGGGTAACTGGGGTCAGGGCGTTACAGTTGGTATCAGAGGAAGTTTAGTACAAACCTTGGAAGCTAGATTTAGATAAACTCTGATTAGAGCACGTATACCTAAGATGAACTTTGAGGATTAGTATAGAACTTCCTAGAATTTTGGTATTGTAGAGATTTTGTGAGTTTTCCGAGCAATACATCCCTGTCTGGATACGAGCAGGTAGAGGCGGCTCTGGCACAGATGTACCTAGGGGTAAAACCCGAAAACACCGCTTTGAGCTAGACTCGAACGGGAACTGGTGCACGACAACGGGCCTTGCTGCACTCTTGGTTACGACACTCCCGGGGGATATGCTTAGGATAACTCTCATTTTCTTTACAAATCATTATGAAGGGTTTATGAGTATATACTTCCCCAAAGAAAACATTTTTATGATTATGGATTATATCCATAAATAGTTCAATTTATGTTAAGTGTTTTATAAGTATGGGATTATGTATTTTGATTCATAAACTGATCTAGTTTATGCCATTGTTTAGAAATGGCGCCCAGTAGAAGGAATGAGAACTCCAGAAATACACATGATTCAAAGAGAAGGAAGGATCATATCTTTCATGGTCTTAAGCTAGAATTTATAAGAGAAATAGTCTCCCATGTATTATCATCATATGAAGAAATAATATCATGTGTTGATAAGATAAGTAAAGAGTTTACTGAGTCTTATGGCTTTGAAGGGAATCAAGAGAAGAAAAGGATGGAAGAGAGAAAGATGGATAAAGGGAAAAGGGAAAAGAAGAATTTTCTCATATGTGGTAACTGTGGAAAGAAACACCCTGGAAGTTGCCTGAAAGGAATGAGAGTTTGTTATAAGTGTGGAGGAAAAGGGCACAAAGTACGTGACTGCAAGGGTAAGAAATTGGTTTTTAATGTACAATGCTTCATTTGCAAGGAGTTTGGACACCACGCGAACCTATGTCCCAGTCATCAGACTATGCCACAAATGATGTTATTGGATAATAATCAAGTTATGATACTACCACAGATGAAGAGGAATGATTAGAGTTCTTATGTTGATTATGTCAATTGAGTGTTGTATCAACAATGTACTTGTTACAATAATCATGGAGTATATAAGGATTGTACTGCAGTACTATTTCATTAAGGACTTGAGATTGTGTGGAACAAAGAAAAGTGACTCAATAGCAGGATAAATTTTTGGAAAATATATGGTTGAGAGAATGATAAATCATAATATAGTTCTGATACTGAGGTAGTGATTTTGGAATAATATGTGATTGTTTTGGATAAATTATATTGGATATTCTTGACTACCCTGGAACTGATTAATGATTTGTATATTCCATCATTGTTGGGGTTTAAAACATTTTTGGATTAATGAAGTATATCCAGCTTTCTATATGGAATAAGGGAGCATGAATGTAATCAATAAGGAATATGGTAATTCAGGATGTTTCGGTGTATTAAAAGAATACATGATGAAGGTATTCATATGCTATTACAGGGTAAAAAGGTTCTACATTATGTTTACCTTACTTATAAATGTTGGACTGTGAGTTTGGATAGAAGTATTTTGGATAGTTCTAGTTTGGATTATTTTGGATTGCCATAAAAGGACAACCCGGAGGTCGGGCGGCAACCCGTCGCGTCCGGCAAGGCTGCGAGACTTGAACCTGCTACCGAAGGGCGACAAGGGTGTATCACCTACCACTGGCCCACGAGATGTCCTGGATTAAATAATGTAGTTTTTATTAAAAGATCTTATAGATGAATTATAAATTCGTTTATTTTGGAACCCTATACGAATAGTGTAAATAGAATTTTTTTTACATTCTATTATCTTTTAGAGTGAAAGATGAGTTTGTGGTAGAAATTTATTAATGGATAAAACTCTAATTATAAAGTAAGTATATCTCCTTATGATCTTAGCCAATATCATAAATAAATTCCTCAATATTAAGAAAAGCAACTTAGAACAAAAATGTTTTCCTAGATGGTACCTTAAATCATCACTAATTTATGGCTTTGGGATTGTTGGCCTTTTCATAGCCATGTTCTCTACCACTCTCCATCAGATAATTGATGGTTAGATTTTTCTTCCATATCCATATTTTCCTACATGGAACCCTAGTATGTGTTATTTTCGGTAATCTTCATACTTTCGACTCTTTATTTTAAATAGAGGCCTCATTAATTCATTTTTCGATGTGGGATTTCAACTAGGATATTTTGAAACGTCAAAAATGTGTTATCCTAATACCCTATGTTTTGTTGAACCGATGGTATTTCAAATCATCATAGATTGATGAATTTAAGGACCTCAATTTTATACTTGTTTGTGATTGATGACCTCAATCACTACCTATAAATATTTACGTTTTTCCGCCAATTATATGTCTCTAAATGCCACCAATGTTCTCCTAATCGAGATCATAATTTGGTGGTGACCCTTTAATTTCTCTTTTCCTCATATTAAGACTAAATTTTAGTAACCCAATTTCCGATGTGGGTTTTACCACAAATATATTTTCTATTTTCAACCTTTTATTTTCGAAGAACAATTTAAAATTGCGAGGACGCAATTTATTGAAGGAGGGGAGAATGTAACACCCCAAGATTTCATAGTGTGTTATTTCTTCAAAATAATTCAATAACTTGCACTCCACGCAACACCGAGTTCAATCACACCATGACTTACAAAAAAAAAGCCATTCAAAAGAGGTTATGAATAATATTATCTAAATTTTAAACTTTATATAATCCTTATAATTTTAGAATCCATATTATGAGTTTCTTAGATATAATGCAAGAACAAATTCATTTTCAGTATTGCACTTTTATCAACTTTTAACAGTGAACCCTTTTTAAATACAATATTTTAAACCTTTTGACTAAATGGGGACATCAAAAAATTTAAAATGAAACATCCCAAGCTTCCACGGTACGCTTTCCTTTGAATAATACAGTAGCGTGTGTTGTACGCAACCTCGAGTTCTAACACACACCACAACTAATTAAACTTGCCGTTGTGAATAGTAATACCTACTTTTTGAAATCATATATATTCAATATTTCAAAATGGACTTCATTTTTAGATTCGGAATATCAAAATTAGCCTAGGGTGAAATTTTGGTACATTTCGGATAACTTTCATATTTTGATGAATAGTGAAAATTACTAAATTTTAATTAAAAACAACTTTTTTAATCAAAATAATTAATAGTGATAAATTATGAATTTGAGTGGTTATAAAGTATATTTAGAATATATTTTTACCATTTAATATAATGTTGGTCATTGGACATAATTTTACAATTAAACCGAACATAAACAAGTGTCAATCTTTTGATAGTTATTACCTCTTAAAAACACGCTTTTTGTTTTGACAGCGGGAATTAATTTTAAATTAATTTCTGCCACTTCTGTGTTTTGAATTTAGAAAAATGGATTCCATATTTGGAATCAGGATGTTCAAATTGTGTAAATAGGTAACTTTTATTTTTAGACATTTTGAATAATTACTGCGGTAAATATTTTATTTACCATGGTTAAGGGTAAATCCGGTAAATAAGGGTTAAAAAAAATAATATTATAATAATACTAAATTACCCTAAAACGTGTCTTAACCCTATTGGTTGATACATAGTCGACCATGGGCATCTTTGGGTCTATTTTGGGACCCCATGGATCCACTTGTAAGGGATAATGACACTTTATTTTAATTAAGTCAAAATGAATACAAAAATGACACAAGCATATATCTTTTAGAACAACAATTTTTACATAGGGTTATACATGTTGGATTTTCGATTATAAATATTCATTAGAAATATAAAAAGATTTCCTACATAATGATATTTTATTTATAATTTTTAGACATTAAATAAGTTATTTTATTTATGACACAATGATGATGCAGTAATTACTATAATAGTGAAAAATTAAAATAATTGATATTATAAATACCCAAATAAATATAATATGAAACTTTTAATGAATTAAACTAATTTTCTAGGCTAATATGATATATTAGGATTGATTTAATGGACTTTTTTTGAAGTAATCAATCTGTTATGAGTTTCACAAAAATCAACTATTGAATAGTGTCAAAATTGACATAAAAGAGTTCTTAAAACAAATATTATATTATTAATTGATATTAAATTCCTAAAAATCTAAGGTTCGTCCAAGAGACTTATATTATTATAGGTTAATCATTAATGGACCACTTGGGGGTCTCTTGGATGTATATAGTAAGTTTATTAACCATAATATATAAAAATACAAAGAGACATTGTAAAAGTGAAACTAATTAACTTAGAGTTAATACTTAAAGATAAGGTTAATATAAGTACCCAAACCTGTCTAAATTCTATTGGATGAATTGTTTTCGACCTATCCCCACCTCATACTTTTAATAGTCAACTTTGGAGCCTTTAGAAACCGAATATGAATTTATTATAAATTAATATTTCTAGCTTTTCCAAAGGTGCCCCTCACCCCTCTTATAAAAGGGCACTCCTCCTTCTCATTTCTTCACACCTTCAAAGCCTTTTGGTTCGGCCAACCTCTGCCCAAATACTCTCCCAACATCCCTCACTACAACCTAGAGGCCTTATTTTGATCAGAAAGCCAACCTAAGGATCCCTTTTGATCAAATCAAAAGGAAGAACCCGAAGAAGAGGTAATGATTTCACCACCCTTTTCTAAGTTCATTTCTTCTTCCAATTCTTCTTCCTTTGTTCTTACCATTCTGAAATAATAACTCCAGTATCTCACATATACTGTGATGTTATTATAAATATGGTACAACCATATTCATTATCCTATCCACCCTTTGAAAAACATGTCACCATACGTGCGTACGTACGGCTTACCGTCTCCACGTCGTGGTGTAATTGTTATTCAATATAATATTATTTGGATGGGTATAATAATGATGTGTAACTCATGTAAATAATAAATATAACATGTTAATGATTCTGTATATATGATATACCATTCATTTATATATTATTTTAATATCAAAAGAATGATATTGTCGCTCGTGTGTACGTACGGACTACCGTCTCCACGAACGCGATGAGATTCATTCTCCATCGTATCCATTCAAGTATAATTATCATTTTATGATTTAAAAATGATGTTTAAGGACTTGATATCATTCTGGATATGAATAAGATACAACAAACATGGATTATGTAACAAAACATATAAAAGAAAATGAGTAAGTTAACACCCGAAACGATGATAATTCTAAGATATTATTAACAAATCAATGTTAAAAGATCATATATGATATCATATTAATATATATGATTCTTGTATAATTTAATAACAACTATTTCACCATTATACAGGAGGTTAACCTACCCCAACCAAGGAAAAGTACAAGGTAAGGGTTATTTCACAATCTCTTCATTATCCGAGGTTGTTTATACGTAATAATCTACTGGGATCTCGTTATCATCCACATCCATGTTTCTTCAAAATGTATTTCAAAACATTTTTACTATTTACAAGAATATGGGTTAAAGTCATTTATACCCTTGTTTGACTTTTTATAAGAGGTTTATAAAGGAATCTTTCCGTCGTTTTCAAAACAAGGTCCTTTTTAACCTTTTCGACAGAATTGAGGTAAGAATGTTTTTTTAACTTATACGGCGGGTGCGGTTATTTTCCGCCGTTATAAAATCGTCGAAGTTTTCCATACAAGCTTATAAGAATATTTTCAAAGAAAATGTTTTATTTTATATGGATCTTAAATGATTTCAAAATAAAAGGAGATACTTCTTTAAAAAGAATTTTGATTTCATCTATGTCAACATCCTTTGATAGATTTTAAGATTATTTGAAGTTGATTTATTATGATACAAAACTTCTATATTGTATTGAAGGTTTTGTGATATGTTTGACTGTGGATGTGCTATTTTTATACCATTCATAGTTTATGGTGAAATTATTGACATTTCGTATACTAGTTTTAATACGAATGTTTATGTTATGTTTAAACCTTTTCATATGGGAATGCATTGGACTTAATAAGTGACGGGTGGAGCCCGCTATAGCTCCTCGATGCATCGGTAGGTCTCATGAGACAAACTAGTGTCTTGGCACAAGGCCTTGACAAAATCTTATTTGTAGTCTTGGCACGAGGCCTTGACTATGTGGTTATGATAGTCTGGCATTATGCATTCCAACATTATGAAAGTGGTTATTGATATTGCATGTGATTATTCGATTAGTAGAATATCCATGTGAATAAGTAAATGGCATTATTTCATTTTACTTTTGCCATACTATGTTGAAGCTCAATTTTAAAAGGCTTTTGTTTTAGTAATTCATTGCCTTAAATGTTTATGCTTATTTTGAATGTTCCGCTATATTGTTATCCTTACTGGGCATTTGAGCTCACCCCTTTTCTATGTTTTATTTTTCCCAGGTAGTGAAGAAGTAAATTATGAATGACTTGCAGGGATATTATGAGGGGTTAATAGTGTGGATATGAAGACTTTGTTGTTGTTGTAGTTTTTCACTTTGAAATGTAATGTAAAACTTTATGATTATATCTAGTGTTTCCAAGGCTACTAAACCAATCGGTCTTTCGGGATTTGATCTTTCTTGTGATCATGCCAATGTTATGTAATAATGCACCGACTCTGGGTAACTGGGGTCGGGGCGTTACAATATGAGGAGGGTTCCCTGTGTGTCATAGAAACATGCATGTGTAAGGCCCATGAGGTACCGTTGGTGGATACGCTAACCGCTGAACATTTTGTTTTCAAGAAATGTTTTTAAAGAAAAACATTATGTCTTGATGAATTGTATGGGATGACTTATATTATGTGTTTTTTAAAAAATTTGATGTTGTGCAATGTGTTGAGTCAATGAACCCCTCCTATTTATACTGTGTTTTCGGTTTTTGTTTGGTTGGTAAGCTGGGTAGAAGGACCAGTTAGTTGTCTCCTCTGAGATATGTGTCAGGACACCATTATGACGGTTCTGTTCATTTGTTTGGATCTGTTTTATGGCTTGTTTTGTCCAATGTACTAGCTTGGTTGGGTCCTTGGGTTCTCTCATTGGATAAGGTTCACCCCCATTAATGGTTAATGCATAAGTGCAACCCGGATTGTTTTGCGATAGGAAAATCCTCCAATTGATCAATATATGGAATCTTTTATCAATCATTGTTGATTGAGTCTACACCCATTCCTTTCTATTATTTTTATATCATCTTGTAGTGAGATATTTCTTGTGGAAGGTTGAAAGAGACCTTAGTTTCATAGATTCCTAATTCATCGAAGTTGGAAGTGGTCTAGGGTTGTTAGTAGGGATGAGTGTCTCAATGGTGTCTAAGAGGGTCACTAGGTTCTTCAATGTTTATTTTAAGCATGAGTTCATGTTAAACTACCAGTGTGGGAAATCTGGTCATGAGAGGATATCGGGGCCACTTTCTATAATTATTTATTTTTTGGGATGTTGTATAAGTTCTCTCTCCATGCATTTTTTATATCTTTCTCATTGGACAAGTTTGGTGACGCCTTGTGATGTCATCTGCTTGATTGACCATAAAGGTGAAATTTGGGAAATCCTCTAAGATTCTATGTTATGTTGGGAGAAGGTATCCCTTGGAAAAACATAAAAATCATCCATTTTAGAGGAAGGTGAATATAGGTGTTCTTTACGTCTATTGTTTCTCACCCAGAGAAACGAGGTGTGATGTGTGTGCATCACACCAGCCCTTGTTTCAATGATATATCGTGTTAGGGTAAATTGTGTTTTGAATGTGTTATGTCTTGGAAAACCTTTCAGGGATTGTGTTGTGGTTTTTTGTTGTACCTAAAGAAAAATTCTTGTTTATGGGGTTTCAAAACCCTAACTGTGAGGCTGAATACGCTTCAATCATTTATGCTTCAGCCAAAGGTCATCGAGAAAAGCTAGCTCATAGTCAGGAGAAATTACATGGTCATTTAAACCCTTATAAAGAGTAATATACTTAGTGTGAAAGATAGGATGATTTTAAACATATGGTGTCATCATATTTTTTATGTTGTTCTTATTTGGTGGAAATAGGTGGAGGGCCTTTTACCCATGTCATCACCCAATGTTATTCCCTCCCCCATTGGTTTCCATGAGTCTTTGGAGAATGGTTTGATATTTGGATAGATAGGTTGAGCACATGGTTTATCTTGGTTAGTAGTGACCATGCCCAAGAAAACCATTTAGATAAAATGATCCTAAATGTTAGTGCACGGTTTCCCAAACCATGCACACTAACCTTGTGGTCATCCCAACTCTTTAAATTTCGGGGTCATTCTATACTGGCATGTGCTAGTCGTCAGTTAAGATGGTTGGTTCTTATGTTAGGGAGACCTACTATATGTTCTTTTCTAAATTTCATATGGGATTATACACTTTGTACTTGGGATTCCTTTCAGGGCTACCCCTGTTAGTGTCCTGATTCTATCTTGGAAAAAAATATAGGTTGCATCTTATGGTGGGGAGCCTATTTCTGTTCCCCCGTACCAGAAACTCAAACATATCCATGATATTGGCATGGCTGTAGGTAGTATTGTTTAGAGCAATCAAGATACCTGTATCTTCCTTGGGTAAACATTGAGATTGGAGAGTGCCCAATGGTTTTGTTATAGCATGGTAAGTGTAACCTTGTTTGATGTTGTTGTTCAATTTGGTGAATTTCTAAAGTTTTTTTCGGATATTGTTTATGTAGTTATATTTTGGGATAATATATTAATGTGATTGATCATTTCTGGAAAGTGGTGTCCGTTTTGGTTGTGAGAATAATCCTTCATTAATTTATCACTGGAGGTGTTTTTGCCTTTGGGGGTGAAACATGGCGAGGGAGTATCTCTTTGTTTCGCAGTTGGTTTTGGATCTTTCATTGCCTTAATGTGAATTTCTGGGGTGGAAAATTTTCATGTTGGGGAGAATTGTCACATAAATGAAAAATTTTAAAGTTAAATTACATTTAATTTTCATTCATTCATTCTTTTGGGGGTTTCCCAAGCTTTTATGGAGGAATGGGTGAGTTAACCTGAATTGGTACAAACTGTGATACCAATTCTAGATTTAAAAATAAATTTTTATTCCTTTATAAATATAGAATTTTAAAACATTTTTCATCCATTCAAATTACTAATTGTCATACCCTGACCTTTTAACATGGCCATATTAATTTTTACCATTTAGGAATCCATAATCATGGTGGATATGGGTTTTTATTTAATAGATTGGTCCCTGCCGAAAGCCCATTTTCTACATTAAAAAAATTTAATTCATCAAAATACCGTTCAATATTTACAGATTTTTAGAGATTCTAACTCTCATCTGAGCCCATTTATATAACTAACGCCCCTATTCTCTCCTCCAACAATTTAAAGGTAAATAGTATCATGAAATAGGCCAAAACTTCACTAGATTGTAGAAATCACTCAGATTTGGAGGGATAAATTGTTCCATTCAAAACTATTATTTCTACTCATTTTCCCTCATTCCAGTTCCTACATGATCTCCAAATAAATTTTCAAACCTCCCTTGAATTGTTGTTTGTTTTAAAAGTCTAATATTAGTGGATTTTGTGTCGTTTTATTCAATATTTTTTTGAGTAAGTGATTCTTTCTTCAATTTCTTCCTTCTCCTTATGGTTTTCCCTCTCTTTCGTTACATTCTAAAATGTCTAGAAGTTAGGGTTCGAGCCTATGATTTTAATTGTTATATTTTCGATTAAATATTGTGGTCTAGGGATGGATTTATCTTACTTGTGATGCGGCTGTGGTCTGGTTGATGTTTCACACGATGTTTTGAGGGATTCGACACATTCGGTAGGTTGATCCATGTGTAAACAATTATTGATGAGTTAGCCTGCTATATTTACTCATTTTTCATATTCCTCATTTGTTATTTTTCGTGAGAAAATTGTTTATGATTGATTTGGTTAAGTATTTAATTTTATATTTTCATTTTAACTTGAAATTGGGTGTTTTCATGTGTTACTCATAGGTTATTATTTTGGTGTATTTTATAACATATTTAATTGTTTTAATAAATCTTGGTTTTACTGAAAATTATGGTTTGGTAATGTATTAATGTAATTTGGGCCTAAAAATAGAGTTTTGAATAGGTTTTATGTTTCAAACATTGTTATACATCTAGAGAGCATTTTATGATAATGTGTTTTTTCATTTGGATCTTTTATAGTATTATTCAAAGTGATTTAATAAAACATTAAAGTGATTTTATAACTATCTCTAGGGATTCCGATTCTTTTTTGGATAGGAATGTGTATGGTATTTGGTATTAAATGGGGTTTTTGAAATGAGTTTGGTGTGCAAGACATATTTACACCACTTGGGTTTTTTATGAAAATTGTAAATGTTTTAGTTGGTTAAAAAAAGTGGGAAAAGGAAGATTTTGTATTTTTTTGTATGTGTTTTCACCTATTAGGGGGTTTGAATGGTTAAGTTATGTTTTAAGATGTCAAACATTTTTAGAATGTTTTGTAAATTTCTGAAATGTTTTAATAAATTGTGCTATTGGAGCGAAACTTATTTGTGGGCTGTTTCATTTAAGTTTGATGATAAAATTACTTTGAAAGAAAATACGGAATTATTTAACATGTGAGTAGGATGTTATGTGAGATGTAATATATTGGAATGTTTTTATAAAATTTTTTAATGGATTTGTGGAAGTGTTAATGATATTTGAAAGGTGTTGTGAGCAATTTTGGTGTGAGCCATATTTAAGAATCAATTTGAATGAAAAGTCGAATTTGTTGACTTGTGTGGTATATATGTATTATATTTGGTAAATTTATGATATTTAAATTTTATTTGAAAGTTAAAAGTATCTTTATTGACTTTTTGAAATTTTTTTAGCACAAAGGTTAAACCCGGGTACCTAGGTGGGTGGACTTGTACTAGTTTGCTAATGAATTTGTGGTGTTTGGACTCAGTTTTACATAGCAATATTGAAGCTTAAAACTGTAAATAATCTATGATGATGATGATTGGGGACCACTATGTTATGGATGTGTTCCCTACTACTGGCTCGTGCATGAGAACAGATATTTGTGATGGTTACTCTCACCGAGATACGAGGTACACAAGACCAACGCTAGCTAGTACCTAGGGGTAATTTCCCATTGCTTGTTCTCACTAGATATGTTGGGCTTACCATCGACATACAGTATGAGTGGCTGGTAAATTCATTAGCTTTGTTATTTATCATAAATGTGTTTATTTTTTAAATTATTCCACCTGAAAACTCTTTTTATTTAATTTTACATGTTTTAGAAATTGCACTAGCATTTCATTTTTTGAAAAATCGCATGATTTTCGTCAATAAATGTTTATCACAAGGAATCTATTAGTGGTGGTATCTTATTGGGATTTTTCTCTCACCCTTCATTCCCCCTTGGGTTCTAGTAAACTTGGTTATTTTTGTTGTCGCGGTTTGGATACAGTTTTTAATTCCAGTGGTTCGGGTCTCTAGTAGGTCCTTAGTGTAGAAGTCTGGTGGAGATGGCTTGAGGGAGGTGGTCCTTGCCATTAGGATTCTTAGGATAATCCCGTTTTGGTTTTGTACCTTCTTTATAGTCCTGTTGAGTTGTTTTAAAATATGTAATTCAGTTCTGATTTTTTTGTAAATGATTGTTTGGATTGTAAATTCAGGATTCGTTTATTTGGATTCTTTTGGTGTTTAATGTTTATAAACATGGGAAAATTGTTCCCTATTTTTATTTTATGTCACCCTATGCACTAGTGCTAGCCTGTGGGGATTGGGAACGCCCTTCGAGCCTTGATTCGGGCCGGTTCGAGTGGGGGTTTTTATGGATGCCAGATTTGGTTTTTGATAATATCAATTTTTGTTTTTGGGACGTCATTAATTTTTATTATTTATCATGTATTGGTTTAATGTTTATTATATGTTTGGTTTGTTATTTTAAATTTTATTGGAAAATAATCCCAAAACTGTTAATAAATCCCTTGGTATTTATTTCCATCATTTGGATCCTTAGGGATGTATCGTAAGGCTATGTAACATCCTCCTACCTCCTCAATCCAATGAGATGAATAGATAAGTTTCAATAGTTATTCATAATTTTCCTTCAAATTATATTTAGGAAACATGTGGTACCAACTTGTTTGTTTTGTAATTAACAAGTGGTCTTTAGTTCTGTCAATAATGTGCTGAATTTATTACCGATCTGTTCCATTTTTCATGATATTAGAAAAGAGCAGGACTATTATGGCTTCAAATTTAGATAATAACAAGGAATATCTATCCTTTTTTTAGTAAACATCATGTTACCAGTATTTTAGGTACATAAGTCTTTTTGAGACACGTATCAGACTTGAAGTGTGATTACAATGGGTTTATCCAATAATATTAGAATAATATGAATTTTAGAAAATTAATTTCCTACTAAGAGTTCATATTTATTTTTTATTATTAATTATTGATTTTGTGAAAAAAATTGTTGATTTTTCAAAAAGATTTGAAATTTTTTCAAATGCGTGATTTTGAAAAAAAGAATCATTGTCTATTTTGAAAATGTAATTATTATCAAAACCTATAAGATATTTTTCAAAAAAAATTTAACATGGAAAATGATTTATTTTGGAAAGAAATATTTTGATAATATGATGTTATAAAATTTGAAATGTGAATCCTTCTATTAATAGAGAGTGAGATTGTGGTTTTTTGGGGTTTCTAGAAAATGGAACCCTATAGGGGTCATAGATATCTTTTATATGAATTTAATGATAATTTTTTTTTAGTTGGGCCACATGTGTACCAAAAACTCATTCAAATTATCATCCAAGTATTTTAGGATATCTAAAGTATGAATATAACGGATGGACCAAGGAAAGTGTACCATTTTTTCCCATTCCCAATGGAAAATCAACCCATAATTCAAAAGTGATCCTGAACTAGAAAAGGTAGAGGAGTAGATGAATATCATGAATTGTATAACAAATTTCATCAACAAAATATAATAGCTAAATATAATGATGATGAAATATATAGGTATTGAGTAGGTGGATTTTGTGGAATTGTTTAATAAAAAAACAATCCACAGATAGTTATGATCCAATGAACAACAGACTTCATCATCTTGATGTTTAGAAATATCTATTTCATATAGTATACTACAAAATTAATTAATTTATTGTATATTTTCCACAACGTTGATATTAAACATCCTTGAAGGATCACATCACTGAATCTGAGTTGAGGCAGCAGATTCACCCAAAGATTGTCATGTTATGTATCACATATTATAAAGATATTTTCAATTAGAGAAGGTATCAAAAATGGACATCTTAGAAGCTATTGGAGTAGGAATCATGTAGTTACCAATGGTAAATGGTGGGAAATTAATTACTAGGAGATACAATAAAAGGGAAACATATTTTCTAAATTTGAGTATAGCTCAGAATCACATGGTAGGATTGGTGATTCTTCTGCCAAAACTAAATAGAAAAATAATATGTCTTCAGGGAGGATTGCTAAACCACGATAAGTGGATGTGTATAGAAAAAACATGATAATTATATAATTGAAATCATAAGTGTTATCATTAGTTTCATTTCCTCAATTATCTGAGGTTTGGTTTTGATGACCCTTCACTAGTGTCACAATTATCATATGATTTGATAGTATGACGATAGATGAATCAAAATCATCAACAAAATAGATCTAGAGTTGGGGAATATAGGAATACCATGACACATACGGAAGTGAAATATCAATAGGGAAATAGATAACAAAGTATCGAGAAAAATAAATTAAATGGATATGAGAAGGTTATTATGGATGAACATTATAGATCATCTAAAATGTGAGGTATGATTGTTTTTAATTATATCATTTTCCATGATTTATTTTATAAGGGTGCATCATGTTCATTTATTTGTAACTGCTCAGAATGATAAAGGGATAAATGGATAAATGATATGAATCATGTCAACAAGGTGCACATTTCCTTTCAAGAGGCCATCAGATTAAAACTCCACAATTAGGCATGCATGGCTTGAATTATTGATTACGATGGGTGTCCTTTTGAGAATATTCTTAGGGTGTGTTTGAGTGGGGAAAAAGCACACTAGAAAGGAAACTTTTTGGCCTATGGGTACTATCATTAGTTAGATGCGCCGTTCCAGCACGTGGGAGGGCGCCAGGGTGGGGACCACTTGACTATGGGGAAACTAGTGTTACTTGGGGGGATATGACACAACTATCATTTTATGGTGGGGTGTTTATGCTGTCACCAGGACCCAATTTTGGCATTTGGTATCAGAGGTGGTACCCAGTCTTAAGTTCGGTGCACTGCCTGGGATGAGATTTAGGGCCCACAATGAGTATGTTGTGCTTTAAAGGTATGGGGTTGATTGTAACGCCACAGAATGATAATGGGTTAAATAAATAAATGATATGACTCATGTAAATAGGTAGAACCTTCCTTTTCAAGATTCTACCTGATTAGAAGACTATAGTTAATCATGCTTTTCCTGGAGTAGTGATCAGGATGGCAGACCTTATGGGAAGTTTGATGGGGTGTGTGTGTGAGATGACAAGGATGGGTGACCTTCAGGGAAGTTTTTCTGGTTGTGTGTGACTGGGGAAAAAACACACTAGAAATGAAGTGTGTCTGTATGTGGGGGACTCTCATTAGTCAGATAACCTATTTGGGAACATGGTTGGGTCTCAATATGGGGACCACGTGTCTGTAGGGAAACTGGTAGTACCTGGCAGGTTAGGACCCGATGGCCATGTTATGAAGAGGTGTTTCTGTAGTCACCGGGACCCAGTTGTCACATTTGGTATTAGAGGTGGTACCCAGACGTAAGTACGAAGCACTAATTGGGATGAGATATAGGGCCCACACTGAGGACATTGTGATCTAAAGGGGTGGTGGATTGTGAAACCCCATAATGTTAATGGGTTGAATGAAAAAATCTTATGAATCGTGTCAACAAGGTGAATCTTCTTTTTTAGGATCCTATCATATTAGAAATTTACAATTATGCATGCTTGGCTTGGATTAGTGATCAAGATCGGTGACCTTATGTAAAGTTTCTCATGGTGTGTGAGTAAGGAAAAAGCACAATGAAAAGGATATGTGTTGGCATGAGGGGAATTTCATTAGTCATATGACCTATTCAGGTATGTTGGTGGTCCCTAGATTGGGGACCACATGTCTGTAGGGAAACTCGTGGTACCTGGTGTGCCAGGACCTGACAACCTTGTGAAGGTGTGTTGTTTTTTGTATAACTAGTACCTAGTTGTCACATTATTTCATCTTATTTTATAAATTTTTCAATTGTTAAAGTTGACATGAATTCTTCTATGTTAAATCATCAAACTCCACTTTTTCCAAGATAATGTCAAACCTTTATTTGTGGTGAATGTTGTATAAACATTTCTAGAGGTGATCATAATTATTATTTCTTTGTTCTTGAGATTTTTGTTTATGCCGTAATTCAAGGAATGGGAACCACGTGTCTATAGGGAAACTGGTGGTACCTGGAGGGCAAGGACCTAATGACCTTGTGAAGGCAGGGTGTATGTGCTATTATTAGGACCCAGTTGTCACATTATTTCTTCATATTTTATAAAAGATTTTATTGTAAAAGTTTAGATGACTCCTTCTATGTTAAAAAATCAAACTCCACTTTTACAAAGAAAATTTTGAGAATTAATTTGTAAATAGTGTTCTATATCTATTTCTAGAGATGATCATAATTGTGATTTCTCTATTCTTGAGATTTTTGCCTATTTCATAATCCATGTATTGTATTGGTTGACAACACACAATTCACACATATATTCTTATCCCAGAAAGTTCTGTTTTAAAACTGAGGATAGTTTAATGCATCTCTCTCATGAATATTTAATGTTAAGATAGTTATAATAGTTTTCTTTGGAATAAGTAGTTGTAAAACTCTTATACAAGTTGGAATCATTGACGTTGGCACTAATATAAAATATCGACATAAAAAAATCCCAACAGTGGTTGATCATTTTTAAGATTTTTTTCCAAAACATTTCACAGGATTTCCACATATGAGATAAGTGGATTATATGATTTATCTCATCATGGGTACTATTAAAATATCACTTCCATAATATGGGATGTAACCTAACATAATTAGGGGTATTAAGGTGTTGTTGGAAGGGCCAGAATGAAATGGATTCATTAGGTCGATCACGTCCACGTGGAAAGCATTGGTGTTGTTCGCCAAAAATGTGGATGAAACTATTTGATTGTGTGTTGAATATAATAAAATAAACAATGATATAATAAATAACCATTATATACATACACACATTGATGGTCTTCCTGATTAACTAAGGGGAGATTCATTATTCCTTAATATTGATTAGTGATCAAGATATCACTAATTATGGGTTCAGAAGGTGGATATTTCAAATACAACATTATAGATTATATATAGCCATTGAGAACATGTGGTATTACCTTTACATATTAATTATATACTATTATTATTTTGTGAAATTATAATTCTAATATTTAAAAAATATTTGGATTCTTCCGTGGTGGTGTTTGTGGATACCATGTTGTTATATTCAACAACAAGGGATGACCATGAGAAACACTTGGTGATAATGATCTGAATCTAGAGGGTTCATTATCTGTATGAAAAACTAAAAAAGTATAATATTTGAATATCATATGTATGTTTCCTTGTCCATGTAATATCTAAATAGATGTTTCAATGGATCCCAAGGATATAGGGGCCATTATCTCTTAGAAACCATCAAATCATGTCATTGAGTTACAAAGATTCCTTGGTCGAGCTGGAAATTAATGATCATTTGTTTATGAATTATCATGGATATATTTTCATATGATATATTTGACACAGATTGAATTTATATTCTAATGTGAAGAGGAATGTCCAATTTCTTTTCAATGTATAGTGGTTCTCCATACATCCGCACCAATATGGATTTTCTGTAATCAGGATAAGGGTACATTAGGAATTTTGATTCTTGGGATTTAGGATGGGATGTGTTCTCGTGAAGGGAAATCATGTTTTTTCTTATGTATTATGTCTCTTATGGATGGTTGAAAACATCTACCATGAAAAAATTTGAATTTCTATTTCATTGTTAATTCTTTGACTATATGATGTCATTATCTATTTGGTGAAAAATTTAATATGTTCATGATTCATAAAATCTTAAAGCATATTTTCTATCACTATAGTCCGATCCTATTATAATGATTATGGATGGAGTATCTCCAATTTTCCTACCTTGAAATGCTGTATACATTACGAAAATAAAATTCATTGATAGTTGAATTTAACAAAATGTCATACCATTATTTGGAAAAATATGCTTTAGATGAGTGGTTGTTGATGTCAATCCTCACTGACATGCACTTGGAATGTGAATACCGAGGTGAAGTTATTTCCTTCTTTCTAGTTTTTTTCATTCCATATTTGGGGGATATGGTCAGCGAAGATATATGAATAATTAAGAATCTCTGGCTTGGAGGTCAAAACCTAGTGGTATAGACACCATTGAGGGATGGATGATGGATTATAGTTTAGTGTTATGGTTTAGAAATCATATGGTCATATCTACGGATTGTTTGGGAAATATTATTCATACATACCACCATTCAAGATGGCCCATTAATCCAATAATAAGGAATATTTAATGGTTGTTGAAAGCACAATTTAGTATGTATGATATGAAAAGGAAGGTGGTTGAGTTTTTTTAAGATGCATAACATGTCAGCATGTTATGGAAGAGCATCAAGAACTAGTCGGTATATTGTATTCCTTACCTATTCCAGTCTAGAAATGGTAAAATATATCATTGAATTTTGTAACAGTTCTCCCATGAATGGTTTGGAAACATGATTCCATATGGGAGATAGTGAATTGCCTCAAAAATACGGCTCATTTTATTAATATTCATGAATAAATATGGTGGATGACTTTTCGAAAATCTATATTTAAGAAGTGGTAAATTCACATGGAATAACAGTCTTCATAGTGTTAGATAGGGATATGAAGATTACATTACATTCTTTGAAATCCTTATAGAAATACCTAAGGACTAACTAATCAATTATCACATCATATCATCTATATATGGATAAGTAATCCAAATGGATGATACAAATGTTGGAAGAAATGTTGAGGGAAAATGTAATGGAATTTAGTTGCTCTTGTGAATAGCACATCTGTTAGTGGGGTTTTCATATAACAACAGTTATCTGGCCTGAATATATAAAGCTCCTTTTGAAGCATTTTAGGGGTTTCCTTATCATTCTCCACTTTTTCAGGAAAAATATGTGATACATAACTTGTAGGGACAAACATACTACAATAAAATGGAGTTGATTAGGTTGATAATAAAAATGATGGAGATGATACAAAGTTGTTATTAATATTATTTAGATCATCATTGAAGGTTGTTGTTATTCTAGGTGAGTTATCTTCGGTATGTGAGTATCTCTCTTGGGATTGAACATCAATATGTTGGGAAGTTGGTAAGGTTATCTCTTTGATACATTGGAACAATAAAGGTCATAAACTCAATTATCAAATATAATCTTGCCTTTTAATTTGATTTCATAATAATATCAATTATTCCTCTAAATATTGTGTATTTAGAATGAATTTTTAATATTTAGAGAACTATAATAAATTTATACATATCAATAAATCCAAAAAAATATATAATCATCCTATATTAAAAAGATAACAAAAACCAAAATGGTAAGGTTAAGATAATACAACTCCAAATGTTAATAATCCTTCATATATAGAAAAAATAATTTAATTTTTAACATCGAACCATATTTTCCAAAGGTAAAACCATATCAATACATAAATAAAAAACATTCAAATTTTTCAAAAATATTTTAAATATGATCGAAACCCAAAAAATTTAAGTATTTTATTACATATGTTGCACCAAAAAAATTGAAAATAATAAAAATGTATTCAATAGTGCTTATGACATGCAACATTGAGGTTATTATATATATGAAATATATTTCTTTAAATTTGAAATGTTTAATAGCTTTTGAAACAAGGAACATAGAGTCAATGTCAATGATAATATTGTATACCCAATCATTAAATTCATTGGTATGAATTTATATAAATAAATAATTAAATGGTTATTTATTTATTTTTAATTAAAGAAAATTCTTAGTGAAAGAAATGTTTTATGAAAAAACTAAATTTTTTTCAAAGAGACATTTTATTCATGGTTTGTGCACAACATATAAAAATAAATTTTCCAAAAAAAAGTTGAAAAAATAATATTAATTTTATTTTTATAATATAAAAATATAACTAGGGTGATTTTTTTAACGTAAATATTTCATTTTTTAATTAATATTTAAAAATAGGGATTTGTAATTGAATCTATATTTACATTTCAATTATTTATGTAGATAAATTATTCTATTAATTATTACCAAAGTATATATAGTTAAAATATTTATACATTATTCCAATTTATGATATTAGAATCATTTTAATATTGAATAGTGACCCAAAAAATTTGTAAACATTAGAACAATTTCTCTCAGAAAACCCACTTTTTATCACAAATTTTCAATTAATTTGAAATTCAATTTTCTACTTTTCTAAATTTAATTTGGAAAAAAAGATCCAATATTTTGAATCAAAAAAATTATCATTATCTAATATAGTAAACATAATTTTGACCCAAATAATAGTGAAAAACAAAAAATATTATTTAAAATTATTAAGCAAAAAATGGTTTCACCGAGATTAAATAAAGTTGATAATAGGTTAAATGGCCTAAAATAATGAATAGACTATATTTTATGGACATATCAACACCCTATAGTGTCTAAGGATCTAATAAAACATTTATTTTGAACTTTTTCTTCTGAGAAACATATGTACAGCTTTTTATTTTAAAAAATTACAATTCTGCAACTCACCTCACTTCTCAATGGCCACCCCTCTCCTCAATTCCTCACACATTCACACCCTTATGAATAGGTAAATATATACCTAAATAACATACAAACATCCATAAAATCATATTATAATCCTTAATTTTGGTAGAAAGACATTTATCTAGCCTTTTCTGGAAAACCTAGGGAGTTTACATGAAGATGATGTATCATTCTTCATCAAGAAATACAAGATCATTTCTTCCTCCACCTACTCAAATAATTATTAAAGGATTCATATATATTAAAATTTTTATATTACATATGTTTTTATGTTTTTATGTCTTATTAAAGGCATAAAACCATCCAAACAACCATCAAATGGGATATGAAATCATCATTCATGTGTCTAGAGGACAACCTCCTCATGAACGAATTTCAATAATTTTACCGTTATAATCTCACAAATTTTTGTATAAGGATGAATATAATATATATATATATATATATATATATATTTTATTTAAAACATTATTATAACTATTTGGTATTTATAATATATATTTCATTTTTAATTATTGTTACATAGGGGACATGATAATGCCAATTGTGTTTATGATGGATTACCACCTCACAAAGAGTTTTCATGTGTTTACAATTAATTCATTACGTGTAAGGAAATGAGGATAAATTGGAAGTATATAAGTGATATAAATTATGAAATTATCATATTCAAGACATTTTCATAATTCAGATTTGATAATATATTCTTTTATTTCATATATATAAAAATGACAATATCATTCATATATATGTTGATTTTCACTTCAGGAAGTGATGTGACTCCCTTTTAATCACCACAAAAAAGTGATGATATATATATACATGTATATATTTAAATAAATAATGTTTTATATTTGATATTATAACCATTATGGAAATATAAACTATTAAATACCTCCTCCCCATAATTATCATTGATAAATGAAATCATTACTCAAGCATTTGTATTACCAATGATGTCCCTGATTATAAAATAGTCTATTTTTGAAAACCTTATTTTATCATTTTTATTAAAATTATAATTACTATAAGTAATATGGTAATTATTTCATGATAATTATTTTTGTGTTGATATTAATATATAATATATGTACGAACTAGAACATTCATGATGAAACATTCATGAGAAATCAAAGAAATGAACACATGAAACAATTAATATAATGACATATTTTTTTAGAAGTTTGATTATATGTTTTAAAAGGGTTATATATAATATAATAAATTTAAATAGTGATTTATAATAATTAAAGTTCATTTTAATAACAATAATAAATGATTTTAAATAATATTCAACCTATCATAAGCCACATATAAGGAACTTCATCTCAATTTTTCTTCAGTGTGGTATGTTCTAATTTTATGAACATAATTTATTTTTCATGGTGTATATTAAAATAATTTTGAATGTAATAAATTGATTCATTTATAAATAATTTTATTTTATGTTTTAATATTAATTCTATCATCAAGAAATATTTTACATAGTAGTTTCCAAGTGGTAATAAATTTGTTAACTCAATATATTTTCATTAGGTTATATTAGTTAATCATAATATTTCGTATTCTAAGATTATGTTTTTAATTAATTATAATTATATTATTTTTTATATAATTTTTTTATATCGATATAAAATTTATATTCATTATCGATTCATTGAAAAATTCTCACTCTAACTCCCTTATAACTATGAGGGCTTTGTGGAAGTGGTCGTCCTCACAAACACACGAACGTCACTATCATTTTCAGTGGATGTAACAGTAATATTTTAAATGAAATATTATCATTCCATAATCATAAACATTTCTATAATACTTTATCGAAAAAATAAATTTTACTGTTATGATCATTTAGTGTTTGATGGTGTTGGAAAATATATTTCATTAGCTCACATTGTGGTAGTCAACCATACACACAGATGATGGTTTCGTTAACCATTTGATTGAATTAGAAATGGATATAGGTGTTATATTAATATAATTATATCTCATTATATTAAAGAAACTAATTTTCTATATTATCGTGGTTTTAGAATACATTAATGATATGGAATAGAAATTAAAACAATAAAAAAGAAGATTAAAATTATACATACTATTTCAAAAACCTCCTTTAATTAACAACTTATTAATTTTAAGTTCATGGTTATATATAAAATAAGACCTCCAAAATGATTTGAGGTATTATATGAAAGGATATTGTATGTTTTGGCCAATCAAAATGGTTTTTTATGTATGAACTATTTATATAAAAGTTCTCATATAAATGGGAGGGGAAGGACACTCATTGAATTTCACAATATATTAAATTAATATACATTACTTTTTAACACATAATATATCCTAAAACATTTATTTATAAGATATTATTTTTATGAGTCTAAATTATATCATCCAATAACATATGGAGATGTATAGTCACATTTTTACCCTTATAATTTGGTTTCAACCCCTTGTTTAACAATTTTAATTTTACCATGACAACAAGTATTTTTACATTTTTAGGGTCATTGTAAATAATATAATTGACAAAATTCTCATAAATGAAAATTGACTAACATTGAAAACAATACAAATATCACATTTTAGAATAAATTTTTTAAAAAAAATTATATCTTTGAATAAAATATTATTTATGTTCAAATATCATTAAAGTCAATGTGTAGAACTATTCGTAAAATTAACATTTATTTTACCTAGACAAGAATATATTTCAAAAAATAATTTTAATAAATCACATAATGTTCATTACCGTATTGAATGATCTTGGGTCATATTATTTATCTCAAATTAAATTACCTATAATACATAAATTTTATTTATTTGACATTTCCATTAATCAAAACATTATTGTGTAAGTGTAGTTTAATAATGTAAGGTAATATTTTAAAACATTTATAAAATTCATTATGATTTAAATAAATATTTTATATTTTAATATACTATATATATATTAACATATACTCTAGAGAACCCCATATTTCAAATATTAAAAATTTTAAAAGTAAGAGTGTGACTTATATGACATATTGAGAAATTATATATAAAAATGGTCATCATCTATTCAAAATTTCCGTAAAATTCTATATAACTAAATAGTGGATTATAATTTCTAAAAAATATTCATAAAAAATTAATAGAAGGTATAAGTTCATTCTATAGTCATTATCATCTTATTTTTAACTCTTATTCAAAATATTTACACTTTAATGAAGTATAAACATAATGAAATTTAATATTAATTTCGACCAAAGAATGAATCTTTTTACAAAATACAGAATTCATAATTGCAATTTTATAATAATTATTGGAATATTAAAAATATAATATTTAGAAAATTTATTTTATAATTTCTCCTTCAAAATGTAATGAAAATAATTACTTGAAAATGTTTTTATACCCAAAAATAAACTAATATCTATATACGGTATATACTGATGAATAATATTTACATTAATATATTATATATAACTAATACAAATTTGGATAATCAGATTTAATATTAAAATAATACTAGAAAATAATAATGAAAATAAAATCAATATTTTATAAAGCACGGTATTTTTCCCTATTCAAAGAAAAATTATTTTTTTGGCCAACGTTTAAAAAATAAATCTATGAAAATTTGAAAGATATTAATACATAAAGGAATTAAATTTTTTCAAATAAATTGTCTAAGAAATGCATAAAATATTTACAACATTAACTCATAAAAATAAACTTACACATTTTCTGATTTTGAGGAATAAAATGACTATACTAAAATTAAGTGCATAAATTTTGATGTGTTCATTAATAAGTTAGTAATGTTTTGGATGATTATAAATTTCATAATTTGATTTATAATATCCATTCCTTCACATTTAATGGATTTGTTATTATGGTAACAATTAAAAAAATAATATTTTCTTGTTTTTTTAAGATCGTTGTTGTCCATCTTGTACAATATCAAACATATCCTATCCTTTCTAAAATCATAGAATATTAAATATACCATAATGAACTCAATTATTATAATTCTATTTTCATAATCCCAATCACAACCCATTTTATTATTGTATCATACTCTAGAATATGATATAATACCCCAAACCATTAGATTTTCCATGAATCTATACTTGTGATAGAACTACACCAAACACAGGTATCAGATGACAATAACTCTCATTCAATAATTCTATTTCATATCATCAAAAGCTAATCCCATGATCGATGCTTTCATTTTTTTTAAAATTAATAACATAAATGTACATGACATTTTGACATTATCAAGTGTTTGCAATAACCAATTGAGGATAAGATCTAGCACTTTAGGTAATACGCCGTCAAATGATGATTCTAAAATAAATGAATTGGAGAACTTTATACATGATTTATTAAATTCTTATAAAAATTATAATGATATACATTAATTCTATAGTAAAAGGTATAACATATCCCTAGTATCTTCCCTTTTCCCTACCTAATAATGCATCTCATATCCTTTATTGAATGATGAAAGTATATGTATTCATATTTCGAACCCCATTTATGTACTCGCACTATAACAAAAACATCTACAAAAAATCAATACACTCTCTAATGGATATATATTGAATTAACATTGATAATAAATCCGTATTGAGAGATGTGTTTTTTTTCGTAACCCAATTGATATAATAATATCACCTTTTACAAAACATTATGATTGAGGATTAAAAAGATTTAATGTGTTCGTGTACCAATGGAGGTTTTATTGAGAACAATATATTAGAGACACTTTCATATTGTGATTTATGTCTAATGGGTAAATTATTTTAATTTAGATTAATAAAACTCAAACCCACTGTCTTTATGGACACCTCAATAATCTATTCATTATCCTTAATCCATAAAATCTCAAAGATCTAATGGCAACTCATACATAAATATCCATATTAAAATAAAATATCAATTTACAGACATGATACTTTGATAAAACATATCACTATGTACTATTAAATTATTCACATTGGTTTAAACTATATAAACTAACAAAAAGAGAAAATTTAAATCAGAACTCAACACAATTTCCCATATAAAATTAGGATCCCCCAATAATCTAGTTGATCCAATAAGTGTGAACAATGTTTAATAAATATATCACAGTTCATTCATTCTGAAAATCTCAATTCATGTCCAAATAAAAAGGATACTTGATCACACAAGGGTGAAGAATACACATCATCTGATATTTTTAGGATTCTATTTATATCCCTGTTCACTTTTGACTATTTTTCTTATAAGAAAAAAATTCTAATTTTTCCTCTAATGTGAATGAGGAACCACTAAAATCTATTATCAATTCTTAATATATTTCCTTATCATGAATAACTATATTCCCTAACACCTAATGACCCTCAAAAATTATTCTAGAAAGGTCAAAATAATTATCATAAACCTGAGTCTCTCTAAAATACCTTAATCCATTGTGGTGACTTTGATCATCTAAAATAATCAGTATAATTATAAATGATACATATTTACCTGTTAAAATATTCATTCATATTGAAACTGTAGAGACTCGAAGCTTGATGTACATGGACATTACATTAAATTTGCGGAATACATAATACATAACAAAAACGGACACAAAAGGATCGTAATAATTTAGTGTCTTTGGAAACTCGAAATATAATCTTATAATCATGGTGAAAGATCTTAAACATCTCCATTAATGATCTTCCCCATTTGTTTTCTTACCTAAATCCTTGATTTATATCCTGGGGAAAAGAAAACATATAAATGGCGAGCTCAAATGCTCAGTAAGGGTAAGCATAGAGAACATAATACAAATTCTTATACATTTGAATATAAAAACATGAGCATAAAATCAAAATATCAAAATCTTGGGCAATGACATAAAATATGGCAGTACGTAAGGAATAGATCATGAAGAAACATGAATCGTGATAAATTAGCATGGGAATAAAAGATATAATTGTGGAAACCATTCAGCATAGGATATTATTTCCATAGTAGGCCAAGGCATTGCTGGCAAGACCATCTTAGTGGACAAAGTCCCTTTCTGAATCTTGTTCACTCCTCGTTCCAGTCCGTTATTACCAAACTGGATTAACTTACCGTTCCAGCCATGACTATACCATGAGATATAAATCTTTACCCAATGAATTGGAGGGAGATATAGGTTCCACCCATCTCATAATGAAATCATTCTTACTTGTGACACAAAATAAACATACATCATTCATAATAACCCAACTAATAAAATGGGTTTCCTAAACATAATCCAATCATCACATAATCCATATTAAAGAAATGGATATAATTTCATAATAAGAAAAGTTAAACCATGTAAATCATTGAGACATTATACTTGAAACATACATATATGAAATAATGTCATCTTATATGGAAAATGGTTTTGCTAAAACACTTGAAATCAATTCTTGAGGAAAATATCCTTTCTTCTTCAAAATAATTTCCTTTTCACAAAATGTCATGCATTTTTAAAAGAACTTTTTTTTGTTGAAAATAGTCATAAAATCATTTGGAATAAGATTCATGAAAATAAGGCTTTATAAAACTGTAAAAATCCGTTCACGTCGTATAAGTTAAAAACAACAATCTCCTCATACATTTTTCAGAAAAGTCGAAAAGTACTTTGTATGGTAAACAAAAGAAAGATTCCTCCAATACGATGGGGTAAAAGTAAGAAAAGGGTAAAAATGTCTTAAAAATACATGGAAGTAATGTAAAAATTTTACTAAAATATTTCGAGAGCATATGGACATGGATAATAAAAATAACCCCCAGTAAATACTTACGAGTAAACAATCTCGGATAAGAAGGAGATTGGAATAATTATCCCTCACCTTAGGTCTGATATGCTTCTTATAGATCTTAACCTCCTGTATAATGATTTAGATAATGTCATTGAATTATTATATAATCATATTCATTGTTATGATATCATATATGTTTCACTTATGACTTTATATTACCCGTTCTTTTGTAAATTCCATGTTAAAGCATCATTTTGGGAAAAATCATTTCATTTATCGTATGTGTTTCGACTTGTCATTTTTGATATTATTACTTATATCCTGATTTACATAATTCCATAATGTAAAACGTGGTTTATATATAATATATATACATATATACATATGTATTATAGATCGATAAAAGGAATGAAATGCACCGTTCATGGAGACGGTAGGTCGTGCATACGTATGAACACTGTTTTCGTTTCCTTATTTAATTGAATGTTATTAAGTATATGACATACATATATATATAAATAAATCAAGTAGAATTATTATTTCATATATTTCATGATTACTTATTATATATACTTTATAATAATTCTTTAATTGTTTACCGGGAAAATGAATCTCATCGCCTCGTGGAGACGGTAATCCATACGTACGCACAAGCGATGATATCGTTCACAAATTTAATGAATAGAATAGTAGTGAATTATATAATATCATAGAATAATTATGATGTTATAATAATCATATTTATTGATTCTTTACACCATTATACCCATCCAAGTATGCTGGTGGCGGAAAAACAGATTACACCAAGGTATGGAGACGGTATTCCGTACATACGCACGCGCGATTATTTCGTTTTCCTTAGGATGGATAGAAGGTGAAATGAGGTTGATTAATATTTATAATAACATGTCATTAAATTATTGATACTGATTTTATTACAATATAATGAAACAACTAAAAAAGAAGATGTTGAAGAAGAAAGAAAATTGAAAGAATCGGTAACGGATATTACCTCTTCTTTGACACGCCTATGTGAAACCTCCTCTTAGGGTACTAAATTTGATCTTTGAAGAATACCAGGACCTCTAGTATGTTTTTAGGGAAGTTGAGAAGGGAAATGGTCAGGGATTGGCCGAGATTAAAATCTCCAAATTGACTTAGGAGAAGAGGGTGGAGATTCCCTTTTATATTGGAGGAGTGGGGCACCTTTGGAAATATAAGAAAATATTAATTTATATTAAATCCCATCCCCACATAAAAACATCCAAAATGACCAAAATAAAAATCATAGATGAGATAAGGTTTTAATATCATCAACCAACAAAATTTAGACATGTTAGTAATTTATTTTAAACATTATCAGCTTGATTTATCCTTATTTAATCATTTTAATTTTATTTATGGTAATAACATTCTAAATTTTAAATTTTTACAAATAATTACTTATTTGTTGTTAATTGTCCATAATTGGATAATATATAACATTTTAGACCATATAAATGTAATTTTATAATTTTTAAATATTTTTTTGATTTTTAATCAATTTTATAATATGTTATTTTTATAAAATACCAATATTGTCAATTTTGACAATATTCATTTATTTGAATTGAAATAAACTATATACAGAATATATGTTCGAACTAAAAGATTTAATAGATTTATAACATTTAATATTTATCTAGAAAAGTATTGGATCCCATTAAATAGTTCCTATAATATTTATTTTAATATTTTTAAAACCATTTATTTGATATTTCTCTTAATAAGTTTTTTCAACATCACTATTATGTCACCTTTAATGATAATTATTTAATCTCTAAAAATTATAAATAAATTCATATGATCTATATAATTTTATTATATTTCTGGATACTATTCATTTTCAAAGTTTCATGAAGTTTATCACTAAATTATAAATAAGATACTTATAAGATTTAAGAGAGTGACATGTTGTCATTTTATTTGGTTTTAATAATAATTAAATTATTTTTAGGGAAAAAAGTCCATTAAATAAGTCTAATCCGACCCTTAGATGATATGGGTAGACTTTTAGTCATCCAAAAGAATTTTTACAGGTGTTATGGTAATTTTATAATATTATATTTACTCTAATTACCTAATTTACCTTTAACTATGGTAAATAAAATTTACCGTAGTTACTATTCATAATGCCCAAAAATAAGAAGTAGATTATTAACATAATTTGGACCCACTGATTCCAAATATGGAATCCATTTTTCCAAATTCAATACAAAAAACTTTCAGAAATTAAATTAAAAATAATCCCATTGTCGAAAGAAAATGGTTTTTCCTTTAAAACATTGTAAAAGATTGAATTGATTTAACCTACGAATTCAAGTTAAAATCAATGCTAATGACATATATTATATTAAATAGTAAAAATATATTCTACTTATACTTTAAAACCATTGAATATTATAATTTAAACATATAAATTATTATGGTGAAAATTGTTGTTTTTAATTAAAATATAGCGTGTTTTTACTATTCATTAAAATATGAAAGTTATCAAAAAAATATCAAAACTTTATCCATTGTAAATTTTGTTATCCTAAATCAAAAAAAGAAATTTATTTTGTAAAATTGAACTTATAAATATGTAAATAACTAGATTTAATGTGTGTACGCCATCAAAAGGCGGCAAAACTGCATTTTTTTAAAAATACTTATTTTACCTGAAAATATTATTTTGTTCACATAAAATGTTTTACAAAATTTAAAAGATGAATAATAATGTTATAAAATTAAAAAAGTAGTTAATACTATTCATAAATGCTAGTCCATAATAATATTATAACAATATATGGTAGTTTAGTGAAACCTAGTATTGCGTACAACACACGCTATCGAAGAAGGTCGCGAATGCGTGTAATGCATGCCAAGTCAAGGTTGTGTGTTGTGAATGAATCCATTGTTGTTTCGTTATAATAGAATCCAAACATTTTTCATTTATACATTGAATATATGTATATATATATACACACACTCAACGTTGCATAGAATGACTGTTATCAAACGAACTTGAAATTGTGTGTAACACAATATAAGAATATTGTTGTGTATACTACAAGAAAATACAATGTTTTTTATAACACTAGATAATCTTGTTGTTGAATAAAACAATTGACATAAAATAAATTAAAAATAATACTTATCATAAAATATCGGTTTGTTACATTCTACCCCCCATAAAATGAATTTCTCCCTTGAAATTCTTTGGGGTTATACATGGTTTTCTACTTGAATGTTTCTTTAATTAAAACCCACATCATTAAATGAAATACCAAAACTTAACTTTAAAAACTAATGTATGAAACATAAAGGTTACCCAAATTAACTAGTCCATGGGTTTCGACATATGAAAACATTGGTGAATATATGGATATGGAAAAGAAATCTAACAATCATGTTCTGATGGAGAGTGGTAGAGAACATGGCTATGAAAATGACAACAATCACAAAGACATAGATTTGGGATGATCTGAGGTACCATCTAATTCATCAGATATAATAGCAGTAGGGCAACATTTTTTGGTTTCAAGATCATTTCCCTAAAGTTGATGAATTAAAATAAATACTTACATGATTTTGGTACAATCTCACTGTTGTTCGTGAATTGAACAATTTACACATAATCTCTTAAGGAAATGAAGTTGAATTTTTAATTCGTGAAGTGTTATCAGATCATGTGATAGAATGATGTGTCATTCCATTTGTTTCAAACAAAAGGTCAGCAAAATTTATAAGTCCATCTTATGGTGAGATTAATTGTATATGGTTCCAAAAATGGACTTATACTTTATTTATAATACCACTTAATAAAATAAAACTAGTTTCCACTAACCAGGGATATCATGTAGGCCAGTGGTAGGTGATAAAGTCCTATCACACTTCAGTTGTGGGTTCGATTCCCACAGCCTTGTCTGATGCAATGGGTTTTCGCTCGTCCGGTAGGTTGTCCTTTTTCTAAAACTACACTATTATAACATTCTATAAATAATATCGAAAAAAAGTTCCATCCTTAAACAATACTAACTTATGTCCAACATAATTCATTCCAATCATTCGGCTTATCTAAAATACTTCTGTCCAAGCTCATAGTATAAATAAAAAAATTACTACAAATCTCATCTGCCGAGCATGTGAATACCATCATTTATCCCCCATATATCATACGATATATCTTTATGGTCAAATTACAAACATGTGAATAACATAATAAATTATTCTCAAGAAAAATGAATACCCATTAATCCTTAGTGAAAACATGAGTGCTGTCAAAAGTTAACTCTTTCCACATACCAAAACCTTAAAATTATATATACTCAAACCATGATATAAATATTCCCTTATATCATTCAAGAGCTCATGAATACTGTCAAACATTTCATTTTCTCGTTATCTCTTCTATATGTTCATATCATCTTCTTTCCAAAAAATATCTCAATCACTTTCCACGGTTACTGGTACCATAAAATTATTGAAAACCACAATAGACCAATACATAAATATTCCAATATTCCACAATACTATATAAAACATTATTTTGGATTCCCATTACATAAAAACTTATTCATTCCACCACATCGTTGTCATGTTCAACATAGCCAATAGTGATCGCATGTGACTTCCCTTTGTCCTTTTACTTAAGTGATTTCTCATGTCGATCATCATTAACCCTTGGATTCGGTAATTGATTATCATAATGCCCCATTTCATTACACATAAAGCATTGAAGTGTTGGTGGTGTGTTCTATGCAGTCTTTTCTTTATCATTAGTAACCCTTTTTCCATTACTTCGACACTCAGCTGCTCGATGACCTTCTATTTCACACTAAAAACATTTTCTAGTCCCCTTAAGACAATATCCACCATGATTCCTTCCACACTTTGAGCATAAAGAAACATTCATCTTCTTTTCATCATTATTCTTGAGATTTCTCCTTGAACTCCATCTTTCGTTTCTTGTTAAAACCATGAGATGGATATGTAACACCAACTTCCATTTCTACCTTGATAGCACACGCACAATTTCTTCATAGCTACTGAGGACTTGTATAGCTAATGCCCTTAGAAGACTCAGTTTTAAGCCACTGAAGAATCTATCAACTTTACTTTCAGGTTGGATGATAAAGCGAGATGCATACCTTGCAAGCCTTGTAAAATTCTCTTCGTATATACCAACAGATTCATCATCCTTTTGGTTTAGTTCAAGAAACTCCTTCTCTATCTGTGTTCGAAGAATACGAGGGAGGTAATTATTGAAAAATACGTTCATGAACTCATCCCATTCCATGGACTCAATTACATCTCTTTTACTCGTATTCTTGATAATATTCCACCATTGATCAGCATCACCTTCCAAATGATATACCGCTAAGATAAATTTTTCATGATCAGAAGATTGAAGAACTGAAAATATCTTTTCAGTGGCACTAATCCGTTGTTCAGCAACATGTAGATCAGAAGACCCACTAAAAGAAGGTGGATGTTGCCTCATAAAGGACTCAATAGAATATTGTTCTCTTCTCTGCTCATTTGGAAGTCCAGAATGATTCATAGATTGGGTAAGTATAGAAATCATATTTTTAACTCCATCTCCCATAACATTGGTTTGTTCAAGACGAAAATAATTGCATTTTCTATTACATTGATCAACACGGTTCCTTAGGGTTCCAAACATCGTCTAAAACCCAAAAATAATAGCGTGAGAGGCAAAAATCATGCTAGGGAAAAAACATAATAAAGGGGGAGTACCTTAAATTTCTAACATCTTAGGTTTAATTCTATGATCGTTACCGTAATTCTAGGATTATAACCTATACTTATACTTAACCTTAGGGACATTCCTAGACATATCTTAGAAATATATCTAGGAATCTCACTAAAGTTCTCGCATCAGAGTTTCCAAAGGGTGACTAAACCTTTCCTCTGATACCAACTATAGAGACCCGAAGCTTGACATACATGGAAATTACATTACTTTTGTGGAATAATTAATCCATAAAAAAAACAGACACACAAGGATCGTAATAGTTTAGTGTCTTTCGAAACGCGGAATATAATATTCTAATCGTGGTGAAAGATATTTAACATCTCCATTAATGATATTCCCCTTTTTTTCTTACCTGAAAACATTCTTTAAATCCTGGGGAAAGGAAAACATTTAAAGGGTGATCTAAAATGATTAGAAAGGGTAAGCATAGAGATCATAAAACAATCCTTAGACAATTGAATGTAAAAACATGAGCATAAAATCTAAACATCAAAATCGTGAGTAATGACATAAAACATGGCAGTACGTAAGTCATAGATCATGAAGAAACATTAATAATGATAAATTAGCAATGGAATAAAAGATGTAATTATGGAAACCATTAATCACATGATATGATTTCTATAGTATCCAAGTCATTACTGCCAAGACCATGTTAGTGGACAAATTCCCTTTCTATATCTAGTCCACTCCTCGTTCCAGTCCTGTATTACTAAATAGGATTAAATTACCGTTCCAGCCATGTCTATATCATTAGATATGAATCATTACCTAATGCATTAGAGAGAGATATATGTCAGACCCATCTCATAGTGAAACCATTCTTACTTGTGCCACAAAATAAACATACATCATTCATAATAACCCAAAGAATAAAATGGGTTTCATAAACATAATCCCATCATCACATAATCCATATAAAAGAAATGGATATCATTTCCTAATAAGAAAAGTGAAATCATGTAAATCATAGAGACATTATACTTGAAACATACACATATGAAATAATGTCATCTTAGATGGAAAATGGTTTTGATAAAACACTTGAAATGAATTCTTGAAGAAAGTATCCTTTCTTCTTCAAAATCATTTTCTTTTCACAAAATATCATGAAATTTTAAAAGAAAAGGATTTTGTTGAAAATAGTCATGAAATCTTTTGGAGGAAGATTCATGATAATAAGGCTTTATAAAACCATAAAAATCTGTTCACTCCGTATAAGTTAAAAATAACAATCTCCTCGTACTTTTGTCATAAAAGTCAAAAAGTAAATCGTATAGTAAACAAAAGAAAGATTCCTTCCATACGATGTGGTAAAAGTAAGAGAAGGGTAAAAATGTCTAAAACATACCTATAAGGAAAGTAAAAATTTTATGAAAACATTTTGAGAGAATACAGACATGGTTAATAAACATAACCCCTAGTAAATACTTACGAGTAAACAATCTCATATAAGAATGTGATTTGAATAATTATCCCTTACCTTAGGTCTGTTATGCTTCTTATGGATCCGAACATCACGTATAATGACTTAAATAATGTCATTAAATTATTACATAATCATATTCATTGTTATGATATCATATATGTTTCACTAATGACTTTATATTACCCGTTCTTTGGTAAATTCCATGTTAAAGCAGCATTTTGGGTAAAATTATTTCATTTATTGTAAGTGTTTTGACTTGTTGTTTTTGGTATTATTACTTACATACAAATTTAAATAATTCCATAATGTAAAACACGATTTATATATTATATATATTCATTATATACATATATATTATAGATCGATAAAAGGAATGAAATGCACCGTTCATAGAGACGGTAGGTTGTACGTACGTATGAACATTGTTTTTGTTTCCTTATAGAATTGAATGGAATTAAGTATATGACATACATATATATATATATACATAAATGCAGAAGAATTTTTATGTCATATATTTCATGATTACTTATTATATATACTTTATAATCATTCTTGAATTGTTAACAAGGAAAATGAATCTCATCGCGTCGTGGAGACGGTAATCCGTACGTACGCACGAGCGATGATATCGTTCTCATATTTAATGAATATATTTGGAGTGAATGATATAATATCATATAATCAGTATGATGTTATAATACTCATATTTATTTATTCTTTACACCAATATACCCATCCAAGTAAGATGGTGGTGGAAAAACAGATTACACCACGGCATGGAGACGGTATTCCGTACGTACGCACGCGCGATGATATCATTTTCTATAGGATGGATAGAAGGTGAAATGGGGTTGCTTCATATTTATAATAACATATCAGTATATTATTGATACTGATGTTATTACAATATAATGAAACAACTAATGAAGAAGAAGTTGAAGAAGAAAGAAAATTTAATGAATCGGTAACGGATATTAACTCTTCTTTGACACGCCTCATTAAAACCTCCTCTTAGGTTACTAAAATTGGTCTTTAAAGAATACCAGGACCCCTATAATGTTTCTAGGGATGTCGATAAGGGAAATGGTCAAGGTTTTTCCGAAATTAAAGGCTCTAAATTATGTGAGGAGAAGAGGGAGGAGATGCCCTTTTATAAGGGAGGACAGGGGCACCTTTGGAAATATAAGAAAATATTAATTTATTTTAATCCCATCCATACGTAAAAACATCCAAAATGACTAAAATCTGATGATTAGGTGATATAGGGTTGTAATCCCATCAAAAAATAAAATTTATACATGTTATGAATTTATATTAAACATTATCGACTTGATTTATCCTTATTTAATCAATTTAATTTTATTTGTGGTAATAAGATTTTAAATTTTAAATTATTACAAATAATTACTTATTTGTTGTTAATTGTCCAAAATTGGATAATTTAAAACATTTAAGTCTATATAAATTTATATTTACAATTTTTAAATATTTTTGTGATTTTTAAACAATTTTATAATATGTTATTTTTTTAAAATAACAATAGTGTCAATTCTGATACTTTTCATTTTTTTGAATTTAAATAAACAATGTACAAAATATATGTTCAAACTAAAAGATTTAATAGATTCATAACAGGTAATATTTTTCTATAAAAGTAGTGGATCACATTAAATAGTTCATATAATATTTATTTTAATATTTTTAAAACCATTTATTTTATATTTCTCTTAATAAAATAATTTCATCATTACTATTATGTCATTTTAATGATAATTATTTAATCCCTAAAAATTATACAAAAAAATTCATATGATATAGATAATTTTATTATATTTCTGAAGACTATTCATTTTCTAAGATTCATATAGTTTATCACTAAATTAAAATTAATATACTTATAAGATTTAAGAGAGTGACATGTTGTCACTTTCTTTGGTTTTAATAATAATTAATTTATTATCTTGGGAAAAAGTCAATTAAATGAATATAATCCAACCCTTAGGTGATATAGGTCGACTTTTAGTCATCCAATTGGATTTTGGCATGTTTTACAGTAATTTTATATTCTTATATTTACCCTTAATTACTCGATTTACCATTAACTATGGTAAATAAAATTTATCGTAGTTACTATTTATAATGCCCAAAAATAAAAAGTTTCTTATTAACATAATTTGGACCCACTGATTCCAAATATGGAATCCTTTTTTCCACATTAAATAGACAAAACTTTCAGAAATTAAATTAAAATTAATCCCGTTGTCGAGAAGAAAACGGGTTTTTGTTTAAAACATTGCAAAAGATTGAATTGATTTAACCTACGAATTCAATGAAAACTCATTGATAAGGACATACATTATATTTAATGGTAAAAATATATTCTATTAATACATTAAATCCATTAAATATTATAATTTAAACATATAAATTATTACGATGAAAAAAGTTGTTTTTAATTAAAATATAGCATGTTTTTACTATTCATTAAAATATGAAAGTTATCAGAAAAAAATATAAAAAATTTATCCATTGTAAATTTTTATATCCTAATTCAAAGGAAGAAGATTATAATGTAAAATTGAACTTATAAACATGTCAAAAACTAGATTTAATGTTGGTGTTCCATCAAAAGGCGGCAAAACTGCATTTTTTGAAAAATACTTATTTTTCCCGAAATATTTATTTTGTTCACATAAATTTTTTTATAAAATTTATAAAATGAATAAAAATTTTATAAAATTAAAAATGTAGTTAATAATATTCATAACATATATTCCATAATAATATTATAATAATATATCGTTTTTCAGTGAAACCCGGTATTGCGTACAACACTTGCTATTGAGGAACATCGTGATTGCGTGTAATGCAACCCATGTCAGGGGTGCGTGTTGTGCAAGAATCCATTGTTGTTTTGTTATAACAGAATCCAACCATTTTTCATTCATACATTGAATATATATATATATACCCTCAATGTTGCGTAGAATGACTATTATCAAATGAATATGAAATTCTGTGTAACAAAATCTAAGAATAGTGTTGTGTATACTGCAAGATAATACAGTGTTGCGTATAGCAAAAGATAATATTTTTATATCATAAAACACATTACATCAAATAAATTAAAAATAATACTTATCATAAAATTACTTTTTGTTACAGAAACTCATTATAATGCCTACAAAATGTGGGGTTGTTATCTGTATAGATATTTAAAAATGCATATTATAAATTAAAATACATGAGAACAACCATATTAGTTTAAATTATGTAAAAATCAATCCAAATGTTTTCCATGAAAAATTAAAAACTTAATTTCTAATGATTTAATAAATTATTCATATACAATACACTTTATAAACAAGATTCATTACCAAACAGTTTGAAAAGAACAATTACATCCTTATTTAATAATTTAAATCATACAGGTTGACATGAATATGTATAGGGTCTCATATGTTTAAAGTATGATTCATTAACCCATAAAATCATTAACCCCTTGGTTGTGAGTAAAAAAATAATTACATTCCGCATAAAATGTAAAGTATGAATCAAATTCATTATAATAACTAGAAAAAATATTTGATAGTAAATAATATTCATAATATCATATACATTCATCATACAAGGTATAGATACATTCAACCATAATGACATTCCCATGATTCAAATACTAGAATAACCTATAAACATCTTATCATTTTATTAATTCATCTTAAATAGTTTCTTACTGATATTATTTTCATATTAATCTAGATATAGTGAATGACACAAATGTGGGGGTCTCCTAAAACTCTCAACAAAAACTCCCATACACTAGAGGTAATCAAATTACAGTGATACTATGATAAAGAATATTTAGTACTCAATAATTTATATTAAACAACATAAATGAATTGTTAATTAAATAAATCATGTAAAAAACAAACAATAAGATTGTGTAAATATGGATAAAATAAATAATTAATAATATATAAACATGAAAATTATAAAAAAAAATGATACCACCAAATTCCATAAATATATAAAAAATAAAATATAACATAATATTAGAAAATTAATAAATAATTATAAATGAAAACCATTTGAGCCTAAAATACATCCTAGGTCCTTCAGGGATGTAGCCTCCTAGAATTCATCCAATCAATTTTTAAAGATTCACTATAAAACCATAAACCTATAATTGAATAAAAATATTTTCACATTAATTATGGTTTACATTTATAGTGTCTTCCTCAATCCCTATTATATTAAACCTGGTTATCCATATAAATTCCATCATATGATATTAATGGTTATATGGGAGAATAAATCATTCAAAAATAAAATAGATGGGGATAATCATGTCATGTAACAATTTACTGATGAGTTTACTAGGAAATATAACCCAATATTAACCATTACATGGAATAAATCTATCGTATTATCCTTGGAAGGAAGCCTAATATTGGATATTAATATCTTTTCCTTATAAAGGTACATCAAAAACTTATATATAAAATTAAATAAGAAACCATTTCTTTAGATTATAAAAAATGAATATAGTTGATGGAATAACAAATCAACGACCATATATATTTACAAACCCTCGTGGATTTTATTCGGTCTTCACAGGGAATACTAATTTTAATTCTATCACACTAACCAAAATAACACCTTAGTATAAAATCCTTGTTCTTATCTATTGTTGAAACTTTTATATCAGATGCCACGTTACTTTAGAATCTGAATATTCAAACCCTCATAGACATTAAACAATACCAAATTGTTGTAGGTATTGTGTGTAATCACATGCCACTATCTTCGTAAATGAATATAACATGGGTGTTGTATTTATACTCCAAAATATCATGGTTGTTAGGCATTATTCATATCCACTAAAACATGTCAAATTACATATGATATGAGAGAAACCATGTCCTATAAGACACATCATAGTACTATGATTTCCCAATACTCATAACCAATATTATTATATAGATTAACATGTATATATCATCTTTTCCTTCTAGTATTGGCATCATTATCCACAACCATATTAATAATAAGCCTTAGATAATCTATAATTATAACTATCAATTAACCATATATAATACTCACATGACAACATAACACTTCAGTCAATAAAAAATATTTTTTCTTATTGATTGATGTTTGAAACAGATTATAGAGTATATTTTATCCTCTTCTAATGATAATTCTCTAAAAAATTCTAAATATGGACTCACTTGAAATGATATAGATACTATAGATTATAAATCAATACATAATATCCAACCTCATCATGACCTTACACAATGTATCCATTTACATATCATAATTACAGTCCACTCCTTTTTGGATTTGTAAAGACAAAAATCATTTAAACAAAATTCCCTTATAAACTAATAAATTCAGTGTAATGGAATCTTGTTCTATAAAACAAATGAAATGTAATTTTATTGATCAGTTGGCATAATTTTAAAATATATCAATAATTATTTTGTACCATGACTAAAATACAATCATGAATTATAACAATTTTTAATATAGCTTTTATATAGTGACATTTAATGTTAATATATAATAAAGAATATGGTAAAGACTAATTGACACCATAAGAAGAATCGATATTCTTATATGATATGTGTTTACAAAATTAATCCCATTTAACATAGCATAAATCGTGTTCGTATCACTAGGATCATTTAGTAACCATGAAATAGAATTTATTCATCAACTAAAACTCATTGGAAAAAATTTATTGATGAATTGAAAGAATATATATATCATAAACCAAATTGTGTCTGCTAAAACCATCGTATAAATGTATTACCATCAACCGATTTATTGTTAGGGTGTTTGTTGGTTTAAATTATGGTTATGTATATAAACCATGTGGTAATTTTTTTATATTTTATATTAATATAATAATAATATATTTTTCTTTTATATTATTAATTCTTATTTGTAATTGATAAAATAATTATTTAGAAAACAGTTAGATTTTTGATAAGAAGAAACCAAAATTTAAATTCTATAGGAAATATTTTTTTAAAATTTCATTTAAACATTTTGTAAAATATATCATTTTTTAAAAATTATGTTATCATGAAATATATTTATAAGTCTAAATGAAAAATATTATAATGATGTTAAATGTAAGATTAATATTGATTATAATGTTCCATATTCTCCTAAAAATATTATTTTTTAAAAAATAATTATTTAAATTTGTAATTCTATAATAAGTTCTAATAATTTTGGTAAAATACATATCATTATTAAAATTGGTATATTGATAATAGTTACTATCATATTTCTCATTATTTTCAAAGGCTGTTGATTTTTTTGAAAAAACTAAAAAATTTATGAATACAAAGAATTTATTATGATAACATATTTGCACAAAAGACATATAATATATAAAATAATAAGATTCTTAAAAATAGTATTTCCCATTTAAATATATTTTTAGAATTTTATGATATTATTTATAAAGACCTATAATGAATCTTCCAACATTTATTTTGTATTTTAGTGTCTTAAAAACAGTTATTTACAAACATGTATAACTTTAATTTCTTTAATGGTATTATTATAATGAATTATTGTGTTATCCTAATAAAATATTTGAAAATATTCTTTTATTCTATGAACCATGGATAGAAACCATGGTTGGTTTTTGATTTTTATTCTTTTATATCATAGGGTCCAAAATCTATGTTTAGAAATTAATAACGAATTTCACTCAACTTCAATATATATATTAACTGATCCTCCCAAAATTATTCAAAAAAAACATTCAACATAAACTACCTTTTTGTATCACTCTATGAAACCCTCATGTGGTGTTACCAATCTCTCAATATTTTCCTCAAAAACATTTTGAAGCAGACCATCAATTTTGGGGATTCACATGCTTTTCCATTTCATTCAAGAACATTTTTCATACCTAATCCACTTGAATCACAATTTAAATTTTTATAATTTTTTAATAAGTACGCATTTACTATCATATTTATATACAAGTAATGATATATTATTTATCCCAACACAATATATCAATTAAAACGAAAATGATTATGTGGTTATACGGTATTTTCTTTCATTTCTTCTTAATTCTAGAACATGACTAGAATTTAGCCTTTTCAATCCTTGTTTGTTATAGTGTCATTTGTTGTAACGTCCTGGTTCTGGGTGCCACCCAACGGGTGCCCCGAACCCAGTTTTCCACATGACCTCAAGTGCATTTCCCCATACGCCAGAGGCTACCGAATAACATTGTGTCCAAGGTCTGATAGTGGGGAAACTATGCCCTCATTTGCCAGTGTGTAGCGCAGTGGAATATAATATAAACATACAATAGTAGCGGAAGCGACAAACAATACACAACTGAAATAAACAACTACAGTGGATACAACCAACAATATATAAATACGGATTCAATGTATCAAGTTCTATGAAAACAGCCAGAACATGTTATACATCAATACAGTATAATAAAATGTAGAGTACATCAAAACAATGCAAAACAGCTGGCATCGGCATCACGAGCCTAGGCTCGGTCCCATGCCCTCCCACTCCTCAACAATAGTCAAGTACATATTTAGGGACTCTTTCCCCTATCCACACCTATATAAATGTAATTTGTATGGGTCGAAAAGAATGACCCAAATAAGGTGTGAGAAATATATCTTAGTAGGCACCCACCGAAGGCATGTGCCCAACTGCGTGTAAGCATGCAGCAACAGTGTGCAATAGTAAATTGCAATAATTCAAGCAGTACTGAAAGTAACCAACATAACAGTAAATTGCCAGTTTTTTATTCATTTAATTCATTTAATTTAGTAGCATTCTGTGCTCAATAGCACCAAGCCCTCAGGCAAACCCGTACTTTCCCTCAGGCTAAAATAGTTAACCATGCCCTCAGGCTATACAAAATCTCACCCTCAGACATTTCCCTCAGGAGTAAAATAATTCTCGCCCTCAGGCATACGAAGTTTCACCCTCAGGCATGAAAGGTTTCCCTCAGGCGAAAGAGAACATCACCCTCAGGCTAATACAGTCACGCCCTTAGGCTATAGAAAAACATCACCCTCAGGCATAAATAACTGGGCCAGGCCCCACATATAAACATGAAATTTCAATACAATTCCACTCAAGGAAAATGTAATGTATAATTTAAACAATTAATACCCTCAGGTATCCTGGCCAAAAGGCTAAAGAGAGGAACGCACCCCTCCGGATGGTCCTTGATCCAGGCAATGATCCCAAACAACATTTTATTATTTTAATTAACCACCTATTCAATTCTAGGTGTTTAATATAGCAACAACCTCAGCCACACGACACCCTAACATGGAATCGTGGAACAAAAATGCACGAAACACATGATGGTTGGAAAAATTAACACCAATCCAACTACCTTATACACCAATGAACGATATACGCGAATGTCGGTTCCAGAAACATCCAAGAACAACATAGATCTGAGGTAAGAAAACATTCATTCAACCTCAAATAACTCTCATTATGGAAAGAATTGGTAATAAACACCCCAGGAGAAGAGTGGGCTTACACGTGTGGTTCCAATGAGACCGTCCGAAGCAGAATCGGATTCCAGATGAACACCCGGCGGATCGTCAAAGTTTCAACCATCCCTCCCAAGATCCATCTTCTATTCTAAGCCTTATCGGTGAACAAGGGAGGCTAATACCCATTTTATGTGAAAAATACAATGTAAACATCGTTTACTTCCACGTACATGGCTTGTAATTCTTTCATTTAATTGTTCCCCTAATGGCACCGCCACACTGTTCATCTGTCGACATGAGTACATAGCATGTACTCTTGTGTAAATGGAATGTACTGTCACCCAGCTAGCGGTTACTCAACAGCCTTACTGTTTTGGCCTTCTGGCTGACTACACGGCATGTAAAGTTCCACTACACGCCGTGTAATCGATTCCTACACCCTTTTTCACCGACATGGCTACAGGCCCCGTGTACTCGTCCCTACACATCCAAAAGTACACTGTTTGTGGAAAAAGTACACGGCGTGTACTTCCAAAATTTAGGATTTTTCCCATTTTCCTTATATTATCAAAAATAATAAAGGAAAAAAGAATGGAAGAAACCCATACCTCAAATATAAGAATCATGTTCTTACAAAATTCCCCCCGTATAGCAATTCATCCCCGAATTGGCCTTCCAAGGGTGGAGAAGGTAAAGCTGTGAACAACGCCGACCAATGAGCGTGCTCGTCAGCCTCCTGCTCCCAGGTCTCATCATGCACTCAGCCATGTGCCATAGCACACGTACGAGAGGAACTGACTGGCCTCATAGAACCTAAGTGCCCCTGTCAACGATATGGATCTGATGCTCTTCAAAGGACGCATCTGCATCCAGCTCAACATCCTCGGGATGAAATATGTGAGACGAGTCGTAATGATAACGACACAACTGAGATACTTGGAAGACGTTGTACATGGCTTGGTACCGCTGCGTTAACCGCAACCGATAGGTATAGATCCCTACATTCTCCAGAATCTTGAATGGCCCTACATAACGTGATGAGAGTTTACCCTATCTCCTAATCCGCTTGTGTCCCAGCCTCGGTGAAACATGCAAGAAAACCTTATCCCTAACCACGAACTCCAATGGTCTTCTGCGGCGATCAACATATGATTTGTGATGATACTGCACGGTAGCCATCCTCTTCTGAATCAACTGGACTTTCTCAGTTGTCTCCTTTATGAGTTGTGGTCCCAATAAAGCGGCCTCACATACCTCTAACCAGCATAAAGGTGACCATCATGGCCTACCATATATATCCTCATATGGTGCCATCTTGATAGTCACATGAATGCTATTGTTATAGGAAAACTCGAATAAGGGTATATGCTTCTCCCAAGAGCCCCCAATGTCTAGGACGCATGCTCGCAGAATGTCCTAATGTACCCGTATAGCACGCTCTGACTTGCCATCTGTCTGAGGGTGGTAATCTGTGCTCAGAAGCACCTATGTTTCCAGTGCCCTCTGAAAACTTTACTAGAAACGAGTCATAAAACGGGCATCCCTATCCGAAACAATAGAACGTGGGACCCCATGAAGACATACGACCTCTCAGATATACAACCTTCTCAGCTCGTCAACACCGAAGGACTCATTGATCGGAAAAAAGTGAGCTACCTTCATGTTTCTATCCACAAAAACCCACACATCATCATTTCCACGAGGTGACCTTGGCAGTCCAGTCACGAAATCCATCGCGACATCGTCCCATTTCCACTCTGGAATGGGTAACTAGTGTAACAGTCTAGCTGTTCTCTGATGCTCCTCCTTCACCTTCTGACAGGTGGAACTCCTCATAACAAAACCAGCTACATCTCTATTCATACCTGACCACCAGTACCGACATCACAGATCATGGTACATCTTGGTAACCCTGGGATGAACATCCCAAGCTGAAGCATGAAACTCTTGCATCAGTTCCTCTCATATATCCTCTGGAACCCACACTTGTCCAGAGAAACACAAACCCTCATCATCGCATATTGTCCAACCAGGAGGAGGGTCCTTACTTTCCACTAACTCTCGTAGAACTATGAATTCTGAATCCGATAGATGTCTCATCCTCACTCTATCCAGGAGGGTAGAATTCATTTCTAAAGAGGAAAGATAAGTCTTCCCCTGACTATCGTGCACCTCCAGATGCATCTCAGAGAACAAATCCATAAGCTGCCACTCACGACTGGCCTCTTACACTGCCTGTATCTGAGTCTTCTTGCTCAGCGCATTAGCTAGCGCATTACCTTTACCAGGTGTATAGGATAGCTCAAAATTGAAGGACATTAGGTATTCGACCCAGTTTCGCTACCTCAGATTCAGTTCATGCTGAGTAAAGATATAATTGAGGATTTTGTTGTTTGTGAAAACCACAGAATGCTCTCCCAGTAAATAATGTCTCCAACAGCACAACACATGCACAACTACTGCCAACTCGAGATCATAAGTCGGGTAATTCCTCTTATGTGGCCTCAACTACCGAGACCCGTATGCAAAAACTCAGTCGCCCTACATCAACATTGCTCCCAGTCCAATACCTGATGCATCATAGTAAACTATATTGCTCTTCCCCTACTCTGGGAGTATCAGGATCGGTGCTAATGTCAACATTTCCATTAGGTCTTGAAAGGTTGTCTCGCATGATTCTGTCCAAACGAACTTCAAACCCTTCTAAGGTAGACCTGTCAACGGTGCTGCTAAGTGAGAGACGTCATGTATGAAATGTCTGTAGTAACCGGCCAGCCCTAAGAATCTTCATATCTAAAACACGTTCTTAGGTTGCTCCCATGAAACTATTACTCCCACCATCTCTGGGTCCACTGCAACTCCTACCTCTGAGATGATATAACCCAAGAAGTGAATCTGGTCCATCCAAAAGTGGCACTTGGAGAGCAGAGCATATAGCCGATGCTCTCTCAGTGTACCCAATACGATCTCAAGATGGGTGGTATGGTCGTGGCGAGTGCGAGAGTAAACCAAGATGTCTTCCACTAATATTACCACTAATGATTCCAGATAAGGATGGAACACACGATTTATCAGAGCCATGAAAACTGCTGGCGCGTTCGTGAGTCTAAACGGCATAACCGTATACTCGTATATACCATACCTGCTCCTAAAAGTTGTGATAGTTATATCAGATGGTCTAACATGCAGCTGATGATATTTTGATCTCAAATCAATCTTCGAGCATACTCATGCTCCACGAAGTTGATCAAGAAGATCATCAATCCCCAGCAAGCGTTATCAGTTTTTGATAGTCAGCTGGTTCAACTTACGATAATCCACACAAAGTCTGAGGGTATCATCCGCCTTCTTCACAAAAAGGACTGGAGATCCCCAAGGCGAAGTACTGGGTCGGATAAACCCATTTGCATGTAAATCCTATAACTGCCTCTTGATCTCCTACAACTCCGGCATGGCCATCCTATAAGGAGGAATGGACACCGGTGCTGCTCCTGGAACTAGCTCGATAGAGAAATACTCCTCTCGCTCCATAGGTAGACCTAAAAAGTGATCCATGAAGACATCCATGAAATGATCAACAACATGAAATAAATCTATCTGACGAGTCCCCTGGTCATCCAGATATATTCTCGCAATCTGGGTTGTGACTCCACCTTGCCCACGATGCTCTTGTCCATCTCGACATTCCATAACATTCCACTCATCCTTCTATAAAACTTCTCCGCCCTCTGGTTACGTGAAACTCACCCTATGACAATAGTAGTTTATAGAGGCTCAAAAGGGAACCAAGCAGTCAATCCCGAGAATGACATCATAGCTCATCATATCTATAACATAACGGTCCCAATGAAAGTGACACCCACCAACCCCAAGGGGGAACTACTTGCACTAATGCACACCACCCGTCCTAGTCCCCAACAGAGTGTCTAGCGTCATGATATCGAAAGAATTAGAAACACCAAGCCCAAGGCTCTCCACAACGGGCAAAAATATAAAGCTATGTGTAACACCCATATCAAAAAGTACAGATGATAAGATAGAAGCTACTAAAATAGTACCTCTGACTGTAGAAGGTCCAAGATCCTGCTCCTGCTGGGTTTGTTGCACTGCATATGTCTGCCCAGTACCACGGCCCTGCAATAAAGCCTAGCTACCCTAAGCTGTCCCACCCAGCTGTCTCTGAGATCCTGTTGTCTAGATACCCCAGCCACGACCACCATCTCTACCTGCACCCCCTGACGTATTCCAGTTCCCTGACTGGTAAGAAGCCACTGGTCCTTCTCCCGATGTGGAGTCTGCACAGAACCCCTCTCACTCGCCATCGATGGATATGCCCTACAAAAGCACTGCAGATAACCCATCTTGCCGCAAGCTGGACACTCCACTGGGTCTCGTGGACACTGTGGTCTCTTGTGTCCCTCTCTACCACACTGGTAGCACCTGATCAGATCACATGAAGATGCTACATGGATGGTACTACCACCCTGAAAGAATTCCATCTATCTCTTCCTCTTGCTAGTAGAAAGAGTACCAGTAACTGGTGTTGAACCGCCCTGGCCCACACCACTAGCTTGCCGCAGGTTCCTCTCTATAATCAGTGCCTGGTTTACAATAGCATGTACAATAGGAAACCTGAAAACATTTACCAGTGCCCAGATGTCATAACGAAAACCATACTCAATACGTCTGGCCCTCAACGTCTCATCACCCACCATCACGGGTGAAAAGTGCTGAATCTTGGTGAGGCAACCAGAATAGTCCATCACTGACATGGCACCCTGCTGTAGATTCTTGAACTATCGAGCTCTATCTACCCATAGCATCTCGAGAAAGAAGTAGTCCTAGAATACTATCTGAAAAATACTCCCACGCCATGTTCATGTGAAGCTCTGACTGAGAGGTGACATCCCACAACCTCTTGGTAGAATCACGCAGCATGTAGGTCGCGAGATTTACCTTGCGCCCTGGAGGCATCTCAAGATGCTCGAAAATAGTCTGCATCGACCCCAACCAAGACTCCACAGCCTGCGGTTCTCCATCCCCTGAAAACGTCGGTGGATGCTGCTGCTAGAAAATATGTGTCAGCTTAACCATAGATGTGGCATCCATCGGTGCTCCCTGAACGGTCCTCATAAACCGCAATAAGCATTCACGAAAATTCGCCTCCATGCCTATGTCTAGTATAGCAGATGGTGCCGCATCTGGCTCTGCTGGAGGATCAATTGGTAACCCATGGCCTACCATCTCTGGAGTATAGTTGTCACCACTCTCCTGGGGAATAAAGCACGGTCGTCTAGGAGGCATGACACTACAAGGTCAGAAGCCCGCCTTAGATCAAGATTTATCAAAGTATGAATGTGAAGGAACCTCAAATGGAACAAGAGGAAGATGACATTTCATGATTTTCAAAACAAGACTACACAACATGTACGATGACTACACGGCGATTAATTGACTTCCCTTCCCCTGCCCTGGTCCTTCAACACTGCTACGACATTTAATTGACTTCCCTTGCCCTGCCTGGGTCCTTCGACACGGCTAAGCCACACATCTCCTGTTGAAAAAAAAACTACAAGGAATGTATAATATCTACGCCACGTGTATGGTGTTATTTTCTAACTTCCTGTGTTGTTTGTGAGACGGCTGACTACTCGACTTTGATGATACACGACGTGTTACACCCGTACATGGAGTGTTCATCACCTCGTTTCCCGACCACACAGCTAAGTCCACACGGTTTTTCCTCAGACAAGACTACACGGTGTGTCCCAAAGGTACACGGCGTGTTCAAGGAACGATGACATCGACCCGTGTGGTTAGGGACAAGACCGAGTCCCCAGGTCACACTACATGGTGTGTCCATCATTGACACGACATGATCCGTAAAACGAGTTCACCGAACCGTTTTGTTAGTTATGTAGTCGGACTCTTGGTCAATACTACATGGCGTGTATATCTGGTACACGACATGTTTTACCCATCCTTTCCCTACCCTGTGTCGCCACCCACACAGTTTTTGAAACTGGATGAGACTACATGGCGTGTACTTAGAGTACATGGTATGTACTTAAAATGTTCATTTTTCTTCCCAAACAGAAGGCCAAAAATGGAGTGTATAAAATACTACACGGTGTGTATACTGGGTTTTTGGACAGTATGCCTCAGAAACATCTCTAGATCCTAGAAAATTCCGAAAAACGACACCTAAGTGTCAAATTCCGACCATTGATAGCCTATACTCCCCACGAATCAATGATTGATATCTTATATGTGTTATAACAAAATAAACAGTCAATGACCGCCAAATTCCCGTAAATGGGGGACCATACTCCCCAAAAACCAAAGTGTGGAATCCATTCCTTCAATAGATTTATATAGAAATATTTGATCACATAGCAGGTATTTATCAAGCATATATCACAATAGCATGAATTTCTAGCACATCAACTATCACAAAAACATGTAATTTCTAATGCACCTACATGGCATGAAACTATGCATGGCATGTCATTTCTAGCATGTTCCTAATTGATGCATGAGATGGAATACCCCTATCTCATCAGGTTGCAACTGAATAGGACCCATAGATAAAATATAAACGGCACAATCCAAGTGCCTCACCCTTCTGTTATATTATATCAACTATAAATTGCAAAATTAGTAAAAATTGCAATACGAGGTAAATTGGAATTTCACTATACACGGGTTAGCTACACCCGGGCACAGCTTATTACTAACTACCGTTCATCCTATCCCAGACTACGACTCCAAATAGTAAGTCAAAGAAAAGAAAAATGCCTCTGATACCACTTTTTAACGTCATGGTTCCGTGTGCCACCCAACGGGTGCCCTGAACTCAGTTTTCCACATGTCCTCAAGCGCATTTCCCCAAATTCCGGAGGCTGCTGACTAGCAGCGAGGGCCCAGGTCTGATAGTGGGGAAACTATGCCCTCATTTTTCAAATTATAGCACAGCGGAATATAATATAAACATACAACAACAGCAGAAGCGGTAAACCATATGCAACTGAAATAAATGAATGCAGTGGATACAACCAAAAGTATATAAATAATGATGCTACATGTATCAAGTTCTCTAAAATCATCCAGAACATGTTATACATAAATACAATACAACAAAATCCAGAGTACAGTAAAAAAAGCAAAACAGTTGGCAACGACATTACGAGCATAGGCTCGGTCCCATGCCCTCCTACTCCTCAGCAACAGTCACCCACCGAAGGCCGGTGCCCAACTGCGTGTAAGCATGCAGCAACAATGTGAAATAGTAAAATGCAATAAATAAGTACTAAAAGTAACCAACATAACAGTAACTTTCCATTTTATTATTTATTTAATACTTTTAATTTAGTATCATTTTGTGCTCAACAACACCAATCCCTCATGCCAACCAGTAACTTGCCCTCAGGAACAAATAGTGAACCACACCCTGAGGCTATACAGAATCTCACCCTCAGGAATTGCCATCAAGTGTAACATAATTCTCTCCCTCAGGAATACGAAGTGTCACCCATAGGCATAGATGTAATTCCCTCTAGCATGAATGGTTTCCCTCAGGCGAAAGAGAACGTTGCCCTCAGGCTATAACATTCACGGCCTGAGGCTATTTCAAAACACCGCCCTCAGGAATAAGTAATCGGGCCATGAACAACATATAAACATGAAATTTGAATAAAATTTCTCTCAAGGAAAAATTAATTCATAATTTAAACAAGGTATACCCTTGGGTATCCTAGCCAAATGGCTAAAAAGTGGAAAGAACCCCTCGAGATGGTCCTGGATCCAGGAAATGATCCCAACAAACATTTTATTATCATAATTAATCCCCTATTCAATTATATGTGTTTAATATTGCTATCCCTCAGCCACACAACACCCCAACAAGGGCTCGAGGCACAAAAACGCACAAAACACATGACAGTTGGAAAAATTAACCCCAAGCCACCTACCTTATACGCTGACAAACGATATACGCGAATGTAGATTCCAGAAACGTCCAAGAACGACGCATATCTAAGGTATGAAAACTTTCATTCAACCTCAAATAACTCCCTCTAGGGAAATAATTGGTAAAAAACACTCTAGGAGAAGAGAGGGCTTACCTGTGCGGTTCCAATGAGAATGTCCAAAGCGGAATCAAATTCCAAACGAACACCCAACGGATAGTCAAAGTTTCAGTCAACCCTCCCAAGCTCCCTCTTCTGTTCTAAGCCTTCCCGATGAATAGGGGAGGCTACTGCCCATTACACGGCGTGTACTTCCACGTACACAGTGTGTAATTCCTCCATTTAACTGTTCACTTGGCGGCACCGCCACACTGTTCATCTGTCGACATGAGTACACGATATGTACTCCTAAGTACATGGCGTGTACTGTCGCCCAGATGGAGGTTGCTCCACCGCCTTACTGTTTTGGCCTGCCGACTGACTACACTGTGTGTAAAGTACCACTAAACGGTATTTAGTTAGTTCCTACACCCCTTGTCGCTGACATGGCTATACGCCCCATGTACTCATCCCTACATGGCCAAAAATACATTACGTGTGGAAAAATTACATGACTTGTACTTCCAAAATTTAGGATTTTTCCAATTTTCCTTATATTCTCAAAAACACTTAATGAAAAGAGAAACGAAGAAACTCATACCTAAAATTTAAGAACTGGGTTCGTATAATTTTTCTATAAAAATCTCAGAAAAACAATTTATTTTTTAATAAAGATACATTATTTATCAATTATTTAAAATCTTACATGGGATATTGTTATGATGAAGTATGGAATTATCATCCTCTCAATCATCATTTAAGTATATCATTTTTATATGTCCATATTAATTAAAATTTCCCTGGTTTTAATTTTTTTTAAATATATTTACCATCCTTATGTTTTACATATAAAAACAGGAAACAATTTTCTCATTCGTCTCTTTCAAAATTATTTATATAGACTCATCAAAATTATAAAATTATATAATTATTTTCCACACCAAACATTTGAGTTGTGAATGGGTATCACCATTTCCACTCAACGGTATTCTACTTTAGATAAATATATTTCATTTATTATGGAATACCATTTATAAAAAACACACTCTGTAAACATGGGAATAATAGACTGATAAAAAATGTCCATGTGTTTTATGATCTATATAGCACACGAATTCATGTACATTATATTAATATAATCCATGGGCATAAAATTATATAACATATTTATGTATTGGGTAATTATTTTCACTAATGATATATCATCTATAGTTCATGTGAGGTCATCCTAAGACCATAATGTTTTTATTTATTTTTCATTATCCATTAAATATGCATATGATGTCATGTTTGTAGTTACTGCCATAATACTGTGATTATATAATTTTATATTCTTATGAATTCATTAACCTACATGATTATCATTATCAGTATTCAATGAAATCTGTTTATTCATATTTATTTTCTATAATAAATTAAATTATCATATCCCTTTAATGTTATGATATATTGGTTTATATCTCACTATTTTCTAATGTACATCCCTAGGTTATCTTGTGTAATATTTTTATATCTATGGAATTTTAGGTAATGTTATGATTATTTATAAAAATATATTTTAATATATGTTTCATGTTAAAGTTCTATTTATCTAATTTCAAGAATTTAATAGGACTATTAGTTATTTCTTATTTTATTATGTGTGTCTTTATGTAATAAATTACTGAATTAATGTGTATATAAGATATGGGTTTTCATAGTTAAATTCATATAATGGTTATGATATTTTTAGGGATTAAAATTATAAATTCACACTAAAACCCCATCATATTAAGGGTAAACACAAGAAGGAATTCCTAAATTTTAGTAATATAGAATTCATTGTTTTCTAAAAAATTTATCACCATTGAAACAATGAAAACTGATTATGAATTTGGTTTATATGATCCCTCATGTAATAAATCCCAAAGTGACCATTTGGTATTAACTCAAAACAGACCTATATAATGACAAAATATACTTTGCACTGGCCACCTGACATGATTCTCGTAAAAAATATTATTTTCTTAATCAGGTTATTTTATAAAGACATGTTGGGAAAAAAGATTATAAATTATACTAGTATAGAATAGACCATGTATAATAATGGTTTAGTAAACAGAATTAATTTTTCATGAAATACAAATATTTGTTGATTTATCCCTTTCATGTTCATACATTTCCATTTTTTAATTGTTTAAAAATTACAACTCCTGATTGTCCAATGTGCGAAATTAATGATTAGAACTAAAATAATATAGTTAATGGAATTGTTACCATCAATTAATGAACATAATGTTTACTATGTCATTATGGTAAAATAATTATCCCATATCATATAATTATAATATAAAAATTCAAACACCACTTCAAAAATTGAAAATATATGTATTGGTTAAAAAAATAAAATTAGTCTATTATTGAAACCTAAAAATATAACTAATACCCATTCCATATGTGTGGGATAAATTTTATATATAAAATATCATTCTAAATATTGTGTAATCTGATTCTATTTAGGGTATGTACTGTCGTGCATATTTCAAAACCATTCCGAATTTCATGAAGAAGAATATCCCCCTCTATATTAGGAATCTCCTTCCAAATATATACCTGTTTTTGGTAGTTTGGTTCATCTTTTGAATAATTATATACACTATGGATAATATTGTCTTATAGGAAATTAAACATATATAAAATATATTTTACTATGGAAATGATCATCGTTGTTTGTACTTTAATTAAATAACAATTTAAAGAATTTTATTATATTCCACCTATATTATTGGATGAGTTCTATATATAACATAAAACGAGATCCATGAAATACCCATTTATCCATATAGATTATCCCCCATTCGACATGAATATATGAATAATAATTTTCATTTAAATATATATTTTTTTTGATAAACTCATATGACTCACAGTGGGGTGGGAAAGTCATTTATGTCATAAAAATGATTACTAAATACACCTCTGTGTTGATTATCTTGAGTTAAATATGATCATGATTAAGAACTAGTATTCTCATCCATGTATAGATGAACTTTATGTTCATTTATATACATCCCAAAAAATCTCTATAGTCTACATCCACTCAATACATTATCATGTAATGTTAATGATGTATAATATAATAAAACTAAATTATTGTATAACATATAGGTACTTTGAGTTCACAGAGAATACATTTTTACTCATTAATTCTTCCTAAATCATAATTATATTATATAATATAGTATATTAATATTACCTAGACAAATTTTTGGAAATATGAAACAAAATTACTCATTACTAATCAAAAATAAATGATTATCATGCCGATAATTTTAATACTAAACTAAAGACCATCAAAAAGTTATAGTTATATATTATGTATATTAAATTAATGTTTTATGTAGATATATAAATTTTCCTAGGAAATATTATCACCAATAATTGTATATATATATATAAATTAACAAAACAAGAAATTTAAGGATGGACGAGAACAACATTTTTTATGAAGATCCATAGTTTCCTTGGATTAGTTGCGCAATATTTATCATGATTTTCAAAAACACTAACCATTATGGAATGAAAGTAATAATAATTTAATATACAGATTAGTGTGAGTGTAGTTATAAAATGTTAAAAAGGGATTATCACTACATCTTTTCTCACATTACCCATGTGTGGAGATAAAATTGATATCTATTGTGATGAATCTAAAAAAATATTATGATGGGTATTGATATAAAATGACCATCTCATTGTATATTACTACATATAATTAATGTATCACAATTTGAAAAACAATATTAATTATTTGGAAATATTTGTAGTAATCCTCGAACTATGGATTTGGAATAAATATCTATATATTGATAAATGTGATATATTTTCATATTAAAAGTGCCCTAAGATTATATTCAAACAAATAGAGAAGAATATTTTCCATGAAATATTGTTAAAATAAATCAAGGACTCGAAACATTCAATAGATTACAATCTTTGGAAGGTGAATAATGTTCAATATTCTATTAGTAAAAAGGATCAAATAATCCAATATATTTTGGGGATTGATTTGGATTCAATGTAATAGGATATATAATGGATAGACATGGGAAAAATAAAAGGAATTTAAATCTAACAGGATTAAAAAATTGATCATCAATCAATTAATCAGAGAATAAAATAGTACCAAAAAGATGAGGAAGATATTCAAATAACGGTTTATAATATTCTACAGCTAAACATTGAAAAAGACTGAGAAATAAGTTTTGGAACCATGAAATTTTTAATATAAAATCTGTAAATGAATATGATCTTAATGGTGAGATAATAATGACTAAATGATTAATTTGGATATGTGGCGACAACCATGATATTTGATAATGGCTTGTTTACTAGTGTACAATTAAATTTTTGATGTAGTTTACAACACTTTTTGATTAATTTATTAAATAAAATAATATGTTTCCTATATAAGAAACAAGTAATAATCCATGTTTCCAATAAGTTTTTATGGTTATTAGTGTTATTACCATACCTCAATTGGATAAAAGATAACGATATTAAAATATATGGAGTGTGAAAATATAGAGCTATGTAATGTTGATAAAAGGGAACTAATACATTTTTCATGGAAATTTGGTGACCAAAGTTCTAAATTGTTGGATCAAAATATTTTTAAAATTGTAACCATTTAAAAAATTGTATAGGGTGATCATTATATGAGATAGTTAGAGATAATTTATTACTTCACCATATATGAATCTTGAATTATGAGATGAAGCACAAATAGTTTAAGGAAGAATGAATAGAAATGATTATGTTTATAAAAACATACATTTTCTTATATTCAAAAAGAGTGAAAGAATTCCTCAACTCTGTGAAAAAAATATCATTAAAGGAAAAACTTTATCGAAGTACCTTTTTTCTAATGAATCAAATGTCGAATAGATCATCTAAAAATTAGGTCTTTCTAAATATTATTTCCTCTTAACCATGTTCCCTATCACTCTCCATAAGAACGTTATTATATGGTTTTTCCTCGGTATGCATTATTCTATTTTCCACATATGTTATCCTACTAAGAAACATATTTACATGACCATTGTACATTCATTTATATCTTATTAAGAATATGTAACATTTATAATTTATACGATGTGATTCCTTAAAAAGTAGTTTATTTGTAATCTATATGATTTCAAGGTAAAATTTAAATTGATAGGAAAATTTTTATTTATGTTGGAGAGAATTTAACACACAGAAACTCTAATGTAAGAATGATATATTTGATATTGTTCTTGAAATGAATCACCAAGTGTTTAAATGAAAATAATACCCTAATACCTTAAAAATTGATTAATATTTTTAATATGTTTTATGTTTTTTATATTTTTTATATTTTTTATATTTTCTAATTCACTCCACATTATGTTACATTGTGTTACAGATAAGATCATCTTTCTTTAAAAGATTACATTACAGGAAAGACCGTGTTTTACCAAATAACAATACATTATTAAATATAATAAGATATAAAATGGACTTTAAATTAATAGTTATGAAAATGGGTAACTATTTTATGAAAATATATATATTATATAAATTTAAAATGAATTAATTGATTATAAATTAATAATAAATGAATATGAAAACTGATTGAATATAAAAGAAAATATATATAATTTAAGAAACCTGTTTTACAATAATATATTTAATTAAAAGAAATTATTGGGTGATGTTAATATAATATTTATATCAAATATTTAATATAATATCATTCTTTTTATCCATGAGATTTAATAATAAGGGGATAAGAAAAAACTAAATTTCTCACTTCAGAACAATATTTTAATAAAGGCCATTTGCCACCTTTAAAAAGAGATCCCATTTTAAATATTATTTTTTTGAAATTTAATTGATTTAGTAGGTGAAAATAAAAATAATATTTTAAATGAAAACATAAAATTGAGATTAGGTTTAATTTTTATATTTTTTTAAAACATATCATTTTTAATGAATTGTTAGAAATACAGAAGTTTAGTTCAAAAATGCATTTTCATGTAATTTATTTATTAGGTGAAATTATGTTTTATATTGGTGAAAAATTTTAATCAGATAATATTTTTTCAATTAACGCAATTTAGGAAAATTGGTAACAATTTAACTTTTCAATAGACTATAAATCATATCAACTATTGGATTTTTTTTTCAATTAAAAACATGTATTGTCATCCTTTCAGCGTGATGAATTTTAAATTTATTTAATCCACTTAAATGGATGCAATTTAGAAAAATACAATTAATATATGGAATTATAATAATTTATAATGACTTATAATAAAAAAAATTATTTTACCAAACATATTAGTGGATTTAATTAAAATTAATAGAAATTATTATTGTAAAATTAAGCTTAATAATGGACTTATCCTTAAACATAAGAGCCAAAATAACATGTATATTTTTCCAACACTCATTTTATGGATATAATTTTTATTTTAACATTAAATTTATTATTTTAGTTTTTTTATTAAAAAATATTTTTAGGTAAAACGTTGGTACACCTAACTTCTTTTCACAAATACCAAGTGACTCCTTTTCCTTCCCTATAAAAGGCCACCACCTCTCCCAAATCATCAGACCTCGGAATCCACTTAGGTTTGGTCATGATCTTCCCAACAAACTTCCCAAAAATAACTCTGATAATCCTTAAAGTCCCTCATATGGTGTAAATCATTTCAAATAAGAATTTTGGTACAAACAAAAAGATGTTACCCAGTAAAGATGAAATATCATTTCTCAAGCACTTTAATTTCATTTCCATTATACAGATCCTAGAAATACAATATTATATGATTATAAAAAACATATCCTCAATGTATAAATATTTTCAATGTAAATGGTTTTACCTAATCTTATAGACACATCAATCTAATGAGTCACAATCACATTGTTTCTCTGTATGCCAAAATACTACCTCACAAAATGTTGATTATTCATTTTTACGTTACCATAAATCATGGTGGCCAGTAAGATAGAAAATATATTTATATATGATATATGTTATATTTATAATTACATTATACTTCATTATTACTTTTAAAACAAAAAAACCCTTAATACTTCTCATTTTGTGTTAATACAATAATATCATTTGAAGATTTTGGTACAACTGCCCCCTCAAAGCAACATGATTCCTTCATGCTATACATGAAACTAATTAATGTTGATTTGGATGAAACTATGTAAAATATATAACACAGATATGATACTTTAATTATTATATAATTATTTTTAAATTATTTTTCATTATATTTATATATTTATCAAATCAATGTAGCATTTATGCCAATGTACAACATACCTTCTCCATGAATGATGCACTTAATTTATAAAATGAATTTTTACTGGATTTCTTTAAATACATAAAAATAATTATATTTGATAATTTACTCTTTAAATTAATTATTTAAATAATTAAACAATTATCTAATTAATTATAACAATAAATAAAAAGTTAAAATATATTTAACAAAAATAGGAAATTAACACCTAAAATAGTCATATTTTTGAAAGTTGTTAAAAACAGCAAAGGAAATATTATAAGAAGTTAATATATTAAATTATAAACATTATAATGGTTATTATATTAGTTGTTATTATATTATACACTAATATAAAGGATTCTAACTACCACACAACAAAAAGGATGTGTAAGGTATGGGAATTTTGTCTCAATTTACATTGATACATATTAGTTATTATTTGCCAATTAAACTTTTTTGGTGTATATATTATATTTTCATATTATATAAGGAATACCCTTATTATAATAATAATATATTTTTCATTTAATTTCATACCATTTGGTATTATGATACAAATCATTCAATGTGGTATGAGACACATTGGAATGTTTGCTTATTATTCTCCTCAAAATGTTTTTTTAAGGATTATCAATGAAATACCACTTCATTATTTGATTGCTAACATTATATTGAAATAATAAAATTATTGAATTCATTTTACATTATTAATTATCTTGAATATTAATATTCTCAGAGAATGGATATTATTATTTCTTAAACCATGTATCATTGTACATGTGGTGTTCACTTTTATAGTTATTTGATTCACTAGGAATTTTTTAGAAATATATATCATATATTAAATATAGAGAATTATTTTTAAGAAAAATTCTTTATTAAATATATTATGAATTATTTTTGAAATATACTACATGGGTTGGGGACCCCTTAAGGAAAGCCATAAAGATTGGAGTTTGGTTAATACAATCCAATTGACACATCTGTAGTTTTACGTGGTGAATTAGTTGGACAAATCATATAAAAAATATCTTGATGGTAAAGGTATCATGTTCCCAGGAAACATGACATATCTTAATTATGAATTTTCATTATTAAGAATTAGTAATTATTTATCCCTGAGATTCTGTGTTGAGATATATATGGATTCATTTTATTTTGTTTCAATGATTTAATGTCTTATGCTTTCAGTTTCTTACCATTCTGTAATGATATTTCCCTATTGTGTTATTTGAATGGAATTTGTTATTAGTTAGTTGATATTACATGTTAATTTATTCTTATTCAGTTATTATTGCTTCTGGTTTATTTAACCATACTGATCATTTTTTTCTCCCTTATTATGATGTTTTCCCTAGGCAATGATGATTAATTATTTGAATAAGCATTGAAGGATTCCGTTTATTTTTATATATTATGTATCATGTTCATATTTACTATTTCCAAATTAATTGTGGCTATAATTTATATAATCAACATTTCCATTAATTTTAATCTAATTTCTATATTGGGATTTGAATCCTTATAATCATGCCAATGTAATAGGATAATTCATTGGCTCTTAGTTTCTAGGGTCGTGGAATTACACTCTTCATAAGGGAGAATCATAAGACAAAGGTCACATAGAATAACATAAAACTGGGTTTCTATATTTGTGACCATCAATGAAAAGTCATGATATGGTAATGGAATAAATGAACCAATAATTATATAGAGTGATTGAGGTCAATGAAAAAAAGATATCAAATCATGAAATTAATTTTTATAGCCTTGAATTCATAAATATGTGCTGATTTAAGAGATAAAAATTTTAATATATATGATGATATTTGAATATTATTTGGTTTCAAGAGCCTTTTCCCTTTTATTGACGAATTATTTCATTATATATGTATATAATTTTATATAATATATATGTTTCTATATTATAAAATTTATTTTTTCCTTTGTTTCTTATTTAATCAAATTCCAATTCATCACATATTCCATGAAACAGATATCAAAAAATAAACTATTATTCTTGAATTACTAAAATTCACTTTTAATTGATCATATGAACCACAAAATAGTAATAAGATAATCATCCAATCTTTACTATAACAAAAATGATTAGGAAATGATATCCAATAACAACAAAAGATAAATATAAATAATGCCATAAAATATAATAATTAATTTCATCCAGAAATATGACTTTTCCAAATTAATAGTAAAGGTTACTAAATAAAAAATATATGTCATAGAAAAAAAATAATTCATTAATCATAAAATACCGAACACATGAATAACATAATCATATATTCTATTAAAAAATTTGATTACTTTAATAATATAAAATCTTATTCGAAAATTATTTATTTTTTATTCCTTGTATGATCATGGTTATTAAATAGATTAATAAAATGAAACAAATATTGGTGAATCCATCAATGATAAGATATCCACATTTCTAGTAAATCATTAATAAGGTATATGGTAGTCGGTAATATCTAAATTATTTTATCCATATCAACCATCCCATTATATAACCATCAATATCATTACATACAGAACTTATTAAGGGTTTTCTTTCCCTCTATTATATTTTTACAATTAATTTTAACTTTCCAATTAATCATTTTCCTTGTTTTTCTATATTGTTCAACATTCTATCAAAAATGTGTTTTTCAATAATACTATATTATAATTAAATTTTTATTGATTCTCCTAAAACATAAATCATTTATAAAATACTAAATTTCATGATTATTAAAAACAAACACAAGAATATTATTCATTCTTCTTCATCAATGGTGATACAACAATTTTGACCATAATCCTTTAACTTCTTTTGAAGTGTTTTCCTTTAGTGATTTGGGAATTTTTTGTACAGTTCCCCATATCATTAAATATGAATCATTGAACATTGCGAAATTATTTCCATCCCATGAAATCATGATCATTGCAATGTTTTTCTCCAAACATATAGCAAATAGCATTCCCTCTTAGTCATATACTAATATGTTTCCTTCCATATTTATCACATGTGAGAAAGTACTTCATTATATTTTTTACATTATCCATCCTTTTCTTATTATTCATATTAATCTAGTTATTCCATTGGAAATTATAATACATTGATAAATCATTCTACATCATGTTATTAAATGATATTATGTACTCATATGATGATAATTTTTGATAAACTACATCCCATCCAAAGTATTGTTTCATAGTAACAAAAAATGTTCATTCGTATCATTTGGATTACATACATTAATTATTTTCCCATTACATATTATTGGATTCAACCCCAATCTGTGAAATGAACCTTATTTTATGATATCATTTTGAATCATAATTTATGATTACAAAATAACTGAAATATTTAAGTGAAACTGAATAATTTATTCATAGCTAATATCTTATTCATAAGAAGGTTTCATTAGGATGTTCATTTATAATTATCCTAAAATTTTACAAATGAGTTATTTATAGAAACTATGGTTTCAAAATTTTATTTTCCATTTTTATACTAAACATTCTCTAATACAAACTATTGTGTGCTTGACAGTAGAAGTCTAGAACCAATGCCTACTATAATTAAATTTTTATATTTTGTAAGGAAATCACTTACTACAGGACTAAATACATTATTAATCATGGTAAATTATATACATACAAGATAAAAGTATTAAAAATAAAAATAATAATTATAAAATATTTTTTTAAATAACTTCATTTTATATACTATAACAATTCATATATGTCTTTGTACACTTCCTTAAATCTTGGGGAAAAATAAAAAATAGTGTGAGCTCAAATGGTTATTAAGGGTAAAGTACTGTGGAAGAAATAACAAATCAATGTAAATAATAAATATTGAAAGGTATGTAACTGAAAACACATTCTATTTTATCAATAAACATTGAAACAAAAGAATTAGTATATTTTAACAATGTTAAAATCATGGGTTAATAATAACTGAATCTAATAATGGAAATACTTATTTATCAGATGCAATATTTCATAGAAACATGATACATTTACCATTAAGATATTTCACAATACCTACTAATACATATAGTGTACATACTGATTTGGATTGGGCATCCTTATCTCTACTATGAAGACCATTCACATGATTTTTTACAACTAACTAGTAGTAAACACAATGTGTTTTTAAAAAATATTCCGTCTCATCAGATGATATATGCATTGAGGGGAATATATTAATTGGTCCCAAACCCATTTCATACATTTCTTATTAATTTATCATATATAAATTAATATATTTAATTAATAAAAATTTTCATTATAAAATATCTATATTTTGTGAAGGATTTGGATTTTTTAATATTTCACCAATAAATAATATATCATTCTAATAAAACACATCATGTAACAATGATATTTGGTTGAGGACATAATAATATCCATCATACAAGAATTTGGATATAAAAAATAAATATAATGCCTAATGAAAAATGTTTACATCCTATTGATAATTTCATGATAAAGATTATAATCCCAAAAAAAGGGTTATTTCATGATAACTTTTACAAGTTAGTATTTTTAATGTTCAAATCACTTGAACGATATAATAACATGTAAAACATAAAATACCCTGATGCGTTAGTGAATAATGACATTAAATGAAAATGGGTTTTATATACACCACATTAATGTGAATTTTTGAAAAATAATAAATAAGTATATATAGAATGAAACATGAGATAAAATTTGTTACTATATGCTTCCTTTTGGTTGAATGCCATTTAACCTCTTCTTCTTTATGTATCTTCATTGGGTTTTTACATAATAAATACCTTATATAGATTTATTTCCAAATCTGGGCATCAAGGATGACATAAGGGGTGTTGGGATGTGAATTGGGATGGGTTTGTAAAAGCCAAATGGATTGTGAGAGGTGAATAAGTGATTTTAGTGAGTTCCCTTATATAGTAGAGGACAAGATGCATTCTTTCGCAGTATACAAAATATTGAATTATCCCTTACCTTATATGCCCAAAAAATTGATTAATAATTGAGTGTATGGGAATTATTTTCAATAAAAACATCCACCACACAAAAAGAAACACATTTTTATCATTTTTCTCCTTAAATCCAACGTTTTCACATATTATCATTTTAGGTATTCATTATGTTAACAAGGTTTCTGACAAAAATATATTATCTGTTATGATTTAGTTAATGTTATACATATTATATTATTTATAACCACCAATTATGCATATAATATCTAGTTAAAAGAAATTAAAACCCATTTTTTATAAAATTTATTTTTCTCCAAAACCCTTGTAACATGAAATAATACTAATTTAAACTATAACTACGGTAACATAGTTTTTTTACTATTTAATGGTTAATAAATTTATTAATTTTTAAAAATTACAATTAATATTGAATTTATGATATTTAAAAATATTTTAAAATACTATGATATAATATTGTATTTTTTGTAATTTTAAATCAATTAATAAAATATCATTTGTTATAAAATTACATTAATGTGATTTTTGACAATATTGAATTAGTTCAGAATTAAAAATATAATTATAATAATTTATTTTGAATATTTTAAGTTCAAATATATGTGAAATAAAATATTCATCTAATACATAATGTATCATGTTAATTAATTCAGTTTAAATCATTTTTATTGATTATAGATCCATTTATTATATTTAAATACTAATTAAATAATAACTATGTTTACTTTTTATAATAATTAATTTTAAATTATACATCTAAAAAATAATGGATAAATTATTACCATAAAATAAATTTAATTTATATTTAAAAATATTATATGTATGTGTGTGTGATAATAATATATATTTCCCTCTTATCCCTAAACATTATAGACATTAAATGTTTGAAAAAGAGTCATTTTATTCATTTTCATAGCATAAGATATAACACGATAAAATTTCATGAAATAATAATAGAATAACTCACATTAAAATTTTCTATTATTTTACGGGATCAAATATATCATGATTTTTTTAGACATGTTGGTAGTTCATTTTAGGCTTTTTATTCTATGTTAAACCACCAGGTAAAATCTTATTTACCGTAATCAGTGTAGTTAATTATAATTCCATTCACTAATAACTATTTTAAAATATTATTTTGGAATAATTAGATAATATATATTATTATAAATCGAAATATGGAATCTTTTTTTCAAAATTACATTCATAGAACTGCTGTATAATATTTTAAAATTAATCCCATAAACGCAACAAAAAAGATGGGTTTTAAGTGGTAATATTCAATAAATTACGAGGTCTTTATATATAAAATAAATATGAAAATTATTATAATGACCTAAATTGTATTAATATATTTATAATTGTCATAATTTTATTTAAAATTATTTTAAAATATAATAATTATTATAAAATATATTGAATAAAATCTGGTTTACTATTAACTTTCAGTTTTACTCTCTATTCACAATAATTGAATCTTCTCAAAATATATAAAAAATTATAAATAATGATAATTTATACATTATTAATTTAAAAATGAATCTTATTTTTTAAAATAATGTTGAGGTAATAACTAAAACTATCTTTTAAATAACGTTATCATTTAAAAGACTACAAAATTGCCTATATAATAATTCAAAAAATTTATCCATAATAAATTTTGTTATTATATTATGCATATCATAAATATTTTATGAATGTAAAAATATTTTATGTAATATATATATATTTCATTAATATAATTCCATAATAGTAATTAAATTAATTTATTATGAAAATTTTCTTTGGTGCATAAAAAGAGCTTTTATAATAACATTTCCATTATATTCAGTTTGTTTTTACATAAATTTATAATTAATCTGAATCCAATGAATTCAACCATATGTGTTAACAATTAATTTTATCATATTTTTAATATAATTTTAAATATAATGGACTTAATTGACATTTTAAATAATAATATTTATTATATTTCATAAAACATTGTCTTATTTGTAACAGGACCCATCAAATAAAGTTTGTGTTGCACATAAGAGAAGATAAATTCTGAGTTGCCTGTAATGGACATTGTAGAATAGATTGATATTATTTGAAAAATAAAATTCATTATAATGTCTCCGAATATTATATTCCCTTCTTTTCATGGTGTTGCGTGTCAGCAATTCTATTTCAATAAATGTTATTATTTTTGAATTTCAAGGTGTTAAAACAATGTGACTCTAATTAGATTCTATATATTATTACTCATTATTAACTAAACTCTTAAGACCTTTGGTCAGTATATTTTATATGGTAGATTATAATATGATACTTAAAATAATTAATCCCTTTTAATAATTTTTATATCCTAATATTATTCAACTATATACCCTAATATCACAAGTATACATCATGTCTTGTTTTATTTCGGTTCAATAATAGTGGATAAAAAATCTCACTTTTTATAACAATAAGGACCTGAAATTAAAAATTAATTATTATTGAATTAAATGAATAATTCACATAGAGGATATTTTTAGGTTTAGAGTTTTATAGAATTAGGATGTAACTATTACATCTCAAAAGATTACAAAATAACACTTCTACTACGTTTCAATAAAATAAAAAATCTTCAAAAGAAACTTCTCTAGTTCCATGTTTTAGATAGCATGATGTTTCCTTGTTCCCATCCTTGACCATGTTCCACGTTAAGTCTTGTGAAAAACATATCAAAAAAACATGGGGTGAGAATAAAAATCCCAGTAAGGGATACACAAGGAATTAAAACTGTTAGTTTTTTCCAAACAACAAGTAAACCATGAATACTTTATCAAAGTAATAATTTCCACCTTTATGATGTAGTATAAACTCTTCAATGAATAAAAGATCATTACTTACCTTTTTTTAGCCAAATGATTAAAATAAAACCCATATACATAAAATATAAAGGTAATGTGGGACATAAACATACTTAAATGGAATAATCATGCGGTCGACATCCACACATATCACTTCATGGAATATCCATACGGCCAACTTCCATACCCAATGCATTGGAGGTTATAATGTAACCACCCATCCTGCAATTCACGACACCACCCATCATATGGTTTATCACGTAACCACCCGTCAAATTTCCATGTACCATTATAAAATCATAAGACATAAAACAAATATAATGGAAAGAAAACATTTCCACATTTCGATCACAATATATCACTAAAATATATTGCCATGAAAAATACATTATAAAAACCATTTTCAATACCAAAATACATAAAATAGTATATGGTATTAATTTACTTTTAAAAACATTACGGCTTGTTGAGGAAGCCAAAGTCCAAATAATACTCGCGGCAGCAGAAAAGGACATTGTGACCGCGCACGTTAAAAGAAACATTATTTTTTGTCATTTTGTAAAAAAATTCGTATAGACAAGATTCCTTTTGTATAAAAGTAAAAGTAAAAGGGTTTTATACACTATATAAAATAAAGTCTTGTATTAGAAAAATATATTCCTCAATGAAAAGAGATTGATATTAAGTCCCTTATAAAGTCGGTATCCTTGGAATAAGGATAAATCAATTACATAATTATGTGTGTCAAAATAATACACCAAATATAAGTGGATATTAATTTTAAAACAATTAGAGGTCATTCACACATATTCATATAACTACATATTCAAGGAGTATAAGTTTATACCAAAAAATAAAAATTGGGTTAAGAAGTTCCCTTGCAAAAATTTGACAGCCTAACGGCGTCACATCAAAATTCAGAAAATGAGTTGATGAGAGATAGAAAGGTATCTCATCACATGGAAATAAAATTTACATCAATAAGGATATAGAAGAAAAATTCCCAACATTAAAATATGTAAATTACAAGACCCAATAAAAGAAGTCTTTTCAAAAGAGGATGGTGAAAGGTTCCCTTACCATCTTGGGTATCTTTCAAAATATACACCCCATGAAAGAAGGACAATACAACATTGATGTAAATACTCATAAACAAAAGTATATTACACAAAGATTATAATAATGGGAAGTATATATACCACTCAAACAAAATAGTGTCCAATGTAGCATGAATCTCAAGGGAATAAAATGTGATATGAAAATACCCTTTTGAAAATTCGGCAGCCTAATGGCACCACATAAAACTTCCAAAAAAATGGATTGATGAAATAAAATATGGTCTCTCATCATATGAACATAAAATGTTCAGAAAGATTAATATAAAAGAACATCCCCCAACATAAGAAAGAGGATATTAAAAGAAAATACATAAAAGAGAGTACATAAATATAAAGGGAGAGGTTGGATCCCTTGTGAAAATTCACCAGCCTAACGGTGCCACTCAAAACTTCCAAAATGGATTGATGAGAGAAAATAGGGTCTATCAGCATATTAAGATAAAAAAGTACAGTAATATTAATATAAAATAACATCCCTGTCAATTGAAATATGAGTGTAAAAGGAATGACAAAAATGAGTGTAATTAAAAAGAAAGAGAGGGGTAGGATCTCTTACTACAAGTCCGACTTGTATTGATCGATTCTATATATTCCTGAATAATAAACATTGGACAATATATAGTTTCTTAAGGACCTCCTTTAAATATTATTATTCAGTTCATATCAAATATTATAATGTTATAATAATTGTTTAGTAATGTTAGTTCATATCAGACGTTTTTGCCAATGTTTGGCACATGAGTCAAAAATGAACTTGTTTGAAAATGATTGCCCATGTAGTTGTAAGTAAATCATTTCTAGAATAGTATTAATGATTAAAATATCTTATATATCCAGTACATATTCATTTTATACTATTCCATAACATTTGGAGAAAAAAAATGAAAAGCACCGTTCATGGAGAAGGTAGGTCATACATACGCATGAACGCTACTTTCATTTTTTTGTCATATTAATGGAATTAAAAATAAATGAGATATATATATATATTATAATTCTAGTATAATATATATGTTATATAGGTCACATATGTTCATTAGTTTCATTATTTATACATTCCATGCATTGTATGAATGAGTGACATCACTTGAGGGGGCTGTAGTCCACACTTCCTCATATTAAATTTTCACATTTGCACAACATGAAAAAAATAAAGGTATGATTTAAATATAAAATACAGAATCAAATAGTAAACATAAATACCATATATATCATATATAAAATATCGTGACGGCATAATTTCTAGCTTTAAATGTGTTAAAAGAATATTGAACAATCATCGTTTCGTGAGGATATAATTCGCCATCCACTGAAACAGTATGTTATTTAACAATTAAACGGATGTGTTTGTAAGTGTAGCTAGAATACTTATTAAAAAAACATACAAGTATATTTAAGATACTGGTGTTGTTACAAAAGAAATAAATAGAAAAAAGTTTAGGGGGTTGGTGAAGCAAAATAAAACAAAAGAACACTATGGAAGACTTTACCTTTAAATTGGGTAACTCTTTTTTATTTGAGATCAAAGGCTTCCTTGAAAGACTTTTTCCCAAAGTGAGGCTTCTAGAAGTAATATAATTATTTGGAGAGGAAAAATGGGCAGGGTTTGGCCGAGCCAAAGGCTTTATATGTGTAGGTAAGGGGAGAGGAGGGGCAGTCTTGGAAAGTTATAAACTATTACATTATTATAAAATGATTTTCTGATTTCAAAGGTCCTAAAAGGATTTATTTCAAGTCTAAGGTGACATGGATTTGAAATACACCCATCCAATAAGTTTTTGACATGTGTAAGACTTATATTTCACCCTATCTTCTCATTTTATTTAAATCATTCATTTATGAGGTAATCCCTGCATCATCACGGAGTTATAAATAAATAAATTTATTTTATTTCTAATATTTTTTTAAAAAATATCATTATGTATGAATTATTTTTAGATTTCTAATGAATATTTATAGTCAAAATTATGACTTCTATTACCTTATGTAAAAATTGTTTTATTAAAACAACACATGTTTGTGACATTTTAATTTTAACATTAAATAAAAAGTTATTAATGTCATTTCCCTACCAAAGTGGCTCCATGGGTTCCCCAAGTTTACCCATGGATTTTCATTGTTGGCCATGAATCATCCAATAAGGGTAGGAAATGTGTCATGGTCATTTCATATTATTATAACATTATCTTTACTTTAAATTACACTAATTACCTCTAATCGCGATTAAAAACATAAAAGTTACTATTCCTAAAAAAATATTTTAATCCCATTGAACAACATTTTACTTCCTAATGAAAACTGTGTATGTCAGATTTCTGAAATTCAAAACACAAAGGTGGTAAAATTTCATTTAAACGAAAAATCGGTTTTTTTAAGTACTACTTAGTGGTTTCAATATTCATCAAAAATTGATGTTTTTCAGAAAAATACCAAAATTTCACCCTAATATATATTTGATATTCCGAATGAAAAAATGATGTCTATATTTCAAAATTAAATACATATAAGTTAAATTAATTAATTTTGTAATTAATTCCCGCTGTCAGAACAAATAGCATGTTTTTATGAAACAATAAATATCAAAATATTGACTCTAGTTTATGTCCAATTTCAAAGTGAAATTAATATCAATGACCACTATTGGATTAAGTGGTAAAAATATATTCTAATTTAATTTTAAATCCCATTCAAAAGATTTTATAATCATATAAATACATTATATTTAAAAGCAATTTTGAATAAAAATATAACATTTTTCACTATTCATTAAATACTGAACTTTATCAGAAAAATACCAAAGATTTACACAATGTAAATTTTGATGTCCCAATTCTAAAGAAGAATTTTATTTTGTCAAATATAACACTTAAAATTGTCAAAAAGTGGATTTAAAATTTGTTCTCCATCAAAAGGCAGGTTAATCGACCTTTTAAATAATATTAGAATGTTTACGCTTAAAATTGGTTTAATTCGCATTTTTAGTCCTCTAACATTTATTATAAAAAGTAAAAATATTTGACAAACATATATAATCATTTTGTAGTTCATTCTGTTTATTCCCGTCATTACAACGTCTAGTTGATAACTACCATTTAAAATAAAATTATTTTATTATTAGAGTGCAATGTAAGATTTCAAAGGAACTCGTTGTTGCGTATTGGGTTAGCCATCGAGCATAGAGTTCCCTTTAAATTAATATTAACATTTTATTCAAAAATATGGATAAATATAAAAATGTCATATTCTTTATTTACCTGGGTGTTACAATATCATTGTAATTAGTTACCAATAATTATTTTAATCTCTCTTTTTAACATTAATATAATATTTTTCATCCAATATAGTTAAAAACATACAATTTTATATAATATATGGATAAATATGAACATGAAATTATTTATTTATAAAATTAAAATGAACCCTTGAAATCCATTTTATAATAATTGAAACTCACCCTTATCCACTATTTCTGTGATTCGTAGGCTATCCAATATATTATATCATAAATGCCTCATAAATATCTTCATAGGGTTTTTCACACATTAAATTGATATACTATCGATGCACTATTTATATTATATGATATATCTATATTTTTATACATTTTTCTCTCCAATCTAAAATAATAATATATTATTATTTATTTTAAACAAAAATTAATGAGGTGAATTATTTGACGAAAAATAAATAAATTAAATTTACATCACATTATAATTCTATATTATTCTAATTATTAATTAGTTTAATGTTATCATTTATATTTATATATACAAATGACTAAATATTTAATTTCATTTTCATCAATTTGTTATTTAAGTAATGTTAAAATGATACTATGTGGAGTCCTCCAAGAATCATGTTACATACTCAATAATTAATTAAAGAAAATAGGAAAAACTAAATAAAAATATATTTATATGCTATCAAATACTTTCATGATGTCAACAATATTTAATATATTAATATTAAAATTTAGTTAAACCCTATTATAGAATATATGAATATATATACACACATACATATCATTGGCTCATCAAAAATGAATTTAAAGAATTCATTATATAATTATGATGTTTACCCGAAAAAATTAGGAAATACATATGCATAGTTTTTACAATGTAGGGATGGATATCATTGACCAATACATAAATTGATATTTTTTTGATGGATTCATTTATTCTATTACAATAACTGTTTCCATATGATATGTTTCTATTATATAATTTGGTAATTTTTATATCACTAATTTTAAATCATTAAAATATATAACTATGCAACAGTTTCAATTAAAAATATCCTTCAATTTTTACATAGATAAATAATGAATCGTAGAGATGTTTTTCATATTATATTCACTGTTAAATAATAAGTTTTTACATAACATACACTTATTCAAATCCTATAAAATCATGATTTCTAACAAAAAATGAATTAATAGTTGAATCATCATATATAAACATAGATTAAAAAATTTCATAATTAATTTAATTTTTTTTAATTAATCTTTAATTTTACTTTAAATGGGATTCTATTTTCGATGGTGTACCCAACATGCAACAACTGGTTTCTTTGAAATCTTAAATTGCACACAACATTGAGTTATACTAAAAAATAAAAATATAATATTATAATTTTAAATGGTAGTTAATGTCTTGTAGTTGTAATGGTGGGAATTAATTGAACTAAATACAATATGATTATACATGTTTGATAAATATTTTTACATTTATCCAGTAAATATTAGAGGCTTAAATAGTGAATGAATCTAATTTGAAACAAAAATAATCTAATATTTATTAAAAGGATTATTTTTCACCATTCGATGGAGAACCTTCAATAAATATAGTTTTTTTTAACTTTTATATGTTATATTTTACAAAATAATAATCTTCTTTAGAATCGGGATATCGAAATTTACATTGGATGAAATGTTGGTATTTTTATGATAAAGTTTATTTTTTAATGAAATATTGAAAAATACAGTAATTTAATTCAAAACTAACTTTTAATCTAATTAATTTATATAGATAGATTATATTTATAATTTTTCTTAATGTGTAATTAAATTATACTATTACAATTTAATTCAAGGTTGGTAATAAGAGGTAATTTCACTTTTAAATTGGACATCAACTACTGTAAATCTTTTAATAGTTGTTATTTCTTAAAAACATTCATTTTGTATTGACAACAGAAATTAACATTAAAACATTTAATGAATCTTCTTTGTTTTAAATTTTTTAAAATAGAAATTATTTTTTAAATCATAATATCAAATATATCAAAGGCTGAATATTTAGAATTTTTCCAATGAACAACATTTTTTGAGTAACTATGAAAACACAGAGTAGTAGTTAAAAAATAACATCTTCTTTTAAATGAAATTAAACCACTTCTATGAATTAAATTTTGAAAATCCAACATAAATGTTTTTTATAAGTATGTATAATTTTGTCCAATAAGATGATAATACTTTTTTTGTGAATTTTAACTTTTGAATTTTATTTTCTAATGTTAAAGGTAAATAGTGAAATTCAAGGTAAAAATAATATTATATTCATATTAAATTACCATAATATTTGTAATAATCTTATTTATTTATATATTTTATCCATGGACATCCTTAGGTCAATTTTTGGACCCCATAAAGCCACTATAGTTTGATAATTACAGTTTGTATTAATTAATTAAAAGTAATGACAAAAAGGAAATAAACATATATCTTTTAGTAAAAAAATTACATAGGGTTATATAAGTTATCTCTCCAACTATGACTATTAATTTTAAATATAAAAATATTTCTTACATAATGTTATTTTCTTATAATTTCTAGACATCAAATAAATAAAATTATTTATGACACAATAAGGATGCAATGTTTACCTCATTAATGAATGATTTAAATAAATATGATTATAATTATTAAAAAAATATCCAAAACATATCCAATTATTATTGTACGATTTTATTTCAATCAATATTCATCGTATATTTTAATTTAATTAGTTTTGGACCCTTAGAATCCAAAAATCATTGTATAATAAAATAATATTTTGAAATATTCTTAAAGAGCCCCTCCTCTCCCTTATAAACATACCTCAAATCTAACTCATTACTCACACCTCTAAAGTCCTTTTTCTGATCCAAAATATCAAAGATAAGTTCTAAATATCACTCTATTCCAATTTGAAGCCTTGTCATAGGTAGAATTCACTTCATGAAATTATTTTTGTCCAAACCAATGGGAGTTACCCGATTTAAAGTTAACGTTTTCTTTTAAATTCATTTCATTTATTTTACTTCTCCAACCCCCTAAAAACATTTTATTTGTTAATTTTATAAAAAGATAAGTATCCTCCATATAAATTGTTTTTTTTTTGTGAGAATTATTCAAACAACACTTGCACACACCTCCGTATAATGGGTAAAGAACATACTGTTTCTATGGACGACGAACATCTACCTCACGAAACGATGATTGGGAAATCTCCTCCTACCTCATATTATGGTGGACATTAAGATGGAACTATATTTATATGTGATATATATTATATTTATGTTGTCTCTATACTTCTTTATTTTTCATTTATAGAATACCTCTTTGGTTTCGATAATGGTTAAATACGATAATTTCATTTGAGGAAGTGTGGTCTACCACCCCCTCAAAGTGATATGAATCATTCATGGAATATGTGGAACATATAATGGATGATGATATGGAAATTATATATACAATTTTATATTATAATTATAATATTCGTTTTTATAATTATGTTTCAGTCCATTTAATATGAAATAGAAATGAAAGTAGTGTTCATGTGTATTTAAGACTTACCATTTCCTGGAATAGTACATTTCATTTCTTACTTCCAAATGTTATGGTTTATTATAAATTCAAATATATACTTCATATATATAATACATATGATATCTAAATCATTAATATAATTCAGGGTATAATGAAATTTTTACAACATGAACAACTTGTAATTATAAGAAGTTCATTTTTGACTCATGTACCAAATATTGACCAAGCAACAATTATTAACATAAATGATTACATAATGTTCATAACATGTTAATAGGTGATATAAATAAATAATAAACTTGATAAAGTTTTTGATGAGAGTATAAATTAAATTTAGTTTATCATTTGGTAGATTAAAGAATGAACGGGTCAATTCAGACCTTAGGTAAGGGAATTCGTATATATCTCCTTTCATTGAGGAATATATTGTTTTATACACGACATTATTTTATACAGTGTATAAACCCCTTTAACTTTTAATTTCATTCCATGTGAATATTTTTTCTATGAGCTGTTTTACTAAATGACAAAAAAGGAATGTTTCTTTTTAACGTATGTGGTGACAATGACCTTTTCGCCTTCGTGAGTCTTATTTGATATTTGGATTCCTTAACAAGTCATAATATTTTAAAAATTAAAATAAAAAAAATATAATTTTTTACATTATTTTTTATTGAATGTTTTTTTGATAATGGATTTGTTATGACAAAATATTTAAATTATAAATTTTCATTAAATTGTTGAAATTTTATATTTTATTTATGTTCATTGTTTGTGTTATTAATATGTTATGGTTCTTGGACATTATTTATGCATACTGGTGGTTCAGTGATAATCCTTGGGCGGGTGAGCCCTAGATACCTCTCCAATGCATTGGGTAACATGACATAGGTAAATGTTAATTACTCTCCTAAGAGATTTAGGGAATATATTGGGATGTTTACTCCAAAGTAACTCCTTATGTAGTTGTGATAGCTAAAAGGTATGTTTTATATGGATTCCACAAGTTGCATTTATGATTTTTTATTACATTGTGTTATTCATAAATCATATGATTTCACGAGGTATGTTAAATTCTTATTCATAGCCTGTGTTGATGGACTAATGTTCTCTTTCCTTGTTTTATCACCCTTACTGAGCTTCTTATGATCATCCCATGTTTTGAAATGTTTTTCACAAGACATAAATATGAATAGGGTCAACGATGGGATCAATGAAAAGTCACGTTGTCTAAAACATGGAAGTAGACATGATTATTTATTTAAGAGTTTTTATTTTTTGAAAAAATGGAAACTTAGTAGAAGTGTCTATATTTCAATTTTTGAGATGTAATGTAATTTTTGTGGCCTAATTCTCTAAAATTACAATCCTAAAAAGATCCTCAATATGAACTATATATTTAATTCAAGATTATGTAATTTTTTAATGTTGGGCCCTTAAAGTTCTTTCCAGAGGTCCGTTTAAACAATTTTAGGAGTAACAATATTACTAAATTAATGTCAATAAATTAATTTAGGTAATATTATAATGATATTGAATTTACAAATTACATGTTTCTTTGCCTAAGATATTTTTGTGTTTGGAATGGTTTTCCATAGATAAAGTAGGAAAGTTATGATGGGATGTAATCAGAAGGAAGACAACCTTCCAAATCACCAACATAAGATGGTAAGAATAAGAACTGAATAGTTTGTTGTTGTGATTCAATAGTTCACATAGGTTATTAATGGTGTTGGTATCCATGAATGATATCAGCCAGATCAACCATGGAGGAACATGCCAGTACTGGAGCATTTCATAAGGTAGTATCCCCCATCATTTAGACAATCATCTGACCTTATGCTAGATTAAGGGTGGATTAATGAACTAGAGAATATTTTTGATGTCATGGGTTCTTTAGAAAATTCAAAGGTTATTCTTGTTGTTTAACATTTTGAATATAAATCCAATCAGTGGTGGTCGATGGTTAAACAAGTCAAGGATTGTTAAGAGATTGATTCCATTGATTGAGATGAATTCAAAGGGATGTTTCTTGAGAAATATTTTCCTAAGGTGGTTCGTCTTAGGATGGGGAATAATCATGTAATTGAGGTAGGAGGAGGACCCAGTGGCTACTTATGAAGAAAATTTCACTTGACTAGCATGGTATGCTCTAAATATCATATGAGATATTTATAGTAAAATCAACTCTTTTTAATCAGGAATAAGCCAATGTATAGAGTGGATTTATCTTTTATGTGTTAGAATGGTATGAAAAACATTTTCTATGTGTAGAGAAGGTGGAAATGGAGTTTGTCAATGATCAGAAGTTATATGAAAAAAAGAGAGAATTAGAGGTCAAGGTGGTAGATGAAAAGGAAGAACCATTTGAAAAAGATTGATGGTAAGAAGCATAAGTTGTCATTTTTTGAAAATTACGGTAAAAATCATAATTGGGAATGAATTTTAATTCCTTTAAATGATACCAATGTGGTATAATGGGACATATGGCTCGTAATTGCACTGAAAAAGATTAGGGTAATGGTTAGAAAAATTCTTATTTATAATCAGTAAAATGTTTTGAGTTCTATGAAATGGGTCATTATGAAAATGAGTGTTAAAAAAAGATATCAAATAAGGGAAAAAATCCAGACTACATGAAGAAAGGGGTGGTGAAATTATTTATAACTACATCAGCAGATGTTGGGCCCTCAAATGAAGTCTTATCAGGTAAACTTTTTGGTTTTTTAGATAATTCCAATGTGTTGTTTGATTCATGTTCTATACATTCATTCATTTATGATAAGTTTTCAATTAAATTGGTAATTCCATCTCATGATATTAATCTGGAACTTCTTGTAAAAACACTAGGGGAAATGTTGAGACAAAAATAAATTATATGATCCTTCATGTTCATGTGTGCAGAAAGAATCTACCTACAAACCATATTGTTCTACCTCTAGTACATTTTTATGTTTTTTTGGGTATGGGTTGGATTTATGATTAACATTCAATGATTGAATGTAGATCCATAGAGGGTTCATTTCAGAAATATTTGATGTTATACAAGAATGAACCCTTAACTTGGTAACATATCAGGATGCAGAGAAGCTAGTAAAAGATGGAAATGAATGTTACCTTGTACATATTGATGAAAATAAGGGAACTATTCAGTTTAATGATATGCCAGTGTTAAAGGAGTACCTTGATGATTTTCCTAATGAGTTTCCTGGTATAATTCCTGATTGAGAAGTTGAATTAACTATTGACTTAGTTTCCAATTCTAATCCAATTTTGAAACCCCAATATTGAAAGGCTCAATTTGAACTTTTATAGTAAAATATGTAATTTAAGGAGTAATTAGAAAAAGGATTCATTCAACCTATCACATCACTGTGGGGTGCTCCTATCATGTTTTTTGAAATGAATGACGGCTCAATGAGAATTTTCATTGATTATAGAGAATTGAATAACATCACTATTAAGAAGATGTATCCTTTGCCTCATATCGCTAATTTGTTTGATCAGCTCCAGGGAGCTCATTATTTATCTAATATTGACATGATTTCGGGGTATCATCAGTTGAAATTAAAGGAATAATCCATTCAGAATACCTCATTTTTTAATTTATATGGCTATTATTAATTTTTAGTTATGCATTTTGGGTTAACAAATAAATCTTCTATATTCATGGATCTTATGAATATAATTTTCCATGAGTTCATGGATAATTTTATTAATGTGTTCATTGATGTTCATTTGAATTATTATAAATATTATATAGGAATGTGAAATGAAATAAAGGGTTGTCTTTGAAACCATAAAAGAAAATATATCGTAAGGTAAATAAAGAAAATGTGATTTTGGGTTAAAAAAAATTTCATTCCTTGGTCAAATTATTTCAAAAAACTGAATAATTACTAATCCTGAAAAAAATGTTGTTGATGAATGTCCAAGATGCACAAATATAACAAAGATAAATTTTCTTCTTGGTTTAGAAGGTTATTACTAGAGTTGTGTTGAAAAATATTCATGGATATCCAGCCAACAAAATATGTCAACTCAAAAAGGTGTTATGTTCACTGTGGAAAAATAATGTGATGATTGTTTTCAACAATTGAAAATAAGATTAGTTAATTATCTTATTTGGGAATTACCTTTTAGAAATAGTTATTTTGTTATCTATATTGATGCTTCATTGAAAGTACTATGTTCTGTTCTTATACATAAGGATTAGGTAAATGCATATTCTTCATGTCAGTTTAAACCACATGAGTTAAATTACCCAACACATGTTTTGAAATTACCTATGGTTTTTTTTCTTTAAATATTTGTAGTAATCATCAGTATGGATTAAAATGATAAATATATAATCACAACAAATGTTTAGTGTATATATTCTCTAAGGAATAATTAAACATGAGACAGAGGAGATGGCTGGAATTAATCAAGGATTATGATGTCATGACCCATTACCATTTGGTAAAAAAAATAAAGTGGATGCTTCTTTGAGTTGAAAATGTAATGCTTCATTAACCGGACTACATTTGGAACAATATCCTTTAGTTTTTTATTTGTTGAAATTTTGTATATAAGTTTTTGGTGCATGAAATTCCTATATTTTATTTCAAGTGTCATTGAAAACATCTCTTCTAGACAAAATTAATCAAGCGCAAAAGGAAGACAGTGTGTTGCAAAAAATTGTAGAGATGATTTAGAAGGGTCTATTGACAAATTTTAACATTGATAATGGTTTTTTTTGAGTTTTGGGAAGATATTACTTCTTCCATGTGATTCATAGTTGAATAATGATTTGTTATTTGAAGCTCAAAGTTCTCAGTTTTCTGTTCTTCATAGCACTAATATGATGTACAATGATATTTGGTAGTATTACTAGTGGGTTGAAATGAAAAGAGATATTGATGATTTTATTGTGATGTATTTAACTTATCCACAGTTTACAGTAGAGTGGTAGTTACCAAGTGGGATGCTTCAGACATTATCGATGCTAGAGAGGAAATGGGAATATATATACATGGACATTTTTGTGGGATTACTGAAGCCATCTCAAGGTAATAATGCAATTTGGGTTATTGTTGATCGATTGACTAAATCTTCTAATTTCATTCCTATTCAATATATTTTGCCTCTAGGTCTTATTTTTCAGTTGTATGTTAAAGAGACACTCAGTTATCATAGAGTTCTCCTCCTCATTGTATCTGATCATTATCCAAGGTTTACATCTATCTTTTGAAAAGGCCTTCATAAGTAGTTGGTTACTGAATTAAATTTTAGTAAATATATTAATCCGCAATTAGATGGGTAGTCAGAACGAAAAGTTCATACCTTAGATGATATCTTATGTTCTTTATCAATGGATTACAAGAGAATTTGGGTCCAACATCCTTCTTTTGTTGTATTTTGTTATAAAAACAATTTTCATTCTTGTATACAAATGGCTCTATTTTGAGGAACTATATGGGAAGCGGTGTCGAACTCCAGCTTTTTCGAATGATGTAACTGAAAGGATATTGAAGGGTCCATAATTGGATGAATGGATGGCAGAAAATGATCTGATGATTCAGAGGCACATGGGAATAACTTAGAGCATGTAGAAAAGTCATGTGGATAACCGGAGGAAGGATAGTTCTTCTGAAGTAGGAGATCATGTCTTTCTCAATGTTTTTCATGGAAAAGTGTGATGTGTTTGGGTAATAATGGAAAGTGGATAATGAGGATCATTGAACCTTATGAAAACCTAAATAAAGTTGGATTAGAGTCCTACAGTGTTGATTTACCTCTATTTTTATCTCAGGTACACAATGTTCTTCATGTTCCAATGTTGATAAATTATATGCTGAATTCATCTCATGTTTTAAGCCCAAGGGTAGTTCAGTTGGAAGAGAATATCTCTTTTGTGGAACAACTAGAACAGATTCCTGACCAAAGAGATCATGTTTTGTGGAATATTGTAATTCATCATGTAAAGGTTTTTTTTAAAAAACCATATGGTTGAAGAGGCTATGTGGAAATCAGAAAATTCATTGTGGTATAAATAGCCACATTTATTTGATATGTGAATAAAATTGTGAGGATGCAATTTCCAAAAGGGGAAAGGATGTTACATCTCAAGTAAATAATGAATAAAAAATTTCATATTTATTTTCCTATTTGTTAATAAAATATTAATTTAACTTTAAATGGATTTCAATGTTCAATGATGTACCTGATACACACCAATGGGGTTTTTTGGTGTCTTATGTTGTACATAACATTGAGTTATACAGGAAAATAATATATTATTATTATTATTTTAAATAGTAGTTAAAACTGAGTCATTGTAATGGTGGTAATGAATATAACTAACTACAATATAATTATTCATGTTTGTTAAACTTTTTTACATTTTTTCAATAAAATATAGAGGCATAAAATGTTAATGAATCTAATTTTAAGGGTAAATACCATATTATTCATTAAAAAGATGATTTATCGCCATTTGATGGAAAGAATCTCCAAATATAGTTTTGGACACTTTAATATGTTCTATTTTACAAAATAATATTCCTTAATATAATCATGACATCAAAATTTACTTAGAATGAAATTTTGGTATTTTTCGGATAATGTTTATTTTTTATTGAAATGGTAAAAAATATTGTATTTTAATTCCAAACTATATATTAATCTAATTTATTTTAGTGTTTATATTATCTTTTTAATTTGTTTTAAATTTTAATTAGATTATACTTTAACCATTTAATCCAATTCAGTTCATTAAAAGTTATTTCACATTGAAATTGGATATAAACAAGTGTCAATCTTTTAATAGTTAATATTTCATAAATGCACGCTTTTGTTTAGACAATGGGAATTAATATTAAATTAACTAATACAACTTATATGTTATGAATTTTTTAAAATAGACACCATTATTTAGTTATGAACGTAAAATATATAGGAGGCTGAATTTTTGGTATTTTTGTAAAAAACCTCAATTTTTTGATGAATTGTGAAAACACTTAGTAGAAGTTAAAAAACCAACATCATTATTCAAATGAAATTTTACCACTTCTATGAATCAAATTTTGAAAATCATACATCAATGTTTTGTTGTTATTAAGTAAAATGTGGTTCAAAAAGATTAATATATTTTTGGGAAACATTAACTTTTGACTTTTATTTACCATGGTTAAACATAAATAAGGTAATTCAAGGTAAAATTAATGTTATAATAATATTAAATTAGCATAACATGTTTATGAATCCTATTGGTTGAAACATTTCGGAACATGGTCATCCTTTGGTCGATTTTGGGACTCAAGTAGCCACTTATAAGTGATAATGGCACTTTATATTAATTTATTTAATGCAATGAAAAAATTGACATAAGCATATATCTCTTAGTAAATCAATTATTACTTAGGGTAATATAAGTTATCTATTTGACTATAAATATTAATTTGAAATATAAAAAGATTTCCTAAATCATCATCTTTTATTTATTATTTTTATAAATAAAATAAACAAATTTATATATGACACAATAATGATGTAGTGTTTACCTCATTAATGAATGAATTAAATTAATAAGATTGTAAATATTAGAAAAATATCAAAAACCTTTCCAATTCCTATTTGATGATTTTATTTTGAATAACAGTAATCTCATATTCGACATTAATAATTTTTGGACCATTAGAAACCGAAAATCATTATATAATAAAATAATACTATCAAACATTCTTAAAGAACCCCTCCTCCCCCATAAAAAATTCATCACCTCTAACCCATTACACACGCCATTAATTCCCCTTGGCGCATCCAAACTATGCCCAAATAATCTCTGTAGATCACTCTCTTCTACCTAGAATCCTTACATTAGGCATACTATAGTTCAAGAAATCCATTTGGTTCAAACTAAAGGGGGTTAACTGATATAAAGGTAACATCTTTTATTAAATTCTAATATTTTATTTTACTTATCCTACCACATTAACCCTTTTTATTCCTTTATTTTATAAAAAATTTAGTATCCTAAATTTACTAGTTTTTTTATGATATGTATTCTAACTAAACTTTCACACACCTCCGTCTAATGGGTAAAGAACATATTGTTTCTGTGGACGACGAGTTAGTGCTTCACTAAACGATGATTGTTCAATCTACTCCTACCACCTCTTATAGAGGAAAATAAGATGGAACTATCTTTATATGGGATATATATAATATTTATATTGTCTCTATACCTTTTTATTTTTCATTTTTAATATACCTTTATGGTTTCCATATTGGGTAAATACGATAATTTCATTTGAGGAAGTGCGGACAACCACCCCCTAAAAGTGATATGACTTGTTCCTTCCATATATGTAATGTATAAATGATGGAGTTACTAAAATTATATATATAATACTTTTCTTAAATTATAATATACTTTTTTATTATAATATTTTCACTCCATTAAATATGAAATAGAAATGAATGTATCATTCCTGATAACGTATAGCTTTCTGTCTCCATGAACAGTGCATTTCATTTCTTACCTCCAAATGTTATTTACTATTATAAAGACATATATATATATGGGATATATATGATATATATGATATCTAAATCATGACTATGATTCTATAGATAATCTAATTTTTACCACATGAACAGCTTGTAATAATAAGAAGTTCATTTTTGACTCAAGTACAAAATATCTTGACAATATGACTATTGTTAACTTAAATGATTACATAATGTTTATAACATGGTAATTAGTGATGTAAAAGGAATAATAAACTTTAAACAGATTCTTATGCATATAGAAACTAACTTTAGTTTATAATTAAAGAGATTAAATAATGAACAGGTCAAATCGGACATAATGTAAGGGACCTTATCTCAGTCTCCTTTCATTGATTCACATTTCATTTCATACACAACATTATTTTATATGGTGTATAAAACCCTTTGAATTTTCATTTCATTCAAAGTGAATCATTTATCAATGTATTTTTTTACTAAATAACAAAAAATGATTTATTTTTAACGTATGTGATGACAACGACCTTTCATGGATCAAACACTCTAATATAATAATTCTATATAAGTTTCTCCTAATATTTAATGGTTATATTTCAATATCATAATCACTTATATACTATATACATTTTTCAAGACCATTTTATCATTATTATGTTAAAATTAACTCACTATATCCTAATACCATGATCAAAAAATCATATATTTTTTATTTCTTATTCACATATGATTCCACTAGGTTAAATACTATAAATTTAGTCATTATTGGTTGAAGCAATTGTATTAAATTATTAATATACATATAACAACCTATCTTCGTTGGTATTGTTACATTTCCATCACTTAATTCAAAATCATGAAATTTTATTTGAAATTAAAAATTATTGGTTTTTAATATTCCCACATTAAATTAGTTATAAACTTTTAAATGATGACTTACATTTCCTAAAAACTAATGGGAAACTATATTTAATCCGAAATATAAAAAGGGAAATTTATCAATGTGGAATTTTTTTCTAATTAGGGGAAACCCATTAAAATTATAAGATAATATCTTAATGTATGCCCTCAAATTATTCATGATAGTTATATCTTTCTAAATATAACAACATATCAGCCTTCGAAGCACTAGTCTGAGTGATAACAACTGAATACACATTACCAAAAAGAAAAAAATTCTTGATTTTGTAGTATCTCATCCTTAAACCACTATAGAAATGTATACATGTCATTACCAAATAAATAAACAATATACAATTATTCTATAATATATAAATACTATACTTATCATGAAAGTATATAATTTAAAAATATGTTTTAAATTTCAAACAATATACACATTTTTCATCCAAAAAAATGAATCATAATTTTTATTTTATAGTCTTGTGATATAAATTTTTTAATATATTTTTCTATACGGTGGAAAACTCAATTACAATACATTTCATTATGAAATTGGTTTAAAATTTCATTACTATTATGAATAAAAGTAATTTCTATAGTATGTTTGGAAAATAAATATTTTAGATAGGATACCATATTTGTTTCATGACTTCTATATTGTATTTATTTTAATATTGACTAAGGTAGTTGTGATAATTTTCCACCAAATTATACAGCTCTATGAGGGTCTAAGGACTTTTTTGTAAAATAAAAAATTATTATATTTTATGTACGTGGAAGTCAATTTGAAATATATAAAACATATCAAAACAATTTATCAAATATGTTAATAATTTTTAATTTTAACTTCCCCAACCCCATCACTATAAAACATGAATCAATATGTAAATTGTTTAATTAGAATAAAAAAATTTATCATATAACTACGTAACAATTACTTTAGTAGTCTTAAATAACTATATACATACACGATTTCCATTTTACATTATAAATAAAATATAAATCACAGGGAATATAAATATTATAAATCCTTGAAATAAATTCAAATTTTACCTCTCCATATCTAACGGAATGGAAAACAAAAAATTAAACTCACGTTTTTCCAAAGGGTTGTGTACAAAAAATGATATGATGAGGTTATTAGGAATAGTAAATATATACTGGGAAAAAATGAAAACACTTTATATTTAATAAATATAATAAACTCTAAATTAATTAATATATAATATCAATATCAAAATCTCATGGAAAATTACAACAACATTCACAATATAGGAAATGTATAATATTGGATATCTTGATCAAAGACATGTTCTAGTATAAATTTAATAACATAATGGTATAATAAAAAACCAATTTAATAATACCAGTAAACTGGTTTTTCTCATCAAAAATCTCCATGCATTGGGTGATATATATTTCTATGACCCACTTATAATTGTATTTATAATTTATTCTTATTAAATTTAGTGATCAATTTAATTTATAAACAATATTCCTCATCAATAAATATTTCAAACATTTAATGAATAAGGAATATCAGGATTTCCCCAGATGGTCAAATAAAATTTATATTCAGAACCCGTATATAGAAATGGAATATGATTATGGGAATAAGTATATCCATGATGTAATCAATATGTAGATAATAGATATTTGAAATATCTTATGAATGATTATTAGAAGAAAGTGGAATCTTTAGGAAAATTTAAATAACCAAAAAAATTAATCAGAGTCAATAGATTACTATTATTTATTTATAAATATTGGTTTTCCAATAAAATCATTTCATTTAGATAATTAAAGGAAATTGAAGGTTGTAAATGAAAATAATTCCTCATAATATAATATTCATTATAAATAATTGGAAAATATTTTATAAGAAACAAAATATCACAGAATGTATAATATTTTGGGAAAGACATTTAATGTATTATATATTATATAGAAAAATTCATTTGAAATTTTCAAAATTAAAATATAATCCTCTTGTAAATATTAATCTCCAAACACGTGAAAGATGTTAAAGATGTCAAATTACGCTCTTAATAAATAATTCACTTTAATATAGAGGTCCTCTTTAATTTTTTTAAAAATAATAATTATTTGGATGTCAAATATTAATGATAAAGAAAAAAATAATATATGAATTTATATCTGACAATTATTTTCGTGAATCAAGATAGAAAGTGAAGAAAATTTAGACGAAAATATGAAAATTATATAAATATCCAAATTTCACTAAAATGTTATATTTTTAAGTATATATTATAATAATACCTTAATAAAAATATAAGTAGCCTTAAAATGTGAATAAAAAACAATTCATACACCGTTGGAAAAGTTTTGATTTTAAAAAATTGAAAGGATAATGCAGAAATGAAACATTAGTTTTTATGATTAAATATATACTAATTTAAAATTTAAAAATGGAGAACAATATAACTCACATAAAATAAAATAGATGCATAATAAAAAAATATTTTTTAATGAAGGGAAAATTGATATGAAACCAAAATAGCTGATCATTAATATTAGTCGAGAATTTTTAACATAATATATAATGTTTTTTGAAAAAACAATTGATTAATTATAGAAATACATTCTTATTTATTTTAATTGATATACATTCTTGGTGACCATCAATTATAATTTATTTTATAAAAAATCATTTTGTGATGACTACTTGGTTTTCTCACACATGATTCATCATAGAAGTTCTGGTTTGTGTTCCTAGGAAACAGTTTTATCATCTCTATAAATATATTCATGTTATATATATCATATTTATTAATAACATAAATTTTTAAAATCATTAATTAATGATGGAAATTGATAATGAATCGTATTTCTTCATTGTGGTGGTGGTCCAAAATTACACAGAAGAAGAAATATAATATATTAACAGGTATAAGGGAATGAAGTTAAAATATATATTATACTCATATAAAAATGAATGATTCATAAATGTGATTTATAATAATTATTTAAATCCTTATAGAAATAATATTAATATGTTGATGTCAATAAAATTACACTACTATGTGGAGATAATAGGACATACAAAGTGACAAAAGATGTTAATTATTTTATTAAGGATTTAATGGAGGTGAATAAGGGTTCTTCCAACAACATAATATCTATTTATTATATAAAACATACTTATTTGGTTATGTCATCATATTTTTATAATATTTAATAGAGGTATATGAAGACGATTTATAGTTTTAATTCTCGGTGGAGATGATTAAAACCTTTTTTAAGAACCTATTATAGATCACTCATTAAAGGACCTTGGTATTTTCTTTTAATAACAAATACCCTAATATAATGTAGCTAATTATTATGAGGAGATACAGTTTTAATGTTTTTTGGAGCTAATTATCTAATTTTGGTGTAAATTATAAAGGAAAGGTGGTTGTCTTTTATATGTGAGTGAAAGAAAACACATGGAATTTTATAGATTGAATTATATAAAATAAATTATATTCAAGTGAATTTTGAACCAAGTTAACAGATTATAAATAATATAATATGTCATGTAATAGATACTTTATTCCAATAAAATTTATATTTTGTACATGTAATTATATGATTTTTATTTTTTATAACCTATTTTGTTAACCAATTTCTACTTAAACCTTGATATAACTTTATTGCATATAAAGGTACATAAATATGCACATATGGTAAATGGTATATGGATCTCAAAAGACTTCTGGTATTTTAGAATATAATAAAAAATAGAGTTTTTTTCTTTAGGACCATTAGATAATCCTCAAGACAACATGAGAATCTGAATAACCACTTTTCAATAGTCTGTGAAGAATTTTCATGGGAATCTTTTTATTGGAAGACAAATAAAATCATATTTATAATGGACATGAATCATTGTAATAAATTAGGAAAATATTTAATGAATGAAACTAATTATTTATCTTGATGGATGATATTCATCAAACAACATAGCATGGTCAGGTGGATCAACAATAAGGGAAACAAAAACTATGTAAACAATTGTTCACAGATAATGTATATCAATGATAACATATGAAAACAATATCAAAGGACATGAGGAAATTGATCATCTTATTCAACCACAACATCCAATGAGGATCCAAATAATGAATTAGTTATAAGTATATTCATTTTTATTAAAAGAATAGATAAGAAATATATTAAGAATATTTATACCTTATATTTATTATATTTTACATTAAAAAAGATATTAAGTGGGGAATATTTTTAAAAATTTCTAAATCCATAACACCAAATAGAAATATTTCATAAAAAAGGAAACAAATCACAATCAAAATTGAAAACAATCATGATCCATTAAATCTCATGTTAGATGGAATGTTTCGAAATTTCCATTCCATATTATTAGTGATATATAAAAACAATAAATATTTGGTAAATCGTGATGGATGGTGTGGGGATTTATAGTATATTGGCCTCCAATGGCTTCAATGATATGTTTTCTTCCTCAAAAATTTATAATGATGAATCTCTTTGTGGAAGAGAAACCAACACATAGTTAATATAAAAAATATTTAGATAATGAATCTTTTTGGATATATGATAAAAGAATAGTTGGATTTGGATACAGGTCTTCACTAATAGAAATTTGAGATTATGGGTCTAGTTGCACCAGAAAAACAACATGGGTTCTATGATTACCTTGAAACATATTATATTGAATAACTCTAACAATTAATTTTTTGGAATTGATTCATAGACATTAAAAATATTTATAAATTATCCTACCTCATGATTCATTAATGATATTTCCTATCATCAAAAATATTCCATAGCACTAGATTTCTGGGGCTTCTATAGAACTGTCATATTACCTTTCAATCACATATTAATATTTTTTGAAATATTTTATTTATCATTCTATTTGAAAATATTTATTCCCTAGATGTGATGGGTAATTATCAATTACAAAACCACCCTTCGTCACTATTTTAAGATAATATCTTAATTATAATATTCAATAATATTTGCCTCATCATCGACATAAATTTTTTTCTAATGGGAATCAATCATGACTTTATCCATCCCCAAGTGATCATTTAATTGTTCCAGTGAAAACAAATTTTGTTAGTCCATGAATTTTTATTAGGCCCGCATGGATTCTTCTATTAAATAACATTATAGACTAGAATACATCGAATCATATCCTGATACATTTTTTCCTCCAAAAAAATTTATAAATAGTATTGAATCCCAAGAAATATAGATTAAATCCTATATAGATGGTCATCTAATGCTCTATTATACAGAATTTACAAAAAAATTTGATCATACATTTGGAATTCATATATATTATTGTAAGAAGAGAATGATTGATATTCCATTTAATTAATAATATAAAATAATTATTGAATGTGAATCATTTTTTATTTTTCCACCAATATAAGTTCATTTATATTGATGAAATCCCATGTAATATTTAATATATTTGTAGTTGGAGCATCCTTCACTCTATAGTTGTGTAATTCACTAAACACTTTTTCACTGAAACATTGGATATGGGGAGGAATCCTAAAACAAGTACATGTATCTTCCAAAAAAATTATAATAACGCATGTTCCAATCATGTGATATATCTCTATTCTCAATATAAATATATTCATTCTCCTCACCACACCGATTCTAAAAAAAGTACCCTGAGAGACCTCAATGGTAAACTAGGTGTTGTTTCAACTTTTAACTACAATAGAAATAATAATATCATAATTTAACATACTAAAATGAATAAAATAATTTATACACCACTTTAATTTAAATATACATAGAATCTACTGGAGTTTTCAAAATTTATTCTTCTATATAGAAGTGAGGTGAAATGTGGTGGAACAAGTTCAATATTAACTTCCAAATCATAGAAAATTAAAAACAATAATTAAATTATTTTTTATAATTGATGGTTTCTAGGATAATATTATATGGATTGGAAATCCCAAAAAAACCACAAATTAAGTTGAGTCCTAATTGAATAAGAAATCAATAGAACTCTAATGATAAAGTACATATTTCTATTAAGGAGTGTCCAATTAGACTAAGCGGGGGATAAATATTAGTTTGATGCATGCCAAATGAGTAAATCACTATAATAGAGTATTCATTAATACTTAAACATATGTTATCCCCAATATACATTGAATTTTTGATCAAATGTATCAACTCGATTATTTTTATGATTTAAATGATCCAATGGTGAGAACATTATGAAATATAAAGCATCCTTAAACTCTAGTTATGAGATAGAAAAGTTTGGGAATCTTTTATCGATTGAAGAGATATTATAGAATACATAAACACCTAATAAATTAAGTGGGGAATACTTTTTAATAATTCAAAATTAATTTTAATATTATTGAGATGAAGGATCATGGGAGTGACAACCCCCTTCTTAATAAGGAGATTAGAATGTGGTGAAAGACAATAGATAGGGATGGAAACCTAATGCAAGGTGTGAAACATATTCATAACATTATTTTCATAAAAATATTTTTTTTTTTAAATTATATATCTTTACATTCATTCATATTTTGTATTTTTATTATAACTATTCAACAACCACAAATAAACAAGGAGAATGAATTACTAGTTTAAATATATTACCAAGAAATAACTATATAAAAAAAATTAACTCATCACCAATCAATATTGGTTGGTATAATCTCCCATAAAACCATTTTATAGTTCCTATAGTGGAATTAGATTCAATAATTGTCTTAAATATAATGACCATGTATAGTGTCTCATTAAATATCCTAAAAAGGAAATCACATTATGTATCCAAAATCACCCTATAACTATATACATGCACTTAGAGGGGTTTGAATATAAATTAGAATATTTTCCAGAATGTTGGATACAATTTCAATAAAATGATTGATATATATCATAATTGATTGAAAAATGGTGATGAATACCCTTTAATACTTTTTTATAGAATGGGAATATATCAATGTATTCCAAGAAGAGTATCATGTTCGTCCACAAAGCTGTGAGGTTGAATTCACAATCAAAAATATATTAGTAGATCATCTAATATCCAAGAATACATATAAAATGGAAATTATTTAACTTCAATACTGTAATATGTAAATAGATGATAATCTTGATAAGGTGTTTTTATATCAATGTGAATTATCATATTTTGAATTAATACTATTTTTTAAGAAGAATAATCGTACAATGTGTAAGGGAATTGATTATCACATACCAAACAAGATCATGATAATGAAAAATTACACTAATGATGGATTTTTACTTAATTGATTAGATACCTGAATCCCATTATATCTATAAAGTTTACATTCAATCAGGATATTATTAGTTAATGGTAAATTATGGGGATATTTCCATGACTGCCTTTCATAATTGGTATAGATAATATGGGTGATTACTAATATCATTTGAACTAAAAAAGGATCAATCAAGTTTCATAGAAATGATTAATAGAGTGTTTATTTATTTTTATGGAATATGTGATGTATTATTTTTAAATTATATTATTTTTTAGACTAATATGAAGGAGGAACATGAGAACAATTTAGTGTATGCATGCATTTTTTATGGAATATATGATGTATTATTTTTCAATGATATTACGGACTCTGTTTTGGTGGACTTGTACTTTTTGCCTTGGGGTTTACATTATTGTACTTTACATTTCCTGTCGTATGCTATTGGTTGGGTTTTTAGTGTATGCATGGATTTTTTCGTTTGTAGATTTTACTTTTCATATTTGTGGGCTTGGAGATGTGTATGCGTGTGTACATATTTTTAGGCAATGCCTCCCATGTTAGTATCATGCCTACTCGGTGCTAGTCACCAGCCCCTGGCCTATTAGAGGTGGGCTTGGGGAGTTGTGGCTCGGGCCCCACTGGGACATGTCATGACATAGTGGAATCAGAGGTGGTCAGTTCTACCATACGACAGAGAGTTTGTGAGTTGGTTTGGGGCAACGGTGCTAAGTGTTTTGAGTTCTGCATTCAGGCCAGGGACCGCAGTGTTGGTGTGGGCGACTGATGTATCCATACAACATGACTCTAATAACATGCTTTTCGACTCAGAACATGATAACACTAGTTCCAGGGGGAAAAATGGTACATGCATCATATAGGAATGGGTTGTGGTATACATGTCCTTCTTGGGTCAGGTCTCCGGATATACTCACTGACTGCGATACATCTTGTTTTATTACATGGTGCCTCCGTGACGTGCACCTGCTAGTATCCAGAAGATCGATCACGAGGATGACCCCCTCAGTGATGAAGCCTCGATACATGGACTAGATCGCCTAGTTTTACTATCGAGTGGTGTGCTAGTTATCCTGCCACCAGTGGAGAAGTGTACAGTGCCTGGTGTACCAATGTAGGTGGAGTGTAGGATGAGTTCACTCCATGAGTTTTAGAGGTAGAGACCCCTCTGGTTTTGAGGTGAGCCGGACCCTTAGGCAGTAGGGGATTGGCTTGAGGCAGTGGACAGAGTCTTCCATTTGGTCAGGACGCCAGCAGATAGATGGTGATCCAAGCAGCGAGCCTCCGGCAGTTCTTGGCAGGACGATGGTGGAGTTTGGTTATTCATACTCATGATGAGGTGACTCATGCATGTTAAGAGTTTGAGCATCTCTTAAGAGAGGAGTTTTTACCTGTTACCCTGAGAGAAGTACGTATACATGAGCTTCTTCAGATCTAGAAGGGATCTATGACGGTGGCTGACTATTCATCGAGGTTTTACCGACATCTCATGGTACACGATAGATATGTTCATACATCAGTACTTCAGAGCTCGGACATTCAAGAAGGGATTTCACAGAGATATCTGAGCTAGAATCACCCCTATGAGAATTCCTACTTATCCTAGGGTGCTCGAGCGGGCTTTGGTGATAGAGATCTTCTTGGCAGAGTAGATACAACCTGCAGTTGTCTATAGCGAGAGAGCTGGAGCCGAGATATCTGTAGAAGGGAGCTGACATCAGGGAGCCAGGAATGGGAGACATTTTCAGAGGGTATCCCATGATAGGGGATCAGCCGTACAAGGTTTGTAGGGTGCATCCATCCTGCTTCCAGAGAGGTGATGTTACTCATGTGATGGCAGGGGACATCTTGCTCGAGAATTTCCGACCCACCATACTACTGATATGGGAGTAGTTGATGGACCACCGATGCAGAGGCTATGCGTGGAGCAGACAGATCTGTGGGGTAGCAGACGTGGTAATGGAGTTGGGAGAGTAGCTGGAGGTAGTTTTCATTTTGACCCTTTACCACCACCACCTCCAGAAGGCCCACCCCAGGCTCAAGGAACCAGTGGACAGAGGCCAGGATAGCTGCAGGCGGCAGAGTCTTATGACCCAGGTACTCTTGGAATTATTAGAGGTAAAATCAGTGTGTTTTCTACATTGGCTGTCGTACTGATAGACACAGGTGCTAGTCATTCCTTTCAGGATTCTTATCTTGTTCGAGACCTTGAGATTCCAGTTGAGCAGTTGATTCAACCCTTATACTTAGAAACACTGACTGGAGAAGATTCAAAGATCAAACACCTTTGCAGATAGTGTTACCTAACCCTTGGAGGTGAGAGTTTCAGTTGAAACCACTTGGTGGTAGTGTCAAGGCCTTAGGATGTCATTATTGGTATGGATTGGCTATCAACAGCTCATGCCCAGAATGAATGTTTTAGGTGAAGGGTGCGGTGTTTCCATAGTGATGGAATGAAGTTATCTTTTGTCGGGGAAAGAGAGACCTAGGCTCCATAGGATGGAATCATGTGTAGGAAGGTGCAACTGATATCCTACCAGTTGGCTAGCCTAGCCCTAGGCACAACAGATGTTACGAGTTTCCATTTTCCCGTAGTAGTGGCTGAGTACGAGGATGCCTTTCCAGAGGATATACCCGGACTACCTCCCTCTCGGGAGATAGATTTTTGCATTGAGTTGAAACTTTGGACGACAATGATATCAGCATAATCATATCGGATGTTTCTAGTAGATCTTCATGAGTTGAGGGTGTAGCTGGAAGACTTGCAGAAGAAGGGCTTTGTAAGGCCCAACGTTTTACGCTGCGTGGCCGCAGTGTTGTTTTCCAAGAAGGCAGGCGGGAGCTTGAGGCTATGTGAGGAGTACCGGTGCTTGAATGAGGTGACCTTGAAGAACCGGTATCCACTACCGAGGATCGATGACCTCTTCGACTAGTTAATAGGGGCACGATGGTTCTCAATGGGTGATCTATGATCATGCTATCATCAGTTGCAATTATTGGATGAGGATATACCAAAGATGGTTTTCAGATGTCTTTACCGTCACTATGAGTACTTGGTGATGCCCTTCGGCGTGATGAACACCCCAGCAGTGTTCATGGGAATTATGAACTGGATCTTTCTGTCCTATCTAGATCGGTTCCTAGTGGTCTTCATTGATGATATTCTTGTGTACTCTGCATCTGAGGAGGAGCATGAGAGACACCTAAGGTTGTTTCTAGACACACTCCGAGATCACCGGTTGTATGGGAAACTCTAGATGTGTCAGTTCTGGATAAAGGAGGTCCACTTTCTGGGACAAATTATCTCAGCAGATGGTGTAGCAGAAGACCTAGCCATGGTAGTGGCAGTGTTAGCTTGGAAGCCACCCCAGAGCGTGATGGAGGTGCAGAGTTTACATTGGTTGGAAGGATACTATAGAAGATTCATTCTTGATTTATCGAGGATTTCAGCACCCATGATAGCTTTGAAAGGGGAAACCTTTCATGTGGACCAAAAGATTCCAGCAGGCTTTCCAGCAGTTGATACATAGTCTAACGGGCACCCCGATCTTGAGATTACCAGAGGATGGTGTCGATTACATAGTGTTCTGCGACGCATCAGGAACCGGTCTTGATTGTGTCCTGATGTAGAGTAAAGTTGTGATTACCTATGGATCACGCCAGTTGAGGCCCCATGATCAGTACTACGCGACCCATGATCTTGAGTTGGCAGAGGTAGTCTTCGCATAGAAGATGTGGCGGCACTACCTGATTGGTGAGTGGTTTACCATCTACTCTGACCACAAGAGTCTCAGATATATCATTTCTTAGAAGGATCATAATTTTAGACAAAGATTATGGCTTCAGTTCCTCTAGTATTACGACTTTGAGATCATTTACACACTTGGTCAGGGAAACGTTGTGGCAGATGCTCTCAATAGGAAATCTAGTTCGTAGTTGCTTTATGAGGAGACGATGCAGTTGGCCTCCTTACAGTTATCCTTCGTGGATTGAGATGAGGGAGATTTCCTTCAATCGATGGTTGTTACCCCTCAACTCTTATAGTGATTCCGGGAAGCACATCGTGAGGACGCTAGCTGTGAGACTCTACATGATCACAAATCCACAGGTGATGCAGATGTGGGTATTCAGAAGGTGGGGAGCACGTTGTTCTTATCAGAGGGCATATACTAGTACCAGTGATGTTGTGGGAGGGGGTTCTGAGGGAGTTCCATACATCTCCTTTGGCGGTGCATCCAGGTGTGGAAAATATGTACAAGGACCTTTGGTGTCAGTTCTAGTGGCTAGGAATGAAAAAGAGAGTGGAAGAGTTTGTTTCTCGATGCCTTACTTGTCAACAAGTGAAGGCTGAGCACCAAGTGCTAGCAGGTTTGACTCACCCCCATGAGGCACCTGTGTGGTAGTGGGGAGTTATATGCATGGCCTTCGTGATGGGATATCCATGGACTTTGTGACGGGTTTACCTTAGGCGAGGCCTAACATCGTCCAGTGCCGGTCAGTGGTGAAATCTAGTTTTTGGACTTAAGAGTAATAAAATATTTAATAAAAATATGTTGCCCTGCAGCAAAATACTTTTAAATATTTTACAAATGTTATATTTTATCCTTTTTAAATAATGGTTTTCATAGGGGTCTAGGGTTACAAACCTTAGAACCCTGAAACCCTTGGCAGCTTTTAGGCTTGGGAGAAAACCTCCCAACGTGGTGACACCGTTCTTGATGATTTTTATCGGTGATGATGATGTAGCTGCCGGATCTTCGCTAACGAATGCAGCAGAATCCAGGTAGGATGTTAGTTTTTTTATTTTCCTTTCAACCTTCTTGGTTCCTACGATGAACACAGACTAATCTATGAACGGAATAGTCCTCATAGCGATCATTTTGTGAGCGGGTGTGACTTCGGGTTTTATCGGGAAATCAAATAATTGAGATTTATAATCTCTGGAATGTTGTGGTTTTGATCTAGTGTCAACGAACCTCGATCATCATGAACAACGATCAAGGTTTTTTAATCTTGTTCGATTCATTGTATTTTTATTCTCCCGCGCGTTCTTCATTGTGTTCTATGCGTTCATTGAAGAATTCTATATTTTCACATTCGTTTGTTGGCGCAATGATCCAAGATTGTAGATCCAAATCCATAACGATGTCACAGAGGTGTGACGAAGGTTTCAACAGACGATTAGGAGTGGATCTATAGATATGAGTTTTTAGGGGGTTTTGTTCGGAGGGATTGTTCGAGGATTATGATCCGATTTCATCACCGAAAAAAAACCTGTTTTGGTGTTCGTATGATGAAACTAACCAACCCCTGGATTATTTGGATGAACAGAGAAGAAACCACGGATCTGGAGGGTCAGCCGCAATCTAAAGAGGAAGATGGTGTTTCTAAAATAATCCCGACTACACGGCATGTAATATGGGATACACGGCGTGTGATCATCAGTGGATCACCTGGCATGTACTCCGGGAGTACATAGACACGGGTTGGGTACACGGCCATGGACATGGCATGTATACCACTCCCCCGACCAGACAAAACCAGATACATTGGATACCCCATGTACTGGTACTCAGGCAGGCAAAACGGATAGATACTGTGTACAGGCACAAGGCCAGCGAACATGGAGCGAGCCCCAGGTGCTCCGACACAGTGTGTTATTATTCTACATGCTGTGTAGTTATTTGTTATATGATGATCCAAATGACCCGAGCTGTTTACACTGGCAGTACACAGAGCTAAGGAACACGGCGTGTGATTCTTCTACACGCCGTGTAGTTGAATTTTACACAGCTTGAACGGATGACATGGGCCGTTTACAAGGGTAGTACGTGGGGTCAAGAAACACAGTGTGTAACCATACTAGACATCGTGTATCAAATCCTACATGGCTTGAGCCAGTTTCCTTCTCTGACATGGGTTAGTTTCCTTAGGGTTAGTGCCCTTGGTCATTCTCCTGAATGTTCCCTGTATGATTTCCTACATATAATAGTATGATCCCTCCTCTAGGACTTCCTGAAAAGTGTTTTTGGAATCACCTATGTGAGACATAGAGCAGGGTCATCAATTCATTCCTGAAACCCTTGGTAGAGTTCTTGGTATCGACTTGACCAACTTTACCAGGGCGCCAATGCTCTGCGTAGTGGATTAGCTCAGACTGAGTTGTCAGAATCACCCCATGACATGGTGGTGATCCTCATCTGAACATCATGTATTCAATGTACATGTGGAGTGTGTTCTCCTAGAATGATTACTTCATATCTCTCTCATTGGACCAAGGAGTATGTTCTCCCGGTTGCATACATAGTGGAATATTTGAGCTGGATCTTAGTGGTGGTTTCACACTGGTCATTTGTGTATGTGTATATCTGGATATTCTTGTTTTATGTTCATAGACATATGATGTGTAGAGCTAGTTATATCATGCTTTTCTGGTATTACCTTTGTTGTATTCCTTTGTGGTTTTGGGGTGTCCTACTTGGTATTATTATACTCACCCCTGCACGGGCTTTTCCCGCACTTGTCCTGTCTTGTGAAGATGAGCAAGCCTTTGATAGGATTATAGGCGGACTAGGACTGAACGGTACTCATTGAGATCAGAAAGGCCGAGGTGTGTTTCTATAGCCACAGATTGCAGTCCCATCACCTTTATTTATAGGTTGGACTTTGTTACGGACTCTCTTTTGGTGGGCTTGTACATTTGGCCTAGTGTTTTACATTATTGTACTTTATCGTTCATATTATACTCTGTTGGTTGGGTTTTTATTGTATGCATGCAATTTTCCTTTTTGAAGTTTTTACTTTTCAACTTTGTGGGCTTGGATATGTGTATGAATGTGTACATGTTTTTAGGTAGTGCCTCCCATGTTAGTAGCATGCCTATTCAGTGCTAGTCACCAGCCCCTGGCCTCTTGAAGGCATGCTTGGGGAGTTGTGGCTCAGGCCCCACTGGGACGGGTCTTGACATATTTTTTAATTATTTTTTATATATCTTTACCTAATGGATGTTTATAATAGTGCTTCAAAAAAGTGAACATTAAATTAATCACTCTTTATTAAAATATTGGATGAAATTACATGGAAATTAATTAATACATGAATCCAAATTATAAGATTAATGTTATGAATAATTAAAATTATGAAACATTAAAATATACTATTATTGGATAAAACAATTACTCTACTATAAGAAAAAGGGTATTTAATATAAAATCATAATAATTTTTTGATTCTAATTGTAATAAATTTATGTCCATTTTCACGCAACACTAATTTATTATTTTCTGTTAATTATCATTCTTATTACCAATATCTCTAATAACTTCTTTTTAAAACTACAACTTTATCTTAAATGCCCATATTTTACAACCCACCAGTGTTATCCTTATATTAGAATCCAATTATGTGTTCTTTATATCTACTTATATGTTTCCCACTTCCCTTTTAAAAGATTTTTTATTATTCTTTTGCATGATACTGGTTTTATAGTAAGATAATGTCATATATCAAGTGGATTATTTCCATGAAAAAAATTATAAGTATGTTTATTATTTTATTATGGATAATTTCACAACCTCATAAATATTAAAATATTTATTTTTTAATAATAATTTGCAATTAGTCAAAAAAATTCATTACCAAATAACATGAGTATAAATGAAATTTTATTTATAAATATTTTATAGTACAAAAATTACATTGGAAGGTATAAACCTAAATATTCACATTATGAATAATACCTATATTTTTTATGTGCTGTAAATGTATTTGTTATTTCATAATAAATTTATACTCAATTTTATATATGTTGATTTTATTTTTCAAAAATATGTTCTCTTCGTTTTTTTCCAATAAAATGTATGGAAATTATAATATATTTATGACATTTATAGAAATTATATTTTAATAATTTCTATAATTTTAGAGACCATAATTTTCTTATTATATTTGGCTGATTTTAAAAGATTTTTTCTGAAAAAATTAATTACAAATAGTAAAAAATAATTATTTCTATTAAATAATCATTTGTTTTTAGGCAAGAAATCCAATTATCATTTTTGTTTATTTTAATTATTCATAATATTATATTAATTGTAATTTTAATAATTAATTATAAATGAATCATCATTATATGTGGTATTGGTATTAGTTAATTTTTTAACATATAAAATGATATTTCTAAAAAATATATATGTTTTTAAAGTGATATTTTCTTAATAAATTAAAATAATCAGTATTGATTAAAGCTATTAATATGATTTTTATTTCAATTATTTTAACCTATATTATAAAATTGATTTTATGGTTTTTAGAGGGCTTTTAATCGTGTTAAAATATGTTTTACTTATAAAAATTAATTTTTTAAAAATGATATTTGACTGTGGTTTTTAGGATTAATTAAATTTTAAATCAACAATATATTGAAATTAAATATAGTAAAATAGATTCCTTATTTTAAATTGGAATAACTATTTTAATGTAATTTGGTCAGCTTATTTTTTTTATTATGGATATTAAATGTTCTATAATTTTCTTATCATTGTTGTTGTTGATAAACATTTACTTGAGGTTAAACTAATATATAATGGTTTGATTTCCACCTACACCAAAAAAATTCTATTTAGATGAATGTTTTTTAACACTGTATACAACTAAATTTGAATCAATGTCCATTTTCAGAGACATTAAGATGAATGTGACCATATTTCCTTGAAATTATTTCAGAAAATCCTTGTGTCCCTCCACTTAGTTATAAATGGGAAAAAAATCTACACTTGTATTAGAAACACTAGAAAATAACATATTGTAATAAAATACTTGAAAACATTTTACATTCATTCTTATAATCGTATTTCTTTTGGTTTTCCCTCAATAACAATCCATCAGGGATATAAAGGATGTCTTTTAAAGATTAGTTATAAATCCTCACTAAACTCAATCAATTTTTTTTCATACACATTGTCGCATCCTAACACACACCACCTAGTCTGAGAAAATAATTCACATGACCTCATGTGCACCAAAATAAATAGAAGAGGCTATCAACTAGCATCAATGGTCTGAGTCTATGAGTGGGGAGACTGTAAACATACTATCATATCATATGATCATTAATAAAGAGTAAACAATATAATAAATATTCAATGTAAACATACTGAAAGGTATATATAGAATAAATTTCGAACAAATAAAGTATATATTGATATAGATAACATATCCAATGAAATAAGAAATTAAAAAACATTGGATCCTCTAGAGTCTTCCCCAGGAAACTGATATCTCAATGCTTCACTATGCAACAATCCATCACATGGCCCTTACCGTTATCAAAATCCATTATAAAATATGAAATCACATCAAAATTCATGAGTACGGTGTGAATACAAGACTCGTTATGACGTCCCTAATGCATTATAATCCTCATGTTCTATAATGGTCATGTGTATTCGAAAAAAATGCAGAAATATCATTGTAACACACAATCCAGGATCATGCGGCCATGAACTAACCAAGACAGCCATAAATATGGATTTTACCTGCATCAGCTCCGAGGTGGAAATGTACTATATTTCTATAAGTATCCATATTATATACATAGTTTTTGGTATGTGATTAGAAATTTAAAAGGAATCAAGTAAAAATACCAACTCTAAATCCATATGGAATTAAGTAGGAATCAATATCCACATGGAATTTATTATCAATAACCTACCACGAATCCACATGACAATAGGGAACTCATGAAACCCAAAAGGAAACATGATTTGGAAATATACCAAAAATACCCAAGGCATTGGTTAGATTCAATGTTACAATGTTATCATATTATGCTACCATAATCACCGTACACTATAAGTGAACCCCGCAATGATTTATTATTCCAATATAGCTAGTTGTCATGTATACACATTGAAATCCTCTAAAAGGAAACATGATAGTTAGATCAATGATAATAACGCTTGAAAAAGTCATGTGAAATTTATTATTATCATATAAGTCAACATATAAACTAGTAGACATCATCAAATCTAAATATCTCATAAATCTTATGGAATCAAGCCATAACATATAATTGGTCCCACACACACTGAAACATGATCACAATGTAAGAATGAATATCTAGCAATTCAACACATATTTAATATTAAGGAAACATTTCTATCAAATCCGAAAAAGTTCAAAAAATTCTTATTTTAAAAGTGTCATGATGTTGAATGTAAGGATAATCATACTAATGTGGTTTTATAGTAGGAGTGGAAACCTCAATATTCTAGAACACCTATTCAAGGCCTTATTATCTCAAACATTGACATAAAAACTATCATGGTTCATCTAGGGTTGTAATTAAAAAACATGTTATTTTATTTCCAAAGAAATAAAATACCTCAAATGTAGACATATTATCTCTCCAACAAAATTTTCAAATTATCACCCTAGGAAATGAATTCATTCCCTCAAAAATCCTTAAGAGAAATTATCTTTTGATAATTTTATAGAAATAAACCTTTAATAATTGACTTTTGATAATTTATCCTAAATTATCCTTTTATAACTGTCTTTTTACAACATATCACAATATATTATTTTATAATTTCATATAAATTAACTTTTTTATCTTTTTTATAATTTCTCATAAATAATCCTTTCATATTTATATTTTGATAATTAATCAGAAATTAAAATTTTATAATTATTTATTGGTAATTTATCATAAATTATGAATTTATAATAATTTCATCACAATTTTTTATAAGATATCCTCTTACAATTATCTAATTGATAATTTTTCATCAATTAACAATTTACAATCATTATTTGATATTTTATCTCCAATTATAATATTTTAATTATTTCTTTATGATTTATCATAAATTATATTTTATAATTATTTCTTGATAATTTATTAAAAACTATCCTTTATAATTTTCAGTTTAATATTTTATTGAGAAAAAAACCGTTTTATTATTTTTATTATTTTATTTTTTTTATATTTCCTTACAATTATTTTGGAGAATTTTTTATTTAATTTCCTTCATACATATCATTTGATTATTTATTATAAATTACCCTTTATAAATATCTTTTTAAGAAATTTAATAATATATCAATTTTATAATATGATTTTGATAATTTTAATAATTTATCCTTGTATAAACATGTAGTTATTTATTTATAATTTAAATAGTAATAATTTGATAAATCATTGTAATTATCATCTAAGAATTATGAAAATTATATCTCGATAAAAGAATTCGATTATACTATGACTATTTTTTTCCAAAATTATCCATTATAATCTAGAAATTATTGTTTGATAATCATTAAAAATTAAACATTGATTATAAATAAAACTAACCATTAATAATTTATATAATCTTGGTTATGTGATCATTACTTTATAAATACCCTTTATTAATTCATAAAATATTATCTTCAAAAATTTCATTCACTTATACTTTGACAATTCGATTAAATTTTCATTTTATTGTTCATCATTATTTTGCATTGATAGTTCCATATAAAAAAATTGTTGATAATCATTATAATTCATCATGTGATATTCTAATTTGAAATCATCATCTTAAAATCTAGTGGAATTATCATTGATAATTTGATGAAATTATCATTTTATAATTCATCATATTTTTATTCTGAAAATTTTAGGAAATTTTCATTTGATAATTATTTTACTTGTAATCTGACAATATCGTCAATCAAACATTTTGTAATTTAATTTTTTTTATCCTTCTAAAAAGTTAAAAGATAATTCAATAATGGTAGCTATAAAAACCAAAAAACATCAGACCTCATATAGATTCATGCATGGGTGTCCGAGGAAGATGGATCATTGCGTAAGGGAGTCCTAATAATATTAAATCATAGTTTTAAATCATTTGTAAATGGTAATAGATATATTTTAAAATCAAAGAGATTAACCAATAAAAATCGAGAAAATATTTGGATACATTTGACCAAAAATCACATCATTTTAAACCCATCTTTCGAAAACGTTATTTAATTTAGTATTAGACTTAAAATTCATTAAAGACTCATAATTTCCCCTACATTAATTAAAACAAAATTCATATTGGTTGAAATGGTTGAAAAAGAAATTTATTAGACTGATGGATGTCAAAAATATACATCTTCCATTTAATAGTTGAATTCAACCAAAAAAATATTGATTTTGTTACTATTAATAATATTAAAGAAAAACAAAATACCTCAAAATTAAGGGTGATTGTACTGAACACTTGACACACAAATTTTTTTTCCTAACAAAGAATAACCTCATGTATCAGACCCAATTGCAGTTTCATATTTCTTTGACATCAACGTATTAGAGAGATGTTAAATAATATTTGAAAAAAAAAATTATAAAAAAAATTATGCATGCGATCATTCCAAATTCTTACAGAAATAAATTTTATACCCCACATAATGTAAAGTGCACATATCTAACCTAGTAATGGCATCATATATCTCACATAATACATTGATTCTTATATATTAAATTATATTTCAAAATAATAAAAAAATTAAATAATTTATCATCATGTAAAATCTTAATAAATGATCATTGAGCAAAAATTTTATACCACGCCTACAGGGTACCCTATAACCAAGAAATAATCGTTCTCCTAAATTTCTCTACTGATTCAATGTTTGGGAGATATTGAATAATTTTGGATAAATCACACACACATGTCACAATATATTTAATATTGTCTTGTCTATTCTGAGGTTCATCAAGACTAATAATATCACACTAACATTATTCCAAAAATTAGTTGTATTTTATTGTATATTATTGTATGATAAATGTGAATTTATCCTAGAAAAAGACTATAAAAAATTAATTATGTTATTTTTATCAAAAAATTATATTTTCAAGGAAAAATACCAAAAACATTATTTACAATATGTGTATTTATTATGTTTAATCATTTGGTATTAAAATTCTCCCCCAATAATGAAATATTGTCCCAAAGAAATACCTTTATTGGTATTTCATATGCAACTCACTCCATTAAATTAAACTTTGAACTCCTATTCCCACATTTACTCTTGGATCCATTAATGTTGTAACTAAAATTAGAATAGTGGTATTTCCTTTCAATGATTCATCTTCTAGATTTCATATATGAATTACACCTTCACTCCTCCTAAGATGTATTTGACTCTAACTAAACATCCTCAAAATTTATAACCTACACATGGTTAGGTATGTAACTATGAAGCTCTAACACATGGGAAACATCGTTTATACCATGATTGAGGGAAGTTAGGCCCATGGTGTGCAACTAAACATATCCCCTCAACGATACAAAAGTGTACAAAATTATGAGGATCTAGATTTCCATGGATTTTTATATGTTTATATCCTAACTAAAGATTCACACTCAATGAAATATGATCTCCTAATAAATCTCCAATGGTCTTCTCCTACAATTATCATAATATCTATTTCTGGGCTAAGTGGTGATCAACCTCTTTTGTATCATCTACACACCTTCCACACCTATCACATTCTAATTGAACAGTGAACAAAAAAGATTCCCATAAAGAGACTCATATGTTTCTAACTGAATATAATTTTGATAAATATTATTTTATGTGAACTCAATCAAGGATAAGTGATCATCTATTGTCAGGTTAAGGATTATAATTCAGTCTTGAATTATATCACTTAATTTGGTATTATATTCTTAGACTATTAGTTGGTCTGAGGATGGTACATCAAACTCAATCGCAGCTAAGTACCATGGGATTTAGAAAGACCTCCCAAAAGGAAGACATCAAACGCGAGTCTATATAGACAAATTTATCAAATGAACCTCAAAAAATCATATGATCAATCAGTAAAAGATCTCTCCTAGCTCATCTACTGAGTGATTATTTCTTATATAAAAGGTAACCTCATTATGGATTCTATAAGCTGTAATATATCGGTAGATCAAATATTGGTGAAAGAATATCAGAGTATTAGTGACAATTTATGATCATTCTTTCCCAACAAAGAGTAGATTCTTTAGAGGATCATAGTTCTATGACTTGTATATAGTTTTTTATGACACAATCACTTTGGAATTAGGATATTTCTAGTTCGTAGTTTGACCTAGAGTATGCTATGATATGGGAACAAATATCTAGTTGTCACTCAATGACCGTATCATCTGTCATCAAAAATGTAACCATAGAACCTAGGATAGTACTATTACATGGTTAAATGAAGTTTTATTTTATAATATAAATAAATAAGTTGATATATATTTTATATTATAGTGTGATTTAGAGGAAATAAATCTTCAACATATAGTTCTAGTTATCAGTGATGATGGGGGACATCATGAGTTTGTGTTTTGATGTGTCACAAGCTAGTGGGTAAAGTACTAGCTCCAACTTCTTGTTGGGGGTGTTTCATCCACTGTTTATACCCATGTGTAAGTTAGAGGGTGTTTTGATGGTATTTATGATAGGTTTAACCGTGGCCTCTAGACATCATGACGCAGTCAGGGATATTTTGAATTGGAAAATGAAGCATGCTTAGTTTGAAAATATTCAATATAATATTCCATGATGTTAACAAATCATCAACCCTTACCAAATTACTTCAAAACATATATGAATTGATTTTTATTGAAAAGTTTCATTTTCATTTAAAAATAGAAAGAAATTATAAAAAAAGGGTTTTTATTGTCAATAAACAATTTATGATTTTAAACATATCTTATAAACTTATAATATCCATAAAAATATTTTTCTAGTTTTGTAAAAACGATTTACATTTCATTATGTTAATTTATTAACCATTTTTCTCTTACTCTCCTTAAAATAAATTAAAAATATTTATCTTTATATATACATTTTATTACATCCCTATTGTGATATAATATATTCCCACTTCAAAAATTAATTAGTGGTCATAATAATGAATTTAATGATTATATGTTATAATTTAAACATAATTGTTCCTCCAGTATTATATTATCTTATATACCTTCTTTTTTTATTATACACTATTAAACCATAACATCACTGTCATGTACCGGTGATCTACCACCTCTAAGAAGTGATGTGGATTTATCATCATTTATTATATACATGGATAGAATCTAGGGTATATTTAATGATAATATATATTGAATTAATTATATTATAATTAATCATTAATTTTGATTTATCATTTTCTTCTATTTTATTCCATCTGTCGTCCAATGGAAACATCACTAGTTTGTCTGTATAGATTATAGTATCCATGATGTAATTTAATTTATTTTTCATCCCTAAAAAATATGAACCCTTAAAAAATTTATTTAGTGAATATTTGTTATAACTATGTATATATAAGATACTTGATCAAGGATCAAGATTCATAAATTTCAATATAAATTATGCCTAAAAAATAAGGAAGTTAACAAATTAAATGATGACTATAAAAAATCATTTTTAATAAAGTGAGGAATATATTATATAAGTGGATAATATATTATATTCTATGTATTAATATAATTATTTTATAGAATTATAAAATATTAATATTTCGTATATAAGATATGTGATCTCTTATTAATATAGTCACATATATTATAAGGTTTTTCCTAAATTTCTATTCATTTTATGATGACTTTTCTTACTTAAGTTGTATATATCCTTACCAATATTTTTTTTTTGAAATTATCCATGAATATTTTTACAAATATAACTATATTATTTTTAAGGATACTAATGACTTTAGATTAAAAAATTATTAAATTCATAAGGGCTCTCCATCGAAAAAAATTTGATTAAAAGATTTTTTATGTTATAAACCAATCTTCTATTATGGGACTATATGTAGTGCACTAAGATTCTAGTATTTAACCATTAATAGATTTTATTAATGGTAATAACATGTATGGATAATGTATGGGATAGATGGGTGAACTCTAACTTGGTTTTTATGAATATAATAGACGTGCACAGGATGCGCATGGTTTGTCTGAACTGTTATGACATCTCTGAAGAAACCATGCACAATTACAGTTTTCAGTTATTATTTTTGGAATGTTTTGATCATAGTTAGGGATACCATTAAAGGAATCAATTAAGGGGTTCCCTAAATGAATTATTTAATGCACGTTTTGTGCACGATTTTTCAAATGGTGTTGTTTAATCATGCGCAGGGAAAAGGTAAGATTGTATTATTTAGGATCTTACTTGTTTTTATTCATAATTTTTCGTTTTTGAATGTTAATGAAACTAATTATTGATTTATCTCCATTAAATATTGGGTAAACTCTCCCATGTTTTTAGTTTTCGATCAGGATCCCTCCCATGCCTTTTGAAACCACAATTCTCTCGGTAAGTGGCGTTGTTCACTATTTTTGTCTCGTTTCATATATCTACTAAGATATAATTATCTAATCCTTATTTTTTTTCATATATACATATTTATGGGTATATATATGTTTTTTGATGACAAATATAATGCTATTTGGGTTATTTGAATGTAGGAGAATATATTTAAGTCTATTTAATTGATATTCAACCTGGTTACATGAGAAATCTCCATCCCTTTTTAGTCTTTGTCAAAACCATTGAGGTGGTTGAATTTTCTCTTGACTCCTCCTATAATTTATTGTATTATTTCAATATTTGTTTATTTGAATGTAATTTATTTTTAAAATCATGGAATAATTCATCTTTGGTGATGATTTATGTTTTTATATGAAATTATTTGATCTTGGTGAGTTGTTGTCTATATTGATTTAGTTTTTTGAATTTAAAATAGTGATATTAAATTATGGATTTGATGGAATATAAAATTTTTTTTATCAAAAATTGTTTTTTTAAAAAAATTGTTTTTATAAATTTGTATGGCATTGGAATTGTTTTGATGAAAACCATTTTTCCAAAATATTGTGACTTTGTTGAAATGGATTTTTTGGAAAGATATTTGGGAATATTGGTGTGTGGGTTCATATATAATTTTTTTAGCTGGGATAAAATATGACCTTGTGATCAGTGAAAAAGTTAAACTTTCACACAAGATATAATTACCTTGTAATGACTCATTAGATCAATGAAAAACTGCTCATGATTATGAAACTGTCATCGTGCAGAATGGATGGATATTTTTAATAGAGGTGTTTAATAGATTTGGTATGCCAAAAGAATATTGAGAAATGTATTTAAATATTTTTTAAATATTTGTTTGAAAAAAACATTCTAGAAAATTGGGTTTCGATTGAAATTTTATGAATTTAATTATAAATGTTTTTGGACACGTGTATATATTTAGTTATAAACTGTTTTTGAGAAATTGTTTTATATAAATTGTTTTCTGTAAATGTTAGTAACTCTTTTTTCCTTGTGAAAGGAGTAATTGGGGAAAACATATTAAGTGTTATACTCCAGCTTCATTATTACTATGGTGATTTTGTAGATGATATCATCTGGGACATGGGAGAAGGTTAAGTATTGCATGTTATTATCAGCACCTCGTGAAACGTGGGAGGCCCAATGATTGCGAATATTGGATCTTATGGACATTAAAGTCTTGAGGACATTTGAGTCTTTAGTTTTTCTTCCTATATCTACTTTGATAACTATTTGGTGTTTTGTTTTTTCTTACATTGGAGTAGTTTTGATATGAATAAAGTAGTTGTCTTGTCATACTTTTGATCAAGAATCATTTATTGAATGGTGGGTGACAGTTTGAGGGTTTACATGTTTATATATTAAAGGGTAAATCTTCCCCCACTTGTATCTAAAACCATTTGGCTTTTTTTCTAGACTTTGGAATTTTGGGGTTGTCATTTATGCCCTAGTAATTAGTTGTTTTATACTCAAGCCAATGGGAACAAAAAGGTCAATACAAATGGTATTATCTTGTTTTCTCCTTTCCTTACAAGTAGTCATTAGTTTTCATGGACTTGGAATTTAAATTCATACATCACTATTCCTTGATTTTTGATCTTTGAAAGGAGTAGGATTTCTTGGAAATTAAATGTATATCATAAAAGGACATAACTTATCTATTTATGCTGAAGTTCCAGTTACCTAGGAGATTGATACATTTGTTTTTTGGAAACCCTTATAGAATTAAGGAATATAATTCTTAGTTTTTTTTCTAATGAGATGTGAATAAAATCCATTGTTTAGGAAATACATCCCCATATGATTGCATATTTCATTTGGAGAAATGATTTACTATTTTTGAAAGCTTATTATTTTTTAAAAAAATTATAAATTATTTTCAAATGAATGAAATTGAAAAATTGTATGATTGTTGTATTTTGAAAATGGGATGATTTTTAAATGAAATATTGGTTTTAGTAAAATGGTTGAATGTATAAACTGTTGTCTTTAAAAAAAATTATTTGAGAGTTGATGTGATAGAAATTTAAATTCTATTCTGTTAGTTTCTAAAGACTGAGATATACCTAGTTTTCGGTTATTTAGAAAATGGGACTAGTAGGCATCGTAAAAACCAAACATAAAAATATACAGAGAACTATGATAAAACTGATCCATAGGTGAACCAATATTTAGTTTAGAGTATCATTAAACTATTATATTCTATGGATATAAGGAATCAAAGTGATGATCCAAGGGATGTGGATCATTTTATCCCGTGCATGAAGCAGAATCCCCTCACCTTCCAGCGTAATTTTGAACCTGAAAAAGATGTGGGGTGGATGAACATGATGAATTGTATATTTGAATTTATTAGCACACCAAAGGAGGTCAAATTCAAGATAGCCTTTTCTATGCTTGAGGATACTGCATGATAATGTTGGGAACTTTTTATATTAGAAAAACTGATCAATGCCTAAATTGGGATGATTTTTTAAGAATTATTTAATAAAATATTATATCCTTATACATTAGAGATCTAGAGAAAAATAGAATTATTTATTCAAAAGTTGGATAATCTATCTATCAGTGATTATATAGATAAAATCATGCATTTAGTAAATGTTTTACCTGAAGTTGCAGTGAGTTCATCCTTAAAAGCATGCATATTTGAATCAAGGATAAGGCTTGAAATTGGATCGAAGATTACTGTGATCCATATGATGATACATATGGTAAATGGGGGGACATGAGTATTTGGAAAAGAGGAAGAGGGACATGGTTTTCCAAGGTGGGAGCGAAACTTAGAATCAGACAGCTAGATCAGTAAATATTCATCTGCAACATAAGATCCAAGCGGGATGCTAATAATATGGTTTCGTTAACCACAAGAATTGATAATGTTAAACCCCACCATCATCATTCCATAACAATAAAATGATTTAACCTATAAATTTATTCTTATAGTTATTTGAGGTCATTTTCTTAAAACACTTCTCAACTATTGCAAGTATTATATTTTTCGACTTAACTTGGTCATCTCAATTATTCTTACCAGTAGAGTAGATTTTGACATGATAATTCTCAGAATATCATAACTCCACATCATGGGAAATTTCATCAAAGATATTAATAATATATTACAATTATGATTTAATTTTTTGGACCTGAGAATAAGATTGTGGATGATCATGTTAGACCAGCTATGGTGAGATGTATGACTCTTTTAAATTCTTCCCTTATGCAAGTGATGTTTGATACTAGTACATCACATTCCTTCCATGATTCTCATGGTGAGTACAAGCCGTGTTTAAACCATTAGATTATTTCATCTGAGAAAGAAGTACAAAACTCATCAGGGTGAAAGAGAATGTTGAGATTTCAGTTTTAGAGATTTTTCAATGACTGTTAATAGAGCTGATATAAATAGGGAATTATAATTGTTTGATATGGATTTGTATGATGTAATCATGGTTATGAATTGGCTGATAATATTATAGGCTCACAACAACTCTTATAGGAGGGAATTTAGTTTCATGACTGAGGATGGCATCTAGTATAGCTTTAGATGAGATAAGTATGTCAGGAAAGGTGCAACAGTCTTGTTAAAAACAAAACTTGAATGATCTTTTATCAGTTGACAGCGTTGACTTTGGCATCATTGGATGAGATCGAGGAATATAGTTTTCCAGTAGTAGTGGATCTATTTTTAGATGTCTTTGCTAGGAACTTCTTATGATTACCACCTCTTAGTGAAGTGGTGTTTATGAATGATCTCTTTTCAATAACCAATCCTACTTCCCATCTATCTTATAGGATAGAAACAAAATAATTACAGCCTATTGAATGAGCAGTTAGAGGAACTTGAACGAAAAGGTTTCATTCATCCAAGTGAATCTCTGTGGGCAGCACAGATCATGTTTATGAAGAAAGTGCATGGAACTCTAATGTTGTGTGTAAATTTTTGTAACCATATGCATGTTATGATAAATAATTAGTACCCACTTACAAAAATTAATGATATGTTTGATCAATCGAGGGGATATTAATGGATCTGTAAAATTGACTTGGGATCATGATATCTTCAATTTCAAGTTCAAAAGGAAGATATTATAAAGATTTCTTTCAGAAGTAGATATTTCCACTATGAAAATATAGTCGTGCCTTTAGGCCATATGAATGCACCAAAAAAATTAAGGAATTGAAGAATTAGATATTTCAGAGATATCAAGATTCTTCTGGTGTGGTACTTTTAGATGACATATTAGTTTTTTCAGGGATAATGTTTGAGAATGAGTAACACACGACGACAGTTTTGGGAATCATGAGAGACCTTCATTTGTATACCAAATTGTCAAAGTGTGATTTTTGGATAAAATATGTATTCTTTCTTGACCATTTAATATCTAAAAAGGGTGTTACATTGTATCCAGACAAGATAGAGTCTGTTATCTCGTGGAAACCACTGAATAATGTATTTGAGATATGAATTTTTGTTTGTATAGCTGGATACTACCGGAACTTTTCTTGTGACTTTTGATGAATATATTTTCCAATGAAATATCTAAAAAATAATAATTCTCCATTCCAGTGTACTATGTAATTCCAAATGTCTTTCTAGATGTAGAAATTTCTCCATACATCAGCACCCATATTTATTTTTCTTGAATTAGTACAGGAGTAGATGGTGTACTATAACACTTCAATGTCTGGTTTGGGATGAATTCTCATACAAGTAGACCATGTTTGGCCTTATGGTTCAAGGAATTTGAGAATACTTTAGAATATTTAACCAACAATTGACTTGGAATAAGCTGACATTGTACATGATTTGATGAATATGCCTCACTATCTCTTTGGTTAGAACTATTTTATCTTATCAAATCATAAAAGCATGAAACACATTCTATCACAATGAAATTTGAATTTGAGGAATAGTATATGGATAGAGTTTCTCCAAATATCTGACTTTTACATGATGTATACAACAAGGGAAGGAAATTTCATGTCATATATATTAAGTAGAATGTCATATAATTTGGTGGAAAAAAGAAGCCTTAGATGAATGGTTTTTTATGTCGGTCTTATCTAACATGCATATGGAATGTGATTTTCGAGGTGATGTGGTGTTTTTCTTTTCAGTTATAGTGGTTACTAATTTGGTAAATATGGTTAAAGAGGCACAAGCTCCTGTTGTTGAATTCCTGGTTAAATGTTCAAAAAACAATGGTGGGTAGACCATTGAGGGTTGGAAACATTATAGGAATTTGGTTTTGTGTTTTATAGATATGATGGATGTACCTATGGCTTTTTAGAAAAAAAAAATTATTCATGCTTACCACCATTCAATATGGGATGTAAATTGAGGAATACAAAATATATATAAGGTGTTGAAGGTGTAATTTTGGTGGATCTTAATGAAAAAAGAATGTGGTTGAGTTCGTTTAAAATTTCTTATCTTTTCAGAATGTTATGGTAGAATGTCAATGACAAATGGTTATGTTTAATTATTTACCTATCCCATTCCAGAAATGATAGAAGATATAGATATATTTTGTTATAGGTATCCCAAGAACAGTTCAGGAACACGATTCCATATGGGTGATATTAGATCAACTTAGCATGTCAGCACATTTCATTCCAATTAGTGAAACCCATATGTGGAGGATTTTTCCGAAACCAATAATAGATAAGAGGTAAATAGGCATGGAATATTAGTTTCAATCATTTCATATAGAGATATAAAGTCAACATATCATTTAAATAAATCATTAAATAAATTATTGAGAACATAGTTGATTATTAGTATTGTGTATCACTCTCAGACGGATATCTAATCTAAAAGGATGATACAGACATTGGAAGACATGTTATGGGATTATGTGATAGATTTTGGTGTCTCATGGGAGGATCATCTACACTTAGTAGAGTTCTCATATAATAACAACTATTATGCCTTGATACATATGGCTCTATTTGAAGCCTTGTATGCGTTTCTTTATTATTATCCACAATGTTGGGTGGAAATAGGAGAGACATCACTAGTTGGTCTTACTCTTTTCCTTCAAATGGTGGAGAAGATTTAGTTAATCAGAAAGAAAATGGAAATGGCTCAGATTCATTATATTTCTTATGTGACTCATCATCATATACTATTTCCTTTTTCAGTGAGTGATCATGTGCTATTGAAGATCTCTCTATGCCTTGGAAACCTTCGTTTGAAAATACCTACAATGTTATCTCCTTGATAAATTCTATTTTTTCAAATAATGGGGTGGGTTAAATTGGTGGAATATTTTTTGGAATTTCCACCTCGGTTCAGTGCGGTACATAATGTGTTCCACATATCTCAGTTGAATATGTACATGCCTGATCATGAACATGTGATCAGATGTGATAATGGTGAAAATGTGATGGATGATTCATTGGTACATATCACGGTGTTGATTGTGGATAGGAAATAGAATGTATTTCCAGTAACAAGTATCAGTCTAGTGAATGTTTTTTAGAATCATGGTTAGATTAAAGAAGAGAATTGAGAAGGAAATTAAACTGAAATTTTAACACCCTGATATTTTATGAGAAATTTTTTTTATGTCTTATGTTATACACAACACCCAAGGAATCTTTCACAGCACACAATACGGACTTGGCTTGCATTACACGCAATCGCGACCTTCCTCGATAGCGTGTGTAGTAGGCAATATCGGGTTTCACTAAAAAAAATATATTATTATGAACAAGCCATTATAAATAGTATTAACTACATTTTGAATTTAATTATTCTTCTTAAACATTTTCTAGAACAGGGTAAGAGAACAAAATTAATTTTTCAGGTAAAATAAGTATTTTTTTAAAAATGCTGTTTTGGTGCCTTTTGATAGCGCACCCACATTAAATCTAGTTTTTGACATTTTTATAATTTTAATTTAACAAATTAAAATTCTTCTTTTGAATCAGGGTATAAAAATTTACTTCGGATAAATTTTTGATATTTTTCTGATAACTTTCATATTTTGATGAATAGTAAAAATATGGTAATTTTAATTAAAAACAATTTTTTTTCATTGTGATAATTTATATGGTTAAATAATAATATTGAATGGTTTTAAAGTATAAATAGAATATATTTTTACCATTTAATATAATGTATTTCATTAGCATTAATTTCACATTGAATTCATAGGTAAAAACATTTCAATCTTTGGCAATGTTTTAACTTCTAAAACCCATTTTCTTAACAGAATTTATTTTAAATTAATTTCTGAAACTTATCTGATTTTAATTTTGAAAAATGGATTCCATATTAGGAATCAGTGAGTCCAAATTATTTTAATATGGTATTTTTTATTTTTGGGCATTATGAATAGTAACTAAGGTAAATTTTATTTACCATAGTTAAAGGTAAATTGCGTAATTAAGGGTAAATATAAGATTATAAAATTACCCTAACACCTGCAAAAATCCTATTGGATGACTAAAAGTCGACCCATATCACCTAAGGGTCGGATTAGATTCATTTAATGGACTTTTTTCTTTGAAAAAAGTTTAATTATTATTAAAACCAAAGAATGTGACAACATATCAGTTTCTTAAATCAGATACGTATAATAATTTTAATTTAGTGATAAACATTATGAAACTTCAAAAATAAATAGTATCCAAAAATCTAATAAAATTATCTACATCATAGATATTTATTCAGAATTTTTAGGGGTTAAATAATTATCATTAATTATGACACAATAGTGATGTTGAAATTATTTTATTAATTAAAATATCAAATAACTGGTTTTAAAAATATTAAAATAAATATTATATGAAATCTTTAATGTGCTCCACTACTTTTATTGATACATATGTCATTTTATGAACATATTAAAGCTTTTAGTTTGAACATATCATCTTTATATATTTTATTTAAATTCAAATAAATGAATTTTGTCAAAATTAACACTATTGTTATCTTATAAAAATAACATATTATAAAATTGTTTAAAAATCACCAAAAATATTTAAAAATTATAAATTAAAATTAATATGGTCCAAAATGTCATAATGTGTCAAATTATGTAAAATTCACCACCCATATGTAATTATTTATAATAATTTAAAATTTAGAATATTATTACCACAAATAAAATTAAATTTATAAATAAGGATAAATCATGTTGATAATGTTTAAAATAAATTCCTAACATGTATAAATTTTATTGGTTGATGATATTACAACCATATCTCATCTTATATTCGGATATGAGTCATTTTGGAAGTTTTTATGTGGGATTGGGATTTAATATAAACTAATATTTCTTATATTTCCAAAGGTGCCCCTCTCCTCCCTTATAAAAGGGCACCTCCTACCTCTCCTCCTCACACCAATTTGAGCCTTCAATCTCGGCCTATCCATGCCCATTTTACTTCCCCACTTCCCTAGAAACACCCTATAGGTCCTGGTCTTCTTCAAAAACCAATTTTAGTTCCCTAATAGGAGGTCTCGAAGAGGCGCTTCAAAGAAGAGGTAATGTCCGTTACCGATTCTTTCAACTATATTTCTTCTTCCACTTCTTCTTATTTAGTTATTTCATTATGAATTAATAACATCGGTATCACTAATATATTGATATGTTATTATAAGTATGAAACAACCCTATTTCACCATCTATCCATCCTATGGAAAATAAAATTATCGCGTGTGCGTACGTACAGAATACCGTCTCCACGTTGTGGTGTAATCTATTTTCCACTACCACCTTACATGGATGGGTATAATGGTGTAAATAATAACTATATGTGGTTATTGTAAAGTGTTATTTATTCTGAAATAGTATACATACACTCCAATACAATTCCACGATCATGGGAATGATATCATCGCTTGTGCGTATGTACGGAATATCGTATCCACAATGTGATGTGATTCGTTCTAAATGATCATCATTGAATAATGATTATATAAATGAATTGAATTAATGAATATGATATATATTACACTAATACAATTCTGGAAATGAGGTATATATAACCTAAAGATAAGAATAAGAATTTTTTCGACAAAACGCGCATAAGAACAAAAAGTAATAAACACCTGAATAACAAGTAGTAATGAAATATTACTAATAAGAAGCTAATAATATGACCATATATGATATCATAACAATATGTATGATTCTGGAATATGTCAATAACATTATTTAAATCATTATACAGGAGGTTTGGACAGTTACGAAGCAAATCGGACCTAAGGTAAAGGAAAATATCACAATGTCAACTTTATCCGAGATTGTTTATACTTTAGAATTTACTGGGGTGTATTCTATCACCCACATCCATGTTTCCCCAATATGTAATTTTATTTCCATCCACCTACAATTGTTTAAATACAATTTTACCCTTCGGTGAGTTTTTAGTAAATGATATGAAAGGAATCTTTTGTCGTTTTTCGTACGAGGTACTTTTTGACTTTTCCATAAAAAGTATGAGAAGAATGTTTTTTTAACTTATACGACATGAATGGATTTTTAAAACATTATTTCCAAGATTATTCCTTTACAATTTCTCACGTTTATTTTTAATCTACTTCTTTTAGTTTAAAATTGTATGACATGTTAAGAAAGTAAAATGTTTTTGAAGTAGAAAAGATATTTTCCTCAAGAATGGAGTTCAAGTGTTTTATCAAAATTATTTTGCATCTAAGATAATATAGGGTTCTGTTTCTATCCCTATTATTACATTGATTTTATTATGTTGTGATGGAATTATTTTTATGAATTCCTTTCTCTTATATGAATTTTTTTATGATGTCATGATGTTTAAGAATCCCATTTTTATTACATGGCTTATGCAATGATGTATGATTTATGATTTTGTGGCACACATAAGAATGATATCATTATGAGATGGGTGGGGCCTATATCTCCCTCCAATGCATTGGGTAAAGATTTTATATCTCATGAGATAGACATGGCTGGAATAGCAGGTAAAACCGGTTCAGTGAAACAGGACTGAAACGAGGAGTGAACTCGGTTTAGAAATGGAGTTTGTCCGCAAAGAAAGTCTTGGCAATGAGTCTTGACTAATAAGAAATTATTCTCTATGATTAGGTGTGTATGCCACAATGTTTCTTGTTTTCTGTTATGATTATTGGGATTACATTTCATTACCATGATTTATCCCATGTTATGAAATTATGATCTCTTTTGGAGGGTATGATTTCTATAATGTTATATTCTTATGAATTTGATGTGATTGATATTTATTTTGTTTACCCTTAATGAGTATTTTAGCTCACCATTTTGTATGTTTTCTTTACCCAGGTCAGGAATATGGGTATTAAGTAAGATATTCCAAAAAGGGACTATAGATATGTTGAAATAAATGGGAGATAGTGTAGATGCTTTATGAACCAGTTGTTTATGTTTCCCAGTTTCTAAAGACACTATACCTATACGGTACTTTCATGGTTTTTTTATATGTTGTAATAATTAATCTTCCATTTTGAAGTATTAACCATGTATGTAAAGTATGGGTTGCCATAGTTGGTATCAGAGGAAAGTTATAGTCAACCTTTGGAAACTAGGATGTGAAAGCCTTATTAAGAAACCTAAGGATACGTATAAGCATAGAACACAATCTTAGTGATTTAGAAATGGCCATGAACAACCTATGATAAGACCTTAATTGTGAAATTTTATTCTTGATTATGTGGTTTTCCTATTATAATTAGTGTTTCTCACACTATTCTTATTGGTTTTAGTCAATGGCTGGAACCTGAAGAAACCTTATTAATGTGTAATGCGATGGGAAATGCAATGACTTTCCCCCTGAGCAACCAAATGTTATGGGAGATGGAATACAAAATCTTGTAGCCATGCTCACACAACTTTCTCAAGCTATGAATCATGCAGGACTTCCAAATGAGCAAATGAAGGAGCAACATTCTGTCGAATCCTTCATGAGGCAGCGTCCACCTTCATTCCGTGGGTCTTCCGATCCATTAGTGGCTGAACAATGGATCAGTACCACTGAAAAGATATATTCAGTTCTTCAATGATCTGAACATGATAAAGTCATCTTAGCAGTGTATCATTTGGAAGGTGATGCTAATCCATGGTGGAATCTTATTAAGAATACAAGTAAAAGAGATGAAATTGAGTCCATGGAATGGGACAAGTTCAAGAACTTATTTTTCAATAAGTATTTCCCTTGTATTCTTCGATCAATAATGGAGAAGGAGTTTCATGAACTGAATAAAAAGGATGATGAATCTGTTGGTACCTACGAAGAAAATTTTACAAGACTTGCAAGGTACGCTTCTAGAATTATTATCCAACCTGAGAGTAAGATCGATCGATTATTTAGTGTCTTAAAACCATGTCTTTGAAGGGCGTTAACCATAAGGGACTTTAATAGCTAAGAGGAAATTGTTTGATGTTATCTCAAGGTTGAGATGGAGATTGGTGTAACCCATCAGTCACATGGGTTTGATAAGAAGAGGAAAAAAGAATTCAAAGGAAAATATAAAGACCACACTGAAAAGAATATGAGTTTTCCCTTATGCTCATAGTGTGGAACGAAACATGGAGGAAATTGTCTTAAGGGGACAAGAAAATGTTATAAATGTGGAAAATAAGGTCATCGGGAAATTGAATGTCGAAATAATGGGAAGAAGATGTCTAATGATGCAAACAAAGGAAGGGATACTTAGAATGAACCTACCACACTTCAATGTTTCAAGTGCAAAGAGATGGGGAATTATTCAAATCAATTCCCAAATCCAAGGGTTGATGATGATGATCGATGTCAACAAACTCTTAAGGCCAAAGACAATGGAATGTCACATGCAATTACTATCGACGATGTGGAGTACGACAATGAAGTGGTTAGAGGTACACATACCATCCACTCTAAAGTAGAAAATGTTTTATTTGATTCTGGATCCACCCACTCTTTTATTTATGAAGAATTTTCTAAGGGTATCACCGTATTACCTCAACAATTAGATGTTGAGTGGGTTGTGACAACTTCTAATGGCATAACAGTCGCATCAAAAGTTTACAATTCTTCTCTGATTGATGTTTGTGGGAAAGTGCTTCCTGCAAATCTTGTGATCCTTTCCATAGTGGAATTTGATGTGATTCTTGTCTTGGATTTCTTTTATTTATATATAGATCATATAAATTTCCAAAGAAGGGAAGTCACATTTCATATTCCAGATCAATCTATGATCGTCTATCGATAAAAGGATGAACATAACTTTCCAGTGGAAATTTCTTCTATCTTAGGGGTCTTGATTCCACTAAATGAATGTTATTTATCTCAAATGGTTGAAGAGAAACTCATGATTAATAATATTCCCATTTTATGGGAATTTGATGATGTCTTTCCGAAGGAATTTCCAGGTCTTCCACCAAATCGTGAAGTTGAGTTTTCAATAGAACTCATACCAGGTGCTTTACCTATTTCAAAGACACCTTATAAAACGGCCCCAATTGAGTCGCAAGAATTTAAGAAGCAACTCCAAGAGAATATTGATAATGGATTCATACATCCTAATGCGTCACCTTGGGGAGCACCTGTTTTGTTTGTAAAGAATAAAGATGGATCAATGAGACTCTTGATTGATTATCGAGAACTTAACAAGATCACTATCAAAAACAAATATCCTCTCCCACGCATTGATGACCTATTTGACCAACTATTCGGGCATCAATACTTTTCCAAGACTAATCTTCATTCAGGGTATCATAAATTAAGGGTCCAAAGGGAGGATATACCAAAGACAGCTTTCCGTACAATGTATGGACACTATGAATTTATAGTAATTCCATTTGGTCTTACTAATGCCCCTGCTATCTTCATGGATCTGATGAATAGAGTCTTTAGAGACTATCTTGATCAGTTTGTGGTAGTATTTATAGATGATATTCTTGTCCATTCAAAGAGAAAGGAATAACATGATGATCACTTGAGAATTTTATTAAAGAACCTAAGAAAGTAGAAGCTTTATGCCAAATTTACAAAGTGTGAATTTTGGCTTCAAAAAGTTTCATTTTTGGGTCACATAATCTCAAAAAAGGGGATATATGTGGATCCAGCAAAAGTAGAGGTTATCGAAAGATGGTCGAGACCAACAACAGTAACAGAGATCTGATGTTTTCTTGGTTTGGCTGGATATTACCGACGTTTTGTGAAAGATTTTTCAAGGTTATCTAACCCACTAACCATATTGACTCGAAAAGGATTTAAGTTTGTTTGGACGGAGGAATGCAATGAAAAATTCAAAGAGCTAAAAAGAAGGTTAGCCAATGCACATGTGCTCACAATACCTTGTAGTGGAGAAAGGTTTGTGATCTACAGTGATGCATCCAAGAAGGGATTGGGGTGTGTTCTAATGAAAAATGATATGGTGATAAATTATGCCTCATGACAGTTGAAAATCCCTGAGAAAAATTACCCAACTCATGATTTGTAGTTAGCTGGTGTAATCTTTGCATTGAAGATTTGGAGGCATTACCTTTATGATGAAAGGTGTGATATTTATACAGATCATAAAGGTTTAAAGTTTATTTTCACAAAAAAGGAGCTGAATATGCATCAAAGAAGATGGTTGGAGCTGATTAAGGATTACGACTACTCAATTCATTACCACCTTGGGAAAGCAAACAAGGTAGAAAATGCATTATGTCGACAAGACCATGCTAGCTTATCCATGATGAGGATCAGAAAAGATCCAATATTTATGGATTTTCAAAGGATGGATCTTGGAATTTTAATGGAAGGGTAGAAATATTATCTTTCTCAAATGAATGTTCAACCATATATACATGTGAAGATTCAAGGGGCACAGAAAGAAGATGTCGAGTTACAAAAGAAGGTGAGAAATGTTCCTGAATTCAACCTTGATTGTAATGGGATAATAATGTTCAGGAATCAGGTTTGTGTTCCTACCATCAAAAAATTAAAGAAGGAGATGTGGGATGACGCTCATAGTTCTTCATTCTCTATTCATCCTGGAAGTACAAAGATGTATAGGGACCTAAAAGAGTACTTCTGGTGGGATGGCATGAAAAGAGATATTTCTGAATATGTCTCTCGATACGTGGTTTGTCAGCAAGTTAAAGCTGAGAGACAGAAGCCTAAGGGGTTGTTACAAACATTACCCATACCAGAATGGAATTGAGAAATCATCACTATGGACTTTGTCACTGGAATTCCTAAAACATCCAAAGGCAATAATGTTATTTGGGTTATAGTTGATCGTCATACAAATTCTGCACACTTCATTCGTATTAGAGAGGATTTCTCTCTAGATCAGCTTGCTAGGATATATGTAAAGGAAGAGGTAACATTGCATGGAGTACCAATTTCTATTATATCTTATTGGGATCCGAGGTTTACCTCAATGTTCTGGAGAAGTCTTCAGCATACTCTGGATACAGAGTTGAGTTTCAGCACTACTTATCATCATCAAACAGATGATCAGTCTGAGAGGACAATTCAAACACTATAAGATATGTTGAGTGCTTGATCTATAGATTTCAATGGTTGTTGGGATCAACACCTACCTTTAGTGGAATTTTCTTATAATAATAGCTTTCACTCCAGTATTCAGATGGCTCCTTATGAAGCTCTATATGGAAAGAAATGAAGGACTCCAACTAGCTGGGATGAAGTTGGGGAAAGAAAACTATTAGGACATGATCTTGTTGATGAAATGGCAGAAAAGGTCAGATCTATTCAAAAACACATAAGAGCAGCTCAGAGTCGACAAAAAATTTATGCCAACAACTGAAGAAAAGACCAAGAGTTTGAAGTGGGTGATAAAGTGTTCTTACGAATATCTCCCTGGAAGAGGGTCATGAGATTTTGAAAGAAGGGAAAGTTGAGCCCTAGATATATCAGTCCTTTTGAAATTCTGGATCTTTTTGGGAAGGTAGCTTACCGATTGGCGCTTCCACCAAATCTCTCTCAAGTTCATGATGTGTTTCATGTATCTCTCCTGAAAAAAGTACATACCTGATCCTTCACATGTACTCAGCTCAGAAGTTGAACCACTAGAGCAAGATCTTTCTTATGATGAACAACCGATAGAGATTTTGGATCGTAGCAAAAAAGTTCTACAGAACAAGACCACTCGCTTGGTGAAAGTTTTATGGAGGAACCACCAATTAGAAGAAGCTATATGGGAACTTCAGGATATCATGAGGGAGAGGTATCCTCATCTGTTTGTAATGAAGTGATGAATTTTGAGGGTGAAATTCATTTTAAGGGGGGTAGAATGTAACACCCTAAGATTTTATGAGAAATTCTTTTATGTCTTATGTTATACGCAACACCAAAAGAATCTTTCATAGCACATAATACAGACTTGGCTTGCATTACACGCAATCGCGACCTTCCTTGAAAGCGTGTGTAGTACGCAATACCGGGTTTCACTAAACAACGATATATTATTATGAACTATCCATTATGAATAGTATTAACTACATTTTGAATTTTATTATTCATCTTAAACATTTTCTAGAACATGGTAAGAGAACAAAATAAATTTTTCAGGTAAAATAAGTAATTTTAAAAAAAATGAAGTTTTGCCGCCTTTTGATGGAGCACCAACATTAAATCTAGTTTTTGACATGTATATAAAATCAATTTGACAAAATAAAATTTTTCTTTTGAATCAGGGTATAAAAATTTTCTTTGGATATATTTTTGATATTTTTCTGATAACTTTCATATTTTGATGAATAATAAGAATACGCTAATTTTTAATTCAAAACAACTTTTTTCATTGAGATAATTTATATGGTTAAATTATAATATTGAATTGTTTTAAAGTATAAATAGAATATATTTTTACCATTTATTATAATGTATGTCATTAGCATTAATTTCACATTGAATTCATATGTAAAGACATTTCAATCTTTGGCAATGTTTTAACTTCTAAAACCCATTTTCTTAACGACAGGATTTATTTTAAATTAATTACTACAACTTATATGATTTGAATTATAAAAAATGGATTAAATATTAGGAATTAGTGGGTCTAAATTATGTTAATAGGCTAAATTTTATTTTTGGGCATTATGAATAGTAAGAACAGTAAATTTTATTTACCAAAGTTAAAGGTAAATCGTGAAATTAAGGGTAAATATAAGATTATAAAATTACACTAACACCTGAAAAAATCCTATTGGATGACTAAAAGTTTACCCATATCACCTAAGGGTCGGATTAGATTCATTTAATGTACTTTTTTCTACAAAAATAATTTAATTATTATTAAAACCAAAGAATGTGAAAACATGTCACTTTCTTAAATCTTATAAGTATAATAATTTTAATTTAGTGATAAAATTAATGAAACTTCGAACATGAATATTATCCCGAAAGATAATACAATTATCTACATCATAGAAATTTATTTATAATTTTTAGGGATTAAATAATTATCATTAAGTATAGCACAATAGTGATGTTGAAATTATTTTATTAATTAAAATATCAAATAAATGGTTTTAAAATTATTAAAATAAATATTATATGAACTATTTAATGTTCTCCAATAATTTTATAGCAAAATATGACATTTTATGAATATATTAATGCTTTTAGTTTGAACATATCTTCTGTATATATTTTATTTAAATTCAAATAAATGAATAGTGTCAAAATTGACACTATTGTTATTTTATAAAAATAACATATTATATAATTGATTAAAAATCAAAATCATATTTAAAAATTATAAATTAAACTTTATATGGTCTAAAATGTCATAAAGTGTCAAAATATTTAAAATTAGTAACATATATGTAATTATTTTTAATAATTTAAAATTTAGAATATTATTAACACAAATAAAATTAAATTGAATAATATGGATAAATCAAGTTGATAATGTTTCAAATAAATTCCTAACATGACTAAATTTTATTGGTTGATGATATTACAACCCTATATCATCAAAGCATTGGATATGAGTCATTTTGGACATTTTTATGTGGGGTTGAAATTAATATAAACTAATATTTCCTAAATTTCCAAAGGTTCCCCTCTCCTCCCTTATAAAAGGGCACCTCCTCCCTCTCTTCCTCACACTAATTTGATCCTTCAAGCTTGGCCAATACCTTCCCATTTCACTTCCCCACTTCCCTAGAAACACCCTAGAGGTCGTGGTCTTCTTCAAACACCAATTGTAGTGCCCTAAGAGGAGGTCTCGAATAGGCGCTTCAAAGAAGAGGTAATGTCCTTTACCGATTCTTTCAAATTTATTTCTTCTTCCAATTCTTCTTCTTTAGTTGTTTCATTATAAATTAATTAAATCAGTGTCAATAATATACTGATATTTATTATAAGTATGAAACAACTCTATTTCACCATCTATCCATCCTACGGAAAATGAAATCACCGCGCATGCGTACGTACGAAATACCGTCTCCAAGCCGTGGTGTAATCAATTTTCCCCCACCACCTTACATGGATTGGTATAATGGTGTAAAAAATAAATATATATGATTATTGTAAAGTGGTATTGATTCTGAAATAGTATGAATACACTCCAATACAATTCCATGATCATGGGAACGATATCATCGCGTGTGCGTACGTACGGAATACCGTCTCCATGATGTGATGTGATTCGTTCTACATGATCTTTGTTGAATAACGATTATATAAATGAATTTAATGAATTAATATGATATATATTACACAAATACCATTCTGGAAATTAGGTATCTATAACCTAAAGATAATAATAATAATTTATTCGACAAAACACGCATAAGAACAAAAAGTAATAAACTCCCGAATAACAAGTAGTAATGAAATATTACTAATAAGAAGCAAAGAATATGACAATATATGATATGATAACAATATTTATGATTCTGTAATAAGTCAATAACATTATTTAAAACCTTATACAGGAGGTTCAGACACTTACGAAGCAATTCAGACTTAAAGTAAGGGAAAATATCACAATCTCTTCTTTATCCGAGATTGTTTATACATTGGTATTTAATGGGGTGTATTTTGTCATCCAAATCCATGTTTCTACAATATGTAATATTATTTCGATCCACCTACAATTTTTTAAATCCAATTTTACCCTTCAGTGAGTATTTAGTAAAACATATGAAAGGAATCTTTTTTCGTTTTTCGTACGAGGTACTTTTTGACTTTTCCGTCAAAAGTATGAGAAGAATGTTTTTTTAACAAATACAGCAAGAATGTATTTTTAAAAAAATTATTTCCAAGAAGATTACTTTACAAGTTTTCATGTTTATTTTTAATAAACTTATTTTTGTTTAATATTGTATGACATGTTAAGAAAGGAAAATGTTTTTAAAGTAGAAAAGATAATTTCCTCCAGAATGGAGTCCAAATGTTTTACCAAAATTATTTTCCATCTAAGATAATGTAGGGTTCTGTTTCTATCCCTATTATAACATTGATTTGATTATGTTGTGATGGAATTATTTTTATTAATTCTTTTATCTTATATGAATTTTTTTATGATGTCATGATGTTTAAGAATCCCATTTTTATTACATGGGTTATGCAATGATTTATGATTTATGATTTTGTGGAACACAAAAGAATGGTCTAATTATGAGATGTGTGTGGCTTTTATCACCCTTCAATGCATTGGGTAAATGTAACGACCCGAAATTTTGAATAAATCTTGTTTCCTAATTTCATGTGTTATTTTTTATACTCAAAAAAAATATATTTTATTTGATAAACATGATTATAAATAAAATGAGACCATTGGTTTTTGAGTGTTATATGACCATCGGTCAATATGACCACCGTGAACAAAATGTTTTGATTATTGTCTCTAAATTTAAGTAATCCTGGTTAATTATTATAGAAAGAAGATTTGATGGCCACACCTAGTAGCCTTGGGCCGATCGAAGCCCATCTAACAGAGATTGGGAAGGAGGTAGCACCATTGGGCTTTGCTCTGGACCAAATCCAAGCCGAACTTCATCATGTGAAGCTCGAACGGAATCGCCTTCGCGAGAAGTTCAAACTGATAGAAATTACTACTCGGGCAATGTTGACTGAGCCGCCCCAAAATTCTATCACCCTAGCACACCTTACTCTTAGGTCCTATGCTGGTATTATAAGGGGTTATGTAACGAGACCGTAATTGCCTTGTGTAATCTTTTTTTTAAATAAAAATTTGGATTTCTTCTTATGATGATGTTTATGAATTTTCAAATGACCGGATAAATATTGTATGCATATTTTTGATGAATTTTAGAAAAAGGATATTTTAAAAATGGTTGTGTAAACCTTAAATAATTAAAAATGTGTAATGATTTTCGAAAAATGGTCTTCTACAATTATGTTCAGTACGAAATTTAGAGTCTAATAAGATCAACTTGATTTTTGATGAATAGTAAATTATGAATAGTGATTTTATGATTAGGATTAGTAATATGACCAAATGGATTAGTAATCTCACTTAAAGAAAGTTTTAAAATAATCTAGGCACCTTGATTAAGTAATGTGATTCAATAAAATAGTTAAATAACGGTTTCATTAATTATTATTCAAGTATTAGTTTTTTCGGGGTGAATAGTGTTTTTTAATTAAAAATTTAATTAAAAATAATTAGAAAATTATTTTTATAAAAATGACTTCATTTTTGAACTCAGAGCATCGATATTATGTTATGGTAATTTTTGGGGTTTTTTCTGAAAAATGTGAATTTTCGATGAATAGTGTTTTTATTTAAAAATTAAATTAAAAATATTTAGAAAATTATTTTTATAAAATGGATTTCATTTTTGAAATCAGAGCATTGATATTTGGTTAAGGTGAAATTTTGGGGTTATTCTGAGAAGGTTGAATTTTTAGTGAATAGTAAAAATACAGTTTTAGGGTTTCGGTATGTTTAATGACATCATAATGGTGTCATGATGATGTCATGAGATCTTTTGAGGGTTGGCCGGCCAAGGGTGATGAATTATTGTTTTGGGGGCCCCATGTGGCCTAACTCCATGATAAATGCCAAGGGAGAGCACATGGGTTTGAGAAAAGCACATGTGAGGTGTCCCTTGGCCATTAATGTCTTGTCCCCTCACTTTCCCTATAAATACCAAGCCCTCCTCTCATCAATTCGACTCCCCACCCTTCCCCAACGAAGTTCTGGTCTCATTACCTCCCAATGAGTCCTCCCAAGGTGCCCCCAAGCCCTCAAGTTCCCAACCTTTGAGGTTTAAGAGTTACATTTTAAGGTAAGGGATCTGACCCCTCTCTTTCTTTTCAAGTAATCTCTTTTATGTCATTTCTTTTATACTCCATGTTCTTATGTTGGAGAATGTTCTTTTATATTCATCCTACTGACTATTTCATGTTCATATGATGAGAGACCCCCCCTGCTCTCATCAATTCGTTTTAAGAATGTTTAAGTGGCGCCGTTAGGCTGCCGAATTTTTAAGGGATTCTTTCACCTTCCTCATTTTCAAGTTCTATTTTCATTCAAGTATTTCATGTTCCTTTTTATTATGTTGGGGTATGATCTATAAATTATCATACTGATCTTTTATGATCATATGATGAGAGACCCCATTTGATCGCTTCAATTCAGTATTTTGATGTTTTAAGTGGCGCCGTTTGGCTGCCGAATTTTTAAGTGGTTCTTCACCCTTCTCGTTTTGAAGTTCTACTTTCATGTCAATTATTTCAAGTTCCTTTTTGTTATATTGGGGTATGATCTCTATATATATCATACTGGACTCTTATGTTCATATGATGAGAGATCCCATTTGATCTCTTCAATTCAGTATTTTGATGTTTTAAGTGGCGCCGTTAGGCTGCCGAATTTTTTAAGTGGTTCTTCACCCTTCTCGTTTTGAAGTTCTACTTTCATGTCAATTCTTTCAAGTTCCTTTTTGTTATGTTGGGGAATTATCTCTATATCTATCATACTGATATCTTATGATCATATGATGAGGGACCCTTTTTGATCTTGTCAAATCATTTTCTTTTGAAGTTAAGTGACGCCATAAGGCTGCCGAATTTTCATAAGAGAAATCTAATCTTTTTCCTTCCATGTTTTTCATTTAAAATGGTATGTCCCTAAAATTTCGTTACCATGTCCATATTTCCTTCTTATTCTTTCACCCTACTGTTTTATGGATCATTTATGAGTTGGTGACCCATGTCCCCTCTCATTTCAATGTTTTCTAAAACCCCGAAACTTAGCCGTTATGCTGCAGAATTTTCCCCTCAAAATGTCTCTCTCTTTTCTAAAAAATTATTTTATGTTATAAAGTGAATACTCAAAGCTCTTATTTCTACAGGTGTATTCACATATATATCAAAATGTTCTATTTTAAATTCTGGGATTCACATACATGAAACCCTCTTTCCCTTTCCGTGGGTTTAAAGTGACGTAACGATCATGTCTTTAAAGCAGTTTTTAAAACGTTATGATTATGAAATGAAACCCATTTATTTCATGCTATGTGGGTTATTTATGAAATTTTTGATGATTATATATGTGGCTCACATGATAATAAAGGCAAATTTAAGGGTGCGCCCTGATAGCGCTCCAATGCATTGGGTAATGATGTAACCACTAGAGATTACAATTTTCACGATACCTTGGTGAATAACCTTGGTAATTTTCAAATGACACCTTGGGGATGGACCTTGGTGATATGTTCATGATTGTCTATGTTAAATTATGTAGCCACATATTCAAGTTATGAAAAATGTTGTTTTTATTATGAAATGCCTCATGATTTCTTTCTCATGCCTTAAAGTTCTTTTCATGTCATTATTGAAGTATATCAAGCTGACATGTAAAATGTTCCTCTTGTTTCCCTTACTGGGCCTTCTTCTCACCCTTAATTTTGATGTGTGTTCCCAGGTTATGAGATGCAGTAATGAACCTAGGATGAACTTGAGGAGAAGCCTTTCCAGTGTTTAAGAAGAATGTTTTTTTTTCTTTCATTTATTATGTTCCTGGTTTCCAAGACACTAAACCTTAAAGATCCTCAGTTTTGTAAAATTTAATGAAAGTTTATGTGATGGAAAGGTGGGATGCTATAGTTGGTATCAAAGGATGGTTTAGTTATTTGTGGAAATTAGGATATGAAAACTCTAGGAGGAACCCTATAGAAAAGTTTAATATAGGAAATCTTCCTGGTATTTTGGTGAGTATTGAGCAAGGGGTTTCCAAGCAAATACATCCCTGTCTGGATACGAGCAGGTAGAGGTGGCTCTGGCACAGATGTACATAGGGGTAAAACCCGAAAACACCGCTTTGAGCTAGACTCGAACGGGAACTGGTACACGACAACGGGCCTTGCTGCACTCTTGGTTACGACACTCCCGGGGGATATGCTTTGGTAAATTCATAAGCTTAGTATGAACCATTGTTAAAGGAACAAAGATAAAATAAAATAAAGGTTTACATAAGAATATATGATCATGGATAACCTAGAAGGGAACCTAGGGGATCACAAGTTAGGGTATACTTTACTTCTACATGTTATCCTTAGATGCTTTAAGTTTCTTTTCATGATTATTGGCTATGTATTTAAGCCCCTAATTATAGCTTCTTTTCTTAGTTAATGGCGGGAAATGGAAGAACATGTCCCAACAACCAATGTGATAGGAAATGCTATGATTGCCGTATTAATACGACCGAGATGATTAGGGGATTAAAAGATGATTATTATTTTGGAAGACGTTCACTATTTTGAGGACCATATATGATCAAGGTAAATAGATTACTACGATATTTTCATTGAGGAGTAAGGTTGATTTATATTTTGATTTATCAATGAATTTAAGTTAGACTTATAGTAATTTAGGTTACTTACGGGAATGATTAAACTATCTTGGGTAAAATATGTTTAGGTTAGCTATTTTTTGTTATAAGATGTTAGGAGTGGTTGATGTTGTTTGGAGATGAACAATGAAGTTTATTTTGGAAGACTATGTTATCAAGTCCTTCTTGTATTTGGGTTTCAATCTTAGTTTGGTTTATTTCGAGGAATTTTAAGGACTGTTATTTATGGAATGGTCTATGATGAACTTTGGGTATTACCATGGAACATTGAAGATTTAAAATTAGTTTCCATTCCTATGGGATTCTTCCTTTTTGAAGAGTTGTTTAACCTTACCCTTTCTGTTTTGGGATAATGTTTAAAGATAGAAGAAATAGATAGTTAATCTTTTATGGATTATGTGATTCTCTAGAAGATGATTCTTGTGTTTTGATGAGACCAAGTAGTTTTGAATGCTCATCGTTTGGGGGAAAGGATTAGTTTTGGTAAAAACTTATTAAAGGGTGAAACTCTACATGAAGGTAGATATATTTTCTTATGTTTTTGTTCTATGTAGTAAATGAAATCCTCAAAATTTTGAAAAGAAACGTAAAACAAAAATGTTGTTGGTTTACGTTTCCTACTAGGTAATCAAAGACCGTTTACACACATCATAAGTTTGGGATTTTCTCATGGTTAACCTTCTCCTAATCATGTTCTCTATCACTCTCTCTCAGAACTGACCCTTTGTTTTTTTCCTCCATGTCCATGTTTTCCTACATGGAACCCGAGTGTGGGTTAACTCGGGTGGCCTTTGTACTTCCTTTTCTTTCTTTTAAAGTAATGGTGTTACTGACTCTTTTTCCGATGTGGGACTTTCAATGAAATTTCAAAACCCAATTTAAAAAAATTGCGAGGACGCAATTTCTTAAGGGGGGAAGATTGTAACGACCCGAAATTTTGAATAAATCTTGTTTCCTAATTTCATGTGTTATTTTTTATACTCAAAAAAAAAAATATTTTATTTGATAAACATGATTATAAATAAAGTGAGACCATTGGTTTTTGAGTGTTATATGACCATCGGTCAATATGACCACTGTGAACAATATGTTTTGATTATTGTCTCTAAATTTAAGTAATCCTGGTTAATTATTATAGAAAGAAGATTTGATGGCCACACCTAGTAGCCTTGGGCCGATCGAAGCCCATCTAACAGAGATTGGGAAGGAGGTAGCACCATTGGGCTTTGCTCTGGACCAAATCCAAGCCGAACTTCATCATGTGAAGCTCGAACGGAATCGCCTTCGCGAGAAGTTCAAACTGATAGAAATTACTACTCGGGCAATGTTGACTGAGCCGCCCCAAAATTCTATCACCCTAGCACACCTTACTCTTAGGTCCTATGCTGGTATTATAAGGGGTTATGTAACGAGACCGTAATTGCCTTGTGTAATCTTTTTTTTAAATAAAAATTTGGATTTCTTCTTATGATGATGTTTATGAATTTTCAAATGACCGGATAAATATTGTATGCATATTTTTGATGAATTTTAGAAAAAGGATATTTTAAAAATGGTTGTGTAAACCTTAAATAATTAAAAATGTGTAATGATTTTCGAAAAATGGTCTTCGACAATTATGTTCAGTACGAAATTTAGAGTCTAATAAGATCAACTTGATTTTTGATGAATAGTAAATTATGAATAGTGATTTTATGATTAGGATTAGTAATATGACCAAATGGATTAGTAATCTCACTTAAAGAAAGTTTTAAAATAATCTAGGCACCTTGATTAAGTAATGTGATTCAATAAAATAGTTAAATAACGGTTTCATTAATTATTATTCAAGTATTAGTTTTTTCGGGGTGAATAGTGTTTTTTAATTAAAAATTTAATTAAAAATAATTAGAAAATTATTTTTATAAAAATGACTTCATTTTTGAACTCAGAGCATCGATATTATGTTATGGTAATTTTTGGGGTTTTTTCTGAAAAATGTGAATTTTCGATGAATAGTGTTTTTATTTAAGAATTAAATTAAAAATATTTAGAAAATTATTTTTATAAAATGGATTTCATTTTTGAAATCAGAGCATTGATATTTGGTTAAGGTGAAATTTTGGGGTTATTCTGAGAAGGTTGATTTTTTAGTGAATAGTAAAAATACAGTTTTAGGGTGTCGGTATGTTTAATGACATCATAATGGTGTCATGATGATGTCATGAGATCTTTTGAGGGTTGGCCGGCCAAGGGTGATGAATTATTGTTTTGGGGGCCCCATGTGGCCTAACTCCATGATAAATGCCAAGGGAGAGCACATGGGTTTGAGAAAAGCACATGTGAGGTGTCCCTTGGCCATTAATGTCTTGTCCCCTCACTTTCCCTATAAATACCAAGCCCTCCTCTCATCAATTCGACTCCCCACCCTTCCCCAACGAAGTTCTGGTCTCATTACCTCCCATGGAGTCCTCCCAAGGTGCCCCCAAGCCCTCAAGTTCCCAACCTTTGAGGTTTAAGAGTTACATTTTAAGGTAAGGGATCCGACCCCTCTCTTTCTTTTCAAGTAATCTCTTTTATGTCATTTCTTTTATACTCCATGTTCTTATGTTGGAGAATGTTCTTTTATATTCATCCTACTGACTATTTCATGTTCATATGATGAGAGACCCCCTTGCTCTCATCAATTCGTTTTAAGAATGTTTAAGTGGCGCCGTTAGGCTGCCGAATTTTTAAGGGATTCTTTCACCTTCCTCATTTTCAAGTTCTATTTTCATTCAAGTCTTTCATGTTCCTTTTTATTATGTTGGGGTATGATCTATAAATTATCATACTGATCTTTTATGATCATATGATGAGAGACCCCATTTGATCGCTTCAATTCAGTATTTTGATGTTTTAAGTGGCGCCGTTTGGCTGCCGAATTTTTAAGTGGTTCTTCACCCTTCTCGTTTTGAAGTTCTACTTTCATGTCAATTATTTCAAGTTCCTTTTTGTTATATTGGGGTATGATCTCTATATATATAATACTGGACTCTTATGTTCATATGATGAGAGATCCCATTTGATCTCTTCAATTCAGTATTTTGATGTTTTAAGTGGCGCCGTTAGGCTGCCGAATTTTTTAAGTGGTTCTTCACCCTTCTCGTTTTGAAGTTCTACTTTCATGTCAATTCTTTCAAGTTCCTTTTTGTTATGTTGGGGAATTATCTCTATATCTATCATACTGATATCTTATGATCATATGATGAGGGACCCTTTTTGATCTTGTCAAATCATTTTCTTTTGAAGTTAAGTGACGCCGTAAGGCTGCCGAATTTTCATAAGAGAAATCTAATCTTTTTCCTTCCATGTTTTTCATTTAAAATGGTATGTCCCTAAAATTTCGTTACCATGTCTATATTTCCTTCTTATTCTTTCACCCTACTGTTTTATGGATCATTTATGAGTGGGTGACCCATGTCCCCTCTCATTTCAATGTTTTCTAAAACCCCGAAACTTAGCCGTTATGCTGCAGAATTTTCCCCTCAAAATGTCTCTCTCTTTTCTAAAAAATTATTGTATGTTATAAAGTGAATACTCAAAGCTCTTATTTCTACAGGGGTATTCACATATATATCAAAATGTTCTATTTTAAATTCTGGGATTCACATACATGAAACCCTCTTTCCCTTTCCGTGGGTTTAAAGTGACGTAACGATCATGTCTTTAAAGCAGTTTTTAAAACGTTATGATTATGAAATGAAACCCATTTATTTCATGCTATGTGGGTTATTTATGAAATGTTTGATGATTATATATGTGGCTCACATGATAATAAAGGCAAATTTAAGGGTGTGCCCTGATAGCGCTCCAATGCATTGGGTAATGATGTAACCACTAGAGATTACAATTTTCACGATACCTTGGTGAATAACCTTGGTAATTTTCAAATGACACCTTGGGGATGGACCTTGGTGATATGTTCATGATTGTCTATGTTAAATTATGTAGCCACATATTCAAGTTATGAAAAATGTTGTTTTTATTATGAAATGCCTCATGATTTCTTTCTCATGCCTTAAAGTTCTTTTCATGTCATTATTGAAGTATATCAAGCTGACATGTAAAATGTTCCTCTTGTTTCCCTTACTGGGCCTTCTGCTCACCCTTAATTTTGATGTGTGTTCCCAGGTTATGAGATGCAGTAATGAACCTAGGATGAACTTGAGGAGAAGCCTTTCAAGTGTTTAAGAAGAATGTTTTTTTTTCTTTCATTTATTATGTTCCTGGTTTCCAAGACACTAAACCTTAAAGATCCTCAGTTTTGTAAAATGTAATGAAAGTTTATGTGATGAAAAGGTGGGATGATATAGTAAATATTTTATATCTCATGAGATAGACATGGCTGGAACGGTTGGTTAAACCGGTTCAGTGAAATAGGACTGAAACGAGGAGTGAACTTGGTTCAGAAATGGACTTTGTCCACTAAGATAGTCTTGGTAATGATTCTTGAATAATAAGAAATGATTCTATATGATTATGTGTGTATTCCACATTGTTTCATGTTTTATCTTATGATTATGGTGATTACATTTCACTACCATGATTTATCCCATGTTATGAAATTATGATCTCTTTTGCAGGGTAATATTTCCAAAATGTTATGTTCTTATGAATTTGATGTGATTGATTTTTCTTTTGTTTACCGTTACAGATCATTTGAGCTCACCCTTTTGTATGTTTTCTTTCCCCAGGTATGGAAGAAGGGTATTAAGAAAGATATGCCAAAAAGGGACTATAGATATGTTGAAATAAATGGGAGATAGTGTAGATGATTTATGAACCATTTGTTTATGTTTCCCAGTTTCTAAAGACACTATACCTATACGGTCCTTTCATGGTTTTTTTATATGTTTTAATAAGTATGCTTCAATTTTGAAGTATTAACCATGTATGTAAAGTCTGGGTCGCTATAGAAATGGTTGGAACTCTTTCAGGGATCCAATGGTTTTCTACTTTATGAAGACATAAATTACAATGCTTGGGATAGTGTAGTCTCCTTGGTTTCTTGTATGTAACACTTACATGGAACTTTTTGTGGTTAAAATGTTTATGTTTGAATGATGGGAGATTTTGGTGAACTGTAAATAAGTTTTTGGGGCTAAATTAAATGTGCACCGGCTGCACTTCGTTTATCTAAATCGTGCGGATATCCTAATTGAAACCATGGGAAATGTTAGTTTTGAGGTAGTACCTTCAGACCCATTTGAGCACTATTAGTGATACCATGGAATTAGGTAGTTTAGGGGTTTCCTTCCGGAAGTATCTAGTTCATGTTTAGTATACGGTTTGACAAACCTTGCAGTCTATCCTTTCCTAGGGAAATAGTAAAATCCTAATTTTTACGGTCATAATAATTTTTAATCATACATTTTCATTTTTGATCCTAAATATCCCTGATTTTCTATTTCACTCTTTTTAAGGTTGGTAAACCTCCCAAAATCATTTAGGAACTGATATTAAACCCTCCCTTTGCGTTTGAAATCTCAATTGTCTTGGTAAGTGTCGTTCTTGATCGTTCTTGTCTTGTTTCATATATCAACATAGAACTACTTCTCCTCTCAACATTATTTTTCATATCTATTCCTATTATGGGCATATGACATCTAAAAATCCCATGAATGGTGAACAATTATACAATAATGTTGAAGAAGATTATGGAATAAATATTCTCTAGTGATGATTTATTGTTTTTGGGTGAAATTGTGTGATCTTGGTGAATTTTTGTGCAATGTGATTTAATTTCCTGAATTTGAAATTTTGATTTTAAATTATAGTTTTGATGGAATTTATAAATGGATTGATAAAAAATGGGTTTTCAATAAATGTTGTATTTTATGGAATTGGTTTTTTATTGGGATGGTTTATATGGAAAATGGTTTTCATTAAAAAGGGGATTTTTTTGAAAAGGATTATTTGTGTGATCCTTGCAAATATTGTTTTCTGTGATCACATTTCATTTCTGAGGATTGGTTGAAATATTACCTTGTACATAGTTTCAAAGTTCAACAGGAAAATGGAATATAATTATATTGGGATGAATCAGTATATTGACAATAAATCACTTATGATTATAGAACTATCGCTGTGTAGCTAGCATTATTATTTGTGTATATGTGCGGAATGGATATGGTATGCCAAAGAATATCGATAAATTGTTTTAATTATTTTTTAATTATTTTTCTAGGATAATAACTTTATGGAAAAACAATTATCAATTTCACTTGAATTCTTTTGGTTATAAATTGTTTTAGAAACTTATTCGTATTTAGTTATGAATTATTTTGAGAAATTGTTTTATATAAACTATTTTAGGTTAATGTTTATAACTCATGTATTGTAATGACCTGATCCCAGTTACCCTGAGTAAGTGAATTATTACATAATATTGGCATGGTCACAATGGATAAAAATCCTGAAAGATAGATTAATTTAATAACATTGGAAGTACAAGATACAAACATAATATTTACATTACATTATAAAATGAAAAAACAAACATCATTATCTCCATTTACCACATTCATACCTTAGACTATCCCTACATGTTAGTAATAATATACTTCTATCACATCCTAGATAAAAACAAAACATTGAAATGGGTGAGCTCAGATGCTTAGTAAGCATAATAATATAGCGGAAACTTTCAAAAATAGGCATAAACATTTAAGGTAATCAATAAGACCAAAATGCATGCCTTTCATACTTAAACTTCATTATAATATGGAAAATATAAATAAAATAATTTTATTTACTTATTCACATGAATATTCTACTAGTCAAATAGTCACATGTAATATCAATAGTCAATTTCATAATGTTGGAATGCATAATGCTAGACTTCATAACCACATAATCAATTCCTTGTGCCAAGACTACAAATATGATTTTGCCAAGGCCTTGTTCCAAAAAACTAGTTTTCCTAAAGATACCTACCGATGCATCGAGGAGATATAGTGGGCTCCACCCATCACTTACTAAGTCCAATACATTCCTTATATGAAAATGTTTTATGATAACATAAAAATTCCTATTAAAACTAGAATAAAAAATGTCAATAAATTATCCATAAACCCTGAATGGTTTAAAAATAACACATCCGTAGTCAAAAATATCACAAAACCATCAATACAATATAGAATATTAGTATCGTAATAAATAAACTTCAAACATGCTTAAAATCCATTAAAGGAAGTAGACCTAGATAAAATCAAAACTTTTTGTAGAGAAAAGTCTCTCTCTATTTTGAAATAATTTAAAAGTCATATAATTATAATAGAAAACGTTTATTTTGAAAATATTTTTATTATCTTGCAGGGGAAGATTCAATAATTTTATAACAGAGGAAAATATCTGCACCCACTGTAAATGTTTAAAAAAATACATTCTTACCTTAATTTTGTCGTGAAAGTCTTAAAGTACATTGTTTGGAAAATGACGGATTTGTTCCTTTCAAAACATATGTGGTCAAATAAGGTTATAAATGACTTTAACCCATTGTCATGTATATATTAGAATTGTTTTGAATTATATTTTTAGGAATACACGGATGTGGAGGCTAAAGATGTCCCTGTAGTTAATTATATATTAACAACCTTTGATAAATAATGAGATTTTAGAATTAAACATTACTTTGTACTTTTCCTTAGTTGATGGTATGTTAACCTCCTGTATAATTATTAAAACATTATTATTAAATTATAAATGACCTATATACATAAATATGATATCATATATGATCCTATAATATTTCATTGTTAATAATATTTCAGTAGTATCATCATTTCCGGTGTTAACTAATTCATTTTCCTTGATAAGATTTGTTACATAAGAGATGTTTTTATGGATAGGATGTATTTTATTAATATAACAAATTATGTTATGTTGATAAAAATTATTTTTAATCATATTTTGAAAATTATTCTTCAATGATTATGATGGGTAATGAAACTCATCGTGTTTGTGGAGATGTTAATTCGTACGTACACAAGAGAGAAAATATCATTATATTGATGGTGAAATCATATGTAATTAGATGGAATGTTATATAAAAAAACAATATCATGTTATATTTCTTATTAAAATTAGTTATACTTATTATTATAATCATCCAAATTATTCAGTGTTTGAATAACGAATTACACCATGATGTGGAGACAGTAATCCATACGTACGCACGTATGGTGACATTATCATTTATAGAATTGATAGAATAACTAATATTGTTGTACCATATTTATAATAAATCACAATATGTAGAAGGTACTAGAGTTATTATTTTTCTATGGAAACAACAAAGAAAGTGTATGTGGAAGAAAAAAAGTAGTTGAAAGAGGGTGGTGAAATTATTACCTCTTCTTCAGGTGTTTTCTATTTATTTGATCAAAAAGGCTCCTTAGGTTGGATTTCTGATCTATGTAAATACCATAGGTTGAAGGCATGTTAGTTGAGAGTATACTTTTACAGGTTTTGGCTGATCCAAATGGATTTGGAGTTTTGAAATTAAGATAAGGGGATGTACCATTTTATAATAGAGGAAAGGGTCACTTTACGAAAATCTTGAAATAATATTTTATAATTAAATTATTTTCTCTATATAATGGCTCCAAAATGATTTATTTCTATTCAAAGGAGGTTATGGGTGGAAAACCTCTCAACCAATAGGTTTTAAACTAGTTTTGGTCCCCTTATTAACCTTATCATCTAGATTTAACTCGTAGTTAAATATTTTTACATTTACCTTGTATCATTGTATTTTAATATTATATAGTTAATAAACATACTATAAAAGACAAAAAACCTCATGTGGTTCCTTATTAATAAATATATCGTTATATAAGTTATTTGGATAAACAATAGATTTTTATTAATATTATATCAATTATTAATATAGTATTTGTTTTAAAAACTCAATTTTTTCAATTTTGACACTATTTATTAGTTGATTTTTTTTGAAATCCAAAAAAACATTTTAAATTTGAATAAAATTAATTTAATTAACCCTAACATGTCATATTAACAAACAAAATTAGTATAATTCATCAACAGTCTAAATATATATTTATTTGGATATTTATAATGTCAATTATTTAAATATGTCATTATTAAGGTAATTACTGCATCGTCATTGTGTCTTAAATAAATTAAATTATATTAAGCCTAAAAATTATAAATAAAATACCATTATGTAGGAAATATTTTTATATTTCTAATGAATATTTATATTAGAATTTATATTTTCAGTAACCCTATATTAAAAATGTTTTATTTATTAAACCTTGTATTTATCTTTTTTAACTCTTCTTTAAATAAAATAATAATAAATTTATTAATCTAATACATGTGGAAAAAAAGAATCATATTTTTTTCCCAATGTTTTTTTGGTCTAATTCCACTTATCCAATAGAATTATGACATGTGTTAGGGTAATTATAATATCATTTTTACCATTAATTAACCAATTTACTTTTTACCGTGCTAAATAAAATTCAACAGTTACTATTCAGAAAAAAATATATTTTAATCTTATTAAACCACACTTAACATATTGATGTAAACTATGTCTCTTAAATTCTAGAAATTCAACTCCCATAAGTGATAAAATTATGTTTTATGCAAATTTGCAAATGCCTCTAAAATGTGGGTAAAAGACGGTAAAAAGCTCAATAAAATTCAATATATCTAAACTTAATATAAAATTACTCTAGTGAATTAAATTTAACTTATATAGGTATTATGTATCTATTTTTTCATATAAAAATTAAATAAGATAACTAATTACTTAAATAAAAAGTCAATTTTAAATAATAACATAGTATTTTTCACTATTCATAAAAAATTGAATGTTTTCTGAAAAATACCCAAAACTAACACTAATATAATTTTGATATTTTGAATTCTAGAATTAAGTCCATTTTGAAAAAAAATTATAAAATTTCATAAAATAAGTATTACTATTCATAATGGCTAGTTTGATTTGTCGTGGTGTGTTAAAACTCCATATTGCATACAATGCCGGCTACATCATTTCTCAAAGTGAAACGTATCATCGATGCTTGGGGTATTACATTCTCTCCTATTTAAAATAATTTTTTCCTCGAAATTTATAAAATATTACTCCATAAAAATTTTCGGATGGTTTTCCATCATATGTTCCTCAGGTTCCCAGGTTACATATTCTATCTTATAGTTTCTCCAATGAGCATTTGCTATATGAGTCGTCTAGATTCTCATCACTTGTTCTCTGGTATCAAGAATCTTGACATGATGTTCATAATAAGACAGATCATGTTCTAGTTAAATTTCATTATTGGTGAGTACATGCTTTGGGTCTGGCATATATTTTCTCAATAGTGATATGTGGAACACATCTTGATCTTTTTAGAGACTTGGAGGCATTGCCAAATGATATGCCAGAAATCCAATTCGTTCTAAAATTTGGAAAGGTATGATGTATCTGAGACTCAATTTACCCTTCATAATGAATTGCATTACACCATTACATAGAGATACCTTCAAGAAAACATGATCTCCTACTTGAAATTCCAAATCATTCCTGCAATTATAGGAATCACTCATTTGTTGACTCTGAGCTTCTTGAATGGAAGATATTGTTATAGAAATATTCTACTAGAGGTAAATATTGATCCCACATACCTTGAATGTCAAGTGAGAAAATCTCAACATGACTTCTACGGTTTGAATAGTACATTCTGATTGTCTATCAGTTTGAGGGTGGCATGCAGTGCTCAAACGAAGTTCAAAATCCAAGGCCTTCTGTAGGCCTTTTCAAAATATTGATGCAATGCAAGGATTGAGATCACAAACAATCGATACGGGTACACCGTGGGGTCTTAAAAAATCATTAATATATAGTCTTTTTATACGTTCAAGTTATAAATCTACTCTTATATCAAGAAAATGTTTGGACATGGTATGATGATCAGCAATGACCCATATTACATCATTGCTTCTTGGAGTATTCGGTATCCCCAAGAAAAATTCCATCATAATATTATCCCATTTTTACTCAGGTATGGGAAGAGGTTGCAGGACTCCTCCAGGGTGTTGCCTTCCGGCTTTAACTTGTTGAAAAACCATACATCTTGACACAAAATCAATAATCTCCCTGTTCATGTTGTCCCACAAAAAATGTTCCTTAAAATCTCTATACATCTTGGTGATCCTAGGGTGTACAGAGAAATTGGTGCTTTGACCATCATCCAAAAATTCCGTTTTTAGATCAGGTATATTGGGAACAAAATGTCTCTTCCCAAATTTCAAATTTCTATCTTCATATACAAATTCAATCAATCTTCCATCATTTACAGCTTAAATATAATTTTGAAACTCCTTATCATTATTGGAAGAACTTTTTATCCTTTCTAGTAAATATGGTTTGGAAAACATTTGGAAATGTATTTATCTTTCATATTCCTTGGTTATTCCCATAGCCAACTTTTGCTAGATCTATGAAAATAGGATCCCCTCTCATCCTGTTCAAAGCTCCATGATCGTTTCTGATCAATGCATATGCCCTGATATTTTCCTTCCTCGGGTGGTATTGTATTGTGCAATCATAATCCTTGAGTACTTAAAGCCATATCCTTTCCCTCATATTGAGTTATTTTTTGGAGAAAATATACATCAAATTCTTGTGATCAATATAAATCTCACGTTATTCACCATAGATATAGTGTCTCCATATCATCAGAGAAAATATTACAGCTGATAACTCATGATCATGAGTGGGATAGTTTTTCACAGGAATTTTTACCTATCGTGATGAATAGATAAAAACTATATCATTCTACAGAAGGACAAAACCAAGTACTTACTTTGATGCATCACTATAAATAAATAACCCATCATTCCCTAATGGTAGAGTCAAGTTAGAAGCACTGACTAATATTCTCTTCAATTCTTCAAAACATTCTTTACACACTTTTGTCCAAACAAATTTAACCGATTTACGTGTGATCTTGGTTAAGGGGTTAGCAAAATGGGAAAAATTATGGATGAAATATCGATAATAAACTGTTAAAAAAATAAAATAGTGTACCTCAATTATAATCATTGGTGTTGGCCATTCATGGATTACCTTGATCTTTTAAGGATCAACAGAGATTTCATCCGTAGAGATGATATGTCCATGAAAAGAAATATCTTAATGCTAGAATTCACACTTTCTAAAAATCCCATATAATTCATTTCTTCTGATTGTTTTCAGAACAGTGCATAAGTGATTTTCATGATCATTGTAGATTTTTTAGTATAATCGGATATCATCAAAAAATACCATTAAAAATTCAAAAATATATTCCTTGGAAACCCTATTCATTAAATCAATGAAGACATTGGGTGAATTAGTCAATCCAAAAGGCCTTAATGTAATCTTGTAATGCCCGTACCTGGTTCGGAATGATGTTTTTAGAATGTCTACCTTCTTCAGACCAAACTGATGATATTCAGATCGAGGGTCAATATTTGAAAAATATTGAGCTCTATGATGTTGGTTGAATTAGTAATAAATGTTAGTTAGGGGATACTTTTTCTTTATTGTTATATCATTGATCTCTCTGTAGTCAATGCACAACAACATAGATTCGCCATTATTCTAATAAAAAATGACAGGGGATCCCCCTCAAGAATCATTTGGGAAACTAAATCCCTTATTACTCAATTCATTTTGTTGTTTCTTTACTTCCATTAATTCCACAGTGGCCATTCTATTAAGGTTCTACAATATATGTCTTGAACCAGTAATTAAATCATTCGAAAACCCAATTTCTCATTCCGGGGGATGTCTAGGTAAATCCTCTGGAAACACAAAAACATATTCTTGCAAAATAGGTACATCTTGTATTTGATCATTCTTCTCCTCACCCATTATTATTTCATTCTCTTCCTCACCAATAATTTAATTTATTAGAGCTACTGGGGGTGGATCTAGATAATAATTATGTATTGACATTCCTGCTCTAAAAATAATGTAATCATTATCATTACAGAAAATTGAAACCTTATTCTTATTACAATAAATATTCAAATCATGGTCTTAAAGATAATCCATTCCAAGGATTACATCAAATTAAATCATGGATTTGATGATGAGATCAGTATATAAATAGAATTTATATACCCCAATGGGAACTAATTCACAAAACATTGGTGCAATGATACATCCCTTAGGAGTTTTGACAGACAACTCGCTTCTTATTTCAAATTGAAAATAACAATTTTTAATTGAAAACTGGGAATATAGGAAACAATGCGATGATCAGAAATCAAAAAAATCATTGGCTAAAATTGAGGAAACCATTAAATTACCTGCCGCCTCATCTTTTGAAACTTCGACCTTAGTAGTAGTGATCGCAAAATATTGGCCTCTCTCCCTTGGCCTATTCTGAGGTATGATCTCTTTGCGCTTAAAACATTTATTTCTATAATGTCCCTTTTCTCTACAATTGTATCATTCAACATTAAAAACCACTTTATTTCCAGTGTAATTAGGATATCGGTGGCCTTTTTCACAACATTTGTAAGTAACTCTAATTAACTTATGAAGAGTGACATGGTTTTTCTTCAAACATTTACAATGTGATGGATATTCCGGATTTCTCATCATCCACTTATTTTTATTTCTAGAGTGATCCGAAGATATCTTATTCTGTAGATATTCTTTAAACTCATTAGACATAAAGAATTAATTTTCTATCTTAATAGCTCATCAGAAAATATCTACATACAATGAGAAGGATTGTGAGACTAATGCTAAATAGATAAATGGTTTTAACCCATCAAATAATCGATCAATATTACTCATTGGGTTATGTATATAATCTTCTTTCATGCCTTGTTAACTACCTAATTTTAGCCTCATACTTTATGACATTCTCATCCTCCTTTTTCCTCAGACTCGGAAATTGTCTTTCCATATCTGCTCGATGGCCACGATGAAAGTAATTTTTCAAATAAAATCTCTTTAAACTCTCCCCATTCTATGTTTTATACTTCTTTATCTTCCTTTGTGTTTTTTATTAATGACCACTATTGATTTTCATCTCCTATGAGGCGATAAATAGATATGATAGATTTTTCCCTTCTGATATTCACCAAAGCATGAAATATTTTCTCTTAGAAACTTATCAGTTACTCAGCTACTAATGTATTTGTACTACCATTGAATGTTGTTGGTCATTGCCTCATGAATTAGTTAAACATTAATTATAGCATCCCGCCATTTTATAACATAAACTTTCATTACATTACACAAAACTGAGGATCTTTATGGTCTAGTGTCTTGGAAACCAGGAACATAATACATGAAAACAACATAAAACATTCTTCTTAAACACTTTAAAGGCGTCTCCTTAATTTCATTCTAGGTTCATTACTGCATCTCATAACCTGGGGACATACACCAAAAGAAAGGGGTGAGCAGAAGGCCCAGTAAGGGAAACAAGAGGAACATTTTACAAGTGAACTTGAGATACTTCAATAAGGACATGAAAAGAACTTTAAGGCATGAGAAAGAAATCATGAGGCATTTCATAATAAAAATAACATTTTTCATAACTTGAAGATGTGGCTACATCATTTAACATAGACAATCATGAACATATCACCAAGGTCCATCCCCAAGGTGTCATTTGAAAATTACCAAGGTTATTCACCGAGGTATCGTGAAAATTGTAATCTCTAGTGGTTACATCATTACCCAATGCATTGGAGCGCTATCAGGGCGCACCCTTAAATTTTCCTTTATTATCATGTGAGCCACATATATCATCATCAAAAATTTCATAAATAACCCATATAGCATAAAATAAATGGGTTTCATTTCATAATCATAACGTTTTAAAAACTGCTTTAAAGACATGATCTTTACGTCACTTTAAAACCCACAGAAAAGGAAGGTGGGTCTCATATTTGTAATTCCTATAATTTAAAATAGAAAATTTTGGTATATATGTTAATACCCTTGTAGAAATAGGAGCTTTGAGTATTCACTTTATAACATAAAATAATTTTTGAGAAAACAGAGAGGCATTTTGAGGGGAAAATTCTGCAGCATAACGGCTAAGTTTCGGGGTTTTAGAAAACATCGAAATGAGAGGGGACATGGGTCACACACTCATAAATGATCCATAAAACAGTAGGGTGAAAGAGTAAGAAGGACATATGGACATGGTAATGAAATTTGAGGGACATACCATTTGAAATGAAAAACATGGCAGGAAAAAAGATTAGATTTCTCTTATGAAAATTCGGCAGCCTTACGGCGTCACTTAACTTCAAATGAAAATGATTTGACAAGATAAAATAGGGTCCCTCATCATATGATCATAAGAGATCAGTATGATAGATATAGAGATCATACCCCAACATAATAAAAAGGAACTTGAAAGACATGACATGAAAATCAAACTTGAAAAATGAGAAGGGTTAAAGAATCCCTTAAAAATTCTGCAGCCTAACGGCGTCACTTAAACTTTCATAAAACGAAATGATGAGAGTAAGAGGGGATCTCTCGTCATATAAACATGAAAGGGCAGTAAGAGGAATATAAAAGAACATCCTCTCACATAAAAACATGGAGCATAATAGGAATGACATAAAAGAGATTACATGAAAAGAAAGAGAGGGGTCGGATCCCTTACCTTAAAATGTGACTCTTGAAACTCAAAGGATTGGACCTTGAGGGCTTGGGGGAACCTTTGGAGGACTCCTTGGATGGTAAGAAGACCAGAACTTCGTTGGGGGAGAGTTGGGAGTGAAAACTAAGGGAGGAAAGGGTGGGTATTTATAGGGAAAGTGAGGGGACAAAGCATTAATGGCCAAGGGACACCTCACATGTGCTTTTCTCAAACCCATGTGCTCTCCCTTGGAATTTATCATGGAGATTGGCCACATGGGGCCCCCAAAACAATAATTCATCACCCTTGGCCGGCCAACCCTCAAAAGATCTCATGACATCATCATGACACCGTTATGATGTCATTAAACATACCGAATCCCTAAAAATGTATTTTTACTATTCACTGAAAATTCAACTTTCTCAGAAAAATCCCAAAATTTCACCTTAACCAAATATCAAAGCTCTGATTTCAAAAATGAAATCCATTTTATAAAAATAATTTTCTAAATATTTTTAATTTAATTTTTAAATAAAAACACTATTCATCGAAAATTTACTTTTTTCAGAAAAAACCCCAAAAATTACCATAACATAATATCGATGCTCTGAGTTCAAAAATGAAGTCATTTTTATAAAAATAATTTTCTAATTATTTTTAATTAAATTTTTAATTAAAAAACACTATTCATCTGAAAAAACTAATACTTGAATAATAATTTATGAAACCGTTATTTACCCATTTTATTGAATCACATTACTTAATATAGGTGTCTAAATTATATTAAAACTTTCTTTAAGTGAGATTACTAATCCATTTGGTCACATTACTAATCCTAAGCGTAAAATCACTATTCATAATTTACTATTCATCAAAAATTAAGTTGATCTTATTAGACTCCAAATTCCTTACGGAACACTTTTGTAGAAGTACATTTTTTGAAAATCATTACACATCATTAGTTATTTAGGGTTTACATAAATATTTTAAAATAACCTTTTTTCGAAATTCATCAATAAAATACATTCTAAAATTATCCGGACATTTGAAATTTCACAAACATCACTAAAGGAAGAAATCTCAATTTATTCACCCGAAAGGACTACACAAGGAAGCTAGGGTCTCGCCACATAGCCCCTTATAACACCGGCATAAGACATGAGTCTAAGGTGTGCTATGGTGAGAGAATCTGAGGGAGGCTCAGATAACATTTCCCTAGTAGTAATCACTTCTAACTTGAACTTCTCCCGCAGGCGTTTCCGTTCAAGATTGACACGCTGGAGTTCGGCTTGGGCTTGGTCCAAAGCGAAGCCCACAGATGCTACCTCCTTCCCAAGATCTAATAAGTGGGCTTCATAAGGGTTGAGTCTACTGGATGAAGCCATCGACTCTACTTTCTGCATTAACCATTAACATCTTATTAAATCAATAAGAGTAAGTTAATATACTACTCAAAAAGATTGGGTTGTTACATTCTTCCCCGCTTAAGAAATTTCGTCCCCGAAATTTATACTTGAGGCCTAGTCGAAAAGGTGAGGGTACTTTTGCTTCATCGTTTCCTCAGGCTCCCAATTCGCTTCTTCATATTTATGATTCCTCCACAACACTTTCACAAGATGGGTGGTCTTGTTTCGTAGGACCTTGTCTCTATGGTCCAAGATCTCCACTGGCTGCTCCTCATAAGAGAGGTCATGTTCAAGTTGTACCACCTCTGGGTTCAGTACATGCGAAGGGTCGGGTATGTACTTCCTCAAGAGAGATACATGGAAGACATCATGAACTTGAGCTAGGTTTGGTGGAAGTGCTAGACGATAGGCCACTGCTCCTATGCGATCAAGGATTTCATAGGGGCCAATGTACCTAGGGTTGAGCTTCCCTTTCTTCCCAAACCGCATGACTCTCTTCCATGGAGAGATTCGAAGGAAGACTTTGTCACCAACACCAAACTCCAAGTCTCTTCGTCGATTGTCAGCATAGCTCTTCTGCCGACTCTGAGCAGCTTTTATGTGTTTTTGGATGGCATGAACCTGTTCTGTCATTTCTTGCACAAGATCAAGCCCAAGAAGCTTCCTCTCACAGGTTTCATCCCAACAAGTAGGAGTTCTACACCGCTTTCCATACAGAGCTTCATAGGGTTCCATCAGAATACTCGCATGGAAGCTGTTGTTATAGGAGAACTCCACTAATGGGAGGTGTTGATCCCATCCACCTTTAAATTCCTTTGAGCATAATCTCAACATGTCTTCGAGTGTCTGAATAGTCCTTTCAGATTGGCCATCAGTTTGAGGATGATAGGCCGTACTAAAATTCAATTCAGTATTCAGAGCATGCTGAAGACTTCTCCAGAATTTTGATGTGAATCTTGGGTCACGATCAGATACGATGGATAGTGGTACCCCATGCAGCCTTAACACTTCCTTCACGTATATCGTGGCAAGCTGATCCAGAGAGAAATCTTCTCGAATAGAGATAAAATGGGCTGTCTTGGTGAGACGGTCCACAATAACCCATATCGCATTGTTTCCTTTGGATGTTTTCGGGAGACCAGTTACAAAGTCCATGGTGATATTATCCCACTTCCATACTGGTATGGGTAGCGGTTGTAATACCCCCTTAGGAAGTTGTCTTTCTGCCTTTACTTTCTGACACACCAGGAACCTTGTAGTGTAATCGGCAATCTCCCTCTTCATGTTATCCCACCAATAATGATCACGAAGGTCTCTATACATCTTAGTGCTTCCCAGATGTATAGAGAAAGTAGAGCTATGAGCTTCATCCATCAGTTCTTTCTTTATCTCCGGAATAGATGGAACACATAGTCTTGTACGAAATTTCAATACACCTTCTTGATCAATATTGAAATCAGGGAACTTCCCATCCATTATAGCCTCGAACTTCTCCTACAGAAAAGGATCTTCTTTTTGAGCCTTCTTGATTTCTCTAGTAATGAAGGTTGGGAAATCATTTGGAATAGGGTTGATCATGTCCCTTTCCTTATAATTCCCATGTCCAGTTTTACTAGATCTTTAATCAAGGGATCCCCTAAGATCCTCATTGTTGCCAAGACAACAGGATCATTCCCGCTTAATGCATCCGCGACTTTGTTTGCTCTTCCAGGGTGATAGTGTATTGAACAATCATAGTATTTAATAAGCTCCAACCATCTCCTTTGTCTCATGTTCAATTCTTTCTGTGTGAAAATATACTTTAGAATTTGGTGGTCAGTGTATATATCACATTTCTCCCCATAAAGATAGTTCCTCCATATCTTTAGAGCAAAAACAACTGCCGCCAGCTCTAGATCTTGCGTAGGATAATTCTGCTCATGAATCTTCAACTGTCGAGATGCATAAGCAATTACTTTGTCATTTTGCATGAGGACGCACCCAAGCCCTTTCAGAGATGCATCGCTAAAAATAACGAATCCTTCTTCGATAGAGGGTAGTGTTAACACAGGTGCAGTAACCAATCTCTTCTTCAGCTCTTGGAAACATTCCTCACATTCCTTTGTCCAGATGAACTTAACCCCTTTTCGAGTCAACTTGGTTAGTGGATTAGAAAGCCGTGAAAAGTTTTTCACAAACCTCCTATAATATCCCGCTAAACCAAGGAAACTACAAATCTCAGTTACTGTTGTGGGTTGAGGCCACTCCTCCACAACCATTGTCTTTGCAGGGTCAACCGAGACTCCTTCATTGGTTATGATGTGCCCCAAGAAAGCCACTTGTTGTAACCAAAACTCACACTTGCTGAACTTCCCAAAGAGCCTCTCCTTCCGTAGAGTTTTCAAAATAACCCTCAGATGATCTTCATTCTCATCACGACTTTTTTAATATATAAAAATATCATCAATAAAAACTACCATAAAGTTATCAAGGTAGTCCTTAAAGACTCTATTCATCAAATCCCTGAAAATAGAAGGAGCATTAGTCAAGCCGAAGGGCATAACAGTAAACTCATAATGCCCATATCTTGATCAGAAGGCAGTCTTTGGAATATCTTCCTTCTTCACCCTCAGTTGATGATAACCAGATCGAAGGTCAATCTTAGAGAAGAATTGAGCCCCACGAAGTTGGTCAAATAAATCATCAATTCTTGGAAGAGGGTATATGTTCTTCACTGTGATCCCGTTCAGTTCTCCATAATCAATGCATAGCCGCATTGATCCATCCTTCTTCTTCACAAAGAGAACTGGTGCTCCCCAAGGAGGCACACTCGGTCGGATAAACCCCTTCTCCAATAAGTCTTGGAGTTGTTTCTTTAGCTCCTCTAGCTCCACATTTGCCATTCTATATGGAGTCTTTGATATCGGTTGAGACCCAGGTACGAGTTCAATGGAGAACTCTACCTCTCTTTCTGGGGGAGGTCCTGGTAACTCCTCAGGAAATACATCCATGTATTCCTGAACAATCGGAACATCTTCAATTTGTATTCTCCCTTTCCCTTCTTCCTCATCACCGATTAACTCCATAAAGAAAGCTATAGGAGGTGCTTCTAGATATTGATCCGTTCGGGATATCTCTCCTCGGAAGATAACTGTAGGTCGTTCATTCAAGACTACTGAGATTTCCTTACTTCTGCATTTGATCATAGCATTATACTTTGAGAGCCAGTACATCCCTAGTATAATGTTGAATTCCATCATGGGAATGACTACTAGATTTGCGATAAGATTGTGCTCACCAAAGTAAACACTAGAGTCTCTAAACACTGTTGATGCATGGATAATCCCACTTGGAGTCTTGACTGACAACTATACCTCAAGAAATTAGGGGATTGATTCTATATTCTTTGCAAACATGGAAGAAATAAAGGAATGCGTAGAACCAGAATCAAATAAAGCACTTGCTAGTTTTGAGAGGACAACAAGAGTACCTGCTACCACATCGTTCGGAACTTCAGCTTCAGTTGTTGTGATAGCGAAAACACGACCTTGCTCCCTTGGCCTCTGCTGAGGTTGATGGTGATTCCCCTCCACCGCCCTCGGATTTGGACATTGATTAGCAAAGTGCCCAAGCTGTCCACACTTGAAGCATGTGACTTTGGGTAGGGCCAGAACCATCTTTCCTCTATCGTTAGTGTTGGGAATTTGAGGCTTCTCATCACCACGACAATTCCGAGAAATATGGCCTTCTTTTCCACACCTATAGCACTTGCCACTTCCGATCAAGCAGTTCCCCGGATGCTTCTTCCCACATTTATTGCATGTGGCATGTTTCATATGCTTTCCACCTCTTTCCTGATCAAAACTTCTTCCCAGGCTTGGTTCTAGAGGTCTCTTATTCTCATTAGATTTTTGAGACCATTGTGACTCCCCAAACTCTAGTTCAACTTTCATAGCACTTCAAACTATTTCTTCATAGCTATCGTAGTTCCTGTTGGCTAGATTCTTCCGCAGATGTGGTCGTAGTCCGCCAAAGAATCTATCAACCTTCCCATTAGGGTCCATGACAAAGCATGAGGTATAACGGGAAAGCCTTGTGAAGTTCATCTCATAGCTTCCGACAGATTCGTTCTCCTTCTGCTTCAGCTCGAGAAACTCTTTCTCCATTTTCGTTCTCATGGAACGAGGGAAATACTTGTTAAAGAAAATCCCCCGAAATTCTTCCCACTCCATAGCTTCCATCTCTCCTCGTGGCTTCGTGTTTTTGATCAGTGACCACCACTGATCAGCTTCTCCCTCTAGGCGGTAAACAGCAAGGGTGACTTTTTCTTGTTCCAAACAATGAAGTACAGAAAAGATCTTTTCAATGGAGCTTATCCATTGTTCCGCAACCAATGGGTCAGTAGATCCACTGAATGTTGGCGGTCGTTGACGCATGAAGGAATCAACAGAAAGTTGTTCCCTTCGTGGTGAGGTCGGCCTCTCAGCTTGATTCAAGTTATTACTCATAACTTGAGTCAGTTGGTTCATCATTCTCATGAATGATTCCATTCCGGCTTCCATCGGAGGGCCGTCAGCACATGGTGCATTGCGGTCACCATCGGCACGGTTTCTCCTATTGCCCGCCATTTTCTAAAAGAATAAAACCTTAGTGAGAAACTCATTTCATTTATGAATCTTTTAACTAAGACTTCGTGCTTAGACAATTATAGTTCTCTATAATTTCTTCATAATGATTCATAAAAAGAATGTGATTGACCAAACATATCCCCCGGGAGTGTCGTAACCAAGAGTGCAGCAAGGCCCGTTATCGTGCACCAGTTCCCGTTCGAGTCTAGCTCAAAGCGGTGTTTTCGGGTTTTACCCCTATGTACATCTGTGCCAGAGTCGCCTCTACCTGCTCGTATCCAGACAGGGATGTATTTGTTTGATAGACCACTTACTCAATACTTACCAAAATACCAGGAAGTTTTCCTATATTTAAACTTTTCTATAGGGTTCTTCCTAATGTTTTTATATCCTAATTTCCACAAATAACTAAACCATCATTTGATACCAACTATAGCATCCCTCCATTTTAAAACATAAACTTTCATTAGATTACACAAAACTGAGGATCTTTAAGGTCTAGTGTCTTGGAAACCATTAACATAATACATGAAAACAACATAAAACATTCTTCTTAAACACTTGAAAGGTGTCTCCTTAATTTCATTCTAGGTTCATTACTGCATCTCATAACCTGGGGACATACACCAAAAGAAAGGGGTGAGCAGAAGGCCCAGTAAGGGAAACAAGAGGAACATTTTACAGGTGAACTTGAGATACTTCAATAAGGACATGAAAAGAACTTTAAGGCATGAGAAAGAAATCATGAGGCATTTCATAATAAAAATAACATTTTTCATAACTTGAAGATGTGGCTACATCATTTAACATAGACAATCATGAACATATCACCAAGGTCCATCCCCAATGTGTCATTTGAAAATTACCAAGGTAATTCACCGAGGTATCGTGAAAATTGTAATCTCTAGTGGTTACATCATTACCCAATGCATTGGAGCGCTATCAGGGCGCACCCTTAAATTTGCCTTTATTATCATGTGAGACACATATATCATCATCAAACTTTTCATAAATAACCCATATATCATAAAATAAATGGGTTTCATTTCATAATCATAACATTTTAAAAACTACTTTAAAGACATGATCTTTACGTCACTTTAAAACCCACAGAAAAGGAAGGTGGGTCTCATGTATGTAAATCCCAGAATTTAAAATAGAACATTTTGGTATATATGTGAATACCCTTGTAGAAATAGGAGCTTTGAGTATTCACTTTATAACATAAAATAATTTTTGAGAAAAGAGAGAGGTATTTTGAGGGGAAAATTCTGCAGCAAAACGGCTAAGTTTCGGGGTTTTAGAAAACATTGAAATGAGAGGGGACATGGGTCACCCACTCATAAATGATCCATAAAACAGTAGGGTGAAAGAGTAAGAAGGACATATGGACATGGTAATGAAATTTGAGGGACATACCATTTGAAATGAAAAACATGGAATGAAAAAAGATTAGATTTCTCTTATGAAAATTCGGCAGCCTTACGGCGTCACTTAACTTCAAAAGAAAATGATTTGACAAGATCAAATAGGGTCCCTCATCATATGATCATAAGAGATCAGTATGATAGATCTAGAGATCATACCCCAACATAATAAAAAGGAACTTGAAAGACTTGACATGAAAATCGATCTTGAAAAATGAGAAGGGTGAAAGAATCCCTTAAAAATTCGGCAGCCTAACGGCGTCACTTAAACATTCATAAAACGAAATGATGAGAGTAAGAGGGGATCTCTCATAATATAAACATGAAAGGGCAGTAAGAGGAATATAAAAGAACATCCTCTCACATAAAAACATGGAGCATAATAGGAATGACATAAAAGAGATTACATGAAAAGAAAGAGAGGGGTCGGATCCCTTACCTTAAAACGTGACTCTTGAAACTCAAAGGATTGGACCTTGAGGGCTTGGGGGCACCTTTGGAGGACTCCTTGGAAGGTAAGAAGACCAGAACTTCGTTGGGGGAGAGTGGGGAGTGAAAACTAAGGGAGGAAAGGGTGGGTATTTATAGGGAAAGTGAGGGGACAAAGCATTAATGGCCAAGGGACACCTCACATGTGCTTTTCTCAAACCCATGTGCTCTCCCTTGGCATTTATCATGGAGTTAGGCCACATGGGGCCCCCAAAACAATAATTCATCACCCTTGGCCGGCCTACCCTCAAAAGATATCATGACATCATCATGACACCGTTACGATGTCATTAAACATACTGAATCCCTAAAACTGTATTTTTATTATTCACTGAAAATTCAACATTCTCAGAAAAATCCCAAAATTTCACCTTAACCAAATATCAATGCTCTGATTTCAAAAATGAAATCCATTTTATAAAAATAATTTTCTAAATATTTTTAATTTAATTTTTAAATAAAAACACTATTCATCGAAAATTCATTTTTTCAGAAAAAACCCCAAAAATTACCATAACATAATATCGATGCTCTGAGTTCAAAAATGAAGTAATTTTTATAAAAATAATTTTCTAAATATTTTTAATTAAATTTTTAATTAAAAAACACTATTCATCTGAAAAAACTAATACTTGAATAATAATTTATGAAACGGTTATTTACCCATTTTATTGAATCACATTACTTAATCTAGGTGTCTAAATTATATTAAAACTTTCTTTAAGTGAGATTACTAATCCATTTGGTCACATTACTAATCCTAAGCGTAAAATCACTATTCATAATTTACTATTCATCAAAAATTAAGTTGATCTTATTAGACTCCAAATTCCTTACTGAACACTTTTGTAGAAGCCCATTTTTTTAAAATCATTACACATCATTAGTTATTTAGGGTTTACATAAATATTTTAAAATATCCTTTTCTCGAAATTTATCAATAAAATACATTCTAAAATTATCCGGACATTTGAAATTTCACAAACATCACTAAAGGAAGAAATCTCAATTTATTCACCCGAAAGGACTACACAAGGAAGATAGGGTCTCGCCACATAGCCCCTTATAACACCGAAATAAGACCTGAGTGTAAGGTGTGCTATGGTGAGAGAATCTGAGGGAGGCTCAGATAACATTGCCCTAGTAGTAATCTCTACTAACTTGAACTTCTCCCGCAGGTGTTTCCGTTCAAGCTTGACACGCTGGAGTTCGGCTTGGGCTTCGTCCAAAGCGAATCCCACAGATGCTACCTCCTTCCCAAGCTCTGATAAGTGGGCTTCATAAGGGTTGAGTCTACTGGATGAAGCCATCGACTCCTCTTTCTGCATTAACCATTAACATCTTTTTAAATCAATAAGAGTAAGTTAATATACTACTCAAAAAGATTGGGTCGTTACATTAATCCTCATCATTGTGAATCAGGGTGCTTAATATGGGCAGGGTTATTATTCATAACATTAGTGAGTTTCCTAGTATGGTGATATGCTTATCAGCACCAGTTGCATCACCAGGTCCACTATAATTATCTTGATTAGAAGGAAAATACCTACATGTATTACATGTGTTTATATGATTTTCATTCCTTTCACTAGGTACCGTTTCTAAACAATGGCATATATGAGATTAGTTTATGTATTGAAATAAATAATTTCTATAAGGCCCCAGCCTTAAACCTTACTTAATATTTAATTAAATGAATAATTCACATTGAGGATCTTTTCAGGTTTAGAGTTTTAGAGAATTAGGACAAAACTATTACATCTCAAAATATTACAATGTAGAAACTTCTACTAGGTTTCCATAAAATAAAAACTCTTAAAAAGAAACATGTTTACTTCCATGTTTTAGATAGCATGACTTTCCCTTGATCCCATCCTTGACCCAATTCCACGTTATTTCCTGTGAAAAACATTTCAAAAACTTGGGATGAGCATAAAAAGCTGAGTAAGGGATACACAAAGAATGTAAACTGTTAGTTTTTCAAAACAACAAGTAAACCATGTATACTTTATCAAAGTAATACTTTTCACCTTTTCGAAGTAGTAAAAACTCTTCCCTGAATAAAATATCATTACATACCCTTTTGTAACCAAAGGATTACCATAAAATCCATATAAAGAACACATAACATATAAAGGTAACTTAGGACATAAACATACTTAAGTGGAATAACCATACGGTCGACTTCCACACATATCACATAATGGAATAGACATATGTCCAACTTCAATACATACATAATGGAATAGCCATACGGCCGAATTCCATACCCAATGAATTGTTGGTTATAATGTAACCACCCATACTGGTATTCACGGCACCACCCTTCATATGGTTTATCACGTAACCACCCGTAAAATGTCCAAGTACCAATATAAAATCATAAAACATTAAACCAATATAAAGGAATGATAACAATTCCACATTTCAATCACAATATATCATTTAAATATATTGACATAATAGAATCCTTTATCAAAACCATTTTCAATACCAAAATACATAAAAGAGTATATGGTATTTATTTTATTTTAAAAACATTACAGCTTGTTGAGAAAGCCAAAGACCAAATAATACTCGCAGCGGCAGAAATGTTTGTTGTCACCGCGTGCGTTAAAAAAACATTCCTTTTTGTCGTTTAGTAAAACACTTTGTAGAAAAAGATTCCTTTTGTATAAAAGTAAAAGTCAAAGGGGTGTATACACCATATAAAATAAATTTTTGTATAAAACGAAATATGCCTCAATGAAAGGAGATTGAGACGAAGTCCCTTACCTCGGGTCCGACTTGACTCGATCGTTCTTTAACATCATGAATAATAAAATTGAGTTAATTTCTATTTTCTTAAGAACATTTTTCAAGTTCATTATTCCTTTTATATCACTTATTTCCATGTTATAAACATTATGTAACCATTTAAGTTAATAATGTTTGTTTTGTCGATATTTGGTTTTTAAGTCGAAAGTGGACTTCTTACAATTACATGATGTTCATGTGGTCAAAGGTTATTTATATCCAGAATTGCATTACTGATTTGGATATCATATATATCATATATATCCAGAATATACATGTATTTATAATATTACATAATCATTTAGAGGTAAGAAATGAAATGCACCGTTCATGGAGACGGTAAGCCGTACGTACGCATGAACACTACTTTCATTTCTTTGTCATATTAATGGAATTCAAACTAATGAGAGGTATGTATATTTTAATTCGAGAATTATATTCATCATTTAGATGTATCATTCATCATATATATCCATTATATACATGTGCTTATAATAGTACATTACATTTGGGAATAAGAAATGAAATGCACCGTTCATGGAGACAGTAAGCCGTACGTACGCATGAACGCTACTTTCATTTCTATTTCATATTTTTATGGAATGGAATAATAATGATATAGAGGTATATTATAACTCCAGTATAACGTCATTTATAATAACTTTAAATCCATCCTTTACATGTCCCACATATGGTATTAACGAATCACATCACTTTGAGGGGGCGGTAGTCCGCACTTCCTTAAATGAAGATATCGCGTTTACCCATAATGGAAACCATAAAGGTATGCCCAAAATGAAAAATACAGAAGCATAAGGAAAACATAAACATATTATATATCATATATAAATATAGTTTCATCTTAATGGCCACCTTTGAAGGTGTTAAAATAATGTTGAACAATCATCGTTTCGGGAGGCCGAAATTCACCATCCACGGAAACAGTATATTCTTTAACCATTAGATATAGGTCTGTGTAAGTTTAGATAGAATCCTTCTTATAACAACATCCTATTATAGTGATTATACTGGAGTTGTTACAAAATAAATGAATAAAAAGTGTTTAGGGGGTTGGAGAAGCAAAATAAAACAAAAGGACTCAAGTGAAGACATTACCTTAAAATCGTGTAACTCCCTTGGGTTTGAGCTCAAAGCCTTCCTTGAGAAGACTTCATCCCAAAGTGAGGCTTCAAGGAGTAAGAGAGGGAAGTGGAGAGACAAAATGGGCAGAGGTTGGGCGAGCCAAAGGCTTTGAGAGGGTGGGTAAGGTGGTAGAGGTGGAGGCCTTTTATAAGAGGAGAGGCGGGACACTCTTGGAAAGTAAAGAAAAGTAACTTTATTTTAAAATGGTATTCGGATTTAACAGGTACCAAATTGATATAATTCAAGGATAAAGTGATAAGGGTTCTAAATCCACCCATACAATAGGTTTTGGACATGTGTATGTCATTGATTATAAATTATTCTTCCATTTCATTTAAATCCTTTATTAATGAGGTAATCACTGCATCATCATGATGTCATAAATAATTTAATTTATTTAATGTCTAAAAATTAAAAAAAACATCATGATATATAAAATCTTTTTATATTTCTAATGAATATTTATAGTCAAAAATCTGACTTGTATTACCCCATGTAAAAAATTGTGTTAGTAAAATAACACATGTTTGTGTCATTTTTACTTTAACATTAAATAAAAATTTATTTATGTCATTTCCCAACAAAGGTGGCTCCATGGGGTCCCCATGTTGACCCATGGCTTTTCAGGGTCGGCCATGACACATACAATGAGGTTAGGACATGTGTCATGTTCATTTCATATTATTACAACAATATTTTTACCTTAAACTACACTAATTACCTCTAATCGCAATTAAAAACTTAATAAGTTACAATTCACCAAAAAATTATTTTAATCTCATTGAACCAAATTTTAATTCTTAATGAAAACCATTTATGTTGGATTTTTGAAATTCAAAACACAGAAGTGGTAAAACTTCATTTAAACGAAAAATCAGTTTTTATAAGTACCACTTAGTGGTTTCACTATTCATCAAAAATTGAAGTTTTTCAAAAAAATACCAAAAAATCACCCTAAGATATATTTGATATTCCGAATTCAAAAATGAAGTCCAATTTACAAAATTAAAAATGTATAATTTTCATTAATTAATTTAATATTTAATTCCCGCTGTCAGAGCAAATATCTTGTTTTTATGAAACAATAAGTATCAAAAGATGGACAGTAGTTTAAGTCTAATTTCAAAGTGAAATTGATTCCAATTACCACCATTGGATTAAATGGTTAAAATATATTCTAATTTCACTTTAAAACCAATTCAAAAGATAATATAATCATATAAATAAATTAGATTAAAAAGAGGTTTTGAATTAATATAAAACATTTTACTCTATTCATTAAAAAATGAACTTTATCGGACAAATACCAAAAATTTCCACAAAGTAAATTTTTATGTCCCAATTATAAAGAAGATTAATATTTGGTCCAATATAATGTATAATAGTGATCAAAACTATATTTATTGACAGTTCCCCATCAAAAGGTGATAAATGAACCTTTAGTGAAAATTAGGGTATAAATGCCTCAAATTAATTTCTTTCCGTATTTTAGGTCTTTATATTTTATTGGATAAATGTTAAAACATTTAAAAAACATATATAATCATATTTTAGTTATTTATATCCATTTTAGCCAATACAACGTCGACATGTTAACTACCATTTAAAATAATATTATTATATTACTAGTGTACAACGTATGTTTTCAAATAAACTCATCGTTGCGTATCGAGTACGCTATCGAACATAGAAACCCCTTTTAAATAAAATTAATATTTAATTCGTAAATATTAATAAATATGAAAATGTTTTATTCATTATTTACCTGGGATGTTACATCCTTCCTCCCTTTTGGGAATTGCGTCCTCGCAATTTTATTCACTTATCAAAATAAGTGGGGGTATTTATCCCTTATAGCATTTTCAGATTCCCACGATGCCTCTTCAACCATATGGTTTTTTCACAAAACCTTTTCCTAGTGAATTACCTTATTTCGCAACACTTGCTGTCTTCGGTCAAGAATCTGAACTAGTTGTTCTTCATAAGAGAGATTCTCTACCAACTGAACTACCTCTGGGCTCAAAACATGAGACGGATCTGGACTATATACTTTCTCAACATTGAAACATGAAAAACATTGTGTACCTGAGATAAACTCAGAGGTAATTACACTATATATGCAACTGATGCAACTCTCTCCAGAATTTCATATTCTCCAATGAACCTTGGACTCGGCTTTCCATTCTTACCAAATCTCATCACACTTTTCCATGGAGAAACCTTGAGAAAAACACGATCACCTACCTCAAAAGATAGATCCTTCCTCCGGTTATCTGCATAACTCTTCTGCCTGCTCTGAGCTGTTCTCATGTGTTTCTGAATCAACTGATCCTTTTTTTCCATCTCTTCTACCAATTCTGGTCCCATAAGCTTCCTTTCACCCACTTCATCCCAAAATGCTGGAGTTCAACACCGCTTCCCATATAATGCCTCAAATGGTGCCATCTGTATACTGGAATGAAAACTGTTATTATAAGAAAACTCATCCAAATAACGATGTTGGTCCCAACATCCCTGATAATCCATCGAACAAGCTCGTATCATATCCTCCATGGTCTGAATTTTTCATTCTGACTACCCATCTGATTGAGGATGAAAAGATGTACTAAAATTTAATTCAGTACCCAACGACTTATGAAGGCTTTTCCAAAAGTTAGAAGTGAACCTGGGATCATGATCGGACACAATGGAGAGAGGAACTCCATGTAACCTGACTATCTCTTTATGATACAAAAGGGGAAAGTTGATCTAGGGAAAAAGTATCTCGTATAGCAAGGAAATGAGCAGATTTAGTCAAGCGATCAACAATAACCCAGATTGCGTTATTACCTCTAGATGTATTTGGTAATCCCATGACAAAGTCCATGGATATATTCTCTCATTTCCACTATGGCACTGGTAAAGGCTGAAGCATCCCATTCGGTAACTGCCTCTCTTCTTTAACCTGCTGACAAGTGAAACACTTCACAGTAAAATCAGCAATATCTTTTTTCATTCCATCCCACCAGTAGTACTCCCGCAGATCTCTGTACATCTTAGTACTGCCAGGATGAACTGAAAACGGAGAACTATGAGCTTCACATAACAACTCTCTCTTCAACTGCGAATCACAAGGCACACACAATCTTTTCACAAATCTCAAAACACAATCATTATCAATGTTGAATTCATGCAACTTACCTTTCTGAACTAGCTAAACCTTTTTCTGCAACTCACTGTCTTGCTTCTGTGCTTGCTTGATTCTATCTGATAGAGATGATCTCACTGATATCTGAAACAAAACAGAATAACTTCCTGCACCATCAACTTCTATGCCAAAGTTCATCAAATCCTTAACCAAAGGATAACGATCCAAACGCAACTATGCTAATTAAGCATTAATTTTTCGACTCAAAGCACCAGCCACTTAATTTGCTTTTCCTGGATGGTAATGAATTGTACAATCATAATCCTTGATTAATTATAGACATCTTATTTGTCTCATGTTCAATTCTTTCTGAGTGAATATATACTTTAAACTTTTGTGATCAGTATATATTTCACACTTTACTCCATAAAAATGATGCCTCCAATTTTTTAAATCAAAAACAACAGCAGCTAATTCCAAATCATGTGTAGGGTAATTTACCTCATGAGTTGTCAACTGACGTGAAGCATAAGCAATTACCTGATCATTCTTCATAAGGACACAGCCAAGTCCCTTCAACGAAGCATCACTGTATATAACAAAATCACCATTCCGGGAAGGAAGTGAAAAAACTAGAGCATTCACCAATCTTCTTTTCATCTCCTGAAAATAATCATCACATTATTTTGTCCAGATAAACTTAACACCTTTCCGAGTTAGCTTAGTCATTGGACTAGATAACCATGGAAAATATTCAACAAACCTTCGGTAGTAACCTGCCAAACAAATAAAACTACGGATCACGGTTACATTTGTGGGTCTTGGCCATTCTTCAACAACTTTTGTTTTAGTAGGATCAATAGTTATGCCATCCTTTGAAACAATGTGTCCAAGGAAAGAAATTTGATGCAACCAAAACTCACACTTGCTTAATTTTCCATAAAGTTTCTTTTATTTTAAGGTTTTCAAGATAACCCTTAAATTAATTTCATGCTCCTCTTTACTTTTATAAAACACTAAAATATATTCATTAAAAACAACAAACATTTTTCACCTGAGTCAACTGATCCATCACTGCAACAAACTGTTTAGTTCTGATTCTAACCATCTCAGGATACTAATTTGAAAGGTCATTTCCCACTTTATGCCTTCCCATAAAATCTGTTCTATTTCCTCTACAAAAAACCATTCTTAACACAGTAATATCTTAGGTGAAGCAACATTGTAATCTGTAAATTCTATATCATTTCAATCATAACATAAATTAATTTATAATTTAACAATTTTCTAACTCCTAATGTTGTCTAAACCGACCATTGATACCAACTATAAGGCCCCAGCCTTAAACCTTAATTAATATTGAATTAAATTAATATATTCACATTGAGGATCTTTTCAAGTTTAGAGTTTTAGAGAATTTGGACATTACTATTACCTCTCAAAAGATTACAAAGTAGAAACATCTACTAGGTTTCCATAAAAAAACTCTTAAAAAGAAACATGTCTAGTTCCATGTTTTAGGTAGCATGACTTTCCCTTGATCCCATCCTTGACCCTATTCCACGTTAAGTCCTGTGAAAATAATTTCAAAAACATGGGATGAGCATAAAAAGCTCAGTAAGGGATACACAAAGAATGAAAACTGTTAGTTTTTCAAAACAACAAGTAAACCATGTATACTTTATCAAAGTAATACTTTTGACCTTTTCGAAGTAGTAAAAACTCTTCACCAAATAAAATATCATTACTTACCATTTTGTAACCAAAGGATTCCCATAAAACCCATATAAATAACACATAACTTATAAAGATAACTTGGGACATAAACATACTTAAGTGGAATAACCATACGGTCGACTTCCACACATATCACATAATGGAATAGCCATACATCCAACTTCCATACATACGTAATGGAATAGCCATACGGCCGAATTCCATACCCAATGCATTGTAGGTTATAACGTAACCACTCATCCTGGTATTCACGGCCCCACCCGTCATATGTTTTATCACTTAACCACCCGTAAAATGTCTAAGTACCAATATAAAATCATAAAACATAAAACCAATATAAAGGAATGATAACATTTCCACATTTCAATCACAATATATCATTTAAATATATTGACATAATAGAATACTTTATCAAAACCATTTTCAATACCAAAATACATAAAAGAGTATATGGTATTTATTTTATTTTAAAAACATTACGACTTGTTGAGGAAGCCAAAGACCAAATAATACTCGCGGCGGCGGAAAAGGTCGTTGTCACCGCGTATGTTAAAAAAACATTCCATATTGTCATTTGGTAAAAAGATACATAGAAAAATATTCCTTATTTATAAAATTAAAAGTCAAAGGGGTTTATACACCATATAAAATAATGTTTTGTATAAAACGAAATATGCCTCAATGAAAGGAGATTGAGACGAAGTCCCTTACCTCGGGTCCGACTTGACTTGATCATTCTTTAACGTCCTGAATAATAAACTTGAGTTAATTTATATTTTCTTAAGAACCTTTTTCAAGTTCATTATTCCTTTTATATCACTTATTTCCATGTTATAATCATTATGTAACCATTTAAGTTAATAATGTTTGTTTTGTCGATATTTGGATCTTAAGTCGAAAGTGGACTTCTTACAATTACATGTTGTTCATGTGGTCAAAGGTTCTTTATATCTAGAATGACATTCCTGATTTGGATTTCATATATATCATATATATCCAGCATATACATGTATTTATAATATTACATAATCATTTAGAGGTAAGAAATGGAATGCACCGTTCATGGATACGGTAAGCCGTACGTACGCATGAATGCTACTTTCATTTCTTTGTCATATTAATAGAATTAAAACTAAATGAGAGGTATGTATATTTTAATTCCAGAATTATATTCATAATTTAGATGTATAATTCATCATATATATCCATTATATACATGTACTTATAATAGTACATTACATTTGGGAATAAGAAATGAAATGCACCGTTCATGGAGATGGTAAGCCGTACGTACGCATGATCGCTACTTTCATTTCTATTTCATATTTTTATGGAATGTAATAATAATGATATAGAGGTATATTATAATTCCAGTATAAAATCATATATAATAACTTTAAATCCATCCTTTACACGTCCCACATATGGTATTAATGAATCACATCACTTTGAGGGGGCGGTAGTCCGCACTTCCTTAAATGAAGATATCACGTTTACCTATAATGGAAATGATAAATGTATGCCCAAAATGAAAAATACAGAAGCTTAACGAAAATATAAACATATTATATATCATATATAAATATAGTGTCATCTTAATGGCCACCTTTGAAGGTGTTAAAAGAATTTTGAACAATCACCATTTCGGGAGGCTGAAATTTGCCATCCACGGAAATAGTATGTTCTTTAACAATTAGATGTAGGTGTGTGTAAGTGTAGATCGAATCCTTCTTAAAAAAACATCCTAGTATATTTATGATATTGGAGTTGTTACAAAATAAATGAATAAAAATTGTTTAGGGGGTTGGAGAAGAAAAATGAAACAAAATGACTCAAGTGAAGACATTACCTTAAAATCGGGTAACTCCCTTTGGTTTGAGCTCGAAGGCTTCATTGAGAAGACTTCTACCCAAAGTGAGGCTTCAAAGAGTAATAGAGGGAAGTGGAGAGACAAAATGGTCTGGGTTTGGCCGAGCCAAAGGCCTTGGGAGTGTGGGTAAGGTGGTAGAGGTGTGGGCCTTTTATAAGAAGAGAGGAGGGGCACTCTTGTAATGTAAAGAAAAGTCACTTTATTTTAAAAAGGTATTCGGATTTAAGAGGTCCCACATTGAAATAATTCCCGGATAATGTGATAAGGGTTTGAAAGCCACCGATCCAATAGTTTTGGGACATGTTTAGGTCATATGTTTCACATTACCCGTCCATTTTATTTAAATCCTTTATTAATGAGGTAATCACTGCATCATCATGATGTCATAAATAATTTAACTTATTTAATGTCTAAAAATTATAAAAAAAATATCATGGTGTAGGAAATATTTTTATCATTCTAATGAATATTTATAGTAAGAAATATTACTTGTATAACCCCATGTAAAAAATTGATTTAGAAAAATAACTCATGTTTGTGTCATTTTTACTTTAACATTAAATAAAAATTTATTTATGTCATTTCCCAACCAAAGTGGCTCCATGGGGTCCCCAAGATGACCCAAGACTTGTCTTGGTCGTCCATGACACATACAATAAGGTTAGGACATGTGTCAAGCTCATTTCATATTATTACAACATTATTTTTACCTTAAACTACACTAATTACCTCTAATCGCGATTAAAAACTTAATAAGTTACTATTCACCAAAAAATTATTTTAATCTCATTGAACCACATTTAACTTCTTAATGACAACCATGTATGTCGGATTTTTGAAATTAAAAACACAGAAATGGTAAAACTTCATTTAATTGAAAAATTGGTTTTTATAAGTACCACTTAGTGGTTTCACTATTCATCAAAAATTGAAGTTTATCAAAAAAATACCAAAAATTCACCCTAAGATATATTTGATATTCTGAATTAAAAAATGAAGTCAATTTTACAAAATTCAAAACATATAAGTTGCATTAATTAATTTAAAAATTAATTCCCGATGTTAGAGCAAATAGCACGTTTTTATGAAACAATAAGTATCAAAAGATTGACACTAGTTTAAGTCCAATTTCAAAGTGAAATTGATTCCAATTATGACTATTGGATTAAATGGTAAAAATATATCTTAATTTCACTTTAAAACCAATTCAAAAGATAATCTAATCATATAAATAAATTAGATTAAAAAGAGGTTTTGAATTAAAATACAACATTTTACACTATTCATTAAAAAATGATCTTTATCGGACATATACAAAAAATTTCCACAAAGTAAATTTTGATGTCCAAATTCTAAAGAAGAGTTATATTTGGTTCAATAGAATGTATAAGAGTGATCAATACTATATTTAATGACGGTTCACCATCAAAAGGTGATATGTGAACCTTTAGTGAAAATTAGGGTATAAATACCTAAAATTGAATTCTTTCCGTATTTTAAGCCTTTATCTTTTATTGGATAAATATAAAAACATTTAAAAAGATATATAATCATATTTTAGTTATTTTTATCCATTTCCGCCAATACAATGGCTACATGTTAACTACCATTTAAAATAATATTATTATATTACTAGTGTACAACATATGTTCTCAAATAAACTCATCGTTGCGTATCGAGTACGCTATAGAACGTAGAAACCCCTTTTAATTAAAATTAATATTTAATTATTAAATATTAATAAATATGAAAATGTTTTTTTCATTATTTACCTGGGATGTTACAATTCCAATCATATAAAATACTTAACATAAATTGAAAATTTAATTGATATAATACATAATCATAAAAAATGTTTTCTTTGAGGAGTTATATACTTATAAATCCTTTATAATGGTTTTTAATGAAAACAGGAAATATCCAAAGAATATCACTCAGGAGTGTCGTAACCAAGAGAGTCGCAAAGCCCATTGTCGTGTACCAGGATACCAGAGGTCAACCCTGAAACTCCTTGTCAGAGTTTTCACTCCTAGTTACATCTATGCCAAAGATGCCTATACCTGTTAATATCTATATAGGGATATATTTCTTGGAAAATACACATAATTTCAACATTACCAAAATTCTGGGAAGTTCTTCAATAACAATATTCAATGTCTATCTTAGGGTAATGTTCACTAATCAGAGTTTATCTAAATATTGTTTCCATGTTTTGTACTAAACATCCTCTAATACTAACTTTAATTCCCTGATCCTAGTTACCCAGATTCAGTGTATTATTAATAAAAATTGGCAAGATCACGTGGGATCAAATCCCTAAATACTGATCATTTTAGTATTCTTGGATGTACTAGATACATTCATAAGTATTATATTACATTATAAAATAAAAAACAACAACAACATTGTCTCTATTGACCACATGCATCACTTAGACTATCGTTGTAGGTCAGTCATAATATACTTATTTGCATTCTCGTAAATATAAAACATAGAAAGGGGTGATCTCAGATTCGCAGAAAGGATAACTATATAGCATAAACATTCAAAAATAAGAATAATCATTTAAGGCAATGTATAAGACTAAAACACAACAATTTTAAAGTTAAACTTCATCATAATATAGAAAATATAAATATTATAATTCCATTTACATGTTCACATAGATATTCTACTCGTCAAATAATCACATGTAATATCAATAGCTAATTTCATAATGTTGGAATGCATAATTCCAAACATCAAACCCACATAGTCAAGATATTATGCCTAGAATAACAATAATATTTTTTCAAGGCCTTGTGCCAAGTAAGTGGATGGTCTCAATAGACCTACCGATGCATCAAGGATCTATAGTAGGCTCAATTCGTCTCTTAAAAAGTCAAATTCATTCCTCATATGAAAAGTTTTAAACATAACATAAACATTCATATTAAAAATAGCATACAAAATGTCAATAATTTATCCATAAACAATGAATTGTGTAAAAATAACACATCTACAATCAAAATTATCAAAAAACATTCAATACAATATAGAATATTTTTATCATAATAAATAAACAAAAAATAAGCTTAAAATCCATCTATGGTTTATGACATATATAAAATCAAATATTTTTATAGATAAATATATCTTTATATTTTCAAATCATTTAAAAGGAATATAATTATCATAGAAAAATTTATTTTCAAAATATTCTTATATGATTGGATGGGATGCTTTGATGATGTTATAATGGTGTAAAATAGCCACACCCGTCATATAAGTTTAAAAAAGAAATACTTACCTTAATTTTTTCGAGAAGGTCATAAATTACATTGTTTGTAAAACAATGAAAAGATTCCTCTCAAAATATACCTGTTCAAATAAGGGTATAAATAACATTAACCCACAGTATAGTAAATAGAAAAAATGTTTTTATTTATATTTTTATGAAAACGTGGATGTAGATGAAAAAGAAGTCCCAGTAAAAACTTACATATTAACAACCTTATATAAGTAAAGAGATTGTAGAATCAACCCTTAACTTTTAATTTTCATTAGTCGATGGTATGTTAACCTTCTATATAATTGTTAAATAAAAGTTATTAAATTAGACAAGAACTATATACATAAATATGATATCAAATATGAACCTATAATATTTATTTGTTAATAATATTTCAGAAGTATCAGAGTTCTGTGTGTTAACTGATTCATTTTCCTTTATATTCTTGGTCACATAATACATGTTTCTTATGGATAGGATTTATTTTATTCATATAATGAATGATATTATGTTCATAAACATTATTTTTAATCATAAAAAGAATATTATTCTTGAATGATTATGATGGTAAATTAATCTCATCGCATTCGTTGAGACGGTAAACCGTACATACACACGAGCGACAAAATCATTATATTGAATGTAAAATCATATGTAATTGGATGGTATATCATAAATACTGAACAATTAACATGTAATATTTATTATTTACACTAGTTATAATCACTATTATACCCATCCAAATAATGAAGTGTTTGAATAACAAACTACACCACGATATGGATATGGTAAGCCATACGTACACACATATGGTGACTTAGTCATTTATATAATGAATAGAACAATTAATATGGTTGTAACATATTTATAATAACCTAAAAGTATGTATAAGTTTCTGGAGTTATTATTTTTTTATGTAAACAATAAATAAAGAGGAATTGGAAGAAGAAAACAACATGAATGAGGGTGGGGAAATTAATACCTATTCTTCGGGTGTTTCCTTTTGATTTAATCGAAAAGGAACCTTAGGTTGGATTTTGGATAAAAGTAAGGAATCTAGGTTAAAGGAAGGATAGTTGAGAGGATATTTGGTTGGGGGTTGGCTGAGAGAAATGGATTAGGACGTGTGAAATTAAGAGAAGCGGAAGTACCCATTTATAAAAGAGGTGAGGGCCACTTTAGAAAAATCATGAAATAAATTTTTATAATAAAATCATATTCAGTTTATAATGGCTAAAAAATAATTTATTTTGAGTCTATGGTGGGGATTGGTTGAAACCCTCTAACCAATTTTAATTATATAGGTTTAGGTCACCATATTAACCTTATATTTTAGATTTTACTCTTAGTTAAATAGTTTGACATTTACCATGTCTTTTTGTATTTTTATATTATGTGGTTAATAAACCTAATATAATAAGACAAGAAAACATCAAGTGTTTTAGTAATAATATATATATCCTTAATTAATCTCTTTTTCCAAACCTTATAATTTTAGGAATATTATATCAATTAATAATATAGTATTTGTTTTAAAAAACTCAATTATGTCAATTTTGACTCTATTTTGTATTGGATCTTTTTGAAAGACATAAAACTATATCACTTAGAATAAATTTTATTTAATCAAACATAACATGTCATATTAACCTAGAAAATTATTTTAATTCCTCATTAGTCTCAATTTACAATTATTTGGAAATTTATAATATCAATATTTTTAATTTTTCATTACTATGGTAATTTCTACATCGTCATTGTGTCATAAATAAATTATATTATTTAATGTATACGAATTATAAATAAAATACCATTATGTAGTAAATCATATTATCTTTCTAATTAATATTTATAGTTTAATTTATATCATGTGTAACCCTATATTAAAAATGGTTTAGTTATTAAACATAGAATTTATCTCTTTTAACTCTTCTTTAAATAAAAAATAATAAGTGTTCTAATATAATATATGTGGACCAAATAGGATTTCATTTGATTACTAATGTTGTTTTTAGTCAAATTACATTTCTCCAAGAGAATCAGGACATGTGTTAGGGTAATTATAATATCATTTTTACCCTCAATTACCCTATTTACTTTTATCCCTGGTAAATAAAAGTCAAAAGTTACTATTCACAAAAAATTATTTTCATCTTATTTATCAACATTTTACTTATTGATGCCAACCATGTCTCTAAAAAATTTGAAATTCAACTCATAGAAGTAGTAAAATTATATTTATGCAAATTTCTTAATCCTTCTAGGAGATGGGTAAAAGGTGGTAAAAAGTTCAATAAAATTCTATATATCTAAGCATATAATAAAATGACTCCAATGAATTAAATTGAACATATATTGGTATTATAAATCTATTTTGACCTAATATAAATTAAAATAAAATAAAAAATTACTTAAATAAAATGTCTGTTTTGAACAATAACATAGTGTTTTTAACTATTCATCAAAAATTGAATGTTTCTAGAAAAAAACACAAAATTCACCCTAAGATAACTTTGATATTCAAAATTCAAAAGTTATGTTCATTTTTAAAAATAAAATTTATTTAATTTCAAAAATTGGGTATTACTATTCATAACGTCTAATTTAATTGGTCGTGGTATGTTAAAACTCCATATTGCGTACAATGCAAGCTTCTGCAATATTCAAAGGGAAACATATGGTGGAAGCTTGGGGTGATACATCTATGTTACTGGAAATATTATGGATATCGTTGGGGAAAACATACTGAGTAGCATACTCACCCTTGATTTTTAACTATAGACCTTCTATAGATGTTATCTTTTAAGACTTGGGAAAAGTTAAAGTATCATAAATTTTTAGAACCACCTTGTGATATATGGGTAGTCCAGTGATTGTGGAGCATGGATATTCTAGAGAATGGAGTCTTATGGTATTTTTGGATTCATTAGCTATTATTACACAATATAATTTTATAATTGTTTGGTCTTCCATTGTTTCCCACTATGTAGTGGTTTTTATATGAGAAATGTAGTTGTGTTGTCTTTATTTATTTTATGCATCCTTTAGTGAACTATTTGGTTTTGGTTTGTTGGTTCAGTGGGTTTTTTTAGAAAGTTAACCATCCACCACTTTTATTTTAAAACCTTAGGAATTTATTTCAATATTTTGGCATCTGGGGTTCTTTCTTGTGGTCAATTAATGATTATTTATATTCTCAATACAATGGGAATAAGTGAGTCATTATAGTATCTAATTACCCAATTATATGTTTCTTCAAAAATATCAATATTCTCCTCGAATTTAATTTTTATTTTCAATTTCATCTTTTAAGGGGGTTCTGATATAAATAATACCACAGTGGAAATGGTTTAATGATATAATCACTTTTTATTGGGATTTTTATGCATAAAATTTGATGATTTAATTATTTGATCTATCTATGAAAAATCTAACAGATCTTATTATCATGTGTTTATTTTTAAGGCCTATAAGTGTTAATTCATATTTCTTCTATTTATGTAAAAAGTATTTAAAAACAATAATTTTAACAAAAAAAATTTTCATTTCACTCTTCATTAAGAAATCATTTAATCAATTCCCATATTTTTTTTTCTTTAAAGAATTTATTTTACATTATCTAGTTATTTTAAAAGAAAATTTTATATATATACATTTATTAAATAAATATCCATATAATTTAATAAAATAATTTTTCAAACCTTTTACTAAATATTTAAAAATAATTTTTGTTTAAATTCACACAACATGAATGGTTTTACATTCCATTATTATTATACATTGAAATAATAACTATTTTATAAGATTAGGTTTTTATATACATGGAATATTTTTTCAACACTATTTTGAAATTTTTTTAAATTTTAAATACGTGATTTTGGAATGGGAATTTTATTTTTATCATGAAATGTTTTAATGAGATATTAATGGAAAATTTAACTATAACAACATCTATTTATGTTTATTATTCATACTAGGGATATTATCCAGTGTATCAATATTTATTATTTTTTAGATGACTAGTTTTTATGGTTTAGAAATTTTAATAAAACCCATTTACATTCCATTGAATAGGAATTGATGTAATGATATTTTTTTGATCATATATTATACATGTGAATATATTATGATTATAAGACATGTGGTTACATTATTAAATAAATATATGTAGTTATATTCTAAATAAAAGATGATTTATTCTAATATAAACCATGTATAGTTAGTTTTAATATAAATAATTGATAAGTGTTTCCACTATTTCCCACCAATTCAATGGGTAATGATGAAATATTTAATAAAATCCTAAGAGTCGATGATGTTAATCAACACTTAAAACATGAGTGAGGAAACATGATTGAAGTTACTCACAATTTAATGTTGGAAATTACAAGGTAGGCATTTAAATTATTGGATTTTTTAAATAATTATTATATTAGTGGTGATCCTTGACTAGTGAAGTGATTTTAAAGGTGAATTTGAATTATAAAAGCATTTTTATAATTCGTATGATATGATATCATCACCGGTGATTCAATATTTATAATTCCACTCACTTATTTATAATGTTATGAGAAAAAAAAATTATTTCATGCTTCATGATTAAGTATCTTAGAATAATTTTTGTATGTCTAATGTAAATGTTTATCATGTTCTCATAAAATATACTAATTTGATCACATATTATGATCAATCATTCATATTTATTATTTTTACAACTATTGAACTTATAAACTCACTCTATATTATACTTTCATTTCCCCATATTATAATGAATTTTTTAAGGATTCAATTTATTTGAAAGGTGATGGGTCTAAAGAAAATAAGTGGAAATGGTGTCGAACACATTTGTATCAGATGTTTATTCTAACAGTTTTTTAAATAAATTATGCATTTGTGGTTATAATTAATTATGTATTGTTATATGAATCCAACATGGTTATTTATAATTAAAAACAATACTTATTATTAAATATTATAAATTAAAGGTAAATTTACAATTAATAAGATTAATATAAATCATTGTCCACCTAGAATCATTATCCTATATCATTTTTTGGTAATAAACATAATAGAAACCGAAAAACATCATAAAATAGAAAATAATATTCAAATTTGAAAATAATATAATCCTTTAAACATTACCAAAAGATATTTAAACTTTTTTTAAAAAAATGATTTAGATGAATAATTGAATATTTTAATATATAAACCCCAAGATAATTTCCAAACACATCATTACACTTTATTAAAAAACCATTTAATCTATTTATTCAATGAAAAAATAATAATTCCCAAAATGTTTTATAAAAGGTAATAGTATAATGAAATATTTAAAATACCAAGGAATATTACATGGGGAAAATAATATTTCAAAATATTAATTGAGAAACTATGATGGTTCATCAATCACAAGACTATAAAATTTCATATTAACTAAAACCATATCACAAAATTATGTGTGGCCTATCTATGTTAATGAACAAGATCTGATGGATTCTATAATGTAGAATGGACAAACAAATAAGATAATTTTTAACATATTTTTTTCTACAATATGAAATAAAAATGGATAAAGTATTAATATACTTCCAGGATCATCTAAAAAATCACATTAGAGTAACTTAAATCACAATAATCATGTGATATGTTAGAAATAAATAATTCTTTTCTTTCAACTGTGATGAAAATTTTTAGGTATAATATAAAATAATAGTTTTATATTGAGATTTTATGCAATAAAAAATATATTACAACAATAAATTTCCTCAAAATAGAAACAAAATTATATTACATTATATGATATAAAATTATAACACCCTAAAATTACTCAAATCAGACATTTTTCTACTTGAAGAAAAATACAATGATAAAATAGTCAACAACTGTTTTGATGTTATAATAATTCACACTATAAATGTATCGACCCGGAATTTTGAATAAACATTGTATCCTAATTTTGTGTGTTATTTTATACTCAAAAAAACTCTTTAATTTGATAACATGAGTATAATTAAAATGAGACTGTTGGGTTTTGACTCCTATATTATCATTGGTCAATATGACCACTGAAACTAAACATTTTGATTACTGTCTCTAATTACAAGTGATATTGCTTAATTAATATAGAAAGAATATATGATGGACTCATCCAGTAGTCTTGGGCCAATTGAATCCCATCTAATAGAACTTGGGAAGGAGCTAGCACCACTGGGCTTTGCTCTGGGCCAAACCCAAGCCGAACTTCATCATGTGAATCTAGAACGGAATCGCCTTTGCGAGAAGTTAAAACTGATAGTAATTACTACTCGGGCAATATTTGTCGAGGCACCCCAAGATTCTATCACCCTAGCACACCTTACTCTCAGGTCCAATGCTGGTGTTATACGGTTCTAGGTAACGAGACGATAACTACCTTGTGTAATCCTTTAAAATTGTGTTCTCTTCTTATAGTGAAGTTTGTGAATTGTTAAATGTCTAGATAAATATAGTATGATTATTTTTGAAGAATTTTAGAAAAATGATATTTTAATAATGTTTATGTAAACCATAAATAATTAAAAATGTGTAATGATTTTCAAAAAATGGTCTTCTACAATTATGTTCAGTATGAAATTTAGAATCTAATAAGATCAACTTAATTTTTGATGAATAGTAAATTATGAATAGTGTTTTATGCTTTGGATTAGTAATCTCACTTGAAGAAAGTATTAATATAATCTAGGCACCTTTATTATGTAATGAGATTCAATAAAATAGGAAAATAACTGTTTTAGAAATTATTAGTTAAATATTAGTTTTTTTCAGGTGAATAGTATTTTTTATTTAAAAATTAAATTAAAAATATTTAGAAAATTATTTTTATAAAATGGATTTCATTTTTGAATTTAGAGCATCGATATTATGTTAGGTTAATTTTTGGGGATTTTTTTTGAAAAAAATGAATTCTCAGTGAACAGTGTATTTATTTAAAAATTCAATTACAAATATTTAAAAAATTATTTTTATAAAATGGAGTTTATTTTTGAAATCAGAGCATTGATATTTGGTTAAGGTGAAATTTTGGGATTTTTATGAGAAAGATGATTTTTCAGTGACTAGTAAAAATACAGTTTTAGGGTTTTGGTATGTTTAATGACATCATAACTATGTCAGGATGATGTCATGGGATATTTTAAGGGTTGGCTGACCAAGGGTGAGTAATTATTGTATGGAGGGACTCATGTGGCCTAACACCATGGGAAATACCATGGGAGAGCCCATGGTTTTGAGAAAACCACTTGTGAGGTGTCCCTTGGCCATTACTGCCTTGTCCGCTCACATTACCTATAAATACCCACCATTTACTCCTTTAGTTTTCACTCCCAACTCTCCCCCGATGAAGTTCTGGTCTCATTTCCTCCAAGAGGTGTCCTCTCAAGATTCCCCCAAGCCCTCAAGGTCCCAACCATTGAGTTTTAGTAGATACATTTTAAGGTAAGGGACCCTACCACTCTCTTTCTTTCCAAGTACTCTCTTTTATGTCATTTATTTTATGCTCCATGTTCATAGGTTGAAGGATGTTCTTCTATATTAATCCTACTGTCCTTTGATGTTCATTTTAGGATATACCCCCTCTTTCTCTTATCAAATCGTTTTAATGAAGTTTAAGTGGCGCCATTAGGCTGCCGAATTTTTAAGGGATTCTTTCACCTTTCTCAATTTTCAAAGTTCTACTTTCATGTCAATTATTTCAAGTTCCTTTTTATTATGTTGGGGAATGATATCTATATCTCTCATATGGAACTTTTATGTTCATATTATGAGAGACCCTATTTGATCTCGTCAATTAATATTTGTTGAAGTTTAAGTGGTGTCGTTAGGCTGCCGAATTTTTATGGGATTCTTCACCTTTCTCATTTTTCAAAATTCTACTTTCATGTCAAGTCTTTCAAGATCCTTTTTATTATGTTGGTGAATGATCTTTATATCTATAATGCTGATCTTTTATGTTCATAAGATTAGATACCATATTTGATCTTGTCAATTCATTTTTGTGGAAGTTTAACTGCTGCCGTAAGGCTGCCAAATGTTTAAGGGATTCATTCACCTTTCTCATTTTTCAACGTTCTACTTTCATGTAAAGTATTTAAAGCACCTTTTTATAATTTTGGGGTATTATATTTATTTATATAATACTTATCTTTTATTTTCATATGATTAGAGACCCCATTTTATCTTGTCAATTCATTTTTGTTGATGTTTAAGTGGCGCTGTTAGGCTGCCGAATTTTTAAGGGATTTTTTCACCTTTCTCATTTTTCAAAGTTCTACTTTCATATAAAGTCATTCAAGTTAATTTTTTTATATTGGGGTATGATCTCAATATCTATAATACTGATCTATTATGTTCATATGATGAGATACCCTATTTGATCTCGTCAATTCATTTTTGTTGATGTTTATGTGGCGTCGTTAGGCTGCCGAATTTTTAGGGGATTCTTTAATCGTTCTCATTTTTCAATGTTCTATTTTCATGTCAAGTCTTTAAATTACCTTTTTATTATGTTGGGGTATGATATCTATATCTATCATACTGATATTCTATGTTCATATGATGAGATACCCCATTTTATCTCATCAATTCATTTATGTTAATGTTTAAGTAGCGTCGTTAGGCTATCACATTTTTAAGGGATTCTTTCACCTTTATCATTATTCAAAGTTCTACTTTCATGTAAAGTCATTCAAGTTCCTTTTTATTATATTGGGGTATTATATCTATATCTATCATACTTATCTTTTATGTTCATATGATGAGAGACCCTATTTGATCTAATCAATTTATTTTTGTTGAAGTATAAGTGATGTCGTTAGACTGTCGAATTTTCATAAGAGAAATCTTATTTTTGTCTTCCTTTCATGTTCTACATTTCATATGGTATATCTTTCAAATTTCATTAACATGTTCTTAAATACTTTCTATTCTGGCCCCCTACTGTTATATGGATCATTTATGAGTCGTTGAACCATGTCCTCTCTCTTTTCCATGTTTTCTAAAACCCCGAAACATTGCAGTTATGCTGTAGAATTTCCATCTCAAAATGTCTCTCTCTTATTCTCAAATTCATTTATTTTATTAAGTGAATACTCAAAGAACTTTATTCTAAATGGGTATTCACATATATTCCAAAATGTTCTATTTTAAATTCTGGGATTTACATACATGAGACCCGCGTTCACTTTTTGTGGGTTTAAAGTGACATAAAGATCATGTCTTTAAAGATGTTTTTAAAATGTTATGATTATGAAATGAAACCCATTTATTTTATGCTATATGGATTGTTTATGAAATGATTGATGATAAAATATGTGGCTCACATGATATTAAAGACAAATTAATGGTGCGCCCGGATTGCACTCCAATGCATTGGGTAAAGACATAATCTCTAGATATGACCATTTTTAACGATGCCTTGGTGAATATGCTTGGTAATTTTTAATGACACCTTGGAGATGGACCTTGGTGAAACAGAAATGATTGTCTACGTTAAAATTTGTAGCCACATATTCATGTTATGAAACACGTTATATTTATTATGATATTCCTCATGATCTCGTTCTCATGATGTAAAGTTATTATTCCTGACTTCTGATGTATCTCAAGTTCTCATGTAAAATGTTTCCCGCGATTCCCTTTCTGGGCCTTTTTCTCACCCTTTCTGTTGATGTACGCTCCCAGGTTATGAGATGTTGTAATTAACTTATGATGAAAAAATGAAGAAGCCTTTCAAGTGTTTAAGAAGAATGTTTTTTTGTAATAATTTACTGGTTTCCAAGACACTAAACCTTAAAGATCCTGAGTTTTTTATAATGAAATGAATGTTGATGTGATAAAATTATGGGATTCTATAGTTGGTATCAAAGGATGGATTAGTTATTTGTGGAAATTAGGATACAAAAACTTTATGAAGAATCCTATAGAAAAGTTTAAATATAGAAAATCTTCCTGGTATTTTGGTGAGTATTGAGTAAGGGGTTTCCAAGCAAATACATCACTGTCTGGATACGAGCAGGTAGAGGTGGCTATGGAACATATGTACATAGGGGTAAAACTTGAAAACACCACTTTGAGCTAGACTCGAACGGGAACTGGTACACGACAACGGGCCTTCCTGTACTCTTGGTTATGACACTTCTGGGGGATATGATTTGGTCAATTCATAAACATTGTATGAACCATTATTAAAGGAACAATGATAAAATAAAATAAATATTCAATAAGAATATATCATCATGGATAACCTAGTTTGGAACCTAGGGGATCACATGTTAGGGTTTACTTTTCTTCTATAAGTTATCCTTTTATTCATTAAGTTCCTTTTCATTATTATTGGCTAAGTAATTAAGCCCCTAATTGTACATTATTTTCTTAGTTAATGGAAGGAAATGGAAGAACATGTCCCAACAACCAATGTGATTGGAAATGTGATGATTTTTTTTTTAATATGGCAAAGATGATTAGGGGATTAAAAGATTATTATTATTTTGGAAGACGTTCAGTATTTTGGGAACCCTATTTGATTGGGGTAAATAGATTACTATGGTATTTTCGTTGAGGAGTAAAGGTTGACTTATATTTTGAATAATCAATGAATTTAAGGTGGACTTATAGTAATTTAGGTTACTTATGGAAATGATTAACCTATCTTGGGGAAAATATGTTTAGGTTATATACTTTTTTTATAAGATGTTAGGAGTGGTTGATGTTATTTGGAAATGAATGATGAAGTTTATTTTGGAAGACTATGTTATCAAATCCTTCTTGTATTTGGGTTTCAATCATAGTTTGGTTTATTTTGAGGAATTTCAAGGGAATTTATTTATGGAATGGTCTATTAAGAACTTTGGGTAGTACCATGGAATTTTGAAGATTTAAAGAAGTTCCCCTTCCTATGGGATTATTTCTTTTTAAAGAGTTATTTTATCTTACCCTTTCTATTTTTTTGGATAATAGATGAAATATATAGTTAATCTGTGGTGTATTATCTGATTATCTAGAAGATGATTCTTGTGCATTAATGAGACCAAGTAGTTTTTAATGCTCATCGTTTGGAGAAAAGATTAGTTTTCATAGAAACTTATTAAAGGATGAAACAATACATGAAGGATGGTATATTTCCCTGTGTTTTATTCTATGTAGTAAATTATTTCCTCAAAACTATCAAAAGGATTGTAAAAAAAAATTATAACGTTTCCTACTGGGAAATAAAATGCCATTTAACCCATTATAATTTTGTGATTTTCTTATTGCTAACTTTCTCCTAATCATGTTTTCTATAACTCTCCCTCACAACATGACCCTTTGTTTTCTCCTCCATGTCCATGTTTTCCTATATGAAATATTACTATGGGTTAACTTGGGTAACCTTTTTCTTCCCTTTCTTTCTTTTAAAGTAAGAGTTTTACTAACTCTTTTTCCTATGTGGAACTTTCACTAAAATTTCTAATCCCGTTTTTTTAAAATAGTGAGGACCAATTTTTTAAGGGGGGAAGATTGTAATGACCCGAAATTTTGAATAAATATTGTTTCCTAATTTTGTGTGTTATATTATACTCAATAAAACTGTTTCATTTGATAACATGAGTATAATTAAAAAGAGATTTTTGGGTTTTGAATGGTATATGATCGTTGGTCAATATGACCACTGGAAACTAAACGTTTCGATTACTGTTTCTAATTATAAGTGATCTTGGTTAATTAATATAGAAAAAAGATTTGATGGCCTCATCCAGTAGTCTCGGGCCAATCAAAGCCCATCTAATAGAACATGGGAAATAGGTAGCACCACTGGGCTTTCCTCTGGACCAAACCCAAGCCAAACTTCATAGTGTGAAGCTAGAACAGAATCACCTTCATGAGAAGTTCAAATAGATATAAATTACTACTCATGCAATGTTGGCCGAGCCACCCAAAGAATATATAACCATAGCACACCTTACTCTTAGGTCCTAGGTTTGTGTTTTAAAGGGCTATGTAATGAGACCATAACTGCATTGTGTAATATTTTAAAATTATGTTCTCTTCTTATGGTGATGTTTTTGAATTTTTAAATGTCCGGATAAATATAGTATGCATATTTTTGATAAATTTTAGAAAAATGATATTTTAAAAATGTTTATGTAAACCTTAAATAATTATGAATGTTAAATGATTTTAAAAAAATTGTCTTCTACAATTATGTTCAGTACGAAATTTAGAATCTAATAAGATCAACTTAATTTTTGATGAATAGTAAATTATGAATAGTGCTTTTATGCTTAGGATTATTAATATGACCAAATGGATTTGTAATCTCACTTAAAGAAAGTATTAATATAATCAAGGCACCTTGATTAAGTAATGAGATTCAATAAAAATGGTAAATAACTGTTTCAGAAATTATTAGTCAAGTATTAGTTTTTTTGGGTGAATAGTGTTTTTTAGTAAAAAAATAAATTAAAATTATTTAGAAATTTATTTTTATAAAATGGATTTCATTTTTGAACTCAGAGCATCGATATTATGTTAAGGTAATATTTTGCGATTTTTCTGAAAAAAATGAATTTTCGGTGAATAGTTTATTTATTTAAAAATTAAATTAAAAATATTTAGAAAATTATTTTTATAAAATGGAGTTAATTTTTGAAATAATTTCATTTATATTTGGTTATGGTGAAACTTTGGGATTTTTCTGAGGAAGTTGAATTTTCAATGAATAGTAAAAAATACAATTTTAGGGTTTCAGTATATTTAATGACTTCATAACTGTGTCATGATGATGTCATGAGATATTTTAAGGGTCAGCCGACCAAAGTTGATGAATTATTGTATGGGGGCCTCATGTGGCCTAAATCCATTTGAAATACCAGGGGAGAGCCCATGGTTTTGAGAAAACCTCTTGTGAGGTGTCCCTTGGCCATTAATGCCTTGTCGCCTCACATTACCTATAAATACCCACCCTTTCCTCCTTTAGTTTTCACTCCCAACTCTCCCCCAATGAATCTCTCATCTCATTTACTCCCAATAAGTCCTATCAAGGATCCTCCAATCCCTCAAGGTCTCATAATTTGAGTTTTAAGATATACATTTTATGGTATGGGATCCTACCACTCTCTTTCTTTCCAAATACTCTCTTTTATGTCATTTATTTTATGATCAATGTTATTAGGTTGGAGGATGTTATTTAATATTAATACAACTGCACTTTTAATAATCATATGATTAGATACCCCCTATTGCTCTCATCAATTCGTTTTAAGGATGTTTAAGTGGCACCGTTAGGCTGCTGAATTTTTTGGGGATTCTTTCACCTTTCTCATTTTTCAAAGTTCTACTTTCATGTCAAGTCATTAAAGTTACATTTTATTATTTTGGGGTATGATATCTATATCTATCATACTTATCTTTTATGTTCATATGATGAGATAACCTATTTTATCTCATCAATTCATTTTTTTTAAGTTTAAGTGGTATCGTTAAGCTTCCGAATTTTTATTGGATTCTTTCAACTTTCTCAATTTTCAAAGTTCTTCTTTCATGTCAATTCTTTCAAGTTCTTTTTTATTATGTTGGGGTGATATATCTATATATATAGTACTGATATTTTATGTTCATATGATTAGAGACCCTATTTGTGCTCTTCATTTCATTTTTGTTGATGTTTATGTGGCGCCGTTAGGCTGCCAAATTTTTAATGGATTCTTTCACCTTTCTCAATTTTCAAAATTCTACTTTCATGTCAAGCCTTTCAAGTACCTTTTTATTATGTTGTGGTTTGATATCTATATCTGTAATACTTATATTCTATGTTCATATGATGAGAGACCTCATTTTATCTCATCAATTCGTTTTTGTTGAAGTTTAAGTGGCGCCGTTAGGCTGTCGAATTTTTAAGGGTTTTTTCCACCTTTCACATTTTTCAAAGATCTACATTCATGTCAAGTATTTAAAGTTAATTTTTATTATATTGGGGTATGATCTCTATATCTATCATACTTATATTTTATGTTCATATTATGAGATACCCTATTTGATCTCGTGAATTCATTTTTTTATGTTTAAGTGGCGCGGTTAGGCTGCCGAATTTTTAAAGAATTCTTTCACCATTCTCATTTTTAAAAGTTCTACTTTCATGTAATGTATTTAACGTACCTTTTTATTATTTTGGGGTATGATATATATATCTATCATTATGATATTTTATGTTCATTTTATGAGAGACCCTATTTGATCTCGTCAATTCATTTTTTTAAGATTAAGTGGCGTCGTTAGGCTGCCGAATTTTTAAGGGATTCTTTCACCTTCCTCATTTTCCAAGTTCTACATTCATTTCAAGTATTTCATGTTACTTTTAATTATTTTGAGGTATGATCTGTATATATATCAAACTTATCTTCTATGTTTATATGATAAGAGACCCTATTTGATCTCGTCAATTTATTTTTGTTGATGTTTAAGTGACGTCATTAGGCTGCCAAATTTTCATAAGAGAAATATTATTTTTGTCTTCCTTTCGTGTTCTTAATTTCATATGGTATACCGTTAAAATTTCCTTACCATGTTCTTAAATCCTTTATAATATGGCCCCCTAATTTTTTATGGATCATTTATGAGTGGGTAAACCATGTCCCCTCTCTTTTCAATGTTTTCTAAAACCCTGAAACATAGTCGTTATGTTGTAGAATTTCCGTCTCAAAATGTCTCTCTCTTATTCTAAAATTAATTTATTTTATTAAGTGAATACTCAATTCTCTTTCTTCTAAAGGTTATTAAAATATATACCAAAATTTTCTATTTTAAATTCTGGGATTTACATACCTGAGACCAGCTTTCCGTTTTCATGGTTTTAAAGTGACATAAAGATCATGTCTTTAAAACAGTTTTTAAAATGTTGTGATTATGAAATGAAACCCATCTCATTTATGCTATATGGGTTGTTTATGAAAATATTGATGATGATATATGTGTCTCACATGATAATAAATATAAATTAATGGTGCATCCTGATAGCGCTCCAATGCATTGGGTAAAGACTTAATCTCTTGAGATGACCATGTTTAATGACGTCTTGGTGAATAACCATGATAGTTTTTAATGATACCTTTGGGATGGACCTTGGTGAAATGGAAATGATTGTCTATATTAAATGTTATAGCCACATATTCAAGTTATGAAACACATTATTTTTATTATGATATGCCTCATGATCTCTTTCTCATGCATTAAAGTTATTTTTCATGACATTTGATGTATCTCAAGTTCTTAGGTAAAATGTTTCCCTTGTTTCCCTTACTTGTCCTTTTGCTCGCCCTTTCCGTTGATGTACGCTTCCAGGTTATGAGATGCTATAATGAACATAGGATGAACAAATGAAGAAGCCTTTCAAGTGTTTAAGAAGAATGTTTTTTTGTGTAATAAGTTCCTGGTTTCCAAGACACTGAACATTAAAGATCCTCGGTTTTTTATAATGAAAAGAAAGTTAATGTGATAAAATTTTGGGATGCTATAATAAACCCAAACCATTTAAGAAAATCATTCAAAAAATATTAATATTATTCAATTTATCCATTTTTTTGTAGAAATAAAATAAGATTATATTATATTTCCTATATTAAATTCAGAAACTAAATTTAAATAAAATGTTTTACAATATAATACATTTATACAAACTACATTATTATCATTAGTTATAAAAAAAAAATATCCCCTCTTATAAATATATATATCACATCTAAAAAGAGGAAATAATTTATATTGGTATTAATAATACAATATCAGGATCATAGAAAACATACACACCCATATCTTAGTCAACATTCATATCATATATATTATATGACACTCATTTGTGGCCTACAAATAGAGGAAAATGATTTAACTAATAAATTGATCTCTTAAAATAGATATTTAGAGTAATATCATATGAAAATTAATATACAAACACCATATTTTCCTAAAAATAAATTATCATGATTATATCACTCAAGGAATATTCACTTCCTCATTTCATTAAAAAACCATGGGGTACCCAAAATAATAATTTTTATTATAGTAACATATATTATAAATAAATTACATATATTAAAATCACATTAAATCACACAATTATGATAATTAAAATAATTAAAAATTTGTAATAGTATATGGATATTTATTTCTTTAATTTTATTATGATTAAAATCAATACCCATTTATATTAATTTAGGTCATTTATATTTTTTGTCAATAGCTTGATGACTCAAAAATAATATAAGTAATCTATAATTTTATCATAAGTAATTTTTTAAAGAAATAATTCTTTTATGTAATTTTTTTAGAAATCATTCATTTAAATAATATTTTATGATATAAAACCAAACTATCACAATTTTCTTTGGTGTTGATTTTCTATAAAATTATTCCCAACATGAATATTTATTATTTACATCCCTTTCCAATTCTTGATCGAATGTTATTTTTTCGTAATTATTGGATTTAAGTAGATAATAGGGGTTAAAATACACTATTTGTCAATTTTTATATTTTCTATATATTTATGTTAATTTGATTTTGAAAAAGTATTTTTTGTCAATTACCGTGTTTTATATTTTTTATATTCAATTTAATTTAAATTTATATTTTGTATCCCTATTAATTCTTCATATCTAACATTTTCAAATGATATATAATTTAATTTTAAAATCAAAATGAAGGATTATTTTTAAAAAATATCACCATCTCAATTCTTTTTGTGATTTTGTTTCAAAAAAAATTTATGAGAACAATTTTTGAGAAATTATATATCATGATGATCCTAACAATATAAATACCATTGATGTATGATATTTCTTGCATAAGATAGAAATTACCTAATTTTAAAAATATATGATGTCGTACAACTCCATAATTTTTATATCACTATATCTAATTTTTTGATCTATTTAAACTACTATGTCTTATTTATTGACTCAAAATTCATTATTTTAATTATCCAACTGTAAATATCACATGTAAGAAATTTTTAAATTATATTCATAATATATTATCTGGGGAAATATAATTATTTCTTGAACAATTGTAATAACTCAGAATTTTAGAATTTTACATCATTCATTAATGTTATTATTATTGATTATTATTAGCATATTGATATCAATTAGCTCAGTGAATTTGAGTGATGTTTAATTCATGAAAAATAAATAGAAATTTTCATTACCAGAAATGGTTGAAATATGATCATTACATTCCAATTTTTCCATGGAAGTTAATATCACTGATTTTAACATCAACCATGGTGATAATATAATAACATTTTAAATGAAAAATTTCATTTTATACCTTAACAGTGACGATGTTGAAAAATTTTAATAAATTTTAAAAAAGGAAATCATTTTTTTAATATTTTATTAAAAAATTACATTCATATTTAGTTATCATTCTATATGATATATGAACTAAATTATGAATTAATGAATACCTGTGTATATATATATTTATTCATTTATTTATATTCATCAGAAAATCTTGAGGATAAAAATTAATTTTATATTAATTTTATATTCTATAAAAACAATCATACATAAACAAAATATTTTAATTTATTACCGAATATTAATGAAAATGTTTTTTAAAATAATTCCATTATAATTCAAAAAGTGAATAAAACATAGGTAAATTAATTTTAAATCATGTTTTGTGAGGATAAAATATTTTTTAATAATTTATGTGTCACATTAGTTTATAATGGATGTTATGATAAAATAATATACCCACTCGATGTTGTCTAGAGAACAAAAAATTTAATGATAATAATATAAAATTGTGAATCGTAATGAAAATATTAAAACAAATTGTTTTGAAATTATCCTAAAGAATAATTTTTTTATATTATATCTGCATTTGTAGAAATATCAAGAAGAATGAATATTAATCAAGTGCTTGTTGATTATCAAAAATATCACTTATATAATATTCTATTCAATATCTTAAATAAATTTTTATAATTTTTATTATTCACATAAAATATTTTAACATTTACCATAAAAAAAATTTTATTGAAAACAATTTTCATCTTAATGTTTTTATAATAATGAATATCTTGATATATAAAAAATATTTTTTATTTAGAAATAATTTGTTGTAAATATAATGAGTTGTCACTCATCATTATTTGAATTAAATGACTCAATTTTTATTTTATTTTTATATAATTTATATTTATATTATCAATTATCGATACAATAAAATTAATCAAGCGGTATTTGTATAAATTTTATCTTAATTCTCATTAATATTTGATAAAGTAATTAATTATATGATATATACTGATCGTCAAATTTTATGATATGTAATGAATCTAATATGATTATTTCATGTCTCTACTCATGCATATGAATTTAAAATGAATTGTATAGTGTATCCTCTTCAAAGATGATATATTTTATGAAAAGATTTACAAATAAGTTTTAAATTATAAAACACCTACTTTGTGAATAAGGAAAATCATTTTCATTATAATATGAATTAATTTGTTGAGAATCAACCATCTGTTGTGGTTATTATAATGAAAATATTATTTTTTTAAATTTTTTTGTACACATTGAAGGTATTAATAAATGGAAACGGAAGAACATTAAGATCATATAGACATGAATATATATTAGTTTAAAATAAATTTTTAACAAAAAAATATCAATTAAAAACATTAAATAAACTAATATTTGAATGTTTTTATTAAAAATATTTCAATGTTAGAATAATCTAATGTATGTACACTAATAGTCCAAAGAAGTTTTCATTGTATCTTGATGAATTAATATATATTTATATACTGATTAAAATTAATTTAAATATATCTTTTTTAATTTTATAATTCTCACTGGAATATTTATAATGTTAATTATGTCATTGATAATGAATATAATAGAGAGATAATTGGTAATTGTGTTTTCAAACATAGGTATATAAAAAAATCATCACAAACAAAAAATATATTCTAATAAATTTTTTTAGCTACAATTGTGCACTATATATAATTCAATCATACATTTTAATCATTATGATCATTAATATTAAAATGTGTAATGCGTGACAAACTATTTATTTCATCCAGAATAAATTATAATTAAAACTATTGATATTAGTGTACATGAGAATCAATTTATCGATAAAAGTAGAGGAATCCCTAAGGTCGAAGAAAATGAATTTATGTTATTCATATACATAATATAAATTATCACATGTTAGGTAGTTATTATGAACAACCATTTTTGGAAGATATTTAATGGACACATACTGTTAACATAATTTATTTATTTTCTGATAATTTATTATTTTATTTACTTCTCAAAATGATTCTTTAATTATTGACTATGGAATTGAAATGGGGCACCGAGCTATATAAAAAATAAATATTACGAAAAACATGCATATTTTAAATGATCACTTATATTATTATTTTTCATGTTTGTACATGTTGCCTGATTATTATTTTTATTAAAATAAATATAAAACTAGACAGACTATCTATTAAATGCTCTAGTATACACATCGATCAGATTATTACAATACTTAATTTTGTTCTAATGTGGTTGATATAATTAATCTGAGAATACAATATTGATTTCAATATGATATGATAACATAGAATACTTTTTTATCATGTTTGGAATTAAATTATTATATTTTACATCTATAAAAAATGAATATTTTATAAATGATAATAATTTTTGTATATTTTCCTGGAAGATTCACTAGTATCAGATAAATTATGAGATCTCATTAACTGGTTTATATGATAAATTATAATTTATAAATCCCTTTCTAATCACATTTATCTCAAACAATTATATCATATATAGTAATAAAAATAATTTCCCAATAATAATGACAATATAAAATTCATGTAATCTTTACTATAATGATTTTTATCGAAATTACTATAACAAAAAATATATATGACTTAATTATTTGAATTTTTTTTACATGGAAATATTTTAAATGTCATTATTTATAAAATTTTTTATTAAAATTATTTTATGTTCTAATGAAATTTAAAATTTTTATCTAAAACAAATCCTTGAATACAACATCACTATGTGAATCCCAAATGGGATTAAATTTCTTGAACCATATTAAAAATTAATCCTCTTACCCCAATTGAGATAAATTATAATATGAGGTGTCCTATATGACATATATTTCATGAATATTTCATTTTACTATTTAATAAACAATGATATAAATCGTTTTTTTTTATTTCATGATTTATATTAATCAATGATTCCATAATAATCTTTATTTTTTTGGATAACATCAATTTCCTCTAACTGTTTAAAAAATTTATAATATTTTTTATGAGAAAATAATTTTAATGTTGTTTCATTTTAAAATAATCATCCTAATTGTAAAAAATTATATTAAGGGATAATATTATATATTTATATAAAGTATCAATATAATATTAACGATTTATTTTATTTGTGATATAATTATCACAAATGGATATCTTGATGATCAAGTTTATCCCAGAATTACTAAATATAAATAAATATATGTTTACCACAAATGGATATAAATGTAAATTTTAAATACCCCACCCTCCAAAAGATCATATCATAGGTTAATAATTGATAATGAAATATTATTGTTCTCGAGGAACACCTCTCATGGGCCACGTGTTAGTGAAATTCACGGAAGATATATAAATAATTCAGAAGGGGGGTATTTATATTAATATAAGTTTATTTATTAACATATAACATGAAAATTTAAATGAAAAACCATTTATTAAGATTAACAGTAATCCCAACACATTATAAATGTCATATATTACATTCTACATCAGAAAAAATAGAAAATCATCAATAGTGATCATAAAGCCCAATGGATCATAAAAAACTCATCGAACTAGTAATATCTACTTCAATAACCAACAAAAGTTTTTTGACTTAAAAAAGATAATATAAACATATATTGAGAATAACATGTATACATTGTAGTATCAACGTAGAAAAACAACAAGAAAAACAAGAAGAAATGTATTGATGAACAACAATATTAAAATCATACTACACATTCACCATTGATGGGTAAACATATTTTCTAATTATAATCACTTCATAATCCTAAAATAACAATTTAAATTAAGTAATTAATTTTATAAACCACACAGATATATATAAGCGAAAGTACCACACTAACTCATCTAATAAATTTATCACCCTCTTTCCATAATTACTCACTTAATGTTCAAATCCATTCCATATGTAATATTATAACTCCTGGAATCATATTATATCTATTTCGACATCAAATGTATCATAAAACCAAATTATCTTCCCCATCCCATAAGAATCCATCTGTATTCATGGAGGCTGTAATAGCTAATATGTATGAATTTATCCTCATTCCATTATATCACCTACATAAACACCAATTGGATGTCAAATCCCATATATCTGGATAAAAATATTTGTCATACCAAAATCCATTACAGCTTGTAGAATAAGGTATTGTAAAACATAGATGCATCACAAAACACTTATGAAAACATTATGTAGAATAATCAATTATTTTTTGGATATTATTATTCATCTTATGTCTAAATGAATAATTAATCCACTTATTATATTTCTATTAATATTGTTTAGGATATCACCAACCAAAACATTTGGGTGTCATTTTCACAAACATCACTAAGAAGATGTTTCTAAAAGCAGAAACTACGAAATATATCACTCACAATCCACAATAAGTGAAAATGTCTTTAACTAGGCTAATATGTCACTAAATTCACAAAGGCTCCCTATATACCAAAATTATGGTCATGGTCCCAATCCATAAAACAACAATGAAATAAATTTTTTTTGAATAAATAATCATTAATTAATATAATTTAGTATTTACATCCATGTCTTATAATTTAATCCTTCAAACCAATTCCTTGGTTAATATAAATCAGTGAAAGATATTATCATGATTTTAAACAAATATAAATGTAAATAATCAACTATTTTCATTAATGAAAACTATTCAACATTTTATTCTTTATCCATGAACTCTTTGACACAACATAAGCCACCACAAGAATCATCTACATGCCCTGAATAAGGTAAATCCATTTCATGATGTAGAAAATAATTCATATAAATAAAAACTATTCATCTATCCCACAAGATGGAATATTGAAATATTAATATTTCACAATAATAATTACTCAAATTGAATACGCCTTGACCACCTATATTCATTACATGGCCTTTACACAAAATATCAATCTGTATGACCATCATTGGAACCTACCATTACTTCCACCAGGAGTTCCAATTGCATTCTTAAAAATTAAATATACCGTAGAGTCGTTCCTCTTTCCCATTTCTTATCAAATAATTCCAACAAAACATGGTTATCAATGTAACGTTACAACCTGGGTACCACAAGAATGTTCATGAATCCAGTTCTCTACATGACCTCAAGCGTACTTCTCCTTACACTAGAGGATACCGATTAGGAGTGTGGTTCTGGTAAGTCTGTCATGGGGAGACTATAACCTCATTTATCAATGCAAAACACCACCAGAAATAAATTAATAATAAAGGAAGCAAATATATAACCAGAAAAATATTAATGTCACAAGACACAAAAACATGAAAACAATATGCAACTAAAATTGAAAACATTATATGTCAAATATATGGTTCAATGGTCTATAATGAAACTAATATTAAAGACACTAGGAAACCCCATGTGGGATCCAAACCACATCTAGTTCCGAACTCCATGCTCCATCCCCAATCAATAACCTATCCCAAGGCCTTTGCACTTATCCAGTCTTATAGAATTATAATCCATTTCGGTACTAATCAGTCATCCCAAATAGGGTGTGAGTACAACATTGTATTCCACCACAAATGGTGTATAAATCAATTCCAATCCAAATACAATGTATACTGTTCTATATAAAATATTTACAATACATAAACAACAAGTCATTAAATTATCATTTATTCTTATCTGACTACCTTAACTCAAGTGTTCTCAAGGATACCCATTCCTCAATACTTGCATCATCTTTTATTGGATCTTTAAGTGTCCCCTAGGTAATACTAAATCTTAATACCTTTTACCTTCCAAAGATCAAACTATTAATGGGGTTATGATATCCCAGTACCTGATTCAACTCATGAAGAAGCCTATTATTCTCATGTGAGGCCATAACACAGAGTTCTGCTATTTCCATTCATTAATTTCACAATTATAAGGCACATTTACATAGTTCCAAATGTCACAAACATAAGTTATATGATCATGATACCATACTTACTCCTCAACAAAATGACCATCTTCCCATTCTCTTAACTCATAAGTATAATGACCGTGTAACCATTTATACTTCTCAATTCAGATTTACCATGTTCCCATTCTCTTTCCCCATATGTATGATGATCATCTTACTATTTTCACTTCTATGTTTAGAATAATTGTGTTCCCAATCTTTATCAAATAATTAATTAAACAATTATGTTTCCATCCCAATACCAATACCAATTCAACATTTAGTTAAACCCATTCCTTCCATTAGTTAACTCAACAATTAAGTAAGTGCTTCAAACCATTAAATAAATCATCCATTAATTAATCAATACCAATATTCATATTTTATAATTTATTTTCTAGAATTAATTATCTCATTCTATTATCAATTTTCCAAAATTAATAACAAAATTTATTATATATATCATATTTTTTATGGAACATAATTGATCCACAATTAACTATATCAACATAGCCATTTTATTATCTCATAATTAATTATCTAGATTACAATCCCTAAATATTATAATAAATTTCTCCTAAATAATTAACTAATTGGTCAGTCCCTTAGTTTCATGATTTGTTCCCCAATTAATAACTTATTTCAGAAAATTTCAATAACTCAATTGGTCAATTTAATAAAACCAATTCAATAAAAAAATTAATAACATATTATATAGATTATAAAATCTTGAATATACATATCGAATCAAGGACATTGGGAATTATATTTATACCACCTACCTTGATTTGTTGATGGGCGTTCACTTCATGAAAATCCCCAAAATCTGAGGAGCATAATGATGTTGATAAAATATTCAGATGTAAATCCATAAACAAAAATAAATATCAAAGACATAATGATATCATAAATCTAGATCTAGATCCCAAATTCAAGATCTATAACTCACCCCATAGTTATAGATACAATGAAATATAGGATATCTTCTACGAAAAGATCTAGGAATAGATAAGAAAGAGCAGGATACATATCATGATGAGATCCACATACTTGCATAAGGGAGAATCATCAATTCAGAAATTGAATATTGAATAATAGAGGTTTTACGGCTTTGGAAACCCTATAGAATTCTTTGGGATCACCCAAAATCATCATGTCTCAAGATAAGGATTAATATGAGTTGTTTCAGTGGTTTGGGGGATTATAAAACCAATTTTCAAATAAATAAAAACCATGTGCATAGATTATTTCTCAGTGGAACATGATTAAGGGAAACCGTGAGCCAACTTTGTGGACCGCATTGTTAAGGGTTTCAAAATACCTGGGGTTTGTGCCCACAGTTTGTCAAACCATACACTGACCATGTGAACCTCTCTGCCTGGGTTCGCATGATTAGCTAGTCTAGGTGCACAGTTTACCTTATTTATGTGCCAACCATTCAAAAACCCATTTTCTCATATTTATTCATAAAACTCCACCAAAACGAACCCTAATCTATAACTCAATCATGGGTACTTATACAAGAATTTAATTACCTGAAATATCATGTGAGGTAACTCCAGAAATGTTTTGGATATTACAAACTACACACCATATAACTACTCATCATTTATTTGTACCACTATGTCATTCTATAATTCAGAGCCAAAAAGATCGACCCATTGAGACCTCATATCTGATTATTTTTTCTATTTTTCTATTGAACACATCCATGTTTCCATATAACAAAAACTATAGTCATGGTCTTTACTCGCATCATTTTTCAATGCGATCCAACACACATGTGAGATGATCCTAAAAGGACGTATCTATCAGAAGCTCAAACCATTCCACATCGATCACATGACAATGTTTTTGGTGAAACCATTGATATTATGGTATATGAAAAACATCATTCGTGTCAATTTATATCTGTGGAAGAGGCAGTCAATATAACACTGAGCAGATTCTTTCTAATAACTTAAATAGTCTTACAAACCTGGGCACCAATATTCCCTACTTCAATATCTTATGGTGATCCATCCTAGTTGAAACATAAAGGAACACACTATCACCCCATAATAAGTCTGGGAGTTTTCTCTATCTGTCAGCATCGGAATTACATCTACACTAATCCATATCTATACATTTCTAAAACAACTATACATGATCCTTTGAATCCTCTATGAGACTATTTCCTAAAAGCTATAAATCCATAGATTCCATCCAGCATTGTAGTGATCTACATGTCCTACCATAAATATTCCTAAATGGTGACATCTTTATAGTTTCTTGATAACTTTTTTATAGGCTAAATGATCTAAATCCAAGTTATTCTTCCATGATCCACTGAATCCAAGCACACGTGCCCATAGATAATCCTCAAGCACATGTGTAGTGGGTTACAAAAGACCATCTCTCTTTGGGTGGAAATTCGTACATAATAATACCTGTGTGCCAAATGATTTCACCCTAACCTATCAAAATCATGAATAAAATCATGAATTGCTATCTAAAACTGTAGTCTGTGGAAATCCAGGGAGACAGACTATCTTCTGAATGTAATGTTCTCCCAACTATTCTTCTTTAATGGTTTCCTTTATATGTAGAAAATGTTTTACCTTTTTCAATAGATCTATAATGACCCAGATAGTTTCATTATATCTAATAATCTTAGAGAGACCCAACCCAAAATATATGGTCTTATGTCCCACTACCATTACATAATAATAAGTGGTTATAGTATACCTCTAGGACATTGATGCTCCGCCTTGACTAGATGACAGGTGAAGCATATTGTCCCAAACCATGTTATCTACTTTTTCATGTCTCAAAACAAAAAAAAAATCATAGGCCATGTTACATTTTGGTTACAAATGGATGCATCACGCACTTCGAGTCATGAAATTTTAGTATAAGCTACTCTTGCATCCTCATAGGTACCAAAACTGGATTCTTCACATATTTTATATCATATTCGTTTATCCACCAATATTAAGATGTCTCCCAACCTTCAAATATTTACAAAAAGGACAATAAAATTGGATCCTCATACTGTTTATCACTGATCTTTTTCAAAATTGTAAACCTCACTATAACTAAATCCCGAATCATCTACTCATAAATCTCTTGAACCACCACATGCATTTTAGATTGCATGGTAATCATCTTCCACTATTCACTCAAGTCTTGAACCATATGAGTCTTAGTTTTCCTTCACAAGGTATCATTCATACTATTTCCCTTCTTGGTTGTATATGTTTGTTCAAAAGTGAAAGACAGCATATTTTGAACCCATATTCGCTACCTAAGATTAAAATAACACAATGAAAATATATAATTCAAGCTCTTATGATATGTATAGAAATTAAACTTCTCCAACAAAATATAATGACTCCAATACATAAGAGAATAAACCAATGTTTCCAATTTGAGGTTTTGCATTGGGTAATTCCATTCATCAGTCCTTGACTACTGAGACCCATATTCCCCAAATCGATCTCCCTGATTCAGCACGACACCATGTCTTATCCCAGAAGATTCACAATAAATTGTATATTCGAAACCTAACTTAGGTAGGATCAAAATTCGCGCAGATGAAAAGATCTTATTCAACATTAGAAGAGTTCTATAAAATTCCTATAATCATTCAAAATTGAATCCATTTTTGGTCATGCCTGAATGTGACAATACCAGAAAACAAAAGTATTAGATTAATCTATTATAATATCCAGATATTAAAGGAAATCATTGGATATAAAAAAGATTTTTGGTTTCCCCTAAGAAAACTCTTCTAGAACATTCTCTAGGTCGATGGACAAACATTCCTCTAAGATGATTTTCCCTAAGAAGTCTACATGGTGAATCCAAAACATACAATTTGATAACAAGGTGTATAACTAATTCAATCTCAAGTGTACCGAGGAAAATGTTAAGATGTTAGACATGATCATCCTGAGTGTTGGAGTACATCAAGATGTTATCTAAAAACACCACCACAAACTAATCTAGATGTGGATGATGGATCATGGTTATCAAGGTCATAAAATTTTTTAGTTCATTTCCCAAATGAAATGACATTGAAATAAACTCATAAATGTCATACCTACTTCTGAAATTAGTACTCTATATATCATAACTCCGAAATATCAAATGGTGATACCATGATCTCTAATTAATTATTGAGAACACACAAGATCCTGAAAATTGGTCAAATTGTTCATTAATATGTGAAAATGATATCTATTCTTCACATTCATCATGTTCAACAACTGGTAATGGACACATAAGCATAAACCCAAATTAGCCTTTTTTATGAAAAAAATATGTGATTCCCATGGTGACATACTTGGATGGATAAATCCGTTATCTTCTAAATATTCTAACTGAGTCTTGTTCTTTTGAATCTCAGTCTGTGCCAATATGAAAAGTGTAATAGTTACTAGAACAACTCCTTGAATGATTTCAACAATTAATTCCACATCTCTCCCATGTGGTATCCCTGATAAGTCTTCAGAAAATACATCCTGAAACAGTTCCACTACTGGTGGAAGGGAATATTTCTGAACAACCCCATCATCCAACAATAGAATGGCAACAAGGGTAGTGATCACTCACAGTTTCTTAGTAGTTGGCCTTCTTGGATAGGCTAAATATCCCACTCTCCACAACGAATATGCTGCTCACCATTAGGAGTGGTAAATGTAACCCTCCTAGAGTAACAATTACTATGGACTCGGTAGGTGACTAGCCAGTCCATACCCATTATTTGGTTGAAGCTGATCGTAACAAGAACATATATATCCCATAGGAAAAAAAATTCCCCATTATCAAGTGGACATCCATTGAAAAGAAATATATCTCTAGATCATACTCCCTTTAGTGTATCTATAGTCATTACCTTGCTATAAACAACATTGTCTAGATCAAACTATTAACATGTTTTGCAGATTTTAATGAATGAGAGGAACCAATATCAAAAAAGGCAGTTGATAAAGTAGAATCTACTTGAATAGTACCTCTCCTTGTCAATTGTATAGGTTCTCTATCAAGAATTGTTGGTTTTAATGCATATAATTGTGTTTCCCCAACTCTTAGTGATGTTTTATGACTACCCTGAGTAGCACCACTCTACTGATGTGGATCTCCTACCAAGAATCACCACATCTACTACCTCTACCACCACATTAAGTAGAACTCCAACAACCGGTCTGATTGGGTGTAAAGAATCCTTTTTCCATACTCTGACTCTGCATGCATGCTTCTTCAGTACCCATCTGTCATTGTGACCAATAAAATTTCTATAGATTTCCTATCTTTAAGAATGATTGACACTCTAATAGTGTTCCAGAATAATGTTGATGAAATTTCCCTGACCTACCACACTGATGACAGATAACCCTAGTAAGGTCTTATCCAACCAACCCTCCTGTCTACATACTCTAAATCCTATTATATTGGCTAAAGTTTTCATAATGGTTCTTTATGATCTCAAAAGTCAAACCTCATGATCATCCCGCAATAATAACATTTCCAGCACTGGAAGCCTCCCTCATCTTCCCATAAACAATAAGAGCTCAATCTACCACTTCCATAAAAATTATTAGCTTAAATATATTCACCAAGGAAATAATATCACACTTATTTACATCCTGAAAATTTTTCACCATAGCGTCATAATATCCTTCTCACATTGAATCAAAGAATTTTAGATCTGTGTAGCATCCATGATAGCCTATCACCAACATGCTCCCCTGCGATAGATGAATTAACTCATTAGCTTTATCTTTTATCATTGTCTTGGGATTAAAGTGTTCTATGAACCCCTCCTAGAAGTACTTTTATAACATACCATCAGTCTATCCAGTTTGAACCAAAAAGTCCCACAAGTTCTTCATTGATCCTTATACCATATAAGAGGCCGACATTCCCTTACTCTCATCAAGAGTATCAAATGGACATGTATTTTCAATATGGACTCGACCCAAAATTCATGTCCCTGAGGTCCTCCCAATACAGTAAAAGTTATAGGGTATTAAAACTAAAAATACCTTGTAAACTCAAACATAATTCTCACAACCCACCCTAGGTCACTTTCCATGAATTTCAAAAGAGAGCGATGTTCTATCAAAATGCCACCCCTTTATCTACAGCAGGAAGAATCAGTGCCTCATGTTCCCTCATTGGATAATCATTCCTAGGGACACCCCTTAGTCTTCCCTCAACATGAATCATGGAGGCATAATCTCTATTGATCCAAAAACACATTACGTGTCTCATATCACTACCTTATCATAATTTCGTTTGATGAAATTATCACAAAAATTCTTTTCCCCATCATGCCACATAGTCAAAATTGTATCTCTATCACTAGCCATAACCACCCTACTCTCATGTTTTTGATAGCAATGGTTAAAACACTATCAAACTCAAGATTCTCATTTAGACGCCCAATTATTATCATTTTCCATCATTTTAAATCATACCGAATTCATGTTAGGTTCCATTTTTCATTTTAATATCACAGAAAAGGAAAATAGATCATGTATAACAACATACCCATAACCTGTTTTCCCAAGAGTGCCTAAATTGATGCATTTCCCAATAACCCTTAGTGCCAAGAATGATTCTTGTAGACTCAACTCTAATAAAATTTTGGGCCACAAATCAATAATAATAAATTCTCAGAAATAATAATCACATCACACCACAAATGTGTCAGCTAGGGTGGAATAATATTCAACAATAAAAACAAATATAAATAACAAAAATTCCACCCTAAGTACTGGGGGTTTCCCCATACATGGGTTTTCAACTCCCATGAATGAGCTCATTACCAAGCCCAAACTCTTCCAAGTATCATATCTACATTTTCAAAATAGTAATACAATAGAAGAAGAAGAAGGAAAATTGGACCTTTGATACCACATTGTAATGTCCAGACCTGGGTGTCATGCGATAGTGCCCCGACTAGGTTTTTCACATGACCTCAAGCATGCCTCCCCGTACACTAGAGGATAACAATTATCATCAATGGTCTTGTATGTTAGTCATGGGAATACTATAACCTAATTTATCAAGGTAAAAAACTATAGGAAATAAATAAACAAACGTGGAAACATGAATATAACCATAAAAATACTCATGTCACAAGATAACAAAACAGGATAATAGTACTCAACTAAAAGGTAAAGCATGATATTCCAAAATAAATGTCATGTGTCTATAATGAAACTGAATATATAGACATTAAGGATTCACAATAGGGTTTCAAACAATGTTTGGGTCCCACCCCTAAGATCTAACCCCAACTACCCACCTATTCCATGGACTTTTCCCTTATCCAGTCCTACAACAATATAATCTAGTTTTGTGCAGATCAAGATGACCGAATAGGGTGTGAGTACAACTCACTATTCATCCACCAATGGTGGCTAAGAAAATTCTAGTCAAAATATAGTGTATTCAGTTTGATATGAAATATTTACAATGCATAAATAACTAGTTATTACATTATTATTTATTCTTATCTGACTATAATAACTCCTAGGATCCGAAGGATAACCATACCACAACACAAAATTCACATTATTATAGAGCCCAATGTTATCTCTAGGTAATTCCATATAATAATAGATATTTTTTTTGAAAAATGATGTATTCTAGGTTCAATTATATCTTAGTACAAGATTCGACAAATGTCGTAGTCTAATATTCTTGTGTGAGACCATAATTAAGAGTAATATTATTTATATTCTTTAATTTCAATTTTATAGGCCACATTTCCAAAGATACTAATATCCCAAACATGAGTAATATGATCATGTTACCATTATTACTCTTCAATAGGATAACCATGTTCTCATTCTCTTTATTCATAAGTATAATGACCATGTTACCATGAATACTTCTCAACTTAGAATGACCATGTTCCCATTCACTTTACTCATAAGTCTAATGACCATGTTACCATTTGTTCATATCTATTTTAGAATAACCACTTTCCCATTCTTCATCACATAATTAATTTACCAATTAATTATCCATCCCAATCCCATTAATAATTAAACAATTAATTAAACAAATTCATTTCAATTGTTAAACCAACAATTAACATAGTGATTCAAACAATTAATTAATTAATAAATTCATTAATCAATATCACCATTAATATTCCAAAATTAATTTTATAGAAATAATTATTTCATTATAATATCAATTTTCTCTAATATTTCCCACAATCAATTACCCAGATTTTCAATGGGGTATAATTAATCGACAACTTACTATCTCAACTTAGCCATTTCAAAATATCTTAATTAATCCCCCTAATTAATTATATTGATTAAAACACCTATAGTTTATAAGAAATTTATCTTAATTAATTACCTAATATGGAATCCCTTTAGTCACATGAATAATTCACAATTAATCACATATTTCAAAAAAGATTCGATAACTCAATTAGTCTTTCTAATAAATCCAATTCAAGAATATCAATTGATAAAGGATGCCAAAAATTCTAAAATCTTGAATATATATACATATATATATTCTATAACTAATGGAATTTTATATACACCACCTACCTCGATTCATTGTTGGAATTTCTCTAAAAATAAATCCCCAAAATCTGAGTAGTGCAACAATGTTGATAAAATATCCGGATCTAAATCCCAAAACCAAAATCATGATTTAATAAGTCAGGATCTAGATCTACACTCCTAGATCTAGATATCACCAAATATGATTATATCCAAGGAAACATAGGATATCTTCCTTAAAGATACCATGAAAGAGATAAGAATGAACTAGATACGCATCAGGATGAGATCCATTTTTAGGGGGAAGATATGATCTTTGATTTGGGATTTTAATCTTAAAGAACGGAGGTAAGAAGACCATGAAACCCTTTAGAATGATTTGGGATCAAAAAATAATCAAGTCCCAATAAAAGGTCTAATAGTAGGTGTTTCGAGGGTTAATTGAATTTTAAACAATATTTTTATATAAATAAAAACAATTCACATGGTTTCCTGGGTTGGGGAACACGGTTGAGAGAAACTGTGCCCCAATCATGTAGACCTCACTGTCCAGGGTCGCATGCTTTCCAATGTTTGGTAACACATTTTGTAAAAACATGAACTAACTATTTGAACCTCATTCTACTTGGGTCCAAATGGTTAGCTGGGTTGGGTTCAAAATTTTACTTAACTATGTGCTACCGGTGCACATACACATTTTCTCAAATTTCATCCTAAAACACCACCCAAATGCACTCCAAGTCATAACCCCATAAAAGGGTAATTAAATAATACAAAATGTACCATAAATCACACCCAATATGACTCTATAAATAGTAAGGATATTAAAACAAATTAATCACATGAGTGATATTAATCAATAGATCATAACTATATTTTGAATGATTTTTTTTTTGCAACACAAGCAGGGGAGACAAAGGATATGAAGTCGTAGTAATCCTACCTCCAATGAGACAAAATTGTATAATTTATCCATGAACATGTATTTATTATTATAAAATCATTTTAATATCGTCATGACTTAATGAATTTAACATGAATATGTTTTTCAAAATAAGGAATCAAAAGGTATTATATTATAATTCCCATAAAAATATAATCTTTCTTTTAGTAATGTTATCTTTTTTTAAATAATCCCAAAATATTAGTTCTTTTTCTATTCATGAACCATTCATATAATATTTTAGGATAATTTTATTTATGATATTATCTTACAAAATAATATAATCTAAACAAAAAAATAATATTAAAATACTACTAAATTGATAAAAAAAAGCTAGTAAATTTAAATGATAACATTAAAAAATTCATAAACAACTATGAATCACAATTGAAATAACATTTTTAAATCATTGCCTAACTAATAATTAAATATCTATAAATATCCATAATTATCCTTTTCCCACACTCTATTTTCTAAAACAATTAAAATATAACTCATCTCATATTATTAATCATTTTAACAATATATCACATGATTATCCTTTTAACTCAAAATATTAATATCTAGTATGTAAAATAAAACTTTTTAATTAATAAAAAATTAATCATATATTATATAGAATGATTCTAATTCATAGTAAACTTTTATTTCAATTTAATTAATAATATTTTGACATGTAATAATTCAATGAATATTTTTTCTGAGTAGTGTGTGATTAATAGATTCTAACCACATTTCATGCATTTCAGGTCAATTTTTATTAATTTTTATAAAATAAAATTAAACTAAACATATATCGTTATAGGTTATTCATTTCCTTCTTCTCATATAATTTCCATATTATTATAAAACAAATTAATATTTTACATTATCTTTTATAATACTTCACTTATCTATTAATGTACAAATCAAGGTTATTATCATTATAGATCAATTTCATTACATAAAAATATTCATTAAATATTTTTTATGGTGTTGTATTAACTATAAGAATATTTGATATTTTTTCTATAAAAATGAAAAAATTATTCATACTGGGTAAGATTATTTGTATAATATGTTTTTTTTAAATGAAAAAATTTTAATTTTTAAATTTAAATTTGATAAATGGATATATTTTTTATATGAAAAATTAATAATTACCATATATATTATTTTGGAAAAACTTCTAAAAATTTGATATTGGGTTTAATATTAAAAGATAAAAAAAAATTATGGAATCTTAATTATTTTTTAGGTATTTACAATGTCTTAATATTTTAATTGGTTTTAAAATATAAATATATCACTTTCATGAATAAAACTTAAAATAGAGTCTTTACTATCAATATTAACCTTTATTCAAGTAAAAAACTATAATTAAATAAGGAAATATTTATAAAATAGTTATTATTGTTTCATTTTCAGATTTTGAGATAAAGATATGAAATATATAGAAATAGAATTAAAAAGTAATATTTTATTAAAATAAATCTTCAAAAAAAATTAATTGTGTCACTTTTATGGGTCGTTATTTTGATTGTTAAAATTTTTAAAAAGTCAGTTTCAATAAAATGACTAAAAAACATAATAGAGTAGGAAATAAAATGGTAAGTGTAAAAATTTACTAAAAAAAATTTATAAATAAAATTGAACATTCATATTTAGACCTCATATCATCTCATATAAAATGATTTTAAATTTTTGATCTGTTTGGATTGAATAAAAAAATATGATAATATAATCAATTAAATTGTTCCAGTTGTGTATTCTATCTCGTTTATTAATAAAAACCTTTATCGTATATTTTGTACACATCAAGACACACATATCATGGCTAATAAATTTATTAATCCCATTAATAATAGAACCCCCCACATATTATAGGTCATGATTTAATGACACTATTGTATTGTGAATGTTTTATTTATAATCCTATTGAGGTTGTATTATGATGAGCTATAGTTCAAAATCATGGGATCTCATTTTATTTATTCACCTCCATGAAATCACTCTTAAAAATTTTCATATAATAAAATTGTTATCGAAAATATAATTAATGATATTCAGATTATTTTATAAACCATTATATTCCTTGCAACCATCTAACACAAAAATTAAAATGTCTTGCATTCAAAAGTGTGGACTACCACCTCAAAAAAATGATAAATTTCATTTTTCATCAATAGAACATATGGATTTTCAAATTAATATATCCATAATAAATATTATGATATATATATATATATTAATATATATATATATATTCTATTTATTTATTTTCAATGTAATAGAAAATAAAAACACAATCCATGTGTATGAGTAGAGTACGACCTCACAAAAAAAATATTTTATTTTTCACGTCCTCCTCATTATATTTTTATATATTGATGTATTTGTTGAATTAATATAATATATATTATTTATTTATTATAGAATAATTATTATAATATATATATATTATTTCTCTCAATTTATTTTAAATTTGGAATGTTTCATCTGTGTATGATCAGAATATAATCCCTATATCATATCATAATTTATTTATCATAATCTTCTAATCCGTATAGTTAAAAAATAATAAATAATGATAATAATAACATTTTTAATATTTAATATAGGTTATAATGTTGATCTATATGACCAAATTCAACCTACCAATTCCATTGATAATATAGAAGAGGAATGTTTTCAAAACATATGACATGAACCAATATAATTAAATAATTATTTATGACACTAGTATTAGTGAAAAAATTAATAATAAACATTTGAAATGTTGATATAAAATAAAATAATCAAAATAATTTTATAATTTTTAATGATAAAGAATATATATAACATTTTAGACTCCAAGTAAGGGAATCCTAACTTAAAACAAAATTTTAAATTTTTTAATTATTTAATTTTACATTATTTTTTCTCTATGTATATATAATTCAAAAAATTTCAAGAATGTGTTTAGATTTCTATAAAAAATATAATATAAATATTAGAACTCATTTTGCATTCATTAAATGCCTTTCATAAGTAATAATTTTTTTAAATTTTAGACATGACATTTTGAACATCATTACAAAATGGAAAAAAATAATGTACATTTTTAGGATAATACATTGCCAATGGATTTATCCCAACACTATAATTATTATTTAATAATTTCATTCCCCTGTATAACGTGATAATTTCTTCAAATTTAGAAAATTACTTCCTTCATTGGGGTTACTTTAGATTTCAAAAATGTATTTTTATTGTTAATTGATCAATTTTCAAAAAAAAATTATTATGAGATGAAAAGTATATTTTTATGAATTTGATGAAGTAAATATAATATTTAATGGATTTCATGTATGTTATGTAAATTTCAAATTGATTTTAACGAATATTTATCCTCATATATCTCTTTAATGAATTGGATAATGATTACGGTATCCAAATAATATTTATAAAAATAACAATGAATTTTTTCCATATACAAGGGTTCTTATAAGAGTTCTATTATGATGATATCCTATGTAAACTATTTGAATTTTCTATGATCTCTAATTATTTTTCATCAAAAACCTTTAATATTATATGTTAAGATAATAAGATTTTAAATAAAGTATTAAATTTTCAATTAAATTGAAAATGATTATTTTTTTAATAATATGTTTATATGGGATATTGTTTCTTCAAGTGAACCACATGATATATATTTTTCCTTTATGTTTTATTGTGTTGTTATTTATCATAATTTTATTTTAGTAATTACGATTTCTTTTATATGTAAATGATTATTATTTGTCAATGTTTATTATGTTAGAGATAATGTATCTTATATGATATCACAGTTTTGAAATAGGATAATCATGTTATTTTTTTATTTAATTTAATGAGACTTTTTTCACATACATAATTTATAAATTCATTTCACATGGTTTAAAATTGATAAGAAAAATGATGATGTTATTTTTATAGTTTTAAATAATTTTTATGAAAAGAAAAAAATTTCATTCTCAATGTACTCTATTGTGAATGAAATTTATACTACGTGGATGTTCCCAGTTTGTATTGAATGAGACTATAATTTAAGAGTTATTACCAAGTTGTCTAAAATATTTAATTTTAAAAGGCCCTGCAGAAAGAATAAATAAAAACATTGATATAAAGGTAAATATTATATAATGTTTTAATATATTGTCCTTATACATTGTTTTTAAGGAAAGGCTTAAATTTTTTAGAAATAAGAATAATATTAATAGAATACCCATGAGTGATTATACATTTTCGTTTTATTGAAATGATATATAATTATAAATTTTCCATGTTTATTTATATAAACCATGTCTTTTCATAATTATTTTTCATAAATTAGATAGGGAAGTTGACGTAGTAATGAATCAATAAGAAATTATCCTCATAAATCAACATCCTATAATGGATTGAATTGGAACAAACTGATTAGTTGTTTTTTATCAATTGATAAATGATATAAATATTTGGTTAATTGAAGTGAGATAGAAAACCTGTTCAATATAGTGGGATGCGTAAATTGTAGATAAATTTATGAAACATTATTTAGTGTATCATCTGCCCTGGTGATGGATAATGTATGGGTTAAACAGTCGGAGAGGATATTCAATATAAATGATATTTAAAAACATCATAAGTTAAAATTTTATACAATAAATTTTGATGGTGAAGTTGATCAATAGTTGACATTGTTTGAGTATATCACGGAAAAAGAAGGAAATTATTACTCGGAATGGGAATAATTTTACAATACATTCACTAAGAGGCATATTCACAATTATTATTGTCATAAAATTGTAAATAAATTCATTGAATAGATCTATGATGATGATGATTATTTATCCATATATGAAGAAAACATTCCATGTTTGGGATGGTACACAACAAATATCTCTTAAGATATTGAACATAAATCTAATAATTCTTTCGTATGATTGAAATACTGATATCAATGTATATTAGATTTATATGATGTATAATGTTATTCAAAACATGTTCAATATTTAGAGATTATTGAATTGTATTGTGGGTGAAATCTATGTATTACATCATAATTATACGAAATTATGGTCTAAATAAAAGGTAATTTGGAAGCATCTTTTGAAGAAATCCAAATATATAAAAATAATGTTTCCTTTATATGATAATAATTGTAAAATTAAACCTATGTAATATATTTGGAAGAATGTAAAGTATTTTTAATGTGGAATGACTAGTGATGTAGCTTATGAATATGAAATAAAGGAGGATAATATAGTTCATTATAATATTAACTATTATATTTTGTCATTTCAAATTCTAATGATATGTGTAATTATGAATGTACATGTTTATAAATAAGAAAAAAAATATAAAGTAAACCATGTTTACTAAAATAAATATGTGTCTAAATACATTTAAAATAAATTAATAGATTTTAGATTATACAATGATGGGGTTACAACTTTGTTGAGAAATGTATTTATACTAGGTTGATATGAGATCTTGGTGACATCTGGTGAAATTAAGGGATGATATATTATAAAAATGAAATTTTGAACTCAGTATGGGAAATATTTATTTATGGTTACACACATTTAGTTGAAAATTTCTATTGTTATACATACGATATATAAGAATATATTTTTCTATTATTATTTGGATTAATTATAGGAACTTTTCAATTATATGTTTTCAATACAATAGTATATGTGTATCATGAAAAACACATATTTATTCATCTTCATTTCATGAAAGAAATGAAATTATTTGGATTATTTAGTAAATTTGAATTTTTTTTCTGAATGATATGATTGCATTGATATATTGTAAATAATATGAAATAACTTGTTATGCCACTAAAATGAAACTTGTTCATGATTCATCATGACCATAGAATTTAAGATGTATTTATAGTTTTCATAGATAATTTGGTTAATAAAAATGGTTTTTTTAAATAATCTATTTCCAGTCCCAGAAATTCTGATAATTTGTAAGGGTTTTAAATTCATAATGATGAATAAATGTGATAAGTGATAATATTACCTATGGATAAGTTTCTTAAAAGTTAAATTTGTGACACAATAATACAAATTTTTTTTGTTTTTTATCGATTGTTATAAATAATTGAATATAATTGGTTGTGTTCTAATTCATAATCATCAGGTTGTTGATTATGATTTATGCTAAATAAATCCTCATGATCTAAATTATCCTACACGTTAACTTTAACTAAATTATGTGGTTTTTCATTAAAATTATATAAAAAATACTTATATAGATTAATGTGTGATATATATATTTATCTTAATAGTTTGATATATATAATAACATTGAAATATTTTAACATGTGGTAGAGAATATTGGTTAAACTAATTAGTAATTGTTATTTTATAATTAATTATAATATATTAAAGATTAATCATGTGTCAATTAAACTAATTCAAAAACATAATGTGTTATTATGATGACCCAATTATAAACATTATGTATTCATGTGTTATATGTTAAAAACATATTATATTATATATGATGAACTTTTTAGGTATATATTTTTAGATAATTATGCCAGAACTCATACATAACAAAACTATAAAATATAAACTGGAAAATTCCAATAAATATCCTTTTTCCAACCATATAAATCATATAAAACAAAATATGCCTTATTTTAATGAAAACACATCACAACATTCAAAATGACATATTTACTTCCCTAACCCATTCAGAAATCCCATTAAAATATTTTAAAAATGTGGGATGTGAATAAAATTTTCAATAAGGGGCATAGAGATATCCATTACTATACTAAAAACATGATATATCTTGTAATGTTTACATATATCTTTAATTTTCAATGATTATATGAGAAAAACAGTTTTTTTCATGAAAAACAAATATGATCTCTACTCAATGAGATCCTTAAAAACCCAAATAATGAAATTAAAAACACTTTTTTGGTAACATATATTATTACATTCATAACCAATTGTAATACAATATTTGAAATAACTAATTAATAGTTAAATATATAGGATAAATCCAATATTAACTAAATCCTTATTTCGTAACAATACAAAAAAAATGAAAAAATTTATTGGATCACTATATTTTCACCCCCAACATTTAATCTATAATTGGCTCACCCGATTCTATCCAAGAACACTCTTTATATAATCTATAACGAGCTCACCTAATGCTATCTGGGTGCACCCATTTCTCATATATAATTATTAAGTAACACATTACCAATAAAAAATTATGATTCTAATTTTCAATCATCCAAAAAAAAAACTTTTAATCTCATAAGAAATAAACATTTTGATTTCAAGATAAGGGTTTCAAAATATATCCATTTTCAATAATAATATAATATTTTCATTGGATACCTCATTATCAATAACAAAATATCAAAAAAGGGTATATTTTTATTCTTTTATTAACACGTGAATTATTTCAAATGAATCTAGACATAAAATAATGGTCATACAGGCATAAAATTTCATTGTTTCTATATACATCAAAAATAGATTATTCCACTTTATGTTCTCCAAAATATTGCCTATACAAATTTATTCATTTTGAAAATAAATGGAAATATAAAAAACCTATTAAATTTTCTTTATAAATTATTATATTTTATTGTAAAATCACTTATTATATCATTTTATAAAACTGTGACATGGAAGAGAAATATATTTTTAAGGAAAAAATTAATAGAGTAATTTTTTTTGAAAAAAATAAAAAATTACCTACACGTTTTAAAAATATTTAACTCCTAAAACCAATGAAAAATATAAATAAAAAACATTAAATGTATTTTGAATATAGAAATTTATTAAATAACATGTCAATGTGGATAGATATTCACAATATAAATGAAATGAGGTTCTAACATCAAAATAGGTCTCAATGAAAGGATATTGAGATGATGTCCCTTATTGAGATAATATTATGATGCGTGTCTTTATAATATTGAATAATAAAAATAGGTTAATTAAATAAATTCATCATAAATTTTTAAAGTTTTATTATTAATTTTATTTATATAATAACATGTTTTATATAATTACTTGATCAATTAGTTTATTTAGGATGTTTGGACCATATTCACACTACAAAAAATGGCTTATACCAACAGAAATTTATTGACATATAGTCTATTTGTTGGTAAAAATGATCATTGTCAATAAATATTATGTTTTATTTTTATTAATTTTTAATACCAACAATTCTTTTTACCAATAAATAGATCTGTAGATATTGATCATTTAATACCAACAAATCATTTACCAACAGTTGAATGTATTGCTTTATCATACTAATACCAACATTTTTTTACTAACACATGAATATGTTATGAATAATGTTATTACCAAAAAATATTTTTTCATAAACAAATGATATTAAAATAAACCATTCAATAAAAAATGATTTTATCATTATCCAATAAAGAAAAACATAGTTTATATATAAATATATTATTTCTATGAGCAAAGTATGTTTATATTTATATGAGTTTTATTAAAAAGATCTCATAATTTATTTTAATTTTCAATTTTTTCAAAATATTTAATGTTTATTATATTTTTCAATAATGTTTATTCAATTCTCTCAGAATATTAAATGATTTTATATATTTAAATATTATTTATTTAATAAACACCTAAATACATTTTATAAAAAAATAACACAACTAAACCATAATCGGTGACCCATCGACCACACTTTGCCTGCCTCCGTCCCGCCTCCTTGTTGCTATCATCCCTAGTCTATCCCACCACCCAGATCTATCCCATCATCCCGCCTCCGTCACGCCTCTGTCCCACCTCTGTACCACCTTCGTCCTACCTCCTTGTCACTGCCATACATGATCTATGCCGCCCTCCCAAATCTATCCCATCAACCACAGATCGCCCACCCTCGTCCTGCCTCTATCGTGCCTTCATCCTGCCTTCGTCCTGCCTCCTTGTCGCCACCATCTCCGATCTATCCCATCGACCACACATCGCCCACCTTCATCCCACACATCGCCCACCTCCTTGTCACTACCATAACCCACCTCCATCCAGTCTCCTTCATTTTTTCTCAGTTTCATTTCTCAATCATTCATATATATTATAAATGTATCCCCAGATTGAAGAGCATGATTTATTGGATTGGTGGATGGCTGAATAACCAGCACATTCGATTGATTTTTTTGTATGAAATTGTGTCACTTTGGGTAGGGAAACCTATTTATGGATTCATGTCAAGTGAATTCCCTTTCTCCATAGCTCCAGTATATTGTATTTCTTTTTCAAACACTCAGATAGTATAATTAACAGCCCTTGGATGAATATACATAGGATTCGATGACCGTAAATCACATCATCAATATTATTTGTTAGGATGTTCGACCTACTATATACAGCTTTATTGAACAGTTAAAATCTCAGTGAAAATGTGTTTTATCTTCATTGTTGAGGTGTTCATAGAGTTTATTATTAATCATCCAGCTTATTGAACAATTTTGTGTAGGGGTTTTCTAATGATTATGGAGGAAGAATATTTTTGGCTTCTAATAAATGAAGATACTAAGATAATATTGGGTTTTTGTTTATAAATGTGGGAATCCTTCACATTTCCCTGAATGTTTTGTTCAATGCATACTAATTATAATTGGAAGAAGGTCATTTATTTTTAGAGATTCTTGATTTAATGAGTTCTAATAATCATGGATGTTTTATTTCTTCAAATGGGGATGCGAGACTAAACACTTAAGAAGAATATAGGAAGTTTCCTCTGATTGTTTTGGACTATTTGGAATATTTAGTTTTTACATATCAACCATTGTTTGAATTGTTTGGTTACTTTTTATTTTTGTGGAACCTTTGTTATTATCCCTAATCAGTGACCCATCACCGCCCCTTGTTTCGCTTCCCACAACACTCCCTCTCACCCAGATCTCCCGCCTCACATACCACCCTTCCCTGCTTCAGCCTCACCTCCCAATGCACTACCATGTCCTCCCCTAGCCCTAGCCATTTCCCTCAATAGCGCAACCTACATCTTTGTCAACCCCTTAATCATCCATGGCTTTCCCAACAACATCCTCAGAAGAACCCCCATCTGGTTCTCTATTAGCATCCCCCCAAGACCCCTCCATCCCCAACATATCAATGCCTCAGCATCCCCCATAACCCATCCATCCACGGTGTCCCCGTACACCCCTATCCCCGACATCCTTGTCCAACCCTGCCACAACCCACCTTCCATAGTCACCCAAGCCCTACTCTGCATCACTGAGCATCTACATCCCCTCTAAACCTAGTTTCGTTGCCACCCAGCATCCAGTTGAGTGCAATTTAAAAATATATGGATGGATGGTTCGTGGATAACACCCTCTCATTGTAAGGAAGTAATTTCTCTATTTGATTTTAAACTCAATCGAACATCTCACTCATTTTGTTTTCTGTTTGAACCCCCTTTGTTATGATGGTTTTGTGTTAGTGCCTAATATTTATATTCAAATAATCACTACACTATGTATGTACAACTTGGTTATTAGAAAACTACTTGGTTACTTATAAAACATGTTGGTCGCTGAGTCTAAAGGCATGCTGGTGTTGTTCTCCTTGAGTATGTACTTAATTTCATGGTTATTTATTGATGAGTGTTTGTGATTGACTCTGAAATACTTTTCATGATGATTTTATTTCACTGAATCTATTTAGACTATGTTTTGAAATTTTTTTTGCTTCTAGTAAAGCATTAAGAGTGCTGAGTTTCAATACATGCTATTGTTTAATGTGAAATTTATATTTCATGATTAGTTTTTTGAAATTCAGTGGTAGAGTTGTTATTAAAAAATGTTTTCATGTTGAATTTAATGTAAAATGTTTGTTAAATTTGTCTCTTATCCTACTAAATTTTTTTCTTTACGTGTTGTTTTGTGTGTTTAATTTTAAATCGTTTTGAGTTTTCACTAAAATAATTCAGGTTTTCACTAAATTTTCTATCAAAAGGGATGAATCAGGTTATATTAGGGAGGAATGATTTTTTTAACCTTCTTATTACCTTTATGTTTTCAAATCACTTTTCCTCTTCAAAACATGTTTTCCCTCTATTGAGTTTTAAAGATTAGTTTTAACATCTCAATATCTTCTCACCATAAGGTTCCACGTATCAAAAACTGTTTTCTTTTAACAGTGGAGGAATTTTCTTTTAACATGTTTCTGTTTCATTCTCTTAGTTTGGGCGACATTTAAGGCCTTGAATTTTAAAATAAAAATGAACATTTTTCTTAGGAGATTATTTACATCACCACTCTAATTGAGGCTTGATTTTTTTCTTTTTTAACTGTGATGATGCATCTCATGTTGGAATAACTCTGTTTTGTTGGAACAATAAACTCGATATTAATGGTTGTAAGGAGATTGTGGTGCCATATTATTGGAACAATTTCAGTCTACTTCTTAATTCATCCTTGACAACTAGAGGTTATTTAGATAACATCCATCTTCTATTATTTGTTTTTACTCTCTTGTTATATCTTTTTTAGTTTAACCCCATTTATTTAATTAATGGTTAACAATGTTTTGAATTGTAGATTTCAATAAGGTTTCATTTTTTTAAGAGGAAGGGTGATGTTTTGTGGCTAAATTTAGAGGATAAAACTGAATTCTTTAGGTGAGTTTATATTTTACTTGTAACATTTATTTTCTAAATTTTATTTTGATGTAAATTTTTGAGACCTACTTCTTTTGTCACTGCGTGCTGAAACATTCTTCTTTCTGAAGTGTTCCTCTGAATTTTTTGGTTATTGATTAATTTACAGTTGGGATTAATATTGTAAATGTTCACCCTCAATATCAATTTATACTTTCCATGTTGTTAGTTATTTGAAATGATTATTCATTATATATTCTCATTGTGCCATATTGGTTTTTTTTGTGGCGACTGACATTGGCTAGAGGATTACTGTGCTAGTGGACCTTAGTGTTTTTTGGGATCATTTTCTTGCTTCTTGGTGGAATGAATTTGATGTTTCTAAGTGTCAACTTGGAAGCTGATATAATTGGGAGAAGTTTGACATAGGCTTCCCTACCTGTTCTTTGTGGACCAATTCTTCTTCCTATTTGAGAAGAGTATTGGGGAATTACCTTTCTTATGCTATACTTCCTAAATCAGTTGATTTTGATGCTTTGTTGGATGCCATATGCTAGCTGTATGTATTGTATGCATGGTTCCTCATATCCTAATTCCAATTCCTGTTTAACAGAGGGAATAGAGGCTCCCTTCTTAACTAAAACATCCCAATGTTTATAAATATAGATGGACTTATGGTCCATTATGAAGTTGGCAATAACCTTCTATGATACGCCTTTGGTTTCTTTTGCATATTTTTCATGCACTAGAGAATATATAGTGCATTAATTTTGGATGATATTCTTTGGTCTTTTGCACCTAATGAGAGTTCATTTTTTACTTTTGGTTTTTCTCTGGGTTGTCCTATCACTTCTACTTCTTGCATTTATGATGTCACTAATGCCACTTTGATGTATTTCGGAGTTCTTTAATGTGTCTCTTGAAGACTAAAGATCTTACTTATGAGGTTTTGGTGTTATCTTGGTGTTGATTACTTTTTTGAATGAGGTGTTTTCTTACATGAAGGATGTGTCTATTAGGTTTGATGGATTGTGAGTTTTTGTTAAAGTTTTATTATTACACCATCATGTATCTCCCTCAATTATCTGATGGTGCAAGCTCATTACTACTCAAGTTTGTATTGTAAAACTTTTTCTTTAATAAATATCTTTCAGGCATGAACTGGGTGACCAATTCATGCCAGAGTATGTTGAAAAAAAATTTAACTATCTTATAGTTGTTGTTTCCACTGGTTAGATTATACATTGGTATGATAGTTTTATATTATTTGTATATCTTTATTTAATGGGAATCAATTTTTAATTTTTTTTTTGTGTGATCAGAATGTTGTTCATGATGATGATTCATGTCTAAAGTGGAGGGAGAAGGGATAAGTTTTGCATTAAGTATTGAAGGGTGTTCCGCTGAAGTTAAAGGGATGGTAGTGATGTTTTGTGTGTCTTTATCCACTACAACAGATAATAGCTCCTGTGAAGTTATGGAGATTCCACGATAGTGATGTCTAATGTATGCGAGAAATAGATTGCTGAGAAAGTTACATTGAGTTTCATGTAAACTCTATTAGTTTTTTAACATGTTTGTAATATGTTTTTGGAATCTTATTGTCTTTTCATGTAGTTTGAACATATATTAAATTATATTGGACCATGATTTTTCAAATAAAGACTTGATTTTTTTGTATTTTATATAATCTAATTTTGTAATTATTATATAATAAATATAATTATATATTATATATAATTATATTAATAAATATAATATAAAATTTTAACAATAAATATCATAATATCAACATTTAGAGTATAATTTAAAAACAAATATTAATTGTTGAAATTGTTTACAAATGTTAATAATATTACCAACAGATATATTATTCATACTAATCTTTTGCTAAGCATTTTTACCAGCATATATATTATCAATTGGTATTATTATAATTGCAACAGAACCATGTTATCCGTTGCAATAACATTTAACGACATAGTTTTTACCAATAGTTTAGTGACATGACAATTTTTTTTGGTAAAACGTTTTACCAACATAAAATGCACTTTTACCAACAGATATACCCCTGTTGGAAAAAGTTAATTATTTTGTAGTGTCATCTTCCGTGTCAAAAATTGGTAGATTGACTATTTTTAAAGTGGTAATTATAAAAAAATATCCAAAATAATTATTATGAAATATTTATCATATTTATAAATAAATTTTACTTTTATAAGTGTTCATGAATGTTGATTTGGAGAAATGCAGTGTTTTTCAATCCAAGAGATTATAGGCCATACTAACGCGTTAGTAACATTTCCATTTTTCAAAGATCGTTATGGATAATAGTTAATTAAATTTTTTTAATTAAATAATAAAAATATAATCATATATACCATATTATTTATTTTGGTATACTTATATATATATATATATATAATCAATGTGGTGCGGTTATGAAAAGTGATTCATGTTTCTTTGTGAATGTGGTAGTCCACACGTTCATGAATGACATTGTCATTTTCACTGAGAGAGAGGGTAGGAAAATTCATATGTTAGATTCTCAGAATGATAAATGGGTCATGAATATGATAATTACTTAATATATATCACATTTAATCATTATATTTAATATTCATACTTTCAATGAAATATGCTAGTTTAAAATGAATCACACTGCATTGGGAGGCGGTAATCTTACAATCCAACGAAAGACATTATCACACCCACTATGAAATGTAATGTAAATATATATGATATTATGTTTCCAAATTTATTATTATTATTATATATATAATTTATATCCATCATTATACCAAATCCATATATGTGGTAATTGAAAATAGAGTGACATTTTTTCAAGAGGCGGTAGTCAGTCGTATACACAAATGATTAATTCACAGCGCATATGATTGAAGTGGATAAGGATTTAGGTAATTAAATTAAAATAATAACATATCTATACATATAATAAACATATTTTATAATATTATCATGGTTAAATAATAATTTAAGTATGTGGAGGAAAAAATAAAATAAATATAATTATTGACAAATTTTACCACTTCACTAGGTAACATATTTTGGTTTTCACCAAAGGACATAGTATGTTGTATTTATTAAAAAATGGATTCTATGATTAGAGTGTGGAAGTATGGAATTCATTATTTTATGGATTTTCTAATACAAAGGGTTATTTATGGTTTTAATGGAGCAGGTGAGGGGGTGACCATTTATTATTGAGGTAAGTATTACATTATTGATTTTAAAAAATAATTAATTCAAGAAATAATTTTTTGTCATGTAATAATGATAAAATAATGGAAAAATATAGATAATAGAAGGTATAAAATCAAAATATTTCATGAAAATTGTAATTATAAGATTTTTTATTTCAATTTAATATGTATACATTTAATTTATCAATTGTTAAATCCATATTTACCTTTGCTAGGGTAATTATTTAGAAATATTCAGACTATTCATTAAGTACAAAAATAATGTTCAAATAATTAGATAATATTATTTATTATTGTTACAAATATTTAATCCAATTTACCAAATTAAAATAACTTATATTAAAAAGTCAATTTATAATAAATACGACGGGAACAATGAAGAAGTTGGTTTTCAAGAAGTATATTTATTGAGAAATGATATGATTCAATTTTAACTCCATGAAAAATGATTATAATTTTTCAAAACATAATTAATATTTAATCATATATATTCTATATATTTCATTAATAAAATTCATGTTATTGACTATTTTAATTATTTAAAATAGAGGAAAATTATGAGTTTGAAAACAATTTTTAGGAAAACCCATTTTAAACCAAAACTAATCTTATATAAAAAAAACTAATATATATTTGATTAAATAGTAATTAAAAGTATTAAATATAATTAAATAATAATTATTTTATGTTGAATCACAATAAAAAAAAAATTTCACTTTTAATATAATTTAATTACTGAAAGGAAAAGACTTTTAACTAAAATATGTATTTTTTTCTATTCACAAAAGCAAAAATATATTACCAAAAAAAATCACTAAAGCTAAATTTTGATATTAATATATAAAAAATATTCATGTTGTCAACTTGAAATTATAATCTTTAGAAAATATGATTTTAAATAAAACCTTTATAAGACAATTTTTTGGTAAAATAATTTTGTTTTTGATCTGAAAATAAAATAATAATTTTATAAAGAATATAACAGCATAATTATTATTATTAAAAATAAAAATTATTTATATTATAATTAACATGGAAGATACTTTCATACCCTCAATAATTTGTGACTGTTCAATTTTATATATTAAGAAATAGCATAAATATCATTCTATTATAATAATTTCATATTCAAATGTTGGCTTTTTTCCATAAGCTTTTTCAATAAAACATTTTCTTGGGGAATCAAATAATTCCTAAGAAAATTGTCTCTACAATGAAAAATAAAAATAGGATAATTCATATAAGAATGGTTATATTTTAACTAATCTTCTTCAAAGATCAATACATGAGATGAATGTGGAACATATTTCTTTATCATTATGTCATGAAATACTATATATGAATTATATACTATTGGAGGAAAATCCACATAGTAGGAAACCAATACAAATTTCTCTAGAATTTTCTATGATCTAATAGTCCATAGTGGTAGCTTAAATTTCATTCAAAATCGCATAACATATTTCATTGGTAAATCATTGATAAATAAATTATAACATTCCTACAATGAATTATATTTACTCTAGTAATCCAGATAACTATTATATATATTCTAATTTTCCATCATATATTATTGAGTTAGATACAAATTGAAATCCATTACATCCACATAATTTGGTTCCATCAAATGTCATTCCCCTAAATCATATCAAAATGAAGGTGTCTGAAACCACTTTCAATATAATTCTTCATGGTGTCCTCTGTATATAGGAATGAAAACAATTTCTTTATAAAAACTCATCCAATGAATGATATTGATTTTAAATTACATGGTGATCCATTGAACAATAAAAAATAAAATTATCCATGGTATAAATATTTTTCATTCTTCCCATCACATTGAGGTCGAAATGTGGTACTAAAAAATAATTCAGTACCCAATGACTAATAAAATGTCCTTTCCTTAAATTATATGTGAACCTGGGATTATAGTCTGATATAATGAGTAGAGTAACTCAATGTATAATTATTATCTCCTATATATATAGATTAGAAATTTGATCTAAAGGAGTCATATATCATATGTCAATTGAATGTGGTGATTTTGTTAATAAAAAATGATGAACAATTGTGCATTATTACCATGATAAACCATTGGAAATCCGAGCACGTAATCAATTGAAATTTATTCTAATTTCTAACATTGAACTGGAAAAAGGTGAATCATTTCTTTCTGTAACTATTGTTCTTGTTTTTTCTTGTGTAAAGTCAAACAATTCACAACGATGGTAGTATATATATTTTCATTCCAACCCACTAGGAAACCTCTCAATAGTATTTATACATCATAGTGCTTCCTAGATGAATGTAAAATACCGAACAAATATATTGAATAAAAAACTAATTCATCTATTGGTAATCACAAGGAAGAGATAATCATTTTCAAAATTTTAAAACCTCTACATTATAAATATTAAATCACTAAACTTAACCTTATTGATAAAATCTAACATGTCATTCAAATATTGATCCTTTTTATGATCATTCTCACTTCTCTATAGAAAATGATACAACAAAAAAAATGAAATAAAACACATAATTTTCCTACATCCACAAAATTATAGGAAAATTTTATCAACTCATTATCGAACAAGAAAAATTCTCAATGAAACATGGATGATTTTTCATTATTTTTAAGACTCAAATCATCAGAAATTTTTTTTACTTCATATAATGGTAGATAATCATAAAATCATTATCCTTTATCATATTTATCCATATTATTTCTATCATATTAATTTAGTCCATAGTGAATATATACTTAAAAATGTTATGATCAATGTATTCCTCAAAACATTACATTATACAGATAATAACTACAAATTTTTAAATAAATAACCATAACATATAATTTCAGATATTTTTCATGTCCATTTAATTCATGAGTTTTTAACTAAAATAATGTATATGAAAATACCTAATCATTATGTATTAGTATAGAAAAAAAATCATTTCAAAGATCAATTGTTATAGATAAAAAATTTCTATTTTTGTATGGTATTGATGAAAATAAATAATCCAACGATATTCTGTTCAATTAATGAAAATAATAATCATAGTGTTTTTTCTAGATGAATTTTACTCATATTCATGTTAACTTAGTTAGCGGTCTAAAAAACTAAGAATTTTTTTAATAAACTATCATTAGTAGGACAATAATCCTAGAAAACTATTAGTCGCTAAGATATTTGTGGTTCATGGCCATTCATCAACAAATTTTGAATTTTTAGGTTAACCATTTGGTCTTATTTATAAAAAATATTTCTAAATAATTTTATTTGGTGTGAGAAAAATTTATACATAATATCCATTATAAACTATTTTCTTTTATGTTTAACAAAAATTTTAGTAGTTTCAAAAATTTACCCAAAAATTAAAAACATAATGTTAACCAAGAACTCATAAAAATATTTATCCATATGAATTATCAATAATATAGTTGAAATAAAAAACCAATATAGAGTAAAAAAAACTCATTGTTTTCATATTTAATAGCTTTTTACTAATTTTAGGTATTCATATACCTATCTTTTGATCATACATTGGTTAGGATTCATTTAATAATGTTATGGGTGAAATTTTTAATTTTATATTAATGTTCATGGGATGTGCATGGATGGATCATTAGTTTCACAAATTGTGTTCCCTCTTTGTGGAAAACATAAAAATACAAAAATTATTGGATTATACAACTAATTCACCATTTAAAAAATAATCCACCCACCAAGGAGAAACAATACAGCCCCGTTAAAATGGGTGCATGGTCAGAGTGTAAGGTTTGTCTAAAAATGTGGTGATTCACTGGAAATAGTGCATATGAGATTAGTTATTCTTAAAATTCTGTTTAAAACCCCAAAAAACCATATTTTATGTTCTAAAAGGGTTTTATTAACCTTTTTTATTTTATTCTTCCTTGTACGATCCCAATAGGTGGTTATTAACATTCTAGAACGCATTAGAATATAATTGATGTTATGGGAATGAAGTTCATTCAAAATCTTCCTAATAGGTTTCCTCTTCTCATTTTCTTTTTCAATTTATATGCTCTTTCCTCCACTGGTATTATATATATTCATGTTGTTAGAGGATATAATAAATGTTATTTTAGATGTTTAATCTAGGATTGAAAATTATAATCTTATTATTGTTTGTATTCATCGGAGTTTCCCGATTATGGATTTTTGTTTTGAGATCATGTGATCTTGAGGTAGGTGTTTCCATTTATGATTTCTAATTAATTTAAACATAAATTTCCTGGCATAATTAAATTTTACTTATTTGAAAGTATATAATTTTATTATAATTAAAATTAATTTTTTTAAAAAAATCCAGTGAATTAATTTTTTTTTTGTTTCATTTGTCTTAAAATAGGGAAAACCCTCAATTCTACTGAATAGAGATTGATTGTGAAATTCAATGTCAATTTGAAAATTTAATTTATTAAATTAAAAATGAGAATTTTTTTTGATGAATTTTATTTAAATGTATTATTTGAAAGAAATGACATAAAATGGTTTTTATAGAAATCTGGTGGTATTATATTTGAATGAAAGGAAAATTTTGATTACAAACTAGCATATTGGGTTATAAAATTAAATAGGTATATTTGAAATGGAATAATGGGATGAATTTTATAATAGATAGTTTGAAAATAAATTTATCTTAATTTATTGTTTTTCGATAGAATGAATGACAAGGTAGTTAGTGATTTATTTATATATTAATATTTTTATTATTTATAACTGAAATAAAACCTTGGGCCATATGTTATATCCCTGATGGGATTGTGATGAGTCATCTATGAACATTTTTTTGGAGATGTATTTTTCATGTTTGAGTTTGTTAGGATCCTATAGATATTAATTGTAATACCATTTAGAAGATGGCAAGGATGATCGTTTGTTTTAATTTGAAATATATTCCATTTTTTGTTGTAAAATTTTTCACACAAGCACTCTATATATATGTAAAATGTTTATTAAGAAATAAGTTTAAATTATTTCATTCATTTGGATATTTTCAAATATTATATTGATCTACCATGAATTTTTATTTAATACTTCATGATTTATTCGGTTAATAAAATATTGGATTCTTATAATAAAATTTATTGTGAGGCCTTACTAGGATTTTAGTTCACACCCTTCCTATTCTTTCAATAGTTTATAGATTATATTCTTTCTTGTTCTGGAAATTATAAATACCCCCTTTAAGGAGGTTTAAGTTGTCGATTCATGGGCTTGAATTGTTTTTTCCATTTTTCCTTAGGATGTTATCATGTTTTATTGATCTTTCGAGTTGTACAGTGCGTTTTTATACCTACTTGACTTAAAATACAAATCTCCCTATGGTTTTTTATTAACATCATATTTTCAGGTTCTCATACTTTATTGTGTTCTTATTATTTTCTTACATTAGTATTAAAGAAAGATAGGTTATTTTCTCCAATCCATGGGGATTGTGAATTATGTTCAGGATATTACATAGCCAAATCAGTTATCAGGTAACCTGGGTATCCATGATTGTTTTTTTAAAAAGTTGTATTAGTGCTCTATGTTGATCTTTTTTTCATGATGTAAGTACGAATTTTTGTAATTTTTTCATGAATGAGGAGATACTTATGACTGAGCTCTAATCCATATCTCACTATAACGATCCATTAATCGCTATGGTGGATTTTGAATGATTAATAATTAATTAGGTCTATAAATTCCTATTCTTTTGTTTTGGATGGATTGAAATCCAAATCAATGTTTCCATAATTTAGGATTAATTAGCCTCATTTATCTTCTTGTTTTTTATTCTAGTGACATCATTTTCATCTTCTATGGATTATTATAACCATGAATCCAAGAAGATTTACGAATCATATCTAGGAGGAAGATAATGATGAATCATCATGATAAAATATTCTTGTGTACTAAATTCTGTTTGAGGTGATTGTGCGTATTTTCAAAGATATAGGATAAGCACCGCCCTCAGTTAAAAATATGGATCCAATAATGAAACCACAATGGGAATCATTTTAGAGGCATTATTATAAGTTTAATCACCAAAAGAAAATAGAGTAAAATTTCACCAATTATCCTCAAGAGGCTAAAGAATGGTTGAGCAGTATTGAGAGTTTCATTGATTTCATATAGTCACCAGATGAAATAAATATGATTCAATGCCCCAACACTAGTTTCCCATAGTTGATTCATTATTTTTTTACATTGTCATGATCACAATAAAATTAAATCCCAATGGATAAATCAGATTTTTATCCTTGTAAAAACTAAATACAAACATAAGTTTTAAATTACTTATTCAAATGAAAAAAAACATAGTGCCTCCTTTGAATAAACACATATCCTATAGATTATTACTAAGGTCAATCATAATATATATATTCCCATCCTATGAAAAAATGATCCATATGTAGTAGGCACAATTAGATGATAATTAAGGATATGAAATATAATGGAAGTTGTCATAAATAAGCATAATATTTTTAAATATATTTCTAAAACTACAAAAAACCATTTAAACAAAATAATTTTTCTAATATGGAAAGAATAAATAAAATAACAACATTTAAATATTCACATTAATATTCTACTAGTAGAATAATCACATTAAATATGAATAACTAATCTCATAATGAGAGAATGTATAATGTCTAACATCATAACTATATAGTCAGAGCATTGTGCTAAGACCATATATAACCATACCATCAAGGACTCATGCCAAGACCATACATAAATATAACATAAAGGCCTTGTAAAAATATGATAGTTTGTCTCAAGAGACCTGTCAATGCATTGATGTGCTATAGAGGGCCATGACCATCTCTTACTAAGTTCATTTCATTCCTCATTTGATATGCGAGAAACATAAAATAAAAATTTATATTAGAACTAGAATGTAAAATGTTAATACATTAAATATAAACGATAAATGGTATCAAAATAGAAAATGCATGGTAAAACTTCTCAGAATACCATAAATACAATATGGAATGTTTTATCATTCTAAATCAACCTCAATTAATCATAAAATCCAACAAGGGAAGTTTAAATTTATGAAAATAATTGAAAAAAAATTGTTAAAATTCATTGTGATAAATATACAATTTTACATTGAAAGAATATAAAAGCTATTGTATTATAAAGTAAATCATCTCTTTTTAAAATAATTTTTTAATATATTAATGGAATATTAAAAATTTTAAGCCTTCGTCATAGTGTAAAATAGTTTCTTGAACCCTAAATGTTAAAAACAATTCTTTCTTTAATTTGTTGAAAATGCCATAAAGTCACTGAATTGGAAAACAATGGAAATATTCCATTTACAAAAAAATTATAAAAATTTAAATATGGGTATAAATGAATTTATAAAATTTTATATTATATTTTGAAATACATATTATGAATCATGTACATGGATAATAAATAAGTCTCAATATATACTTATATAAAAACAACCTTGAATGATAATGGGATTGGGAAATGAACCCTTAATGTGTACATATCATTAGTCAAGGGAGTGTTAGCCCATTTTATAATGATTAAATTAAGATATTAAATTATATCAAAACCATATATCAATTTATGATATCATTTATGATCTTATTATATCATTTTGGTAATAATATATCTGTATTACCATTATTTAGGGTGTTAACTGCTTCTTTTTCTCATTCATGTTATGTCATGTATATACTATTTGTTATAAATAGGTTGTATTTTATTAATATATGGAATTATATAAAGATGAAAATAATTATTTTTAGTCATCATAAAAATTTTATAATCATTCCTGAATGGTTAACATGGAGAATTAATCTCGTCGAATCGTTGAGATGGTAGGTCGTACGAACGCACGAGCGACGATATCATTACCATGATGGTTAAATTATATAGAATTGGGTAGTATTAATTTTCATTAATAATAATCATGTTAAATATTTTATTTATATCCACTATACTCATAATTATACCCTTCTAATTAATGTATTTTTGAATGAAAATTTACAGCACTACATGGAGACGGTAAGTCGTACGTATACACACATGGAGATATTGTTATTTATAAGATGGATAAATAAATAATATAGTTCTTCAATAATTATAATCAAATCTTAGTATTAATAAAATTATGTATTTTTTACTTTGATATGGGAACAACTTAAGAATAGCAAGTATAATATGAAAAGAAATTGAGGGGAATGGGAAAACTATTACCTCTTATTTGAGAATCTCGATTTGATTTTTAGAAAAAGACTTCTTAAGATGGATTTATTCCCATATAATGGTCTCTATGATGAATTTAGCGAATTTTTTTGGATAAGGGGTTAGATATTGGCCATGTGAAAATGTTTATAGGTTTGAATAAAAGATTAGGTGATGTGCCCTTTTATAATTGAGGGGAGGGGTACTTTTTCCAATCATGAAACTCTTAGTATATTATAAATTCATTTATTATTTAAAATTTTTCAAAAGTGATATATTTAGTGGATAATATGTGGAAGGATCTAAATCCTCCCAAAAAAAATTTTAAAAAATGTTTAGTTTACAAAATTAACCTTGTTATTTGTTATTAACTCTAACCATGTCTACATGACTTTTTATACTATAGGGATAGTATAGTTAGTATAAAATTAAAAACAATAACAAATTGGATCATTGATGAAATTTTAAAAAATATGATTGTTAGTTTTATGACCTGTAATTTCTATAAATTTTATAACAATTAATAAAATATTATTTATTTTAATGTATCATTTATTTTCATTTTGATACTACTCAATATTATCATTTTTTAAAATATCAAAACAACATGATAACTTTGAAAAGATACTTAAAATAGGCCAATAAGATGACTTCTTTATCTATAAAATTATTTTATGTCATTATTTAAGTCAAATTATACTTATGTAAATATTTCAAATATCATTTAATTGATATTTATATTAATAAAATAATTTATATGTCACTATTGTGTCATCATTAATGGTAACTCTATAATCTCTGAAAACTATAAATAATATTTCTATAATGTAGTTAATTATTTTAGATATCCAGATACTACTTATAATTTAATTTATCTATAATATATCTATATATTAAAATTATTATGCTTATAAGAAATGATTGTGTGACATTTCGGTACATTCATTAATTATAATAATATTCATGTCATATTCATGGGAAAGGTTTCACTAAATGATTTCATTTTACAAAATAGGTGACAATGTTCTAATATTGTAATCTAATAGATTTTTTAAACATGTTAGTTTAATTTTATAATATTATTTTCACCTTTAATTACATGATTTACCATTAATAGGTGTAATAAAAAATAATAATGTTATTATTCAAAATATCAAAAAAAATGTATCTTATTAACATAATTTAGAAAAAATTATTACAAATATGGAATCCATTTTTTGAAATATGAAATTTAGAATATGTTGAAATTGCATTAGAATTAATTCTCTTGGTCAAAAACTGAAAATTGGGTTTTTGACAGTAAAAACCATGTAATTAATCACAAGTGTTTATATCTAATTTTAAGGTGAAAATAATTTAAATGATCAAAATTATATTAAATGATAAAAAATTAATCTTATTGTAATTTAAAACTAATTAAAAGGATAATCTATCAATGTAAATAAATTATCTAAAACAGTATTTCTAAATTAAAATGTATTAATTTTTATTATTCATTAAAATATAATTGTTTTTAGAAAACAGCAAAAATGTATCCATAATAATTTTTTATTCCTTGATTCTAAATATGATGTTTAATTTGTCAAATTTAATATATTAAAGTTTCAAATATTTGATTTAAAAAGGGTTACTAATTAAACGGCAAAAAAATGCATTTTTAAAAAATTACATCATTCATTCGAATAATTGAATTTTTTATTATATCATTTATAATTTACACATGAAGAGTGTAATAAATTTATACGGAATATATAAAAATCAAATTTTTGTTAATACTATTCATAACCACATTTTAAATGGCTAGTCATGCTGCATTCAAACACGATGTTACATGAAGTGTAAGCTATTAAATTATTTAAAAGGATGTGTACCAAGGAAGTATGGGTTGTTACATTATTCCACCATTCAAATAATTTCATCCTCCAAATTTATATAATATCACTTCCTAAAAAGAGTTGAGAGGTTCTTAATTATAAGTTACTCAGGTTCCGACATTATCTCTTACATTTTATGGTTTCTCCGATGAACTTTTACCAAACAAGTCATCCATTTTCGCAACACTTGTTCTAATGTATCAAGAATCTGGATAGGCACTTCCCAAAAATAAATATTGGGTTCTGGTTCTATTTATTCATAGTTTATTACATGCATTGGGTCTGGCATGTATTTTTTCAACAATGATACGGGGAACACAACATGAACATTGGAGAGACTTGGCGGTATTGAAAAACAATAAGCTACAGGTCCAATTCATTCACGAATTGGATAATGTATGCTATACATGAGAATTAATTTAACCTTTTCTACGAATCGTTTAACACCATTACCTAGAGATACCTTCAAGAAAACATGGTCTCGCTTAAGGAATTCCAAATCCTTCATTCAGTTATCATTATTTTCCTTTTTCGTAATTTATGATACTTTGATTTGGGTTTGAATAGTATTTACCAGTTCCGTAATTTCACTAAATGTTTCAGCCCTATGAGTTTCCTTTCACCATTATTATCCCGACAAGTCAGTTTACACCATCTCATTCCATATAATTCTTCATATGGTGTCATCTGAATACTTGAATAAAACCTACTGCTATATGAAAATTCCACTAAAGGTAAATACAGATCTCACATACCATGTACATCAAGTGAGAATGATTTAATCATTTCTTATAAATTTTGAATAGTTCACTCTGATTTCCCATCAGTTTCAGGATGGTAAGAACTACTTAAATCAATCATAGTAACTAGGACATTGTGAATACCTTTCCATAATAGTGGTATAAAATAAGGATCATGATAAAAACAATTGATATGGGTACACCATGAAGTCTTAAAAATTCTTTAATATATAGAATTTCTCAATGTTCATGTGGTAAAACTAATCTTATGGAATGAAAAAGTGTGGATTCGGTAAGACAATCCACAATGACCCATATATCATCATTTATTTTGTGATTATTTGGTATCCTTATGAAAATTTCCATTGTAATATCATCCCATTTCCAAAAAGGTATAGTAATAGGTTGCGTAAAACCTATAGGATGTTGTCTTACTACCTTCACATGATGGAAAACTGAACACCTCAACACATAATTAGCAATATCCCACTTCATTTTGTCCCGCCGAAAATGTTATTTCAACTCTCTATATATCTTAGTGACAACATGGTATATAGAGAAATCAGAGCTATGGTCATTATCCAATAATACATTTTTCAGCTCATGTATAGAGGGGAACCAAAACCTCTTCCCAAATTTCAAAATTCAATCTTTAAAAACAATGTAAATAAATCTCCCATCATTCACAACATTAATTTTCTTTTCAAAATTATCATCATGAGACTGATAACATCTTAACCATCTCAATGAAAAAATTTTGGAAACTAATTGAAATAGTAGTGATGTTTCACCTTCCATGATAATTCCCATATCCATCTTTACTAGATCATGGGATATGGGATTTTTTAAAATCTAATTGTGTTTATAACTAAATGGTCCTTTCAACTCAAATCATCCTCTATCTTATTTAACATCCATTGGTGGTAGTGTATTGTGTGATAATAATACATGAGTAACTGAAGCCATATAATTTTTCTCATGTTGAGTTATTTCATTGAGAAAATATATTTCAAACTAATTTGATTATTATTTATCTCACATATTTCACCATAGAGGTAGTTTCTTAGTATCATCAGAGTAAATATTATCACTACTAACTCAATATTAGGATTTTGATACTTTTTTCATGAATTTTTTGTTTATTTGATGCATAATCAATAACTCTATCATTCTGCATAAAAACACAACCAATTCCATTCTTTGATGCATCACTATAAATCACATACCCATCATTACCAGATTGTAGATTCAAGATAATATCATTTAATAATCTTATATTTAATTATTCCAAACATTATTCACACTATATTTTCCAAATGAATTTAAATCCTTTACATTTGTGATTGGATAATGAGTTTTCCAATCCAGAAACATCTGGAAGAGATGCCAATAGTAACATATTAAACTAATAAAATAATGTTCCTCAGTTATACTCTTTAGGGCTGGATATTCTTGGATTGAATTTTTCATTATAGGATCAACAATGACTCCATCAATGGATACAATATTTCAAAGAAAAGAAATTTCATGATGCTAGAATTTACACATTCTAAACATCATGTCTAGTTTATATATTTATAAACACATCATAACAATCAACAATCGGTTATCATGGGCTTCGTTTATTTTGGTGTATACCAAGATATCATCAATATATAAAACAACAAAATCATTAATATATTCCTTTAACGCTATATTCTTTATAACCTTGAAAATAGAGGGTGCATTAGTTGATCCTAATATAATTATTGTGAATTCATAATGAGCATACCTCGTTCAAAATGTTGTATTTTGTATATATTCCAATTTTAAACACAAGTATTGTTATCCAGAATGAAGTCCAATCTTCAAAAAATATTGAGATTCAAATAGTTGATCAAAAAATCATAAATTTGAGTGATAGGATACATGTTCTTCATTGTAATAGCATTTATTTCTCTATATCCAATTCACATTATCATTGATCTATATTTATTCTAAACAAAAGGAACTAGGGATCCCCACTGAGAAAATCTAGGTCAAATAAATCCCTTATTACACAACTAATCTTGTTGTTTCATTAGCTCTACTAATTCTGTAGTAGCCATTCTATAGAGATATTTTGATATTATCCTTGATATTGGGATTAAATCATTAGTAAACTCAATATCCCCATATTGATTATTTCGAGGAAATTCTTCTAGAAATACATAAATTTATTCTCAAAATGTATTTACATCCTCAATATAAAAATTTTGTTCTTCAGACATTGATTCAATATCCACTTCCTCCCCAAGAATCTAATTTAATAAATCTTCATGTGGTGGATTTTGATAAGAATCATTTGTTGATGTTTCTGATATAATGGTAATGGATTCTACATCATCCTCACAAATCACAACTTCAATATTATTCTATAATAATATCACATAATATTTAGATTTCATGTCTATACCAAGGATTATATCAATTTCGAGCATAAGTATGATGATAAAGATAGAAGATAAAGTACACTTATATACTATAATGGGAACTTATTGTTATATCATTATTTTAATGAGACATCCCTTCGAGTTTTTGACTGAAAATTAGCGTGATATTTTGAATTAGAAATATCTAATTTTGATAGAAAACTATGAAGTCATAATGGAATGAAACGATCCAGAATCTAAAAATGACTTGGATAAATATGTTTAAATGATTGAAGTACCTACCACAACATCATTAAGAACTTAAACCTTAGTAGTTGTGAATATAAAAACACGGCCTTGTTCTCTTGACCTTTTTGGGGTCATGTTCTCTTCATGATTAAGAAAATCATTCTCATAATGTATGATCAATTTATAATTTTAGTGCTTAACATTGACAGATTCTTTCTTCACCTTTGAATCATGATCATGGTGGCCTTTTTCTACACACTTGTAAGACACTCCAGTCCCCTTTAGGAAAGTACTGTGGTGTTTCATCCCACAATTACTATAGGGTGGAATGCCAATGTTTCCCTTATTTTACATATTTCATTTTCCAGAATGTTTAGTGGCCCACCTCTTATATATTTTTTTCATTAATTTCATTAGACTTTGAGAATCCCTTTTCCATGTTGACATCACATGAGAGTATATCGTCGTATGATGAGAATGATTTTGACAAAAATTAATGTAAGAGTAATATTTTTAATCTATAAAATAATTGATCAATATTAATTCATGGGATATATAAGTAATCTATATTATGCCTTCTTGACCTTGTAATGGTAGCTTCAAACTTTGTAACCATCACATTCTCCCTCTACGTCTGACATAGAAATTTCTTCTCAATATCTCCTCATAGATCATGGGGAATGTATATTTCTAGGAAGAGTGATTTAAATTCTATCCATTACATATTTTATACCACTTCATCCTTCTTATGGTTATTAATTAGTGAACACCATTGATTTATGCCTCCAGATATATTATTGAATTCCAAAACAATAATTTCCTTTTTGTTACTCCCCAAATTAATAAATATTTTATATAATTAACTTATCCACTACTTAGCTGCAAACGAATTTGTAGTAACATTATATGTTGGGGTTTTTAGCCTCATTATAAGATATACCATTGATCCTCAAAATTGTGGATCTGGCTAATCCATATGGGTAATGTTATTATTCATAACTGGAGTCAATTGTCTAAGTATGGTTATGATATGTTCAACACAAGTGGTAACACTAGATCCACTATCATTATCTTTCATAGGAGTTCAATCCCTAAATGGAATAAGTGTTTTTATATTGTTTCCATTCATTTCACTAGGATCTATTTCAAATTAATGGAATACACTATATTCGGTTATGAATCATAATGCTTAATTCTATACTAGTAAAATATTCCACATAAATTGAAAAATTTATGCATATCTAAATTACTAATAATAAAATTGATTGGGATATTTTTACATTTAAATAAATCATAATGATTTGTATAGAAAATGTGAAATATACAATGAATATCCATTGAGTGTGTCATAACAAGTGTATAGTAAGGTACGTTGTCGTGTACAAGGATACCCAGAGTCACAACAAAAACAATTTATCAGAGTTGAAATTCATATGTTCATTTGTGCCTGATCAACATCTAGTTGTAGTATCCAGACATGGTTTTATTTTATTGCAATACCCATATAATATCAACATTACTAAAATTATATGATTTTCTTCGACATTTACCATCAATGTCTAACATAGCGTAATGTTCTATAATCAAGGTTTTACTAAATCTAGTTTAAAAGGTTTGAAAAATAAAATCAATGATACAAACTATAATGCCCAAACCCTAGTTTCCTAATGTATGTGCATTATTTTATTTCATTAGAATGATCAAATTAAAATAAAATTACAATGGGTTGATCTATTTAGAACCCTTCAAAAAACTAGATGTAATCATATGTTTGACATCACTCATTAAGTGGAAAACATCGTAGTTTCTCCTTTGAATACAATGATATCCCATATTTTATCCCGGATGTTCAATCACAATATACATCTTCGCATACTGTGGGAAAATGAAAGATATGAAATTTTTGAAGTGAGATGCTTAGTAAGGATAAAAAATATATTAGAAACTAACAATCAACAAGCATAAACATTTAAGGAAATGTATAAAACTGAAAAACAATCCTTTTAAACATAATATTCAATATTATATAGAAAGAATAAGTCAAATAATTCATGTTAAACATTCACATGGATATTATATTAGTCTAATAATCACCTGAAATAACAATAACTAATCTAATAATGAGCGAATGCATAATGTCAGATATCATAACTATACCTCCAATGCTTTATGCCAAGACTTTACATAAATATGCCATTAAGGCCTCATGCCAGGACCATTTATAACCATACCATCAAGACCATGTTCCAAGAAACTAGTTTTCCTCATCAGACCTACCAATGCATCGAGGGCCTATAGTAGGCCCCACCTATCACTTCATAAGTTTAATGCATTCCTTATATGAATAGTGTGAAAAATGACATAAACATTCAAATTAAAAATATTATACGAAATGTTAATAATTTAACTACAAACCACGAATGGTATCAAAATAGAACATCCATAGTCAATAATATCATAAAACCTTAAATACAATATGGAGTATTATATCATACCAAATCAACCTCAATTAATCATAAAATCCCTCAAAGTATGTAGACATAGATGAAAATAATCATACAAAAGCATTACAATTCATTGAGATAAATATCCATTTTTTACATTAAAATCATTTAAAAGTTGCACAATTTTAAAAGAAAACCTTTATTTTAAAAATATCCATTTATGATTATAAGGGAATCTTCAAAATGTTAAGGCATAAAAACGATGAAAAATTTCCTCTTGATCCATATAATTTAAAAAACATTCTTTACATAATTTTTAAAAAAGGTCATAAAGTACATTTTCTGGAAAACAATTGAAATTTTCCTTTAATAACGTTTTATAAACATTCAAAAATGGTTAAAAATGAATCTAAAATAGTGTCCATAATATTTTGAAATACATTTAATGTAACATGGACATGGATGATAAATATGTTTCATTAGATACATGTGTATAAACAACCTCGAATAATAATGAGATTATGAAATTAACTCTTGCCTTGTACATTCCATTAGTCAAGGGTGTGATAAATCCTATATATTGATTAATGTATGTTATTAAATTATCCTAGAATCATATCCATATTAAATATATTGTTTATTATACTATTATATAGTTTTGTTAACAATATTTGTGTATTATCATTGTTTCGGTTGTTAAGTGCATTATTTTCCTATTCCAATTCTTTGTTGTAAGTAATGTTGTTATGAATATGATTTATTTTATTAATATCCATAATTATATAAAGTTACCAATATCATTTTTATTTATCACATAAATTTTATAATCAATATTTAATGGATAATGTGTAGAGTTAATCACATCGTGTAGTGGGGATGGTAGGTCTAACGTATGCACGAGCAACAGTATCATTACCTTGATCATTAAATGATATAAAATTGGATGGTGTATTTATTATATATAATCATTATCATGTAATATTTGTTATTTATATCCATTATTCCTATCAATACCCATCCAATTAATTTATTATTTTCATAACAAATTACACCACAATGTGGAGACTGTAAGGCGTACGTACGAACGGATGGTGATGGTATTATTCATAGGATGAATAAATAGAGGAATACGGTTGTTAAAAAATTATAATAACTACTGAGAATTATGTTATAACAGAGTATTTAATTTGTTATATAAATATCATTGGAAGAGGATGTAGATGGTGAAAATAAATAGAATGGAATTGGTAAAACATTTACCTCTTCTTTGAGTGTCTCCCTTTAATTTTTGCAAAATAACTCCATAGAATAGATTTCATCCAAAATAATTGCCTCTAGAATAAATTTAGTGAAGTTTTTAGGATAAATGATCTGGTTTTCACTGAGAAAAAGGCATTGAAGGTGTGAATGAAATAGAATGAGTGGTGAACTTTTATAATAGAGGGGATGAGAACTTTTGGAAACTCTAAAACTATTAAGTTATTATAAATATATTTTCTTTCTAAAATATATCCAAAGTTATTTTTCTATATTTTATGATGTATATGGGTATAAATAATCTAACCAATGATTTTCACACATGTTTATTTCACAAAATTAACCTCATATGTTGGGTTTAAATCTGAGGTAATCTATTTAATTTTTACAATGTACACTTTACATTTTATATTGTCGGGTAAATATATGTAATATAAAATTAAAAAAGAACACCAATTGGATAATTTATCACATATTTAACACATGAAAATTCTTTTCCCAAACATGATATTTTTATAAATTTTGTATCATTTAATCAAACAATATTTATTTTATAGAACCATTTATGTCAATTTTGATTCTATTCAATATTTTAATTTTTAAAAATATCAATATAACAAGATAACTACGAAATAATAAATCAAATATGTCACTAAAATGTTTATTTAAACTATAAAATTCGTGTATGTCATTAATTAAATCATGTTTTATTTATTTTAATATTTTTAATATTATTTAATTTATATTTATATTAATACAATATTTTCTACATCACTATCATGTAATCATTAATAGTAATTATATAATATATAAAAGTTATAAATAAATTTCTATAACATAGGTAATTATTTTATAATTTAGAAAAGTATTTGTAATCTATTTTTCCTTATGTACATCACTATATTAAAATTATGATTCTAACAAGAAATGACAGTGTGATATTTTTTCACATAAATTAATTATAATAATATTCATGTCATAATAATGGAAATGGGTCCATTAAAATATTACATTTCGCAAAATTTTTTATAAGGTTATTATTTAGTCATCCAATAGTATTTTGAAATGTTTTAGAGTAGCTTTTTTATATTAATATTACATTTAATTACATGATTTACCCATAATAGTTGTAGAAAAAATTATTAATGTTACTATACATAATATCCAAAAATAATAATTAATTTGTTCACATAATTTGGATCCAATAAATCAAAAAATAGAATATATTTTTTAAAATTTAAAACACATTATTTATGGGAATTAATTTAAAATTAATTCCCATTGACAAAATAAGAAAATGGTTTTTTCAAAAGTAAAAACCATTAAAATATTGGCATGTTCTTATATCTATTTTCAATGTGAAAATACTTAAAAAAATATAAATTATATTAAATCATAAAAAGACAATATTATTATAAAATAATCCTAATTTAAATTATACTCTGTCAACATAAATAAATTAGATGAATAAATAGTTCTGAATTAAAATGCAACACTTTTCACTATTTGTTATAATATGAAACTTATCAAAAAACACCAAAATAATTTACAAACTATTTTATTATGTCCCTATTATAATGAATATTTTTATTTTTCCAAATTTAATACAAAAAAGTTCCCATTATTAGATTAAAATGAGTTCACCATTAAAAGGTGAAAAAAATAATTTTTTTAAAAATAATTATATTATTCTAAAAAATTTATTTTGTTCTTGTACTATATATAATAAAAATATAAGATGAATATTAGAATAATATGGACTATATAAAATTCAAAATGTTTTAATAAATATTCATCACTACTTTTTAAATGGCCTTCCATGGGGTGCTCGAACTCGATGTTGAGTGCATCACAAAATAATAAATTATTTAAAAGGAATAGTACCGTGGAAGCATGGGTTGTTACAGGTAATGTGTAAAACCTTCATGCTAAAGGTTTTGAGTATAATATTTTGGGACATGATGGTAATATAAATGAATCACAATGTCTTATATTGGAATAAATTTAATGATCTTTTCACTGACCATTTCTATCTAGAGTCAATGCTGTTTTCCAAGGCTACTAGGTTATTCAAACTCAGGTAAGCTGAACAGATAGTGACTGAGTATGCAAATCTATTTGTTACTATTTTCTAATTTTCAACAATGATTTCTCCAAATGATAATATTTAGACATAATGGATTGATATGGGACTTCAATATGAAACTTATTCTCATATTTTCCTACAAAAGCTTCTTTCTTATACTAAAGTGATAGATAGAGTGTTGAATGCTAAAATAGACATGGCGGGCACATTATGGTTGACAGGAGTTCATTTTTCTCCCATTTGTAGTGTGAATATCTCTAAGGGAAAAAATAATAACAACGATTCTCATGGGTGATCTCGACAGTAGGTTTATTCTAAACAAAGTGTTGTTCATGGAAGAGACCTTTTAATTTTATACTAGTGTGGAAGACTTGGGAAATCCAAACTAGTTTTCACTGAGTAATCCAGGATATGTGGTTCAAACATATGTTTATGTAACTCCAAGAATTTTTGTATTTTCTTTTATACACCATATTTTAAAACGTGATTATTTAGGCCTATTAAAACTAATTTGAAATAAGTTGCTGCAAGTACAAAGGTGTTCTAGCCACAAGAATATATAATAATACTTCTCCATGAAATATAATAGTGTATATTGAAATAAGACAATGGTCTAATGACTATGATTGGTACGATCACTATAGCATAATCATTATTGATTGATTCATTAAATGTTTGTGCATCTCATTAATTTATTTCAAACTATTTTTTTAATATTCTAGATATTTCTATTAGTATTTTTCCTTATTTGATATATATTACTACAAACCATAGAAAAAAGAGAGGGCAGGCTCTCTATAGTCCACTTGTGATTTATCTCTATCGGATTTTGATCTTCCATTGAGTTTTCTAGTCGTTGATATGAATCCATTTGATTTCATATTCACAATGGATTGACAGATTCCCAATAATCTCCGAATTGATTCTTATGTGTGAATGGTCTTTATTACCACACCTAATGGTATTTGACATATCATTCAATGATATTGTGACCCAAGGGAATGTAGAGGTGTACCATTATATCTAGAGCTAGGGAAATAAATATAAGGGTTTTATTTTGATATGTATCAGGAATCTGTTAGTGGTAATCTACCTCTAGTTATCATCAAGTTCCCCATTGTTTTTCCATATGACATATCTGGTCTTCCACCATCATGGGATGTATATTTTTCTATATATTTTTTTCATGGTAGTAAATTGGTGTCTATTCCTTCCAATAACATGGAACCAACTAAAAATAATGAGATAAATACTTAGTTGGATGAACTTCTAGTTAACGGTTTCACAAGAATGTGCGTTTCACCATGGGAAACACCGGTTCTATTTCAAAAGAAAGATGATGGTTAACATCATCATTGTGTGGATTGTTGAATACTCGATAGAGTTTTTGTAAATAAAAAATCTCTATTTATATGGATTAATAATCAGTTTGACTAGTTGAAATGGGAAGAAATGTTTTCAAACATTAATATTTGCTATTCTCAACATTAGTTAAGAATTAAAGAATGTAAAATTCAGAAAACCTCCTTTTGGATATGGTACAAACACTATGTATAAAATTTCATTCCATATGATTTATCAAATTTTTATGAAGTATTTATGGATATAATAAATTGTATTCTCCTTGAGTTTTAGTATACCTTTGAGGTAGTCCTTTTTGGTGGAATCCTATAATATTATATGTACAAGGAGGAACATGTATATCCTCTAATAGAATTTATAGGATTTTTCATAAACCATAAACATTATCTAATGATTTTTAAATGTAAAAATGTATTTTGGATGTGAATTTATTACTACATGTGGTGTTGAAACATAGTACATCAGTTGACCATGAAAATGTGAAGTCTTTTATGACATAAGGACAACCACATAATGTTTTCTAGATTTAGAGATTATTGGGATTATTTGGGTATTATCAACAATTCGTTAAGGAATTCTCAAAGATGACTTCTCAAATGACGGAAGTTACTCAGAAGAGTGTAAATACTTATTGGAATGAATAATTTAAAAGTTTCTTTGTTGAGAAAAAACATATTTTTCTACTTTTGTGGGTTTGACTCTTCCAAAGTCTGTGCAAAGATATATGGTCTTCTATAATGCATCATCATTAGGTTTGGTATGTGTTCTTATGTGGGGATGTAATGTTGTCACCTATTGATAATGTCTTGTTTGGCCACATACAAAAAAAAATCCATTCCTTGTCCACAAACATGAAGCTGTGATGAATGCACTTAACAGTTGGTGTTCTTCCAATTTATGTTAAATTTTTACATTGTATTATGACCATAATGCCTTGAGTATTATCTTCTATGAACAAGTTTTAAATCTATACCAAATGTGTTGGGTGGAATACCAGTAATATATTCACATTGAAAGAACTTATACCCAAAGGAAAGAAAATTTAATCATGAATTCTATGACCAAGAAACAACAAAACAGACCATAAATGAATATTTAGATGAGTAGAACATCATATATATCTATACACAGTTTCATAATGGACTATGGGAATCCGAGTTCAAGGTTTCCATAGCCATTTTATGTTTGTAATACAATCCTCATGACATAAATCTTTATAAATAAAATCTCAAGGATGGGTATTGTAGCATTAGAGACTCTCCCAATGGTGGAGAGACCGTGCCTGAATTTCCATTCTCTATTGAGGGAAATCACTGATTTCGGATTCTATTTATTGTACCATAATTAGAATGGAATGTTGTGATTGGTGATTTCCATAATTCCCAGTGGTAAGTAAATCTATGAACCATGATTATGTTCTATGAAATGTGGAAAATATTCTTCTTTCCAATAATGAGATGTGACATTATTGAGTTTTTCTCTCATTATTATACATTTCAACATGTCAAGGATAATCATCATAGATCTTTGAGATTTATTTATCAACATCCAATGATAAAATTTATGTGAGAAGATATCTATATGAAATTTTGGGTTTGGTTTCCACATAGAAAGAGAATGAATAATGAAATATAGTTTTTGCTTTATAGGTTAACAAAGTAGGAATACATTATACCCATTTTGGATGAAACCAAGGTTGAGGACATGGGAAATATATATGTTAAGGGGAATGTTCATTTTCATATAGATCCACACACTATTGTCTCTGATTGGAATACTCCTTTCACAACTCACTTTTGTAGATTGCTTCAAGAGGCAATGGGATATTAGGTCTGTTTAAGTATGGAATACCTTATATATTTGGACAAAAAGATAGAATGATATATTATATTTATGAGGAAATTATACAAGAATATATCCCTAATATTGATCGATGTTGTTATAATCATTTGGGGTTGTTTTAGTTTTATTCTAACAATAGTTACCAGACCCCAATTAAAGTGGCTAATTTTGAGGACTTGTATGGATGAACATGAAAATCTATGTTGTGTTGGTCGATGATTGCGGATAGTTCCATCGATGGAAAGATCTCAGTTCACGATATGAAACAAAATATTTAGCTAATTCGTCAGATAATTCTATCACAACAGAGCTATTATCTGTAAAATGTTGATCATTGTGGTGAACCGTTGAAATTATCTATTATATACCAAGTGTTTGTGAATGTTTCACCTCATTTGTGTCATAAATAGTATTGGGGGAAATGATTGTTTGATCCACTATTCATTGAACCATTTAAGGATGTTGAGAGGGCGGGGAATGTAGATTAACTTTTATTACTTCCACTAAAACTAAAATCAATATATAATGTGTTCCATGTCTCTCATCTATAAACATATCTTTATGATATATATCATTTTTAAGCTAGAGTGTTGTTGTGGTTGAACAAGATTTTTTTTTGTGATTGTGCATACAGTTTAGATAGATGATTCTAAAACCAATGTACATCTTTAGAGTATTAGACTATTGGTTTTAGTGATATGGTAGAAGGTTTATGATTCACATGAGTCATGGGAGATGGAGGAACTAATGAGAGAGATATTGACTCAGCTTTTTTGACATTTAAGATTCTCAATATGATTTTATGGGTAAAAAAAATTCTATTTTTTGGATTTTGAACATATTATTACTTATTTTATGAAATAATAAACCCCTATTTTCATAATTATTTAGTTTAGTTTCATTTACGGTTATTATGGGTGAAATTATAAAATATTACATAATGATTATTAGAAGTGAATGTTTGGTGAACATTTTTTTCCAAACTGTGATCTCTCTCATCGGAAACTATGAAAACCCTGGTATTTTGGGGGCCTAAATAGATGGAACATGGTTTAATGAAACATGAACCCAACAAAGAGAAATTGTGTTTCCCAATTAAAATGGGTACACAGCTACAGAGCATGGATTATCTAACTTTTCCGTCCTATATACGAAACGATGCATACAACTCTTAATTAATGAAAAAATTATTTTTAAAATAATGAAAACCTCTTTTTTGTCTTATATAGTCTAGTAAGAAAATATTACATTTTTTACTCATTGTAATCTCCAAATATGTTATTTTGGACAATATACACAAATCTAAAAGAGAATCAGTTATATGAAAATGATGTTCAATCACTTCCCAGTAGGTTTCCTCTTCCTGATCTACTAATCAGATTATATTATCATTCCTCCATTATGTTTTTTAGATATACGTATATTTTTGTGATCTAATCCTTACTATTTCAGATAATTAATCTATGTCTGATTCTGGAATTGTCATTGATGACATTCATCATTTGATTTTCTTGATTAGGGATTTGTGTTTCAAGATCCTATGTTCCAATGGTAGGTGGTTCTTTTTGTGATTGATAATTAATAAAAATAATTGATTGATTTGATTGAATTTATTTCTATTGAATGTGTGTAATTTTATTCACATGAAATTGACCTTTTTTAATAAAAAATGATTACTGACAATTAGGTATTTATGTTTTATTTGGAATAAAATTTAGTAAAAACCCCAATTCAATTGAATTTGGTATTTATAGTGAAATTGAGATGAATTTTTTAATTTAAATTTTGAAAATGGTTTGATGAAATTGTATTCACTGTTGTTTTTGATAAAAATGGCATAAAATTGTTTTTATATAAAATCAATGGTTTTATCTTGGTAAAAGGAATTGTTTGATTAAAAACATGTGTGTTGGTGTTTAAAATGAAATATTAATATTTGAACTGGGAGAATGTGAAGAATTTAATTTTAAATAGTTTTATAAAATTCAACATTGATTATTGTTAGAGAGAATGTAAGCCTAGGTAGTTAGTATGTTATAGTGATAGCTCTCTCTTGATTCCTTATAACTAAAACAAGACCTAGTCCGGCATGTTAAATTTTAAATGGTATGTTTATGTGTACTATTTGACTAGTGTCTAATTTTAATGTGTATACATATATTTTTTATTCACCATCAAGTGTGTGAGGCTCCCATATCCTTGAACTATCATTCATTTTAGTATAAGGCCATGTTTCTTGTTTTTGGTATTTGAAATACATGCCATTGTTTTTTGTAAACATTTCTTACATTCCATGTGAATTTATATCTACATTTTTAGATTAAATTTTAATTAAGTAGTATATTTAGTGTGTTTCCACCATATTTAATTTATACCATGGCTTATTTTAAAAATTATTTTGACCCGACATAGCTTTTTATTTAAAATAGACTACATTATTTGGTTAATTAAAGGTTGGAATATTATTATGGAATCCTTTTTGAAACCCTTGTAGGATTAATATCACACACTACCTATTATATATGTTTGATATAGGATATTTTATTCATAGTATGAGCATGGGTAAATCACCCATTGGAGGTAAATCATGTTTTTGATCCTTGGGCATGGTGAGTTATTCATAATGGGATACAGGTTCTTTTCCTTTTTATTATACATTTTTTAAGACACTGGGAATGTTTACATGTTTTTCATTTGGTATACTTCTACATATTTAATTTTTAATATATAAATTATGAAATATTCTATTTCTTCAATTTTGTTTCTAAAAAAATCCACCCTACTTCTGTTTTGTATGATTACGGGTTCTTTTCTCTAACAAATGGGGTTTGGGAAAGCCTATAAGTTTATGTCAGGAAATGCTGAGTTAATAGTTTACCAATGTATACAGTATTTTACATTATACTATATATATTATATATTGCATCTTATAGAATGTATTATTCCACTAAATTCTATAAATGCTACCCTGAACACATTTCAACCAAAGATAAATATTGATCCCCCTAAAGCTGACCAAATAAATAATTGATATGAGGTAAATGAAATGTGTTATTAATAGTGATGTTATTAAAGGCTTTATAATCAATGAAAAGTATCATTAAACCATATTTTCTTTTCACAAAAAAATTTTACGAACCCCATGTTGAATTTTTATATCGGATAAAAACATTATCTAATAATTTGTGTGATTTATTATCAATTATAATATATCCACACCATCCATTTGATAAGGGGGTTTAGAAATGTGAATAACATCATATAATAATCCAATAATAAATAGAATCTTTTTATTATGAATAAAATTAGGAATATCATCTTGATATTTATTTACATAATCATTTACTACTAGAACATCAATAATTTGAACAATTTCATTATTATTTATAATATTACCTTGGCTTCTTTCACTACTAATACTAATAAATTATTAAATTCATCAATAGTTATTAAGGTAATGAAGTTGTTGAACACAATTATAGTATCCCTTCAATCTATCTTATAATTTAAAAAAAAGATACAATTCATTAAAATAATGATATCGAATAGTAATATGGTTTGTTAAAAAAATTGAAGAAAAACAATCAAACAGATAGTAATAGGATGTTTAATATAAAACAGGGCTTCCTTGAAATTTCCACCCAGAGTTTTCATAAAATGTTCTGTCACCTTTTTAGGTGGTTATATTCCCATTTTACTATAAATTTTCCTTTAAAAATGAATCATTGTATAGAAATTAAATAAAGTAGTTTATTATAATAATTCTAATATATAAATAACATACTTATAACCAATTTAGTTTACTACTAAATATTAACTATTTTATTATCAAATGACAATGATGCGCTTGTATGTTTTGGATCAGTATGATTTCCTCCACGTTTAACTGACACTAGAAACATGTTAGAATAATGAACCAAATCATTAAAACTAAATCCCATTAAATCTAGATGGCTATCAATTACCATATTCATTGGTTCTAAAAACTCTTTTGTTTTTTTGGATCTCTATAACCTAACTAACCACAAATAAAATACATTCTATATTTGGTCAAAAAATCCATGAAGTGTTATTCCCCACATATGGGGAATTTTGTGGCATGCCTATAGAAATCTTATATGGATTGTTCACAATTTCCCACCACCTTTAATTTTTATTCTTGTTGTTTTCTCATAGAAAGTACTTTTTTAAAAACACCATCTGAAATTTCTCAATACAAAAAACATTTTTATAAAAAATGTTAAATTCACATACAGCTAATGATCCTAGTAGATTTGGTATCATCCTAGGGAAATATGTATAATTTCATTTATTAATGACTCAAATAAAATATGGCACATACTTGGACATTCTTTTTATGTATTCATTATATATATCTATAGAATCATGATATTTTATCCTCAGTTCTTGTAATTGTTTTCCCATTTGGAGTTGAATAAACATAGTGGAATATATCTTAATGAAATGATCCATAATTTTTTTGCACTCCATGGAATCAAGATTATATTTTTCTATAGTATACTTATCCAATGAATACTATATATAATCTTCACCTTCAAAATGAAAAACCAAGAGAGTTTCATTATTTCATTATGAGCATCACTTGACAATAAATATCTCCTGTAAGAAATTAATCCATCCTCTATATATTATAGGGCTAGATGATACTATAAAATATGGTCGATATTGTCTCAAAAAATTATCCACTATTGAAATTTTCCATCATTTTTTATTGGTTTCCTCACTGACATGGATACCACTTCTACTAATAGCTTTTATAAGATGAGAAAAACATGCAACATAATATTCTATTCCAAATAATACCATCTCGAGATCCTAATTTAGAAGTATAATTTCCTCTATGTGATTTTCTAATACAACATACTTTTTTCTTATATTGAATACCATTATGAGAATAAAGAGTTTAGATGAAGAAATACAGTATTCGTTAAATACTATATCATTTCATCTGAACCGTAATGATAAATTGTTCAAGGTTATTCTATTATCATATTCATAAACTGTAATGTGATTTAGACATACTTATATTACAAAATATAAGAAAATGACTTTAAACATTACATAATCTGGATTTTTAGTTCATGAATCCATTCACTTACATTTGAGGAACATGTCTTGATTATATAATTATTGAATTAGTTTATAACACATATATAAAAAATCCATGTCATATAATGTGGACACTTCTAATAAGTATACATTTTCCCAACATATAAAACATTAAAAATCAAACATGATTTTTATCATAAAAATCTTTAATGGATTTCTTCTTGATGGTTTCCTTTACATGAACCCTTTTTAAATCATATTAAAATATTTTAAAAAAAATTTATTAGTATAAAATTATTATTATGGGACATAAAATGATACAGATTTATTATTTCTATAAAAAACATGGAAACTAATTTCTAATTTTAAATAATCATTAATTTTATTTGAGAAAATGTTTAAAAATAGTCAGGAAAATAAACACCCTTTCTAGGTAATATAATCCAATTAAAAAACCAATCTTACAAAATTAAAATCATTTTTTTAACTTAGGACAACACATTACTAACCTATTTCAAAACCATGTGAGAAGTTACTAATGCATTGTTAAATCCGTAACAAATACCCTCTTATAACTCCATATTTCCTATATTTGATGACATGGAACATTACCAAATTCATTGGATAGTTATCTAGTCTCACCAATAATTTAAAATTATATGAGGCTTACCTTGAACTATTCTGGACCACCCATATTATGAGCTTCAATGGGCTCAATCAATGCAATCTGGGAACAATGATTTCTCATATACAATGCTCATGTAAAATATCTATAGAAATGAAGATTTTATCTTTTTTACTAGGATGAATTTTTAGAATTCTCACTTATACATACAATGAAATCAATTTTTATTAAATAATTCCCTTTTCAAAACCCATATTCAACACCAAAACCCTTTTCACTTGAAAAACGTTTTTTAATACAAAAATAAAATAAAGAGGAATAATTTTCTTCTCTCAAGAAATAATTAAATCATACATTGTAATGTTAAAATAAAATAATGATCAAGACTATGGAAAAATTATTTCTGACCATATGTGTTAAAATTCGATTATTCTTTTACTAGTTTATCATAACCTTCTATATAAATCATGCTAAAATATTACATCTAAAAACATTTAAAATAATGTAGTGAGATAAATAAAATTTAATTTATATATAATTTAATCAAATTTAAAAACCTTTATAAAAATGCATAAAAAACAAGGACATGGAAGATAAATTGTTTTTGAAGGAAGAAATTATTATATGAATTTTTATAATAAAAATTATATTCCCCTTAGAAATTCAATAAAATATTAATCAAAATACCCTAGAAAAAATATATTTAAAAATATATTAAATATCATATGAATAGTAATATTCCTCATATAACTTTTCAAATTGTATGTATATACAACATAAAAAATAATAAATGTGTATAACATTAAAATATTCCTCAGTGAATGTAAATTGATATAAAGTCCCTTAAATTGAGACCGACTTGTCATATGTGTTTCTACATTCCAAAATATGAAAATTAAGTTAATTATGTACATTATTTAGTAAAAAATTCAATTATATTATTACTTTTATTTCAATAAATTCCATTTTTACATTTAAATAATCTATTAAGTTTACACTGGATGTTCTGACCATATTCGGGTTATGTGTAAAAAATCGCTTTTGTTGGTTTAGTATGGTAAAATATGTACTTATTTAAAAATATAAAGATTTATTGTTATCAAATATTTACCATATATATATATATATATATAAATTTATGACTAATCATGATGGATGGATTTTATAAATTAAGTACCTTAAAATCAGGTAGATGCAAGAACATACATATAACTGAGTATCTTTTGAAATTTTCAATTATTATTATGGAAAAAATGTAAGAAATTTTTATCATTAATTAATGATCATAATATAATTTTTAAAATATAATTTTATATAATATAATTATACATTTAACATGTGAGTTATGGTTATAAGGAAAGTGTCACATCAATTTGTGAGGTGTTAGTCTAGACATTCACGAATAATGTGATCTTTTTTCAGTGAGTGAAAATGTAAGAAATGAAATGATATATTATAATTTTATAATGATAAATATGTAATAATAATAACATTTTTAACATTTATAACACATTTATTCATTATTTTTACTCATGTTACCTTACATGTAAAATGTTAGTGAAAAACAACTGCCAAAATTTCTCAAGGTAGAAGCAAGCCATTCACATGAATAATGATATCATATCCCCTATTGAATGGAATGTGAAAATGATATATGTAATATAATGAATATAATTTTATAATAAATTTATAAATATCATATATTTATATTATATCCATAATCATACCCAATAATTACAGGTGGTAATGGAAAAAAGAATGTCATTGGTTCACAAGGCAGTAGCCCACCCTACACAAGAATGATGATTTCTTAATACATTAGAAGAAATATGAGCAAGTTTTAAGTTATTAAATTATAATAATAAAATTTCAATATATATAATATCCATTCATTATTATAAAACAATACGTTATGAGTAATTTAATGAACAATATGAATAAAGAAGATAAAATCATGCATTGAAGAATGCTACCTCTTCTTCTGGTATCTTATACTTGTATTCAAAAAATGGATTTCATGGAAGGATATATAAAAAAATAATACTTATAGGATGATAAGATGTAATTATATAAATTATTTTATAATTTCATGGCATATCTAATGTTTTTTAAGGAGTTAAGAGAGGATTATAGGGGGGTCTTTTATAAGTGAGGTGAGTGGCATAATTTTAAACTTAAAATATAATGAATTCCCCCCATTCATTATCATGTAAAAAAGTATTAATTTATGGACTATTATATATAATAGAATATATATGGTGTAATTATTTATTTAAAATACATTTTATATAAGTTTTAAGGTTATTTTAACAATTCTAGTTTTAGTTTAGCCACCATACATATCAATTTTAAAATTATCCACGATATTAATTTTTTTCATTATTACTATTCAATGTAGTTAAGAAATATGTTGAAGTTATTTGAAACTATAAATTTTTATGATTTCAAATAGGGAACCTCTTTTTCCCAATTCATATCATAGAAGGGTTGAAATCAATTAAAATAAAAACACATGGAATCGATGAAAAATCACGTTTTCAAGTTGATTACTTATTTAGAAAAAGGTTATTCTATATTAAATCAATGACTAAATATAATATTTGAATTAAACTAAAATAATTTTTTATATTAATAATACATACAGTTAAATTAAAAAAAATCTTATTGTGGATTTATATAATTAATATAAATATAGAAACATTTTGTATTCTAAAATGTCTTTTAGAAACCCCCATTGTTAGAACAAAAATTTTCTCGTACTAGAAAATTGTATAAAGCTGATAAAAAATTGTTTTTCTTGATTATTTATAAATATATAATAATGTTTTACTATATGTAATTTTCAAAACATATTATTAATTTTAAAATAAATAAATTATTGAGAATAAAGTACATTTTTTACAAACAAATTGTTAATTTTAACTATTAAATGAAATATAAATATTTTAAATGAAATAAAAATATTACACAATAGGTAAACATAAATTTTCATATTTTAAAAACTATAATAAAAAATTAATAATTTTAAAATTTTGATATTAAACATTAAAATAAAAACCATATTTTAAATTATTTTAGATAAAACTATTTCCATTTTGATATAAAAGTATAATAATCTTTTTATAACGAATATAACTATCTAAATTATATTTATAAATATGAAAATGATAAATTTAATCACTACATAAGATGATATAGTTATTAAATATTCTTCATTTAGATCTTTATGCTTTGGTAAATTACATGATGAATATTTTTTTTAAATTATGCTAGTAGAAAATTCATATATTTTATTTTAGGTGCTACAACAGTTGTTAATTAAAAAATTATGAAATATTACAAGTCAGATAATGATTTATTGGAAAAGTATGAATCATTTTGGAAAGTATAGTTTCATAACTTTAACAATGAAAAAATGTTATTTTGTAATTTAGAAAATTATTTTGTTTTATTTTTGTTTCTTAGTTGATGAATAAATTTCATAGTGAAGAAGATAGTTCTATATACTCTATTCAACCTTGTAGAACAATAGGGTATATATACCTCTTGGAGTATGACTTATGAGAGGGATTGAACAATAAAATTACATATTGTAATATAGAATATTTGACCTATTAGTTGGTAAAATTAGTATGAAAACAACCCCAATGATTTATTAATACTTTAGTGGTGAAATTATTAAAATAAAATAATGTGTCTACTTATTTAGGATTGAGATTATCAAACACATCTTGATGAAATAATATAATATGGAGAATATTATATCAATTAAATAAATATAATTTTTTTCATATTCAAGGTAATACATCTTGGGTTATTATTTTGTAGAAATTATGTTTAAGGGGTCATCATATTTCCTGAGGTCAGAATTTTGATTTTATCAAACTGTGATATAATATTTATCTGTAATATCGTGAAAATCATCTAGTTGTTTTGGTGGATCAAATTAAATTTCATTACATACTTTTATCGTCAATAATATTTTAAATAAAATATGTACATATAAATAATCGAATAAATTCATCATGTATATTCAATATATTAGTGAGGATTTTGAGGCAAAAATTTTCCAATAGATAATTTTTTTATAATAATATTTTTCATTATAATGTAAATATGGATGGATATTAGGTATTTTTTTGAAACTCAATTCAAAATCTATATTTTTGGATGATGCACATGAAATAAATTAGTTGGGAAAATCTTTAAGAAATTGTTGGGAAGGATAAGAGGATTCAAAATCATAAGTGGTTTTCTGAGAGATAGAAAAAACATCGAATGATATCTGGTAGAAATATATTTCGTTCTTGGTTGGTGGTCATGTTTTACATGAAATATTTCTATAAGATATTTCATCCATTTTAACAAAAAGGGAAATTTAATTTTTTGGATCATTAGAACATATGGAATATAGGATGTAGATGTATCATATTTCTAATGAGTGATCTACCTCTAGATTTTTCCTAATTAAATGATGTGTTTCATGGATCATTGTTATGAAAATATATACGATAAATATCTTATGTTTTGTTCCCTAAATTAGTAATGATGGGAGAGAATATTTTATATCAGAAAACCACAATTTATATTATTAATTATAGAGATATGGTGATGTGGAATAATATAATTCACTAGGTTATGTATATTTTGAGATACAATATAATTGAAAATAATCCTAAAAATGAGAAAATTATATATATGAAAAATATCCCAACTTATAAAATAAGAGAATAAAATTGTGTGGATGTAATTTTAATTAAGGATAAAAATTGAAGAAATCAATTTACTTGATAAGTGAGAAATTTAATTCCTTATAAACACTTATAATTAACATTTTTTTTATATTCAGAAAATTAATATGAATTATAATTTAAATCAAAATGGAAATAGTTTAATTCATACTAAATTAGTTTATATGTAATATATAGTTTTATTTGAAAAGATTAAATTAAAAAATCATCATTTTTAATTTTACAAAAATTATATTATTATTTATATTTATATGTCAAAATTAGATTAGAGTGAATATTTGAGATTTTTTAACTAGTTTATTATTCAATGATTAGTGTAACATAATGATTTTAAAGAAGACATTGTTTTTTACAATTATTTATATAGCCAAATTTATTTCTCATTTTATTTAAAATTTAATTTCTTTATGTTTGTTTCAAAAATAATCTAATAAATTTCATTAAAAACATTAAAATTTAATTTTATATAAATTAATTTTTATAAATTGAATGGAATTTTAAGAAAATCTATTTTTTATCACATTACTATTATGATTAATAATTTAATTTCACTTACAAATTGATATTGAATTATATAAATTTAGTTCCAATTTTATAATCAATGTAACCAAATATTTTATATTATTTCACTTTCATTTATTGTCATTATGAATAAAATAATTATTGAAAAAACATTTACAATGTTATAAATTAAATAAAGTTAAAAGGGTTAAAAATAAAATGATAACGTTTTATGTAACATAAAAAATTATATAAATCCTATTATATTATAATATTTCAACAATATTTCATATTATCTTTAATGATGTTTCAATTTTTATTCCATTTTATTAATTAATACATTAATATATTTTAATCCATTAATTATTCTAAGTTTGTCATATCCCATGATTTTTAAATGGTGTTATTGTAATATTTTATTTACACATCAATATCTTGTTATCATGGAAAAGTTAAACCATAATAGCTTCCAATAATCCCTCTAAATTTCTTATAGGTCTTGGTTTGATGAGAATACTATCTTAGAAATGTTTTTCTTGTAATCTGAAGGCTGTTTTCTGAAAAATTGTTATAGATCTCCACTGAGTGTTTTTATCCTATTTCAAATTATACATCCTATAAAACTATAATAAAAGATAAATATAATAAAACCTATGTCTCCCTTACACATTTAATTCTTATTTTTTTACCCTTTTTCCTCTACATAACCATCTAAAATAATAAAAATATGTTGATTCTGCCAACATGTGGACAACCAACTCTCGAGGTGATGACTTTTAATTTCATCACTATATAATTTGGATAATGATAATAATATATCCAAATAAAATAATGTGATATTTCATAAATATATTTTTTATTATTTAATTAAAATAAAATATTATACTTATTGCATCTCTATCCAATGGAAAATAAATGCACTACATTTGTGTACGTGTAGATTACATTCTCACTAACCGGTGTATTTTATTTTTCAACACATCCACACATACCCTGTATATTAAGGTGGATTCAATGAAATCATCTGATATTTATCAAATAATTATTAATAAGTTTTAATAAAATAATTATTTCCATATTTCACTAATGTTCATTTTAGAATAAAAATTTGAATAATGTGTACATATAGACTAGAATGTACATGTTCTAATGTAATTCCTTTTCAAAAACGGATGTACTTGATTAGTTATAAAAGGATATGTCATTTTAAATTTATAATTAAACATTATCATGATCCATCAGACTATATTTGACCTACCAGAAATATTCTTGACGTATTGTATGAATGTTATCAAAATGACTAATGTGAACATAATCTATTAAGTAATTAAATATAAAATGTGTATATATGAAAAAAGATATAGTAAAATGAATCAACAGATATTATGTTAGAATATAATTAACATTATTTAATTATTATGATCAGTATAGAATACATGTGATATGTGAGAATCAAGGTTCCATGCACTTTACCTTGAAACATTATTTAAAATGTTTTATGGATTTATTTTATAAATAAACTTTCTACTTGATGGTCTTAAAAAATAAATATATGTATTTATTTATATTTAAATAAATATATTATATATTTTTTGTTTCATATTAGATTAATTAAATTATTTTAAGAATGAATTATTTTATACATTTTATATATAATTTCATTAATTTCATTTCTAAAATGAAAATGGAATATTTTATATTATCATGTATGATGTCAATGAGTTTTTTCAGCCACAACTTCCATTATTTGATATCTATATTCTATAATAATCATCAATGTCTTAGTAAATGAAAAAAACACATATTCAATTTGTTCTTGGAATATATGTTTTGAAAATTGGGTTTAATGGAAATCAACATATCAATATCTGAAAATGTTTTTCTTTTGGTTCAAAAATTACATTTTATTGAGATTGATTATATAAGTGAATGATCATATGTTTTTCACTAATTTTATGGTATCTATTAATTATTTCAAATTTTTTCGGGCCTTATATATCTCTTTAATTTATTGGGAAATGATTATGTTCTCTAGAGAATTTTTATAGATCTGTTTGACTATATAATTCTTCTTATAAGGGTTATTCTAAGGGTATTATTATTATAACTACCCAAGGTTCAAAGATAACATTTTTATTGTTTTTAATGATATTATATTGAAAAAAATTTATTCAATAATTTATGATAATTACATTTTTCATAAAGGAGTTATTTTTTCAATCAATGGTAAAAATGTAAATTTTTAAGAAAAAAAGTCATTGGTTACAATGTTTTTCAAGAAACAATAATGAATATTATTTTTACATTATTTTTTATTATAATGTTATTTATGTAACATTGGTATGTAAATAAAATACCATTTTTATGTAAGGGATTATCTGATCACAATATTTATAATGATAAAGGTAAACACCCATATATGATATCGGGGTTTTGAAATGGAAAAATGTGTTACTTTTATTCTTTTATTATATTTGTTAATAATCTATTTATTATCATCCTATGTTGTCAAATATTTTTTACATAGTTGGTATATTAGTAACATCAATGGATATGTCATGTTTAAAAATAATATATATTTCAATAAAAAGAAATAAATCATTTTAAAAGTACTATGAATTTGATATAATGTATAATAAGTTAAACTATTACATAGTAAATTTATGGGTTTATCATAAATGAGTAATGTTATAATTATTTTAATATATAAATCCTAAGAGGCCATTATGAATTAACGAAAATTATGGAATTATTAAAAAATCATGATCGTGTATTATATTAATGTAGGTTCAATATAAAAAATCAATAAATTTTTAGAATAAAATAATTATTAAATTTTTTTTGTATAAATTTAACAAAAAACATAAAAACCATATTTATTATTAATAATACAATTATTATTCAAGATATATATCAATATTATTACTCATTTATTATTCATCATGCCAATTTATAAATTGTAACATAGTAATTTCCAAAAAAAAAAGTATTATTTAAAACAATTGAGAATTTTTATATACCCTATCGTGAAGAAATATGATTTAAAAAATAATTTATAAATAGTTCAGTGAAGAAAAAAGAGATATTTTCTATAAATTATTTATAAGTGACTCAATTTGATGGATGATAAATAGAAAGACATTATTTGAAATGTTTTATGACCCATCCTTAAGAGATATAAATATAATTATAAAAGAGGAAATCAAGATTTTATAATATATAAATATGATAGCATGAAATGTTTAATAAAGATACAAAATACATTATATTTAATTCACAATAAATTTTTATGTAAATATATATTTTGATTACAACACAATTATGAATTCATAAAATTTAGAAAAAATTTCAAAAAATCAATTTAGAAATTAAAACATTGATTTTATATTATTAAATACATTAGAATCCTGATAAAACAAAGTTGTGTAATGTATATTCTAAAAAAAATTGATTTTTGACATGGAAAACACTACCAAAACACGAATGATTCACACTAGGTAAAGATAATATGGATTAATCACATATATATATATAAATTTTATGGAACATTAAATGAGGACATGCTGACCCTCATACAAAATTTTGAAATATCTTGTTACATTTATGAATTTCAAAGGATTGGACCACTACCCTTTAAATGTTTATAAAATTTATCACCAGACCCTTAAAAAATATATGATATAGAATACAGTGTTTTTAAATTTAAATGTTGATAAATTTTTGTAGCACATAGTTATGTGGAGTTACATATTCATCACTAATAGAAAAAAAAATTATATTTTTATAAAAATATGATTGTGTGTGTAATGATAAGAATATTTCTAATTAAATTTAAATTATACTAAACTAAATAATAAATTATTAATAATAAATTTCAATAATCATTCCAAAACACTATATAACATCCTATAATAAACAAATCATATTTAAAACAAACAAATTAATTTAAAAATAAATTTCTAATACATTTAAATTACTTTTAGAAATCATAGAATCCACTTTAATGTTACTTTTATAAAATTAAATCCATTTTCATGCTCTATTTTTTAAATAATAACACTCTTCTAACCACAAAAAATTATTTAAGGAAAAATGATATTATTTAGAAAATATAGTCCCATATATCAGATATCTTTATAAGAAATAAAATCCTCATAAATTAAAAATAAAATATTTGATGGAGAGTGGAAGGATGGGGAATAAATCAACCAGCATATGATATACATCTTAATGATATTTATATATCTATGACACTTCCAATACACTATAGGCGAAATCAACCAGTAACAAAACAACAAACAAAACAATCTCCCTAGAGGGATACCACAAAAAAAGAACCTGAAACCCTGTGAAATAATTATATCAATTCGTACAATCATTCTCATATATCAAAATGAGGATAAATAATTCAATACACTAAAATATTAAATTAAAAAAATAGGTTATAGGGAATTATTTTTTTACTCTCATTCATAATTTACACCGTAGAATAGAAAAGGCCACAAAAAATTATAACTTAATAAATAATTCATATCAATCAGAAATTATAACAGACATAAATATAACTAGAGGAAACAAATTTTTGAAAAACATAATTCACATTGATTTAAACCTATATCATAGAATATGGTTTGGAGAAAATTTTATAATATCTAAAATTTTTAAATTTTAATATATAATTGTTTTTTGATATATTTCTTATAGTTTTTATCCCCTTGAAACATAGTTCTAAATCATACATGATACTAAATTCACTATATTACATTGTTTATTAATTATTTTTTATTCTTATAATTTTTCACTAAATCAATATGTGGATAAATAAATTACACAAATTGATAATTCTATGAAATTAAATAATTCATAGCTAGATGCCCCAAATATTTTACTTAATATTCATTCAATATATATATATATATACATGAGCTATATACATTCATACTATTTTTTTATTTAATTAAGGTATCATTAACAAGATCATTACCAATTTAATAAAAAAATTAGATATAGAATTTGGTAATCATATATTAGGAATAAAAAATATTGAATAAGAAGAAATCAATGTTATGAAGCCATAAATTTCTAAATGAATCTTAACAGAATCACTATATACTAAAAACATACATAATAAATTTCTATAATCATATTAATTAATCAATTTAAAATTTTATTTGGTGAATTCTATTACATAAAAGATTATTAAATTAACAACACATAATATTTTGCAAATAATTAAATTACATAAACTCAATGACAAATCATAATCATGGACAAACAATCAAAATATTTCATACATGAATTTAATTCACAATAATGAGTGAAATAATATAATCAAAATAAGAAAAATAAATTAATTATGAAAATTTATAGTAGCCACTTTCCCTAGGTTAGTCCCTATATCATCAGGAATTATAAATGAAAATATTGTTTAAAATAAGGATAGAATATAATCAATTAATCTACAAGACAAATTATCCTCAACACGCAGCCTGTGAGAAGAGTTATAAAATGTATATGATGTTATAATTCCCTCCCCATTAATGATATCTTCACAACACCGATCAAAAAAATACAATAAATTATTGATATGAAAATTTATAGTGAATCCCTTCCCCAATAATGTATCTCAATATCAACACCTAAATAATACAATGTGTTATACTCATAATCTTATATAGAAATATAGGTATATAGTAGTTAGAAACTAATTGTAAAAGTGTTAAAATTTTCATGCCTCGTGGATTTAATATGAGAGTTTCAATTGAGAAAATGTTGAGGTTTTGTTGAACTCATTTAGGATGGTGTTATACCATCGAGTGGCGATGATATTGGTCCTTTAAAATAAGGTGATTATAATAATGAATTTTTATGGTCTCACAGAAAATTAATACCAAAATATATAACCCACATAACATCAGGGAAATGATACGTGATGAAATTCTACCGTTGTGGTCAATGAAATGATGTATTTTGGAATCTGTTCTCATTAAATCTTCCCATGAAACAACCAACTCTTCATAATACTAAAGGAATAAGAACCCCAATGAAACAACTGGGTCCCGATGATAGCATAGGCACCCCACCTTAACATGGTCGTTGGGTCCTGGGGTATAAGGTACTATGTGTTTCCTCGTAAACATGGGGTACTAAACCTGATGCCCACCCATGTGCCCAAACAAGTAATGAATTCCAAAACATATAAACCAAAAACCCTATGGGAAATAATACATGCTGACATTCCACCTATGTTTTCAATGAAAGAAACTATTTTGGAATCTGGCCTCATAAAGTCCAACCATGCAACAACCAACTCCCTATAATACTCAGGGAATAAGAGCCTCCATGTATAAACTATTTCCTAGTGACAACACAGTCACCCTTCATTAACATGGTCATTGGGTCCTATCCCACCAGGTAGACAAGTTTCCCCACAGACACGTGATTCCCCATGGGTCCCACCCACATGCCCAAATGAGCCATATGACTAATGACAGTCCCCACAAGCCAACACATTTACTTTTTAGTGAGTTTTGTTCTCACTTACACAGACCTTATGAGACTTCCAGAAGGTCACCCATCCTAATCACAACTCCATGCCAATAACTCTTAAATATGGAGTTCTAATCAGGTAGGCTCTTGAAAAGGATGGTGCACCTTGTTGAAAATAGTCATATCATTTAGTCCTTTAACCCTTTATTATTTGGAGGCCCCCCTAGAGCATAATGCCCTCATTTTTGGCCCTATATCTCAACACACTTAATGGTGGGTTCCTCATATGGAAACAAATTTATGAACTGGGTCCTAGTGATAGCACAGACACCCCACCTTAACATGGTCGTTAGTTCCTAGCCCTCCTGGTAGAACTAGTTTCCACACATACACGTGGTCCCTCCCTAGGGCACACCTACATTACCAAATTGGTCATATAAATAATGACAGTTCCCATAGTAAAACATATGTAATTTTCAATGTGTTTTGTCCTCACTTACACACACCATGGGAAACATCCCAGAATGCCAGCCATCCTGAACACTACTTTATGGATCGCATGCTTAATTATGGAGTTCTAATCAGGGAGGATCATTAAATGGATGGTGTACCATGTTGGCATGAGTTATATCATTCTGTTATTCAACCATTTATCATTTGGTGTTGTTACACCCCATATATATGTTTTAATAAAAATAATCTTCATGTCCATTAAAACCTGGTGAGACCTATGGTCATGAATAATTTAATGGGGCAGATATGTTTTTTACTAAAAATAATTTGTCTTATTATCCAAATGTAGACCAAATATATCTAGAGACTCTATCACTGAATCTATTAGAGTTCCCTCTTCAAAACAACTTCTTAGATGAGTTACAATATACAGAAATTTTATATTACATCTTATTTAATATACATGGTGTGTACCTGAAGTGGACATCGACATTAATACAATCCCATAAAAGATTATTTTTCAGTTATTTATGTCATTTGTAAATGGTTGCTCTGTATGGTTAGTAAATTAAGAAATTTTTAAACTATATACAATTAACTTAACAATTAAAACAGAGGTTCATTCAATAATGATAGTTGATCATTTAATTGGTAACCAATTCAAAAGTATTATCACTTCACTGAGTAGTTATATTAAATTGGAAGGTCCTCACATTAGATCATTTGGGTTCTTAAAATCTGATGTCTGAAACATTATTAATTTCTATCAACATGTACTAAGATCCGTTGATTAATTCTCTCAATGAACTCATGTATCTGTATCTACATGTAACTCCAAAATCTATATTATATCTTGACTATGACCTATGAAACCACTCTATAACAAACCATTAACTCCAAAGTCACCCCTCTAATGTAGAGATTTATAATGATATATAATAACACACAAATCCCACTAACATTATTCTAGGTGTTACAGAATTTCAATGAGTGTATATAAATCACACACATGGGAGGAATTAACCTGTATATATAATAATAGAGAAAGATAAATGATGATAAATCCACCAACCAACCCCATTAATTTGAATATAAATTAAATTGAAATAAATTTTTTAATATGATACAAAATTGGATAGAACTAAAATGAAAATAAAAAATGTTAAATCCCTGTAAATGACCATAAATTTACAGTGGATATTCAAAAAATACTCAAACAAGTAATTCCCTACTTCATCTCTACCCAGTTTCATCAAACAAGAAATGTAGGTTATATTAAAATAGGTTGATAATAACATTTGATGATTAAGATTCACCCTAGTACCTATCATGGTAAATGTGACAGAAGTATATTAATTCCCAATGAATAAATAAATAAAACATAATTGTTAACTAAGAAGGTATATTATTTAGTTAATATCATTAAATGGATCACTCATCAACATTTAAATAAAAGAATATTAGTAATTTTTTAAATCATTTATAAATAATTAATGCAACACTTTGTCACCTACCAACTTGATTTCCACTATCACGCTATAATGACACACATCATGATCTTATTTCTTGAATTTGTAACAATACAACTCATATAATCGTATCATATCTATTTCATTAACAACTGAAACCTAACACCACATAGTCATCATAATTATCCCATATGTAACCATGTTTTCTCTCAGAAACCACTATAACTATTTTTAATGAATAATACCTCAATGAATCATAGAGAATTCATGTACGTCCATGGGATTATAGGTATACATGGTCTAGATAAATAAAGGTTCTATGCATTATTTCATTATAGCTCCTAGAGAAATATATGTTAAGAAAAAGATCCATCATAGTCAAATTAAAAAAAACACCCTAAAAAATAAGACATTATTGTATGATATATTCATACTCACAATATGTATGATTTTGATAGGTGGAGTAGGATAAGTCATCCATCAGTCCCTTCACCATTCGGTATATTTTGTAAAACACCACTAAAAACATTTGCAGTTCGATTTCTTTTTCTTTGAGGGTATGGTAAGGTACAAAATTAGAAATTATAAAATATATCATGAATTTTTTACTCTAAAGAATTACCATTCTTCAGACACATCTATCACAATAATCACAAAGTACCCTAGGTTACCACTACAATGTTCTAGGAATAAAATAAGATTACTAGAACCAAAATATATTCTAAAATTTTAAAACTCATTTAGTAATATAATTTTATTTGAAATTTATATATTAATTCATTAATACTTATTGCTTGTACCTTTTGGACAATAACACATTTATATATATTCTCAAATATTTCAAAATCAATGAATTTCATAGACCAACCACGGTCAATAAAGATAACCAATAAACCAATGAATAATTATCTAGTTACTCTAGGACTCATAATAGCTTCTGAATTTAATCATGCACTTGTAGTGAATAAGATAAAACTATATTGAGATATTGGAACCTACCCATATATGTAAAACTAGACCATCCAGGAATAAATCAAGATTCATATATGATTGTAATATATCAATAAGAAAAACATGATCTATAAACATCCTAGATTTCCCCAATAATTCCCACACTACATCCCATTGCACCAATATTTCGTGCATCACCAACACCAACCATGACTTCATTAAAGGGATCCCACCACAGTCTTAATCATATATTCAACCAATTCTCTATGAATCTAATCCACTTCCCAAAAAATTATTTAAACCTTATAGGGTTATCAATCAATCATATAAATGATGAAAATACCTAGAGAATACAAATATATATATTGAATGTATTTTCCAAACACATTTTTATGAAACAAAGGACATGTGATTGAGGAAACCATGCTAACCACAAAAATGTGTGGCATCACTCAACCAAGAATATTTTTCAATTTCAAAATAATCATATTATTTTCGTCATGATTTTAAAATTTTATGAAATTGTTTTATAATATAGTGAAGTCTGTTTCTTATCTACGTATAATAAATATAAATAGATATGAACATTCCAATGTAAATGCTCTCGTGTTTTACATAATTCTAAAAGAGTACTAGAAATTAATATTATGCCCCATTCATTTGGTTGGTTAAAATAAAACCCATTATATTATTATGTACCTCAATAATTTAATCCATGTTAAATAAGAATAATAAATAAATCAAAATCAAAATCAAAATATCATATATATATATATAATAAAAAATTCATAAAATAATTAGGCAATTTTGATAAAAATACAAACATTTTATTTTATTATCCACGTTATGGTATATAAAGTATTAATAATAGGATTTATTTAAAATATTTATTTTCTATATTATCCAAAATAAAAAAAATATCCAATCATAAATTTTTAAATGGTTTGACATTATAAAATATCAGTATAGTTTTATGTTTCAGGGAATATCACTACATTATAAATCTTAACAATTTAAGCTACAACATATAATTTTTATTTAAAATAATGATAATAATTTAGTATAAATTTTATTTTCATAATTAATGAATAATATTTAAAATTGAGAAATTTATATTAAAAAAATATTATTTATGAAACAAATTACATAAATATTATTTTCATACTTATTACATGTAATGATACTTATTTATAAATTATAAAAATAATAAAATAATACTATAAAAAAATTTAACATCAAACCCCTCATGATTGGATTGATTCAAGGTGGAATATCTACTTGGACTTAGGTGGCATTCACAAGACACTAATGGTCTATAATAAATTACAAGGGCTTCAATACAATTGGGGGACATTGTTTCATATGAAAATAATACAACCACAACAAATATACCAAAACAAAAAACATCAAAATGATGCATGAAACTAGTGTTACACAAAAAAAGCACCAAACTATAACACAAACCATATCAGAATAAAATATAGAACCCAAAAATAAATAACAAATAAGAACAAAGTGGAAGAGAATACAATAAAAACTCATACACTTCAAAGAAACCAACACAGAAACACTCAACTTTTTCTAGGACCCAACAACACAGTTTGTGCCCTTGTATTATTATGTATACCTATATAAATGTGATACAAGTCCTTTCCATCTATCTTGATAAATAATATCTAAAAATGATACAATGATTCCAATTAGTGGGGGGAGTAATAATGATATATATGATATCCCCAAATGACTTCCCATATAATGATACTAGTATACAAAATTTTATAACATTTATATAAAACAAATTATATAAAACAGATTCAATAGTTTATACAATTTCTAAAACATTTCTATGTATAAGAGTTCCGATAAAAAAACTACCAAGTTAATGTCATTTCTATGTTAGGAAACCAAACAAGTCAATTATTCCTTTCTCAAATATCATTTGGAATATGAAATTCAATTTAACATAACAGAAAACACACACCCACAATCAATATTGTTGTTACCTTTGATAGTGGAACATTCGATCCATAACCTGTCTTTTTTGGTTGGTACATCACAGCCATTATCCATCCCATTCAATTCATGCCACATAAATAATGTGAAATTCCATGCCTTCCAATTGTTCCAATCATTTCAACAAAAAAATATTGTTTTGAATAATAATTCCCAACTAATTATCCATTCATAAAAACCAATAATAAATTTTGAAATCCTCATTTTCATATCATTATTCCAATTTCACATACCAAAAAAACACTCAATTTTAGAAATTCCTTAAAGCATCACAAAATCAGGTTTCAATAAACAATTTTAAAAAATCACAAAAAAAAACAACACAAATAGTTATTTTTAAATCAACCCTTATATTCTACCATTATGAGTCAATTATGAATCCACATACCTAAGAAAATATGGTATAAATGAATAATGGAGAAAAATCATCAAAAAAATTGCATTGATACTAAAAAATATCTCTTTAGATCTCATACCCTAAAATCAAAATATAAAAATATAATCATTATTGGAATTGAATGAAATATAAATATATATGTCCCCCAACACTTAATATCTATGAATAAATGAGATAGAGTAAGAGTTCATCTAAGACAAACCACCATGATCGGAGACATTCCAATGAATATAGGCTTCAACGAACCATGTACAACAATGGAGTATATCAGGATAATGAGGAATGGTCTCTACATCAATTTGGAAGAGAAAATGAAAATTAGGATTTCCTTAGGTGGGAAATGAATGTAATAGTGAAAAAAATCAAATTATATACACAATTTGTAGATATATATTTTTTCGTGCACAGTTATGGTGAATGATGACTAAAAATGTGAACTAAACATGCATATTCTTATATCTCTAAAAAAATATGGACTCCTAGGTGGATAAAATATTTTCAATAACTATGATATTAACCATGAACCTACTCATTGCTAACTACATCACTTTTCAGGGATATATATAGGAGACTACTCGTTTCTACTTACCATTATCAAAACGTGAACCTTATTAAAAGCATCTAAACATCCCCAAATCAACAAAATAGTCCTAAACACCGCTCAGACACATTACATAAATGATATAAATATATAAGGGGTCAAAATCTTGAATTCATGGTGGTTACATTATCACAAACATTAGCCTTTCCAACCATAGAATATTGAAACCCACTATTTCCCCAAAAGATTTTGGGTCATTACTCAAATTTTTCCTTTACACATTTCAATATTTCTTCTTGAATCATAAGATGTTTCAAAAATAAACCTCATAGGATAAATTATTTTCCACATAAAATACTTTATCTTTCTTATAAAATTAAATACCATCATATAAACCAATTAAGCATCTTGATCTAGTTCAATGTAATCCCATCGAACCAAAAGGCATGGATTAGGTCGATACTTTTTTAACTGAGATAAATGAAAAAAATTGTGAATGGTAATGACATATAGTGGAAAATCCCACTAATATTCAACATCATCAAATCATTCAAGTAACTCAATGTTAATAATGTATCTTAAGATTGTTTTCCCTAATTCCCAAAATGAAGATGTCAATACCTTGGAGAGATTCTAAAAAACATATGATCACTCACCTAAAATGACTAGAGATGTTAAAATTATGCACATATGATTTTTGATGACAATGTGTCAGCACCATCCATTTCATGATCAAATTCATCATCTCAAATTTCTCATGGACAGGCCACATCCTAACCACTGTAGTCTCATATTTTTTCACAAAAATGTGTAGATGGACAAGGAAACCAATAAATGATTCAAAAAGAGCCATATGTTTCGGGTGATATTAATATTTGTTATATGATAAGTCCAGTAACAGTATTTTATTCTCTATTCAACCCTAAAAAACATTTCATAAGGTCTGAGCATTTCATCTAATGTTTTTATTGTCATTTGAGATTCTGCATCCAACAAATGATGATACATCATACACATAGTTCACTGTAACATCCTGATAATTTAAAATAAAAAACAATATACATAAGTTAATTACTGAGTATAATGTGTAATTTATTGTCTATCCATTAAACATAATTTTTCCACTATTATTTTTGAATTTTGAAAAACAGACATACAATCCTGAAATTAGTATGTTATTTAAAGTCTAATTGGACTAAGTAAATTTTTATTGAATAGTAACATACTAGTATGAATAGAAACATACACTTATGAATACTATTATGACACTTATGAATAGTAAAACATCCAAATAAATATTAACCTCATCCATGAATATTAAAATAAAATATAAGAATCTTATAAGTGAAAATATGATCCTTATATATGTGTTAGCAATTTTGGTCAGTCATAAATATTTAATTACATTTTTTGATTAATTAAATATAGTAAATGAAAATGTATATTCAAAAAATATATTAATTAATTATTATTTAATTATATTATGGTTGTAAGAAATTTTTTTGATATCTTGATTAATTTTTCAAGGTGAAAAAAATGAGTAATAGATTTAAACTCATTTTTTTGAATAAATTGTGATTTTATATAAAAAATCAATTTACCAATTATAGAAAATAATTTTGATAAACCGGAGTTCATTTTTGAGGTCTAAAAATTGAAGAAAAATAATTAGGGTCAATTTTTTTTATTTTTATAAAATGCTTGAATTTTTTGTGAGGGAAATTTGATAATTAATGAAATGTGCTAAAAATGAATTTATACATCATGCCCGAGTCATGGATTATGTAAATGGAAATTGTTTTGAACTCAGATTCCATTATTATTTTTTTGGTTCACAAGAATTAATATTCTTTATTTTTTTGATGAAAAATATTGAACTAATAATTAAAATAAAGTTAAACCCCTTCTCTCCTCCCCTTAAGGAGGACCTCAAGGAGAAGTGATCAATAGGTAAAAACACTCTTTCATTTTTGGGGTCTTTTCTTTTAAATTATGTTATTTTCTTATACTATCTTATCATCCATTAAAACAGTAGGAATACAGGCTCCAATGTTATATATTGACTACAATAATATTATGTATACAGGCTCTAATGATTTATCTAATGATTCATCCTCATACAAATTTAAAAATAATTTATGGTAAAATTTAATATTTTGTAAACATATTAACACTATTTTATTCCACTTCTGGTGTTTCTCTTCTATTCTAAAAGAAAACCATTTACCAACTGACCATAGTAATCATGTAATACACGAACATTAAACTATTTTAATAGAAAAACTTTTTTAATAAATGGGTTAAATGATACTATAAAATGATAATATAATTTTTTTTAAACCTGAATGTATTTCTTTAAAATATTAATAACACACTTCTAACCATTATATATAAATATTAAACTTGTTTTATGTTAGTCAAACTTGTGTTAAGGGACTATTTAACTAAAACATTGTTTTAAATGTTTTAAATATTTATTCTTATAAAAATTTCCATTTAATGTCCATGGATTTAAAAAAATTATAATGAATGTATTTATATTTTTATTATAGTTTTAGTTTCTCTCATTTTCTTGAAAAATGTATCTTTTTCATTTGTAATGTAAGGCACTTTCCTTTTGAAATCATTTTAAATTTCTCTTTTACAAAAAATGAAAATGATTATTTTTTATATATTATATGTCTGGATTCCCCATCATTATTGACTATTTTTATTATATTGTTCTATTATATGTTTTTGTTTTATTTCATGAAGAGTTTGATTTCATTATTATTTGAATGATTTTCATATTTAAAAGTGATTTGTTTTATGAAATATAGTTATTTTGAAAACATCAATTTGTTTTTCTCGAGGGATTAAATAATTTATCAAGTATTTTATTCATGTTATATTCCTTACACATATTTATGTTTGGTTGATCCCATTTTTTATAAATATATACTGGTTTGATCCCCATTATAGCTCAAGATTTGTTGGGCTTTTCAAATTATTGCTGAAGATATGATGGGTGAGACCCATTATACCTCTCCAATGCAATGGGTATTATAGTGATGGAAAAATACCAATTGGTTATTCCATGTATCAAGTTGATTGTAAGAGTGATATGGTAAATATGTCCCATGGAAACTAAATTATTTTTCTATGCATTGTAATGAGTTTTTATAAAAAAAAATTATTGTTTTCATGTCATCACTTGAATAATTATTTCATAACTTATGACTTTTAATGACTTTTTTCATCATCCCATGTCTCTATGAAAATTTATAGGACTCATTAGGAGTTCAATGGAAAATTTAGGTGTTAATGGAGATGAATCCAATTAGTTATTTGGTAATACATTTTGTAAACTCGGATTTAATGTATAGTTACTATAGTCTTTTGAATCCTAGATTGGACAATTAACTCATATTTATAAGGTAATTTGTATTTTATTCTTTCCCTATTTAAACAAATATACATCGTTTTTTTGTATTCAATCTAGAAGTGGGGGTTCAGGGTTTTACATTAACTATGTACCAAGATCATAATTTAGAGATTTATAGAAATTATAAGAAAACCTTGTATCTTGGTCTGATATTATAAAAATCGGTACACCATGCCTATTTAGAAATTATAGGATATAAATTTTAGACAAGTTATAAACAATATAAGACTCATGAATATTCAAAAAAAGTCTATGAATTTGTGATCTAATAAACTATCACCCATATAAAAGCCTTTTTTGGAACCATTTTTGGGAGACCAATCCCAAAATATGCAGTATTCTGCCCCCATTTCTAAATAGAAATATTTAAAGAATATAACATTACTGCTAACCATTGATTCTCTTCAATAAATGGATAATTGGTGATGTATCCTAAAACAAACTCTTCCACATTCCTTTTCATTCCAACCATCCAATATTGGGATTTCAATTCCTTATACATCTTATCTATGCTAGGATGAACATTTACACTCGAGTGACGGTAAGCTTGAAGAAGTTACTCATCACAAGCCAAATGTATTAACCACCAATATCAAAATCACAACACTAAACTCCTCTCCATCTTCCAAACAATAATGATATGCCCCCATTAATAATTAACCTTATTACAATACATTCTGAATAAAATTTTAATTGTTTTTAGACATATTCACCAATCAAGAATCAAGGAATGATATAATAAAACTGAAACACTACCTCATTCATCAAAATACAAGTATATGTAGAATATCATCACCATCTACTAAAAAATTTCTAAAGCCTCTTTTTGAAACTATGCATATGAATATATTCTAAATTAAACATTCACTAAATTTCTTATACCCGGTGTATACATCAATTCAATGTAAATCACTTGATGAGACACCATAAATCTTATTTTTCATAGAATCGAATATTTATTTGAAAAAATTTGATTCAAGATATTTTGATAGATTAAAAAACAAATTTCCCACCAAAGAGGTAATGATTATGAGTCTTTAAAATCGGGGACTACAACAACTATCTCTAGATCATTTTTTCAGTAGTTCTCTTAATCATGTTTTGGTGATGATTTAAAGAGAACCTTAATCTCTTAAATATAATTTTTACAATCCTCATTCCATTGATATTGAACAATTATATCTTCTAATTATTTTATAAGGGTATACATTTATAAAATATCTAGAACAAAATGGCTGTAATAACCCGTTAAGCTATATAAATTGTGTATCTAAAAGTCATTATTTATTTGTTTCAAGGAGATAAAAACATCTAACTTTTCTATATCCACAGAAACAAATCATTAAGTGATTAAATTGAAAAGTAAATTTACATATTTTAACCAAAAAATCATACATTAAAAAAGTTGGATTTTCACTATATATCCTACATTGTTGTCATGTGTTACTCATGATCAAACATTACCATTGAATACACCAATATGTCATCAACAAATACCCAAAACAATTATCCAAAAAATATTTGAAATATCAAATTCATCATTTCCAAAAACACTATGTTTTTATTTGAAAGACCAAAAGGAATAACCACATACTTATAAAGCCCATATCTACCTCTAAAATATGTTTTCAGAATATAAAGTTTCAAAACCTCTAATTTGTTATATCATGATTGAAATCCAATATTAGGGAACCCCAAATCTCCTATAAATCATTCAAACTGATGTTCAATTCAAGTAAGTGGACATTGATTCATTAAATTACCTTGTTTATATCTTTTTATAATCAATACAAAACTGAAGATTTCTTTCCTTATTTTTAATAATAATGACCATTATAGCCCACAAATACATGAAAGGATAAAAGAAAAATTTTATTTCCAAATTTTCCAAACATAAATTCTATTACATTAATTCTATTTCTTCCATCCAACAATATATAAAGGAAATAGGGCTTGTCCTTAGTAAGACATCAATCGTAAACCCCACTTTTCCCTTGGGTGTAAACACTAGTAAATATTTTGAAGAAACAACCATAAACATATAAAAAAGTATTGGAAACTCACTATTATCAGAATCATCGATTGACGACATGGTCAATGTTACTAACCGGTATGATATTATTATAATGGATAGTGCCAACAAACATGTAGCAAATTCCTTTAAATTCCTTTCTCTTGTAAATATATGTATAAACCCATCATCAGTCCTAAAAATAGTTTTTTTGTTTTAAAAATAAGGTGATCTTTGAACATGGTCATAAAATCCATACCCAAAATTATATCATTGACACCCATATCAATAATATTGAAATTTTATATCAAGTAATTTGCATAAAAAATTCAGGAATATCTTCTATGTGTAATGACATTCCACTCTCTTTGAAAAAAAAGAGTTTGATGTTTCAAAAAACAGTGAATCATCGCAACATGTAATCCTACATGATGAGGAACTAGAGATTCAATAAATGAATGTAATTCCCTAGTATTAAAAAATGTTTGCATAAGGGTAGAATTTAAATTAATCATACCTATCACTATTGATGGTCCTGATTAATCATCATCAATAACATTCTATTCTCCGTATAATTTCTTCCTCGCTATAATTTCATTTTTATTTACCTATTAAGACTCTATTTAGTAAGGAGAAATGTTATTCCAAGATTCACCATGGATAATTTGGATATAATGAAGAGAAATGTTCCACTGCTCTCATCCCATCCAATCATTCAATGTCTACAAAACATGATTTGTGTCATGAACACCTGAACATTGAGAAATGTAACAATCATAGTGATGAATTCCCATATGGTTGAAATTTGGAATTATCATGGGTGTGTCATACAATTCCACATCATGTGATTTGATGAACCACATTTAAAACATCATGGGTTGCTCTTTAGTCTAGAAGAAATATTCACTGATATATCTATTTGATTATGATTCAAAATTACACCTTGTAAAAAGGTGTCTCACTTTATCTTGTTCAAAACATTTGAGTTCCCACATTTTATCATATGAATCAAAATTATTACTCCACAATATCCTTAGATATGTCCCTTTTTACCACCATTTCTCAATTTAAAATATATGTATAGTCTATTATTTAGTACACAAAAATCATCGAGAAAATATTTAGTCTCATACCTGGTTTAGAAATATGTGCCTTTGATAATTTTCAAGAAGAATCCTTAGGTGCATGTCATGAAGAATGTTGGGATGACATCCATCCCAACATCAGACCCAGTCTAAGACATCTCTTGAAGTATGTTCCTAATCCCCATAGGCTGGAAACAAGTATAGGATATCAAGGAAATCATTATGAAATTTATTTTTTTTCAATTAATGAGAATTGAAAAAAAATAAAATTAAAATCAATAGTGTCCAAAAATAAAAAATTCTTATTAAATATAAAACTTATCCAGATAAAAATAGAACTGAGGAAAATTGAAACTAAAAAACCAAAATAAAATATTGGGACTAAACCATGCTACCACAATCTCTATGTGACCCCATGGCCACTGTTGTCCACTATCCAACCAACTATAAAGGAAAATCAAACCAAAAACCTGAAACTACAAAATAGCTCGGGTGTATTGACACTTATTGGTACAAGTAGGGTATGATCTCAATATCATTATTGGAAATCACTACAAATATGTACATTTACATTTCCAAAAGTAGTCCATTAACAGTAGTTTTAAATATATATATATATTTACTTATAATATTTTTTCTCATTTTTAATAAACACAAACATCATTCCATCTTTCAAAATGAGGCACAAAAAATTACCTTTTCTAAATGGATTTCCATTTTAAAACCAAATCCCAAACCTATTCCAAAAAACAAAATAAATAATAATCATGATTTTTTGAGTAAAAACAAATAGTTTAAATAAAATATCATGAGTAGGAAAATGTAAATAAGAACATACCGATAATAAACCCTAGGAATTTTCTAAAAATCTCAAGAGAGATCCTTTTAATTTATCGGTATGTACTCACCGACTGGCTTATAGTACATCACTATTGTCTATAACCAACTGGATGATCTAAACATGCATCACTTGTTAAAAAAAGCCACCTAGTCTCTAATAATCCCAAGGGTCACCAACCCATCTAATTAGGGTTGATTATAAACTATTACAAAACCCTCTAAAAGACACCCAAGAAAACCATGGTAATAGTGTACTGTGTAAGCAGGAGGCCCTTTCATGTGTGAATCACCTTACCTGATGCCGCCACACTTTCGTACCATAAACAGTGACCCCACCTATTCGATAATCCTTAATGGAAAATTTTTAATATGGGTTCTTGTCGTATAACTAGAAAATAACATGTTCTAACCTTAACCTCAAATAATACAATAATTCAAAAGATTTATCAAATGCATTATGTTTCATTCTAGACATTTATATTTTCAATACCACAATTTGTTTCCCAAAACATTATATAGTGTCATCCGATCCTTATACCATTCCCTTTCAAATATATTTACAAAACATATCTATAAAATTTTGGAAACAATAATTAACACCACTTTCAAATTTACAATTTCAAAAGAGCCTTTATATTCAAAATACAATCCGATTTCTAAAACCACATCAAGAAAAAGTGAAAAATAACATACATCACACTTCAAAATTCCAAATGGTCACACATATAATTTTGAAACCATTTTTATTTTTGAAAAATACTGAACTGGACATAATATTAAACATAAAATTTGAAAACAAACATGTTTAAGTTGGAGATAATGGGTTTCTAGTTTAATACCAAGAGTTTTAAAGTGAAACATAAGTGTTTTGAAAACTGGGTTTTACATAAAACAAGGCCATTATCATTTGTGTTACCTTCCTTTTTTTCACTCTATTAACACATGTATGAGAACACATCAAATGGAATAACACAAGCATATTCAACCCAAGCCATTTCTAAATATACATCACTTTCAACAAATACATCCCAAATCCCAATCTGACTAATTTTATAAAAAATATCTAAAGTAAAACATCACACAAATCAATCATTTTTAAAATAAAATCTCATTTTACATACTATCAAACTCATTATGTAAATATATAAATAGGAATATTTTAAAGATTAATTTAAAATTATTTTATAAAATTTTACCAAAAAATAAATGAAAATAAAATAATGAATTCACAATAACAATGAAAAAAATATTTATAATTTATATGAAATAACCCATGAATCAAATGGATTTCGTAAGAAAGGAAACAGATGGAATCACCTATGTCAATCATGTCTGAAATTAATGAAACAACCACTAATGGAAGAATCGACCATGTGGAATGATGCAATCTCCCTAGGTCAAGAGAAAATAAAGCCAAACAAAAAAAACCCTTTGGGTTCAGATAAGAGTAAAAAAATATTAGGATACCCTATGAACATGATATCGAAGTAATATTAAAGGGGGAAATGAAAATGAACAAAATGAACATACATTACGAACCATTAAGGGAATATAATGGTGGAAAGAGAGCAAAAGATAGGGGTTTGAAGAGGCCCCTGGTGAACATAGTACAGAGTAGAGAGGAGAAACAAAATTCTTGGTCAAAATAACAGAGTGAAAAAGTCGAAATTCAATGATTTTTAATGAATGGGAAGCTATCACAGTTTGGTATCATGGCATGTTAAACCAAGAACCAACTATGTTTTATTTGCTTCTAAATAAGGATCGACTGTAGGGAATTGCCACTTGGGTTTACATTCCATGAAAAAACAGTGTGGTGGGTTCTATATCGATTCTTATACCTACTAGATGGTAGTCGGGGTTGCGTTGTATGTTTTGATGAAACGTGCACCCCACCAATGCACAAGAAAAATATTCACACTAAACATCCAAAAATGTAAAAATAAAATCATAGACTCAACCCTATCCTCACCCCAAAGATCAAATACCATGAAATGAATAAAATTAAAACAATATTCATTGTTAGGGTGTGAAAATTATCCCCACCAAAAAAATACATTCTTCCCTTAGAATGTCATCCTGGTAAAAAAAATAACCATAACTCAAATCCATGCCTAATCTAAATCCCAAGGGAATATAGACCTCAAGGTGACCTTCTTAAATATATAAGTCACACAAGACAAGTCATGATGAATTCCAAGAAAAAAATGAGGGGATAACACAAGAGGTTTCTCACTACCCGTAGGACTCAGCTTACATGGAAACATTAAAATTACCAAAACCACTAAGACTTAAACTAGAACAAGCAAAACACCTCTATACATACTAAGAAACATTCAAAACATGTCTGGGAACTGATAAAACAACCACCCAAGTATCCTTCACATGAGAAAAAAACCACCAATGGATGTAAAAGTTTCACACATTAGCTAAAAGCCCAAACAGAAGTGGATAAAACTATGAGAAGAACATGAATGAAAGAATTAACTGTAAACCTTCCATCACGTCCACAAAAATGAAGTGTTTATAAAATAGAATTGATAATCCTGATTTTAACACACATAAGTGTTATGAACACTCAAATAAGAACAAATTATTCAAAAATCCACATTCAAGTCGTCTCAACTAATAATATTATTATAGACCATGTTCATTCAACTTTTCCTTCAAAATAATTAACCTACAAAAATAAGAAAAGACAAACTAGGAAATATCAAACAACTACACTTCAACATGGGAGAGAAACTGAGCTATGGGTTTTTCACACGCCCCTATAAAAACTTGACTATGCATGAGTTTCACTATGAGGCATGTTGTTATATCCTTGATGATTTAAGAAACTCTTACCTTATAGTTAGGGATTGACATCCTCTATTTAAAATTCCATATTTGGGTAATGATTCATGAAAAACACCTCCAAATGATATATACAAACACAATTCTGGAATGCCATCAAAGGATTATGGCATAATATCATTGAATTCCCAAAAAAATTCGTGTAGGTTTCATAGAATTGAATGGTCTAAAGAACTAGAGATCGAACCCAATGATGTAGAATTTTCATAAACATGCTCCTCTTGCACACTGCTCTATCCATATGGGGAAATCTATTGTGAAATAGGGGATATATGATTCCCAATTTGTGGTTCTAATACCCACATTGCTAGAAATCCTTCATCCACTAGCTTCTTGAAAGGAAAATCCATTGTTTAGAGAACACTATCCTTGATATCTTAATGAATTCCTCAAACGAAAAGATAATCCGTCATCAGATTTTCTGACATGATGTTTGGTGAAAACGAGTTTGGCTCATAAAAATGTTCATCATAAGCCAATAGCACCCACTAGCTTTGTTGAACATTTAATATCTCTTTCTTTTTCTTTATATTCACCTCCTCTCTTATAAATCACTAGATGAAATCAGTCATAAACACTTCTGATTTCATACAAACATTCACAAATGGAGAGTAAAACAATTCATATTCATCCAATTTTAGGCCATTAAATAAAACTTGAATATAAAAACCACAAATAGCTTTAGGAGGTCAAAATGATCTAAAGACATGCTTAACCACATCTCTCAACTCATATACCTCTAATAGACCTTGATCCCTGAAATAGACAGCCAATACTTGAAAAGAACCAATTAATAATCAACATCAAACCAGAGTACAATTAAAAAAGACCATCTCAATACAAAATAATCATGGTCTCAAGCCACACATATACATGTTCTACCAAAAATCATTTTATAAAAAATCACAATTTTCAATTAAATTTCAAAACATACTCTTTCCAAGGCCATATTCAAAATACTAAAAAATACATATTCACAAAGAAATGATTAAAATTTTAAATAAATACCAATTTCAGAAATTATTTTCCATTTTTTAAATATATATTGAGAACCAAGGTCACGCCTATAAATTCAAATAAACACAAAATTAATCATATTAATCATCACAGAAGTGTTCATATGTTTCCAACCACACATTAAAATATGAACTTAACACACATACCCATACCTATGTGAACATTCATATAGAGTACCAAGTGTCTCATATAAAATTTCATTAACAAATTCAAGAATTTACCAAATTTTGGATCCATATCACTTACTTTTAGAACCCACTCATTCCAATTTCAAAACCAGATAAAGAAATCATTATCATTTTAAAAACTATATTCATTTTAAATGATATCTTACATCATCCAAAGAAGAAACAAATCATGACTCTTACCAAACCACTATAATGAGTAACTAGTGTATATCACTATATTGGGAACATAATAGTGGCACATGCCCCATGTAGGAATCAATAACTATGAGGAACTTGAACCATTCACATGTATCCCATGTGAGATCATAGCATGACATTGTCTCACCTCCATTATCATTCCCCAATCTAAAACAATGACATATACTCAAATCCCAAATTACCTCGAGCAACATTAGTATTATAATGAGAAATATGTTTCAATTCTCTTCTCGTGCCTACCTCCGAATTTATGATATTCATAATCTCCATTCTTCATGCCATACCAAATAAAAATTGGCCAACTACCATAAACACTTGTCACGAACCTATGGGGAGTTTTATAACACTAGAAATATATCCTAGTTTGAGACATGGACCTAAGAGCATTTAAATCACCATGGGATGGAAAAATAGTTCTGGGAATAAAGGAAATCACTATGCGAACATTTTTTCAAATTAAAAACGGTTGAAATAAAATAAAATGACAAGTAGAAAAGGATAAATGTAAATATGTCTCAATAAATATAAAAAATTATCTAGAAACAAATAAAACTAATAAATGAAACTAAATAAATGAAATTTTGGGACTAAACCAAGCTACCAAGATCTCCACATGACCTCTTAATCACCACCATCAACCATCCAACCTGATATAACTAAAACATAAACAAAAAATATGTACCCACAAAACAACTCCAATATATCGACACTGAATGGTACTAGTATGGTGTGAGCTTGATAGATTATTTGGAAAATTCTAACACCCCAAGATTATATATTATGTTTCTTTTTAAATAAATTCAGTAGCGTGTATGCTACACACAAATAAGATTCCATGACCCACAACACCGAGTTCGAGCGCACTATGAACTTCCAAGTTAGCAATTTAAAAAGTGATTATGAATAGTGTTATCAACATTTTGGATTTTATATATGTACCATATAATATTAAAATTATTCTTATGTGTTTTTAAGATATAATATAAGGAATAATTCAATTTTTTCACATTTAAGAAGAAATTTTCAAAAAATGTTATTTCCCACCTTTTAATAGTGAACTCTTTTTAAATCCAATATTTTACCGATTTATATATATATATTCAATTTACAAAATTAATTTCTTTATTAGAAGAAGGAAATAAAAATTTTGTTTGGATAAATTTTTGGTATTTTTCTTACAAATTTTATATTTTAATGAATAGTGGGAAATACATCATTTTAATTCAAAACTGATATTTCATCAACATTATATATATAGATATATTGTCCTTTTAATAGGGTTATGTTTTTATCATTTAATCCAATTTTTTATATTCTATGTAATTTAATATTGAAATAGGACATAAACACATATCGATCATTTAATAGTTTTAACTACTTAAAAACCTACTTTTTGGTTTTGACAATGATAATTAATTTTAAATTAATTTTTTGGATTCTATATTTTAAATGTGGAAAATTGGATTCCATATTTGGAATCATATGTTCCAACTTTTTTTAAATATGTACCTTTCATTTTTTGACATTGTGAATGGTAACTTCAATAATTATTTTTATTTACTATGGTTAAAGGGTAAATCAAGTTACTAAAGGTAGAAAAATAATATTATAATAATATTAAACCACAATAACATGTGTCATAATCCTAGTTTATGATATATGTATAACAATTAGAATCCTTTGGTTTATTTTAAGACCCCATGTAACCATTTGTTGTTAAAATGACATGTTATAATAATTAATTTAATGTAAAGGGAAATAAAACATAAACATATATCCTATTGCTAAAACATTTTTTATTAAAGTTATATAAGATATATATTAAAATATAAATAATAATTAGAAATATAAAAGTATTTTCTACATCATTTTATTTTTATTTATAATTTATATTCATTAATAATTAAATTTATTTATATCATATTAATGATGTAGTATTTTCCTTATTAATGAAATAATAAAATAAATGATATTATAAATATTAAAATAAATGTAATTTGTATGTTTTTATGCCATCAATGAATTTTATTTACGAATATGAGATTTTATATTTTAATTAAGTCTTTTTTTCAAATGAATAATATTTTAGGACTTTAAAAAAATAAATTACAAAATAGTGTCACAATTGACCTAATAGTGGTTTTAAAACAAGTACGATTGTATTAAATGATATAAAAATCCTAAAAAATCTAGTATTATTCCCAATGACATAGAAAATGTTTAAAATTACTTTAATAATACAAATTAGGTCCTATTGGAATTTTATAGTGACTCTATGAACCCTATAGTATAATAAACAAGAAGTCATGGAATGCATTAAACTGTTTAACTAATGGTTAATCCAAAAATGTAAAGTTAAATTCATGGACAAAACATGTCAAAAACATACCATATGAGGGTAATTAGACCCATATTCAGATTTTACTCAATATATATTACTTTTCCTATATTATAAATCTAAAATCAATTTTTAATAATTTAATATTTCAAGATATTCCAAAAGTCTCCCTCACATCTCCCATAGAATGGAATTGTTCCTATTCTTTTATTCACACCTCCAAAGGCCTATGTATTGTCCAAAACCTACCAAAAACTCCTACCAACTTACCTAAATTCATCATAGAGTCCACCATTCAGAAAAAAACTAATTTAATGATTACTTTTGAGAAAATCAAAAGGACACAACCAAAGAAGAGGTAATTGTTTTATCCCTTTTTTAAAGTTCATTTCTTCTTCAACTTATTCTTCCAAAGTTTTTACCATAATAAAATAATCACACTTGTATATTAAGCATTATGAATTTTTTTTATGATTATGGTATAACCATATTCTTCCCTTTACCCATCCTAGGAGAAACTATATCACCATGTCTGTGTACGTACGGCGTACTATCTCCACGCCATGGTGTATACTATTTTCATCTATACATTATTTTTACTAGAATAATGAGGATTATAAATGAATAAAATAATAAATTTAACATTATATTATTTCTATAAAATTCATATTCAATCCAATTCAATACAATTTAACCATTAAGGATTGATATTGTCGCTTGTTCATAAGTACATCTTACCGTCACCATGATGCAATGAGATTCATCTTCCACTTTCACCATCCAAGAATGACAATGAAAATATATATTAAAAATAAGTATGAAATATATGACATAATAAGTATACTTTAATAAGATATATATAAATATATTTCATTCATATACTTCCACTCAATATGATATGATAATTGATACAGCATTCATACGTATGTACGACCTTCCATCTCTATCAATAGTGTATTCCATTTCATATATTTTTCTATCATATATTTTTATATTCTGAATACATATGATATTAAAATAATTTTTTCATGATCTATGTAATATTATTATGAATAATAATTCAAAACACATGTGATAATGAAATTAATTGTTACCCGAAACGTTGCATTAACTTAGATTAATTAATAAATGAGTAATATAATTTCATAAACCAAAAATATATGATATCATAAAAATTATTATGAATTTGGTACAAGTTAAAAATATATTCAAAACCATTATACAATAGTTTCAAACACATACCTAGAGTATCAGACTTATAGTAAGGGGTAATTTCGAAATCTCATTATTATTTGATATTGTTTATGCATAAGTGTTTACTAGGACATATTATTCATTAATGTCCATGTTTCTTAAAAATAATTTAAAAAGGAATTTATTTAATTTTTAATGTAGGTAATATTTAACTAAAATAAAATTAAATATGTATTAAATAATTATACTTGTAAACCTTAATCATTTAGGGCTTTATTTTCAAAATGGTTTTAACAATTTATTTATATGGAAAAAAATGCTTTAAAATGATAATTGATTTCAAATGTTTCAAAGTGGTATGGGACACATTGATTCAATATTTTATTTTATACGTCCTCTATTAAATTTTGTTCTTTTATTTTTATTCAATGTAAAAAAAGTGATATTTTTCTAAAAGAGTTTTAGTGATTTTATTAGATTATTCTCATCCATGTCAACATCCATTATTTGATTTTATTATTAATTGAGACAGTTTTGTTATGATAATATATTCCATATTTTTTTAAAGGTTTTGTGATATGTTTGACTTTTAATGTGCTATTCTAATACGATTCTTGTTTATGGTTAAATGATTTAAATTTTTTAAGCTAGTTTTTGTATGAGTTTTTATTTTATGTTTCAACCTTTTCCATATGTGGAATGTATTGGACATAGAAAGTGATGTGAGGGGCCCATTTTGGCCCCTCAATGCATCGATAGGTCACATGATACAAAATAGTTCCTTTGAGTAAGAAATTGATAGAATATTTTTGTATGGTCTTTAAGAGAATCCTTGGAAAGGTGGTTAATATTTCTGGAATTAGGAATTCCCAAGATATGAGATTAGTTATTGATTTTGCATGTGATTATTTGACTAGTTGAATATCCATGTCAATTTTTAAATTGAATTATTTTATTAATTATTTCCAATTATGCTTAATATAATGTTTTAAAAGTATTTTGTTATAGTTTGGTACCATTCCTTAAAAGTTCATGTTTATTTTTGATAGCATCTACTATTTTGTTTATCCTTACTCAGTATCTGACTTCACCCTTTCATATGTTATATTTTCCGAGGATGACAAGAATAGTTTTATGATTGATATTCCAGGTTATGTTAAGAGTATAATATCATACTAATTGGATTTTCTATGCTATGTTTTCTGTTTGAAATTGGGATATAATTTTCATGTATATAAACTATTTTCCATGACTGTGAAACTGATTGTTCCTTCAGGACATGATTACTTGTAATCATGACAATGTATTAAAATAATTCATCTTGTTCAGGGCTGCCACAGTTGGGGAGTTATAGTTGGTTTTATTGGAATTTTATTAACAACTTAATAAATAGATTTTGGAAACATAGATTATAGATCATAACCCTAAGATATACTTTGAGGATATGTATTGAATAACCCCATAAAATTTTGTTAATGATCATGGATACCCTAGGATTAAACCTATGATATTTTATATTGAATGTAACTTCAAATTATTATGTGGTTTTCATCAATGAGATGTGTTCCACACCCTATTCTTCATTCTCTTACATAATTTATGAAACTAGAAAAAATTGGACTAACAAAGAGTTTGATGGAAAATCTAGTGATTTTGAGAAACAAAATTAGATAATTATTGGAGAGGATGATATTGGGATTATAATATATTATTTAAGATGAAATAAGATTAGACATGTGATCAATGATGAATTTCCTAGAAAATTACGTAAGAGAAAGATAAACATTTATAAATATTCACATTTTAAGAAGCATAAAAGAATGAATATATGAATTCCTACATGTCAGGAAGGAGGGAAGAAGAACCTTGAGGAATACCTATAATGGAGGGGATGATGTTATCTTTGCAAGAAAAAGGTCCATATATTGAACAATTTTTATGGAGATTAATATGTCATTTTTTGAAAATTATGGCCATTACCCAACTCAATTACCAGACATAAGAATCACTTTATAATCAAAATATGGACCTATTCCATGCCAACCATTAAATTGGAATCATTACAGTATTTATGTATTTCAATCCATGAATTATTAATATTTAATTATATAAATAGTATTCAATTTATGTTTTTTTTGCAATGAATTTTCACGAATATATTGAATTATTATAATTCATCAGAAAATTTATTTAAGGGTGCGATCATATTTGTAGAACATATGATTAAGGTAATGATAACCCTTTATATATTCCTTATGTTAAGATATTAATGTTTTGATAAAGATATGTTGGATTTAAATAATTAAAGTGGATGATTATAGTTTCTTGAGAATTAATTATGGGTTTTTTTGAAAATAGGGTTATGCTATAGTGGATGAAGTATACAAATTTTTGGTATTTAAGGAATAATCCACTATGTTTTGTTACAAGGAAGCATCCTTGTTTTAAATAAGGATATCTACTATTTCATCTTATTATCATGTCTCAATAGAATACATGATGAAGGTGTTTACATTTTAGGAATATGACTACCACAAACTGACCTATGAGATATTTTTGATAAATAAAATGTTGATTTGGTTAACCTATTTATAAAGTTGTTGATTTTCTGTTTTTTGAAGGATTGTAAGGTTATCAATTTAGGGGTACTATAAGTTATACTCATTTTGTAGTTTTTTAGATAAATGCATTATCTTTCTATAGGTGTACTTATGCTTACATGGTAACATTTGATATTTTTTTGAGATAGATGGAATGACCTATCATTCAATGTATAGATCTCATTATCTTCTAACACTTCCGAAATGAAAAATTCAACTTAATTTCATTGAATAATAGATGAAGTGGAAATTGTTCAAGGCATGACCAATGGTGATATTTTACAGAAATCAAGTAATTATTTAATATCATGTTCTTCAAATTTAGGGAAAGGATCTTGAAAACCAAAAATATTTTCCTAGTATATTATTTTTTGATGAACCAATTAGTCCCATGGATCATCATATATTTATACCATTGTGGTTATTTTCTATTTCCTAATCATTTTTTTCTATCTATCTCCATTAGAACATGATCTTTAGTTTTTTCCCCAATATTAATATATTCTTACATGGAATACTATTATATGTTACCTCAGTTAACATTCTTACTTTCCTTTCACAAATTTAATGTGGATGTATTGTCGACCAATTTTTCCAATGTGGGATTACAATAAAGGGATGTTAAATTATAAAACATTAGTTACTAAACCCATATTTGGAAATTGGGGGGATTCATTTTATTGAAGGAGGAAATATTGTAACACCCCACGATTCCATAGTATGGTTCTTTTAAATAAATTCAATAGCATGTACACTACACAAAGATAAACTTGCAGGATACACAACATCGAGTTCGAGCACACCCTGACGTATCAAACTAGCTATTTAAAAAGAGGTTTTGAATACTATTAACCAAATTTTGAATTTTATATATATCCAATATATTTTTATAATTTATATTATGTGTTTTTAGACATATTATATAAGAAAATTCAATTTTTCATATAAAAGATATATTTTTCAAAAAAATTGATGTTAACCTCCTATTAATAGAAACCCTTTTTAAATATAATATTTGATAGTTTTATATATTTAATTTAAAAAAAATTAAATTCTTCTTTATATAAATGACATTGACATTTACTTTGGATAAATTTTAGGAAATGTTTTGATAAAATCCACATTTTAATGAAGAGTGGGAAATACTGTATTTTAATTCAAAATTGATATTTCATATAATTTTTCAACATAGTAATATTATCATTTTAATTTGTTTTAATGTGTAATTAGATTATGTTCTAATCATTTTATTCAATTTTGGACATTGGTTGCAATTTCATATTTAAATTCAACATAAACACGTGACAATATTTTGATAGTTTTTTCTTCTTAAAAACTCACTTTCTGGTTCTGACAATGGGAATTAATTTTAAATTAAATTCTTCCAATTCTCTGATTTAAATTTAGAAAAACGGATTCCATATATATAATTATAAGTTCCAAATTGTGTTAATAGTTTCTATTATTTTTTGGGAAATTATGAATAGTAAATTCAGTAATTATTTTTATTTATCCTAATTAAAGTGTAAATCTGGTACATAATGTTAAAATATAATATTATAATTATATAAAAATACCCTAACATGTGTCAGAATCATATTATATGATATATTGACGACCATAATCATCCTTATGTCTATTTTAGGACCCCATGGAGCCACTTGGGTGTGAAAATTACATTTTATAATAATTAATTTTATGTTTTGGGAAATATAACATAAACATGTATCTTATTACAAAATCAATTTTAATTCATGTTATATATGTGACATCATCAATTATAAAAATTTATTATAAATATAAAATTATTTTATATGTCCTAGTATTATATTTTTTTTTTAGACATTAAATAATAAATTTAATTTATAACACAATAATGTATTATTTTCCTTATTAATGAAAGAATCAAATAACTCATATTATATATATTAAAATTAAAGTAATTTGAATGTTTTTATGCCACACATAAATTTTATCAATGACTATGACATGATTGATTTGATTTAAAAAATTTGGATTGATGTGATCAAGTTGTTATGACTTTAACAACGAATCAATTACTATATAGTGTCAAAATATACATAAATTATTTTTTAAAACCAGTACTATTTTATTAAATGATATAAAAATCCAAAAAATCTATGATTCTAAAAACGGAATTAGATAACATTCCAAACATCATTAATGATCTAATTTAGGTCATCCTGTCATTTTATACAAACTGTATAAAACTTATAGTATAAAAATATAAGAAGACATTGTAAGAGTTAAATTATATTACTATGGGATAATCACAAAATATAATGTTAAATCGATGGACAAAACTAGTATAAAACCTATTTCATAATATTATTTTGACCCATAATCATATTCTATTCAAAATTATATATGCTTTTATCCATTTCAAATCTAAAATAAATTTATAATAAATTAACACTTAAATACTATCCAAAACTGTCTATCACCTCTCTTGTAAAAGGGAACATCCCCTTCTCTATTATTCACACCTCCAAAGCCTATTGGATCAGCCAACCCCTAACAAAGTCTCCATCCAACTTCCATCACTTCAACATATAGGCCACTATTTGGAACAAAAACCAATTTAATGAGTCCTTTTGGTCCAATCAAAATGGAACACCAGAAGAAGAGGTAATTGTTTTATCCCTTTATTCAGAGATCTTTTCTACTTCTACTTCGTCTTCCTATGTTATTACCATAAAAAATAAAAATTACAAATTCTACTATATTCTTATATTTTTTTATGATTATTAGACAATATTATTCTTTCTTTTACCTATCCTATGAAAAAAACACCATGCATGCGTACATGCGTCTTATTGTCTCCACATTGTGGTATAAAGTGTTTTTCATTTATATATTATTTTGAATGTTATAATTATGAATTTAAATGCTATAATTAATAAATATAACATGATATTATTTCTTTATAATTCATATTCCACCCAATTCTATACCATTTAACCATAAGGAAATGATATCATCGCATGTGCGTATGTACAGCTTTCCGTCTCCACGACGTGAAGAGATTCATCATTCATATTCTCCATCAAAGAATGACTATAAAAATATATATTAAGAATATGTATGAAATATATGAAATAATAATTCTACTCAAATAATATATATATATTTGTGTGTGTGTGTACATATATGGCATTCACTTACTTCAACTCTATATGATATGAAAATGGAAACAATGTTCATGCATACTTATGTCCTAACGTCTCTATGAACAGTTTATTTCATTTCATATATCTATATATTATACATTTTTATATTCTGAAAACACATGATATATAAATCATGTTATCTTTATCTTAGTAATATGATCAATAATGTAGTACCACATGAATTTTCCAACATATTTGTTATAGAATGCATGGATCATTGATTCTCTACAAAACACCACTTTGTTATAACCTAGCTATGTAAACATATGTTTTTCACTTCACCGATGTGAATTTCAAAAAACTGTCATAAACGGTAATGATGAGAATGTTATTTGGATTCCGATAAGAAAAATATAATATTTGGTGATTAATAACCTACCCTTATTAATAGTCACAAACCCTTATAAATATTGATATACCCTAATGAATAGTAAACATACCTATGAAAGTATATAAATAATATTCAAGTGGAATTTCGATATTCTTGTTTTTTGGAAAAAGAAAATAAATGTCTTAAAATTGTTTTTTAGAATAAATTATGATTTTAATTAAATATTAAATATATAATTTTTAGAATAATATTTTTCATAATTGGACTTCATTTTTTTATTCTACAAGTCAAATAATGGACAGGGTGAGTTTTTCGTATTTTTCTTAATTACATAAATTTTTTATGAATTGTGAAATACGGTAAAATAAAGTATATTCAAATTATCAATTAAAAACACTATTTATGACATCATATGTGATGTAATCCAAATTGTTTCTAACTCACATGCATTTATTTCTATTCTTGGACATGGAATCATCACTATTTAAGGTTTTGGGGATAATTAATAAATTAATGATTAAAAAATATTAAAACCCTCCTCTCCTCCACTATAACCCCCCCCCCCTCACTCCCTCTTCTCATCACTCCTCTAAGCCTTAAATATCATCAATTTTCTTCCCTAATACCATTCCTTAGTCACTTCCCACATCTTAGATACTATTGGTCTTACTAAAAGGCTAAAATCCCTTCACTTGAGGAGGTTCTCAAAGAGGTTATTTCAAGAGGTAAACCACATTTCATTTTCATTTAGTTTCATTTTACTGTATCTTTTTTTTGTATCCTCTACTCATCTCCTATATAAAAATTTCCATGATAGATATATGATCATCTATAGACAGTGACAATATCATGTGAATGGAATAACGATCATCAATATGCTTACTCTCTCTCTCTTTTATTTTATAAAAGGAATCAATTTCCATGAGGTTCCAATTTATAACCACCATGGACGATGAAGTTTCATTCTTCAATTTCTCCTACATTACTAGTCATGAAACCATTTTGATTGTTTAACCAGACATTATTATATGTATTATAACCAAATTAATATATTGCATCTAGTAAAAACACATATTCTTAAATCGTATGACCAAACAAGTGCTTGATAATCAAAATATAGCATAAATAATCAAAGTGAATGTCATAAATATTAAATCTAATGATTCATCCTCATTCCATGTATCAAAATGATATAAATGACCATTAACACATATTTATGTTCATAAATAATATGTAATTTCATTTCTGTAGATTTACATCCATTGCACATATACCCCATTATATATGATCTAGTAAACTGATTATGAAAATAAAGAAATCAAACTCTCCGAAATGAAGAAATTCAATATAATATGTTATCAATAAGAGGAAAATGATCAAAAAACAATGATAATTCAAATACATTTCTAATAGGTTATGAAATAAGATATTGATATTTCTTATTTTCATATTCTAGGACCATATGTTCAATACAAACCCCTCTATCCATTATTATATCTTGGACAGGGTAATTTGATCTAACGTATAAAGTTACAAAGACACTGCCTACTTCCCACTATAATGCCGGGTAATTTTCATGTCATCATTTTCACAATTTATTTATATTTTTAATTCATATTTTTATAAAAATCCTATATATATTTTTTAACCAAATGACTCTGCACTTTTCATCCATTAGGTACCATAATCATTACTAAATGAAGTGTGAAATCAATTTATTAAAACCCATAACACATTCCCTTCCATGCATCCAATGGTCAATGACTCAACATGTAGTAATTGACTACATAGTGTATCATCTATATCCTATGTAGGAAAACACTATTTAGTATATTGTAGTATCTCTACCTATAATCTATGAATATCAATTCCCTATGAAAATCATTTATCAAACATTAGGTATATCACCCATGGCACACATTATAAATGTCAGGCAGTCAGGAAATTAATCCCATATGGATTTGAATATGAATGGAATATAAACATTATAAGTTTCCTATAATGATTCTTCATATGTAATTTCCTAAACTAGTCATATAAATGTAAATATCATAACTATAAGGACCATCAAACTTTAATTGTGTCTTCCATAGGTGGAATCAAATAAAATATAATAGAAAAAATTATGATAAATAGCTATTCCCATTCTCAGAAATTTGGATATTACCTAAATATTTGTTAGATATTCCTTGACATATATAACTAAAAATCCCAATACCTTCATAATATCTTATCTATTAAATAAAAATTGTAAATCTAGAAAATATATATTATCTGATGCCACTTTTTAATGTACCGACACAGAATCTACTACAGAGTTCCTCGATCTAGTGCGTCAAGTGGCTTAAAGTTGACCAAAACATATGTTAGAGGGTTTTTATAATACGTGTGGGCCTAGTTTGTGTATATGGGGATATGATTCACTCATTTCAGATTGTATAACATTTCTAGGATCATGAAAAATAAGTAGAATAATATTATAAACCAATACATATTATAACATCTAGAATACTATACTTATAATAAATCCGATAGATGTGTCTTAAAAATGATTATTTGTTCATGTATCTATATAGTATGGAAGGAAATATTTGTAAAATGACATCCCATTTCTTACATGTATCAAGGATAAAAGAATCCAAAAAGAACAATCTACAGCTATAATCATGACCATAACTCATTTCTGTGTAGCCCTACTCTTATGAAATTATCAAATCATGCAACATAATGTGGTAACTTTCCCTGGATCGTAACTGAATCCATGAGTTCTATTCTAGTATCCAAAAATGGTCCAAACAGGATTTGAGATGACACTCAATTGGCTACCAACATTGGGGTCTATAAAAATTCTAGTTTGTGTATAAACAATGAAGTAGTGTGTTGTATATCAAAGATATAACATTACAAAATGTAATGATTGAAATGAAAAAGTGTTATTATCTTACAAAACATGGTTCCCTATGAACCATAGTCAATTTCAAAAAAAAAATGAAATTATAAGTAATAACTAAATTGGTGTTACACTATTTAGTCTAATAAATTAAATTGGATACCCATACTAGGTCTATCTATAATCATAAAAAAAATAACTGCCATGGCCACATCTTGTAAAAAAAATTTTAAAATCTAGAGTGTCAAAATTTGTGTAATCTATTTTTGGACAATGAAGGTTGTGATATAAAGTATAAAATTACAAGGAATACTCTTCGAGACAATGTAGAATCCTAATGTAAACTCAATAAAGGATTGGGAGGATTAAAAGGATAATTTCCATAGATCATGTCAAAAATGGGTCCCTAAAATGTGAATCTATGGGTTACCAATGACCTTGGAATCTTATATAATTAGGATCTGAGGAAAAGTAATTTCATTTTCTTCTACTACCATAATCATATAGATCCATGAAGTATAAATGTTCATGGTAACCAATGTAATCGTGATCAGCTGAGTATAAATTTTCATGGATTCCACTACCATTATCCATATCCATGGAGTAGATATTTCTATTTCATATTGTGGAATTATAATTTGAGTGGTGTAAATGTATACAAAATCAACTACTACGAGATTCTCTCACAAAGTCATTAATCTTACCTTAAAATGTGTTAATTCCATATGGATGGTAGTTTCATTTTTAGGGAAGACCTATGGATTCTTTAAGGTGACTCGCATGCTGCGGTAGGGTGACCCAATCTCCCCTAGTCTATTTATACTCACGAAGGATAACCTTAGCTACCTCATTAACAAAGGAATGTCCAGTGGCGATGACTTCTCTTGTAAGAAGAAAACAAATATTCCTACCATCTCTCATTTGATGTTCGCAGATGACACCATTGTATTTCTCCATGGTGGATGGAGATCAGTGAATGGATTCCAGAGGTTTCTGGGGGACTACTACGCAAAGAGTGGTCAGCTTACCAACAATGCCAAGAGAAACCTTTTTATCTCCAGTTGGTGCACTACTCACAGGTCCTCCTATCTTTGTAGCATTGTGGCCATGAAGCAAGGATCTTTCCCTCTAAAATATCATGGTGTGCCTATATCCTCAATGAGACTCTGAGTCTAAAACTTTTATTAGATTGTGAGCATAATATTGGGTAGCGTGATAAATTGGAAGAATCGATATTTTTCCATTAGTGGTAGAAAATCATTAGTCAAAAGTGTTTTTTTGGCCATACCCATACATGCTAAGGCTTCCACTAATGTACCAAAGGGTGTCATCAATAGCATTGATAATATCCCCTCCAAATTTTTGTGGGATGCTTGATCATATGGTAAAAGGCATTGGGTGTTGTGGGAGAATATGTAAAGGAATATTCAAGATGGGGGAATCAATGTGAAGATCCCCAACTGCATGATAAAATTCAGGCATGAAAAACATGAATGGGAAATACTTGAGGAATGTACACTTTGGGGGAAGTCAATGTCACACATGAAGATGGGATATTTGGAAGCCAATAGAGGTAAAACATCACCTTTATTTTCCAACATTCATCATCTCATCCCTACACTCCATCAAACTTGACACTGGATCATGGGGGAAGGTAACATCATGTTTCGGACTCACAATTAGGAAGGTTATATAATAGGTTTTCTTATCTATCATGCCCTTTTGGTCACCTTTAGGGATGCGATTATGTATCCTTCATTCTATCAGGAAACTTTGAACGGGGAGATGAGGGCCATATTCGACTCAATAGTTATCTACATAGTGCCTGAAAAATGTATTTTACTCCCTCATCTAAATACATTACTTCCATGTATTTTTAGAGGCTTCTGTATGAGTAGGATCGTCAAGAAAACTGGAATTATATGTTTTTGTGAACTATAATTCATTCTTTTTTCAATTTCCTAACCTTGAGAATAAGGAGACATGTGGTGGAAATATCTGGAAACATCTACAATTTGGGTATAAACATGGCCTTCTAATGTCACTGCTATAGAAATCCACATGAGGAAAGCATGTTCCACCTATTTTTTATAGCAGAGTGGGCTCAGGTAGTCTGGTCATTCTTTGGTGGCCTCTATATGTCCATGATTCATGGCCATGATGGGGATTCCTTTCATGATAGAAGGTTTCTTAGGACTCTAGATGAGGGTTTCGGTTGGGCAGCATGGTCCATCATCTTTAGTGGTGTCTGCTGGTACCTATGGCATGCAAGAAACCAAGCCTAGTATGAGGGTACCAATTCAACTCCAAGAATTATCATGGGGTATATAGAGAAATTTTTTATTCACATTTCTACCATCATCAAGGATAACGAACATGATTCTTTTCGTAACCTCTGCAAGAAACAATCCATGATAGCCTAGGTCTCCAGCAACAATCCAGCCAGTCAATGGATCTTTTGGCTCCCCACGACAGATGGATATAAGCTTAACACAGACTGTTCTTGTATTCTAGGTAGAATGAAAGGTGGGTCATGATGCAAAACACTCAAGGGAATTCATTATAGCCTTTACTGAAATGTATGACTATGGTGGCCCTCTTTAGGATGAGATGAAATCTATGCTTACTAGTTTATACCATTTCAATTAGAAGAACCTTGAGATATCCCAAGTGGAGACTGATTCATTGATCATACATGATGCTCTAACTGGAAGACGATTTCCCCCTAGTACATATCATATATGGTCTGAATGTTATAAAATCTTTTAACATCAATTTACAGGTGGCTCATGCATGGAGAGAGAGGAATAAAATGGTAGACTATCTCACCTCCTTAGCAGTATCACGGTTAAATATTTTCCCCAACACACATCCTTTGCATCTTGAGGGAGTGAATATGATTAGAGGAGATTTGATGGGTCTCCATTATATTTAGTTTTCCATAGGCTTTGCTCACATACTTCACTCCATTCGGATTTCATTATACTCTTTCCTGTTGGATTATTATTAATAAAAAAAATTATGTTGGATGGAAAATCAATTCATTCATCCAATTGCATAATTTTTAACAGTCATAAATATTCCTTGATATAATCCAACTTATTAGTCATTTATTTATTAAACCATTAACTAATTCATAGCACATTTTGTGATCACATATTCACATGTAAATGAGTCATAACTTACTCTTATTAATTCATTCAATTCAAATTTAATTTATTGAGTCTACCAATAAGGATTTAAATTTCACTTATGCCCAACAAGGTGGGATGTCATTGGAAAAAAACATTTAAAACATCAATGGTGGCATGGGTTGAGGTGAATGAAATATGAAAATATAATGGTGCAATTGGGAAACCTAAACATGTTCCAATGAATACAAAATAGGAGATCAATTAAAATTAGGGACATTGTCGGAATGTTTCTGTATGTGGAACAATGAAAATATGGGATATAAAACACTAAACATTATGGTAATTTCATTAACCACATAATTTTGGTTCATATTTGAACAATCATCAAGTATCAAACTATAATTCAATATATATTTGAAAAACACCAGAATGGATGAATACACTGGAAATATGGGAAACTAGACTAAACCAAAATAACTCCATCGATATGATGAATAAATATAAATGACACATGATGAACAAAGAACATACCTATGAGGATATAGTTTGATGAATATTTATTAATTTATATATATTATTGATAAATAATTTCAAATAATTCTTTTTATCTTGAATAAGATATAAAAATGTAGTTGTGTCTGTAATAGTCATTAAAAAAGAAATAAATATTTTATTTTTAATTGATGTATGGGAAAAAAAATTAAATTCACCTTTAATTAATGGGGCACACAATTTGGCCACATGACTAGGGAAACCATTTCCAAATTGTCTACCCATATCTTTTCAAGAATCTCACTAACATTATTATGGTGCACAATTTGTAAAACCTTGTTCTAACAATGCAATTGGGCTCTACTAAAAACATCATCTGGCTCACATGAGCATGTTTCCCTAGATACCAGGTTTCCTCAAACTGTGAAACCCTTTTTTGCCTTCTAAATTCCAAATATAGATATTATTAACCATTTTCATTAAAAGTAGGGTTTCTTCTAATCATTTATCCCATCTATTTTTCTTCACATGTTATGATATGGGCTTTGAACAACCCTTGGTGATACCTGAAACTCCTGTGACCTCATCGTGCATTCACATTTGGTCAGAAAAATATTTATACTAAAATTTGATAGATTTGTAACTCATTATAAACTCTTGGATCATACATAAGAAAAAATTTGATTGCTCATTCCAAACCCAAATTCATTACTTAAATATATTCCCATGTCTTACAGACCTTGTAATAGTTTTTAAATCCTACAAGGAATGCTTTTAGGGAAAATATAAAAAACCATCTACAGAATTTGTATTGTTCTTAATCGAGAGATTTTTTTCTTCTTACACGCCTTTGAAATATTATTTTACCTTGATGATATACATCAATAAGTATATCATACATGACTATATAGTAGTATGTTAAAATAATATCATTTTCTAATTCCCTATCACTTGAATGGGAAATGAAACTGTTAATCATGTGTATGGAAAACTGACTGCTTATAGTCTGATGTAATTCATCTTCCATCACCATGTCTCACCACTAGATGTAAGGATGGATATAACGTATTTTTATGATATTTATGAAATAGTTATCCTATTTGAATTATTAACTCACAATTACCTATTTACCTATAGATTATTTGAAATGATAATGTAGGTCATGTGTATTTGTGGACCACCACCACCACGAAGTGATATAGTATGTATTTAATTTTATTTTATTAAAATAGATGACAATAAAGATGGATTTAATTAATAAATATATATTATAAATGATATAAAAATTACTCTATAAAGTTAAATTATTATGTACCATTGTTTCATTCAATACATCTAAATAATATGCAATATTCATGTGTATGTACGACATGAGGTCTCCCAGAGTAGTGTAATTCATTTTAATATCTCTAAATTTTATTAATGAATATATATATATATATATATATAATGAGTGTATATTATATTTATATCATGATTAAAAATCATTATATTATATAACTATAATCAATGAAAATGGAATAAAACTTCTAATCCAAATCATACATTAAAAATGTAGCATTTATCACATAGAACGAGGATTTTATTAAACAATTTTAATGGAAAAAAATAAAAAAAAAGCAATAAATTGATTATATTAACTTTTAAATATATTATTATTTAGGAAATTATTTAAAATAAATATTAATTATAATATAGTATTTTTATATATATACAATTGAAGACATACATGAAGTATGTGATTTTCATCTCAATTTTATTTCCATCGAACACATGCAATATTCACAACTTGTTCCTTTGTGATCCATATGTACTACTGATGAATTCATTTTATAATTCCTCTCTAGAAACCAATGGGTTATAATTATCCATATATGTTTAATTCTTTTATTTATCTTGTTATTCAATTATTACCAATGTTGTAATGGTTTTATGATACCATCTCATGGTTTTTTTAGATTTATTATTATAATTCTTCTAAAGAAGAAATATTTTGATATATATCTAAAGAAAAAAATGAGTTCTAATATACAAAAATTATTTTTGTAAATTAAATTTCTTATCATTTTTTTCCTCTCATTATATATTCAATATTCCAAAAGAATTAATTTAAGGAAAACGTGATATAATTTCTCTCATTGATCGAAAGACAATTCAATTCCATGTCTATGTTTTATAAATGTTTGTGAGGAATCTTTTATTATTAATACAAGAAAAAATCATAATTGTTGATTATTCTTCACCAGGGACAAGATATTATGGTTAAATCACTGTTCATTCATTGAATGTTTTATAATGGTTATAATGAGATGTTTATGAAACGAATTCACTTTCGATGTGTTGTAGTATTTTAAATTGATGAAATGTATATGAAGCCAGATTTGTTTTCAACGGTTTTGATATGAAGTTAATAAGAATGATTAAGGATTTTATGGAACAAATATATATGATTTTTCATTATGGTATTTGTGGGACCATATTTATATATCCATCTAATTCATTTGGAAAAGTATTATATATTATTATAATGTTATAGTAAACATATCAACGTACTTGATCTTTTACAGTAAGAATGAAGATGTTATTTCTCTTTCATGGGAATCAATTTTATGTTCTAGATCCACTAAAAGAAACACGTTATGATGCGCAATCAATTATATAATTGGAAATAGGTTTCTATTCATGATATGTTATGAATTTATGGTATCTGTAGTTAACTAAATCATATGAAATGACTTCAATAAAATGATTATACTGCACTTATATGACATGAAAATATGATTTGTGGTTTATTTATGTTTATTCCTCACTATTATGATTCATATATTTTGTAAGGATAATATATTATTCCTCCACTCATGATTATGGTCTATGATAGATCAGGTATGAAAATTGTAATTTATATACATGATATCATTCCCTTAAAATTATATTATTATTTCATATGATAATCGATTAATATATCTCTTATATACCCTTACTAATCATTTGATATCATGATTTTTTATGTTTCCTTTCCCTAGGTTATAAATAATGGTTTTAAGTAAAATATATCTACAAAGAATACTAAAAATAATGATCATTGTGAGTAGTATTCAAGATCATTCATGAAATAATATGATTGTGTATCTAGTATCAAAGGACACTAAACCATTATTGTATGCATGTGAGTATTTATAAAATCCATCAAATACTCATCTAAAAAGTTGTATTATTTAAGTATTAAATTGTAGAATTATTATAGTTTCTTTTAGAGGAAAGTATTACTCAATCCTTAGAGATTAGTATAATAGATATTTTGGGGGAAACCCATTGGATATATGTAAATATAGAATAACATCCTATTTTTTTGGTGGGAAAGATATTATGTGTTTCTTAAAACATTACCACCCTCTCTATATAATATAGTTGGACAAGGATCTGGAATAGTATTACATATTGTTAATAACTCTAAAAATGGATCATTAGTAATTGACATGATTGTCCCATTGTTCATTAAAATATTCCTTACTATTCACTTGGTTTTACTATACTATGGGATATTTTTTGTAAATTCAAAAAATCATTTAAAACCATATTGAATTATTTAAAAATATGATGACCATTAATAACCTAGGAAAAACTAAATGTGTAATAAGATAAATAAAACCATTCTTTATTTGTAAATAGTATAATTTTTCATGATTATGTGGTTCCCCACAATGGTTATTATTTGCACACATTAATTTTTTTAATCAATGCTTATAACCAGACGAAATTTTTCCATGAATGAATGTGATGGAAAATATAGTGATTTTCGTCATGAACAATCAAATAAAGTAGGATCTATAATGATGAATATTATTTCATTTCATACAAAACTATATAATGATATAAATTATAATGAATATTTAAATGATAAAATAATAGAACATCCTTTTGTTGAATACTTTGTGATGAAACATTCAATATCGTTTTGTAGGTCTAATGACTAATTAGTTGTTGAGAAATGGATCTGTATAATGGAAATAAAGTTTTCTATTCATTAGTTTTTAAAGCATGTCTATTCGTCTATTATTTGTATGCTGGAGTAGATAAAAGGTGGGATCATATTAAGAATGTGAGGGTATATGAAGAAATTGAGTCCATATTGTGGGATGAGATTAATATTTTTTTTATTCAATATGTACATTCAATTTATTATTCATATGAAAATGGAGAAGGAATAATATGTGTTGTTGTATAGGTTTGTTGAATAAATTATTACATATGTGGAAACTTTTACAAGACATGTGTTGTATGCAAATATTATTATCATCTAAAAAGAAAGTATGTTTGATCAATTATTTTGTTGCCAAAATCGATATATCAAAAAAGTTTTATCTATAATTGATATTATAAAATTTGATGAAATCATTTGATGGGAAGTCATTGTAGAAATTTAATCTATATATTTCCATAATTATAATGGATTTGATAGGAAAATGAAAATCAAGTCTAAATAAATTCAAATGGTGGAATGAAATTCGACCCTTGTACATGACAAAAATTATGGGATGAAAAAAAGGGAACTTATTAAATGGAATTGAGATCACCATGAAATATGGAATGTAAGGCTATAAAACCTGTTTTTTTCATAAAATAATTAATGGGCCGGTTTTCATGATGGAATATAAATAGAAACTCCCTATTTAACCACCCATGTTATAAAAAATCTAATTCATAGAGTATAGTAATTATGCCAAAAAGTGTGTGAATATGATGTTTTATGATGATGATCGACATTAAATACCTCTTTCGATCATAGATGAAGGGAAATATCAAGTTATCACGACTACAAAAGTGGGTTTCGAGAATGAATTGGTGAATGTTTCACATGTTATCTTTAAGAGAGAATCTACTGTTTTGTTTGATTGTGGATCTACCCATCCTTTTATATTTATGTAATTTTTTAATGAGTATTGAATTAGAATATCAATGAATATATATTTTTTTTTTAAAAAAATCATATTTTTAATATGGTTACATATCAATTCTATAGTTCATCTTTGAATCATTTCATTGTATTATTCTTCCTTAAAACCACATGATTATCTATTTACATGAATTTAATATGGATCTATGAAGGGATTTCCTTTTATTGTATAGATCCCTTATCAATTTTTGAAGTACAAAAGTCACATTATATATTCTAAATGAACACATGCTCATTTATTATAGTGGGTATGAATAAAATATTCTAATGGAAGCTTCATTCATTGTATGGGTCTCAATTGCTATTATGAAGGGGAATTAATCTCATATGGTTGATGAGAAGCTCCACATTGATGTTTTTTCTATTGTATTTGAGTTTTTGATATCATTCCAATAGTTTTGCATGTTATTCCACAAATCATGAATTTTTGTTCTCAGTAAAACTCATACCTAGTATTAAACATCTTTTAATGACTACCAATAGAATTTGATAGATTAAGTTTTATGGATTAAACTGAAAAATTAGGATAATATTGAATGGGGGTTTATTTTTACATTATTGACACTTTGTGGTGAAACTATAATATTGTATTAGAATAAATATGAATCAATGAAACACTTAAAAGATTATCTGGAAATGAACAAAATAAAAATAAATATCACATATCTTCTACAACATATTAATGAATTGTTTGATCAAATATTCATTATTTAATGATTTCCCATTATTTACATTTATTCTGGATATCATCAATTGATGGTTTATAATAAGGGTATATGCAAAATTACATTCCATACATGGTTTGAACTCTATAAATATTTAATGATTCAATTTTATCTTACTAATTCCCCTATCCACATTAATGGATTAAATTAATATACCCATTTCAGATTACCTTGTTAATTTTTATGGTAATCATTTTTGAAGATATACTAACATATTCAATGTGAAATGAATATCTGGAAGATAATGTGAGAATTGTACAAAATACCCTAGGGATGAAGATGTTGTATGAAAAATTTACATGGTGTGAATTTTAGAAATAAAAATATTTATTTTTTTGTCATATTATCACATGTTATGGTATTTTAGTTGATACTTTATTGAAATTAGTTTTTGAGAGGTGCCATAGACCATCCAAGGTTACTTTGATTAGTAGTTTTTATAGATTCGATATATATTATTGATACATTGTTGGAAAATTTAAAAAAATTCCTACTACACCCAACAAGGCAATTCATATGGGATCCATGTTCCTTTGGATATATTAATGTGAGGAAAATTTCAAGGAACTAAATAAAATTCCAGTAAGAACAATTGTTCTTACATTACCTAATGGTGGAGAATGATTTTTAATCTATAGAGATGTGTAGATAAATATATTGGATTTCTTATAATTCATAATGATATGTTAATTACTTATGCATAATGATAATTTAAGGACAATGATAAATGTTACTCTACTAAATTTTTAGACATAGAAGTGGTCATTTTTTATCAAAGATTTGGATGAATTGTCTTTAAGACGAAATATATGATATATATACTATCTAAAAAATTAAAAATTATATAATAAAAAAGATGTAAATTGATATGGACCATAGAAGATGGTTGCAACTAAATAATGATTATAAATTATCCACACATAACCACCCTTGGAAAGAAAACACAGTGTCAATTTCTTATAGTTGAAAGTATCATCCATGATTATACCTGATGATGATAAAAAATGATCCCATATTTTCGGATTTCCAATGGATGGATCTATAACTCTGGTAGAAAGGGGAGAAATATTATCTTTCTCAATTGAATGTTCAATCATGTATCAATGTTATGATTAAAGAGTCATTGAAGTATGTTATAGAGATAATGAATAAGGTCATAGATAGATATGAGTTAAACATTGCTTATGAATGAATGATTTATTTTATGAACAATGTAAATTTTACATCATTACCATATTTGAAGAATTGTAAATAAGAGGATTCTTGGAGGTCTCCATTATATGTTCATCCCATAAGTAAAAGGATGTATAGATATTTTTATGTTTATTTTTTGTGGGTTTGAATAAAGATAGATATTATATATTTTTCATCTTTGTGCTTTCAATATAAATAATTTAATGTTGATCGAAAAATTTATAAGAGAAGTTAAATTCATAACCCATAAAAGAATAGAAATAGGAATAATATTCATGGATTTTGGAATCATACAACCCAAAACATTGATAGAAGACAATGTTATTTGGGTGGTAGTTTATCGCCTTATAATGTCAGCACCCATCATTTATATTGATGAATAAATCTCTCTTGTGAAACAATTCAGAATTTATATGAAATAAGTTGTAATGTTTAATGGATTACCACATTCCTCTCTATTAAATAATGATCATTGGTTTATGTTGATGTTATAGTGATGCCTTTGTAAACCATTAATATAGTGTTGAATTTCCTCAGTGAGTATCATTATAAAAAATATGGTCATCCTAGGATAAAAATTCTAATCCTTGAAAATTTCATGATATTTCATCATATATATTTCAATGGTTTTGGGATTTAAACCTTCCTCTAGTTGAGTTTTCTCACAATAATATAATTAACTATATTATTAAAATAGATCATTATAAATCCCTCTATGGAAATTAGTTTAGAAATTTAATTTATAAGGACAATGTGTCGGAATAAAAGATATTGGGAATTAATCTAGATAAGTAAATTGTATTGAAATTTATATCCATTAGGAATGAAATCATGGAAAATCAAAATTTATAAAAAAAATTCTTCCAATAGTCAACATGATCTAAAATTTGGATATGGTGAGAAGTTTTTCTTACTATTTTTTCTATTAATTACAGTTATGAGTTTCCAAAATATGGTAAATCATAACCCATTTTTTATTTAATCTTTTGAGATTCTTTATTGAGTTTGGATTGTAGATTATCAAATGCCCATCCTACCAGTCCTCTCTCAAGATCACAATGTGATCTATGTTTCTATCTTATGAAAGTCATACATTTTCCAAAATATATACTATGATTATTGATAATACCAATAAAGTATAATATTTCTTGTGAGTAACAAATAGTATAGATTTTGGATCATAGTAATAATTTTCTATAGAACAAGATGAGTCACTCATCAATGTTTTTCGGGGAAATAGCTAATTTGAGGAAGGAGCATGGGAAACAAAATATATAATAAGAAAAGAGTGTACTATGTTTTATGTATTAGTGTAATTAAAATTTTATGAAAGAATTACTATTATATAAGGGTAGAATATTTTACCCTGATATTTTTATAAATTTTCAAAAATATATTAAATTTCATTAATAGCTTGTGATACACTAAACATGATGTTTAATTGAAAAAAATATTTTATAAATTTGAAACATATTAATAAAATTTTATGGTATGAATATAAATAACTAAATTAGGGGAATTATATTCTTCACATAGGAATAAAATTAATTCATTTTTTATCAAATGATTATATATTAAAATAAAAAATTGATGTAAATTGTAATTTTTTGAAAAATTATTTCATAAGTATGAGAAGTATATTTTTTATAATAAATTAAAATAACTAGTATCAGTTAATGTTTTTAGTGAAATATATATATATATTATATACAATATAAAATTATCATTAATATAGATTTTTCCATGTACTTGGATAAGAATAAAACTAGTTATATTCTTAGATCTCTATTAATTCCTATAAAATGGTTTTTCCTTACTTAGCATGATTATTTTATTTTATTTATAATTTCTATAAATAATATTTCAAAAAATTATTTTTATTATCAGAATAAACATATAAAAATTATCATATAGTTAATTATTAATTATATTGGGAAAAGATTTATTTTTAGATGAGTACTGAAAAAATAAATTTTTTTATTAAAAATTAATTTTTTATTAAGTATTTCTACAATGTTTTATTTTATTACCAATGTTATTGTAAAATTATTTCAATTGTATAGTTATTAGTTAAATTTTATCATTTGAATCAATTTAAATTTTCCCCTTAATAGGAATATTTTTATAGTAATTATAATTTTGGCCCTTGTAATAACCTCTTTTTTGTTGCATTTGTTGGATTAATTTTAAATTATATTTTGAATTATTTTAAAATTCATTGTTTTTAAAACTTATTAAATATTGGTAATAATACAAATTAATATTATTTAATATGTTAATAAAAAAATTTCACTGTAAATATTAAAAATAATAAAAAATTGATTACCATGATTAATGTAATAATGTTTTTACTATGGGTGGTTGAACTAAATAGAATGTCTATTTATGAAAATTTAACTTTTTAAAATTAAATTATATTGACATATTTATACTTAATCCAATAAAAAAATTTAAAATATTATTATTCGGAATTATTTATCCTATGAATGAAACTATAAGCTTTTATTTTTTAAAAAGATTTCAATGTGGGTTCCATGTGGGTTGTCTCCCACTCTTATGAAATGAAATATCCGATCCTCTCCTCTATAAAATATAATTCCAATTTTAATTGTAAAATATACATAAAAATTCAGTACTTATTTCAAAAACTTAATGGTTTAGTCCTTATATAGATTAGTGAATCAAGATAACAATTAATTTTGAAAAACATAAAGAGGTTGTCTGAAAATGAGATATTGTTCTTTAACAAGATTTTTTCTATTTCATATTCTACCCACCTGAAATATTATAAAACCATGATAAAATAATAATATAACTATATACCATTTAAGTATAATTTATTATTCTAGTGGAATAACTTATACACATTCCAAATTCCATGAAATAATAATCATATTGTCTGACTTGTGTATGGAGAACTATTGCCTCGTGAGAAGATATAATCTATTTTATATAACCACAAATCACTAGTAGATATTATTATGTATTTATCATATTTATATGAAAAATTTGAAATAATTATAATTTTTTATTTATAATATAACACAAATATTATAACATTATAATAAATTTAAATATGAAATTATCGCTCATACGTATATGATAAATACCACATCAAAAAAATAGATCAGATACACATTATCATTTTATATTTTAATAGATAGTAATATGATTATATTTAATGAATATATATGACATACCTAAAAAATAAATTATTTTATACTTCTTAACTGTTATAAATATTTCAATCATTCCAACTATCAAAAAATTGACACATTATTCTAGCGTACATACGAGTTACCATCTCTAAAAACTGTTTAATTGTTTTTTTATCACTATATTTTAGGGTTGAATCTAAATATGTTAATAATAATTTTATATTATATATATATATATTAGTATAAAAAATATATTTATGATGGAACCATAATCGATGTACATAGACCAATACTATTGAACCAATATGTACATAAAGATTGAAGTAGTTTTCTCTGAGAACGTATATTTTAATAAATTATATCCAATAATTTGGTTATAATATGTTATTAATAAATAATATATAGTATTTTGTATAATATTGAAGTTATATAATATATTTTTAATAAATCTATATTAATTATAAAGGTTTTTTTGATAATGTACATTAAAAGTCAGACCTAAGGTAAGGAATTTTCATATCAATTTTATTTTTGTGAGGCACATTATGTATTCAAATCATATAAATTTATGTGGATTATATACCACAAAATAATTTATTTTTGTGATAATTATCATGAATATTATGAGATATATCTATCCATATAAGTTTATTTCTTTCATGGAAATTACAAATCAAATGTTACCGTAATGCTAACGTGTTTATGATACAATATCATTGTTTATAAATATTTTTTATGATTATCCTTATAATTATGAAATTTTATGAACTATATATCAAGAAAATAATTAATTTTATTATACAATAGATCATTTATAATATTTTTTTGTATATTTTCTATTATTTATGAAATTTAGATTCCAAAAAATATGTTTTTATTGAAAAACTATTTTTATTTCTCTCTTTGGTGGAAAACCACATCTCTTCCTTATCAATTTTTACTAAAAATGTTATCATGAATTGTTTTAATAATATAAATATATTTTATAATGTCATCTCCATCATTTCTCTTAATTTTAAACCAAGTGTTTAATATAAATATTCTTATTTTTTTAATGTGGAACTTTTTGTCTTGTTTCCAATATAGTGAAATAGATTTTTCCTTCCATCTTATATAGTATGTATAAAATTTCCCACTATGAAGAAAAAATATTTATTGTATGATTATTAAATATGTTTCCATGTTTATTTTTAATTAAATTTATTTCATTAATATTTGGTAATTTTTAAATTTTGAGGAAGATATTTCAATATGAAATGAATTATTAGTCAAGAATGTTATAATTTTATTGATGTAATTTAAATTATTTAATAACAACAACATTTAGTAATGAATATGTTTTAATTTGTATATGATAAATTGTTACCATAATTATTATTTCTCTATATGGTTTATAATGATAAATTTTAGATGTTCTTGGAAAATATTTATTTATCATTTATTCTTTTGTAGTACATTGAGAAAATGTTTATAAAACCAGCCTTCACTACAAGGGAAATTACAAAATGTCAGGATAAATATAGATGTTTTAATGGCACACAAATAATTGATATTTCATTATGTGACAGATACTCCTGAAATTATATATCCCTCCAGTGAATTTGTTAAATTATAACATCTCTTAGATTTTGTGGGAAACAAGTCGATGTTCATGATCCATTATGGGAAATAAGTCGATGTTCAGGAACTATTATGGAAAACTAGTTGAGTTTATTGATAAATTATAGGAAAAGTTATGATTCCTGATCTATTATGACATATAAATAAGTTTATATGAATTTTATGTTAATATTTGACGGTCTCAATAGCTATGCATGACTTATGAAATGGTTCTTATACTTATGAATGTTTGACACTTATTTGACATGATGTTGTGGTTCAAGATTAATTTATGATAATTTCACACTCATATGATTCATTTATTCTGAAGTGATAAAATGTTTTTTCATGACTAGTGTTTACTGTCCATGATATATTTTATATAATATCTATATATTATATTCATAACCTTGAAATGTTATTGTTATCTGATGTTTTCATATGATCATTGATTGATATCTTCATTATTTACACTTATTAAGAATTAGATATCCACCTTTCCTATTTTTTTATTTCCAATTTTATAATGAAGGGTTTTGTGTAGGGTATATCTTAGATGTTTAATAAAATGTAATAATTTTTTGAGATGTTGAATATATTTTATGCAATTATATGATTTCTTATCTAGACTCCATAGACTGTAATCATATACAATTTTCTAATGGGTATTCAAAAATGTAATGTATATTTATCTAAAAATATTTCTTATTTATATTAAAAAATCTATCATCATTATACCCAAAACAAAATTTCATCTCACCCAATATCCATATGGGTATACTAGTGTACATATTACATCCTCATCCATACCCCATAGAGTCCCCAAGATCATCATATACATGTCATTACACCAATACCCTATATGGTCAAGTAGTACCCAAATTAATTCATAGGTATGATTATATATACATCAATACATCAATGATAATTATACATTTTGAAAATAGATTGTAGAAGTGTGTGTGGTGAACTATATACTCAATTGATATCTAGTATGTTCATAGAAAATAATTGAAACCCAAAACATATTGGGTATCAAAAATCTTCTCTAACTAGTATGGGGAACATATATAAATTACATAATAAATAATAGTATATTTATTGGAACTCAAAAGACCAACATAGTTGGTTTACTCAAAGAACACTACCAAAACCCTCCAAAATTAATATAATCCCATATCCACACCCCACCACAACATCCAACTATTAAAACAATACAATCCCAACACCACATAAAAATATAAACACAAAAACTAATCATAGAAAACAATTAATAATAGAAGTTACCCATTTGTTGATCTAAAATGAAAAAAATAAATTTAGGTTCATTTATCAATAAAATAATATATGTCGTAACAATCCTATTTAGAAAAATTCCCATATTAATTACTTCAATTACATGTTATCATTTATTCATTTCTAATTATCACGTTTTATTGCGTCCATGAATATATACCCCCCAGGCAAACAAAAAAAATAATCTGTGACATTACTTCATAACCCCCAACATTCCCTCATTCATCCACTTCAAAGAATCCATATTATTACTACATAATTACACATCCCAAACCATATCATATTATATAGCCCATGGAACCTTCTATAGTACCTACATCCCCGAACAGTACATATAAACCAACCATTATACATTGAAAATCATTTCTACACAGTACAATCAATCAAATCCACATCAGCATACACATTATATCCATCATGGACCTTCTGGATGATAATAGAAACCACCCCAAAATAGTTCCACATTGACCAGACAATCACAAAATCAATATATAACATGATATATAACACCCAAAATTATATTTAAAAGAAAAAACATTCCACTATTTATTATAAAAAACATTATTTAATTCCTATTTCTATTTTCATCATAGATTTTTCAATATCATCATGATTATATTAATATTTTATCGGTTTTGAATCCATGTTAACTTGTAAAAGTAACACACTATTATCAAAAAAATAATTTGTTTCAGTAATATTATCTACACACATCTAGGACATAAATATAACTAATTACGGTAAACATGTGAGTATTGTACCCATACCAACAATATCCATTACATCCAATTCATTGTTGATGTAATTACATTCCATGTAATTCATCTATGTAAACAAAACAAGTATCCTGAGTTATTTAATCATAAATGAATAGAGTTGTTTAATACCCAGATTTACTTGGAGTATCATTGTTATAAATATAAAAAAATTATTAGATATATATTATCTCGTCAATGAGATCAGTCAAAAATAAAAAATTTCATCCAAAAGTTTAACATTCATCATCAACTGCTTACTGAATCATCACGCATTTTAACCTGACAAACAACTACTAATTTATCTTGATTAATAATGAATAAATGACATAGAATAATATCGTAAGTACTAAATTTGTATAATTAATAATAAAAGTCATAATTATTGAGATAAAATCCAAGTATATTGTGCTTAATAGTCTCAGACTATTGTATTAGAGTTTTTAAAATATATGGAATAGAGAGGGAAGGAAATTGAATTCTAGGGAACACCAGAATATATACCATGGATAGAAAATTAATATCTCAACGAGTAATTTATAATAAATATTTACACATATATTATATTCTATAAAATCATTGTTCAATATAATATATTATAATACCATGGTTTGATGTCAAACTTATTCATTGAAATCACCATATGTATCTACCATCTATAAAACTAGAACAAGAAACTGGAATAAGGATTATCCCCTAACTAGTAACTATATAATACCATATCAATTTATGATATTTTATGATCTTTATGTTATATGTGAACCTTTAATGCTAGTCTACCTTAATCCTGAATAATTAATATATACTCTACAGCTCTGTGACCACATAAGATCTATAGGGTCTTCTTTGCCCTAATAAGCTTTTAAATCATGAACAAATAAAATCTATATTTCATTCCACATGAGTCATAAAATAAGTAGCATAACTAAATATTAGGTCTTCTAACACCATATAATATCCTGAACATCAACACTGTAGCCCCAATACTATATGGAACAATCTAAACCATCACATTGTAGAACTACCCTAATTAATAGTCAACTGAAACCCTACTAAACTTCACTCAAACATTTAGATGGAACCTATAACACTAAATAATAAAAATAAATCATCCTATGAATGTCTACATCTATAAATTTTTATACAAGTCATATTTTTATATACTCAGAAATCATAAATAATCATTGGAGGAAAAACATACCGAAGAAATCATTCAATTATTTGGACATAATACACCAACAATATGATTTCATCCACAAGACACAATATCATATAGAATTTATAATTCATTAAATTATAAGCAATAAATTATCAACATTAATAAAAATAGATATAATGTCATCATAACCATAATATTGGATAAAGACAAAAACAATCTTGTGGTATTGTGTCTATATGTGTAAATAGTGTTCCCACATACTAACATCAATACCACAATTCATCCATCCATCATAATCCAACGGAATAGTAATCCCATATAAAATTTTCTCTTAAAGTTCCTAGATACCAACATCACTCTTAGACCTCTAACACTCAGGATGAGGTAAAACCCACTAGGATCAAATACAATTACGAATGAATTACTAATAGATATTCCACCTCAAAAACTTGATGAAACACCATGAAAAGACCAATACAATGGTTAGATAACTTATATAACGAGATAAAACTCCACCACTAATTATGAAGATAAACTCTTAGGAAATTATTCTAACTATCCACATGATTTATTGATTTATGTTCTAATTCTCTTAAAACATCAAGTTGTCGTATAACGAATGTTATCTTTTCCTGAATAAATATATTATTATGTATCATTATGTTAATGACATCTGAGTGATGGGCCAAAAATTCACTAGAAAAAGGCTATAAAATATTTTTTTGATAATACTACATATTCAATTATTTAACTGTATATTAAAAGTGTAAAATTTAATATTTTTTTATAAAAACATCACAACGGTTTAGTTAATGACCAATGAATTATGAAAATATATGATGGAATCCCAAAAATCCTCTATCGTATGGATTTTACCCTCCATGAAATTTTCTCATGGAGAATTTATATTGGATGTAAGGCTCATCTCCAAGTCAAACACATGCCAAAATTCTATTTTGTCATGATAGGTAAAATGAGGATCCTGTTCAAAATTTTATTCCTCGGTAACTATGATTCCACACCACCTAATCTATATAACTCTATGTCAATAACCCCATAATATCCGACTCCCAAATTTCTATGATATTTTCAAAAAAAAATTAAATAAATCCATAATAGTAATGATAAAATAACATCCTCACTAAGAGCATCGTAAAACTATTAATAAATTCATTGATATGTCCTCATATTACCACTAAATAACATAAAATGAGTATAAAAACCATTAAAGAACATGATTAATTTCTATCACCTTCTAATAGACTAATAACTAAAATAAAAACACATTATTTTATCTCTTTATCTCAGTCCATCAATGCTAACCACTAATGGAATAGAACATATTTGGTAATAAGAAAAGGTAAATTAACAAAATTGATCTATGAATTTCACTGGGAACCTTCGCATGAACTGTCGATATACCATACGACCTCCCAAAAACATCATTCGATATTAGTCATCCTCTCTCCATACATCAAAATCGGGGTCATTAAAACATGGTTCTGAATCATCGATACCTATGAGAATCCTTATTAAGACTCATATTATCACAACCCATCCCATGTTGGGGAATGAGCCACAACTACCCAAAGCCCACCTTTATAGGATAGGGTCTGGAAAATAGCACCGAAGGGACATAAATCTTGGGGAGTCCTTTTTTTAAGATCTTATACACACAAAAACATAACCAAATCAATGAAAAAGTACAGAGGGAATGAATTAAAAGATTTAAACATCTTTAAATAAACAAAACATATATGCATATAGTAAAAATATATAAAAAGAAACAAATTTAAAAGGGGAATGGTACACACCCAACTAGAATAGTACCAAAACCCGGAACATGTGAAAAAATTAAATAGTTAGGAGATTCCAACTCATTAATATCCAGCTACATCCATTACATGTGGTCTAAGAACTTTGTATCCCTAATCTCTTTTGAATTCACGATTAAATTGCTCATCATCTATACGGTCACATCAAGTGCAGTAATATCACAATAAGGGGTGAGTATAAAAATACCCAACAAGACGCATTGAGGCTCAATAGAGAAATAAGAGAGGTACATAAGTGGTTAGAAGTATATAGAATAAGTTATAGTTATAGATGTGAAAATAAACCCAATAAGAGTGTGAAGTAATCTTTTCCAATCACAAGGATCATTAAATGGTGAGAATATGACCATCTCATTGAGTCCTCGGTGCCTATAGGAGGAGAGTATACTCTCCACAAAAAATATTAATTGGGTACTGGAAAAAAATTGTATATATTAAAGCTCTATTAATGAATCCCAAATAAGAGATTAAGGGGATCTCAATCACGCAGCTCATCCCAATAGTGGGAGAATCTAACTATCCCAGAAGTAACCACTATCAATGCCTAGCATCCCACGTGTCTTCTCAGAACTGCATGTCAATCGGACTCAATCACCGCACATTAATTATATATGATTTGGTAAGCATTATCTCTCTATAATGGTTTTATTTTTCACCACATGGATTCATCTTGGTCAGATAATTTGCCCTTTCCTTAAGATTCCAGAGTTACTTCAACCAAATCTAATTTTTGTACAGCACAAAAAAGTTGTAATCCCAATGTAAAGGATACACATTCCCTAGTTTTTTGGGGGGATTCCACTCTCCCAGTAGTCATAGAGGCTTCCCACAACCTGACGCATTTGGGGGATTCCACTCTGATAGAAGTTGCAAAGGCTACCCACGATCTGATTTTTCCTTGTAATTTCACTCTAATAAAAGTTGTATAGGCTACCCACTGGCCATACCTACAAGATAATAACTATGGGAAGGTAAACATAGATGCATTCATCAGGTTCCACCCAAGATAGGCATCACAAATTTTAGATCTCAAATCATAAATCATAATACACTATAGATGGATCCATTTCATTCTATATGAAAAAACACTCAGGATAGGCTACACTCATGACAAATTCAGTTTCCAAAATAAAGAGTTGTGAGAGACATAAGATTCGTAAATTAGTACACAATGTGTGTGGGGCCCACATGACATGTGACCCTGCCTCATCGCTTGGTCATGTACCTAACCATTCTCCAGTACTAAAATTTGAACAAGTTCCCCTAAATGTTTCGGATTAATACTAGAGTACTTGACAAACCTAGTCAAATGGCCCATGAGCTCATGATGATTTTAGTTATTGCAAAGGGCCAAAGCCGTAATTATGTTGGCACACCTCCCATATGGGTCCATAACAATTGACTACATCCCTTCATACATCTTCTCCACTCTCACATGATTTGCAGTTTCCCTAAGCCATATGTTCTCTTCAAACACATCAAAATAATCTTCCACCGATGTTCATGTCAAATTTTCACATTTAATTAGACCATGAACAAGTCTCTATAAGATCAAACAGATCACACTATCTTGATCCTTGAGAAAAATCACCCAAGATTGACTATTCATTCACTCCAAATAGACATCCGATGGAAAAGTCACATGTCACTGCATTGCACTCGAAAGATTACCTATAGGGCCCATGCCTTGATCCTAAAATTGTTATTCTGATCATAGAATTGAGATCCTTAGGTAAAACACATGGAATGGACTACAAATTTTTCTAAAATGGATAACTAGTTAAAAATATTCATTGCACCAGAGCACATGAGAACCGGACCTCATGGGGCCGGCACCTCAACTTTTGTTTAAAAACTGGAAAGTGGTCTAGAAAAGTACGCACAAAGACCAGGGTCGAGCCACCAAAAACAACACCTCAAACATGTGTTTTGTTTAAAAGTCAAATCTGAAAAAACATTTCTAAATAATAATAATTAAATAATTATTTATTAAATATAATCTTCTCATGAAACCGAACTATGAATCCCGAACATAAATGTTATGAATTGGTCAAGAGAGATCTGTCTTAATTAGAGGGACATGTGTCCACATATGGTGCATTAATTGGACTTTGGGTAGAGGTGTTATGTCCTAAATAAGTAACCACACATAATAATTATAAAATTGTTATTAATAAAGTGAGTGTTTCATGTCACCCACCTTCTAACATAAAATTTTAAATTCAAAATACAACTGCAAATGGTCTAAATTGACTAAAGGATCTCATTTCTATAGACATCTTGTCAATTGGATGCACCATTTAGGAGATAAGAGTGTTTGATAGTACCTTAGTCCAATTTGGGAAAGTCCTTTCAAAACTGGTTGGACCCTTCTATTGGGGTTGGCCCTCCCCAGTTGGACAAGTCTCGATCATCCTGATTGCAGCCCACTTGCCTCTAGCATAGCCCATGTGCCATTGATTTAGCCCGTTATCATAGTCCCGGATCAACCTTTGTGGCCTACTATGCTGGCGCACAACCCTGTGTCCCCCCTTATATGCATCAACACATGACCCATGTGATGTAGGTTCTTATCAGCCCCCAGTCCCCCACCATTCTGACATGCTCACCGGTTCTCCCCCTTATTCTAGTTTCCAGCTGCAACCCCGCTCCTCCCAACTCATCCTTCTGACAGCTCCTTTGCTTGGCCTCAACTATGTCAATTTCATCCAACCACGTCCGACCTCTATCGTCCCAAGACACCTTTAGTGGCTCGAAATAGTAGTCCCCACAGCCTCTTTAAGCCAACCCCTCCATGGAAAATTCATGCCACCGCTGTCGGCCACCACCGATCGACACTACTCTGATGGTCCCTTCGGTAGACAACTACGACTTCACTAACTACCCAATAATTATTCCAATGCAAGTTTTGAAATTTTCAAGATGATATAATCATATCCACGGGCTTCACTCAAAAATCTGATTGAGTGGTGATGTGCGCAAAATTAAATGCTGATAAAATGAAAGAACATACTAAGAAAATAAAGAACAAAAGGGTATTTATGCAACGATTGATGGTCGTGTTTTTGTGGACCTCAATAGTAATTTTCAATAAAAAATAAACAAAGAAGAAAAATTTTATTTTCAAATAAAATCATGAGTCAGAACTCAGTAGTATAAGAAATCTTTTTGCATTGGATATGCCTATTATTGAAAATGCACCCATTGTGATCCTGCTTCGATCCATTGATGTTTCATTCTTGATCCTCCCTAAATCTGCCAAAAAATGAAGTGGGATAGAAGAGAGAGATGATTTGTTGAGATAGATATGGAATTAGAGGAAAACATAATTCTAATTCTTAATATTCTATATATAGAATCCTCTCTCAGTGCAGATGTCTGAAATTCCCACACCCCCCTCTTTTAACGTCACTCTTTGGTAAAACGCCATGTAACCAACTCAACAGTGGTCTCAGATTTTAAATCTGAGACCATTATCATAAATTATATGATTCGGCGTTCAAGATAAAATAATTAAATTTAATTATTTTTTATACAATTTTACCCCTCGATAAAATTTCTCCCAGAATTCTTTTGTTAATAAATGTTATTCCCCACCTAGGGTAAACAATATGTTCTCGACTCAACTGTGGCATAATATTTCTGATCCGAGCTACCATTTATGAGATATCATATTTATGTCAAATTCCTAGTATAAAATCACACACAATATTTTTGTATAATTTATTTTAGGAATATAAGGCCACATAATTTCACTCCATATCTGTGCCTAGATCTAGAAATATTTCAAAAAATATTTAAAAGTATTACAAGGAAAAAATTAGGTACTGAAATCATTCTATCATTAATATTTTTGATCCCTGAAAATTTCGATAAGGGAAAAACATCTTGGGATATTGAACTCACACCAGTCCCTCATACTCCTTTGAAAAATTGCACATTTCCATGATGGCACAACACGCTTACCAACAAGATGGTTCATCCTTATAAGGTATGCTACCACCAATGACATGCATAGAACATGCACGTATCTCCACAAATATGACACGTGGGAGGTGGTCTTCACCCATTCAATCTCTTAGGGGTAGTGAAAGGTTTTAGGAAACATCCTCATCCCTTTTAATGGTTACGAACGGCCCAAAGAGACTCGGGGAATATTTTTCCTTCTTGACCAATCATCTACATCATGAATTGTGGCTAGAAACACTATTAGTCCCTATTATAGGGTCTCTTGATTATATCCATTAGAATATGCATCTAGTGAAACATTTAACTATATCTGGTCCACAAAGTTTTACAATTGATCTCTCACAACTGAGGCTCTCTATCATGCTCGGGAAGTGAAATAGTCTACAATATCGACTAAAGAAATTTTGTACCCTCCTACTCCACCAAGGTCATATGCAGGGAAGTTAACTGCTCTAAATCATCCCAAACTAGGAAAAGATGCGTATTTCTTTAAATGGTACCTGCTATATCATTTCTCGTTCTTGGTGTATATACTATATCAACATCATTGTCATTCAGGATGTTCTACCCACATCACTGCCTCATGTTCATGTCTCCCTAGGTGAAGACACACCTAAGACTCTGGTGGTTTGAACAAACTACAAAGCATCATTCTAGTAAGATAAGTTCTCCTCATTTTCTGGATGAAATCTACCATTGTCAATGTCACATAGTGAGTTAGGTCGTTCTGCCCATGCAGACTCCTTCACCTCAACCTGTACTTGATAACAATAGTATCATGACTTAATATTGAGCATGCAAGATATCAAAGAATAGGGTATGTGAGTACACTCATCCAACCAATAGAGGAAAGGCATATATAGTATGTTGAATACCCAGCACATCTTTTCCCCTCTTGGAAATAGTGTAATCCAAAAATCATTAACTCTACTAATCCCACTAGTGGAATCTCAAGAAAAAGAGGTACAATACTAAAACTCCACTTGAAATTCCAAGACCTACTTCGAATGTCCACTGGATAACCACAACTTGAATGCACAAGTGAGAGGGACACTTCCACAGCACCATGATACTATCTTCATTGGGTAGCACAGAATCACCCTCCCGATTTTGTTCTTGTCACAAAAATATATCATGGTGGGGGAAGTACCCTTTATTCCTCATTAATATAAATCTATGTTGAACAACACCAACACAGGGTTACATCAATTCCCCAAATCACCTTGATAAATACCCAAGCAATGAGTTTTGGGAAATGAGTAATTCACATAGTTTCTAACAAGTACTTTTAAAATCACAAGGCATACCTCTTATCTTCTCATGCTCTGAATGATCGTAAACATACAAAGGTTGCACATGTACATGGCCCAAAATTTGAGCTTTCTAACTCTGATGTGGGCCACATAGTGGGGGTGCAATGACCTCATAAAATTGTTCCCCACCTCTATTTTATAATGCTCATCTGATAGATCCACCTACCTAATGACCACACCGATCACAACACTGTCTCTTTCATGGTGGTCCACATGTTTCCTTATAGGTGTTCTCATCATGTTTCTTAGGACAGTCTCATGCCATGTGACCTCACCCATCACAAGCATAACACTATCCCCCCACATGTTATCCCCACGCTTTGAACTACCTCATCCCCGTAGGATTTCATGAAAAATACCAATTATAGGGAGGCCTTCTACAATGTGATCATATCGATTGACACTTGTATGATGCCGAATATATATCAGCTATGTTTCACTCACTACCAAAACTAGTTGTATGGCATCCCTCTAACAAAAATATCTCAGTTAGTATCACCTTCTCCAGCACCACAGTATAGGTGGGGGTGAACAAGGGTACAATGGTAGTACATATCTCTATTTGGATTCTATGGTCAAGCCTCGGTTCTCAGAAGTATATGTCATGGATAATTTCTAGAGTGTAGAGTGAAAGGTTTGTGAACCTAATCATGTACTCTATTATCATCATCCATCTCTGCGTAATCTAAAGAATATCTTGAAGTTGGATGGATAACTAGAATGAGGGATAGTACTCCTCATGAAATAGCTAGTGGAAGACATCCCATGAGTGTGAACACTCATCATATACCTTACTAACCAGGCTCCATCAATGCCCAACTCTTCCATGGAAAACATTGACTTCTAAACCCACCATAAGATCTCATAGTTCCTATTAATGTCTAATATGGTGGACCACAAACTCTATCCAAACCATTGTTGTCTGAGGGTCTGGGTCATCCTTGAACCACCACAATCTCAGGCACTGGAACTCATGACATGTGCTTAGTCAACATACATCCTCAACCCACTCTTCTGGGGAATTATTCTACTAAACAGGTGGGATGCTGGTACATTCCCACTTAGAGGAATTGGATTTCCTGATGGGTCCAAAACTATGTCCATCTTTCTCATACGATCATCGTCATGAACCATAGCTAGTACCTCGGTTGGTTGTCAATGTAGATACATCGTGAATGTTGTCAAGGAGTACCATAGTGATATGAGAATATATATATATATATATATAATAACAACAATCGGAAAATGACACAAAAATGACATTCAATGACTTGATCCTATATGATTCATGTACCATTGTTCCCAGCAACAAGTGTCTCGAGGTTCTAAGTCAACAAGTAAGTAATCAAGGTCCAAGTGAATGGATATGTTGTCAACCCATACCATTACTAGAATCCCTTGTTTATGAGACTCTCTCAAGAAACATTGACATAGTTTCCCTTAACCCAACCAATTCCTTTTTATAGAAACATCCAAACAACATCCCATGGTTTTAACAACCTATGATACCCCTTTTTCATGACCCAACCCATGTCATGGCTCAAGACACAACTACCCCAAGCCCGACTCTATTAGCTAGGGGATGGTGACTAGCGTCAAAAGAAGAAAAATCATAATGCGAAATTCTTATCTCAACTTGTACATTCACACACAACCAATTCAATGAAAAAGTAAAGAGGGAGTGAAATAAAACATACAAAATTATATAAATAAACTAAACATATATGTATCAAACACAAAATATTACAAATATATAAAAGTACATAGAATTAAAAGGGAAAAGATACATTCATAAATAGAAAAGATCCCCAACCACGCAATATGTGAAAATGTAAAACATTTAGATGAGTATCGCTCATGAATCCCATGCTATGACTACCACACACTGTCCATGCACCCCATACCTAAGCTCATCTGAAGTCATGATCAAAATGTTTGTCATCAAGAAGGGAACAACAAGTGCAGGAAAAGACCATGCATGGGTAAGTATAAAAATTTTCAATGAGCTTCCTTGAAGGCTAAAGAGATCATCAATAGAGTTACTGTATAGGGGGAAGTAGATAAAATAAAGTATAGTAGAAGATGTGTAGCCCAACACGATAAGAGAGTGATGTAATCTAATCTAAACATAAGGACCTATAAATAGTGAAAAGATAAAATTCTCACTAATTCTTCACAACCAATAGTATAAAAGTACACACATCCAACCATGAGAATCTTGAAACATAAAGCACGTGGCATAACCCACGCATCTTTCGCTCTCATGGAAGGAGAGTAACCAAAACCTAAGAAGTTGGAACTTGAATTAATATATATATTATAAGTCAAAGGGAAACAAATGAGAGGCTTAGAGGATATCCATCTAATATATCCGCACAATAAAGAGAGTATATAACAATCCTAGAAGTAACCACCATCAATTCCTAGCATCCCACACATCAACTCGGAACTGCAAGTCAAATAGAATCAATCACCGCTCCTTGATACTATCAACTTTTGGTGGAATTGTCTCTCTCTTGCAGTTTTAGGTTTCATCACATGGATATGCCATAATGGAAAAATCACCCCTCTTTATTGGGATTCCATAGGTACATCAAACACATCTCATATCTATGTTGCACTATCGAGGTGTAAACAAGATGTAGAGGATACCCAATCCCTAGGATAGTAGGAGGGTTCCACTCTCATAGTAGTTGCTGAGACAACCCACACCCTGATTTGTTAGGGGGATTCCACTCTGATTGAATTCATAGAGGCTACCCACGCCCTAATGCATCCTGGGAATTCAACTCTGATAGAAGTCATAGATGAGACACACTAATCATCCCTTCTTTATGATACCCATCAAAAAAAGAAACACTGCTTCATTCATCAGGTGTCGCAATAGATATGAATCACAACAGGTACATATCTCATCATTACTCATTAGCCACCACAGCTGGCACCATCATATTCTACAAGGAAAAACCCTCGGGATAAGATATACACATGCATAATTTTGAGTCCAAAACAAAGATATGTGAGAGAAAAAACATTCATAAAGGAGTATATGATGTGTATGGCTCCCACATGATGTAGGACCCTGCCTCATCACTTGGCCAAGTACCTTACCATTATTGGGTACTAAACTATGTAAGAGTACCCCTAGTTAGAACAGATTACTCCCTGAGTACATGACCCACCTTTTAAAATGGATATCTATGGAGTTCCAAAAGCATAATTACATAGTCACACTACCTCAGATGGAACCATAACATTTGACTTTGTCTCTTCATACATATTCATCACTCTCACAAGTGTTGAAACTAACCCACGCTATGGGTTCTCTTCAAACACATAAAATTTATCTTCAATCATTATTCCTTTATTGTTTACACATTTATTGAGATCTCAAACAATGCTCTGTATGTTCAAATTCATCACACAATTGTGATCCTTGTGGAAAATCAATCAAGATCGACTATTCATTCACTCCAAACATACATCTGATAGAAAATCCATGATTTGATATATTACACATGAAAGATGTCATGTGGGTCCAATGCCTCATTCCAGAAACCATTATATAGATCATGTTATTGTGATCCGCATGAAAAAACACAGAGAATGGACTACTCATTGATCCAAAAAGGATAACCGATGAAAAAATTCATTTCACAACAACACGTATTAACCAGAGCTCATGGGGCCGCATATGAACTTTGGATTAAAAACAATAATGCGGTCTTAAAATTTCATCACAATGACTATGGATGTGTTTACACTAATGGAATGTCAAATAAAATGTCCCAAACCAATCTTTAAAAATCTGTCTCGATGAGAGGGGCATGTTGCTATATAGGGCACATCGATCGAACAACATATATAGGAGTAATGTTTGAAATAGAGAATTGTGAATAATAAAAAAGAAATTATTATTAATAAATTTAGTGTTTCACAACACCATCCATAGTTCATGAAATTTAAAATTCTCAAAACCAACTCAAATGGTCCGGCTCGACTCAAGGATCATGTTTCAATATATAGTACGTCAATTGGGAACACCATTGGGGAGACAAGGGCATTTGAGGGTGCCTCGGTCCGATTTGGGCTGGTCATGCCCTAACTAGTTAGACCCTTCTACCTGGGCAGGCCTACTCTGGCCGACCCAGTCATGATCTGCAGCCTCCAGCCCACATTCCCTAGACTGGCCCCCGTGTCGTCAGCCCAGACTGTTGTCGCCAACACTGCTCGACAACCCAGGCCTACATTGTTGGCCCACCACCTTGTGCCTCCCTGAATTTTCATTAATGATTGACCCACAGGGTGTGTGTCCTTGTTGGACCCCCGATCCACTGCCTTTCTGATGGGCTCACCGACTCACCGCAACCCTACTCTACCCCAATCATCCCGCTGACAGCTCCTCCTCCCGACCTCAGCTTCACTGAATGCCTACTGTCGATCTAGGCCTCCATCATACTCTACCGCCATTGACACATTTGTACTTCATCCCCTATTTCTGCCTTATGGCACCGCCTCCACAGCCAATGTGCTCCTTCACCATAAGTGACCATCGGCCAACCCCTCTCTGGTGGTCCCTTCTATGGACCACCAAAACTTCACCAAGTGACCTAAAATCATTCGGACTCTAGTTTTGAAAACATTATGATGATATCAACACAACCATGGGTTTTTCACAAAAATATGGAATTATAAAATGCACAAAATTAAACATCATTAAACCTGGAGAACAAGAGAATAAAATGAAAAACAAAGTTGAATTTTAGCGAGTATTTATATCCGTGTTAGTGCAGTGATCAACAGTGATATTCAAAATAAAGAATCAAAGAAGAAATGTAGGGTTTTCAATTAAAATATTCAATTAGAACTCAAAATTATATGAAATCATGCCTCATTGGATCCATTTATTGTTGACGATGCTCCCGCTACAATCCTGCATTGATCCATAGAAGTTTCATACGTGGTTCACCCCCGATCTACTGAAGAAATATGATTGAGATAGAGGATAGGGTTTTTTAGGGGTAGAGAGAGGGAAATTAATGGATGAACCTAATTCTAATTCATAAACGTCTATTTATAGAATCCCTACTCAGTGCGAATGTCTAAAATTCCTGCTCCTCCTTTTTATGTTTCACTTTCGTAAAACACCCCATTTTCAACTAAACAGTGATCTTTGATTACAAATCTGGGACCCTGATCAAAAGTTATTTGATTTAGTATTCAAGATAAAACAATGAAATATAATTATTTTAATTACATTTTCCCCCAGGGTATCATTTCACACAAAATTCCAGATTAAACAAATGTTATTCCCTTTCTAGGATAAACACCACATTTTGGACAAAACAATGGCCCTGGATTACTTATTTGAGCTACCATTTAATAGTTATCATGTTTACATCACATTCATAATATAAATAACACTAAATATATTTTTATAATTTATTACGGGCACATTGGGCCTCATAATTGCATGTTGTCTCAATGCCTTGATTTTAAAATATTCCTAGAAATATTTCAACATCTTAAAAAAATTGGGTCTATACACCACTACCCACTTTAGTAAGGTGGATATACCAATAATATAAAATATTTAATCTACCTCACCATCATCTACTTTATCATGATGCATTTCCAAATGTTTGTATATAACCCTCCAATAATATCTAGTCCTCCACATAAATATAATGCATTCTTCTTATGAACTATAATGGACATGTTGAACACAATAATGTGATAATGTCTTTATATATCTTGAGAAAACAAAAAAAATAATCCATGATATCACATTTTTAGTTTTTAATCTATTGTATACATAATTTCCAGGAGGAGTATGAAAAAAATAATTTATTTATTGAGATAAATGCAAAACCATTATAGGAAGATTCATAGAACATCTCATAAATCACTCCCTCCATTGTATTCCAATGAATGAGATTTATAACCCAATAACAAATTATGATGTTGAATGTTTCCTTGATGAAATAAATACATGAGATGTTTTTTCATTCATGTTAATTAATTCAAAAGGGATTATGACCATATATATATATAAGTCACTAAAGTCATATAATAACCCATGAGACAAAGAAAAACATGGACCTCAAATATGATATCGGTTTCACCTTAGAATATTTTACTCTATGATTCAATTAATTTAATGTTAATCCTGACTAAGACACCACCAGTCCAATAAATTGAACGTCCATCAACTAAAGAGTTTTCATGGAATTTATATTCTATGTTCGATGTTGATTGAGAATCTATATAATGACATTTTTTTTAAAAATGATTCTCATCCAATAACATCTACTATAAGAGTATTTAATCAATGGATATGACTACAATCAATTCCATTAATTCATTAACCCTATAGTCCATGAGTCCCATGAAACATTCTTTTTTGTTTTTTATACCGAACGACATTACCAAATTCTCATCATTCCTATAACAAATAAATATTATATTATTTTGAATTTCCTTCCCTTAAAAACTAATTCATGATATCCAAATATCCATTCATCAATTCAATATGAGGTTGATACCTTTAACAACTATTTTAGATATTAAATCCTTGAAATTGACTAATAGTTTATTACATTTACGAATTGAGACATCATTTATTTATACAAAATTGTAGAACACCCATCATCTTCTTAGTGATTTAAATGGTTCATCTAGTGATGATAATATTGTAAAAAGAATCCCTTATACATATGGTTACACAATGATTTTCGCTGCTCATGCAATTAAAATGGGGAAAAATGATAAGATGTCATAGAAATTGTTATGAAACAAGGGTTAAACTAGATCCCAATCATAAGCTCATAATGTTTAGGTAAATCCTAAAAAATACATGTACAAGAATTAAAATTAATCTAAGACTCTTGGAAACATCAGTACATTCATCTCAATTTAACACAATGAAAAAATGCCACTTGAGATAATAGTAACATCAAACATAAATCTTCCATCTGATGATTTGACTTTCTCATCAACACATGTCAATTGGTCATCCATATTAAAAACAACAAATTAGTCTATAGTCACTCAATAATCATATTGAAAATATAAAACCATATGATATTAATAAAGGTGTCTTATGGATATATTTTAAGTATAATGAAATCACTATATTACATTTGATGCCCCATATTCTTATAAAAACTCATAACACAAAAACTAGACATGTATTGCATAAAACAATTATATTAAAGATCTTGGGAATTATATGCCTCTCCACATTGAGATTAATGAAAAAAACTATAGCTGATTAATCAATGGAGGGTGATGCTCCAAAATAAAAGAATGATTTATCTAATGTAGAACACATGAAAATTTTACTTCATATGATATTTTATCCCATTTTAATAGAAAAATCAATGGTGTGAAGATATCTATGTATTGGAAACATTACATACAAATGAAGACCGTCTCCATAGATATAGATGACCATTTATCCCTCTATTAGGGGGGGCCTTATTTCTATACACTCCACAATCTCCACTAACTCTTAATTGAACACAATCCTTCTACACCTGATACGAGTATGACCCCTTAAGAAATATCCACCACTGGGAATGATAATGAATATGACCTTCTATATATTTCTGATTCATGAGGATAGTCTAGAACTAATATTAAAGATGAACATACCTTGAAAAATAAAATTACTACAGTATAATGTTCATAGTAGTTACACAAGAATATATGGCTCTTTAAAAATGAGAGGAATTTGTGAAAAACAATGCATTGTCATATAAAACCATAATTATATGATAAAAAAATTTCCATCACAAAGAGATCAACTCCTCAGGGAACCATGGTTTATAACCTACTATGTTCCCCCTATTCAAACAATTATCTTCTCACTCTTCTTTTCACTATACTGTAACAAAATGTATTTGTGAAAAGAAAATGCGGTAAAACAAATTTTGAAAGATTATAAAAATTGCCTCACAAAAGAACGCATCTCTTGATTCTTCATTTTGATCTAGTTAGTGGAATAATTGATGGGTTTTCTTAAACTAGATCTCATTATCTCAAACACTCAGTCTCCATAAATGAATGGACATAAGAGCATTCTTTTTCTCTTATATTATCATTGATGGTAGAATGTTTGTGAGAAACATTTATATGAAATAGTCACATCCAACAACCACATTCTTTCACTCCCTAATATATAATATCCACCCTATTTGCACTTCTCTATTCCCCCTTAACATATTAATTTTAAATAGAACATAATACATTTTAATAGATTATATCAACTAGAATTTCATCTATATTAGTGTTAAAATAATGTTATTTAGTAATGACATTAGAAGATGGGTTGTTTTTTATGTATAATAAATAACTCACATTGTTTTTAAATTCCTTAGATTAATTTATTGAATATTTTCTAAGTGCTTACTTAATGTTTCTCACATATATTTAATTGTTGAGTTATTTGGTAAAAGATGTATTTTTTAATTAAAAAAATATTAATAATGTTATCAATAATGTTCCTAAAAATGGGTTTCCTATTCCTTGTGAAACTCTTTATGTAAAGATAAATGAAATTTAAAATTCTGTATGATTCTAATGATATGTATTATGATTATTGAAAACATTGACTAAATGGATTTGAAGTATTAAAAAATTAAAACAATTACAACATTTTACAAAATGTTCATATTTTTTCCAAATTCATAAAAAATAGATTTACTAGAATACACTATTTATAAATTTTAATGATTATACCTCATACACATATGATTTCATCAAGTAAAATTAAATGGATTTCATATGAGATAAAATGATTGATTACCTAAACACATAGATTCAAGACTTATATAAAATGAGTTTTATTTATATAAAAACAGAATAGTTCTTTATTAAATTCAAATAATCATGATTTCATAGATAAAATTAATTTTTACATATATGGAAATTTGGTTTTTATGGGAACCATTTTTATTGGTAAAATAACTTTTAAATCGATATTTATTTTTATAAATATTTTTTAAGGTTTTTTCAATCTTATAAGAAAAATATAATTTTAATGAGTTGAACCATACATAAAAATGAAGAAAATTCTATTTTAATATTTATTGGATATTCATCTTTATGAAATAGTATTAAAATATTATTGGATAAAAACGTTTTAAATGTTTTTTCAAAAAAACTTACACTGTCCCTTATGAAGAAATTACTTTTTCATAGGAATTTTTTTGGATAAACTTTTTTCTAGTAATTTTAATACATCAAATTACTATATGTTTATATGATGTATTTTATATGTATTTTTAATATAAAAATATATATAAAAGGTAAATATACCTTGTGAATTCATTTTGAATTGAAAAATGAAAAATATTCGATGAAATAATTTTTAAAACTATTAATGATATTTTCAGAATTGGTAGTTATATAATTAAATGAATGTATTTTTTAAATAGTTACATGAGGTTAGTTTTTTATATAAACATCTGAATAGTCAAAAATATTTTTTATATTATGATACAGAATGCTAAATTGTGTTTTCTCAATGATAAATCAATAAAATTAGAACACGTAAATCTTTAATGGAAGGGATAACATTTTAACAAAAAAATTCAAAAAATATTGTGACTATGATTCCAATAACTATAAAAGGAGAGCGTAAATGTTAGATCCCTTTAAAAATAAGTAATTTGATGTTAATTAGGCGGTATTATCATCGACAATAATATGTTCTTAATTATTTTCATCATTGAATATCTATATTTATGTTTATATAGTAATCATTAGCTTATATATTTCATAAAAAATAATGTATGGATTCAGTTAGAGATTTTTAACAAAAGGTATTTTCTTGTGTTTTGAATCTTATATAAAACTATGTGTTTCATGGTTTTCCTTTAGTCCAAAGAAATACGGGATGAACAACTAATTTATGCCTCTAGGTGATATAAATGTTGTGTTTGTACATGTTTATCAATACCATTCAATAATAATTTTTTAATAGTGATAATTATTTCTTTTTTAGAGAGATGTGTATTATTTTTAGATGTAGGATCATTTTTCTTGATTTAATATAAATTCAAGGGTTTTATAAATTATTTGAAACAAAATAATTATCTATAATAAGACATGTTTCATTCACTGTTCAAATTATAAATGTTTTTGTTACATCTACATGAAGTAATATAACCATAATAATTAATTTGGTTAAATTTTTCATGGTTTTCATAACTCTATAGACTATATTGGCATGCCATACTTGTACAACAATAAGTATACTAGATTACTCATTTTGGATATGGTTTTAATGACATATAATAATCAGTGATTCACCCTTAGGTAAAACATAATAATATATGTAAAACTATTTTTATAAGTCAGATATAGTGAAAAAATAGTTATTGTGTAGCACCAAAAAAATTCAATAATAAATTGGGAATAATTTTGGATAAAGGAAATAGTGGATATTAGAATACATAGAGCATTTATTTCATAATCAATGGATGATCATATTCAAACCATTTTCAGAAGAAGATGTTGATCTTGATGAACATGTTGTCAATGATTCCATGAAATAAGTAATGATTTATAAATTTTGTAATATGATATATTATGTTATATGTTTAAGTGTGTTTCAAAATGTCACATCTTATAGGTAAGATCATATCATTTGTAGGATATATCAACATTCAAACAACTGCTTAGACACAATTCAAAGAAAAATTATAGAAACTCTATTAGTGATGTACATTTAATTTAGAAATTGAGAAGAAAAATTCAATGGCTAGATATTCAACTAGCTGAATATTATAATAAATATGATGAATAGAATAGAAAATTTATTATAAAACTGAATACTAGTTGAAAGAGTCTTGAAATAGAAACAATAATGGTGGAATATTATTAAGGTGGAAATTTTTTAGTGTAAAAAAATTTAAAAATATAACATAGATGAACTACTTGGTTCCAAAGTGAAATGTTATATCTAAGTGAAAAATATTTTTTATGATGAGGTGTCAATGAAGAATGATATTTTTTTAAAATATAATATTTCTTTTCTTATAACTCCTTTTAATCTATGACAATGTGAATTGAGTAACTGGATATCAAAGTATTTTCCAATTACTATTAAAATAATGAACTAGATATCGGTTTCAATAATAGGTTTAAAATGTAGAATTTAATATTAATAAAGGGTGTTAAACATAGTTAAAATAATTATTTTTATATATAACATGTAATAAAAATAAAAATTAGTTTTGTATTAAGAACGATTGTAAGAATCTAAAGATTTCAATTTGAGACATAAAATACATATCAAATTAGAAGTGATTCATTTTAGTGGGTGGGGATATATTGATCATTCATTTCCATTTATTGAATATAAAAGTTGAATCGAATGTTTATGCATTTTTTTATTGGTATTAGTTCATAGTTAACTAATTCACTTATTCTCTATTTTTTAACCTACAAAAATATGTTATACAAATATTATTAATGGTTTAAATTACTATTATTATAATTGAGGATATAATTAAAAATGTAATAATTATTTTGTAAAGAATAGGTTGAAAATATGAAAATGTATTAATTTTTTTTAAGATTATTTTGTTTGGAAAATAATTCAAATAAAGAATAAAATACTTTTTCCCAAACTAATAATGTAGATGAATATAATTCATTTTTTTCATAGGCTACTAAACGGATGAATGATATTGATTGATAAATTTTTAAATTTAAAGAGTATTCAAATAGTTATATAGATTTTTATTATATGAATTATGTAATGGATGAATGAAAATTTGATAAAAAAATTTATAAAAAGAATAAAATTGAAAAATAATGGAAAAATATAAAACAATAAATTAATAAATGTATCATTCCATAGTTATATTCAAATTATAATGTATGTTAAAATAAATTGTATATATATATATATAATGAAAATTAGAAATTAAAAGTAAAATAAATTATCCATAATAAATATATTTATATTTATATTCAATTCATCAAATAAAATTATAAAATTATGGAAATAACGAATTCATATAAAAATAGTGTTGGTACTGATTATAACAGTTAATTATTAAGGATTAAGGCAGCCGATTTTTTTAAATTCCAAAAAGGTAATGTATTAATATTTTTATTTTATAAATTAAATATACTAGGGTGTTATGAAAAAAATTTACATTATAGATTCACTCAATATTTTGTATGTACAGTGAATTTTAAATAATTGAATTTATCTACTTAATGTACAATCATTAGATGTTTAAAATCAATTAGGGTTCCAATGAGTTAATCTCGTAATTTAGTTGGACACTATATAACATGGGTTAAAAATCATCTCCATGGTTGATTTTTGGATTTATTTCACAAATGTATGAGGGATTAGTGGTTCATTGATAATGTATGCTCCATTATTATGACTTTTCAACTTCATAATCTCTAATATTTTATTTCCTTTGAAGAACACATTTTTCCTTTCAAAGATAATTATAATGTAAAGAATAATGTGTACAGTGAGATTGGATTATTATATGATAAAATAATCTAGTTGATTTTACCTATTGAGAATTAAGGAAAGTTTTATTCACTATATCAAAACTATGTGAGAATGGAATTACAAAAAATTTAGAAAAAATATATGTTGGATTTTTTTATGATTTCCCCCATTTAAATTAATAAATAAAATGTTTTTTTTATTTGTTTTAACTAATCACGTTATATTAAATCTATTTAAATTTTATATATATATATATAGAAAATAATATATCATAATACGAATGGGCTAAAAAAATTTAGGGTGCTTCATAAATTCATGACGCGTGGATGTTTTGTTGATTTATCTTAATGGAATGTTAATATTTTTTTATAATACTTTTTAAATATTATAACATATATATTAAAAGTATTAAATCATTTAATATAGTTAAAACATATTAATGACTTGAATTATTATACCTTCATTTATTTAGCCGTATAAAATCTACCAGTTAGGAAAGATTGATATATTTATTTGTAATTGTACATGATTATATCAAAATCATTTATAATAAATTTAAAATTTCAATAATTAATAAAAATTATATTTTTTTATTTTCCCAAATATTTCAAAATAAATAACTTTTCATTAATATTTCTATTACAAATAATAGGTGAGGTGGTTTGTAAATAAATTCCTTGTGGAACTCTTTTATCATAATTGATATTTTAATTATTTTTATTTGATTAAAAAATTATTTATATTTCCTAAAAGTCTCCACAAAGTTGTATGTAAATTATGTCTGGTTGTAAGATTTATTTTAGTTGAAAACATTTAAAGAAGATAATTTATGTATTTTATTAGTGAATAAAACCTAAAATTTGATATCCTAGTTTGTTTGGATGTAGATTTTTTCTTTTAAATACAAATAATAATCAACATAAGATTTATTTAAATGTTATAATAGAATTTTTAAAGGATATTATAATATTCAGAAGATATATGTAGTGTTTAATAGAATTGAATTAAGTATTTATGTTCTATTATATGTCATGTTTTATGACAATAATGATAAACCGAATGTATATCTGTTTAATGGTGATGAAAATTTTAGTTATATTCAGTTAGTAATGGTGAACCATTAAATGATAATATGTCTGTTAAAGGAGTGAACTACACTTCTAAATGTAATCCTAAATATTTTAATGTAATTAATGTTATACTTATAGAGAAATAATTTTAATTTTTTAAAATGGAATTAAAAATTGGTGTTATTTTTATACATTTCGTTCAATACAACCTTAATTGATGACTTTTTACATTAAACCATTACTGATTATTTGAAATTTTTAGACTAGATTATTTAACTGAATGATGAAATTAATAAAAAAATTTATTCTTTTAATCATCTAATATTAATGTAGGATATATAAACTAAATTAATTTTTAGGGATAAATTTGATGAATTTTGAAATATAATTAATATAAAATATAGAAATGTCACCCAAATATATTTTTAAAAAAAATTAAATTAATTTGATGAATATTCAACTCTAGGTTCATGGATTTAATCAATTTAAATTTGAACTTCTTTTTATTAATGCTAATATTATTATTAATTCTAAATCATTGTTGAATTTTCATTTTAAATGTAATGATTCATAAGGAAATAGTATTTTTCGAACACCAATAATAGATCAAGGTATGTTTTTAAATATTATTCTATTATTAACTGAATAATGTGATCATATGTAAGCTCGTAGATATTGGTATGATGGACTGTCTATTTATCTACAAAAAAATGGTTTTAATATTAGATAATGTGTCCCATCATTATTTTCTAGTAATGTAACTAATGCCAATATTGATGAAAAAAAGATGTTGCTGATATTTTTTTGGTTAAACATATGATTTTATATGTAATTAATTTTTAAATTTGAATAAAGTGACTTTTTGGTGTTTAAAATGTAAATATAAATTTTTTCACAGTTTGGATATGTAACAAACAAAACTAGGATAACCTTAAAATTAACTTATCTATCATTCACCAAATCCACAAGTTCACCTCTTCTAATTCAAAATGATTCTAAATTGTTGGAAGGGTATAACAGATATTATGGGGAGACTATAACCTCTATTAATAGTACAATAATAATTAAATAACAAAAAAATACACTTAGATAATCATTATAGTATGAATAATAATAAAACTAAAGTAACTACGTGACATAATAAATTAAAAAAAATATCGTCACCCACCAAGACAACCACATATACAAATAATAAAATGAATAAAACAATATAGTATCTACTACCACCACCAATCATGATCACATACCAGGTATTTTATAATGATCATGTTTCACCGGGCCAATCATGAGACTCCGCATGGGAGGATCCACTAGATGAAGTAATACTATGGCTCATACCTGTCCATCACACCAAAAATGATCAATCCAAAAAGAAAACATTGGGTCTGTATGCATACAAAGGTGCACATATAAGGGGTGGGAAATAAATTTTAATAGGACACACCATATTAGAAAATATAATCTGATTTCATGACATGTGAATGAACACATGATATGATTGTCCTAGTCAAAACCACGAAGTTACTAGAACAAAATAAATAACATTATAAAAAAATTGGTGGAACAAAAAAAATTAAATCATGAAACAAAAGGTTCTTGCCGAACACCCTAGGTAAATCTAACAATGATCTCAGCCACAGTAGGGGATTCACAACCTGTGTCACACTTACTCAATATAAAATATTAATTTCCACCATATGAAATATAGGATCTCTAAGATGTATATTCATACAGGCACAAAAGATATACCCCAATGATTAACCATGATGATCAACCTAAAAACGAAAATCTATCAGTATTCAAGACACCGAAAACATCATCTGAAGTAGTGAAAATAACATATAATTTGACGTAAATAGAGAACATTTCAGTCTTGAAGGTCCTATAGAACATATAGAATACCCTCTATGAACCGAACAAGAACGTATCCATAAAAATTCTTAGGAGAAAAAGTCATCCAAAATCCCCTAGAGAAAAAATAATTCAAGGTATACTAACCCCAATCTTTTAGTAGATCACCACCTAATGAGTATAATTCCATTCTTTAAAGGGACAATAGACTATATAGGGGGATTAACGTATCCATAATGTCCAATAGCTCCCAAATCATATCTGAACAATACTTATAAGTAAAGAAGTTAACTCATTAAAAAATCTAAGCTAATGATAGATCCTTGATATCAGGAGGGTCGCCTACTAAAACTAATGTATTTTGTAAAAATTTCATTAAACAACTGAGCCATTGGATGACCGAACATGGGTTGATTCAACCTCAATCCCACTTTTGATACAACTGATGTAGTGACATTAATAATATTTTAGACAATAAGGTTTAAATCCTCTCTTTCCACCCTACACAACATCATTCAACAATAGCCGCTATAGGGAATTAATAAACCACCAGGGGGAAATATCAATTTTCCCGTGTTCTAAAGGGTCATAACATTTTGTGACTTCTAACTAAGGACTCCCCTATTTCACCCAAGCCCTTGGGCCATGCTATTTCAAATAACCTAAAATAGGCCAATGACCAAAGAAATGGAATGTTACCCCATGGGGGGTTCCTATAGAATATCCAAAACATGGGATACACCCATTGGAAAAACATCCTGCGTGGCCTGTAGTGACCTCTAACTGATCCTCGATCAATAATGACTCTAGTAAAGCATTACATACAGATTGCTCGACAAGAAGTAAATTCTTATTAGTCTTCATGGAACCCAAAAAATAAGGACCTATAAGGGATGCTCGTTAATGAAAATATTCTTCTCAAAGACCAAGGAAGAAATCCTCCATGATCCTTCAAAACAAATATTTCATCCATGGGTACCAACTCACCCATAAGGTCATACAAATAAAAAACATTCCACCCAATAATTCTTAACTATCAACTACAAAACCCCCTAAAGACTCAATCTATATATATACTACTATTTAATACTCATGATTTGCTAATACTTCTCCCAATGGATTCATGAAACATTTATGTAACCACCACCTGATGCTTCCAGCCCATCCGAAAGGCTAAAGCTACTCTGGTACTCAAAACCAGGAGTTAAATATCAGTTTCACTGAAATAGATAAAGTGGCCCTAACATGTAAGGATGATCCAATATAACCATATATAAACTAATTGATATAGAAATTTATAATATGTCTATATACCCTCAAATAGATCACCCAAGAACACTCATTCAAATCCAACCAACGTGATCAAAACCCCCACATGAGCCTCACACCTCACAATCTGACCCATATGAAGATTCTAAAACAAAACTTGGAGAAAATCCTATTGTTAAACTCTAATATTCATAAAAAATTCCTAGAATCCATCAAAATTCAATGAGTACTCATCCATCATGATATTAATGGAAAAATCCAGGACTGGACTACTCAAAAGCTTAATTCTAACTCCAGTATGAAAAATAGGGAAAAATAGCCAAGAAAGAAAAATGTACACAATGTGTAATCTCAGTACATGATATGTACCTACTGAGGTACTCCCTATATGTGATCCCCATGCCACATGGCATCTACATTTACAATGTTTTTTACACCTCCTGGTTCACAACACGTACCCTAAACAGTGTGCTTGCACATGTACCTCATTCCACTAGTCAGGAAAAATTACCGATTACATGATGTGTACCACGAGTATATAGTTTTCAACCCCATATGGCGTACCTTATCAGGATCTATGATTTTTACACTACCTAAGCATGTATTACTATATGGCGTGCACCCTACATAGAGATATGAACTATATTTCTGTATACCCACGTACCCCTATATAAAGTGTCTAGATGAGTATTCAACCACACCACTTAATAGACTATATGGATTATAATACAAAATAAATAAAATTTACTCCCAAAAAAATAATATTCCCAACATAGAAAAAACACACTCGGCCTCCTCTGTGAAACACATGTTCACTACATAGGTATTCCCAAATGGAAAATCCCTATAATTGAAAAAATGCATGATTTCTCCCAAATAGCCATAGATTTAACCAATGGAGGTCCCAAAAATACAAGGAAAAAAGATTTAAAAAGTTAATAAACTATGATTTAAGGGTTTTATTAAAAAAACAGTAATTAGTTGAAAACCATGAATGGTTTCATTAAATTCAATATCTATAGCCCATGAATGATGAACCAGCCTAACCATAGCATTGTGGCTGTATCACTTCTTCTCCACCAACCCCTATTGACTCACAGTACAACTCTAATATAAATACCCAACATATTGAAACTCATAGGGAATACACTGAAATCCATAAGGGATAGTTAAATAGGAATGGGGATAATGAATAATGTAGTCAATAAAAGAAAAAAAGGGGGGCTTGGGCCCATCCCCAATGACCCTGAAATTTATATATATCTCATAAGAAAATTAACCACTTTTAATGAATGTAAATGAAATATTCGAAACAAAATTATTTATTTAAAAGATATTAATCAATAAATATTCATTAATAAATCTATATTCTAATAGCTAAGTATTAAATATTTTCTTAAAATTTTAACTGGTAATATTTATAGTAGAATCATGTCCCAAGGAAAACTACCTATTCCAGATGTAAACTATGGATAAAAAATTTATTCTTGATCATCATATTGAATAATTTACAATTTCTCTCTAGAAATACCTTAGACAACAAAAAGTTTAGAATTTCTTTTCATTTCAAAACTCATTATTATGTGTTCTATGACAAACTTACAACCATAGGCACTAATTTCGATCGATATACCATGTTGGATATCTAAAATACATAATATCCTAGAAGAACTTTTAGATGTAACTTTATCTAAACTATCTAATTATGGGTCTTAATTTATCCATAACTCTGACCCAACATAATCTATTTTAAACAGTGGCCAATGTAATACACCCTTTTGTAGGAGTATCGTTATTATAGCCACACATCCGAATTTAAAAAACACATGTCCCCTAAAACATCCATCACTTAACGCAATGGATATATGTTTCCAAACTACTAACAAAGTGTTCCATCATGGATAGGTATAACAACCCACACTCATTACTATCCCAATGGAAATAAAAACCTCCACACATATTAATACACATAAACTATGAACATGACCTCCAAAATCCTAAAATAGAATAACCATTACAAATATTTCCTTACAATATTATTTTATCCTAAAATTGGACTCATTCCCACATGTGAAATGTTCCGATCAAACTAGACTAACATGCCTGAAACCACATTCCATTCTTCTCACACAGGGCAGTTACATCCATCCAAAGAACATATGGCACACCTTTTCAAAAACAGTGTATCTCCCTCATTCCATATTATTCCAAAATACCTCTCTCCACTCGGGAATCGATCTATGTCTAGAAGTGTATAAAAAACATCCACTATACTACCCAAGGGATAACAAAAAATGAGAGGGTCCCAATTGAACCAACCATCCATTTCCATCCCTTAGACATGGAGCACTCCCAAAACACCCCTTATCACTCAGTATGAATTTTTGGGCCTAACTATATTCTATATATACAAAAACTCAATTGATAATTAAGGAATAATTTTTATGGTCAGTCATGATTTCGGTGAGAAATGTTACAAAGGCCACACCGAAATACCTACTAGACAACACATCTATATAAGAACTCCCTCCCAATGAACACTAACAGGGTACTTTAGGTGAACCACCCCCTTAGTAAAACTGAATCATAGTTTGGTGAGCCATTAATCTATTATTACCTCATTGATAAAACAACATGCGACTATGATTCAACTACCAACTTGTTGGGGTTTCCATTCACACCATGATGGTGGGAATGCATCTCCATCATAGTAGAACCACATTCCTCATATCCATAAGGCCTATCCTCAGAATAATGTATATAAAGGTATCTCATTTCTGTATAATTTCACAATGTAAAAATATGATAAAAAATCATATGCTTAGTTTTTAACAATTTAAACAATTGAACCTCCATAATCGGTGAAAACACTTTAGACAGACATATGTCATGTGAATCCAACATTCTCATAATTATGCATGACCACTAGCCACTTTTCCTTAGTCCTAGATTCAAAAACAATAATACCAATAAATCCAAATACTCAATTGCATTGCACTATGACAAATTAAAGTACCATAAAAATTTCATCCAATAACAACAATCCAAAACCATTGAAACATTTAATTCTTATCAACATATGTGTTTTCAAAATAGCAGTACAATATGTATCATATGTTCTGACACATTCATTGGATACCATAATAATAAATACATAAATTATTTAAGTAAACTCATCTGACACAATTTTTTAATGAACTATACCATGTTGACCAAACATGTTTCCCAATTTCTCTTACCAGAAGGCCTCAAGTGTACCTTATTGAATTCCAAAGGCATCAAACTAGAAGAGATGTTCTGAATGAAATAGTGGGGAGACTATACTCTCTGGTATGATAGTATGAACATTGTAAATAAATAAAACATTCACATTGATAATCATTAGATTATAATAAAAAAAACCTAATGATTAAAACACGTTATAATTAATATAATGTAGAATACAATCATACAAACTCAAAAAATAAAAACAAACAACATCATGTCTCCCACTAGGAATACCACATATAAAAATAAATGAATAAAAACCAATATGACATTCTCTAAAAAACATTGAACCTAATCACATACACAATCTCATTAAATCTTGATATTCATCATCACCATCGTAAGAGTCCACATCAACAACTCCATTAGATCAATGAAATATCTTCCTTCGCCATATATATCATACAAAAATTTATATAACATAAAATTTTACATCAGGTCCACATACACATATTGGTTCACATACAAGGCATATGAAATAGGTCCCTATAGACCACCCCAAATATGAACATATAATATTCTATAATAAAATATTATTGAACATGTGATATTTCTAGCACATTTTAAAAATTTTAAATTGTTGAAAATAAAGAAACACTACAAAAAATAATTAGTGAAACCCAAAGAATGGAATGAAACAAAACATGGGTTATATCAGGAAACCAAAGTTAAATCTACTACCATTTTATATAATTCAAGATTATTTATAGATTTTGTCTCACCCAAGCACACAATAATAGTTGGGTCAGCTAGATCTATACATTAAATCCAAGAAATATTAAAAAATGAATGAATACCAAAAACTGGGGTGTAATAGTATGTTAAAAAAACACATATATCAAGATATGGTAATCTATTATATTTTTCTAAAGGGAAACATGAATATTGTGGTCAACATAACTGGAGAATCAATCAGTCCTAATGATCCTATAGAATAAATCATTCACCTCTTTTATAACCAATAAGGGGGAACCATAAGAAAAGCTATCACATATGGAATCCATGGGCCTCGGGAGCATAACAACATTCATGATAATCTAAACACACTCCATGAGTTTCTTGTCACCTCATGAGACTGAATCCACTAACTCAAGGGAGAATACTCATATAGAGGGTGGTTATCCTAATCAAGATAATCCATTATCTCCCTATACCAGTCTATCCACATCTAGAATATAGAGGAGGAAACTAGATGAAAACATTATTCCAATTACTAATCAAATATATCCCATGTGTCTCCTCATCTAACCAAATACCTAAGAAAAGTAGTTTCAATTGATAATGCCAAAAATTCAATCCAACATGGAATGATCCTTCATTAGACACACCATCCAAAAAGTTGATCAAGTATCATATATCAACTCTTTCCCAACAAATAATGAGACCTCTCTCAGAGAAATTCATCTTAAAATCCAAATATATCCACTAATAACTCTCTTTGACCCATCTTGTGAATGAAAAAAAAACATGGGGCTCCCATAGTCCCCATGGTCATTTCATAATGTCACATCCAACTATAGACTCCCCTTGTTCATCTAGGCATTCAAGTAATTAATAACCAAAAATACACAAAATAAAAAGTTCTCATAGATAGTATAGGACACTCTATAATGAGATCCTCTAGACCATCTAAATCATAAGACACATCAAGAATAGAGACATCACAATGATCCCTTAGTATCCTCCAACTAATCCTCAATAAAAAATACACCAAAAGGGGAATCTAAAATCACAAAAACCCTAATATGATCATTTGTAATGGTTATCATAACAACCTAAAAAATAGAAATCAACATGGATCCTCATCCAAGAAAAACCTTAGATAAAATACAATTTAAGAATTCCTCCATCAGGCTTCCTATAAAATATCCCATCAATGGGTACCAAAATTGTCACTAGGGAATCTATAGAAATGATATTCCACTTGTATATTCTCAACTACCAACTATATAACCCAATAATTACATAATCTGTGATAATTCCAGGATGAAACCATCGTTATTCCCTCAAAATCATATCAAAAGAAAAATAGAACCCATCCCTAACCAACACGCAAAGGCATCAAACTTTCCAAAAGGCTCCAACAACTCTGGTCTATAAACAAAATAGTTAACCCTCAACTGATCGAACCTTGAGAATATGGTCCAAAAATCAATGTATGATACACCATCTACCTAGGTATAATCATAAATCTTCTGTTTTTAAATATTTCATAATAACCCCAAACATACTACCATAGAACATTCATGATAGGAATATCCCGAAGCTCAAAACCCATATGAGATCTTCTTGGAACACAACCAAACTCCAAGGATAATTAAAAAACCAAAACTCAATGAAATTTTCCTAATAATAATTCTATGTCAAATATTCCATAAATATGGATTTTAAACAACAACAAAAATTCACCATAATGATCAACATGGAAAATCCCGTAGCATGTAATACTCCCATGTATAATTTTAATATTGTAGTAAAAAATAAGAAAATTTGGGAAATTCATGAAGAAGTTAATACTGTTTACATTGGTTTTATAGAATATACCAATAAATAGCCTCCATGGTCAGATTACCCATGATAATGGAAATTTAATTTTCCAATATACATGGTTTGTACCTCCCAGTACATGGTGTGTCACCAAAATAGTTTAGATGTCATTGTAGCTCAACCCACTCGACATGTAAAATTCTCAAGATCATGGAATGTACCTCATATACATAACTTGTAACCTCAGATGGGGTACATTCCCTTTTACCAGTGAAGGTACTCCTCTTGGAAATGTATACCTATATGAAATTCACTCTACTTAGGGACTCATTGTGTACTTTTACATGGTCACATAATTCCCCTAAAACACATTCATGAAAAAAGTATAATCTTCATCCTGATTCGATAACTCATTATGATGTGATTCATCAACAACTCCCCACCAAAAAATTTTCTATCCCTAACTAATAATCTATAGATATCAAACAACCACGCTCTCCCAAAATCACTAGAATTGACAATAAAAACCCAACTATCAAATGTCTAGTCGTATAATGTCAACAAATCTCGACCAAGGTGAGAGGAATTCAATGAAGACCATTCTGATTCTCAACACTCTAAGAGTACCCTTGTCATTTACACACTACCCAAATGAAAAAAACTAGGCCTGTAACATTTAGATAACTAAAATCAATGGATAGATGTGTCCAAACCACACACACTGGAGAAAAAGAACAAACACCCAAAATAACCCACACCAAATCCTGACTAACATAGAACAGCTACATGAACACTAATCAAACAACTATAATGAGGCACAAGACCTCTAATATCCTATAGTGGAATCCAAAAAACAAGGTTTTCCTTACTACAATACTTGAAATCCCAACAATACTCATAATATCACAATACAAGTCATAATAAAATTTGGAAGATAGATCTAAAACATCATACCATACTCCTTACATAGGTCAGTTCCAACAAACTAAAACATCATTGGTACTCAAATAAAAAAATCCGGCATCTCACTCATGCCATATTCATCAAATTGACCAACCACCAAAATAGCATCAATTAAAATACACATTAATTTAATCATTCTTCCACAATGGTGCCCAAAGGTGCAAATAATGAACAAGCATGTCTAGGGGCCATAAAAACATTCCCTATCAAGACATCCACAAGACATGGAGAACTCATTTTTTCCACTTCTCAAACACTAGGAATTCTCATAAACAACCCCATACTAGAAATAGCATACCTTAATGGCCCCACGATGGATGAAAAGACACACCCACCCAAGCCATCTATGATAATAAAAAAATTGGACCCACCACATTTCTTGACAGAAAAACACATGAAAAAACAGATCACCCCTATGGAAAAAATTAATGGGACATTAGGTGAACCACCAGCTCATGGGAACTCAACACAAATCCAAATATACCTCATGGATACACTACCTTAATGTCCCACAAACATTGAATTAATAGCCCACTATAAATCCACTAGTGTTTCTATGAACACCTCAATGAAGGAGTTATATTTATAACACTAGAGAACCTATCAGTACATGAGGAAAATGGAATGTCACCAGATGAAATGATAATCATATGGCTAATCTGAGTAAAATTACACCAATTAGTTATATGAAAAAAAATTTAATAATATTTCTCTAACACATTAATAAATTTTACCACCATCATCAGCGAAAAACAGTGGATGACCATATATTATGTCAATATAATTTGTTTAGAATGATTCATGAATCCTTTCTTCTTAGGCATATAATGAGATGAAAAAATAATAATATATCATGTTTTCAAAAAAAATCATGTTCATAACACTAGGTGAAATAAGAAAATACTGTAAATCAAATCCTAGATCAATAATCCCATACTTTGGAAATATGAACTTCAAATCTGTAAAATGTGTTTGTGACTTGCTAGTCCAGTATCTATCAAATGTTCCCATATATTCTGAGGCCACTTGTTTTCTAACTACAAAGATAATAAATCCAATCACCTATGATATCACTTTTTATAGAAACATCATAGCTTACCCAAACAAGTCATCCAATATAGCTCACTACAAGCCCACAAAAGCATCTCCCCAAATACCAGTGCCTAGCGACAAGTGGAAAGGGTCATATTGAAGAATTGAGAAGTCTATACCATATGGTCAGTGTTCAATAATAGTTTAAATAACCATAAAACCAATATATATATAGATATATAATATTGTATTCATAACAATCAATCAAAATAAATAATCTTCTATAAAAATTGAAAAGAATGATATAGTTATATTGCCTCAATGATTGAAAAATACACAAAAGATGATCACACATACGGTTGACCGAATATAAAAACAAACAACAAAAAATAAAATAAACTATACTAGAAACACAAATCCTATCCACATAGCGACTCACCAGGATTCTTGAGATGCACCAACACATTATTGAGACTCCACAACAGTATCTCTACTTGATCATGAAAAACTTTTCCCTAGCCCCATCCATCAACCAACGTGTTCTCTAACCAGAAATAAGACATTATGTCTTCATTCACAATGAATTACCAATTATGGGGATGAAAAATAATCCTCAGTTGGTCACCCCAAATGTTTAACCTATATTGTTTAATCATAATATGTAGATAAACAAGTGATATTCCTATCTTATTTGAATACTAAAAAAATAAATAAAAATGGAATAATATATAAAATAAAATCTGTAAAAAAGGAAAATTATCAGTTTTGAGTTATTGTATAACACCCAATGTAATTTTACTACTGACCAAACCCACACAATAAGATTTATAGTATTTGTTTCACCCCACAAAATGATAACAATCACATCTACCAAATCTATATAAGAACAATAAATATATAAAAAATATATGAATATTGTACCCTAGGATCTAATTATCATAATCCACATAAAAATGGGCATCTACCATGATCTAGGGCTCTAATTTCTTATTCAAAATAGGTGACATTAACATCTTGTCCTACCCAACTATAGAACTTGTTAGTCCTGAAGGTCATATAGAATGTATTAAACATCATCTATATACCCAACAAGGAGGTCCCCTTATATAACCCTAAAATTACATTTCATATACTAGAACCATTTGTATAAAATCATCCATGGTGCACAGAACCAATACTTGGGTACCTTGACCCCTCATGATACTAGAGAAACTATAGAAAGTCTGAATACTCAACAAGTGGGGGTTTTACACTACCCGATTGTTAATTAGAACCATTAATTGATCTAACCACCACTAATAAGAGAATGGGTGAACATGTTCAAAAATCATAGCTAACACTAGATCCAATTCTTCATAAGGATCACTTACTAATACCAATTTCTTATTATGAAACATTCTAAAATGGATCCACCAAATGAAACTAAATCTTGTATGAACCCACACCATGCCCTCAATACAAATAGCTAAAAAATTATAGATAAACACTATACCCTTAAATAATTAGTTCAATATTAGAACCATGAATATAAAAATCCAATAAAAGACAATGTGATCTATTGATGACCCACTAATAGATCTCCTTGTCCCTAATGTCACAATATAAAGTGATGTAAATCAAGGGACCCCCTTTATACACCATTACTCTTGAGACACACCAATAATAATATGTTAAAACATCCCAAATGAGAATACAAATAGTCAAACACTTTTAAATGTGTTCCTCTATCACATCTAATGAAAGGGATTCACTCGGGGAATAAGAAACCCAAACAAAACTTAGTTGCATGTAAATAATCATCAATCAAAAAGATTCCCAAAGGGGCATCTAAAATCACAATCACAACAATATTGTAATTCTTAGTGGTTCTCAAGAACACCACAATTTAAGGACTTATCCAATTTCACTAACTATGATAAAAAATATGGAAAATAAAATTCCACAAATCCTTAGCCAACCTACCCAAAAAAATACCAATAAACATGTACAATCATTCCCATATTGAAATACAATTAAACAATATGTCACCTTGGAATTATCGATTAAAATATATGTAATGTCCTCATTCTAGGAGCCACCCAGAGATGCCTCATACCCAGTTGGCAACATGCCATCAAGTGCATTTCCTCAAATTCCAGAGGCTTTTATCTAGTAGTGAGGGCCTTGGGTGTGCTATTAGGGGAAACAATGACATCGTTAGCTATGTAACGTATCAGAAAGAATTATGTAACAATAGAGGAAGTAGTAATAATACCATAAATTAGTAAACAGTGGAAGATTGAATGTAAATAAACAAATACAGAACATATTTAATGATGAATTTTACCTGTGTCTAGGAAAGCATCCAAAAAAGTCACTATTCTGGAATACAGTATTAAACCTAAGTAAAAATGGTAAACAAGTAAACAAATCCAGCAGCAACGCAAGCCTTATCTTGGTCTCATGCTCTCCATCTCCACAAAAATCAAGTACCTGAATAAGAAGGCCTCTTTCCCTTATCTATACCTACAAAAATACAATCTTTTTTGGGCCCAAAAGAATGACCCGAATAGGGTGTCAGACGAATCACATTAGGAAACCACCGAATGATCTGTGCCTAATAGTCAATGAATATATATGGAACTCGATAAGAAAACCGAAGCAGTAAACAATGATGTACTCAAATGTAAGCAATCCTACAGTCTCAATTGCAGTCATTTTATTACATCATGTAAGCAGATAAACAAATACAAGTTGCCCACTTAGAAGTACTCACATCATAACCCCTCTGGTTCTACTAATCAAACACAAAAAATCCTCTAGGAAGTACATACTATTTAACACCTATATTTTAGCTTTATCAAAGACTCTCTAATGAAGCACTCATTGTCAATTCACATGTGGTCTCATATTGGTAACTATAGACTCTCTAAGGAATCCCTCAATGTCCAATTCCACTAGGTGGTCTTCCAACGTGGAACTATAGACACTCTGAGGGAGCACAATGTCTGTCCCCCCTTTGGTCTCACAATGTGAATGTAAAGAGACACACTAGGGAAGCCCTAAGTGTCTATTATCCCTATGGTATACTACAACCGGTTCCCATAGAACAATGTAAGTCAATCGTGTGCTACTATGTTCAATGGCCATTGTAAACATTAAGAACTACATAGCCAACAAATACAGGAATATAATAACATCTGATAAAATTACTCCATCCTAACAACAATTGGAATGGAAAGTAAGAAGCCAAATAGGAAAATCTAGACCAAAATTTCAACATCAAATAAAACATTGAAAACATATCCATATCATAGAAAATAACACTATTCACAATCAAGTAATCTCTACTCAAGAAAATAAGGCATAGAAATCCTTAACAGGGCCAAAATACCTAAACATGTAATACCCTGTTCTATGGTATTGGGAACTTTTGAACATAATTTTCAAAGGATAAATATGGACAGGCAGAAACCACCAACATCGACATTGAATAATTGATATATTCCAGTGTCGACCCTTGAATCATCCTAGAATGATGTAGATCTTTAAAAAAAGTAAAAACACACATATTTGGATTTCTCACGAATGGAGAGAAATCAGGAAACAATGATCTACAAGAAGAAAGAACTCACAGTGGCAATTCCAATGCAATCAACAATGGTTGAATTAGATAATGGATGGTTGATCGGGGGATCTAGGAAGAATCGATGATATTAGGTTACTCCTGGATGAGATTGAACCAGTATATGGTGTTTCTTCCAATTATATGCAACATCGGTTTGATTTAAATAGAATAATGAAAATTACAAGGCATGTATTTTAAAAGTACATGGCAGGAATACGTCTTTACGAAGCCCCACATTTGGCAACCTCTAGGTCACCCCATAAGGCCGTGTACTAGGTCATTACATGTACAGTACACTGTCACCCATGACAATCGGGTACATGGTATGTACACCTACGTACACCACATGTACTGCTTAAATTTCCATATTCTCTTCTTTTTTACAAAAACACCAAAAAAGAAAAATTCATACCAAAAAAATTTTTAGTGTTCTTATAAACTTCCCCCTTTAAAGAAATTTGTCACCCAATTTCTCTAGCAAGGTGGCGTCGAAGAAGATTCCTCGAACTACTCCGGCCACTACCATCGTACATCAGAATCCCTCTCCCAAGTCTCATCCTATACTCGGATATGTTGTCATAGAACTCATACTAGTGGAACATACCAAACATGGAGAACCAATGAACTGTGATCAAAAATCCGGATTGGATAATAATCAAAAGATGCGTCCACCTCTAGCTCAACCTCCTCATGTTGAAAATTGTGGGATGGATCAGAGAAGAAACATTGTAGCTGAGAAACGTGGAAGACGTCATGCCTACCCTGATGCCTTAGAGGTAACTGCAGTAACTAGGCAACCAGACTGACACTTTTCAAAACCCCAAATCGCCCGATGTGTCTAGATGAAAGCTTACCTTTACTCCAAATCCTCCTATGTCCCACCCATGGTGTGGAATTTTGAAAAACCTGATCAACTACCTCGAACTCCAGAGGACATCTCTGTCAATCATCATAAGACTTCTATCATGATTGTGCAGTATCAATACTTTTTCGAATCAACAACAGTTGCTCTGTAGTCTCCTGAACAAGATGAGGTCCCAGTATGGCTACCTATCTTTCCTCCTGCTAACATAATGGTGATTGTCATGGCCTACTATACAAGGATCATATGGTTCTATCAGAATTGATTCTTAAAAAATATTATTTTAGGAAAAATCCACAAGTTCTATGTTCTTCTACCAAGAACCACAAATATATTGGACACAATCTATGAGCATGTCCTCCAACACCTGAATAGTATGCTCATGTTGGACATCTATCTGGGGGAGGTATGTTGTACTCAAAAGTACATGTGTACCCAGAGTCCTCTGTAGTCACTGCCATACTCGAGAAGTAAAACAAGTGTCCCTAAATAAAACAATGGGGTACAAAACTCCATGTAAACGTAAAATCTCTTGGATGTACATCCTTCCCGACTCATCAACACTGAAGGTCTCCTTGATCGGAAAAAAGTGATCAACCTTCTTGAGTCTGTCAATGACAACTCAAACTGCATCATTCCCTCGAAGAGTCCTATGTAAAATTGTCAATAATTCCATCATGACATCATAGCACTTCCACTCAGAAATGGATAATTTCTTCAAAAGACCTATTGGTCATTGATGCTCCACCTTCAGCTGATAAAAGGTGGAACACCTCATCACCAAACCAGAATCATCATTGGTCATACCTAAACACCAATACTGATGGTGTACATCAAAATACATCTTGGTGACACGAGGATGAACGACCCAAACTGAGGAATGAAAGTCCTACATCAACTCCTCACGTCTGTCTGCTGACACCCATACGCACCCATGATTGTGTAATATTTCATCCTTTCAAATGTTCCATCCCGGAATATGGTCCTCTCCTGAAAAACTCTCCCATAGGATAGTGCCTTCAAATTTTATAGTTTTCTAATTCGCACCATATCAAGTATAGTAGAGGTAGCAACCTTATAAGAATAAAATGTATGCCCATGCCTATTGGTTACCTCAAAATGAATCTCAGGGAACAGATCCATAAGTTCTACTCACTACTGGCCTCCTGAACTACATGTATCTGAGTCCTCCTGCTCAGAAAATCAACTGCTGTGTTGCCTCTCCCATACATGTAGGCAAGATCAAAATCAAAGGACACATGGTTTCTAACCCACCTGCACTATCTGAAATTCATATCGTGATTTGTATAGATATATTTGAGACTTTTATGATTGGTGAAAACCACAAAATGATCTCCTATAATATAATGTCTCTAGCATAGTAAGGACTAAAAATCTGCAGCCAACTCCAGATTGTGTGTTGGGTAATTCCTCTAATGTGGCCTCAACAGTTGAGACTCGTACACAACAAATCCTTCCTCCTATATATGCAATACTCCCAGCCCGATACTTGATGCATCACAGTATACAGTATTTCTCATTCATGCCTCTAGAAATACTGGTATCAGTGTTGAATTCAACCTCCCTTTCAACACCTAGAAGTCTAAATCACAATAATCTAACCATAAGTACTTCACACCATTTTTATTGAGGCCCGTCAGTGCTGCTGATATGTATAAAAAGTTTTATATGAAACATATATAGTAACCATCCATCCCTACAAAACATTATAACTCAAATAAGTTATTTGACTGCTTTAAGAAAGCTACTACTCTCAATTTCTATAGGTTTACTAACACTCTAGTATCTGAGATGATATGACCCAAGAAGTGATTTTGGTCCATGCAAAAGAGAAATTTTGAGAGATTAGCATATAACAAATGCTCTCCCAGTGTTCTAAAAACAATATCAATATGTGTGTCATGGTCGTGTTGAGTGTGGGATAGCACCTAGATATCGTCCATGAAAACTAATACAAAATAATCCATGTATGGATGGAACACTCGGTTCATCTATGCCATGAAAACTGTAGGCGTGTTCATGAGACCAAACATCATTACCATATACTCATATAGATCATACATGCTGTAAAAATATTTAATAGGTATATCAGATGGAAAAACACACAAATGATGGTAACTGAATCTTAAGTAAATCTTCGAGAACATCCAATCTCCTCAATGATGATCTGAGTGATCATAAATCCTTGACAAGGGATACCGGTTATTGACTATCAACTGGTTCATCTTCCAATAATACACAAAATGACTAAGGGTATCGTATACCATCATCAAAAATAGGACAAGTGAACCCTAAAGATAAGTATTGGGTCAGATGAAACCATATTTCTGAAACTCCTCCAACTTCTTCTTGAGATCATGTAACTCTGGTGTAGCCATCCTATAATGAGGAAAAGACATCAGTACCACTCCTAGAACATGCTCAAATAAAAAATTCCACCTCACCCTACCAATATAAACCTAAAAAATCCTCTAGAATGACATTCAATAAATGTTCCACCAATGGAGGAATGTCCAACTATGAGGTACCCGGGTCATCCAGATATAGGCTTGCAATTAGGTACATAACTCCTCCCAATCCATGATGATAGTGTTCCACTCTTCTTACCTAGAAATACCATTCACCATTGTACAGAAACAAACCACCCTATGGTGACATGAAACTCACCCTATGATGATAAAAATATACATTATCCTGGAAGGTAACTAACCTATCCATTCCAAGAATTAAATCATTGCCTATCATCTCTAGGATATAGAGGTCCAATAAGAAGTTACACCCTCCAACCTCATGAGGGCACTCCTTGAACTGATGTAAACTAGTCTTTATTTTTTCCAATGAAGTTTCTAGTGTCAAGACTTCAGTAGAAGAAAATATGTAGAGCTCAAGGATCTCCACAACAGAAACATATATGAAACTATGGGAATCCCCAGTATCGAAAAGTGAAAAAGAAAAAAATAGGGCTACATGGATTGTACATTGAACTGTAGAGGGTCTGGGATCCTGCTTTTAGTGGGACTACTACACTGTAAATGTTTTTCTTTTACCATGGCCATGTGACCCTACCTTTACACCCTGAGTTGATCTACCATGTTGTCGCTAAAAGCATGCCGATGGGCTATAATGACCAGGACCTCCACCTCATCCAGAACAGCGGGAAGAACTCCAGTTCTATATAATTAGGAGAATATGGTTGCCCTAATTCTGTACATGGAATCATAATATAACTCTTATCACCAGTTTTTGATTAGATGAACTGATAAAAATGCTAATTATTACCCATCTTGACATAAGATCATCAGTCAATTTGGTCTCTCGGGTCATGTGTCCTTATATACACACTCTTCTCGCACGGGTAGTACACCACCTGTTTACTAGAAGAAGTATCCAATATCCTCAGATCTCCATGTGTAGACTCCCTACGATGCTTCCTGATGTTAGTAGGAGAGGTTCCAACTCCAGATGTTGAGCTGCCTTGGATCAAAGCTTAAGAATACCTCAGATTACACTCTATGATCAGCTCCTCATTGACTATAGAGATGATGGAAGTCAACCTAATGATGTTCAATTGAGATAGGATGGCATTCCTGATACCATCCTCAAGATTCCTCACTAGGAAGAACTCATCACCTTTGGGTCCATGTGGGTCACTTTGTAACATCCCAACAACCAGGAGCTTCCTAGAGGTACCCCATACCCAGTTAGCCACTTATACATAAGCATATTTCTCATTACGCCAGAGGATTCCGACTAGAATCGTGGTCCTTAGGTGTGATAGTGGAGGAAATGTTTTCCTCATTGGAAGAGTAACACATTGGAATGAAATAGATAATAGTACCAGAAGTAGTAATAAATTCATACAATAGTAAACAGTGGATGATTGTTTTGTAAATAAACAACTAGATCACATATATAAATGATGGATGTCACCTATGTCTAATAATGATGGAAAAAAGATGCAATTCTGAAATACACTAATCAACTAAAGTACAAAGGTAAAAAAGTAATCATCTCTAGCAGCATCGCTTGCCTCGGCTTGGTTTCATGATCTTCAACTCCATAGCAATCAAGTAACATATATAGAAGGGTTCATGACCTTATCTATACCTACTGCAATATAATCAATTTGGGACCAAAATAATGACCAAAATAGGGTGTGAGACAAATCCCAGTAGGAAACTACCCAATGAACTATTCTAAATAGTCAGTGAATATATATGGCATATGATAAGAAAAATAAAGTAGTAAATAAAGAAGTACTCAAAAATAAAAAATCCTACAATTTCATTTGTAATCATTTATATACATCGAGTAAGAATCTAAAAAAATACATTTACCCTCTGGGATGTACTCATAACCTAAACCCTCTGGTTCATCCAATCAATCAAAAGCAACCCTCTGGGATGTACTCACAATCTATCCCCTTTGGTTCATCTTTAGTAAAGACTCTCTAAGGAATCACTCACCATCAATTCCACATGTGGTCTAGTATTGGTAACTATTAACACTATTAGGAAGAACTAAAAATTCAATTCCCCCTATGGTATTGCAACGTGGAATTATACACTCTGAGGTCACCCAAAGTTGATCTCCCCTATGGAATCTCAATGTGAAAGTAAATAGACACTCTGTGGATGCCCTCAGTGTCGATTCTCCATATGGTCTACTACACCAGGTTCCCAAATCCCTGTATAAGTCAATCATGCACAATAATGTTCAATATCCAATGTAAACCATATGAACTACTTGGATAGCAGATACAAGAATATATTAACATAAGATAAAATCACTCCATCCTAACTACACTAGGCATGGACAGCAAGCATCCTAATAGGAAATGCCAGATCAAATGGACAATATCAAATCAAACATGGGAAACACATACATAGCCTGAAAAATAACCCCATTCACAATCAAACAACTTTTTTTTCAGGAACACAAGGCATAGCAGGCATGAATAGGGATAAAATCTCTAAACATGCAATACCTCGTTCTAAATTATTGGGAACTTTTGGACATAATATAAAAATTATAAGTATGAAAAGGCCCAAACCACCTACCTCAACATTTTACGATTGATATACTCTGGCATTGTCCCTTGAATCATCATATAATGGCGTTTATCTACAAAGGCATCAGAAATGATCAACATAGGATATTTCAAGAAAGGAGATAAATTAAGAAACTATGCTCTAGAAGAATGGAGAACTCTCTTTGGATATTCGAACACAATTGACAGCGGTTGAATCAGAGAACAGATGGTTGATCAGGGGCTCCGAGAAGAATTGGTAATCTTCGGTCGCTCCTATATGAGACAGAATTAGAAGAATGCATTTCTGCCTATTAGATGTGACCCCGGTATGATTTAATAATGAATAATATAAGTACAAGGCTTGTCATTTAAAAGTATACGGCATGTATATGCCTTTACTAGGCCCTACATTAGGCAGTCTTCAGGTCAACCCCCATGGCCATGTACTCAGTAGTTACATAGCCCGTACCTGGTCACCCACAGCAACCGGGTACAATGTGTGTACTCCTAAGTACACGACGTGTACTCCTTAAATTTCCAAATTCTCCTATTTTTTTCAAAAACAATAGAAAAGAAAAACTCCTATGTGAAAAGATTATTTGGGTTCTTATAATATAAAACACCCACTTTTCAGTATAGTAGTGACCATACCACTAGGAAATGGTCAATAGTATCCCAAACTCCTCTAAATGTCTCAATTAAACACAAAATTAACTACCACTGACATGTGTGAACCTATCCCAAATTCCCCAATAGCTAAACATGAAGTAATTTATCCTAAACTAATTGGTACTTACATACAAGTACAATACATGAAAACTTAATTGATACTCCACAACCTTTCCTTCTAGCATTTATCCTAATAACATCAATCTAACCACCATGGAATGTTCATGTTTGGAAGGTCACCGAGATCACAACCCTCCCATCGGCCTCACAGCACACAACTCAACCCCCATGAGGATTCTAAGACCAAACCTTAATGAACTCACCTTTGGAATTGTATTAGTCCAAAAATCATCTATATGGCCTCTAAATGATGAAAGTATTCCACCATTTGGATCTACATTGAAAAACATTAGAATAGACTACTCATAAGGCCAATTTTGACACCGAGGTTAAGATGATGGAACACATGGAATGGATAGAAAAATAACATGGGGTTTACCTTGTGTATAAGAATATACCCATATAGGCCCCCATTGGCCATGTTCTCGAGGCCACTTGGTGTGTACCTTCCCAATGCACATGGTCAGTGACTTCCAATACATGTTTTGTATCCTAAATGGGGTGATTACATGGGTAGCTCAGGCCAATAAATATTTTAAACTCCTTTGTACATGTAAATTATTTATTTACATGGATTGTAACCATGAATGGGTACCTCCCCATATACGAGGACATGTACTTTTCCTGGGTATGTGGGCCTACAAGGTGTGCACCCTATATAGGGACATGTCATGTACATTTATAGGTCCATGTATCCCCACATGTGGTGAATATATGATTACTCGGACACACCCCTAAACCCACTACAGGGTGTGTAATACCAAGTAAATCTTGTGTAATTAAAAACAATCATCTTCCTAAAATTGAAATAATATATAATGTGCATTCTATAAAAAACATTGTTCACATGGGTATTCCATAACTAAAACCCCTTTATATGATCCCAAACAATTGATTTCTACCCCAGAACCATATATTGAGCCCCTATGGTCCCCAAAAAATATTTTAAATGCAATAAAAAACTAAACTACATGATATTTTCCCATAAATTCTAATGTAATCATAAGTTCATGTGGAAGACTACAAATCATTGATCTGATCCACAATCTGTATCTTTCGCATGGATATCTCATATGACCGAGCACTATATTAGCACCATCAAACACTATTCCCCTCCCACATTGGGATAAAGAACCCATAGTAAGATCCCCAATGGGAAAATCAAGTAATTAAATGGGTAAAGTGGAAATAGTAACAGAAAAAATAAAAACTATGAAAAGATTATATAAAATTAAAAGAGAATGAGAAATGGCATGACTGTGATGTCTGAGTGAGGTTTATGGATTTTATTCGAAGTATTTCCATTATAAACTCAACCATCAATACATAATATCAATATGACTCTACATGTAAAATATTCCAATATAAAAAAACTCAGGAATAATTTAATATTTAATTAGTTAATATCCAATATTCCATTAAAATTCTAATGACCCAGATTTCATCCAAACACTAATAATATAGTAAAAACTATATTTTGTTACCAACATTGTGTTAAAAAACATTATATGTGAGCATATTATGAGATAATATATCATTTCCCCCAAATAACACATCTATGAAAATGATTGTAAAATTTCCATTAATTTCACTACATCCGACAATGTAGGTCTTCACATAAAAACTTTCAATGACCTAAATATTTATTTTATAAACTTTTACAAATATGATGATGATATTCTAAAAGGGTTTAATACTAAATTTATTTAATTTTCATTCATTTAAATTTTTATTACTACTAAACATTATTTATATGACCCCTAAAACATATGTGTAATATTCTATTTAGAGGTAAAATTTAAAGGCCACATTATTTAACAATATATTGACATGATATTAGTTTAGTACTTTTTTTTATTATAGTATTAAATATAATAGAAAATTATTATCATTTAAAATATATTATTATTTTAATTAGTTATGTTAACGAATGTATAAATATGTGTTTATTATAGTATGTCATGTACAGTTTTGATTTAACATTTTATTCTTATTCATATTATTTGTGGCAGTATTCTTGATAGAAAATCTAAAATATGTGTGTGTCATTTACAATGTAACATAAAAAAATCACTATTATATGTTATGTAAATTATTAATTTAATTATCCATTTCCATTTTTATTCATATTTCATTTCCTAAGATTAATTTTCAATAAATTGTGAAAAATACACAATAACTAAATTCAATTATTGTTTTCAAAATATTAATATATATTATAATAATACATAAGATATTCATATATCAAATATTCAATTAAAATATTATTGATTTAAACTTATTGATGTTCGATTTAAATTTTTATGAGGTCTGGTAAATAATGATATTTTTATGTGATACATTATTTCAAATAGAAACAAACCTGATCATGTATAATCTCAAATATTAATGTTTATGGAGAAAAAAAATAATTCTTTCTAGAAAAATGGATTTTTTTGTACTCAAAATGAATTGATACCCCTATATAGATTCAACATTATCTCTTAATATAAATATAAATACATTTATTTCATATAGTTGTATAATTTTTAATTTCATCCTATTTATATGGTGTATTTTATCTCTTTTATTAATTTATATTGTATATTTAACTAATAATGATTTTAGGTGAAGTGTTTCTCAATTTTATAATAATGTATTATTATGGGAAATTTTGGAAACTATGCATGATATTTCAATAACACATTTCAATATTATTCTATTATTATATTTTTTGACAACGGAAACATGTGATTGAATATTTAGAAAAAAAACACATGATCATAAAGGTAATGGAGATTAAGAGATAAAATATTTTATTTTGTTTTTTATAATGGGATCCTGATAAAAACATTACATTCAATTACAATATATATATATGTAATTTCATTTAAAAAGTGTTGAGACATTGTATAATTTTGCTTCCAACTAATATCATATGGTAAAATAATTGTTTGATTCTTTTTAAAGATACATAGTGTTTCATTGTCATCAATCTCATTGTGTACATATTTTTTCATGGTTTCATCAAAGGTATAAGATTAATTGTTTTGTCATTGTGAACATATGTGAATTATAATTACATCCCATAATAGTAATGAAATTTATTATTTCTTTGTTATTCATTGAAACTTTGGATGGAATGATATATTGGATGAGTTGGGCCTATATGTTAGAAAAACCCAAATCTATATAATGATATAAAAACATTTATAATGGAAAATTACTAATTATTAGGTATAATTATTCTTGATGAGAAGGTTGGTGTTAAAATTATATATAGGATCATTTAGTAGAACAAATTCTAAAATCCATTGGTTATATATTATATTTTTCATATTATTGTTATCTTCAACACTACAGTATAGCTTCTATATTCTTATTATGTGTTCCTATTTTTACATCTTTATGATATAATATAAATTAATTTCCTATTTTGTTAAATATTTATATCGTTTATCAAAACGACATATAATTGAAATTTTCATAAAACCCTTCAATAAAAATCTTCAGATCCTACTCCTATTATAGTCTATCTGGATGGGATAAGATAAACTCATATTATGTTATACACTAATGGTAGAACTCTCATTGATCCATTGTACATATAAATCCCATTTAAACTAGGTAAAACCTCATATGGTTAATAAGTTTAACCTATTGAACCTCACATACATAAATGATTAAAAAATAAAACCATGCAATATGTCTGTATTCAAGGAAGTAAATCATGTCATATGATTTTTCTGATTAAATTATTTTAATTAGAATCATTTAATAAAAAATTTCAGTCTTATTTAAAAATCATTATCAAAAAAATAATTATTCATATACCTGAAATAGGTATCTATATATCATGAAGGGCTATTTCACATCAACTTTCAGAAAACATTAGGTCCTTACATCATATCCTCATGTCTAAAAAACAAGTTCACTAGCCCAAAACCAATTCCTATAAAACAAACTATGTTGATGTTGTAATATTTTCCTAACATAAAATCTTGTCCTAAAATGATTATAACACCATAATAAAATTTAACTCTTAACCAAAATGACATGTAAGACATCATCATGACCACACTATATTAGGAACCAATTCTGTTACTGCAGTGAGGAAAAGAGTCACTCTCAATGGTTTTCTTTTAAAATGATCCATGATATATACAATCACTAGGGTTATAAGAGTTTCAATGGGTTTCATTACGCTATTATATCCTTATATCTCAATAATATATCCACCAATGAACATAAGAATATAATATAATTGAAACCTACTATACACCATAATTCATGATATTTTATACAAATAAAAAACCCTTGATAATATATTATAAAATTTCCATGGAAGAAAACATAGATCCAACCACATTTTATAAGATATTACTATTTTTCTATGTCATCAACTGACTTCGGAACACCAAAATTTATATTTATATATATATATATATTGGTGAGGATAACATATATATTTATATGATCATAGAAAATGAAACTAATTAAAATATATAAAGTGAATACAAGTTATTAAAAAAAGAAACATCAAAGTTATTTCTTATCATGCCAAATACATCCCAGACATACTATGGTTCATTCACAAATTATCACAAACAATAATATTCAAATAATATCACTAAATATAATATTATTTTACTCAACAACCACCACCCAACTGGTTTTTCACTCACACCCCAACACCAAACAACCCAGTCAACCAATCATATCTAGAAACATTATAAAAAACTTTTGATCTATTATAATAATTATAAAACAAGAATAAACAATATTATCAAAATCATTCCACATACACTGTGAAATATCAGGACACATCTTTACAATTATTATTATCATATTTATGTTTACATTAACGTGTAATAAAAAACTCCTCCCCTCCTACTACCATGGAGGATCACTAACTTGTAAATAATTATCATTTAATACATCATATGGTCCACAGGTAGTCTATTCAACTCATCTTCAATAAACCATATAGTTTACTAGAAAATCTTGTACTAATATTAAATTTAAATCCCTATAGATTATTTGTGTACACCACAAAGAATGATACCATGATTACTCCAACCTCAATCCATCATGACCTAGGTTATATTTAGATGGGATATTGGGGAAGAGTGAGTAATCATCCAACCATTCCCTTTCTAACCTAGATGTTAATTTAAAAAATTAGAACGCAAATACTAATTATAATAGGTTAGTGTATACAACATGGATTAGTCATGTATTATGATTTTAATGAATATTAAATTAGTGTTATACTCATGAATAAGTGCACGAAATTATTTTTACAAAAAATCACTCCCATTACTCACTAAAATCACCATTATACCATCACCCACACAACCACTATAATAATATATAAAATCACTAACATACCCACATGTCATTTACACAACCACCACAAAAAAATCATATCCCTATTTTATTTATTCTATATTCATATTTCTATAATAAATTTTTAACAAAAAATTTCTATTACACATTTCAATCAATGTTCAATTTATTGAGAACCCACTTTTTCCAATATAAATATTTATTATATCCATTAGATGTTAATATATCATCATTTTACATTATCATACTCATGTATGACATGGATTCTACAAAACCCCACACAACAACTAGACTCTTTATCACAACATATTGACAAGTGAATTTCATCATTCTAACCTAGGAAATCTAACTAGAGGAGAACATCACAATACTGCATCCCCAAATATATTATTCTCTACTAACTATGGCCTTATTCCGGGATAATTTTTCCCCTTGAAGAACCAATAACCCAATAATCACACTCCAAAACCATTTCAACTCACACTAAAAAAACACATCACCTTTTACCAACATGTTAACACAACCCTACATATTAACTATAAAAAGAACCTCCCAACTATACCAAATCAATCATAAAATCACAACCACAATAATAAGCCAATTACTAACACACAAAAGAATATTTTGGAATCCAAAAAATTCATTAATTAATTATTTAAAGCATTTTTTCATGTCAACATAATTTTTTCAACATAATAATTTCATTAATATTCTTATATCATTAATAGTTTATGAGGGTAAAATCCATAAAACAGTCTGAATTTTAACACAAATGACTAAAAAAATCCATGATTTCTAGAAATAATATCCAATAGAGTATTATATTGTGGAAACAACTTAAAATTAGTAAAAAAAATATGAATCATTATTATCTGATGAATTTCCTATTTTTATCATTTATAATATCTTTTATAAGTCAATCATCGCAATTTGGTTAAGGGAAAAAGAAATAACACCATACCATTAAAATTAGTCATAATGGAATTGATTTTTCAAATTATATACCTTAACTAGTGGTTTATTTTTATCCATGTATGTATAACATGGGATATGGAAACAATATGAAATAGGTCATGAAAAAAGAAATAACAGAAATATAAATAACAATATCTATCATTAACCACTATATTTATGTTTAGAATTCATATATTTATTGAGTCAATAAGGTTTTCCTTTTGACTTTTCCATTCTTACTGGTTTTCAAAATCACAAACACCTTATACTTAAGCAAATATATATTTCACCTCAAGAAAGATAAATTTTCTTCTATAAGGAAATCTACCCTAACATAGATTTTCTTATACATAGCAATATTTTTCTTTAGTAAAAAAACTGGATTCATAGCCAAAATTCTGGAATCATATAATTACAAGTGTTGGTGTATTCTATTCCTAGGATCTGAATTCTAGATGTGATCTATAATGATGTTCCACTCCAAATTATGGATATGAACATTCATGATTTTGACTTCAAACTCTTATAAGTTCGACTCCAAACTCTTAAGTAGTTCAACTCCTAACTCTTAAGTAGTTCTACTTCGAACACTTATGAAGTTCGACTCTGAACATTCATGAGTTCGACTCTAAACACTTCAGTAGTTCGACTCCAAACTCTTATGTAGTTCGACTACGAACTCTAACGATGTTCGACTATAAACATTCATGAGTTCGATTCCAAACTCTTAAGTAGTTCGAATCCGAACTCTGATGATGTTCGACTCCGAACATTCATGAGTTCGACTCTGAACTCTTAAGATGCTCGACTCTGAACTCTTAAGTAGATCGACTCTGAAATCTTATGAAGTTTGACTCCAATCTTTCATGAGTTCAACTCCAAACTATTAAATAGTTAGACTATGAACCCTTGTGAAGTTTGACTTCGAACATTTACTAGTTCGACTTCGAACTCTGTATGTTCAGATTCTGAAATCTGGAGAAACCAGGCTCCGAATTTCCTTATAAATTCAGACTCTGGACTTCTACAAATTTCTGGTTCTGAATTCCTATAAAATAGAATTCGAATATTTCTTTTTATAGAATCCGAATTTCATTTTTGGTTAGACTCTAAACTTTTAATTTGCTTAAACTCTGAATTTTAGTATGACTTTTTCATATAAATGCTCCCTTACAAAACGATGTCATGCATTCAGTTATACATAGTTTGTTCTTAAATTATGTCTTCAATTCAGTTTCAATCTAACCGTTGGTTGAGTAACACATGTACAGGTCCCTCCAAATTTTAAGAAAAATATGACCGTTGGAGAGGGGGTCGACCAAGCCTATAAATAGAAGTTCATTTGAAAGATCTCAACAATGAGTTGATCAATCTAGAGACCACACGCTGTTAAGGTGATTTCTAGAGAGAGAAGATTTTCATGGTTTATGCATACTGAACAGCTCATTCAGATTGCGTCGTGCGACTCTGAATGTTGGTGATTACATTCGAGGGATTCCGGGGATAGGAAGGAAGAGGTGATGACTTCCTTGAAGTTCAAGGACTTCCTTGCAGAGGAAGACTGAGGTTCCAACTACCTTGATGTTGTGGGATTTCAGGGATAGCAAGATAGAGACTCTGCTATTCGTATTGAAAGCTTACCCTGGTGTGGGTAAGACAGACTTGCTTGAAAGTATAAATCAATGGACATTTATTCAAGGTTGTCAGATACCCTTCTCTTTGGGATAAAAGAGTTATTGTTTGTTACTTGTAGTTGTACTAATTGTTTGTTTTTCTGCTACATATTGTATTGTAAGGAAAGTATAAAATTATCATATTTCCTTAAACTTGTACTCTGATTCATGAAGATTCTATATGCTTTAAAATAGAATCTCATTTTGTAATCTTTAGTTAAGTTTAATTATCCGGATCCATATTTCCGGAACCTTTTTTTTCAGAATCACTTTCCTGATTCAAGCAATTGTGTAGAAGTAGATGTCTGTAACTTCAGACCTTGTTCCAATTTCCAATTTTTTTTAGAGGTGTAGTGAATTTTCTTAGTTAAACATTGATAAACTTAGATATTTCTCTGTTTAAGGAAATTTTTAAAGTGTAAAATTCACCCCCCCCCCTCTATGTTAATGAGCATCTACATCATTATTTTGATCCTACAATTGTTATCAGAGGAGGTCTATGAAATACTTATACTCACATATACATTTTTCTTTCTCACTTTTTATTTAATATTTATCCTTGCTTAGAAAAACATGGTCATTCAGAATTGTCATTCTGAATTTTTCATTTCGAATATTTTTATTCTGAACATTATGGTTATGAACTTTTTCTACTAACAAGTTTGGTTGCCGATGTTTTTCTTGGAATGGTAGGAATTAATGTTGGATCTATTGAAAATCTAAATCCTACAAGACCACCAATTTTTTGATGGGAATGATTATGATTACTGGAGAGATCTTATGAAGACTTTCGTTATCAATACATGAGTGGATAATTTTCTTATTCTTACTGGTGATTATAAAATTCTTGATAAGCAAGTTAGAACATTCACTAACTAGGAAAAGAAAGAATATCAACTCAATTATAAGGTATGAAATACCTTACTATGTTCAATGACTAAAAATATATATATCTAAATTTATTCTTGTGTAGTAGCTAATTGTCTTTAGAAGAAGTTAGAAGTTACACACTTTGGCACTTCTAAAGTGATTAAAACTAGGAGAGCTATGCTTAGAGCTAAATATCATGGCTTCAATTTTCCTTATGGAGAACCAATTTGTAAAGTTCAACAGAGCTTTATGACAATAGTGAACAGTCTTCAGTCTATTGGAGAGAAAGGTCTGGATGATGATGCTCTTGTGGATAAGATAATTGATATTATGCCCAATGAGTGGTAATCCAGAAAAATAGCTATGGATGAGAACATGAAGGTTACTCAAATTTCCATAGATGAACTATTTGGAACACTTCTCCAACATGAAACAAGAATGAAAAGAGATGCTGACAAAATCAAGAAGAAGAATGGAAATTGTATTGTTGATTTTACTACAACATCAAATCATATGAAAGACAAGTCACTTGAGAGAGTAACCAGATCCAAGTCTATGAAAGTTATTATCCAATATGAATCTAGTGCGAGTGAAGTCTCTGAAAATGAGTTAGAAAATCTTGCTCGATGAATGAACAAGATAGTTGGCTAGAGAAATTTCCAATCTAAGATTAAGAAAAGGGAAAGGAAAGATAGGAAATATGGAGAAGTTACTTGTTATGAATGCAAGAGAGATGGAAATATTAGACTAGATGGTCCTTTACTCAATAAGAAAGAATGAAAATAAAGGAATTCTGAAAGGAATAGAAAGAAGTATTATAATGCCAAAGATAAGAATGTTATGAAATCTAATGACACTTGGAGTGCCAGTGGGGGTGACTCTTTAGATTAATCTTCTGATTATGAATCTTCTGGACAGAAGAATCTTGGTCTTATAGGCATATTACCTATAAACAGTCATTGCTTCATGGGTAAGGTATGAAATGCTGAATCATTGACCAATGTTTCTTTAAATTCTAATGATATAGAATATTATAACTCTTCAGATGAAGAATCCTCTTCTGATAAAGAAAATACTTTACCAACCTATGAAGAAGTTTCTAGGTGTGCTGAACTTCTTGAAATTGAGAATTCCAAACTCAATAAAAAACATGATAAGGAAAACTCTAGGAATACTCTTATTACGAAAGAAATATCAGATCATACTAATGATCTTGATAGGAAAAATTTTGATTTTATAAATATTTAAAAAAATCTTGAGGAAGTAAGTTCTGAGAAGAACAAACATTCAAAAGAGTTAGAAAAAGTAATTTCTAAGCAAAGTTTTTTCGAGCCTAGATCTAGTTCAAAGAATAATTATTTTTAAGATAAAAACTTTGTTATAAAACTCAAGTCAGAATTTTTTTCCCTAAAGAAGTGTTTATCAAACTTTACCCATGGTAATGAAAATTTTTAAAAAAATGTATTCTCAAATACGACCTTTAAGAAACAAATATGGATTTGGTTAAGTGAAATATCCTTAAAGTAATTGGGAGATTCTCACTACGATGTTTTTCATTCCTACCATAATGAAAACTCCACCCCAGAAATTCTGAATACAATCCTTAGAGTTTCAATGCCTAAGGGGGAAGTTAGTTGTATTCACATCCATCCATGAACAATGAGAGATAATTTTTAATTTCAAAGCCTAATGAAAATTTTCAAAGTCCTTATATTCTTTTTCATAAGGATGATTGTGCATTTCAAAAAGGGGGAGATTGTTGAGTAAATAAGGTTTTCATTATGACTTTTCCATTCCATCTTGTTCTGAAAATCACAAACATCGTATAATAAACAAAATATATATTTTACCTCCATAAGGAAAATTTTATTCCATAAGGAAATCTACCCTAACCGAGATTTTCTTATACATAGCAATATTTTTCTTAAGTACAAAAACCAGATTCTTAACCAAAATCCCATAATCATATATTTACATGTATTGGAGTATTCTATTCCTATGATCCGAATTCAGGATGTGAACTATAATGAGGTTCCACTCTGAATTATGGATACAAACTTTCATTAGTTCGACTTTGAACTCTTATGAAGTTCGACTACGAAATATTAAGTAGTTTGACTCCGAACTCTTAAGTAGTTCGACTCTGAACTCTTTGAAGTTCGACTCCGAACTTTAATGAGTTTGAATCCAAACTCATAAGTATTTCGACTCCAAACTCTTAATTAGTTCTACTCCGAACTCTTATTATGTTTGACTCCAAATATTCATGAGTTCGACTCCGAACTCCTATGAAGTTCAAATCCAAACTTTCATGATATCGATTCCGAACTCTTAAGTAGTTCGACTCCAAACTCTTAAGTAGTTCGACTCTGAACTCTTATGAAGTTCGACTCCGAAATTTCATGAGTTAAACTCTGAACTCTTAAGTAGTTTGACTCCGAACCCTTATGAAGTTCGACTCCGAACTTTTACTAGTACGACTTCGAACTATTCCAGTTCAGATTCTGAAATCTGGAGAAACCAGACTCCGAATTTCCTTAGAAATTTAGACTCCAGACTTCTACAGATTTTAGGTTCTGAATTCCTATAAAACAGAATCTGAATATTTCTTATTATAGACTCTAAATTTCATTTTTGTTTAGACTTCAATCTTTTAATTTTCTTACACTTTGAATTTTAGAATGACTTTTTCTTACAAATGCTCTATTACAAAACGATGTCGTGCATTCAGTTATACAAAGTTTGTTATTAAACGATGTCGTCTATTCATTTTCAAACTAATCGTTGGTTGAGTTACACGTGTACAGGTCCCACCGAATTTTATGGAAAATATGATTGTTGGAGAGGGGGCCGACCAAGCCTATAAATATGAGATCATTTGAAAGAGCTCAACAACAAGTTGATCAATCTAGAGACCACATGCTGTTAAGGTGATTCCTAGAGAGAGAATCTGTTCATGCTTTGTGCATACTGAACCGATCTTTCAGATTGCTTTGTGCGACTCCAAATGTTGGTGATTACATTCGAGGGCTTTTGGGGATATGAAGAGAGAGGTACCAACTTCCTTAATGTTCGAGGGCTTCCATGCTAAGGAAGATTGAGGTTCCAACTACCTTGAATTTGAAGGCTTGCAGGGATAGCAAGACAGAGACTCTGATCTTCGTATTGAGGTCTTACCCTAGGGTGGGTAAGACAGACTTTCTTGAAATTATAAATCAAGGGACCATTATACAAGGTTGTCGGATATCCTTCTTTTTGGGTTAAAAGAGTTATTATTTGTTACTTGTATTTATACTACTTGTTTGATTTTCCGTTGCATATTGTATTGTAAGGAAAGTATAACATTCTTTTATTTCCTTACACATGTACTCGGATTCATGTATATTCTATATTCTTTAAGGTAGAATCTCATTTTTTAAACTTTAGTTAGGTTTAAATTTCCGGATCCATATTTCTGGAACCTTTTTTTTTCAGAATCACATTCCTGATTCAAGAAAGTGTGTAGAAGTAAATGTTTGTAACTTCATACCTTGTTCCAATTTCCAATTGGTGTTAGAGGTGTTGTGAACTTTCTTAGTTTATCTTTTTTAAAATTAGATCATCCCTTATTTAAGGAAATTTTTAAATTGTAAAATTCACCCCCCCCTCTTGTATATTGAGCATCTACATCATTATTTCGATCCTACAATATTATCCCTAAAATATGAAATTATCTGAATTATGAGTGAAATGATAAACAAGATGATTATAGGGGGAAGACCATGGATCACCTATAAACATCTTCTCAAAAGAGGGGATAAATCCTAAAGATGATGTGTTAAAAGGTCTCCCAACATTACCATATATTCTTTACAGATAAATGGGGTATAAATAGAAAATAATTTAATTTTATGATTTATAATAAATTATAACCTTGTTGGATATAAAACCTCTCATGGTATAAGGACTCAACTTTGAAATAGTACATAATTTAAAATTAAATAAATAATTCACATTGAGGATATTTTTAGGATTTGGGTATTAGAGAATTAGGCCATAAATATTACATTTCATCTCAAAAAGTATAAAGTAGACAATTCTACTCAGTTTCCATTTTTATCCTAAAATTATGACTCTTAAAAAAGATTCATGTTGTGTTCCATGTTTTAGATAGCATGACTTTTCCTTAATCATTTTCTTGTACCTATTTATCTTTATGTCTAGTGAAAAACATTTCAAAACATGGGATGAGAATAAAAATCTCAGTAAGTGTTATAAAACAAAGAAAGAAAACATTAGTTCATAAATACATAAATAACATATGCACTTTTACAAACCTAATGAAACCATAAGATTTATGAATAACACATAGTAATTAAAAATCATAAAGGTAACTTTTGGAATCCATAAAATACTTACATTGTAGATTTCATAGCTATGTAGGGAGTTACATTTGGAATACTCATCACAATATATTCCGTAAATATTTTAGGAGAAACATTCATGTTTACTTCCGTCACATTAACCAATACATTAAAGGGTTATATCGAGCTTACCCTCCCTAGGTTTATCCCGGAACCACCCGTATACGTAATCAATGCCCACGAAACATAACATATTACTAACACAAAAGACAAATATAATGGAAAAATAACATTTCCATATTTCAATAAAAATATATCATTTAAATATATTGACGTAATATATACATTATCAAAACCATTTTCAATACAAAAATACATAAAATAGTATATTTTTTTCATTTTCCTTTTAAAAACATTATGGCGTGTTACGAAATCCATAGATCATATAATAGTCGCAGCGGAGAAAAAGGTTGTTGTCACCGCATACGTTAAGAAGAAAAATTATTTTTTGACATTAAGTAAAATGCCTCGTAGAAATATATTATCTTTGAATTAAAGTAATATTTAATTGTGTTTATAAACCGTTTAAATTTATGTTGTGTATAAAACAATATATTCCTCGATGAAATGAGAGTGAGACGAATTCCCTTACCTTGTGATCGACTTGACTTTTTCATTCTTTACTCTAGTTAATAATAAACTACATTTAATATATACTTTAATAAGAACCATTTTCAATATTATTATTCCTTTTATATCACTTATTACCATGTTATAAAGATTATGTAATAACTTATGTTAATAACGGTCTTTGGGTTTATAATTGGTAATTGTGTCGAAAATGTAATTCTTATAATTACATGTATTCCATGTGGTAAAAAGTCCATAATCTCCCTAAAGATATTCAGGATTTAGATATAATATATTTTATATATATCCATTATATATGTGTCCTTATAATAGTACGTAACATTTAGCGAAAAGAAATGAAATTCATTGTTCATGGAGATGGTAAACCGTACATATTCATGAACGCTACTTTAATTTCTATTTTTCATTTGATGGAATGAAAAATTATTGATACATAGTTATATTATAATTCCTGTATAATATCATATATAATTTTAGATACTCCATAATTTATATATACCACGTATGGAATAAATGAGTCATATCACTTTGAGGGGTCGGTAGTCTGCACTTACTAAAATGAAATTATCACGTTTACCCATTAGGAAAACCATAAAGGTATGATATAAATGAGAAATACTGAAGAGTAGAGAAAATCTAAATATAATATATATCACATACAATTACAGTACCATCTTAATGTCTACCATAAGAGGCGGTATGAGATTATTGAACAATCATCGTTTCATGAGGCGTTAGTTCGTCGTCCACAGAAACATTATGTTTTTAACCATTAGATGGATGGGTGTGTAAGTGTAGTTTGAATAATTCTCAAAATAACAACCTTGTATGTTTTGGATACATTTTTTTTAATAATTAAATAAATTAAAATAATTTAGGGGGTTGGAGAAGTAAAATAAAAGAAAAGAATATAAGAGAAGATGTTGCCATTAAATCGGGTAACTCACTTAGGTTTGAACCAAGATGATTTCGTGAAGTGAATTATACCTATGATAAGGATTCTAGGTGGAAGAGAGGGATATTGAGAGCTTATTTGGGTATATTTTGGTCGATCCAAGGTGGTTGAGAGGTTTCACTAAGTGCTCACAGGTGAGGGCTTTTTATAATGGGGAGGAGGGGCCCTTAAAGAGAGTTTGAATAAATTATTTTATTATATAATTATTTTTATTATATAATGGTGAAAAACTCATTAAATTAAATTATAAGATGACCCTTTTTAAAAACAAAGAATCCATTAAGAATTTTATTGGTTTTGGATTGTTTTTTAAATTTTATAATCTCATTTTTTTAAAATTATTCATTAATGATGTAATCAATGAATAATTATTGTGTCAGAAATAATTTTATTTATTTGATGTCTAAAAGTTGTAAATAAAATACAATTATTTAAGAAATATTTTTAGCTTTCTAATGAATATTTATAGTCAAATATAGAAATTATATAATCCCAAATTAAAATTGATATAGAAAAACAAAAGGTTTTTTTTTTGATATTTTTAATTTTACTATGAATAAAATGTTATCGATGTCATTATCTTACCCAAATGGGTTTCAAAGACTAAAAAACTCACCCAAGGATAGTATTGATCATCCATTACTCATTCAATAATGTTTGGACAAGTGTTATGTTAAATTTATATTATTATAATATTGTTCTTACCTTGAATAACCATATTTACCTTTAACAACGTTAATTAAAAGTCAAAAGATACTATTCACCAAAAATTATTTTCATCTTTTTGAACCAAATTTTACTTACTTATGAAAACAATGTATGTAAAATTTTTTAAATTAAATTCACAGAAGTGGTAAAATTTCATTTAAATGAAAAATTCAGTTTTATAACCACTACTTAGTGTTTTCAATACTCATAGAAAATTGATGGTTTTAAAAAAATACAAAAAATAAGACTAACATATATTTGATATTCTGAATTCAAAAATTATGTCTATTATATCAAATTCAAAACATAGATGTTTCATTAATTAATATTATATTAATTCATATTGTCAAAACCAAATAGAATTTTTTATGAAATAATAACAATCAAAATATTGACAGTTGTTTATGTCTAATTTCAAAGTATAATAACTTATAATATCCAAAATTGGATTAAATGGCTAAAATATATTCTAAAAACACTTTAAAATCAATTAAATAGATAATATAACCATAAATATAAAATTTATTAAAAGGCATCATTGAATTAACATACAGTATTTTCCACAATTCATTAAAAATGAATTTTATCAGAAAAATTCCAAAAAATTAACAAAAGTAAATTTGGATGTCCTAATTATAAAGAAGAATTTTATTTTTTCCAACAAAACATATTGAAGTGACCAAAACTATATTTAGAAGTAGTTCTCCATCAAAAAGAATTAAATGAACCTTTTAATGTATATTAGACTATTTGTGCTTAAAATTAGATTCATTCACATTTTAAGCATCTAACATTTATTAGATAAATGTCAAAACATTTAACAAACATGTATAATCATATTTTAGTTTTTCTATTCATTCATAACAATACAATGGCTAGGCGTTAACTACCATTTAAAATAATATTATATTATTATTTTTCAGTATGACTCCCCTTTCTATGCAACATAATATTTCAAAGAAACTCGTTGTTGTGTATCAGGTACGTCATCGAACATAGCATCCCCATTAAAGTAAAATTAATATTTATTTCTCAAATATTAATAAATATCAAAATGTCATGTTCATTATTTACCTCATGTGTCACACATGGTGATATGTGTATGATGTAACACCCCAAGCTTCCATGGTACGTTTCCCTTCGAATAATGCAATAGCGTGTGTTGTACGCAACCTCGAGCTCTAACACACACCACAACTAATTAAACTAGCCGTTGTGAATAGTAATACCTAATTTTTAAAATTTTATAAATTTTATTTATCAAAATGGACTTCATTTTTGGATTCGGAATATCGAAATTAGCCTATGTTGAATTTTTGGTATTTTTCTGAGAACTTCTAATTTTTTATGAATAGTGAAAAATACTTAAAAACAACTTTTTAAATCAAAATAATTTATACTGATAAATTATACTATTTAGTGGTTTTAAAGTATAATTAGAATATATTTTTAACATTTTATCCAATGGTGGTCATTAGAATTAATTTAACATTGAAATTGGACATAAACAATTGCCAATCTTTTGATATAAATTGTTTCTTAGAAACACGCTATTTTTTTGTAACAGCGGGAATTAATTATAAAATTAATTAATGCAACTTATATGTTTGGAATTTTGTAAAATAGACATCATTTTTGAATTCGGAATATCAATTATAGCTTAGGGTGATATTTTGGCATTGTTCTGAAAAACTTCAATTTTTGATGAATAGTGAAACCACTAAGTGGTAGTTAAATAACTGATTTTTCGTTTAAATGAAATATTACCACTTTTGTGTTTTGATTTTCAAAAATCCGACACACATGGTTGTCATTAACAAGTAAAATGTGGTTCAATGTGATTAAAATAATTTTTTGGTGAATAGTAACTTTTATGTTCTTAATCGCGATTAGAGGTAATTAGTGTAGTTTAAGGTACAAATAAAGTTTTAATAATATGAGACGAGCATGAAACTTGTCCTACTACTATTGGATGAGTCATGGCAGACCAAGAAAACCCATGGGTCATCTTGGGGACCCCATGGAGCCACTTTAGTTGGAAAATGACATTAATATATATTTATTTAATGTTAAAATTAAATTGACACAAACATGAGTTGTTTTACTAAAACAGTTTTTAAGTAGGGTTACACAAGTCCAAATTTTGACTATAAATATTCATTAGAAAGATAAAAATATTTCATACATCATAGTATTTTTTTATAATTTTTAGACATTAAATAAATTAAATTATTTATGACATCATTATGATGTAGCGATGACCTCATTATTTAATGATTTAAATAAAATGAGATGATAATGCAAAATCTAAGGCTTACACTTGTCCAAAGCGTATTGTATGGGGAGATTTAGAACCCTTATCACCTTATCCACGAATTATATAAGTGTGGGACCTTTAGAATCCGAAAAGCATTGTATAATAATGTAACATTTCAATCTTTCCAAAAGAGCCCCTCCTCTCCTCTTATAAAAGGCCCCCACCTCTACCACATTATTCTCACTTTCAAGCCTTTTGGTTCGGCCAAACTCTGCCCAAATACTCTCCCAACTTATCTCCCTTCATCCTAGAAGATTTACTTTAGTCAGACAGCCATCCTAAGGAGTCCTTTTGATCAAATCAAAAGAAGAACCCGAAGAAGAGGTAACATTTTCATCACCCTCTTTCAAGTTTCTTTCTTCTTCCACTCCCTCTTTGTTTATTATTTCAATTATAAAATTATAAATACAGAATCTTCTATATACTGTGATGTTATTATAAATATGTAACAACCATATTCAGTATTCTACCCATCATTTGAATGACATGTCACCATACATGCGTACGTACGGCTTACCGTCTCCACGTCGTGGTGTAATTGTTATTCAATATATTATTATTTAGATGGGTATAATAATGATATGTAATTCATGTAAATAATAAATATAACATGATAATGATTCTGTATATAAGATATACTATCCAATTATATATTATTTTAATATCAAAATAATGATATTTTCACTCGTGTGTACGTACGGACTACCGTCTCCACGAACACGATGAGATTCATTCTCCGTCGTATCCATTCAAGTATAATTATCATTTGATGATTTAAAAATAATGTTTAAGGACATGATATCATTCTGGATATGAATAAGATACAACCTATCCATGAAAAACACGACTTACGTAACAAAACATATAAAAGAAAATGAGTAAGTTAACTCCCGAAACAACGATAAATATAAGATATTGTTAACAAAGCAATGTTAAAAGATCATATATGATATCATATGAATGTATATGATTCTTGTATAATTTAATAACAATTATTTCACCATTATACAGGAGGTTAACTTACCCCATCCAAGGTAATGTACAAGGTAAGGGTTTACTTCACAACCTCTTCATTATCCAAGGTTGTTATTACGTAAATATCCACTTGGACCTCATTATCATCCACATCCATGTTACGTAAAAATGTCTTTCAAAACATTTTTACTATTAAATAGAAAATGGGTTAATGTCATTTATACCCTTATACGTTTTTTAAAGGAATCTTACTGTCATTTTCCAAACAATGTACTTTTTGAACTTTTTGACAAATTTAAGGTAATAATGTTTTTTTAACTTATACGGCGGGTGCGGCTATTTTTCGCCATTATAACTTCGTCGAAGCTTCCCATACAAGCTTATAAGAATATTTTCAAAGTAAATGTATTATTTTATAATTATTGTACTTTTAAATGATTTCAAAAAAGAGAGATATTTCTCTCAAATAGCTTTGATTTCATCCATGTCAACATCCTTTGATGGGTTTTAAGTTTAATTGAAATTGATTTATGATACAAAACTCCCATTGAACATTTTGTGAAATATTTGATTGTGGAGGTGTTATTTTTATACCATCCATAGTTTATGGAGAAATTATTGACGTTTCGTATGCTAGTTTTAATACGAATATTTATGTTATGTTTAAACCTAATCATATGAGGAATGTATTAGACTTAATAAGTGACTGGTGGAGCCCTCTATAGCTCCTCGATGCATCGATAGGTCTCATGAGACAACTAGACGTGGAATTGGCCGAGGCCCTTTCCCAATTTGATTTATGGTTTTGGCCGAGGCCTTAATCATTTTAGACGTCTTGGCCGAGGCCTTGACAAAATGTTTCAGAATGGCTGGCATTATACATTCCCTCATTATGAAAGTGGTTATTGATATTGCATGTGATTATTCGACCAGTAGAATATCCATGTGAAGAAGTGAATGGAATTATCTCATTTTACTTATTCCATATTATGTTTAAGTTCAAGTATAAAAGGCTTTTGTTTTAGTTATACATTTCCTTAAATGTTAATGTTTATTTATGAAAGCTTCCGCTATATTGTTATCCTTACTGAGCATCTGAGCTCACCCCTTTCAATGTTTTAATATTTTCCAGGATGTGAAGAAGTATTTTATGAATGACCTGCAGGGATTGTAAGAAGAGGATATGAGTGTGGTCTATGGAGACTTTGTTATTGTAGTTTTTCACTTTATGATGTAATGTAACATTTACGAATGTATCTAGTGTTTCCAAGGATACTAAACTAATCGGTCTTTCGGGACTTGATCTTTTGTGATCATGCCATTGTTACGAAGTAATGCACCGACTCTGGGTAGCTGGGGTCGTGGCGCTATAGTTGGTATCAGAGGCAGTTTAGTACTATCCTTGGAAGCTAGATTTAGACAAACTCTGATTAGAGCACATAGCCCGAAGATAGAATTTAAGGATTAGTATAGAAGAACTTCCTGAAAATTTTGGTATTGTAGAGATTTTGTGAGTTTTCCAAGCAATACATCCCTGTCTGGATACGAGCAGGTAGAGGCGGCTCTGGCACAGATGTACCTAGGGGTAAAACCTGAAAACACTGCTTTGAGCTAGACTCGAACGGGAACTGGTGCACGACAACGGGCCTTGCTGCACTCTTGGTTACGACACTCCCGAGGGATATGCTTAGGATAATTCCCATTTTCTTTACAAACCACTATGAAGGGTTACGAGTATATACTTCCTCAAATAAAACATTTTTATAATTATGGATTATATCCATAATTAGTTCAATTTATTTTAAGTGTTTTACAAGTATGGAATTATGTATTTTGATTCATAAACTAATCCAGTTTATGCCATTATTTAGAAATGGCGCCATGTGGAAGGAATGGAAACTGTATCAATGCACGCACTCCGTGTAGGGATTTCCCTCCTGCTCAAGGTAATTATGGTAGAGCTAATGATACAACTGGTGCTGATCAGCTTCTCACCGTACTGGGATAACTCACGCAGGTTATGAATAACAACCTTACTCGTATGGAGCACCCTGATCTGCAACGTGGAGGATCAATGCTAGACCGTTTCATGAGGCAACAACCACCACCCTTCAATGGGAGTACAAATCCTATAGTAGCAGAGCAATGGATAAATTCCTTAGAGAAAATATTCCAAGCCTTGGGGAGTAGTGAAAGGGAGAAAGTTGTCATGGCAGTTTACCACCTCACTGGAGATGTCGATCAATGGTGGTCACTAATTCAAAACACAAAGGAAGATGATGAATTAACAAACATGGAGTGGCAGGAGTTCAAAGAGCTATTCTTAGAAAAATAATTTCCTCGAGACCATCAAGCGGATATGGAAAGGCAATTTCCGAGTCTGAGGTAGAAGGAGGATGAGAATGTCGCAAAGTATGAGGCTAACTTTACAAGGTTAGCGAGGTATGCTTCAGATTACATACGTAACCCAAGAAGTTAGACTGATCATTTCTTTGATGGGTTAAAACCATTTCTCCATTGAGCTTTAGTATCACAAACCTTCTCTTCATACGAAGGTATCGTCTCGTGCACTATCAAGATGGAAAAGGAATTCTCTAAGTCTTATGACTTTAAATCAAAGCCGGATAAGAAGAGATCCGCTGAAAACTCTGGGAAAGGAAATAAGGAAATAGGGAAGAAGGGTAGAAATGAATTTCCACTCTGTGATAATTGTGGTAGGAAGCACCCTGGTGCCTGTCTAAAAGGAAAAGGAGTATGTTACAAGTGTGGTGAAAAAGGCCACCAAGCTCATGAATGCAAGGGAAAGAAAGAAGCTGTCAACGTGGAATGCTATAATTGTAGAGAGAAGGGACATTATGCAAATGAATGTCTTAAGTGTCAGGGGAACTTACCTCAGAAGAGGCCAAGGGATCAGGGCCAGGCTTATGCTATCACTACTGCTGAGGTGGAAGCTCCGAAAGACGTGGTGGCAGGTAATTTAATGGTTTCCTCAAGTTTAGCAAATGCATTATTTGATTCTGGATCATCACATTGTTTCATATCTTCCCAGTTTGCTAAGAAAATTAGATATTTCCAATTTGATTTAACAAAGGAGTTGTCGGTCAAAACCCCTAAGGGAAGTATTGTTGCAACAAAGTTTTGTCGATTAGTTCCCATTAGAGCACCTAAATGTTCTTTACCTGCTGATCTCATCGTCATACCCATGATTGAATTTGATATAATCCTCGGTATGGATTGGCTTTCGGACCATGATGCAAAAATTTATTGTAAGAGGAAAGAGGTTACAATTCTTGATGATGATGATATGAAACACCTTATCTTTAGAGCAGAATCGTCGCCACATAATTCTTACCTCGATCCACCCCCAGTAGCTCAACTAAATTCAATTATTGGGGAGGAAGAGAAGGAAATTACTGAGGGTGAGGAAAGGAATATTCAAATAGAGGATGTACCTATTGTGAGAGAATATGTTGATGTGTTTTCGGAAGATTTACCTGGACATCCTCCAGAACAAGAAGTTGAGTTTTCCATTGATTTAATTCCTGGATCAAGGCCCATATCGAAGACCCCTTATAGAATGGCCATTGTGGAATTAGTTGAACTAAAGAAACAACTAGAGGAATTGAGTAATAAGGGATTTATTCGCCCTAGTGTTTCTACTTGAGGAGCCCCTGTTCTTTTTGTTAAGAAGAAAGATGGATCTATGAGGTTGTGCATCGACTATAGGGAGATAAATGCTATAACAATAAAGAACAAGTATCCCCTACCTCGCATTGATTATTTGTTTGGCCAACTGCATGGAGCTAAATACTTTTCAAAGATTGACCTTCGGTCTGGATACCATCAGTTGTGTGTGAAGAAGGAAGACGTTCCAAAGACAACATTCTGAACAAGGTACGGGCATTATGAGTTTATAGTAATGCGTTTTGGATTGACTAATGCACCCTCTGTTTTCGTGGATCTAATGAATAGAGTTTTCAAGGAATATCTTGATGACTTTGTAGTGGTATTTATTGATGATATCTTGGTATACTCCAAAAGCCACGAAGATCATGAAAATCACTTACGCATTATCCTAAAGACTCTTAGAAGACATGAATTATATGGGAAATTTAGCATGTGTGAATTCTGGCATCAGGAGATTTCTTTTCTTGGCCATATTGTCTCTAAGGATGGAATTTCCGTTGATCCTTCTAAAACCAAGGCAATCCAAGATTGGCCAGCACCGACAAGTATAACTGAGGTACGCAGTTTTATTGGTTTAGCGGGTTATTATCGACGTTTCGTCCAGAATTTTTCCAAATTGGCTAACCCATTGACAAAGCTCACACGTAAAGGGATTAAATTTGTCTGGAAAAAAGAGTGTGAAGAATGTTTTGAAGAACTGAAGATAAGATTAGTCAATGCCCCTTTATTGACTCTACCATCGGGGAATGATGGGTTTGTTATTTATAGTGATGCATCGAAGAAAGGACTTGGTTGTGTCCTTATGCAGAATTATAAGGTTATTGCCTATGCATCACGATAGCTAAAAATTCATGAGCAAAACTATCCTACTCATGATCTTGAGTTAGCAGCTGTGATCTTTGCTTTAAAGATATGGAGACATTACCTCTATGGTGAAAAATGTGAGATTTATACTGATCACAAGAGTTTGAAGTATATTTTCTCACAAAAAGAACTCAACATGAGGCAAAGGAGATGGCTTGAACTACTCAAGGATTGTGATTGCACGATACATTACCACCCGGGGAAGGCAAACGAGGTGGAAGATGCTTTGAGTAGAAAATACCATGGTGTTTTGAATGTGATGACAATTGAAAGGGATCCAATTTTCATGGATCTAGTGAAGATGGACATGGGAATAACTAGGGAAGGTGAAACATCAATGCTTTTTCAAATGGTTGCCAAACCATCATTACTAGAAAGGATTAAGAGTTCTCATACCAATGATGAAGAATTTCAGAAGAAGATTAAATATGTGAATGATGGAAGATTGAGGGACTTTCTGTATAATGATGGAATTTTGAAATTCGGGAAGAGACTTTGTGTTCCTGATATACCTGATCTAAAAAGGGAATTGCTGGATGATTCTCATAGTTCCAATTTCTCTATACACCCTGGGAGCACCAAAATGTATAGAGATTTGAAGGAACATTTTTGGTGGGACAATATGAAGAGGGATATTTCTGATTTTGTGTCAAGGTGTATGGTTTGTCAATAAGTGAAAGCTGGAAGACAACATCCTGGTGGAGTATTGCAACCTCTTCCCATACCTGAGTGGAAATGGGATAATATTACAATGGACTTTGTCATGGGACTACCAAAGACTCCTAGAAGGAATGATGCAATATGGGTCATTTTTGATCGTCATTCTAAGTCAGCAAATTTTCTGGCTATACGGGAGGATCTACCACTTGAACGTCTAGCAAGATTATATATTAATGAAGATGTAAGACTTCATGGAGTACCCCTATCGATTGTTTCTGATCGTGATCCTCGTTTTACATCAAGATTTTGGAAAAGTATTCAAAAGGCCTTGGATACTGAACTTCGTTTGAGTACTGCCTATCACCCTCAAACAGATGGACAATCAGAACGGACTATTCAAACCTTAGAAGACATGTTGAGATCATGCTCTCTTGACTTTCAGGGTATGTGGGATCAATATTTACCACTGGTAGAATTTTCCTATAACAATAGCTTCAATTCAAGCATTCAGATGGCACCTTATGAAGCGTTATACAGAAAGAGATGTCATACACCAACCTGTTGGGGTGACGTTGGTGAAAGAAAACTTGTGGGACCAGAACTGGTTGAAGAAACAATGGAAAAGGTGAAGATAATCCCAAACCACATCAAATCAGCTCAAAGTAGGCAGAAGAGCTATGCCGATAACAGAAGAAAGGATTTGGAATTTCAGGTGGGAGATCATGTTTTCCTAAAGGTATCTCCATGGAAGGGAGTTATACGTTTTGGTGAGAAGGGTTAGTTGAGTCCCAGGTACATCGGACCTTTCGAAATTCTAGATCGTATTGGGGTTGTAGCTTATCGTTTGGCGATGCTGCCAAATCTCTCCAAAGTCCACGATGTTTTCCACATATCGCTATTGAGAAAATACATGCCCGACCCAACACATGTACTTACCTATGAGGAATTAGAACTGGAACCCGATCTATCTTATTGCGAAGAGCCCATCATAATTCTTGATGTGAGGGAGCAGGTGCTGAGAAACCGGACGACTCGTCTGGTAAAGGTTTTGTGGAAAAATCATAAAATGGAAGAGGCAACATGGGAACCTGAGGAACTTATGATGAAGAACCACCCGAGTCTTTTTATGCAGTAATACCCTAGAAATTTTGAGGACACAATAATTTGAAGGAGGGGTAAATGTAACACCCCAAGCTTCCACGGTACGTTTCCCTTCGAATAATGCAATAGCGTGTGTTGTACGCAACCTCGAGATCTAACACACACCACAACTAATTAAACTAGCCGTTGTGAATAGTAATACCCACTTTTTAAAATTTTATAAATTTTATTTATCAAAATGGACTTCATTTTTGGATTCGGAATATCGAAATTAGCCTATGTTGATTTTTTGGTATTTTTCTGAAAACTTCTAATTTTTTATGAATAATGAAAAATACTTAAAAACAAATTTTTAAATCAAAATAATTTATAGTGATAAATTATACTATTTAGTGTTTTTAAAGAATAATTAGAATATATTTTTACCATTTTATCCAATGGTGGTCATTAGAATTAATTTAACATTGAAATTGGACATAAACAATTGCCAATCTTTTGATATAAATTGTTTCTTAGAAACCCGCTATTTTTTTGTAACAGCAGGAATTAATTATAAAATTAATTAATGCAACTTATATGTTTGGAATTTTGTAAAATAGACATCATTTTTGAATTCGGAATATCAATTATATCTTAGGGTGAAATTTTGGCATTGTTCTGAAAAACTTCAATTTTTGATGAATAGTGAAACCACTAAGTGGTAGTTAAATAACTGATTTTTCGTTTAAATGAAATATTACCACTTCTGTGTTTTGATTTTCAAAAATCCGACATACATGGTTGTCATTAAGAAGTAAAATGTGGTTCAATGAGATTAATATAATTTTTTTGTGAATAGTAACTTTTAAGTTCTTAATCGCGATTAGAGGTAATTAGTGTAGTTTAAGGTACAAATAATGTTTTAATAATATGAGATGAGTATGACACTTGTCTTACTCCTATTGGATGAGTCATGGCCGACCAAGACAACCCATGGGTCAACTTGGGGACCCCATGGAGCCACTTTAGTTGGAAAATGACATTAATATATATTTATTTAATGTTAAAATTAAATTGACACAAACATGAGTTGTTTTACTAAAACAGTTTTTAAGTGGGGTTACACATGTCCAAATTTTGACTATAAATATTCATTAGAAATATAAGAAGATTTCCTACATCATAGTAGTTTTTTTATAATTTTTAGACATTAAATAAATTAAATTATTTATGACATCATTATGATGCAGCGATGACCTCATTATTTAACGATTTAAATAAAATGAGAAGGTAATGCAAAATCCAAGTCTTACACTTGTCCAAAGCCTATTGGATGAGGATATTGCGAACCATTATCACCTTATACACGAATTATATAAGTGTGGGACCTTTAGAATCCGAAAATCATTGTGTAATAATGTAACATTTCAATCTTTCTAAAAGAGCCCCTCCTCTCCACTTATAAAAGGCCCCCACCTCTACCACCTTATTCACACTTTCAAGCCTTTTGGTTCGGCCAACCTCTGCCCAAATACTCTCCCAACGTCTCTCCCTTCATCCTAGAAGCTTTACTTTAGTTATAAAGCCATCCTAAGGAGTCCTTTTGATCAAATCAAAAGAAGAACCCGAAGAAGAGGTAACATTTTCATCACCCTCTTTCAAGTTTCTTTCTTCTTCCACTCCCTCTTTGTTTATTATTTCAATTCTAAAATTATAACTCCAGTATCTTCTATACATTGTGATGTTATTATAATTATGTAACAACCATATTCAGTATTCTACCCATCATTTGAATGACATGTCACCATACGTGCGTACGTACGGCTTACCGTCTCCACGTCGTGGTGTAATTGTTATTCAATATATTATTATTTAGATGGGTATAATAATGATATGTAATTCATGTAAATAATAAATATAACATGATAATGATTCTGTATATAAGATATACTATCCAATTATATATTATTTTAATATCAAAATAATGATATTTTCGCTCGTGCGTACGTACGGACTACCGTCTCCACGAACGCGATGAGATTCATTCTCTGTCATATCCATTCAAGTATAATTATCATTTGATGATTTAAAAATAATGTTCAAGCACATGATATCATTCTAGATATGAATAAGATAAAACCTATCGATGAAAAACACGACTTATGTAACAAAACATATAAAAGAAAATGAGTAAGTTAACACCCGAAACAACGATAAATCTAAGATATTGTTAACAAAGCAATGTTAAAAGATCATATATGATATCATATGAATGTATATGATTCTTGTATAATTTAATAACAATTATTTCACCATTATACAGGAGGTTAACCTAACCCAACCAAGGAAAAGTACAAGGTAAGGGTTTACTTCACAACCTCTTCATTATCCAAGGTTGTTATTACATAAATATCCACTTGGACCTCGTTATCATCCACATCCATGTTACATAAAAATGTCTTTCAAAACATTTTTACTATTAAATAGAAAATGGGTTAAAGTCATTTATAACCTTATACGTTTTTGAAAGGAATCTTACCGTCATTTTCCAAACAATGTACTTTTTGACTTTTTGACAAATTTAAGGTAAGAATGTTTTTTTAACTTATACGGCGGGTGCGGCTATTTTCCGCCATTATAACTTCGTCAAAGCTTCCCTTACAAGCTTATAAGAATATTTTCAAAGTAAATGTTTTATTTTATAATTATGGGACTTTTAAATGATTTCAAAAAAGAGAGATATTTCTCTCAAATAGCTTTGATTTCATCCATGTCAACATCCTTTGATGGGTTTTAAGTTTAATTGAAATTGATTTATGATACAAAACTCCCATTGAACATTTTGGGAAATATTTGACTGTGGATGTGTTATTTTTATACCATCCATAGTCTATGGAGAAATTGTTGACGTTTTGTATGATAGTTTTAATACGAATATTTATGTTATGTTTCAACCTAATCATATGAGGAATGTATTAGACTTAATAAGTGGCGGGTGGAGCCCGCTATAGCTCCTCGATGCATTGGTAGGTCTCATGAGACAACTAGACGTGGAATTGGCCGATGCCCTTTCCCAATTTGATTTATGGTTTTGGCCGAGGCCTTAATCATTTTAGAAGTCTTGGCCGAGGCCTTGACAAAATGTTTCAGAATTTCTGGCATTATACATTCCCTCATTATGAAAGTGGTTATTGATATTGCATGTGATTATTCGACCAGTAGAATATCCATGTGAAGAAGTGAATGGCATTATCTCATTTTACTTTTGCCATATTATTTTTAAGTTCAAGTTTAAAAGGATTTTGTTTTAGTTATACATTGCCTTAAATGTTAATGTTTATTTATGAAAGCTTCCGCTATATTGTTATCCTTACTGAGCATCTGAGCTCACCCCTTTCAATTTTTTAATATTTTCCAGGATGTGAAGAAGTATTTTATGAATGACCTACTGGGATTGTTAGAAGAGGATATGAGTGTGGTCTATGGAGACTTTGTTATTTTAGTTTTTCACTTTATGATGTAATGTAACGTTTATGAATGTATCTAGTGTTTCCAAGGCTACTAAACTAATCGGTCTTTCGAGACTTAATCTTTTGTGATCAGGCCAATGTTACGAAGTAATGCACCGACTCTGGGTAGCTGGGGTTGGGGCGTTACATATGATATACAAAATATCCTAGATTTTTGAAAACCCCCATTTTTTTATATGATAGGATATGCAACAATAGGGAATTGAATAAATCATCACCTGAATTCATATAAAATAGGTATCTTATAACTTATAATATATTAAAACGTACATGACACTAGACTCATCCACATGTCTTAACCTTCACCCATTTTTACCCATTTTTAAAACAACATGGCCGACATTATATAGCAGTTCCATGAAAAACCAGACCCCTATGACCTGAGACTGATATCCTTACACCAAGACAACTCAACCACACCATATCATCTAACATTTTCAATTCCCTAAAAACTCCTTGATGAAAAATGAAACAATTCTCAAGGACTATAATGCAAGGGTTCTTGAAATTATAGGTCCACTAAATCTACCTCATATGAACATTGTACTATATGCATACCATCTACATTGTATCCCCATGACTCCATAGTGTATCAAAATCCTCTAGTCTATAAAACTAATCCCCATTTATTAATTATACTCAAATAAAAATAGTCATACCTCTAACCATCTACTAGAACCATAATAAATAATAACATATAATTTAATATGTTGATAATGTTTGCATTGTTCCATCATAAAATATAAATAAAAATAAACAATAATTATTCTTAATACATAAAAGTTATATTTAAATTAATGTGTGGTATATATATCTTGAGATATTTTGATATACCACATGAAGCTGAAAACTGAGTAAAAAATATATAAAAAAGATTAAAAATATTTATTATGGATCACAATATAAATATTTTCAAAATGTTCTTCAACAAAACAATCATGAGTTCTACTAAATGACCCATAATAATTCATCCTTGAATAAATAAAATAATATATGATATTTAAACATCAATTAAAAATTTTCAATCCCCAGATCCAAATCAATGTGATGTCATATATTCAATACTCCACGGATATTGTACCATCATTTTCCCTTAACCTATGTATATCTATAATTTTAAAATATAAACCATGATATGTAATTAAAATTGTAGAGGGGACATCATTAAAAATTATATTTTTTTGTTATTTTTAAACACACAATGAACCTAAATATTTCCTAAAGTCAACTTCTGGGGACCATACAATAATTATCCCTAATTTCCTATAATACAATTGTCTGGTTTCATTCCACCCCTATATACCCTCACTATTATTGTATTTTTATGATCATGGAATATTTCTACAAAAATAAATCACCTTCACAACAAAACATATTGATAATATATCTTGTATAGGGACACTCATTATTTCCATGTGTCCTCTTAGAAGGAGACCACCACCTAAAGTTATTGAATCATCACCACAAACTATAACCAACATTCATTATCTATCTCTGTCATCATTGTAATTAAATCTATATTTAATAATTTAATTAATTTGATAACCATATATTATATCTCCTCCATATACCAATATTACATGTACATCTAAATTAGTTCATAAGAGATCATAACTATATAAAATAATAATAAAATATGGTAAATTAAATATTCTAAAAATTACATTATATCGGGATAAATGTTTAAGAAAAAAACTAAACAAATATTATGAATTTAAGTGTTTTATAACTTATTTTATTATAATTATATATTAGAAAAAATATTTCAAAATAGTCTCGGTATAGAAGAACTAATTATCATTAATTAAAATAATAAATCACATGAGGAAGTAAAACCTTATAATGTTTCATATTCTTGTTAATGAAAAATAATATCCACATGATGAGGTTAAAATAAATCATTTCAAATCTACAATGAACTTATAAAGAATTATATTTAATTATATCATCATTAGTATAGAAAAACAACTTTATTATATATTAAATGAACCTAATGTAAAATACTAAATATATGTTTGATGGTATTCTATCATCATTAATAAAATATATAGAATATTTCATGAAAATATTAATGTATTTTTATGGCCCAAAAAAATGAAAAAAGTATTATAAAATACAATTTTGAATATATAAAAACATAACATCAATTCAATATCCAATTATTCAATAAAGAGAGTAGAATAATTGTATATCCAATATCAACCAAGTTATCAACCAAATTTCAAAAACTAAACATATTATTATAATTTAAATTGATTTAATGTTCACTGATAACTACCATAACATTAAAATTTTTTGTTATTTTTAAATAAAATTCAGTAAATAATAAAATTATATAATGATATATTGTTTTTTATAAATTCTTATAGGTATTTAAAAACAATAAAAATTTATTTAAAAAATTAATAATAATTTAAATATATTCATTTCAAATATTCATGAAAAATATATTTCTGTAGTATCTTATTTACTATTAAATATAATAATAATTGTAATACATTATTATGAATTATCGATTCATCATTTATGAAACAATTCATGAAAATTTTTAATAGGATTTTAATAAATTAACATAGTATGGTACATTTATTATTTATAGTAAAATATCCAACACTTAATTGTCACTCTATATTAATCTATACTCCTTCACTACATCCCTGACACACCAAGACACAAGGTTTCTTATACTATTAAATTTTATGAAAATAATATGATGTATTTGGTTTAAAGAGATTAATATAGTGAGTTATAGATATATTTGATAGAAAAATAAATAATATACAATTTTATGAATTCCTATAATTTCTCTTAACATTAAATTATTTTTAAATTAAAATAAATATCATTATTTAATGAAAATTTGGAACTATTTTCATGACACTTAATTCAATTTCTCCTCCATCCTCATTCCTAAAAAATTCAAATTAAATAATCCTTATAAAACATATTATAATTTATCATAAATCTAATTTAAATAAATATTGTAATAAAATGAACTAAATAAATTTATATATAATCTAATGAAAATGTTTAATATAATATTATTATTATCATTTAAATCAAAAAATTACAAAAAAAAATTATAAAATATTATCAAGTTGAAAAATAAAATAAGAATATATTAGTTTTCTAAAAATAATATATATATATATAATTAAATAAACCATTTTTTCTTTTATATATAATTTTAAAAATATCATCCATATTTTCATATCCCCTCTTTTAGGAAATAATTTGGTGTTTTCCCCATATATCTCCCCTAAATCATATTATCCTCCCCTTAGATATTGTTTCCTAAAAAAGGTTATGAGTGAAAACCTCCAACCAAATTTTCTTATTGTATATAAGTTATGGTATTTTATCCAATCTTTGAGTAATTTACCACAATTATAGAAGTATCCTTTTCACTCTTGGATTATGGGTTGTACAAATCACTTGTTAGTTTTATAAGAAGTAATTTTTTATTTGTATATAATATCTTAATTAAAATTATAATTTTTTCTATTGATAAAACATAAAATATGGTGATTAAATGAAATTATAATTATATAAATTATTATATGATTAAGGTATGACAATAGTAAAATAAATAGTTTATTCATTATTTCATCAAGGGAGAGGAATAAAAAATATAAGAAATACTTTTTTAGAATTTGAATTACTCTATGATGATAAATAAAAAAGGAGAGCAATAAATTCCTCTAAAAAAGATACCTCTATTTATTTTCCAGGTAATATGGACACATTTACTAATTAATTTAGCTTTTAATACCTAATATGTGTTGTGTTAATTTATGTTTGATTAGATCCATTATCAAAAAAATCATTACACAATAAATAATTCCACATGGATCCCAGATATAATGATTAAGAGATGTTATTGATTATTATACATTACATAAGAAAATTTGATCTAAAATGGTCTGTTAGTTTCTTTAAAATCAAAAATCTTTAAAATAACTCAACATGATTTTCCTGATGAATGTTATTTTTTAATTTGGATCTATTTTTGTATTTTCTACAATTGAAATCATCATGTGCTAAAGTATTTTTTATCTTCTATAAAAATTATATTAGAGGAAGCTATTTCCTATATAAAAGATATAGTGGATGGAAGCACTGATATATACATTCCCCTATCAAATATTGATATTGGTTTATGAGCTTTTGGGGCCACACATTAGAATTGTAAAATGGATTATATTGATGTTGAAATACCTTCCTCATATTTAATCCCCAAAGTGTATGAACTAATCTTACATTAATTCATTTCAATGTGAATTGTTAAATTGCCTCTATAGTTAAACGTATTAATTTTATTCATCATATAGAATATACAATAGAAATATCTCTTATAAATTAGGTTATGGTATATATTATTAATAACATTTTCATTAATAATATGACTCGACAATATAGTTTGGTCTTATTATATTCCTAATTGAATCACATCCATAATTGAAAGATTCATTTACCTTTTCTCCATGAAAATAAGAGGGGCTCATTCCAAATAATAATTATATTCAATATGATGTTAAGAAAAAATATTTCACTAAAGATAAACAATTATTTTAGTTGATGGGGATGATTAAAAATATTTTTATAAATCATACAAGTTAAAATAATGAATTCTCTCTATAATATAAAATTTTCAATAGAAGTGAAATCCTACATTGTTAATGATTCTCTATAAATTATTTTTTTCTACGATGGATTCAATATAATAATAGATTAGTATTAGAGGAATTCAATAGATATAGTCTAATATTTTACAAGGGTGAAGAAATTATAAATATTGATTGTTTGTTGTCTAATTAAAATGTTCGTATAGTACTAATATGAAAAATAATTATTAAGATAATGTTTCAGTTTATACAATGATGATGTCTATATCAATACCTGAGATAAATATATCTTCAATTTACATCATTACTATATTTTAAAAATTATATGTCAAAACAATATAACGCATCTTAAAAAACCATTTTTGGATATTGTATTTGAGGAATAATTACAAAAAAACATATTTAACAAACATTTGAACCATTATCAATACTCAATATCTTCTAGACACCATTCATGTAAATTTACAAAAGTTATAATTATTTTAATAATCTTTGTAAGGGAATAATAATTATTTTGTAAGCTCAATTACTTAGTAAGGGAAAAACATCAATATTATATTAATTGTTAGATCACGGGTATATGACATATAATAGCAGGTGTAAAAATTATTATTAATAAGAACAAGGTAAACTAATAGTTGTACACAAATCCCGATGGAAAAAATTTTTATTAAAAAGAAACATGTATCATGATATAAGAGTGTTCGATAATCATATAAATAGGGAATAATGGAATGATATCATAAGAATATGATATCAAATATTGGAATCGATAATATAAAACATGAAACCATAAGAATTGGTCATTGTTTCATCAAAACACTGCCATCATACCGTAAAATATACCATAGTCGATTAACATAACTTCCAATTTTCTTAATCATAAGGGATTCATGTTCATATAACCTACATGGTGAAGTTCAATAGTAGATTAGGATCTCTACTTATCTCTTATAGAAAATCACATGAGATATATAGGTTTACCTAATTAATTTGATAGATATATAATTTAGGGTCCACCCATAGCAGAATAAACATATAATTTGTACTTGATTATGTATGCCACATATCAGAAACATACCATTCAAAAAGCATAATCCAGCTAAAACCCATTTTAATGAAGTGGGTTTTAAAATATTTTCTAAATGAATAACCAATGGTTATATTATAGTGATTCTCAATAGATAATGGAAATTGTTCATAATTAGTGATCTTATATTAATATAGAAATATCACTCTTTATCGCTGAGTTTAAATGATGGAAAACTCACTAGAAGGTTCAAAGATAAGTAATAATTAAAAATTAACACATATGTAATTATTTTCTAAAATGAGAAAATGGTCTATTACGAAACAAAAAAAAACAATCCCCATTAGAATATAATATTACCCATATTGATATCTATAAAATTATTAGAGCTTTTAGAAGATACTAATGGTGGAAAAAATTTTATGATTATAAAACATTTCATGAAATAAGAAATTAAAATGTTATTAAAAGTTTGTTTTACATAAAATGTTTAATTTTAAAAGGAACATAATACAAGTATTATCATAAAATAGGAATTATATATTAAAATTTTTTTATATGAATTATGCATATATAAAACATATAGATCAAATACATGAAATGATGTGTGATAAAAAGAGAGAAGAAATAGGATTTGTAATGTAAAATAAATCAGGGTTTTTTTAGGTTATCCATTTTTTTTATTTTTAAAATTCCTTTTATTGAAATACCATATTGGATAAAGGATGATTAAAATTACTTTTAAAATAGTATTATTGAACAATGATGTATCTTTACAAAAAATGATTTCCAATTAGGTGATAAAACATTATATTGAATATAAATTATGGACAATGAGGGGAACTCAACATTAAAGAGGATTGGAATTATTTTTAACAATTATATAAATATTTAAAAATAAAATCTTCAATGCAAAGTAATTTAATTAAAAACAAATTATCCATAAATAAGGATTGAAGTTAATTATAATAAATTTATAAGTGTTGATGGTATCCAATAATGGATGCAATGACTTCAGTAGAATCATTTCAACTCATCAAAGATATTTTACTTATCAATGACCCTTACATCATCATTATATCTTGAGTTATAAAATATTAAAGGTAGACCAAGAGATGGATTTTAAAAAATTCCATAGATTGGATTAATGATATGAAAAAATATACCCCCAATACATATAATATATTATACACACAAGTGGTGAATTGAAATAATATCTCAATGATTTAAAATTTTAGAAAAAATCCCTTCATCTTATCATTATTTTCATGAATGTTCCCTAGTATCCTGTAAATAAAAAATAAATATATCAATAAATAATTTAATTATATTATTTATATCTATTATTATTAAAAATCCTTGATGTTTCATTATTTTAGTTATTATCTATTTTTTGTATTTTGTGCGAGGAATCTTGATTTTTTCACACTACTTCAATCATAGTGTTTTTGATATTCAATATTATTCCAATGTTTTTTATTGTGGTACCATTAAATTTAAAATAATTTTTTGATCATATTTGTCTAAAAATATATTTATATTTATTCTAATGGGTGTTTCAGTAATGATCCATAATGATGAAATTATTTTCAATCATGTTTATGTGATTCTTAAGACATTTGTTGTTGTATCATAGTGAGTGAAATTAATTTTTACATTTCCAATTAAAAAATAAAACAATTAAGTACATATATAATATGTTAGTATATTCATTTTTCATAGTTATCAATGATATTATTTGATAGCATTGTACATTTCAGTGGTAAAATTGAGATTATTAATAATAAAAAATAATATTATTGATGGTGATGAATTTTAAGTATTTTAATATTACAATTTTAAAAAAATTATGTGGAAACTATTAGTTTGATATATCAGAATTTGAAATTCATTTAAGAATATGAAAATTGGTATAATTATATTACATTAAAGGAGGAGATAAATTTCTTCTCGTCATACTTGATTTATAATTTTAAAATTATAATGAGTTATTATTATTCATATTCTTAATATATATTCAATTTTTATAACAAAAAACATAATCATTTCATAAAAATAATATTTATCATATATGTTTACTTATAGAGCCCATAATTAAATTCAATAATGAATATTCCAAATATTAATTTTTTATAGGTGGTAGGGTCTTATAATGAAAATGATATTTTTATGTTCCTAAATGGGGTGTTGGATGTTCACATTTATATGTGGTGAGAAATGTATTTATGTAAATAACAATTTCTAGAATGTCATTACATTAATTAAGGCTTAATATAAAAATGAGGAATAATGGATTAGAGGAGGGTATAGTATTGATAATACATCATCCAAGGAATTAGAAACATCTCTCTATCATGCTCAATGAAAATTACCTCTAGTTTAATTACCTTTATCATTTTAGATTTTACTGTGGTTACTAGTTCTTACCTAAGTAATTCATCTATTGTGACTATAAATAAAATGTCCCTTATTTAATATTTTTGAATTAAATATTTCCAATATTATTTCCATTTTATAATATAATTTTTATACGGAACGAAAAATTAATTTCAATATTATATCATGTAATGCTTAAACCACAATTTTTAGAAAAATGTTTTTAGAAAAATGTTTTTTAAAAATCATAATTCATGTGTAGAATAAAATAATCAACGAATTATATTTTGAGGATATAAAATTTTTTATTATAAAAATATTGTGTGGATTGAATATAATTTCATAAATGAAAAGTATACAAATCTATTTAATTTAATGTATAGACACAAATATTTTTTATTGGAAAATAATTCTAATGTTTTTTAATATAAGATTTCAAAATTCATAATATTGTTTTTAAATATATAAATAAATATATTTATTTTTTAAATAGATATTTGATCTTGAAAAATGATTTATAATTTTTTATTTCATAAATACCTCTTGATATAGTCATAAATGATATGATTTAAAAACACATATTTTCCACTATTTTCATTAAGAAAAAGTATTTCATAAATATCCGAAAAAATAACATTATGATATCATTTAATTATAGAATTATAAATTTATGAATTTTTAATATGAATACTAAAATTTATAATTATATAATTCCAATATTATTTAAAATTATAATAAAAAATTTCTTTTAATGAATAATGGCATTTTGAAAATTATATAATCTTAATATTATTTCGAAAAGAAACATAACTAATTTAGATAATAATAACATTGAATGATTATATATATTTATTAAAATATATTAAAAGTGGTAATTTTAAAATTAATAAGGCATTATCCTTTTATCTTAGAATGTATAATCCTTTTAAATATTAAATATTATAAACGTAGCTTCACTTAATGTAAATCATTTTAATTGGTCAATATTATTTTATTTACTGGTGGATTTATTTTTAATACACATTTTTTTTATAATCTTATTATGATATATTGAATATTTTTTTAGATAAGTGTTGTGTGTGGAGAAAACTATGGAACACATTATATTTCTCCTAAAAATGTTATAAGGTAAATTCTTGGGGAATTGCATTTTACCCCTTAAATAATTTTCATTCCTAAAATTTAAATATTACAATATAGAAGTAATATCTATTTGGTGATATAAATTTACAATAAACTGGTAGTTGATCATAGTAAGATTTACAATTTGATGTCAGACATACCTATATGAAATTTTATATTAGTATATTTTAAAACTCACATTTCTAATAGAATCATAATAAGCACAACACATAGAAACCCATTAGAAGTAACTTTACATAACCCTTGAAGATTATTCTTACAATATGGATATAATAGTTAAACCACAAATATTTTGTAAATTATTAGATATCTATAATTTGAAAAATAATAACATATCATATTTATCTAAACATATAGTGAAAATTTTTAATCAACATCAAATGAAGCGTTGATTACTTTTACATTGTTCCCAATGTCTATTCTTTTTTTGGTACTTGTTTTCATTTTAGTCCATCAGATTAAATCACTATATTATATATTATAAAAATAACTCAAATATGAATCAACAAATTTTTATGATCCTTTTGGGGAATATTAGATTCCCTATCATTTTGACTAAACTCATTACTTTCTTAGAATATTATTCCCAAATGCCCATCTGTACAAAAAAATCAAAATCTTATATATTTATGACATTCCTCCGACTTCTCAGTGAAATTAACAATTTTTTATTTAATTTTAATTTTCACAAGACCATACATGACACTCCATTATTTAGTTCATTGGTTTGTTTTGGATTTAATCTATGTACATATTGTTAATCATTTATTTCGATATCTTGATTTTCATAATCATATGGTTCCTCATGTTATATCAATTTTCATTAGGCTATTTTTTTATTTACTCATCACATTATGCTTTGAAACCATTTTAATCACATTTAAATATTTTTTAACAATTACATAAACCAAAATAGGTTGAATTGGGTGATGAATAATTAACATTATAAGATAATTATCATATATGATATTTCATACTCTAAAAAACAATCACATTAGTTTTTGAAATAAACAAAATAATCCTTGCCTCAATTAGAGAATATTTAGGTCGGGTTCTCTCATAATACAAAACCATATTCCATAACATAACAAATTGTTATAAATGACATTTGATGAAAATTTGCTTGAAAAAAATAATATAGATATTGAGTGCCAAACCATTTGTATCATTTGGCCTCTTTATAATACATAAGACATGATTTATTAAATTTTTAATACACCCCATTATGGGATACTACCACTCGTTATATATATAATGGAGAACAAATCCAATTATGGAATATATATATATTGATTTTTTTTAGATGAAAATAATACAATCATAACAGTACCAAAATTTCATTATACTATCTTATACAAAGGCTTAAATTTTAGGATTAACCCTTCGATTTTATCACATGTTATGTAATAAAAAACCTTATATAATTAAAGTATTAATAAAAAGTAAATAAATACTACAATGATATAAAGTAGTAAAACCTAATACTAATATATTATTAAATTACATCATTAAAATAAGTTTAACATTAATATGTAAAAAACTATAAACTGCATATCAAAGAACAACTTAGTTTATTTCCTTTGAGAAAAATTACATATTCAACTTATTTTGATCTTTTAAAATTTATTAATAGTAAAATAATTAAATAACTACTACCATATCACTCACATATGATATAAATACCATCATAACTGGGTGAAAATAAATCTAAAAAAGTGGTGTGCTCAATCACTCAGTAAGGAAAAAACATCTCATATTTACCTCAAAGGATAGATCACACACCAAAAAAACAATGATCTTTTGATAAATTTTATATGAAAAATAACATGTGATAATAATATTTTTCCGTTAATCATAAAAGAATGGAATGTAATCTCTATTAAAAAAATTTAATGGTATTAAAGTTTTATCTATGAAATGAATTACTTTATAAATAAATGGTATCATAATATCATTGAATCAAATATATGTTGAAAAAACATAAATCATAACTTCATAAGATGGTGTCATGGTTCGCTCAAATAATGATGAAATGTTTTAAAAAATTCCAATTATGTATTGGATTCGCTCCAAATTATAATAAATATAGTAGAAAACATCACATGATTAATTGGGTTTCATCAAAATTCCAAAAAATAATGTGTAAAAACCTCGTGGAGTAGTTTATGATCATTCCCTAATACCATACATAACATATATTGAAATACACTTCTTTACCTAATTTAATAAAGAAATATATAATTCATGGAACACACTTCACATAATTTTAAACATTAAAAATATTTGAATATTCTTTCCACATATGAAAAAAAATCCATCAAAATCATATTAATGAGAAACCCCATTTAAATGAAGTGGGGTTCACAATCATGACATAATTCCTAGTTAAAATTAATATAAAAAGGATTGATAACAGAATAACTTCTCAAATATGATTTTGTAACTCCCCAAGGATTTAGATAAATTGAAAGTAATGAAATATTATTTTAATTATATAGTTCTAACTGGACATTAAACATAATTTTCCCTCTTCTAAATTTTGAATTAAAAAAACGGACATACACAGTTGCAATAAATAAGTTATTTAGAGTCTGAAAAGGCCAAAATAATTTTTAGTGAATAGTAACATAGGCTTATGAATATTAATGTTACCCTTATGAATAATAACCTCACCTATGATAGTATTTATATAATATTTAATTGAAGTTATGATATACCCAAATCTTGGAAAAAGTAAATAAATGTTTTAAAATTGTTAATTTTAGAATAAAATATTATTTTACTTAAAATTTAAATTAATAATATTTATAAAATAATTTCTAAAAAATTGAGTACATTTTTTATTCTACATGTCTAAAATTTTTTAGGGTGATGTTTTTTTTATTTTTCTAAAGTACATAAATTGTTTATGAATATTGAAATACAGTAAAATACCATATATATAAATTATCAGTTAAATACACTATTTTATACATCAAGGCTAATGTAAGAATACGTAGTTCAAACTAAAAGGGTAGATTTACTATTTTTCATTATATTTAAGTTTATTTATAGTCTTGAGAAATAATATTAAACTAATGATTAAAATAAGGGAAAACTCATCCGCTCCTCCACTATAAAACCCACCCATTTCCCCCTCTTCCTCCCACACCTCTCATGCCTTGAGACATACCTATGTTATTCTAGATACTCTTATTAAACACCCTATCCAAGTCCAATATCTGTTTATATAACCATAAGGCCAAAACTAAGGGCCTTAAGAAGGATCTCAAAGTGAAGAGATCATGTTGTAAACATCCTCTTTTGTTTTCTTTCTTTTCATTTCATTTTATTTTCAATTTTTCTTATATACCCACCTACCCTTGTACAATAGGAATTAATGATCCAATATATTCCATATTTAATATTTCAGAATTTTTATGGAATATTATCCATTATACTTTTTCTACTCTCCCATGTATTCTATATATTAAAACACCGTCTATGATGTGTCAATTTACCGAAATCATGGATGGTGTGATTTCAATTTCTTTTACATCCTTCAAGACTGACCATGAAACCATTTTTATGGTTGAACCAATTTATAATTTATGTATTATATCTTATATAATGTTATGGAATATTTTTTTACATATGTTATAAATTAATAATACAAAATGAGTTCATTGTGATCGAAGAATCGCCATAATGACCTAAGATAATATCAATAATGTTTTATCTTACGAATCATCCTCTGGTCAGAATTTAATATTATAAATGAAATTATTTATTTTTTAAAAAATATGTATATACCATTACATTATAATTATGTTTCTTCACTTCCAATTGGCATGAATATCCATCATAAACTAATTATGTAAACCAAGTGGAGAATGCACCCGAAAACATTGGAAATAACAAAATATTATTAATGAATAGGTGGAATGATGTTACAAAATAATCATTTAAGGTGTTATAAACCTGAATATGTTTCCTTAAAATATTAATAGAACTATCTTAACCTCCATAAATAAGTTTTAAAAGCGTTTTAGGGAAGTCAAACCTAAGGTAAGGGATCATCTCATTCTCACTTTTATTCAAGAATCACACCTAAGTTATGCTCATTAATTTTTATTACCCACTTGTGGTGTTTGTTTTAACACATATAAAATAATTCCATAATGATATATTAATGATGATATACCTAATTTCTATCTCATTAAGCCCTCGCATGTACACCCATTTCAATTTCGTACGTAAATTATAAAACAAATTTTAATTATTTGGGTTAACATTCATCTTCAATAGTTTTATAATGATTAGAGGATTAGTGAAATATATTTTTATTATATTATATATTATTATGTTTCTTTATAATATATTTATACATATTCCATTCATTTAATTAATTCTCTCTTAAATTTTATTTTACTTCTAAAGGACTTTCCTTTAAAAATCCATTTAGATGCCTCCTTTATGAAATCCAAAGAGATTTTTCTTTTCTTTATATCATGAGTGTTATATTCTTATTTCATGATGTTTTAACAATATAGTGTCTCCATTATAGGTTTTATAGTTCATTTTCAATAATATTTTTTCATTGTTTATTTTGTTAGTGTTTATGTTGAAAAATTAATTTTCTCAAAAAAGTGTATTTTAAAATGTGAATGTGTTTGGCTAAAGTGTGTAAATGATTGATGAAGTGATTTATTTATGATATATTCCTTGTACATTATTTATGTTCGGTTGAGACAATTATACTCTAGATATTATGGGTTATCCCCATTATTTCTCAATGATATGTTTGGTTGAGCCCATTATATCTCAAGATATGATGGGTGAGCCCCATTAAAGCTCTCTAATGAATTAGTTACTCCAGAGATGGAAGTTGACCAAAATGTTATTCTATGTGTAATGGTGAACATAAGAGTGATATGGTAAATATGATTCTTATAATCTTTATGATGTTTCCATTCATGTTAATATGTTTTTATGAAATTGGTTTGATTTTTTTTTATGTTATCAATTGACTAATAATTTCTTTCCATATATCCATTACTAAGCTTTTTGTGCTCATCCCAATTTTTTAAATGATTTTTACATGTTATAAATATCTGTAAGAGTAATATGGAAGACAATTTAAATGTCAAAAATCTATTTCAAACAGATTATTTTTTATTTGAAAAGTTTAATATTTCAAAAAAATGATATTGTTTTAATAGTATCCACATGAATGATTATGAGATGTTATGTATGTTTTATGTCCTACAAACATAAAACACTAATCCTAAATAGATCCTAATTGTGTAATAATGTATTTTGTTTACTTATATTCTTGATTAATTAATGTTTTATGGTATCTTCTATATTTTTGGTGATAAAGGATGGTTTTGATAACTTTAGGGTTTAGGATGATGTTAAAATAATTCCATAAATGAATTTTACACGATGTTTAATTTGAAATGTTATAGAATTTAAATAATTACCATATTTCATCATCTATGATATATTTATTCATAATATTTTTCCATATAATAAATAAGGAATATGAAGTAGGAAGAAACTAAGAGGCTAATGTTTGTCCAAATTTTCTGCATTGAAGGGTGGGAATCAGAACCGAGCAGTTTGTGGAAGCAATGGTGCAGTTTACTCTGGAGAAAAATGGTGGTAGTATCCATGATATAGAGTAACATGATCTACCAAATATAAAAACGTCTTTTTGGATCATTTTATGAGGCATCAACCTCCATATTTCAGTGCAACCTCATATCCAGTGATAGCTTAAGGGTTGGTCAATTCTTTGGGAAATATATATGATGTCATGGGATGTTCAGAACATCAAAAGGTAATACTATTCATTTATCGTTTGGAAGGTGAAGCCAATCAATTGTGGTATTTGGTTATGAATATGAGATAAATAGATTATCTTAATAGTTTTTAATGATTTGATTTTAAGATTTTTCTTCTAGAAAAATATTTTCCTAAAACTGTTCGACTCAGAATGGAGAAACAATTCATGGAATTGTAGCATAACGATGATGATTATGTGACAATGTATGAATACAATTATACAACATGATCTTAGTACATACCCGATTTTACTCGGTATTTGGATATTAAAATTAATAGATTTTACTCTAGTCTGAAACCATTTGTATCAAGATCATTGGCTTTTAGAGAGTTTAAAAGCTATGAGAAACTTGTCCATTGTGATGAAAAAGTTTATATGGAGTTTTTTGACATGTATGTATCTCCTGATGATAAGAATAAGATGTGTTCATGTTTTACAACAATGTGGAAGAATTCATTAAAGAAATATGGAGGTAGGAAAATCAATTTCCCTTATTGTGAAGAAGTGTATTAAAAGTCATCATAGTGAATGGCATGTAATTTAAGGGAAATTATATCAATGTTGAATGTTTTGACATATTTATTGGGAATTCAAGGAAAATTATCTAAAAATAAATGAGAAGTTGATGGTGAGATGATTTAACTGTAAAGAATTAGGCCATTTTTCTAATGTTTTGTCTGAAGTTAATCACTCTGGAAAGAAATAAGCAATATTGGAATAAAAAGGGTTCGTAAAAATATTTGCAACCACTTTAGTATATTTTGATCCATAAAATGAGGTGATATCAAGTAAATTTCTTGTTTTTAAAGTTTTTAAAAATGTGTTTTTTTGATTCAGGGTCGACACATTCCTTCATTTCTGAAAAATTCTCAGAAATATTGTTTATTCCACCTCATGAAATAGAACAAAAATTCATGGTAAAATAATCTGGAAGAAATATTATGGAAAAAAGAAATTATAATAATCAACCTATCTCTTTCTATGGAATGATTTTACCTACAAACATTTTTGTATTTTCCTTTAATAATGTTTTTTGTTATTATTTGTATATATTGGCTTTCTCTTTATCATACTAAGATATATTGTAGAGAAAACGAATTATTTTTCATAAATAGATTCATTTTGTTTACAAGAATAAACCAATTCCATTTATAATATATCAGTAAGATAAAAACTGATTAAAAATGAAAAATGAATGTTATCTTGCTCATATTTCTGAAGATACAGGAACAATAAAGATTAATTATGTACCAGTTGTAACACCACGAGCTTCCACAGTGCGCTTCTCTTTGAATAATACAGTAGCATGTATTGTACGCAACTTCAAGTTCTAACACACACCACAACCAATCAAAGTAGCCATTATGAATAGTAATAGCTAATTTTTAAAATTTTAGAAATTTTATGTCCCAAAATGGACTTTATTTTTGGATTCGTAGTATCTAATTTAGCCTAAGGTAATATTTTGGTACTTTTCGGATAACTTTAATAATTTGATGAATAGTGAAAATTACTAAATTTTAATTAAAAACAACAATTTTAATCAAAATAATTATTAGTAAAAAATTATGAATTTGATTGGTTTTAAAGTATATTTAGAATATATTTTTACCATTTAATACAATTTTGGTCATTGTACATAATTTCACAATTAAACCGGACATAAACAAGTATCAATCTTTTGATAGTTATTATATCTTAAAAACGCGTTTTTTATTTTGACAGTGGGAATTAATTTTAAATTAATTTCTGCCCATTCTGTGTTTTTAATTTGGAAAAATGGATTCCATATTTGGAATCTGGATGTCCAAATTGTGTAAATAGGAAACTTTTATTTTTAGACATTTCGAATAATTACTTTGGTAAATATTTAATTTACCATTGTTAAAGAGTAAAATCTGGTAAATAAGGGTTAAAAAATAATATTATAATAATAATAAATTACCCTAAAACGTGTCCTAACCTTATTGGTGGAAACATGTCCGACCATGGGCATCTTTGGGTCGATTTTTGGACCACATGGAGCCACTTGTATGTGATAATGACACTTTATATTAATTAATTTAAAAGGAATACAAAAATGACACAAGCATATATCTTTTAGCAAACCAATTTTTACATTGGGTTATATATGTTGGATTTTCGACTATAAATATTCATTAGAAATAAAACAATATTTAATAAATAATTATAGTTTATTTATAATTTTTAGACATCAAATAATTTAATTTATTTATGACACAATAATGATGTAGTAATTACCATAATAGTGAATAATTAAAATAATTGATATTATAAATACCCATATAAATATAATTGGAGACTTTTATTGAATTAAACTAATTTTATATGTTAATATTACATATTAGTATTGATTTAATATGATTTTTTCGAATTATTAATTCTGTTATGAGTTTCACAAAAATCAATTATTGAATAGTTTCAAAATTGGCATTAAAGACTTTTTAGAACAAATATTATATTATTAATTGATATTAAATTCATAAAAATATACGGTTTGGAAAAGAGACATAAATCATTGTAGTTTTATTATTTATGGACCAATTTGGGGTCACATTGATGAATAAAGTAAGTTTATTAACCATATAATATAAAAATACAAAGAGACATTGTAAAAGTGAAACTAATTATCTAAGAGTTAATACTTAAAGATAAGATTAGTATAGTAACCCAAACCTGTCTAAATTATATTAGTTGAGATTTGATCGAACCATCCCCACATTAAACTTTAGATAATCCACTTTAGAGCTATTAGAATCTGAATATGAATTTATTATAAAATAATATTTCTAACTTCTCCAAAGGTTCCCCTCACCCCTCTTATAAAAGGGAACACCTCCTTCTCATTAATTCACACCTTAAAAGCCTTTTGGTTCGGCCAACCTCTGCCCAAATACTCTATAAATATTCATCACTACATCCTAGAGGCCTTCCTTTAGTACAAAATCCAACATAAGGAGCACTTTTGTTCAAATCAAAAGGGAAAACTTGAAGAAGAGGTAATGATTTCACCACCCGTTTTCAAGTTCCTTTATTTTTCCACTTCCTCTTTATTTTTTATTACCATTATAAAATAATAACTCCAGTATATTATATATATCTTTATGTTATTATAAAAATTTTAAAACCATATTTCAGTATTCTATCCATTCTTTGAATAACATTTCACCATACGTGCGTACATACGGCTTACCATCTCCACGTCGTGGTGTAATTGTTATTCAATAAATTATTATTTGGATGGGTATAATAATAATGTTTATTTCATGTAAATAATAAATATAACATGATAATTATTCTGTATATATGATATACCATCCAATTATATATTAATTTAATATCAAAAGAATGATAGTTTCGCTCTTGCGTACGTACGGATTACCGTCTCCACGACGCAATGAGATTCATTTCCAAGTTCACCATTCATCGACGATTATAAAAATATATATTACTAATAAGTATGTAATATATGACATAATAATGATACTAGAGATATATATATATATATATATATGAGGATTTATGTACTTACATTTATCTTATTCACTTACTTCCGTTCAATACTATATGAAAACAGAAACATCATTTATTCGTACGTATGGACTACCGTCTCCCTAAATGGTGATTCCATTTCATATATATGTCTATTATATATATATATATTCTAAATATATATTATTTATTAATCATGATTTATATTATGGAAGTATTTAAATCATCATCTAAGTGATACAACCAAGAGTGACAAGTTAAAACACGTACGATAAAGAATGTTATTATTATCTGAAATGTTAACTTAACATTGAAATTATTATTAAATGGGTAATATAAAGTCATAAATTAATCATGTATGATATAATAAATATTAATATGGTTATGGTATAATTTAATAACGTACTACGATCTTCGTACATTGGGTTAAACATTCCCTCAACTAAAGGAAAGTGCAAGGTAAGGGGTTTTCATTTCACCATTTATTTTCATGAGATTCATGCAATATTTCCACTATTACCTTTTGTGTGGTGTATATACTACCCATAATTGTATTCTTTGTGTAATAAACTTTAATTTATGTGTATTTACATATTCATTGTATCATACCCCTTTCAAGGGGTGTATGTTTCGTAAGTTACCAAATTGGTAAGGGTTTATTTCGCAATCACTTCATTATCCAAGGTTTTTTATACGTAATAATCTACTGGGATTTCCTTATCATCCACATTCATTTTTATAAAAATTTCTTTCAAAACATTTTTACTATTTAATAGACAATGGTTTAATGTCATTTATACCCTTATTTTACTTTATATGTTTTCAACAGAATCTTTCCATCGTTTTCGAAACAAGTTACTTTTTAACCTTTTTGAGAATATTATGGTAAGAATGTATTTTTTTAACTTATATGGAGGGTGTGGTTATTCTCCATCGTTATTAAAACTTTGAAGCTTCCTTCACACGCATATAATGTTATTTACAAAATAAAGGCTTTCACTATAATTATGTGACTTTAAAATGTTTTCAAAAAAGATATATTTATATCAAATAGTTTTGATTTCATCTATGTCAACATTCTTTGATAAATTATACACTTGTTTGAAGTTGATTTATTATGATACAAATCTTCCATATTCTATTTAGGGTTTTGTGATATATTTGAATATGGATGAGTTATCTTTATGCCATTAATGGTTTATGATTAATGTTTTAGCATTTCATATGCTAGTTTTAATACGAATGTTTGTATTATATTTCATCCTCTTTTTAAGATGAATGTGTTAGACTAGTATGTTCCGGGATGGGGACCGGTAAAAGTAAGCCCTCCGGGTTGGTGTCCGGTTATTAGAGGCACTCCGGGTTGGTGTCCGGTTATTAGAGGCACTCTGGGTTGGTGTCCGGTTATTAGAGGCACTCCTGGTTAGTGTCCGGTTATTAGAGGCACTCCGGGTTGGTGTCCGGTTATTAGAGGCACTCCGGGTTGGAGTCCGGTTATAGAGGCTCTCCAGGTTGGGTTCCGGTTACAGTTATACGTTAGGTCTTGGCACGAGGCCTTAACACATAAATTAACATTCGGCAATATGCATTCCATCATTATGAAAGTGGTTAGTGATATTTCATGTGATTATTAGATTAGTAGAATATCCATGTGAATAAGTAAATTGAATTATTTCATTTTATTTTTGCCATATTATGTTGATGTTAAAGTTTAAATGGCTTTTGTTTTAAGTTTTATACATTTCCTTAAATTTTTATGCTTATTTTTTGAAAGTTTCTGCTATATTTCTTACCCTTAATGAGCATTTGAGCTCACCCCTTTCTGAGTTTTATTTTTCCTAGGATTCCAAGAAGTATAATGTGATTTATATGCAGGGTTAAGCCAGATGAATAATGGCTTTTATAAAGATTATTTATGTTGTTTTGTACGTCTTAAAGTGAAAATGTAACATTCATGTATGTGATCTATTTTTCCAAGACTGCTAAACTAATCGGTCCTTTGGGACATCATTCCTTGTAATCATGCCAATCTATTAAAATAATGCACCGACTCTGGGTAACTGGGGTTGGGGCGTTACAGTTGGTATTAGAGGAAGTTTATAAATAACCTTTGAAACTAGATTTAGATAAACTCTGATTAGAGAACATAGCCCTCATATAGACTTTGAGGATTAGTATAGAATAACTTCCTAAAATTTTGGTATTGTAGAGATTTTGTGAGTTTTCCGAGCAATACATCCTTGTCTGGATACGAGTAGGTAGAGGCGGCTCTAGCATAGATGTACCTAGGGGTAAAACCCAAAAACACCGCTTTGATCTAGACTCGAACGGGAACTTGTACATGACAACGGGCCTTGAGGCACTCTTGGTTACGACACTCCTTGAGGATATTCTTACGATAATTCTCAATTTCTTTACAAACCCTTATGAAGGGCTTGTGGGTATATGCTTACTCAAAGGAAACATTTTTATGATTATTGATTATATCCATAAACTGTTCAATTTGTGTTAGGTTTTTTACAAGTTTAGTAATTATTCATTGTAATTCATTAACTGAACTAGTTTATGCTATTCTATAGAAATGGCACCCAGTAGAAGGAATGTGAACACTCATAATACGTATGATCCAAAGAGTAAGAAGGATCATATCTATCATGGTCCTAAGCCAGAATTTAGAAGGGAAATAGTTTCCCACGTATTATCATCATATGAAGAAATAGTATCATGTGTTGATAAGATGACTAAAGAATTCTCGGAGTCCTATGGCATTGAAAAGAAGCAAGAGAAGAAAAGGATGGAAGAGAGGAAAATGGATAAAGGGAAGAGGGGAAAGAAGAATTTTCCCATATGTGATAACTGTGGGAAGAAACACCCTGGAACTTTCCTGAAAGGAATGGGAGTTTGTTATATGTGTAGACGAAAAGGGCACAAAGTACATGACTGCAAAGGTAAGAAAATGGTTTCAAATGTACAATGCTTCATTTGTAAAGAGTTTGGACACTATGTGAACCAATTTCCCAGTCATCAGACTATGCCTCAAATGATGCTGTTGGATAATAATCAAGTTATGATACTACCACAGATGAAGAGGAATTACTAGTGTTCTTATGTTGTTATTTTAGAATTATTTCATTTAAGTGTTGTATCAATGATGTTCTGGAAATAAATAAGGATTGTATTATAGTAATATTTAATTAAGGATTTGAAATTTTATGGTACTAAGAAAAGTGACTCTACAACGAGTTATTTTTTTTTGGAAATTACATGGTTGAAGGAATGAATACCTTAATATGGTCCTAATATGAGGTAGTGATTTTTTAATAATAGATGGTTGATTTTGGTAATTCAGGATGTTGCGGTGTTGTAAAAGAATATATGAGGAAGGCATTCACATGTTTTTACCTGGCAAAAAGGATCCTCATTAAGTTTAACTTCCTTGTAAATTTTGGATTGTGAGTTTGGATAATAGTATTTTGGATAAGTCTAATGGTTGGAATGGATTAAGTTTGAAAGGTTATTTTTTGGATTTTTATAAAAGGACAACATGAAGACCGTGTAACGACCGGTCATGTCAGACAATGTTGTGGGAATTGAACCCACAACCGAAGGGCGACAATGGTGTATCACCTACCACTAGCCCACATAATGTCCGGGATTAAATACTGTAGTTTTTTTAAATGATCTGTTGTATGAATTATAAATTCATTTTTTTACCCTATAGGAATAGGATAAATAGAATATTTTTTAACGTTCTATTATCTTTTAGAGTAAAATATGAGTTTGTGGTAGAAATTAGTTAAAGGATGGAACTCTACTTGTCAAGAATATATTTTTCTTCTTCACTTATTCTGTGAATAAATTATTTCTTATACTTTATTTAAGGAATCCTAAAACCAAAAATGTGTTATCCTAATACCCTATGTTTTGTTGAACCAATGGAATTTGAAATCATCATAGATTGATGAATTTAAGGACCTCAATTTTACACTTGTTTGTGATTGATGATCTAAATCACTACCTATAAATATTTATGTTTTCCCTCCAATTATATGTCTCTAATTTCTACCAATATTCTCCTAATAGAGATCATAATTTGGTGGTGACCCTTTCATTTCACTTTTCCTCACATTAAGACTAAATTTTAGTAACCCAATTTCGGGTGTGGGTTTTCCCACAAAGATATTTTCTTTTTTCAACCTTTTATTTTCGAAGAAGAATATCAAATTGTGAGGACGCAATTTATTGAATGAGGGGAGAATGTAACACCCCGAGCTTCAATAGTACGCTTCTCTTTGAATAATACAATAGCGTGTGTTATACGAAACATCAAGTTCTAACACACACTATGACCAATCAAAGTAGCTGTTATGAATAGTAATTCCAACATTTTAAAATTCTATAAATTTTATCTCTCAAAATGGAATTCATTTTTGCATTCGGAGTATCGAATTTAGCCTAAGGTAAAATTTTGGTACTTTTCGGATAACTTTAATATTTTGATGAATAGTGAAAATTAGTAAATTTTAATTAAAAACATCTTTTTAAATCAAAATAATTATTAGTGATAAATTATGAATTTGAGTGGTTTTAAAGTATATTTATAATATATTTTTACAATTTAATACAATTTTGGTCATTTTACATAATTTCACAATTAAACCGAACATAAACAAGTATCAATCTTTTGATAGTTATTATATCTTAAAAACACACTTTTTGTTTTGACAGTGGGAATTAATTTTAAATTACTTTCTGCCAATTCTGTGTTTTGAATATGGAAAAATTTATTCCATACTTGGAATCAGGATTTCCAAATTGTGTAAATAGGAAACTTTTATTTTTTAGACATTTTCAATAATTACTTCGGTACATATTTTATTTACCATGGTTAAAGGGTAAATCTGGTAAATAAGGGTTAAAAAATAATATTATAATAATATTAATTACCCTAAAATGTGTCCTACCCATATTGGGGGATACATGTCCGAACATGGGAATATTTGGGTCTATTTTTGGACCCCATGGAGCCACTTGTATGTTATAATGACACTTTATATTAATTAAGTTAAAATGAATACAAAAATGACACAAGCATATATCTTTTAGCAAAACAATTTTTACATAGGGTTATATATTTTGGAGTTTAGACTATAAATATTCATTAGAAATATTAACATATTTCCTACATAATTATATTTTATTTATAATTTTTAGACATTATATAATTTTATTTATTTATGAAACAATGATGATGCAGTAATTTCCATAATATTGAAAAATTAAAATAATTGATATTATAAATACCCAAATAAATATAATTGGAGGCTTTTATTGAATTAAACTAATTTTATATGTTAATATGACATATTAGGATTGATTTAATCAGATTTTTTCTAAGTAATCATTCTATTATGAGTTTCACAAAAATCAATTATTGAATAGTGTCAAAATTGTCATAAAAGACTTTTTAAAGCAAAAATTATATTATTAATTGATATTAAATTCATAAAAATATAAGTTTCGGCCAAGAGACTTATATCATGATAGGTGTATCATTAAATGACCAATTTGGGGTCTCTTGGATATATATAGTAAGTTTATTAACCATATAATATAAAAATACAAAAAGACATTGTAAAAGTGAAACTAATTAACCAAGAGTTAATAATTAAAGATAAGGTTAATATAGTAACCCAATAATATCTAAATTCTATTGGTTGAGAGGTTTTAGACCCATCCACACCTTAACGTCTAACTACTCCACTTTTGAGCCATTAGAAACCGAATATAAATTTATTATAAAATAATATTTCTAGCTTTTCCAAAGGTGCCCCTCACCCCTCTTATAAAAGGGCACTCCTCCTTCTCACTAATTTAGACCTTCAAAGCTTTTTGTTTCTGCCATACTCTGCCAAAATACTCTCTCAACTTCCCTCAATACATCTTAGAGGCCTTACTTTAGTCAGAAAGCAAACTTAAGGAGCCATTTTGATCAAATCAAAAGAAAAAAACCGAAGAAGAGGTAATGATTTCACCACCCTTTTTCAAGTTCCTTTCTTCTTCCACTTATTCTTTCTTTGTTATTACCATTATAAAATAATAACTCCAGTATATTATATATACTTTTATGTTATTATAAACATTTTAAAACCATATTTTAGTATTCTATCCATCCTTTGAATTACATGTCACCATACGTGCGTACGTACGGCTTACCGTCTCCACGTCGTGGTGTAATTGTTAGTCAATAAATTATTATTTGTATGGGTATAATAATGATGTGTAATACATGTAAATAATAAATATAACATGATAATTATTCTTTATATATGATATAACATCCAATTATATCTTATTTTAATATCAAAAGAATGATATTTTCGGTGGTGCGTATGTACAGATTACCATCTCCACGACGCGATGAGATTCATTTCCTTGTTCACAATTCATCGACGATTATAAAAATATATATTACTAATAAGTATGTAATATATGACATAATAATTCTACTGTAGATATATATATATATAAGGATTTATGTACTTACATATATCTTATTCACTTACTTCCGTTCAATAATATATGAAAATAGAAACATCATTTATGCATACATACGGACTACCCTCTCCAAAAACAGTGTTTTTCATTTAATATATATGTCTATTATACATATTTATATCTAAATATATATGATATATTTATCATGTTTTATATTCTGTAATTATTTAAATCATGATCTATGTGATACAACCAAGAGTGACAAGTTAAAACACGTACGATAAAGAAAGTGATTATTACCTGAAATTTTAACTTAACATGTAAATTATTATTAAATGGGTAATATAAATATATAAATGAATCATGTATCATATCTAAAATATTAATTTGGTTCTGTTATAATTTAATAACATACTATGATCTTCTTACACGAGGTTAAATGTACCCTCGACTAATGGAAAGTGCATGGTAAGGGGTTTTCATCTCACCCTTTATTCTCGTGAGATTCATGCCATATTGCGACTATTACCATCTGTGTGGTGTATATACTGCCCATAATTGTATTATATGTGTAATAAACATTAATTTATGTGTATGTACATATTCATTGTATGATACCTCTTTCAAGGGGTGTATGTTTCGTAAGATACAAAATCGGTAAGGGTTTATTTTGCAATCTCTTCATTATCCGAGGTTGTTTATACGTAATAATCTACTGGGATTTATTTATCATCCACATCCATGTTTTTAAAAATTTATTTCAAAACATTTTTACTATTTAATAGACAATATGTTAAATTCATATATACCCTTATTTTACTTTATAGGTTTTGAAAGTAATCTTTCCATCATTTTCGAAACAAGTTACTTTTTAACCTTTTTGACAATATTAAGGTATGAATTTCTTTTTTTAACTTATATGGTGGGTGTGGTTATTCTCCGCTATTATTAAACCTTTAAAGATTCCTTCACACACATAAATAGATATTTTCAAAATAAAGCCTTTCTCTATAATTATATGACTTTAAAATGATTTCAAAAAAGAGATATTTCTCTCAAATAGTTTTGATTTCATCTATGTCAACATCCTTTGATAAATTTTACACTTGTTTGAAGATGATTTATTATGATACAAATCTTCCATATTTTATTTAATGTTTTGTGATATGTTTGAATATGGATGAGTTATCTTTATGCCATTAATGGTTTATGAATAATGTTTTGGCATTTCTTATGCTAGTTTTAATACGAATGATTGTATTATATTTCATCCTATTTTTAAGATGAATGTGTTGGACTAGTATGTTATGGGTTGGGGACCAGTAAAATAAGCCCTCCGGTTTGGTGTCAGGTTATTAGAGGTACTCCGAGTTGGTGTCTGGTTATTAGAGGCACTCCGGGTTGGTTTCCGGTTATTAGAGGCACTCTGGGTTGGTGTCCAGTTATTAGAGGCACTCTGGGTTGGTGTCTGGTTATTAGAGGCACTCCGGGTTGGAGTCTGATTACAGAGGCTCTCCAGGTTGGGTTCCAGTTACAGTTATACCTTGGGTCTTGGCACGAGGCCTTGACACAGAAATTAAAGTTCGGCATTATGAATTCTATCATTATGAAAGTGGTTAGTGATATTGCATGTGATTAATAGATTAGTAGAATATCCATGTGAATAAGTAAATTAAATTATTTCATTTTATTTCTGCCATATTATTTTTAAGTTCATGTTTAAAAGGCTTTTGTTTTAGTTTTAAACATTGCCTTAAATGTTTAGGCTTATTTCTGAAAGTTTCTGCTGTATTGCTTACCCTTACATAGCATTTGAGATCACCCCTTTCAATGTTTTATTTTTTCCAGGATTCCAAGAATTTTAATGTGATTGATATGCAGGGTTAATCCAAGGGAATAATGGCGTTCATAAAGATTATCTATGTTGTTTTGTACGTCTTAAAGTGAAAATGTAACATTCATGTTTGTGATCTATTTTTCGAAGACTGCTAAACTAATCGGTCCTTCGGGACTTGATTCCTTGTAATCATGCCAATATATTAAAATAATGCACCGACTCTGGGTAACTGGGGTTGAGGCGTTACACCAGTGGTAACTGAATACCTGGTTTTTTTATGGTTTTCTGTGTGTTTTTTGATAATCGATTGGTTGAAATTACTATTGAATTAGATCCTAATGCGAAACCCATTTTCTAATCCCTCTTAAAAAATGTCTCAAATGTAACTTCTAGAATTAAAAATGTAGTTGTAGGAATTATTTGATAAAAGCTTCATCCGACTTAGCACTTCACAATGGATTCATCTTATCTTGTTGGTTAAAAAAGAAATATTGTTCACTAAGGCATTTCATTGATTATTGATCATTGAATAAAATTATTGTTAAAAAAATGTATGTTTCCTCATATTGATGATTTTTGTATTAGCTTTAGGGAGCATAATATTTTTTAAAGGTTGACCTGAGGTCGGGGTTCATCAATTGAAAACACTGGATAAAGATATTACGAAGACCGAATTCCATACTAGATATGGTCATTATGAATTTGTAGTTATTCCATTAGGGTTAACTAGTTCATCCATTGTTTCATGGATCTTATGAATGGAATACTTTAAGAGTTCATGGATAAGTTTTTGGTTTTTTTTATTGATGACATTTTGGTACATTATTGAAGTAATCAGGAGCATGAATAACATCTAATAGTTGTTTTGGAAATAATAAAAGAAAATAAACTCTATGTAAATTTCAACAAATGTGATTTTTTGTTGCAATAGTTTTTTTTCTTCATCACATTGTAAATAAGGATGGAATTACAGATGATCATTCCAATAAAAGTGGTTGATTAATGGAAAAGGCCTAAAAATTTTCTAGAGATCCATAGTTTTCTTGGATTAGAAGAATATTATCGATGATTTATTAAAAAAACTTCACGGTTATCTATCCTTGTAACTAAATTAACCTAAAAAAGGGGTTATGTTTATTTGGATAGAGGAATCTGATAATTCTTTTCAAAAACTAAAAAATAGATTGGTGAATGCTCCAGTTTTGTCCTTGGCTTCCTGAAATGGTGAGTTTTTCATCTACAATATTGATTTATTAAATGGACATGGTTTTGTTTTGATACAGAATGATCTGGTAATTTTTTATGATTCTAGAAAACTAAAACCTCATTATTTAAATTATCCCACACATGATTTTGAATTTTAAGCTGTAGTTTTTTATTTGAAAATTTGGAGGTATCATCTGTATGGAGTAAAATAAGAAATATATAACTACTATATATGTTTGAAGTTTATATTTAGTCATAAGGAATTAAAAATGAGACAGATAAGATGGATAAAACTAATTAAGTATTATTATTTCATGATTCATTTCCATCCTAAGAAATAAAAAAGAGTGGTTGATGCATTGAGTTAGAAAACAAATTCCACATTAACCATGATACATTTAAAAAATGATAATTTTTTAAATGAATTGAATAACATTATATTGGATGTTTTTGGTACTAGATGTTGGTCTGTTTTGTTTTTTGGATCCATTAGATTCATATTTGTCAGACAGAATTATGAAAGCACAGAAGGCAGATGGAGATCTATAGGGAAAGGTAGAAATGGTTAAAATGGGCATGTTTTTAGAATTTAACCATGATAAAGATTGTGTTTTATGATTTGGAAAAACAAATTTGTGTGCCTTGGGATTTTCGGTCAAAGAATGAGTTGTTGTGTGAGGCTCATATTTAGTTATTTTTATTTCATCCGTATAGTACTAAAATATACAAAGACCTTCGGGGGTATTTCTGATGGGATGGAATAAAAACGGATTCTATTGATTTTACCATGAAATTTTTGACATGTCAACATGTTAATGTAATGTGGATGTTACTAAAGGGGATGCTTCCCCCTTTTCCATTTCCTGAGTAGAAATAGGAAAATATTATATGGAATTCATTTTGGAACTACTGAAGACATCTTGAGGTAACAATGAAATTTGCGGTTTTTTTGATGGAATGACTGAGTATACACAATTTCATTCTCTTCGAGATACAATTTCATTGGATCTGTTTTGTAAAACCCTGATGTTTTATGAGATGTATATTATTTTTATGTCTTATGTTATATGAAATATCAATGGAATCTTTCACTGCACACAACACAAGCTTGGCTTGCACTACATGTAATCGCGACCTTCCTCAATAGCATGTGTAGTACGCAATACCGATTTTCAATAAACAACGAGATATTACTATAATATTATAAAATAGCCTTCATAAATAGTATTAATTGAATTTTAAATTTTATAAAATTATTGTTCATCTTACATATTTTCAAAAACATGGTATGTGAACAAAATAAATTTTTCGGCAAAAATTAGTATTTTTTAAAAAATGCTTTTCCCCCTTTTATTGGCGCACTAACATTAAATATAGTTTTTGACATGATTATATGTTCAATTTGACAAAAAACCCTTATATGGAATCAGGATATAAAAAATTACTTTGGATAAATGTTTCATATTATTCTGATAACTTTCATATTTTAATTAATCATAAAAACATGCTATATTTTAATTAAAAATAACTTTATTCATCACAAGGATTTATATGGTTAAATTATAATGTTGAATGGTTTTAAAGTATAAATAGAATATATTTTTACCATTTAATATAATGTATGTCATTAACATTAATTTTACATTGAATTCATAGGTAAAAACATTTCAATCTTTGCCAATGTTTTAACTTTTAAAACATGTTTGCTTAACAATGAGATTAATTTTAAAATTAATTAATGAATATTCTGTGTTTTGAATTTTGAATAATTGATTCCATATTTGGATTCAGTGGGTCGAAATTATGTTAATTGGTTAATTTTATTTTTTTGGATATTATGAATAGTAACTATGGTAATTTTTATTTACTGCAGTTAAAGGTAAATCGAGTAATTAAGGATAAAAATAAGATTATAAAATTAACCTAACACATGAAAAAATTCTATTGGATGACTAAAAGTCGACCCTTATCACCTAAGGGTCGGACTAAATTCCTTTTATGGGCTTTGGACCATTAAAATAATTTAATTATTAATAAAACCAAAGAAAGTGAGAACATGTCACTCTCTTAAATCTTATAAGTATAATAATTTTAATTTAGTGATAAACATCATGAAACATAGAACCTGAATAATCTCGAGAAATCTAATCAAATTATCTAAATCATGTGAATTTATTTATAATTTTTAGGGATTAAATAATTATCATTAAAAATGACATAATAGTGTTGTTGAAATTATTTTATTTATTGAATTATCCAATAAATGATTTTAAAAGTATTAAAATAAATATTATATGAACAATTTAATGTTTCAAAAAATATTCTAGAAAAATATGGCATGTTATGAATATATTAAATCTTTTAGTTAGAACATATCGTCTTTTTATATTTTATTTAAATTCAAATAAATGAATGGTGTCAAAATTGACACTATTGTTATTTTATAAAAATTACATTTTATAAAATCGTTTGAAAATAATAAAAATATTTAAAAATTATAAATTATAATTTATATGGTCCAAAATGTATTGATGTATACAATTATGGAAAATTAAAAACATATAAGTAATTATTTATAATTATTTAAAATTTAGAATATTATTACCACAAATAAAATTAAATAGATTATATAAGGATAAATCATGTTGATAATGTTTTAAATAAATTCCCAACTAGTCTAAATTTTATTTTTTGATGATATTAAAACCCTATCACATCTAATCTTATGATTTGAGTAATTTTTAGAGGTTTTTAAGTGGGTTTGAAATTTATTATAGATTAATATTTCTTATAATTCCAAAGGTGCCCCTTTCTTCCCTTATAAAATGGAACCTCCTACCTCTCCTCCTTGAAACACGTTGAGCCTTCAAGCTTAGCCAACCCCTACCAATTTCTCTTCTCCACTTCTCTAGTAACATTCTAGAGGTCCTGGTCTTCTTCAATGACAAATCTTAGTGCCCTAAGAGGAGGTTTCAAAGAGGTGTGTCGAAGAAGAGGTAATACCTGTTACCGATTCTTTCAAATTTATTTCTTCTTCTACATGTTCTTATTTAGTTGTTTCATTATGAAGTAATAACATAAGTATCACTAAAATACTTATATTTTATTATAAATATGAAACAACCCTATTTAACCTTCTATCCATCCTATGGAAAATGAAATCACCGCGCGTACGTACGTACGAAATATCGTCTCCACGCTGTGGTGTAATCTTTTTTCCACCACCACAATACTTGGATGGGTATAATGTTGTAAATAATAACCATATATCATTATTGTAATATGATATTGATTCTGAATTATTATACATACACTTTAGTATAATTCCATGATCATGGGAACGATATCATCGCTCGTGCGTACGTACGGCCTACCATCTCCACGATGTGATGCGATTCGTTCTGCATGATCTTCATGGAATAATGATGATATAAATTAATTGAATGAGTTAATATGATATATATTATATCTATACAATTTTCTAAATGATTTTTCTATAACCTAAAAATAGGAATAAGAATTTATTTGACAAAACACGCATAAGAACATAAAGCAATAAACACCCTAATAACAAGTAGCAATGAAATATTACTAATAAGAAGCTAAGAATATGACCATATATGATATCATAACAATGAGTATGATTCTGGAATAATTCAATGAGATTATTTAAATCATTATACTGGTGGTTCAGACATGTACAGAGCATATTGGAACTAAGGTAAGGGAAAATCTCGCAATCTCATTTTTATCCGAGATTGTTTATACTTCAGAATATATTGGGGAATAATGATCATCCACATCAATGTTTCCTCAATATGTAAAATTATTTCAATCCTCCTACAATTTTTAAAATCCAATATTACACATTGTTGAGTTTTAGTAAATGATATGAAGGAATCTTTTGACGTTTTTCGTACAATGTACTTTTTGACTTTTCTGGCCAAAGTACGAGAAGAATGTTTTTTTAACTTAAACGACATGAATGGATTTTTTATGATTTCATAGAACATTGTTTCAATGAAGCTCAATTTACATGTTTTCAAGTTTATTTTTATTCAACTTCTTTTTGTTTAAAAATGTATGACATGTTAAGAAAGGAAAAAAAAAATTGAAGTAGAAAGGATATGTTAATATAGGGTTCTATTTCTATCCATATTTTTACATTTATTTGATTTTTTAATGATGGAATTATTTTTATGAAGTCCTTTTATCTTATATGGATTATGTTATGATGGCACTATGTTTAAGAATCCTATTTTTATTACATGGGTTATGCTGTGATGTATTATTTATGATTTTGTGGCACACAAAAGAATGGTTTCATTATGAGAATAGTGGTACTTATATCTCCCTTCAATTCATTGGGTAATGATTTATATCTCATGAGATAGACATGGCTAGAACATCAGGTTAATCCGGTTCAGTGAAACTGGACTGAAAAGTGGAGTGAACTCAGTTCAGAAATGGACTTTGTCTGCTAAGATAGTCATGGAAATGAGTCTTGACTACTAAGAAATGATTCTATATGATTATATGTGTATTCCACAAAGTTTCATGTTTTGTGTTATGATTATTGGGATTACATTTCACTACTACGATTTATCCCTTGTTATGATATTATTATCTCTTTTGCATGTTACAATATTCGAAATTCTATGTTCTTATGAATATGATATTTTCTTTTATTTACCCATACTGATCATTTGAGTTCACCCTTTTGTATGTTTTCTTTCCCCAAGTTAGGAAGACGGTTTTTATGTATGATATGCCAAAAGGGACTCTTGATTTGATGAAATAAATGGGAGACATTGTAGATGCTTTATGAACCCATTGTTTATGTTTCCCAATTTCTAAAACACTATACCAATACGGTCCTACCATGGTTTTGTAAAATTCTATAATAATTATGCTTCAACTCTGATGTAATAACAATGTATATAAAGTTTAGGTCATCATAGTCGGTATCAGTGGAAAGGTATAGTCATCCTTTGGAAACTAGGATTTGAAAGCCTTAGTAAGAACCCTAAGGATATGTCTAAGCATATAACACAATATTAGTATTTTAGAAATGGCCATGATTAACCTAAGATAATACCTTAAGTGTAAAATTTTATTATTGATTTTGTGGTTTTCCTATTATGATTTGTGTTTATCACACTATGCTTATTGGTTTTAGTCAATGGCTGGAACCTGAAGTGATCGTGTTAATGATGAATGTGACGGGAAATGCAATGATTGTCCCCCTGAGCAACCAAATTTTATGGGAGCTGGAATGAAAAATATTTTAGCCATGATCACACAACATTCTCAATATATGAATTGTGCAGGACTTCCAAATGAGCAAACGAAGGATCAATATTCTGTTTAATCCTTCATGAGGAATCATCCACCTTTATTCAGCAGGTCTTCTAATCCATTAGTGGTTAAACAATGGATTAGTACCACTGAAATGATATTTTCATCCATCAATGTTCTAAGCATGATTAAGTCATCTTAGCAGTGTATCGTTTAGAAGGTGATTTTGATCAATGGTGTAATCTGATCAAGAATACGAGGCAAAGAGATGAAATTGTGTCCATGGAATGGGACGAGTTCAAGAACTTATTTTTCAATAAGTACTTCCCTCGTATTCTTTGAACAAATATGGAGAATGAGTTTCTTGAACTGAAGCAAAAGGATGATGAATCTATCGGTACCTATGGATAAAATTGTACAAGACTTGCAAGGTACGCTTCTGGAATTATTATCCAACCTGAGAGTAAAATCGATCAATTCTTTAGTAGCTTAAAATCAAGTCTTCGAATGGCGTTATTCATAAGGTACTTCATTAGATATGAGGAAATTGTTCGATGTGCTCTCAAGGTTGAGATGGAGATTGGAGTAACCCATCAATCATATGGGTTTGAAAAGAAGATCATCGGGAAAGAAACATGGAGGGAGTTGTCCTAAAGTGTGGAATGAAACATGGAGGGATTTTTCATAAAGGGACAAGTAAATGTTTCAAATGTGGAATGGAAGGTCATCAGGAAATTGAATGTCGTAATGATGGGAAGAAGATGTCTAGTGATGAGAATAAAGAGAAGGCAACACAGAGTGCACCTACACATCAATGTTACAAGGGCAAGGAAATTGGGCATTATGCTAATTAATTCCCTAATCCAAGGGTTGTTAATGATGATCGACGTCAACAAACTCTTAAGGCTAAAGAAAATGGAAAGTCAAATGCAATTTCTATTAGCGATGTGGAGTACTATAACAAAGTGGTGAAAGGTACACCTACCATCCAATATAAAGAAGAAAATGTTTTATTTGATTCTGGATCCACCCACTCTTTTATTTATGAAGAATTTTCTAAGGGTATCACTATATTACCTCAACAATTAGATGTCGAGTTAGCTTTGACAACCCCTAATGGAACAACAGTCGCATCAAAAGTTTATAATTATTCTCCGATTGATGTTTGTGGGAAAGTGCTTCCTTCAAATCTTGTGATCCTTCTTATAGTGGAATTTTATTTGATTCATGGCATGTATTTTCTTTATTTATATGGAGATCATATCAATTTCCAAAGAAGGGAAGTCACATTTTATATTCCAAATCAATCTATGATTTTCTATCGATGAAAGGATGAACATAACCTTCCAGTAGAAATTTCTTCCATTTTATGGGTCTTGATTCCACTAAATAAAGGTTATTTATCTCAAATGGATGGAGAGAAACTCTTGAATAAGAATACACACATTGCACGGTAGTTTTATGATGTCGTTCTGGAGGAACTTTCAGGTCTTCCACCAAATCGTGAAGTTGAGTTTTCAGTAGAACTCATACCGGGTGTTATGTCAATTTCAAAGACACCTTATAGAATAGACCCAATTGAGTTGCAGGAATTGAAGAAGAAACTCAAAGATAATCTTGATAAAGAATTTATATTCCCTAGTGTATTACCTTGGGGGAAACATGTTCTCTTTGTTAAGAAGAAATATGGATCTATGAGACCCTGCATTGATTATCGAAAACATAACAAGATCACTATCAAGAACAAATATCCTCTCCCACGCATTGATGATTTATTTGACCAACTACATGGATCTCAATACATTTCCAAGATTGATCTTCGTTCATGGTATCATAAATTAAGGGTCAAAAAATATGATATAACAAAGACGTCATTCCATACAAGGTATAAACACTATGAATTTATAATGATGCCATTTGGTCTTACTAATGCCCCTGCTATCTTCATGGATCTAATCAAGAGAGTCTTTAGAGACTATCTTGATCAGTTTTTGGTATTCTTTATAGATGATATTATTGTCTATTAAAATAGAAAGGAAGAACATGAATATCACTTGAGAATTGTATTAATGACCCTAAAAAGGAGATCCTTTATTCCAAATTTACCAAGTGTGAATTTTGTATTCAAAATGATTCATTTTTGGGTTACATAATCTCAAAAGAGGGGATATATATAGATCCAGTAAAGATAGAGGTTATCGAAAGATGGCCGAGACCAACAACAGTAATTGAGATCCGATGTTTTCATGGTTTGGTTGGATATTATCGACGTTTTGTGAAAGATTTTTCACAATTATCTAATACACTCACCAGGTTAACTCAAAAAGGAGTTATGTTCGTGTGGACGGAGGAATGTGAATAGAATTTCAAGGAGATGAAAAGAAGGTTATCCAGTTCACCTGTGCTCACACTGCCTTGTAGTGGGGAAAGGATTGTGATCTGTAGTGAGGCATCCAAGAAAGGATTGGAGTGTGTTCTCATGAAAAATGATTTGGTTAGAGATTATGCTTCATGAAAGTTGAAAATCCATGGGCAAAATTACCCAACTCATGATTTGGAGTTATATTTGGAGGTATTATCTTTATGGTGAAAGGTGTGATATTTATACTGATCTTAAAAGTTTAAAGTATATTTTCACACAAAAGGAGATGAATATGCGCCAAAGAAGATGGATGGAGCTGATTAAGGATTATGAATGCTCAATTCATTACCACCCTGGGAAAGCAAACAAGGTGGCAGATACATTATGTCGACAAGACCGTGCTAGATTATCCATGATGAGGATCACAGATGATCCAATATATTTGGATTTACAAAGGATGGATCTTGGAATTATAAGGGAAGGGGAAAATCATATCTTTCTTAAATGAATTTTCAACTATCTATGCATGTGAAGATTAATGAGCCACAAAAAGAAGTCGTTGAGTTAGAAAAGAAGGTAAGAAATGTTCCTGAATTCAAACTTGATTGTGATGGGATAATAAGGTCTAGGAATTAGGATTGTATTCCTCCTATCCCATAATTAAAGAAGGAGCTGCTAGATGAGGATCATAGTTCTTCATTCTCTATTCATCCTGGAAGTACGATGATGTATAGGGACCTGAAAGATTACTTCTGGTGGGATGTCATGAAAAGAGATGTTGTTGAATATGTCTCTCGATGCTTGGTTTGTCAGCAAGTTAATGCTGAGAGACATAAGTCTAAGGGGATGTTACAACCATTACCTGTACTAGAATGGAAATGGGAAAACATCACTATGGACTTTGTCACCAGACTTTCTAAAACATCCAAAGGAAATAATGCTATCTAGGTCATAGTTGATCGTCTTATGAAGTCAACACACATCATTTCTATTAGAGAAGATTTATCTCTGGATCAGATTGCTAGGATATATGTAAAGGAAGTGGTAAGATTTCATGAAGTACCACATTCCATTATATCTGATCGGGATCTGAGGTTTACCTTGATGTTCGGGTGAAGTCTTCATCACACTCTAGATACAGAGTTGAGTTTCAGCACTACTTATCATCCTCAGACATATGATCAGTCTGAGAGATCAATTCAAAATCTAGAAGACATGTTGAGAGCATGCTCTATGGATTTCAAAGGTGGTTGGGATCAACATCTACCTTTGGTGTAATTTTCTTATAATAATAGATTTCACTCCAGTATTCAAATGGCTCCTTATGAATCTCTCTATGGAAAGAAATGCCAAACTCCAACATGATGGGATGAAGTTGGGAAAAGAAAGCTATTAGGACCTGATCTTGTTGATGAGATGGCAGAAAAGGTCCGATCTATTCAACAACACATAAGAGCAGCTCAAAGTTGACAAAAAAGTTATGCCAATAACCAAAGAAAAGACCTAGAATTTGAAGTGGGTGATAAAGTTTTCTTATGAATATCTCCATGGAAAAGAGTTATGAGATTTGGAAAGAAGGGAAACTTGATCCCTAGGTATATCGGTCCTTTCGAAATAATGTATCATGTTGGGAAGGAAGCTTATCGATTGGCACTTCCAACGATTATCTTTCAAATTCACGATGTGTTCCTTGTATCTCTCCTGAGAAAGTACATACCTGATCCTTCAGATGTACTAAGCACAGAAGTTGTACCGTTGTAGCAAGATCTTTCTTATTAAGAATAACCAATAGAGATTCTGGATCATAGATAAAATGTTCTACGGAACAAGACCACTCTTTTGGTGAATGTTTTATGGAGGAACCACCCATTAGAAGAAGCTGCATGGGAGCTTGAGTATATGATTAGGGAGAGGTATCCTCATCTGTTTGTTACGAAGTGACGAATTTCGAGGGAGAAATTCATTTTAAGGGGGGTAGAATGTAACACCCTGATATTTTATAAGAAGTAAATTTTTTATGTCTTATGTTATATAAAACATCAAAGGAATCTTTCCCTACACACAACACTAGTATGGCTTGCGTTACACGCAATCACAACCTTTCTCGATAGTGTGTGTAGTACGCAATACCGAGTTTCCCTAAACAACGATATATTATTATAATATTATAATCTAGCTGTAATGAATAGTATTAACTGAATTATGAATTTTATAATATTATTATTTATCTCACATATTTTCTAAAATATGGTATGTGAACAAAATAAATTTTTTGGGTAAAATAAGTATTTTTCAAAAAATGATGTTTTGTCACCTTTTGATGGTGCACCAAATTTAAATATAGTTTTGACATGTTTATAAGTTCAATGTGACAAAATAAAAATTTTTTATGGAATCAGGATATAAAAAATTACTTTGGATAAATTTTTCATATTATTCTGATAACTTTCATATTTTAATGAATAGTAAAAACACACTATATTTTAATTAAAAATAACTTTTTTCATCGAAATAATTTATATGGTTAAATTATAATGTTGAATGGTTTAAAAGTATAAATACAATATATTTTTACCTTTTAATATACTATATGTTATTATCATTAATTTTTCATTGAATTCATAGTTAAAAAAATTTCAATCTTTTTCAATGTTTTAACTTTTAAAACATGTTTTCTTAACAACGAGATTAATTTTAAATTAATTATTGAAACTTCTGTATTTTGAATTTTGAAAAATTGATTCCATATTTGGATTCAGTGGGTCCAAATTATGTTAATTGGTCACTTTTATTTTTTTTATTATGAATAGTAACTACAGTAATTTTTTTTACTGCAGTTAAAGGTAAATCGTGTAATTAAGGGTAAAAATAAGATTATAAAATTACACTAACACCAGAAAAAATTCAATTGGATGACTAAAAGTCGACCCTTATAACCTAAGGGGCGGAATAAATTTTTTTTATAGACTATGTACCATTAAAGAAAATTAATTATTATTAAAACAACAGAAAGTGACAACATGTCACTCTCTTAAATATTATAAGTATAATAATATTAATTTAGTGATAAAATTCATGAAACTTAAAACATGAATATTCTCCATAAATATAATAAAATTATATACATAATTTGAATTTATTTATAATTTTTTAGTATTAAATAATTATAATTAATTATGACACAATAGTGATGTTGAAATTCTTTTATTGATCGAATTATCAAATAAATGATTTTAAAAGTATTAAAATAAATACTATATAAACTATTTAATGTGCTCCACTAATTTTCTAGATAAATATGACATGTTATGAATCTATTAAATCTTTTATTTCTAACATATTTTCTATGTATATTTTATTAAAATTCTAATAAATGATTAGTGTCAAAATTGAAACTATTGTTATTTTATAAAAATTACATATTATAAAATCGTTTAAAAATAACAAAAATATTTAAAAATTATAAAATAAAATTTATATGGTATAAAACGTAATAATGTATACAATTATGGTCAATTAAAAAAATATAAGAAATTATTTATTATGATTTAAAATTTATAATATTATTACCACAAATAAAATTAAATAGATTATATAAGGATAAATCATGTTGATAATGTTTAAAATAAATTCCCACCTTTTCTAAATTTTATTGTTTGAGGATATTACGACCCTATCTCATCTAATATTTGGATTTGAGTCATTTTTGGTGGTTTTTAAGTTGTTTTGAAATTTATTATAAATTAATATTTCTTATAATTTTAAAGGTGCCCCTCTCCTCTCTTATAAATGGGCACCTCCTCCCACTCCTCCTCTCACAACTTTGAGCATTCAAGAATGGCCATCCCCTTCCAATTTCTCTTCTCCACTTCCCTAGAAACATCCTAGAGGTCCTGGTCTTTTCAAAGACCAATCTTAGTGCCCTAAGAGAGGTTTCAAACAGGCATGTCGAATAAGAGGTAATACATGTTACCGATTCTTTCATAATTTATTTCTTCTTCTACATATTCATATTTAGTTGTTTTATTTTGAAGTAATAACATTAAAATCACTTGTATACTGATATTTTATTATAAATATGAAACAACCTTATTTCACCTTCTATCCATCGTATAGAAAAAAGAAATCACCGTGCGTGTGTACGTACGGAATACCATCTCCACGCCGTGGTGTAATCTGCTTTCCACCACCACCTTACATGGATGGGTATAATTGTGTAACTAATAAATATATATGATTATTGTAAAATTTTATTGATTCTGAAATTGAATAAATACACTACAATACAATTCCACGATCATGGGAACGATATCATCACTCGTGCATACGTTCGACCTACCATCTCTATGATGTGATGCGACTCATTCTACGTGATCTTCATTTAATAATGATTATATAAATGAATTTAATGAATAAATATTATATATATTACAATAATACCATTCTGTAAATGTGGTATCTATAACCTAAAAATATGAATAAGAATTCATTCGACAAAACACGCATAAGAACATAAAACAATAAACACCCGAATAACAAGTAGCAATGAAATATTTCTAATAAGAAGATAATAATAGTACCATATATTATATCATAACAACGATTATGTCTCTGGAATAAGTCAATGAAATTATTTAAATAATTATACAGGAGGTTTGGACATGCACAAAGCATATCGAACCTAAGGTAAGGTAAAATCTCACAATCTCATTTTTTTCCGAGATTGTTTACACTTCAGAATTTATTGGGGAATATTTATCATCCACATTCATGTTTCCTAAATATGTAATATTATTTCTATCCTGGTACAATTTTTTAAATCCAATATTACCCATTGTTGATTTTTAGTAAGAGATATGAAAGGCAAATTATTTTGATGAAGAAATGTTTTTTTAACTTAAACAGGGTGAATGGATTATTATGACTTCATAGAACATTATATCGATGAAGCATAACTTACAAGGTTTCAAGTTTATTTTTAACCAAATTCTTTTAGTTTAAAATTTTATGTCATGTTATGAAAGGAAAAAAAATTTGAGGTAGAAATGATATTTTCCTCAAGAATGGAGTTGAAGAATTTTATAAAAATTATTTTCCATATAAGATAATATAGAGTTTTGTTTATATCCCTATTTTTAAATTGATTTGAATATTTTATGATGGAATTATTTTTATGAAGACCTTTTTTATTATATCATTTATGTTATGATGGAACGATGTTTAAGAATCCCATTTTTTATTACATGGGTTTTTCTATGATGTATGATTTATGATATTGTGGCACATATAAGAATTGTTTCTTTATGAGATGGGTGGGACCTATATCTCTCTCAAATTTATTGGGTAATGATTTATATCTCATGAGATAGACATGGCTGGAACGGTAGGTTAATCCACTTCAGTGAAACATGAGTGAAACAAGGAGTGAAATTGGTTCGGAAATGGACTTTATCAGCTAAAATAGTCTTCGCAATGAGTCTTGACTACTATGAAATGATACTCTATGATTATGTTTGTATGCCACAAAGTATCATGTTTTTTGTTATGATTATTGGGATTACATTTCACTACTATGATTTATCCCATGTTTTGATGTTATGATATCTTTTGCAGGTTAAGATTTTTGAAATGCTCTGTTGTTATGAATATGATTTTTCCGTTGTTTACCCTTAATGATACATTGAGCTAACCCTTTTTTATGTTTTATTTCCCCATGTTAAGAAGAAGGTTATTATGTAGGATATATCGAAAGGTAATCTTGATATGATGAAATAAACTGGAGACAATGTAGATTTTTTATGAACCTGTTGTTTATGTTTCCTAGTTTCTAAAGACACTATACCTATACGGTCCTACCATGGTTTTGTATTATATGTTGTTATAAGTATGATTCAATTCTGAAGTAATAACAATTTATGTAATGTTTGGGTCATCATAAGTTTTCTCAACTATAACTGAAATATATTTTTAGGTTACATGTAGTTCGCTTTTCCATTGTATCTGATCGGGATCCCAGGTTCACTTTTTTATTTTGTAAGGACCTTTATAATTCATTTGAACTAGAATTAAATTTCAGTACAACATTTCATCTTCAATTAGATGGGAAGTCAAAATGAAAAATTCTGTCATTAGAGGGTATGATTTCAGATTGTTCAATGGAATACCATAGAATTTGTGATCAACATATTTCTTTGGTTGAATTTTCTTATAATAATATTTTTCACTCCAATATACAATTGGTACCTTTTTATACACTTTATGGAAACAGGTTTAGAACTCTAGTTTTTTTTTATGAAGTCAGGGAAAGGATGTTGATAGGACGAGAATTAGTAAAGGAAGTGGCTGATAAAGTGGATATAGTCCATCAACACATGAGGATAGCTTGGATCATGTAGAAATGTTTTGTAAACAATAAAACGATAGGATATTATATTGAGGTAGGTGACCGTGTTTTTCTAAATATATCACCCTGGAAAAGTGTTATGTGTTTTTTTTAAGAAAGGTAAGATGATTCCAAAGTTCATTATACCATATGAAAGTTTATGGAATTTTGGACCAGTCACCTACTGAGTAGCTTTTCCTCCAAGTCTATCTCAGTTACACAATGTTTTTCATGTTTTGAAATTCAAAACATATGAGCTAGATTCATCTCATGTTTTAATCCAAGAGAAATTTTTACTGGAAGAGGACATATCTTATGAAGAGAAATTTTTTCAGATTCTAGATCAGAGACTAAATGTATTGTGGAAGAAGGAAATCAATTAGTTAATGTTTTTTTGGAGAATCACATGGTTTTAGAATCCACGTGGTAATCCGAAAATTCTATGAGGGAAAGGTACCCTCACTTGTTTAATAAATAAATAAAATGATGAAAATGTAATTTCATGAAGGTGCAGATAATTTACCACCCTAATAATTTAAAGAGATAAATTGAAATGCATGAAATATTGTTTTAATTATATTATTATAACTATCCTTTATTCATAATTTTCCCTCTTTTGCATTTTGAATATCGAAAAATCGACATAGATGGTTGCAATGAGTATGTTTTTTAGAGTCTGATAAGACCCACTTAATTTTTTAGTGAGTAGTAACATAACCTTATGAATAGAAATTTTACCCTTTTGAATAGTATCAAATGCTTAAGAATAGTAACCTCACCTATTATAGTATATATATAAAATTTAAATGAATTTATGATATACGCATATCTTGGAATAAGTAATTAAATGTTTTAAAACTGTTACTTTTAAAATAAAATATTATATTATTCAAAAACTAAATTAATCATATTTAGAAAATTATTTTCAAAAAATTGAGTTAATTTTTTTATTCTAAACATTGAACAATTGTATGGGTGAATTTTTGGGATCTTTCTAAAATACATGAATTTTTAATTAATAGTGATATACATTAAAATATTGTATAAATAAATTATTAGTTAAATACAATATTTTTTACATAATTTTCATGTAAGAGAACATGGTTAGAACTCACTTTATCACTTTAATATTTTTTCTTAATAATTAGGACTATTGAAAAACTTTATCAATAATATTAAACTAATGATTAAAATAAAGGAAAACTACTCCTCTCCTCTACTATAAATACCACTCATTTCCCCCTCCTACTCCCACACCTCTCAAACCTTGTGCCTTACCTAGGTTCAACTAAATACTCCCCTCAAGAAACATACCCATTTACATGACCTTATGGTCTCACCAAAATACCAAATCCAAGTGCATTAAGAATGATATCAAGTAGATGAGATCATGTGGTAAATATCCTCTTTTGTTTTCCTTCTTTTCTATTCATTTTCTTATATATTATTCTTATTTCCCCACCTCACCTAATCCAAGAGGCATGAATTATCTATTTTCATAAATATTATATATTTAATCATGTTTATATAAGATTAATCATTATAATTCTTCTCCTCTCCCACTTATTCTATAAATTAAAACATTTTCGGTTATGTGTTGATTTATAGACATCATGGATAATGTGATTTAAATTATTATTAAATCCTTCAAGACTGGTTATGAAGTAATTATTATTTGTGACCTAGTTTATAATTTAAGTATTATAACTTATATAAGGTTCTATAATCATTTTCTACAAATGTTATTAATTTATAATGAAAAATGTGTTCTTTATGATCGAAGAATCGCCAAAATGACCTAAACAAATATCAATAATGTTTTACCTTATGAATCATCATAATTTAAGAATTTACAATGATAAATGGTATAATTTGTGGTTATTGAAATATTTGTATACTATTCCAATCTAATATTGACTTTTCACTTCAAATCAACATGAATATCCATCATTAAAAGATCATGGAAACCATGTGAAGAATGCACCCAAAAACAATGGAAATAAAAAAATATTATTAATGAATGAGTAAAATGGTGTTATAAAATAGTAATGAAAATTTTTTAAACCTTCAAATTTGACTTTAAAATATTAATTACACAATTTTTATATTTATACAGGAGGTTTAAATTTGTTTGAGGGAAGTTGAACATAAGGTAAGGGATCCTCTCTTTCTCAATTCTTTTCAGGAATCACACCTATGTTATGCTCTTTAATTTTTATTACCAAATTGTTGTGTATATTTTAATAAATCCACCAGAATTCCACTATGAAATATTAAATATGAGATACCAAATTTCTATCTCATTAATCCCTCTCATGTACACTCATTACTATTTCTGAACTAAATTCTAAACCCAATTTCAATTTTTTGGGTTAATCGTTAACTTCCCTGATTTTATCATGATAAAAAGATTTGTGAAATATAATTTTATTATATTATGTTCTATTATGTGTATTTAATATATATATATATATGTATGTATTTCATTCCTTTAATCAGTTCTCTCTTATATGTTATGGTACTGGTAATGGACTATCATCGTAAAATCCATTCAGATATCTCCTTTATAAAATCCAAAGAGATTGTTCCTTTTTTTATGCCATGAGTGTCATCATATAATTTAATTTATTTTTTAATACTATAGTGTCTCCATTAATTTTTTATTGTTATTTTCGAATAATAGTTTTTTATTATTTAGTGTGTGTACTGTTTATGTTCTAAGAGTGATTTTTACAAAAAGGGGTATTTTGAAATGTGAATCTGTATTGCCCAAGGGTGTAAATGAGTTATGAAGTGATTTATGCATGATATGTTTCATGGAAATTATTTATGTAGGGTTGATCCCATTATAGCTCAACATATAATGGGTGATCCCCATTATAGCACAAGATATATTGGTATGAGCCCATTATATCTCAAAATATGACCGTGAGCCCCATTATTTCTCTAAAATGCATTGGGTACTCTATATATGGAAGTTGAATAAAAGGTAATTCCAGGTGTAAGGGTGAATGTATGAGTTATATGGAAAATATGTCCCAAGGAATCTAAATTATGTTTCCATGTGTTCATGATTTTCTATAAAATGGATTTTATTGGTTTTTATGTTATCACTTGACTAACAATTTATTTCCTTATATACCTTACGGAGCATTCTATTATAATAACAGATATTTAAATGTTTTTCATATGATATAAGGATATATAAGAGAAAGAAGGAAGAGACTTTAAATGCCATGGTGATTTTTCAAAGAGATTATGTTTTATTTGAAATGTTTAATATTTTGTAAAAATGAATATTGTTTTAATAGTATCCATATGTATGGTTATGAGATGCAATGTATGTTTTATGTATTAATTACATAAAACACTAAATCTGAAATGATCTTCAATGGTTAATAATGTTTGTTCTTGACAAATATTCAAGATTAAATGATTTTTTATGGATGATCCTTATTGTTTTTATTTTTATATTTTAATAGAAATACATGTCTTGAACATTGAATTATAAATGATGAAAACTTTCTGTAGGGATCATGTATATGTAATAAAAAAATTAATAGAATATTTGAGACATTTTGAAATGAGAGTATAATATTTTAATAAAGTATATTTTCTATTATATACCATTTACAAAGTAATTATCATGGTATCTTTTCCATAAAAATAATTTCATTTTGAGAATAAATTCATTGATAAATACACATTAACAAGGGGACTCATTTCATTAAATAAGAAGAAAAAATCATTATATTGTACTTATATAAATGTGAGAATTTTTATTGGAATATAAAACATATATTATTTCCAGAAAATATATTTATATTAAAATATGTATATATGTAATAATATATATGTATATAATTTATGAAATAATAATAATAATATAGAGAATATGGATAAAAATAATGAGAATTTTCAACACATAATCAACGAGGGTAGTTTTTAAAGATCCATCTATTAGATTTAAAATTCATTTTGTAGAAATCCAATATCAAAATAAGGATACTAAAATTTTATTTTTAAAATTGTATAAGTTTATAATTATTAACATATGATATAACACAATATAAGGTTTCAAATTAAAAGGGATAAAATTTTCTTTTAAGTAATTTGTGGAAAAGGAGGGGAAACTACTAATAACGATGTTGGGATTTATTTCCAACAATGATTCACATTTAGAGAAATATCTTCATTAATTTAAAATTGTTAAATTTTTAAGGAATTATTCTTATAGGTATGTTAGTGAAACATTAAATAAAATCTCATGGTGTAAGGGAACCATCAGTGGAAGAAATAAGTTTAAAAGCAATAATTTTACACGATGTATGGGGGAGAGTTAAAATTTTCCCACAAATCATTTTTGTATTCAGAATTTAAAAGATATAAATTTAGAAGACGATATATTTTTCAAATAACAAATATTTAATTAATTTTATTATAAATATAAATTAACATCCAATACATATACTACAATTCTGGATAAATTGGTGAATAAAAATTATAACTCAATAAAAAAAATAAGTTCTAAAACAAATTTTATTTTATATTAAATTTTATGAAATTATTCTTACATGCATTATAAAAAATATAAATATCATAAAAAAATTTATAATTTTATTCCTAACTATTACCACTTACAAACCACTTTAATAATGTTTTTATAATAATAATTTATTTTCAATATCAGTTGTGAGTAATCCTAATCTTTTTAAATATTTATCTTGACATTGTTTTCAGTATTCATTATTCTACCAAAGTAAATCTTTATGAAAAAATTCAAGTAAATTTTATTTTTTCATTTTAATTATAATTAAATATATAATATCAATAATTTTTGATACTTAGTTACAATCATGGAATGTGAAGTTGGGGATAAGTATGTTTGGATGATTCATAAAAAAGATAGCAGGAATCATAGTAAATGAGTTTATGTTTAGTGTTACAATTCACAAAATGAATTAAAACAATATTTTCTTATGTATATAATATATTATATTTAATCATTTAATTATAATTATGAATTATAATATTTTTTATCATTGTTTAGTGGGGGTGTTAAACTGGACCAATGAAGAACATACCATATTATAATAGATGGTTGTGATGTTGATATGATGTGATATAAAAATAATGTTAAATATAAAACTTTTTAGTTTCTATTAATATGATTTATTATAGCTTTAATGAATTATAATAATTTAATAATTGATGTTAATATATTACTTATAATGATAAAATCGATTTTTTCACTTTTTAAGATTTTTTGGGAATGAAAAATTATAACGATTGTTCATTGGTCATATTATTAATGTATTATAAAATTTATCTTAATTATAAATTAATAATTTCTTAAAAAAATATTTATACATTTTTCATATTAAAAGAATCATCCTTTAAAGGTGATAACAGAAGTGAAAAATATATCTTTGTGGATGTGGGTTTCCAAACTAATAGACAGTTTACATTATAAATTTTCAATATTTCAATGGAAGTAAAATAGTTAATGATAATTTTCATAGAATAAAAACATTATGTATAAAAAAAAATAATTTTCAGTATTAAACATAGAATATTATAATTTATATTTTAGGATAAAAAAAGTAAACATTATAGATGGAAATGAGTACTCATGTTGAGATCAATGAATTTTTCATGGAGGAATCCACCATAGTGGAGGGTTTATTATAATTCCTTGTGACTATAATATTATGAAATTTAAGGGGGATTTTATGAATATGGATAAGGTTAGGTTTACAAGAGGAAGTATAAATTTTTTGGTTTCCTCAAAGTGTTTTTTATGTCCCATTTTATATGTTGTGGCACTAGAATTTTTGTCAATGCCATTTACCTAAACATAATTAAAAACATTATTCAATGATAAATGATTCAAAATGAGAAATAATAGAAATGGTAAAGTGTATAAGGGTGATATTCCTCAAATAACTCAGTTATCAACATATTTCTACAAGTTAAAAGATTGTATCCTTTAGATTAAATACTTTAATCATTTAATATTTTATCGAGGTAACTATTTATTATATAAGTAACATATCCATTGGTTATAAAAATGAAATGGACATTATTAATTAATTTTGACTAAAATAATGAAAATATTAAACAATTTAATCATATAATATTTCTATGGGAGAGGAAAACAAATATTTACTTTATCCCATGTAATGAGTAAAATTAAATTTGTAAAAATATGAAATTTTAAGGTGAATATTAATTCGTACAATAAAATTATAAATAAATTTTACATTAATAAGAAACTATTATAAAATGAATACATATAAAGTTACATTAAATGAAACAAATTTGATTTTATGTATATAATATTTAATTAAAATAAAAGACAACTAAATATTGGAAAATGATAATTTTTTTTCTTAACAAATATTTTATAAATTATAAATAGTATTTTAAAGTTAATATTTTTATTCATTAAAAAAAATTAGATCATGATATATATTTTATAAGATGATATGATATACATAAATCTTAATATTTTCATAAATTCTATAATTTAAGTTAAAATAATATTTTTCACTATTCATTGAAAATAATTTTTTTAAAAAATATTAATAATTTCCCTTTGGATAAAACTAATATGTGGAATTAAAACATGATTTAAAATTTTTCAAAATTAAAATTATTACCATTATAAATTAAAATTTTAATTCAAAATTAATAATACATTTAATATTTTAATGTAGACCTCATTAACATTTTGTTCCATCAGAATCATTTTACACAAATTTATAATTAAAAATAATAATATAGAATGATTTTATATTTTCTATAAAAACATTTTAAATTTATTATTTTTAATTTAATAATACATCAAAATTTTGTTTTATAATATATAATCCTTTTAAATAATAAATCAATTTAGTTTTATGTATTCTTACTAAAATCATTTTTAATTAGTTAATATATTTTTATTTATAAGAGATATTATTATTCATATCATTTTCTTGAAAATATAAAACTAATATATTATAGAACATTTAGGTTCATTGTTGTGTATGGAAAAGTCAATTAAACAAACTATATTTTTTAAAATAAATGATATATATTAAAATTTTGGTTTATTATAGGAAAAACATATTTTACATGCAGAATAAATTTCAACTAAATATATTTTAATTGATTTGTTTCACATTTAATTGTATATGTTATGCCAAAAATTATGTAACTCAATTGGAAATAACATTGAAACCATTTTCTGTTTCCTTGAGTGCTATGTCATTTTTAATTTTTTATTTATCATGTGTTTCCTATGTTATATTAAATTATCTAAAAATATTCAATGATTTTTTCATGAAGATAATAAAACATATATTGAAAAATAACCAGATTCAATTATCATGGTATTTACAACATTAATCTATTAAAACATAAAAAACAAACAAACCCCTGAATCAACATTCACTCTTACAAAAATAAGAAATATTTAACTTTCATCATCCAGTACTCTCAAAAAAATTCTTATTTACGTACCAAATTATATAAATATCACCTCTATCTATAAAATATATTTAAATTACCCCTAAAATGAAGGATAAATAACATTATTAGACATTTATCTTAATTCAATGTCATTTCAACACATTCAATTTAATATAATGTTAGCATAAGATAAAAGGACTTTATTTCAATTTATTATTCCAATTAATCCTTTACATAAACTAACATGAAAAAAATATTGTAAAATAATGAAAATATATATCAACATAAATTTGTATTATGCTACTAAATTTCATAAATTTTTTAATATTAAATAAAAACTATAGTAATTTAAAATTTATAATATAATTTCCATCAAACTATAAAACAATCTCTAATACATTAATTTAGGAAAAACTAAATTGGTAAAAATTATAAAATATTTTGATATATAGGGAATGAAATAAAAAATTACCATTAATAAAAAAATTAAATTAATATGTATATATTTAAATTATAAAATATGAATAAAATCCGTCAGTTTCAATTTATTAGAAATGATATCAATTCCATAATTTATATTAAATGATTTTAAAAAATAATATTATAAAATTTTTATTATTTTAGAAGCACTAAGCCAACCACCACACAGAATATAATATCTTTTCAGAAATATAGAAAAAAATTTCTATATTATACCTATGGAATCCTTCAACTAATTCAAATTTCAATAATAAAAATTTAATTTTGCATGCTAAGGTGAAAAAGGGTGAGGGTACTTCTCCTTCATCACTAACTATGGTTCCCATGTCACATATTCATACTTATGATTCGTCCATATCCCTTTTAAAAGATCATTTTTCTTATTTCATAGGACACTGTCTCTTATGTCCAATATATTCCTCGGCTGCTCCTCATACGAGAGGTTGATCTCTAGTTGTACCACCATTTGATTCAGTACATTTGGGGTGTTAGGTATGTAATTACTCAGTAGATATATAATGAACACATCATGAACATGTTCCATACTTGGTAGAAGTTAAATATGATAATCCGCTACTCTAATGTTAACATGGATCTCAAAGGGACCAATGTATCATGGGATAAGCTTCCAATTATTTTCAAACCTCATGACTCTGTTCCATGGTGATATCCATAGGGAAACTCTATATCCAACTTCAAACACAAAATACCATCAACAGTTGTCATCATATATAATTTTATGACTCTGAGCATATTTTACGTGTTGTCATATGTCTTTAACCTTCAAAAGAATCTCTTATACAATATCCAACCCAACTAGAGTTCAATCATAAACATCATCCTTGTTGGTTATAGTAATACATATTTCCCATATAGAACATTATATGGTTCCATATAAATAATTGAGTAGAAACTATTGTTGTCTTAGAACTCAACCAATGGGATATGGTGATCCCATGAACCTTTTAATTTCATTGAGCTGTATCTCAATATGCCCTCATTTGTCTGGGTAGTCCTTTTAGATTTTCCATCAGTTTGGCAATGATAAATCATGTTGAAATTCAGTTCCATACTCAAAGAATGTTGATGGTATATTAAAATTTTAGATGTGAACCATGGGTCATGATTAGATATGGTTAAAAGTGGAACGTCATGAAACTTCACCACAACCATCACATATATCATTTCATGTTTTTCAAGCGAGATATTTTCTTCAATGGTGATAAAGTGGGAACTATTGGTGACTTGATCCACCAATACACATGTATGATCTTTTCCATTGAATGTATTCAGGATACAAGTAACAAAACCCATAGGGACATTCTCTCACTTCCATGTTGCTATAGGTAATTCTTGCATCATCCCTTTGGACTTATTTCACTCTTCTTTAACTTAATAATATACCAAAAAAAATTGATATATTATGCAATCTCTTTCTCAATGTTGTCCCACTAAAAGTGTTCTTGAATATCACGGTATATCATGGTACTTCCATGATATATAGATAAATGTGAGCTATGTGAATTATCTAATGGATCTTTATTTATCTTAGATAATTACGGAACACAAATCCTTGTTCGAAACCAAATAACATCATCATCAATAATATGTATCTCATGTTGATTTGATTCCTTTACTGATTTCACATTCTTTTGTAATTCTATATCATCCCTCTATTCCTCCTTAATCATTTATTGGATATATTGTTGGGAAATAATATGGTCAAGGTAGGATATGTTTTTTTCTATTAGGATTTCCAATTATATCCTTTGTATATCCATAAATATAGGGCCTTTCTCAATATGAATCATAGATAGAGTAGCATGTTAATTTTCACTAAGAGAATGCGGTATATTGTTCATCTTCACAAATGGTTGTTAATTGAGAAATCATAGTCCATTATTATCTCTAACCATATTCATTTCCACATGTTGAGTTCTATCTATGTGAATACATACTTTAGACTCTTGTGATCAGTATATATGTCACACATATCTTCATATTGTTAGCACCACCAAATCCGTAAGGAAATGATTGCAGCTACTCGCTCCGTAACATGTGTTGGGTAATTATTTTCACGGATCCTAAACTTCCATGAGGTACAAGATTTCACTTTATCATTCGGCATGAGTACACAACCCAATCCTTTCGTTGAATCGTCACTTTATAAAAAAAGAAAACAATCTCCATTTTTTTGTAATGTGAGTACATGTGTAGTTATCATCCTCTTATTTTTCTCCTTGAAGCTCTCCACACATTATTCTATCCATACAAACTATACAACTTTCCTTGCTAACATAGTCATTAGGAAATAATAACATGATTCATTTCTCATAAAACATTGGTATTACCCTAATAATTTAATAAAACTAAGGACATACATGATTATAGAGGTTTTAAGACATTCCAAAATTGCCTTTTTTAAGGGTCCTTAGAAATTATCTCACTTGTGATAACATGTTCCTTGAATGTGACTTTTTTGATCCAAAATACACACTTTTGAGCATATATTATAATTTATCTTCCCATAATATCTATAGTGCAATACTTGGATTTTTTTTCATGTTCATCCTTTATCTTGGAGTAAATGATAATACTTTTTATAAAAACTAAAAACAATTTTCAAGGTAGTGTAAAAATACAATATTCATCAAATTGATGAATATTTTATGGGAAACAGTATGTCTTAAGGGAATATCTAGAAAATCATAGTGCACGCACCTTTTATAGAATTTAATCTTTTATATATCCTTCTTCTTCACCTTTAGTTAATGATTTCCAAAATGTATATTTTATTTCAAGATTTATATATATCCTTGTAGTTGGTTGAATAATTCATCAATAATTTGAAGATGATACTTGTTCTTTATAGTGATCTTATTGATCTCTCGATAAATGATACTCAACCACATGTATCCATTGTATTTCATTACCAAGAGAACTGGTGCACCACAAGGTGATACACTAAAGAGTATTAACCCTTTTTCTAGATGCACTTGCATCTACTTTTTTAAATCATTTAGTTTTATAGGGTCAATTCTGTAGGGAAATTTTGAGAGACGAGTGACTCTATTTATAAGATATATTGACAACTATACCTCATTATCCAGAGCATGTTTGCGCAAATAGTTATGAAATACATCAGTATATTCCCTCACAATGGAAATTTCATCAATTTTAATGATTTACTTTGCAATAAACATTTTAGATAGATATTCTTCTTCATATGGTGTCAATATCTACACCATTGAGGTATCCTTTAAAAGAGATTTGTGATCTTCCTTTCATTTTTACAAGATGAACTAATGGTTCAGAATATGAAAAATATATTTCCATTACCCAACAGTTGACATGTGCACTATATAATGAATGAAAATCCATTTCCAATATATCATTGAATTCAACCAAGGGATGTATTACAAGATTATATTGATGAATCATCCCATATATTTTAATAAAATAGTTGTTCAACACTTGGGTTTCAATGATCACACTACTAGGTGTGGTAGATTTTTCTAATTCTTTAAAACACAAAACCTAAAAGGGACTTTATAATGTAAGAGATCCATTTTGTCCTTTTCTACAGGATATGTTTTATTTGAAAAAAAATCGCCCCACAATTGTCGTTATCACGTCCAAAAATGTAAATATATGGATTTCAGTATAGGATCTATGAGTTCACATTCTAAGATATTATAGCTGGTATCAAATGTCAGTTTAGATAACTTTAGAGGTTATGATGTTATCATGTGAGGTTTTCTTATGATTTATGGATACCATCATTGTTCAATAACATTTAGTATGATCATAAGTTCAATGTATTTGACACCCATTTTATGTTTTTAAGAAGTAAAAAAATTTAGTTTATTAATGAAATTTTTGCAGATGTTATTTTGTTGTTTGATATATTTCATACCACTAGGTTATGTGTGAAGTGTTTTTTTTGGGAGGGTATATATTTTAGGATTAATGAAAAAATGGGGAGAACCCATTTGCTATAAGAAAATTATTGGCATCTATCTAGGTGGTGGATCATGAACCCATGGCCAAAGAATGGTATGGATTTCTTGTTTTCTACCGACCTATGTGATGTAAAAGTCAGTATTAAATTTATTTTTCATAAATTTTAAGATTTTTTCTATTTCAAAGACATATGTGATTTTAGTTGAGGAATAATGGTTTATTTAACTTGGAAGAGTATATATCAAAACCTTCAAATAATTTGGTTTCAAAGTAGTTAGAAAGGGTTGGAATAATTTTTAAAGATGTTTTTAATCAAATAATTTAGTTTAAACAATGGGTACTAAAATTGAATCATGATGATCAGTGTACAATATGAAGGTTAATTCATATTTGGAATTATCTTCATAAGTGATAACCATTTTGGTTTTGGTTAATGGTTAAAGATATGTGGATTAGTTTGATTATCTCTTTTATGATTATTTAGTATTTAAAATTCTATTTTAGTGCATTAGAAATTAAGAAATTTATCTTCAATACTCCTCATTTTAATAAAAGGTGAAATTGTGGTGAAAATTGACAAAATGATGAAGTTCTGCTAATCAAGTAAGTATACTTCCTTACTCCCTCAGTATATATTGTGATCAAAATCCTTCAACATTTAAAAAATTATATAAAAATAAAAAAATTTCATATTACAATATTTTCATATGATATCAATGATCTTTTTCCCACCAATTTTTATTGTTTTTTTTTTTACTTCCTCTATACCACTTTCTTTATCACTATTTATTAGTTTATGGGATTTAGTTTTTTCTTCCAATTCAATTTTATTTCCCACTAATGTACTCAGTGTTTGATATCCTAATTATGTGTAAGATAAGGCGACATTTATGTTTACCACTATAAATTTTTAGGGGTTGTTTTAATTATTTAAATTGTACAATGTGAGTTTAAATAATGGAATTCTATAAATTGTAATCTGTCAATAACCAAGATTAATTTTAGTGTGAAATTAATTTTATGGGGGGGGTGTAGGTTGAAACATCCCATGATTTTAAGGAATATATTCATTAAAATTATTTTAAATTATATGATAGCATATGTTATACGTAATGAATAATTTATCATTAATTATAAAAAAACCTAAATATTATCTTTCATTACACATAACAATGAGTTTATTTGATAAATTATGATACATTTAGGGTGATGTCTTACTACAAAACAATATTATAATAATAATATTATTTAATATGATAGTTATCACTAAGCCATTGGAATTGTGGGAATGAGCTGGATTAACTGAATTATAAAAACATGGATTACAAATTTATATATAATTAATCTTTTAGTGAACTATTTTTCATAAATGAAATTAAAAACCACTAATATATAAAGGATGTGTTTTTATAGAAAACAATTTTTATGACCGGAATAGAATTTTATTATAATAAATTAAATTACTCACTATTAGTGAGATATATTAAAGAAATTTAAATTTTTTATATTTTAACAAATATTTTTCAATTAATCTAATAAGTTCTATCTGCTTAAAAATAATAGTACATCCAATTTTAATCATAAAAGGTTGTATTTTTCTAAATGTCAGTTTTTCCGCCCTATATTGGTAGGCTTGACTTAAAACTAAATTTTGAAAATTTTATAAATTTAATGTTAAAAAATGAACTTCTATTTTTATATTTTAAAAAAAAAATTACTTTGGGTGGATTGTTGGTATTTTTTAGAACATTTATATTATTGAAAAATTCTGAATGATTCTGAATTTTAATTGAAAAATGATTTTTTTCTAAATAATATATAGTGTTAAATTGTATTATTATTATTTTTTAATGTATAAATTGATAAATTTTATATTATGAAATATAATTAAGTTCATTTTAATCAATTTTACATTTAAATTGGATATAATAACATTTATAACTTTTGAACATTTTTACATTAAAAACCCATTGTTCTATATGAACCGCAGGAATAATTTTAAATTAATATTTCCCACTAACATGATTGGAATTTGGAAAAATAATTTCCATGTTTTTAATAAAAATTAATTATAAATTCCATTAAGTTAAACATATTTTATGACAAAAAACATTAATGAAGTCAATTAAAATTAATTATATCGATTAAGGTAAAAACTAGTTTACTTAGTGGTAAAACATTATTCATTAGGCATCAAAGGGCCTAGAAACTTATCCAAAACTAATTTTATGTCCATAATTCAATAATATACCAAATTAAATTAAATAATTCCTTATTTATGGTAAATTATTTAAGAGATACCACCCAAATGTGTTTACCTTTTTATATTTACAAGAATATCACTCCCCTCTACAATAAAAAGTTTGTTACTCCGTCACTTCTTCACACCTCTAAATAAATTATGGATCATTAAAACCATATAAAATTAATATAAAAACACCTCTTATATAACACTAGAAGCCTCACCTTGGTAATTAAGAAGACCATGGTAGTCCTTTGGTGAAAACCAAAGAGAGTTACCTAATGAATACGTATCATTATCCAACAATCACTTTTGTTTTATCTCTTTATACACTCCTTAAATTATTATTATTCCTAGATTATATAGTAACCTAAGTATCCATAGTAATAATATGTTTTTATTTCAATGGATTTATCTACACCTAAACACGCTTCCATCAAATGCGCAATGAAATCACTATTTCTTTGTACAACGGACTTCCATATTATGAAACAATGGAATTTTTTCCATTACTACTTATTATGGATAGTAATTATGATTTATATAATATTTTATATGATATATATTATATTTTTAATTCATTAATAATTAATGAATTGTAATATGGCACATAACTACATGATTTCTATTTTTTGGTAACATGTTAACACTATTTATGAACATGTGGACTACCACATTCTCAAAGCTATGTGACACGTTCACACATTTCATGAAATATATTAATGAAGGGTTAAATAAAAATATATGATATAAATGATAAATATATGATATTAATAACATAATTATATATCATTTTAAATAACATATTCTATTCATCCTTCCATTTCACACAATGAAAATGTGATGTCATCGTTCATGGGTGTGTGAACTACCACCTCCTCAAAGCGATGGGATTCTTCCTTTTTCATCACCTTGTAAAAATATTGTTAAATATAATAATATATAATTATATAATATGTTATTTTTATATAATGTTCATTATAGAAATAAAAATGTCACTTCCCGCCTTCACCAAAATTAGAGAAGGGATAGTAGGTTGCTAGACCCTTCCTTCTTCAAGTTGAAGGAGATATAATGACCCCCCGAGACCCACTTTCAATAGGTCCCGGAGTGGTGAATAGCACCAATGGTATAAAATCACACACAAGATAGAAGGAATTGCCCTTTTAATTATAATAGGATCAAGAGATAAGAATGAAATTCCCAAAAACATCGAAAGTGGATGTACAAGTAAAGCTGAAACAAACCATTCCCATATGCATGTTCCAAAATTAAATGCTACAAAATTATAAGAAATACCCAAAAGAAAGTACCAAAGAAAAGAAAAATAGAAATGGAAATTTTCCCAATGTCCAAACTAGTACGATCATTCATGATCCATGACCTCCTCCGAGAAACCTGATGTAGTTTTATATACGTAGGGTGAGCATAAAAGTATACTCAGTTGTGAAAACCAAATACTCACGTTCACAAGTGGGGATACACACTAATTCCCAGTGAGAAAAGAGATAACCAAAACCCCATTCAAGGAAAACTATCCACCAAAACCTCACCAAGGCACAATCCCCAAATAACGCAATTCAAAAAATGTAATAGTAACAACACATCGAGGTTTGGGTACCACGCACCACTTTCCCACGGGTTATTGAAGACATCCTATGAATCAGACCTCTCCCACCATTCTCACCATAGTCCACCTACCATCCCCTGCCCACACACACTTGGGATATAACCACAAATCCCTCCCATAAACTCCTAAGCCATAACAACCACACATGACCACACCCGCAAACACCTTGTCCAGAACAACTACTCTCATGCCCAAAGACACTTGGGCCTCATCCTGAAGACACTTAGGAAACAGACTACACACACACACCTGGGCCAACCACCATGACATCCCTTCCCACATAATAGTTGGTTATAATGGATCTCATGTCATCATAGCCTACCCAAATGATCTTGGGAAACTTGGTAAAAGGAGCATAAAAGGACCTAATAACCATTCACTTGAAAAAGTGTTGGGATAAAACACCCTGCCCTGTGAAATGGGGTTGTTCGGCACAAAGTGCCAAACTTAGGTGGGGCGTGAATAAGAAACATAAAAACTACAATTATATATATAGGTAACAAGCACTCATCCCAACCTAGGCATTCCAAATCATCCCAAAAAAACCATCATTACTATTCATTCACAAGAAGTATCAAACCCACAACCATGTCACCACTCAATCCTGGAAGACAATTCCCCATTGAACCCATTCTTGTTATCATGTTTATGTGACTCCATTTTAGTAAATTCCGCACTACTGGGCAACAATCAGGCATAAACACAATCAATGGAAAGGAAAATAGCCGAACTGCACTTTTAATCATTCACAACTGGTTCTCTTGTAAATTCACAACAATAAATGGATCATTGAGATCCCTCAATGTACTGGAACCAAACCAAGCTGCATGATAGAGTTCCACACGACCTTAGGTACACCAAGAACTGCTACAATAGAGGATCCCATTCCAATCCATATCACCCCATATGTATCAAGCAGAAGAATCACACATACCACCAAGACAGAGAAAAGGAGTTTACAGATTCAATCACATCATTCATTATGTTCCCCCATTCTATTTGGTTAACCAGGGTGATCACACAGGGTTTGTTGTTCACGACAAATCAATTTAATTGGCCAAGTTTACGTGATTTACAAAAATCCCATGTTATAGCCATTCAATCATCCCAGAAGACATGGGTTCATTAGTGCACAATGAATGTCCACCAACAATCATGACTTTTAGTGGGCATAATCCCATACAATTCACAACACAAAATCATGGAATAAATGTACATCAGAAAAATAGATCACACCCCCTTCATTCTTTAAAATTCTGATTATTATCATTGTTAAAGATTGGTTTCATCCATCCCCGTAGAAACAATAGCATACTCACCCCGCATGATACATAGTAAAGAGAGACGAAGGAAAAGCCTATCTAGAAGATCAATGATCGATGTTTCTCCTCCCTATGCTAAGAGTAAGAGATGTGTGTCTTGCAGGAGAAGAGATACAAGGAATCAACGAATGAGTTGGAGGTACTCCACCACGGGCGCACAACTCGTCTCAGGAAGGGGGGACTTTAATGCACCAAGGAGAGGAAAAGAGACCAGCCAAGAAGAAGAAAAAGAAGGAATTCTCATGTGATAAAAGGTGGAATCCAGGAGTTATGAGATATGGAATTTTGAACGGCTGTAATGATGGATTGTGGTTTTACCACGGGGTTGGGTGATTATGCATGATGGAAATAATGGTCATTTAACAATTCTCATCAGAGAGGTATCCATAATTATTGTGCATTTAAACGGTTTCCTTTAAATAATGCAATAGGGGAAGAACTGGAAAGTATGGGGAAAGGGTGTGGCACTGATGTAAAGTCACATGTTTTGGTATGTTTAGGGTCTCCTGACTCTTGCAGGATTTTAGATATTATTTATGGTCTTTAAATGGATTTGACAATTCGTATTGAATAATTTTTTTATTCCAAATGTTATGTCATGGGTGGAAAAAGTTGGAAACATGAAAAAAAATAACGAATAACTCTTGTTGGGGACACGGTGCCACGGTCACTATGACACCCTCATAGAGCCACCTTCACGGTGTCACCCTCATGGTTCCACCCTCATGGTTCCATCGTAAGAGGTTCCACCATTTCTTGGGTATACTGGGACCGGTCCCACCGTTTTGGTGGAACCGTTTCATGCAACTGAGTTTTTTGGAAAAGTACTAGGTCAGGAGGGTCTGGTCCATTACATCAGATACCTCTCAAACTATTCTCACCATCGAAAAACAAAACTAGACCAAAAGAAATGAGAGGTGTCTGAACAACCACCTCAAAAGATTACATTCAAGAGTAAACCTCATCCATATTTTGATCCACTGTGGATACACTACCTCTTTTTTCCACCCATGTTTTCACACTAAAATTCAAGGGTCATACCATCCAGAAATAGGGATTAGGGATTTCCTTCCTACATGTCAAGATATTATCCGCTTTGGGCCACACTGACCTGCCTGTACAAGTTTATTCACATCCACCTTAATGCATCCTAAATAGGGATCAAGCCCTCCCCTCCAAATAGTAAGGACTCTTCACACACATATCTAGGGAAGAATGGAAACATGGAATTCCATATTTAACAAGGTAATAAACTTCATCCCAAACATGTCCAATCAAAACAGAACAAAACTCAAAACAGCTATGGGTACTGGGTGCTCATCTATGCCTCCCATACAAAGATTAGAATGGATACATTCCAATGGTAGAGTGATGGTTTTTGTTATAAGAAAACTCTACTAGAGGAGTGTGTGATAACCATGATCCCCTAATGTCCAAAACACATGCTTGTAGCATATCCTCCACTGTCTGGATGGTGTACTCTGTCTGCCCATCTGTCTGGGGGTGGAAAGCAGTGTTGAGGCATAGTTAGGTGCCAAAAGAATCTTTGAGTCCTTTAAAGACCTATGAGGAAAACCATTTATCTCAATTGGAGACTATAAACCTTAGAACCCCATGAAACTACCCCACCTCATCCACGTACCTCTTTTCTAGGGAATCCACCGTACCTGACTCCTTGATCGCCAGGAAGTGAGTTAATTTTGTAAGCCGGTCCACCAATACCTAGATAGCATCACAACCCCCATGAACTCTGGGTAGTCCCATGATGAAATCCATCAATAAATCATCCCACTTCCTCTCTGGGACATCTAATGGTTGTAATAGTCCACCTGGGATGCGGTGTTCAGCCTTCTTCTGCTGACACACGAGGACTTTACTACGAAATCTTCCTTCTCCTACATCACCCTAGGCCACCAAAAGTGACTCTTCAAACCCCGGTACATCTTGGAAACTCCTTGGGGAACTGCTAGGGGTTAGTTTTGAAACTCACCATGAAAACTCTGATGAAGAATCATTGGGACAAATATATTCCCTTGGAATCAAATCTGATTCTGACCATCCTCTAACCATCCTTCTGGAGAATTTCCCTATATAATGTGATCGCACATTACTTCAGTCTCTGAGTCTCCCCACTGAGAATCCTCTTCCTTCCACAACAGAGGGGACTAAACTCTCATCTAAAACCAGAAACATCTACCACCATCCATCCTTTTTTCCATGTGTATGGTAGCCAACTCTTCCACCATGTTCCAAGCATTTGCTGACTCTCGAACCACGTCCTTATTCGAAATTTTGCTCAGTGCATCAGCCACAGCATTCCCCTTTACTAAGGTGTAGGAGACTGCAAAGTCATATTCCTAAATTAACTCTATCCACTTTCATTGCCGTAAGTTCAGGTCCCACTGGGAGAAGATATACTTCAAGCTCTTGTGATCCGTGAAGACTATGAATCACTCCCCGATGAGGTAATGCTGCAACAACTTTTGTGTGAACATGACCAATGGAATCTACATATCATGGGTGGAATAATTATGCTCAGGGTGACATAACTTCCTAGATCCATAAGATATCACCCCTTACTGTGAATCATCACATAGCTAAGGCTTTGTACTGAAGCATCACAGAACACCTCATACGTCAACACTTCATTGGGAAACCCTAGCACTAGGGCACTAACCAACATCCCCTTTAGATAACTGAAGGCTGTCACACACTACTAATTCCACATGAATGCCTATTCCCACTTTTTCAAGGCTATCAAAGGTGATGCAACTCGGAAGAAGTTAGGAATGAACCTCTGGTAGTAACCTTCTATACCTTGGAAACTACAAACATCTGCCACATTTTTGGGTGTTTCCCAATAAAAAACCACCTCGACCATTGATGGGTCCACCAAAATTCTTTGCTCGGACACCACGTGTACATGGAAGTTCACTTATCGCATCTGGAACATGAACTTGGACAATTTCCTGTATATTTGGTGTTGTCAGTGGACCTTTAAGACCATTCTCAGATGCTCAGTGTGATCCTCCTCTGACCATGAGTAGATCTTGATGTCGTTAATAAACACGAATATGAACCAGTCCAGATATTCCTGGAATACAGATTTCATGAGCCCCATTAACATAACTAGTGGGTTTTTGATGCCGAACGTCATGACAAAAAACTCGATGTGCCCATATCTACACCTGAAGGCAGTCTTCAAGATGTCACCGTCTTTCACCCTCAACTGGTGATTTCCTGATTGCAGGTTAATCTAGGAGAACCATCCTGCCCCATTTAACTAGTCTAAAAGGTTTTCTATCCTTGGGAGAGGGTAATAGTTCTTTACCGTTACCTAGATCAGTATCTGGTATTCTATTCACATCCTATGAACACTATCTGCCTTATTTACAAACAAGACTAGAGCACCCCATAGTGACACACTTGGTCGAAGAAAACCCTTCTTCAACAGATCGTCAATCAAAATCCGCAACTCCTACAACTCAAAAGGTGCTATTTGTTAGGAAGCCATTGAAATTGGATGAGTACAGGGGTTCAAGTCTACTCTGAACCTAACATCGCGTCGAGGGGGTAGATTCGCCACCTCTTCGGGTAAGACATCCATGAACTCAATGACGATCCCTGAGACTTCTGTCATCTATGTATCCACCAACTCCACTAACAGCTCTACTAAGAAGTAAAGTATGGGATCCACTCACCGGCTGCCCTTTGTGCAACCCCTCTTGATGATGACAGTTACACGTGAGCTACCCTAATCCGAGAACACAATTCTTCTTCTAAGGTAGTCAATAAAAGAACATATAGAGAACAACCAGTCAATTCCAATGATGACATTGTATGGATGTATCTACAACCGTATAAGATCCCTTCTAGACTGATGTAGCCCTATCATCAGTCTACAACCTCTTTAAACATAAGACAAGTCGGTATGACCTCTGATTTGCGTACTCAACACTAGGGGAACTAGAAGTCACTCAGCATCTAGACCCATAACATGAGCTATATTGGGTGAAACAAAAGATTTTGAAGCTCATGAATCGAACAAGGCAGAGACAATAGTTCTAAAAAATTTGATCATACCTCAAACGCCTTTTGACCCTACCGAAACTACTGCCTTTGTAGCATGTAACTACCCACAGCCACCTTCCCTGCCTCTCGGCTGTTGGCCACCTCATTGATCGCGCCCAATTTGAGGTCCCTGAGTCATTCCCTAAGGTATTCTTTCTCTGGCTACATCTTCCCTCGGAGGAGAAGGATCTCACTTTCCCAGTTTCTTCTGTTGAAGGGTCATGGCTAGAAACTATTGCGGCTGACGTAGGTGATGTATCGGCCCACCCCCACTATACTGTACCCGGTTCAAGAACTAATTCCAAAGTTTCCCACAGCTGACACAGATGAAGCATATTAGCCCTGGGCCCAAAATGAAAAGGATAGGATCGGTGATCGGAACTGAAACTACTAAGTCCTTCTACATATTGATCGAAAACTATAGGGCCCTGAAGCTGGAGGCCTCCTCTTGAAGGCATTCCCCTTAGACAAGCACAACTATATACCCTCTCGTGATACACCTCCAAGTGTGGCCATTCATTCCACCAATTCATCCTTCTTCTGGACCTCAAAGTGTGTCGGAAGGGTGGAGTGTGTAACCGCATACTGAAGAGAAGTTCAGAGTGCCTCCTCTAAACATATCACCCGAGATCCCTCACCTAGAAAGAGGTCCAGAGAAAAGTGAAGGAGATCCTTGAACTTGATCCCCAGCTCTCTCACTAACATATCCACCTACTAGAGGGAGAGTAGTTCCCGACTCTTCTCATCCTTCATCGTGGGAGAGAGGAATTCTACCTGGAACTCCCTCTCGAAGTCAGTCCACGTCATCTCAGCCTCCCTTTCCCCCCCTCCCAAGATAAATCATCCACCACTGACACGCTGCTTCTTGCCTCTGGATGACAACCAGAGGAACCCAGTACTCTGTCGGAGCCTGAATTAAGATGAAAGGTATCACCAGCTCCTCTATCCATCTCTCTGTCTCCATGTCTGAGATGATGCCTTTGTACTTACTGAGGGTCTGCCGCTGAATGTCACGAAACAACCTCTGCAACTGGTCGTCCTTCTCCTCTTGGTCAACCCTCTATTGATCAGAAAAATCATCCTCTTGGTCCTCGATCGCATGCACTATCATTGGTCTCCATCCGAGTGCCACAACTACATGCTAAACAAGGAATTCCTAAGCTCGAGTAGTGTGTAAGATTGCTTTTAAATTTTCTTAGACTTCTTTTTCATTTTAAATCCCCCAAAAATACCTGAGAAACAAAAGAAAACAAGTCATTATGATGCATGTACCTTCCCTATGGTCTCTAACTTGCAATTAGTGTAGCCTCAGTTGGTTGTTCGGTAGGCCCAGAGTCCTTACATCAGATCACGGGTGGCCCTAAAATCTCGTGTCCTAGACGGTCGCCCTTGGCCTATTTCACACAACAAGATTATCAAACACTATTGCCCTACCATCCCATGAAATTATAACTGTTCCTAACGCCATAATCTATCCAATCCCACAACCAACCTCCCTCTGATACCATTCTGTCATGACCAGCCTTCACCAAGATGATAGAAGGGAAAACATGTTGGCAGACCCTTCCTTCTTCACGTTGAAGAAGAGATAATGACCCCCGAGACCTGCCTTCAATATGTCCCATAGTGCCGACTAGAACCAAGGGTATAGAATCACGCACATGAATGGAGGAATTACCCTTTTTTTAATAGGATTGGGAGATAAGATAGTAATTCCCCAAAATTCCAAAAGTGGAAGTACATGTGATGAAAAAAACCATTCCCATATGCATAATCCAAAAGTAAATGCTACAAAAGTACAAGAAAACCCCAAAAAAAGTACCAAAGAAATGAAAAAAAATAACAACAATTGTCCCAAAGTCTGAAGTAGTATGATGCTGCACAGTCCCTGAAGTCCACCTAGAAACCTGAAGCAGTTTTATATACGTATTGTGAGCATATAAGTATACACGGTAGGGAAAACCAAATACTCTCATGCAAAAGTGGGGAGGAACACTAATGCCCCATGAGAAAAGAAATAACCAAAACACTGAGCAAAAAAAACTATCCCCCCAAACCTCACCAAGGCACACTACCCAAATAACGCAAGTCAAGTAATGTAATAGTAACAACACATCGATGTTTGGGACCCCATGCCAATTCTCCACTGGTTATTGAAGACATCATACGCATCAGACCTCTCCCGCCATTCTCACCGTAGTCCCACTATCATCCCCCGCCCACACACACCTAGGATATAACCACACATCCCACCCGCAAACACCTGGGCTATAACAACAACTTCCATGCCCGAAGAAACCTGGGAATCATCCAGAAGACACTTGGGAAAAAACCTTCCCACGCACACATGGGATAACCACCATGACTACCATGCCCGAAGAATCATGGGCTATAATGGAACTCAGGCTATCACAACCTACCCAATGGGTATTGGGCCACTCGAGAAAGGGTACATAAAAGGATCTAATAACCCGTAACTTGTAAAGGTGTTTGGAAAAAACACCACCCCCATTAAATGGGGGTGTCCGGAACAAAGTGACCAACAAGGGTGGGGCGCGAATAAGAAATATAAGAACAAAAATTATATATATAGTTAACAAGAACTCATCCCAACATAGGGGTTCAAATCCAGACCAACAAAATCACCCTCATTACTATTCATTCACAAGAAGCACCAAAGCCACAACCATGTCACCACTCATTACCAGAAAAAAATTTCCCATTGAACCCATTCTTGTATTCATGGTCAAGTGACTCCATTTAAGTAAATTATGCACTACTTGGTAATGATCAGGCAGAAACACAATATACAGGAAGGAAAATATTCAAATGTCACTTTTAAGCATTCACACCCAGTTCTCTTGTAAAGTCACAACAACAAAGGGATCCTTTAGATCCCTCGGTTTACTAGAACTATAAGGCCCCAGCCTTAAACCTTACTTAATCTTGAGTTATTACAAGATTACACATTGAGGATCTTTTCGGGTTTAGAGTTTTAGAGAATTAGATCATAAAACATTCATTACATTCCACATATAAACAAAGTGGTTACATAAAGATAGTATTATTCTTTCCCATCAATGGAAACATAGTTAAAATAAAACATGGTTTCTTTCTTGACACTTCCTTGACATTATCATCATATCATGTACCTTTCCCTTGACCTGTGAAAAACATTTCAAAAAAACTTGGGATAAACATAAAAAGCTCAGTAAGGGATACAAAAATATATGGAAAGGAATCATGGGTACATATATACATAAGAATGAAATCATACTTAACCCATAAAACATAAGCACTTTAACATAACTCATCAAATCATGAATAAATCATAGAAATTATAAGACACAAAGGTAACTTGAGGCATTCCTAACATTCTTACGTAGGTAGTAACCCTATTGGTTACATTTGGAATACCCATCACAGTATATTCCATAAATCTCTTCAGAGAAACCTTAACGTTTCACTCCTTTGCGTTACCCAATGAATTGGAGAGCTATATCGGGCTCACCCGCCCTTAGTTTATCACGGAACCACCCGTCTTCATAATAATTCCCAAGAACCTCAACATAATCGTATCACATAAAACATGCATAAAGGAAACATAACATTTCCACCTTTCAATCACAAGATATCAATATATCACATTGATATAAAAACATTATGAAAACTATTTCAAATACCAAAATAAAATAAAAGTAAAACATGGTATTTATTATTCTTTTAAAAAGAAGGTATGGCTTATAGAGGAAGCCGAAACTCAAATAATGGTCACGACGGCTGAGAAGTCATTTTCGCCGCATACGTACGACAAAAACATTCCCTTTTGTCGTTTTGTAAAACGCTTCGTATAAAAAAGATTCCTTTTGGATAAACGTAAAAGTCAAAGGGGTTTATACACCATATAAAGGAAAGTTTTGTATAAAATAAAATATGCCTCAATGAAAGGAGATTGAGACGAAGTCCCATACCTCGGGTCCGACATGACTCGATCGTTCTTTAATGTCCTAAATAATAAACATGAGTTAATTTATACTTTCTTAAGAACCTTTTTCAAGTTCATTATTCCTTTTATATCACTTATTAACATGTCATGAACACTATGTAATTATTTAAGTTAATAACGGTCATTTTAATGATCATTGGTACTTGAGTCAAAAATAAGCCCTTTATAATTACAAGTTTTTCATTTAACCATTATATCCAGAATGTTATTCATAAAGTAGATATCTTATATATCATATATATCCAGTACATACATGCATTTATAATATTACATAATCATTTAGAGGTAAGAAATGAAATGCACCGTTCATGGAGACGGTAAGTCGTACGTATGCATGAACGCTACTTTCAATTCTATTTCGTATTTTATAGAATGGAATAATAATTATATAAAGGTATATTATTATTCCAGTATAATATCATATATAATATCATTGTTTCATCCTTTATACGTCCCACATATGGTATTTCAGGAATCAAATCACTTTGAGGGGGTGGTAGTCCGCACTTCCTTAAATGAAGATATCGTGTTTACCCATGATGGAAACCATAAAGGTATTCCCAAAATAAAAAAACAGAAACTTAAGGAAAACATAAACATATTATATATCATATATAAATATAGTGTCATCTTAATGGACACCTTTGAAGGTGTTAATAGAATGTTCAACAATCATCGTTTCGGGAGGCATAAATTCACCATCCACGGAAACAGTATGTTCATTAACCATTAGTTGTAGGTGTGTGTATGTGTAGCTCGAATCCTTCTTATAAAAATATCCTAGTATATTTAAGATACTGGAGTTTTTACAAAAGAAATGATTAAAAATAGTTTAGGGGGTTGGAGAAGCAAAATAAAACAAAAGGACTCAAGTGAATACATTACCTTAAATTCGGGTAACTCCCTTTGGTTTGAGCTCAAAGGCTACCTGGGGAAGACTTCTGCCCAATGTGAGGCTTCAAGGAGTAAGATAGGGAAGTGGAGAGACAAAATGGGTAGGGGCTGGCTGATCCAAAGGCTTTGGGAGTGTGGGTAAGGAGGTAGAGGTGGGGGCCTTTTATAAGAGGGGAGGAGGGGCACTCATGGAAAGTAAAGAAATGTTACATTATTTTAAAATGATTTTCGGATTCAAAAGGTCCCTCATTGATATAATTCGAGGTTATGGTGATAAGGGTTCGAAATACACCCATCCAATAGGTTTTGACACAAGTAGGTCTTAGATATTACATTATCTTTCCATTTTATTTAAATCATTAAATAATGAGGTCATCGCTGCATCATCATGATGTCATTAATAATTTACTTTATTTATAGTCTAAAAATTTAAAAGAAATACTATGATGTATGAAATCGTTTTATCTTTCCAATGAATATTTATAGTCAAAAATATGACTTGTATAACCCAATTTAAAAATTGTTTTCGTAAAACTCATTATGTTTGTATCATTTTTACTTTTTCATTAAATAAAAAGTTATTTATGTCATTTCCCAAACAAAGTTGCTCCATGGGGTCCCCAAGTTGACCTATGGATTGTCTTGGTCGGCCATGACACTTCCACTGATGGTAGGACATGTGTCAAACTCATCTCATACTATTAAAACATTATTTTTACCTTAAACTTCACTAATTACCACTAATCGCGATTAAGAACATAAAAGTCACTATTCACCAAAAAATTATTTTAATCTCATTGAACCACATTTTACTTCTTAATGAAAACCATGTATGTTGGATTTTTGAAATTCAAAACACAGAGGTGGTAAAATTTCATTTAAACGAAAAATCAGTTTCTTTAGCTACCACTTAGTGGTTTCACTATTCAAAAAAATTGAAGTTTTTCAGAAAGATACCAAAACTTCACCCTAAGCTATATTTGATATTCTGAATTCAAAAATGATGTCTATTTTACAAAATTCAAATAATATAAGTTACATTAATTAATTTAATAATTAATTTCCGCTGTCATGACAAATAGCGTGTTTTTATGAAACATTAAGTATCAAAAGATTGACACCAGTTTAAGTCCAATTTCAAAGTGAAATTGATTCCAATGACCAAAATTGGATTAAATGGTAAAAATATATTATAATTTCACTTTAAAACTAATTCAAAATATAATCTAATCATATAAATAAATTATATTAAAAAGATGTTTTGATGTAAAATGATGTATTTTTCACTCTTCATTAAAAAATGAACATTGTCAGAAAAATACAAAAAATTCACACAAAGTAAATTTTGATGTCCAAATCATAAAGAATAAGTTTATTTTGACAAACATAGATTATTAAATTGTCCAAAGATAGATTTAAAAATGGTTTTCCATCAAAAGGCAGTAAAACAACCTTTTAAAAATATTAGTGTATTCCATGCTTAAGATTGGATTTATTTTCATTTTAAGGCTCTAAAACACTATCTAATTCACTAATAGACATAGATAAAAATATATATTATTCATTACTTACTTGGGATGTTACATCCTTCCCCCCTTTAGAAAATTGCATCCCCGTAATTTATTTACTTATCGAACAAATGGGGGTACTTATCCCTCATTGCATTTTAAGATTCCCATGTTCCCTCTTCCATCATGTGGTTTTTCCACAAAACCATTACCTGATTAATCACCTTATTTCGTAACACTTGATCCCTGTGGTCAATAATCTGGATCGGTTGTTCCTCATAAGATAGGTTCCCTTCCAGCTGAACTACCTCCGGACTCAAAACATGAGATGGATCTGGCATGTACATCCGTAACATTGAAACATGAAAAACATTGTGTACCTGAGATAAACTCGGAGGTAAAGCCACTCGGTAAGAAACTGATCCAACTCTATCCAAAATTTCATATGGTCCAATGAACCATGGACTCAGCTTTCCTTTATTAACAATTTGCATCACAAATTTCCATGGTGATACTTTGAGAAAAACATGATCACCTACCTAAAAAGAGAGATCCTTCCTCCTGTTGTCCGTATAACTCTTCTACCTACTATGAGTTGTTCTCATGTGTTTTTGAATCAGCTGAACTTTTTCAACAATCTGTTCTACCAATTCTGGTCCCATCAACTTCCTTTCACCCACTTCATCCCAGAAAGGTGGAGTTTGACACCGCTTCCCATATAATGCCTGAAATGGTGCCATCTGTATACTAGAATGAAAACTGTTATTATAAGAAAATTAAACCAAAGAATGATGTTGGTCCCAACTTCCCTGATAATCCATAGAGCAAGAACGTAGCATATCCTCCAATGACTAAATTGTTCGTTCTGACTTCCCATTTGATTGAGGATGAAATGTTGTACTAAAATTTAATTCAGTACCCAATGACTTCTGAAGGCCTTTCCAAAAGTTAGAAGTGAACCTGGGATCATGGTCAGATACAATGGAGAGAGGAACTCCATGAAACCTAAATATCTCTTTAAGATACAAACGGGAAAGTTGATCTAGGGAAAAAGTATCTCGTATAGCAAGGAAATGAGCAGATTTGGTCAAGCGATCAACAATAACCTAGATTTCATTATTACCTCGAGATGTCTTCGGTAATCCCACAACAAAGTCCATGGATATATTCTCCCATTTCCACTCTGGCACCAGTAAAGGCTGAAGCATCCCTTTCGGTAACTGCCTTTCTGCTTCAACCTGTTGACATGTCAAACACTTCACAGTAAAATCAGCAATATCTCTTTTCATTCCATCCCACCAGTAATACTCCCGAAGATCCCTTTACATCTTAGTACTGCCAAGATGAACTGAAAACGGAGAACTATGAGCTTAGCATAAAAACTCTCTCTTCAACTGTGAATCACAAGGGCCACACAATCTCTTCCCAAATCTCAAGACGCAATCACTATCAGTGTTGAATTTAGGCAACATACCTTTCTGAACCAGCTCTACCTTTTTCTGCAACTCACTGTCTTGCTTCTGTGCTTGCTTGATTCTATGTGATAAAGATGATCTCACTGATACCTGAAACAAAATAGAAGAACTTCCTGCACCAAAAACTTCTATGCAAAATTTCAACAAATCCTTAACCAAAGGATCACGTTCCAAACGCAACATTGCTAATGAAGCATTACTTTTTCGACTCAATGCATCAGCCACTTTATTTTCTTTTTCTGGATGGTAATGAATTGTACAATCATAATCCTTGATTAATTCCAACCATATCCTCTTTCTCATGTTTAACTCTTTCTGAGTTAATATATACTTTAAACTTTTGTGATCAGTATATATTTCACACTTTACTCCATTGAAATGATGCCTCCAAATTTTTAAAGCAAAAACAACAGCAGCTAATTCCAAATCATGTGTAGGGTAATTTACCTCATGAGTTTTCAACTTTCGTGAAGCATAAGCAATTACCTGATCATTCTGCATTAGGACGCAACCAAGTCCTTTCAATGAAGCGTCACTGTAGATAACAAACTCACCATTCCTGGAAGGTAGTGCCAAAACTGGAGCATTCACCAATCTTCTTTTCAATTCTTGAAAACAATCATCGCATACTTTTGTCCAGATAAACTTAACACCCATTCGAGTTAGCTTAGTCATTGGACTAGATAACCATGAAAAATTTCTAACAAACCTTCAGTAATATCCTGCCAAACCAAGGAAGCTACGAATCACAGTTACAATTGTGGGTCTTGGCCAGTCTTCCACAACTTTTGTTTTTGCAGGATCAACAGTTATCCCATCTTTAGAAACAATGTGACCAAGGAAAGAAATTTGTTGCAACCAAAACTCACACTTACTGAATTTCCCATAAAATTTCTTTTCTTTTAAGGTTTGCAAGATAACCCTTAAATGTATTTCATGCTCCTCTTTACTTTTAGAAAACACCAAAATATCATCAATCAAAACCACCACAAACTTATCCAAGAACTCATGGAAAATTATATTCATTAAGTCCATGAATACAGAAGGTGCATTGGTTATCCCAAAAGGAATTACTACAAATTCATAATGTCCATATCTTGTATAGAACGCGGTCTTTGGAATATCTACCTCCTTTACCTTCAGCTGATGGTACCCCAATCACAGGCCAATATTTGAAAAAAACTGAGCTCCCTGGAGCTGATTAAACAAATAAACGATATGAGGCAAAGGATATTTGTTCTTAACAGTGATATTATTCAAGGCTCTATAATCAATGCAAAGTCTCATAGAACCATCTTTCTTCTTAACAAATAAAACAGGAGCACCCCAAGGTGATGTGCTAGGTTGAATGAAACCTTTCTCTAATAAATCTTGCAATTGCTCCTTCAACTCTAAAAGTTCAATTTGAGCCATTCGATAAGGGGGTTTTGAAATTGGCATAGCATCAGGAACTAAGTCAACAGTAAATTCAACTTCTCGATCTGGTATTATTCCAGGCAACTCATCAGGAAAAACATCAGGATACTCATTTACCACTAGCACATCATTAATCTGAACAGTTCCTTTTTTTCAACGATGTGTGCAAGGTAACATTCATTTCCATCTATTACAAGTATCTTGGCCTCTTGATAAGTTATCAACAGTAAGGATTCATTCTTGTACACAAACTGAAAGTATTTCTGAAAAAAATCTTCTTTAGCTCTACAGTCAATCTTAGCATGGTAAATAGAGAGCCAATCCATAGCCATGATAACATCAAACTCTACTAGAGGTAAAACAATAAGGTTTGCAAGTAGGTTCTTTCCACAGATAAGGATAGGAAGATTATTATAAATTCTTTTTGCCTCAACATTTCCCCCAGGTGTTTTTACCACATGTTCAGGAGTCATTTCTTGTGATGGTATTCCCATTTTACTAGAAAAGTATTCTGAGATGAAAGAATGTGTAGACCCCGAATCAAACAACACACTGGAATAATCTGAAAAAACAAAAAAAGTACCTGATACAACTTCATTTGATGGCCTGACGTTTGCTGATGTAGTTGAAAAGGATTTCACCACCCCTTTTGCTTATAGTCTAACTGATTCCCATCACTCAATCTCTTTTTCGGACACTCGTTTGCATAGTGACCCATCTCATTGCACTTATAACATTTCACTAACTGTATATAAAATTTGTTCTTACCATCACCCAGATCTTTTTCAGTGAAATCACGAGGCTTATGTCCCATCTTACCACATCGGTAGCACTTTCCTGAATTCAGAAGACATTCCCCAGCATGCATTTTTCCACATTTATCACAAACTGGAAACATAGTTTTTTACCATCAGACTTTTTTAAAGAATTCGTACCTTTCTCCTCCCACCTTGGTCTCTTCTTCTACTGGTTGTTATAGAAAACTTGGTCATTGGAAAACTCCATTTCCACCTTCTCAGCACATCGAAAAAGCTTTTCATAAATTTTAAACTCACGAGAAGGTAATTCCCTTCGATATTTTGGCTTTAATCTTGAGTAAATCGATTGATTTTACTATCAAGGTCTCGGATAAAATTTGGAGCATATGTTGTCAATCGAGTGAACCTTTCTTCATAGGTAGCCACTAAGTCTTCCTCTTTCCTCAACTCCAAGAATTTCTTTTCCATCCTAAGTCGAACAGCCTTAGGAAAATACTTCTCATGAAACATACCTTTGAATTCATCCCAGTTGAGAACATCAATCTCATCAGCATCCCTGATATTTTTAACCATCGACCACCACTGATCTGCCTCACCCTCCAAAAGGTAAATAGAAAGACAAACCTTTTGATTGTCTGAACACCCCATGACATCGAAAATCTTCTCTAGTGCTTTAGTCCACCCTTCAGCTAACAGAGGGTCGGATGACCCTCTGAATGATGGGGGATGTTGCCTCATCAAATGTCCCACCACTGACATGTTCCTCTGTGGTTGATCTATCTGATCTCGTGCATGGATACCACCAACATTTATAGCCTGAGTCAACAGTGCCATCACTGCAAAAAACTGTTCAATTCCAATTCCGACCATCTAAAGATGCTGATTCGGAAAGTTATTTCCTTCTGTATGCCTTCCTAGCACTACTTCCCTGTTTCCTCTATGGAAAACCATTCTGAACAAACATGTCTTAGATGAAGCAACATGGTAATCTTCAAATACTATATCACTTCAATTTTACCATAAAAAAAATATTTTTGGATAATCATTTAATAGAATTATGACTCATAAAGTTATCTAAACCGACCTCTGATACCAACTATAAGGCCCCAGCCTTAAACCTTACTTAATCTTGAGTTATTACAAGATTACACATTGAGGATCTTTTCGGGTTTAGAGTTTTAGAGAATTAGATCATAAAACTTGCATTACATTCCACATATAAACAAAGTGGTTACATAAAGATAATATTCTTCTTTCCCATCAATGCCAACTTATTTAAAATAAAAAATGGATTCTTTCATGACACTTCCTTGACACTATCATCATATCATGTACCTTTCCCTTGACCTGTGAAAAACATTTCAAAAAAACTTGGGATGAGCATAAAAAGCTCAGTAAGGGATACAAAAATATATGGAATGGAAACATGGGTACATATATATATAAGAATGAGATCATACTTTACCCATAAAACATAAGCACTTTAACATACCTCATCAAATCATGAATAAATCATAGAAATCATAAGACATAAAGGTAACTTGAGGCATTCATAACATTCTTACGTAGGGAGTAACCCTCTTGGTTACGTTTGGAATACCCATCATATTATATTCCCTAAATCTCTTTGTAGAAACCTTAACGTTTCACTCCTTCGCGTTACCCAATGCATTGGAGAGCTATATCAGGCTCACCCGCCCTGAGTTTATCGCGCAACCACCCATCTTCATAATAATTCCCAAGAACCTCAACATAATTGTATCACATAAAACATGCATAAAGTAAACATAACATTTCCACCTTTCAATAACAAGATATCAATACAACACATTGATATAAAAACATTATGAAAACCATTTCCAATACCAAAATAAAAGAAAAGTAAAACATGGTATTTATTCTTCTTTTAAAAAGAAGGTATGGCTTGTAGAGGAAGCTGAAACTCAAATAATGGTCACGACGGCGGAGAAGTCGTTGTCGCCGCATACGTACGACAAAAAAATCCCTTTTTTTGTTTTGTAAAACGCTTCGTATAAAAAAGATTCATTTTGGATAAACGTAAAAGTCAAAGGGGTTTATACATCGTATAAAAGAAAGTTGTGTATAAAATAAAATATGCCTCAATGAAAGGAGATTGATACGAAGTCCCATACCTCAGGTCCGACTTGACTCGATCGTTCATTAATGTCCTGAATAATAAACATGAGTTAATTTCTACTTGATTAAGAACCTTTTTCAAGTTAATTATTCCTTTTATATCACTTATTACCATGTCATGAACACTATGTAATTATTTAAGTTAATAACGGTCATTTTAACGATCATTGGTACTAGAGTCAAAAATAAGCCCTTTATAATTACAAGTTGTTCATGTACCCATTATATCCAGAATGGTATTCATGATGTAGATATCATATATATCATATATATCCAGTACATTCATGCATTTATAATATTACATAATCATTTAGAGGTAAGAAATGAAATGCACCGTTCATGGAGACGGTAAGCCGTACGTACGCATGAACGCTTCTTTCATTTCTATTTCGTATTTTATAGAATGGGATCATAATGATATAACGGTATATTATAATTCCAGTATAATATCATATATAATATCATAGTTCCATCCTTTATACGTCCCACATATGGTATTTAACGAATCAAATCACTTTGAGGGGACGGTAGTCCGCACTTCCTTAAATGAAGATATCGCGTTTACCCATGAAGGAAACCATAAAGGTATGACCAAAATAAAAAATACAGAATCTTAAGGAAAACATAAACATATTATATATCATATATAAATATAGTGTCATATTAATGGCCACCTTTGAAGGTGTTACAAGAATGTTGAACTATCATCGTTTCGGGAGGCATAAATTCACTATCCACGGAAACAGTATGTTCTTTAACCATTAGTTGTAGGTGTGTGTAAGTGTATCTCGAATCCTTCTTATAAAAACATCGAAGTATATTGAAGATACTGGATTTGTTACAAAATAAATGAATAAAAAGAGTTTAGGGGGTTGGAGAAGCAAAATAAAACAAAAAGGACTCAAGTGAATACATTACCTTAAAATCGGGCAACTCCCTTTGGTTTGAGCTCAAAGGCTTCCTGGGTAAGACTTCTGCCAAATGTGAGGCTTCAAGGATTAAGATAGGGAAGTGGAGAGACAAAATGGGAAGGGGTTGGCCGAGCCAAAGGCTTTGGGAGTGTGGGTAAGGAGGTAAAGGTGGGGGTATTTTATAAGAGGAGAGGAGGGGCACTCATGCAAAGTAAAGAAGTGTTACATTATTTTAAAATGATTTTCGGATTCAAAAGGTCCCACATTGAAATAAATCGAGGGTAAGGTGATAAGGGTTTTAAATCCACCCATCTAATAGGTTTTTGACATGTGTAGGTCTTAGATATTACATTATCATTCCATTTTATTTAAATCATTAAATAATGAGGTCATCGCTGCATCATCATGATGACATAAATAATTTACTTTATTTAAAGTCTAAAAATTATAAAAGAAATACTATGATGTAGGAAATCCTTTTAGATTTCCAATTAATATTTATAGTCAAAAATATGACTTCTATAACCCCATTTAAAAAAAATTCATAAAACACATTATCTTTGTGTCATTTTTACTTTTTCATTAAATAAAAAGTTATTTATGTCATTTCACAACCAAAGTGGCTCCATCGGGTCCCCAAGTTGACCCATGGATTGTCTTGGTCGGCCATGACACATCCAATGAGGGTAGGACATGTGTCAAACTCATCTCACACTATTAAAACATTATTTTTAACTTAAACTACACTAATTACCACTAATCGCGATTAAGGACATAAAAGTTACTATTCACCAAAAAATTATTTTAATCTCATTGAACCACATTTTACTTATTAATGAAAACCATGTATGTCGGATTTTTTAAATTCAAAACATAGAGGTGGTAAAATTTCATTTAAACGAAAAATCAGTTTCTATAACTACCACTTAGTGGTTTCACTATTCATCAAAAATTGAAGTTTTTCAGAAAGATACCAAAACTTCACCCTAAGCTATATTTGATATTCTGAATTCAAAAATGAAGTCTATTTTAAAAAATTCAAATAATATAAGTTACATTAATTAATTTAATAATTAATTCCCGCTGTCATGACAAATAGCGTGTTTTTATGAAACAATAAGTATCAAAAGATTGACACCAGTTTAAGTCCAATTTCAAAGTGAAATTGATTCCAATGACCACTATTGGAATAAATGGTAAAAATATATTCTAATTTCACTTTAAAACCAATTCAAAAGATAATCTAATCATACAAATACATTAGATTAAAAAGCTGTTTTGATGTAAAATGCAGTATTTTTCACTATTCATGAAAAAATGAACATTGTCAAAAAAATACAAAAAATTCACACAGAGTAAATTTTGATGTCCCAATCATAAAGAATAAGCTTATTTTGACAAACATAGCTTATAAAATTGTCAAAAGATAGATTTACAAATGGTTTGCCATCAAAAGGCAGTAAAACAATCTTTTAAAAATATTAGTGTTTTTCATGCTTAAGATTGGATTAATTTCATTTTAAGGCTCTAAAACACTATCTAATTCATTAATTGACATAGATAAAAATATCTTTTATTCATTACTTACTTGGGATGTTACAAGAACCAATCCATGCATCAAGATATAGTCCCACATGGCCTTAGGTCCACCAACAACTGCAACAACAGAGGATCCCAACTCCATCCATATAACCCCATAAGCATCAAGAAGAACAATCACACATACCGTGAAGAAAGAGAAAGGTAGTTTACAGATTCAAGCACATCATTCATTAAGATCCCCCATTCTGTTTGGTTAACCCGGGTGATCACACGGAGTATGTTGTTCATTATACATCTATTTAATCAGCTAAGTTTTTGTGATTAACCAAAATCCCACGTTACAACCAATCTATCATCATAGAAGATAGGGGTTCGTTAGTGCCAATGAATGACCAACAATAGTCGTGATTTTCAGTGTCCATAAGCCCATACAATTCACACCACATAATCAAGAATCAAAATTACATCATAAACATCGATCACACCCCCTTCATTCTTTAAAAGTATTTGTATTATCTTAGTTAATGTTTGGTTTCATCCTTCCCTACAGAAACAATATCATACCCACCCCGCATGATACATAATAAAAAGAGACGAAGGAAAACCTTACCTGGATGATCAACGATCAAAGTTTCTCCACCCTGCACCAAGATCAGCGGATGTGAGACTTGTAGGGGAAGAGATCCATGGACTCCAATAATGAATAGGAGGGACTCCATAATGGGCTCATAACTTGTATCAGGAAGGGGGGACTTCAACACACCAAAAAGAGGAAATGATACCAGCCATGAAGAAGAAGAAAAAATGGAATTCCCATGTGATAAAATCTGAGATCATGGAGTTACTATATATGAAATTTTGAATGAATTTATAGACAGATCATGGTTTCGCCACACGGTTGGGTAGTTATGCATGGTAGAATTAATTTTTATTTAACAATTCTCATTGGATAGGTGGCCATAACAGCTGCACATTTAAATGGTTTCCTTTAAATTGCGCAAAAAGGGTAGAACTGGAAATTATGGGGAAAGGGTTTAACACAGAGGAAAATTAACACGTTTTGGCATGTTTTGGGTCCCCCAGACCTTGGGGTATTTTAGATAATATTTATGGGCATTAAATGGATTTGAATTGGGGTATTAACTCATTCTATTACGTCAAAAGTTATGTCATGGGTGAAAATTTTTGGAAACTGTAAATAAAGGACAAAGAAATCTTGGTGAGGAAATGATGCCACCATCACGGTGTCACCCTCACGGTGCCACCATAAGCTGTGCCACCGTTTCTTGGGGAGAATATGACTGGTGCCACTGTTTTGCTGGAACCGTTTGATGAAACCGAGTTTTTTTGGAAAAGGATAGGGCCTGAAGGGCCTGGGATATAAAAAAACAATAAATATGATCATTCCATAATGATCATTGAAAAATGGAACATTACTCATGCATACGTATGACCTACCGTCTCCATGAAGGTAACGTTGGATCATTTTTCCATAACATATTTCATGTTTGATTTTAAAAGTATAATTTATTTATAAGGTTAATAAATATTTCATATTTATTATCTTGGATAAGATTAAATAATGACCTCATTTACATTAGTCGACCTGTCAAATATAGTTCTGAGACATCCGCAGAATGTGGTCAAAATAACAAACTTAAACATTATGGATTAAGTAATTGTAAATAACCTGTTTATAAATGAACTAAAAATAATAATAAACATATTAATGGTTCTGAATCATGTAAATAAATAACATACCTTTATTATTATATAATATATATGATAATCATGACAAGTCAAACATAAGGTATTTCTTAACTAAATTTATATTCATTAGGTTAAACATCAAATTCATTGGTTATGTTATGACATGATTATTTTTAAATTTTCCTTCTGTGTATTTAAAATTTTCACACATAATTATTTCACTTATTTAATCTCACTCCCATGATATGGTATTTATAAGGGATTTTCAACTCACTATATACATCTGAGAGACAAATGTCATATTCAAAACTTACATATATTGATTGGTGTATCTACAACCACATTGGATATATTATATAATGAGTTATTTAATCTTAAATGAATTTAAATAATTCATTTTATTATTATTACATTTGGGGTTCTTGATTCATATTTTTCCATGGTTATAAGGGGTTTCTTCTCAATTTACATTAAATTTAGAATTATTTGTTATTAAGCACCTAATTACTTTTTTGTGTCTTATATACTTTTCCATGACATGTTTTGTATTGAAATTAAATTATTTCAAGATATTTAAAATTTAAATTCATGTTATTATTTCATATATCTCATGGTTCAAAAGTTACACATGTATTTACAGTTTTTCTCATATCACTTTTATTTTTATCAGATACATACATTATTAACCACTTATTTTTGTTGTCTGGTGTATATATTTTTAAATAAATTATTTAATGATTATTATAGATGAATTAATTTGGATTTAAATATACATTTTATGATCTATCGTTCATGATATTTTAGATTCAAATTATCCGAAGTTGTAAATTATTTTTTTCATAATTTTTCTTCTTCGAGATATTTGTTATGTTGTACATTTATCATAATTTCTACGTTTTATATACATATAATCAGAATGGGTATATAATTAATATCATTATTCTAATGATATTATAAGTTTCATTTAATGATATTATTTTTTTAGCCTTATGTATCAAATTCTCCATGGTGGTATGGGGCTCTTTGTAATGATTGAAGACTATTTTTCTCATGAATGTTTTTATGGTCCTTTTCAGGAAATTACCATTAATTAACTTCAATAACACTTTTTGTTAATTATTATACAATGGGAATATTATTTAATAATTACATACCCATTTATATCATTGAATAGAGTAATAGGTGTTCAAATAGTGTTTTATTAAACACATTCATTTTACATGGGTTTGTCAGGTTTGAAAAATATTTGTCATGGAACCAAATTATTTTCCATATGATAATAATTTTTTCATGAAATTGACATTAAACCCATTTATTTTCCATGGGTTTAATAATTTATTAATTAATAATGATAATTTCAAAGTTTTTTATTTAATTTGTCTTTCATGTTTATCAAACACGATGGGGGACCCAGAGAGCATTGGGTGAGCCCATTAAATCTTACATTATGGGGTGGCCCAAGTAACATTAGGTGATCCCATTAAAGCTATGTAATTAATTGGGTAGTGATAATGTTGGTAGTTGGCCATATTTTTATTCCAATTGAACTGGTTTTGAATTGATTTTATGAAAGTGATTCTTCAACATACCAAAATGATTTTTAATTTCTTGTTATTAGTTTATAATGTTTATCATGATCAATATTGATATAACATGGATAATGATATTGATTCTGATATTTTTTACCTTTTATAAATTTTCATATTTGGTGATTAAAGAATTGATTTATAGGATTTCCTTTATGATTCACTCATTCACATTAATTATCCAATAATACCCTTACATACTCTTATTCTCACTGATGACATTAAAATGATAATACTTATGTTTTACCCTACTAATAATATGAGCTAATGCTTCATATGTTTTATTTTTCTAATGGTTTTAAATAAGGATATTGAAAGATTTATGTATAGAAGGGATTTTAGGCGGATTCTGATAGTTTCATAATATGAAAAACAAATGATGGGTTATGAATGAGAAATTATCATTTTGAGTCCTTTGTATTATTTATGTATTAGTTTTTCCTCATTATCTAAAACTCTAAACCTAATATTTCCTCCATAATGTAAGTGATCAAGTTTTTCATTGTGATATTATACGGTTTTTATGTGAATTTTTTTCCACAATTATAGGCATCATAGACATAAATTTAATGTTATGGATTTAAGAATAGGATCTGGGAGTGAAGATCCTAGGATATTATATTTTTTCTGAAAATGTATAATGGATGAAAAATATTGAAATTTTGGGTTATAAAAATCAATTTTTAATAAGTGAATATTTTTAATGTATTAATGTATATTTATAAATTAATTATAAAATTATTTATTATATTTTGGATTGACAAAAAAAATTTCAATATAGATTGAGTGGGTATTTAAAAGAGTTTTGTTTTTTAAATTTCATTGATATTTAAAATTTTGAGTTTTATGTGTTGAAAAGACTGAGTGGGAGAATTTTTTTTAGATGAATGTAGTGTATCCCCTTGGTGGTGTTCATGTATGATATTATTAAATTATTTGTAGTTGGAATGTCATTTTGGTTGAGGGTTTTCCTTTTTCTAGAGTTTTAATTTATTAGACCATGTTTTCTCCTCGATACATCATGTATGCCTCCCATAAAATACTAATTCATTTTAATGTTTTGGAGTATTATTTATTGGGTTATTATTAATGGGTTTGTGGGTTCATCTTTTTATTTATTTGTTTGTTGGGGATTGTGGTGATTTTAGGTTTTCTAAAGTCTCATGATAGTCATTGGATCCTTCAGAGTATTGAGTTAAGTTATGGTTAGTGAGGTAGATTTCAATTCCTTAAGAATTAGGAATTCCAAGTGTATGTACTTTTGGTTACCTGGATGGATGTAATAACCTTTATGTTTATCCACTAACATGTATATTTTGACTATTTTTGGATAATGTGGTGGGTATCCCAAGAATGAGGTCATATGTTTCCATTTCATTATCCTTCAAACCAGTGGTTGAACTTGTGTTGTTGCGGTTGAATATAAATTGGTTTATGGCTAATTATAATTATGATCCTTTTTATAGGTTTTGGGATAAATATTTTTTAATTTTAGGAGTATTATATTTTTTGGTTTGACTATTTTGAATATATAGTCATGGATTCTAAAATTCTTTTTACAATTTCCCCATTCTTCGGCCTGTCGATGTATAGTTGTGTGTTTATAGGTTGAGTAACAACCCCAAATATATTAACATGAAGACAATGCCTAATTTATTACACTAGTATAAGATGAATCCTATTTTGTAGTCTTTAGGAACCAAATATAGTCTTGTTTCACAAATTACATTGGAAATTTAAATTACATATAATAAAAAACTATTTCATCCTTGATGTTATTCGTTAGATCCTTATTCATATACATAGGAAAATAAAACAAATAACAACTTATCTCAAATATTGTGTAAGAGTTAAATAAAATAGAATTTACCATGAGTAAATAAGTTATAATTAATAGGGAATGTAAATAATAGATAATATTGGAAATTTATTCAATAACTCAAGAATAAAATACATCCCAAGATAATATCAATGCTGGAAAATCATGGATATTAATAATTGAATTCTCATTGAAGGAAATTCAAAATTTTAGATATTATTATCTTATACACCATGATATATATACCATTAATCCCTTGTTCCAAGATATATTAAACCGTTTGAGGGTATACATTAGAAACCAAGTTAATTTGGCATACTAATTTGCCTCATGATACCTATTCGTACTTCTTTAGAAAATATAATTTCATGCCTCTTGAGACACTAAATGTCTAATGTGATCCTCATATATTGAATTATCCATTCATTTTATAAATTATATTCCTTTTAAACTAATATCTATATTAGATAGTGAATAAATATTTATCATGGTACTAAATAGGTAATATAATAAAATTCATTAAAAAAAACTACATAAAAATGAAATATGGTTTAAGAAGTAATCATATCCATGAAGTATAATGAATAATGAAATATGATTAAAATAATTTAAACATTTCAATATAAAATATGGCCTCTAATTTATCATAAATATAGGGATTAAAATAATTTCATGTATTTTGGATAATAAAATAAAATGGATGAAAATAAGTTTTATCAAATGTGAATTCTTTGTAAAACAATTAAAATATTTATTAGGAATCATAAAGTATAAAAACATTAAAGAAGATGGAGAATCCATCAACTCCATATATGTTAAAAAATAGTTTTTTATTTTTTCTAATAAATATTCAAAATGAACTTTTTGGAAAACATTAGAATGAATATGATAAAACACTTTAAAAATTCAATGATAACAAAAAAATTAATTTTAGGGAATAAGAAGTTCATTTGTAAAATAATCTCAAAAAATGATTACATGTGTGGAAATATTTCTGATCAAATTAATAAATAATATCAAATTTTATTTTAGACCATTATTTTATTTATTTAAAAGAAAAAAATAATAATGTTTGGAAGAAAATATGGAAACACAATAAAAGATTAAAATTATATTGAGATTTAAGTAAACATGAATAATTAATTATTACTGTAAATACATCAAAGGAACAATATATATACCACATAAAAATAAATAGAGGTGTAATACCAAATATCTCTCAATGGAGTGGAAATTGAGATGAAGTCCTTTACATATGTCATACCATTAAAATAAGAATTAGTCAATATAGATATTATTTATAAGAAAATTTAATCAACACATGATGTGTGGAAATACAACATAAAATAACCAATGGACATTATATAAAATCTTGACATTGTATAATCGATGATGAATTGATATAACCCAATGAAAATAAAATCTATTAAGAAACTCATAACCTCACGTTCGACATGTCTCATAAGTTCTTTTAACAATTTGTATTATAAATTTATATTTATTAAACATATAAAAATGAAAATTATACATATATAAAAAATATTATATGATTTTTTTATAACATTTCATCACTAATTTGTTGATAATATTTGATTATTATCATTATTTTAGTTATTAACTACTTTTTTCATGTATGTTTTGATTCATAAGTATTGGTTATTGAATCCGTGTTAAGGTTAATTTATCTCAATAATTTTATTCAAGATGTAAATATCATATATATTCAATATATATATTTATCCATTGATAAAATATGGATTTATAAAAAATGAACTTCACCATTTTTAGAGGTTATAGGTTGTATGTATGTATTAACATTATTTTAAAATTTCAATGGATTAATGTATGGAATAGAAAATAATAAAGAAATCCAATATAAATTTTATATTATATATATAATGTGTATTAATAAAATAAATACTTAATAACATCCACTTAAATCGTAAATTTAAAACAATTCACAACCCTTCATGGAGGTGGTAGTCAACACGTACACATGAAAGGTCTTATCATTTCTCATTGGATTGGAAGGTAAGAAGGTAGATATGATATTATAATTTTAAAATAATTTTTATTTCATATATATCATAAAAATTAATTATTACCAATATATAACCATCAACATAATGTATTAATGATAAATAAATTGCACTCTTATGTGGAGATGGTAAGTCGTATATAGACACGAGTGACATTTTTTCATTATATATGATACCCAAGAGATATAATATTGTATTCCCATAATAAAAATATTTTCTAAATATATTTATGACACTTAAATTATTAATGTATGACTGGTAAAAAACATTAATATGACATATAATCAGAAATAAACTTGAAAGTGTTTGTAAAGGTGATTACCTCTCTTTCAGAAGGATTCCTTTATAAATAATTTTATGGGATGAAGGTTTGGTTTCTTCGATGGGACATGACATATAAAACGTCTATGTTTATTTTTTAAGAAAATATGATATGTTTTTTGAGATATATGGTGATATTTTTTGTGAATAATTGAGGGAAAATGATGTCCTTTTATAATAGAGGGAAAGGACGCAATAGGAATTTCAAAAAATATTAAAATATAATTATGTCATTCTCCTGAAAAATGATTCCAAGTGGCCTTTGGTTAAATAATAAATGGTTAATGAAAAAATATCCTCATCAAATGAAATTTATACTAGTTTATGGGTTATTTTAATCCTTATATTTTGGATTAACCCCTAGTTATCCAATTTTAATTTCCGCCACATTAACAAAATTTTAATCATAAAGGGTTATAATTTTACTTATATTGTAAGGATTAGCCCAGAAATGGAAAATTTATGGAATATTGAATATAATTTATCCTATTTTTCATAATTCATTATTTTTAGGAATTTTAAATAAATTAATAAAATATTAATTTTATAAAATACAAATAATTTCATTTTTGAAACTATTCATTTAACTTGACCTTAATGTCATTAAAGAAAATATTTAATTCAAATAAATACATTAAGAAAATATAATATTATATATATATATATATATATATATATATATATATTTTGGGACATGTTAAATCAATAAAATGTTTTAATATTAATATTTTTAAAAACAAGTATTTGATTTCCCAATTTTTTTAATAAATATTTTGTCTTCAAAATGTAAGAGTTTAAGTCAATTATTGAATAATTAAAAATAAAAAATAAATTACCATGAAAAAAATTTATTAGTAAATCAAATTTCTTTTTATAACTATACCTATGTTGTATTTATCCCTGCCTCAAAATAAATTTTATAATAAAATAATAAAAGTTAAATTTTTTCTTTATCAATCACTTAAAAATTTAATTTGTCAAAAACAAGGGAAATATGGCACCATGTTACCATATTTTAGAATAATTGATGTACATTGATGTACTAAAAATATCTAATAGGATAATTCTATGTTTTAGGATTATTTTTACTCCTTATAATATAATATTCAACAATAATTACTTAATTTGCCTTCACTATGGTGACAATTACTTATTATGGATACTTTTCATGATGACAAAAAATAAAATGATCATATATAGAAACATTTTACCATATGGTAATAAATATAGAATCCATTTTTCAAGCTTAATTGTCCATATGTGGTATGAATTATTTTATCATAAAAAATCAATGTATAATGAAAAATAGTTTTAAATTAAAATACCTTTTTAAGTATAAAATTTAATTAATATAAAATTCAATGATAAAATTTATTCCAATGAACTAAATTGTATTGTTAAAAATTTTATAGATCTAATTTTACTCTAAAACTATTTTAAAATATAATTTATCTTCATAAAATATCAAAAAGTATAATTTTCAATAAAAATCATAATTTTTTCACAATTCACCAAAAAATATATCTTTTCCAAAAAAAATTTAAAACATCAGACTAATCTAATTTTGATTTGATGACTAAAAAATTATATTTTTTTATTAAATTAAATTTCAAAAATGTCTTCAAATTAATTATAATATTCTCTCATAAAAATAACTAAATACCAATTTTTAGAAAACATATTTTTTAAGAATAAAATGACTTCAGTAAAAAAGTTGCTTTTATTTTCATGGAATTAATAAATATTTTTTTATTAGGTCCTTGATATATATTTCATAATTTATTTACTCTTATTCATACGCTCTAATATGAAAACTGCATTATAAGTGTCATATTTAAATAATAATATTTTATAGTTTGTTCAATCATAGTGTTGTTTGTTGTATGTGCTAGTGAATATTGTTTTCTTTTAAAATATTATGGGGTTACATTCTACCCCATTAAATTAATTTCTCCCGTTATTTTTATCTCTGTAATAAAAGTATCAACTGTTATTTTTCAAACACTAACGACATACATAGGTATAATAAATATTATTTTTAAAATGTAATGTTAGAAGCATAAGGGTTTCAGGAAATATCATATATATATATGGTTTTTTTAATAATGATAAAATTTATGAGATGTTAAAATATAGACGTATATGATAATAATAATTACCAAGGACTAGTATATAGTGGTAGAGAACATCATCAAGATAATGTTAATGACCAAAAAATCATATATTGGTGAGGGGTAAAATAGACGTCGATCCATCTGGACAGAAGGTAAAATGGTAAGAATACTAATTTAATATACTCTTACTAAATTTGAGAGATTCCATTAATATAAATATTGAGGTAATGTAAAAATGAACTTACTTGATTTCTTTTCATTTCCTAATTACCATTTCTTTATGTGGTTGTCCTTTGATAAATTTCACTTCATCTCTTATTCTTACAAATGAATAATTTAGTTGATTTTTTTCATTCTAGAGGCACAAAATATAACTTTAATAGTACATAGATTCAATTAATGGAAGAAAATTCTTTCTATCTAAATATTTATTAAGACAAAAGTTGTTGAAACAAGGAATTAAATATAGATAAATATGATACATTAGTCAATAAAATCTCAACAATAACATGGATTATTCTACATGATCTATTTCTTAAATAGTTATCCATAATACAAATTTGTCCAAAAAAATTGAAAACCCAAAGAACATTAATTATTTGATAAAAAAAATTCAAGATATATCAAAAAGTAACTCATAATGTAACATAATAGACATTTTAATACATTGATCGTTTATTGTATTAAAACATAATAATAACAATAATCACTATAAAACCTTAATGATTACAAAACTTCGTCAAAAAATTAAATCAATTATTATTTTGTCTATTCCATAGTTAGTGAATATAGTAAATTCTATCATAAATTCCTTTTTTATCAAATTAGTAACCATTTTCAATTTAAACAATAATATCTCATTTAATTAAATAGTGACAGTCTTCTCTTAACACCATTATAGAAATGTTAAATCAACATAAAGAAAATATCAAGGAATATATTTCAAATAGTCATATATTCCACAAAAATATCACTTTACCACCAAATCAATTTTCATGGTTATCGGTACCATTCAACATATACCATTAAATACTAAAGTAGAAAACTATTGGTGTATAATACATATATTCATCCTGAATATAATGAGAACAATAACACTAATATAAAAAATATACAACTAAATCCATGAATCAAAATACATTAAAACTTAAGTCATTACACATTGGCAATAGTAATAGCATATTATAGACCTTTACCCATTGGATTATTCTATTATATAATCCCTTGATTCTTGGGATGTTGGTCCAATTAATTCCACACATCATTAGAGTTAGATAACTAGATATTAATCGATTCATTACTTTCGTTTAATTTATGTTACTTATGACCTCTTTCTCCAAACATGAAAAAATAATAATTTTCCATTAATCAAGTACCTAGGTGTTTTATTACACTATTTTCACATCTGTTATGTTCTTCCATACCCTTATTTTCATTCAACGCATTTTAATTTTCATTTTTATTACTCATCCTCTTTTTATCTTAATTTCCATTTTAAATATTTCACATAGTTATTTATATCTCTTTCATGATTACACACGATATTATATTATCATATCATGAAAACTATTGAGAGTCTAGTGACCTTTGAAGGACTAAATTAATCCCATCAAATAAATAGTTAATCTTATATATCATTTTATGTATGTATTCCATAGGATGCCCTGATAAATATATAATATTATCCTCATACTAGGAAACTTTTTCATCATTATTCATTATTAGTCTGCGGAATTTCATTTCTATATCATCTCATTTCATGCAAGGAATGTATGTATCAAATCATATGACTTTAAAATGTAATTTTTCTATGATATCTATTGCCTCAACCACATCAGTGTTATTAATCAATAACCACGATTGATCAGTATCCCAATAAAAATAATAAAAATCCAAAATAAAAATTTCACATTCATAACTTGTAAATGGTATGAATATTTTTCAAATGGACATAGTTTATTGTTCAGCTACCAATGGATTAGTATTTCTACTAAAATATATAGGCATTTTTCACATGAAGTTATCCAATATAGGGGAGTCACACTATGGAACAACATGATGCTGAATTTGAGCAATGTTATTTGTTATAGGCTATGTTATTTCCCCTATTGAGGCCATGATCTAATAAATTTAAACACAAACTATATTGGTTTTCATAGTTGGGGAATCTATATGTTTTCTATGGGTATTGATACCCTATGTTCCTTTAAAAACCATCTCTAAATAGTGGAATTGATAGAGTTATCTCATAATCCTCAGGGATATTAACCCTTAAAATAAAAAACCATCTATCTCTAGAATTTCTCCAATAATATATGGTATTACCATTATTATAATTTTTTTAAAGTTTATTTAAAATCTATTTCCCAAGGTTACTTCTAGACATTCTTTTATACCAAATGTAACAATTGTTATAAAAGTGGGTTTCCTAGACCAAACTAAACCCTGCATTTTGATTACTATTTCTTGTATACAATGAGATATTCTTGACTTACACTTACCATTATAGTGTATAAATTTCTACATCCACTATTTAATGATAATGTATATAAATTACTTTTAATATCAAAAGGTTATTGTAGATCCTAGAATATAATGAGAACATTGAGATATTATGAATTTAATCTATAATATATGCCCTATTGACTAGACACATCATACTAACAAGACATAGTTGATTTATGACTATCAGTTGGCAGGGGTTCATAAGAGTTGAGGTGTTTCCTCATTAAATTTTCACTTTCTGGTCTATATCAGGTAATATAATGATGATAGACCTGCAAACAGGAACACCACATGTTTTGGGTGTCATTGGTAGTTCCTATCTATTAAATTGTGTATTGGTCTCATGCCATGTGTTCTTTATCAATGTGTTCTATTTTATCTCATAATATGCTGCATGGAAAAAACAATGATAATTAAATCATGGTGACATAGCATGTGTTGGGTTCATCATTGGTGGTATAACATTGGAATAATGGTAATGATAGCATTTGTCACTTATATGTTAATAAAGTGACATCTTCTACCTTCTACCTGGTTGATGAGGATGGTTTTACCATTATAAATCCATGACCATGGTAGTCGAAAGTAAACTCATCAAGTTATATCCTCAAACAATAAATAAAAATGGGCATGACATAAGTGTGTGTCCATCTATATTAAATAACTAAATAAAAAGAGATTATATTACATTGTGTGTGTTTGTAGGTTTGTTTTCATTACTATGATTATATCTTATCTCTCTAGGGGCCTTGTGGGATGGTAGACTTCACTCCTGGTATGTGAAAACTATTCAATTATATAGAGATAATGGATTAGAGGGTTACACATAATAACATATCAAAGAATCATTCATAGTTAGTTGAATAGGTATATAGGGCACGGTGGGCCCCACCATTCAATTTGAGTATTTTAGTGGAAATTTTTTATCACTGATAAATGAATAAATTCATTATTCTATGAGTACATAATAATTGGTTTCAATATCTTATTAAATTTATTTACAAGTATTAATGTAAATAAATGGAAAATATTATACGAACTAATATTTTTCAAGGTTAATTTAATATTTATAGGAAAAAAATTCACAATGATGGATTGATGTTGTCACGTAATATATTTGTTATATTACAAGAATCTGATAAAAATATAAATTATATTTATGAAGTATTACAAGAGTCATAATATATCATTTATAGATTATATAGCTAGGAATAAATATTTTGAGGGTCGAGGAGATTTTTTCAATTAATTTCATACCTCATGGTATATATATGAGGAGAGAGTCTTTGGAATTACGATTATTCATTTGGATTTATAAAGATATTATATCTCATATCCTTATTTCAAGGGAGATAATTTTCAATCCATGTGATCAGATTGAAATCTCCCTCTCACAGCATATGATTGTCGATGCGATGTCATAGGGATATCAAAGGTGTTATTTGATCTCTGCACTTGCTCTTAGAATTTGATGATCAGTGCTCCCATATATTTTCTAAGAATGTGTGGATGATATAGAGGAATTTCTCATTGGGTTAATCAAGTAGTGATCATTAGTGATGAACGAATGATGAACACATTAATTCATATCAAACCACGTATTTTTTAAAAAAATTTCTTAAAATAACTCATCCATGGTTCATGGGTTTTAACTGGGGTATTTCTTCATTAGTGATGATGCAGTTACATTGATTTGAAGGAAATATTTTTACACCCCATCCCACAATTAAATTTTCATTAATTTTTTAACAGGACGTCATTTTAGCCCCAAAAACTCAAAAATCCCTTCATTACAACCCTAGATGACTAGTATTTGACAATCCCATATTTTTTAATATGGATCAAAATTCTTTTTTCAGATATAATTATAAATTCGAAGTCACCCTGATTTATCTCTCATGCAAGGGGTTTTCCTCTATGGCTGTTCCGAATGGGTGAAAACTAGTGTTTATAAAGAAGCTCTAGCATAAGGAAGGACTAGACATTTGCAGGTGGTGCATGTCTTGAGGCCTCCACTGGTTGGGTGTTTTTTGAATTTCAAATTTAGCCTTTGAATCATGTAATTTCAGACTCCAGATTGATTTTTGTGGCTTCCACTTATCCGTAAAGTGGATCCTTAGAAAATAAAAAATAGAAATATTATATATAATTATAAAGAACACGCACATATATATATATTTATATGTTAATGTTAATCTAAATTTAGTATGCGCATGAATTTTTCTATAAACCTATACCCCAGCCAGATTATAGCAATCAAAATATAAAATTCTACCTGACATGAATTATATGTATTTCCTGAAATAATATAATTATATTAATCTCTCTATGTAGTTTATTAAGGTAGGCATTAGAAAAATTAACATTAAATAAAAGTCAAATATTATTGGGATGGGAGGCCCACTGTGGGAAAAAATCAAATTCAAAATAAAACCCCTTCTTTATTGAATGTTGGGAAGAGATTCATTAATAACAAAATGAAACAAATAAAATATAAAAATGGAGTAAGTAAAAAAATATGGGTCATCATGAACCACCCCTCCTTATTCCCTATCTGGTTACCCTGTGACCTGGACCTACTCCACAGTGGTGACGCACCCCTCCTCTCCCAGTTGGGCCTCTAGACAACCTGGCGTCTTGCCACTGCACAGCTACCCCATTGACATGCCTAAGTCACTTTCCATAGAGCTGGGCCATCCTCTGTGAGCTCCACCTACAAGAAAGAAACCTCTGACACCCCGTGGGTAGGTATTCATCTACTAGATTCCAAATAGTAGTGTGTGACCTCTTGGTGAGTAGACTATGTTGAAACATGACAGGTGGGTTCTGCCAACCCGAAACAGGTCTAGACACATCCGGACCAATCCATGATTCATTGGGACAAGTTTTTATTGAACAATAAGGGTTTTCACCAGCTCCTAAAATATTTAAAATTGGATTAATTATGTATGATATATAAATATATATTTTATTATATGATATATTTTTAAATATATATTTTATTTAAAAAAATATGTTTATATTTAAAAATATTTTACAATTCGAAATATAATTAAATTAATTGATGGAACTGAATGGAAAAAAAATTTAATTTCAAATAAATGTAAAAATTTTAATTCATTTAAATCTCCCCTGAAAATATTTTATTGCAAGTTTAATTTTATTTATGCATAAAATTCATATATAAGAGTTTAATTTGTATTGACATATCATTATTGGAAGACTTCTCAATGCATGTCTGGTGTTTATTTATTTATTTTATTATTTCAATGCATGTTTGTAATAATTATTTTAATAAATGATGATTTTTGTGTCGTCTTTGCGTCATTGTATATATAAGGGCCCACACACCTAGATAAAAAAATTTATCTTTATTATGCATTCAAGAGACCCCATCTCCATCATGTGAGTATTTATGTATTATGATGGGGATTATTAGGGACATTCTTTTCATCAATATTTGGCGATACACTAGACATGTGTTTTATGCATTATAGGTTTGAGTACTGAAACTCAATTCATAATCAACATGGCTGAAGGAGTTACTTCTTGGGTCATGGATGATACATTATTCCCTTAATAGATCAACTATTAGTATTATATCATGATCTTTCCCTCTTATTTTATTTTTGGATGGATTCTTATTTTTTCTATATGTAGTTCTTCTGTGTTACCTTATAAAATAATAATCATGCATGGACATATAAAATGAACATGTGATGTGATGATTATTTTCTATTTATTATATGATCAGTTGTGAGTGAAATCACCTAAATCATGCTTATATGAGAGAGTAAATTATTTCATTTCATCATGTAATAATTAAACCACCAATTAATTATTATGTCTTAAAAACATTCAATAATATCAATTTGAATAAAACTGGGTTTCTAGGGTTCTCATCTGGAAAAGTTGAAGGTTCCTCTTAGTAGGACGGTGATATTAAAAGAGTGATTGGTTAACTTGTGTAACGTGGGAAGCAAATAAGTAGACAAAATATAGTTTGAAAAACTCTAGTGGCAAGAATTGAGTATGTAAAATTTATTATTTTTGAAGCTGGTAATTCACCCAATCAATCCAGAAGCCACAAGTTAATGCAGTTTTCTAGTCAAACTACTACCTTGAACACTCAGAGTCATGGCGTAGCCATAACATATGGACTATGAGGATAGGATCAAGTATCCTTTCCACTAGAATACTCAAGAGACAAAGTATTATTATTATATTACAAATAGATTCTATACATTGATCAAATAGCCGGATAAGATTAATTATTTAAATAATTGTTACAGTCTATTCAGAATTCAAGATAAAATTACTAATCGATTATTTTTGTTTCTGTAGAAAATGGTAAGTAATATCCCAAGACATACTACAAATATTAATTTTCAAAACGTCAATGTCCTATCCAATATGAATTTCCAATTATTCGTATAGGCTCTTTCATATAATACTATGATCTATTAAATTCAATGTGCTTAAGTTCCTAATTCCTATTAAGCCACATCCAGAAGCAATGATATAAAAATTACTTAGGGGAGACTCATGAATGACGCATATAATGGTTATGTTTAAATGTTGTCATCAACATCTAATGTGACTTGTGGAAACTAAATATTTACATGGATGACATAACATATGGTCGCAGCCCTAAGAATATTTCAAGTAGAAAGTGAAGCACATATATGAATAGGTGAAGATTACATTGGATATTTTTTGTTTGAATGATGGATAATATTATTTGAATTTTTCAATATCTGATAAAATTTTCACCATGTTACATCATTTTAATTTAATATTACAAAATGAAAAGTATATCAAAAATTCTTTTTTAAATTTTAGTTAAGGTTCTCTAAAAAATAAGAATATTAAATAATGTTTAATCTTAATTTCTTATAGATATCAGGTTGAATGTCTTGGTGAAATGGCCAATGTCATGTGGGATATCAAAAAAACGTCACAACATCATTTATATAATGTTTTATTAAATAAAAGGTTATATTCTTAACATATCATGAAATAAGATTAAGGAATTTTAAGAGTAATGAAATGGATCAAAGAAGCAATTAGTCGCTTCATCTTCTGGTATATTCATCACTTGTAAGTGGTGTTTCTATTTTAATATTAGTGTATTGAATATAATATGCTTATCACATATGTGTATTTAAATAATATAACTACATATATAAACAGATGTTATTTGAAGTATTGTGTTTCTCAAAACGACTGAGAAAGGGTGGTTCATATGTCAATGGTGAGAAGAACATGACTTATAATTTCTATGTTTATTGATTTTAGTTCAACATTGAATTTATTTCCAAAAAAATTATCTCATGATGACTTTTTATAGTAGGATACATTATTCCTTGTTATGTAATGAATGTTTGTTGGGTTTTAATACAAAACCAATAGTTCAATAACACATGAATCATTATAAATTTTTAATGAATATAAAATGTATGACTTATATGCCTAGCTATGGTGAGAGAACCCATTATAAATATTAAAAGAAGTTTTCAATAATATACCCAATATGTTATTTAGAATATTTGGAGTTAAATAACTTGGGTATTATAGTAACACATCACTGCAATGTTTGGTAAAAATAAACCTTTAGAAATAAATGTAAGACACGATGCTTTCGTTATTTCTTTAGCTAGAGATATTAAACTATTCCAAGGGTAAGCTATTGGTATGAATACTTCATAAGATTCCTTTTTGTTATTAATTAATATGAAATTAAAATATGTTATTTTTATGGAATTAATTTATAATTTTATTTGGGCTGGTATGTTGAAGAATATCATGACCAAGCATTCATTGATCCATATAATGTAGTGTAGAGTAATTCCTAAATTCAAATTACATTATACACATCACATAAATGAAGTTAATAGGGATGATCAATGATGTGTCTTACAATTTAACATTGATAAATAAACTATATCGTAGAAAATTTTAAAAAATCACATTTCCATATATACATAAAATTCATTATGTAAGTAAAAAGGATAATCAGTGTTAAAACTCATGCATTACAGATAATTCCATTTTATGATACATTTTTGAAAATAACTGCGTTATCTAATAACCGTGATCCCAAAATTTGGAAAATTGGTTATCATATGAGTTAAAGTATGGTGGAAATATATTATGAAATAATAATGTGTTCTTTGATGCAATGTTTTTGTTATGGACATAAACATACTTGCATCATGAAAAACACACTTTGAGACTAAAGTAATTATCTTAAACGTTTTATATGATATTACATAAATAACTATAATAGAAAATTTGTAGTCAAGTGATTGAATGAATTTCTATAAAATGGTGAAAATATATACTTGAGCTAGGGTGAGATGATTGACTTGGTTTTAGTCAATTCCAATGATGGATAAGAATTTGGTATAGGAACCAGTTCCACCAGAGCATGTAGAAGGATACTATTCTAGAGACACAAACTACATAGAAAGGATAAAACCATAATGATGGTTTTATATTCACTGTGACTAGTGATATATTATTAATTGAGAATAATAATTCCTACATGTAGGGATTATATTTAAATTAGCTTAAATTTATATGATCAATTAATGTTTAATAATGGATACCATGCATCAAAGTGTGGGGGGTTATTATTTTGAATGCTTTGATGTGTATTCGTGTGAGATGATACTTGGGTGGTACATGTGTGGTGCCAATAATACTCAATGGTTAATACAAATTATTTATGCCTAAATCCATTAGATTTTTATATTTTATAGTTAATTTCTATGATCATTTTACTATTCATTGAATATCAAGACCACCAATCAGAGAAGGTGTCTATACGACACAACAAAAAGGGGATGAAAACTCATAGAATGAAAATATGGTTTCATGTTACTAAAATCTAGTTCATGAATAAAAGTAAGAAAAAATATCGTAGAAACTTTATTTTGAATTAATATTTGTCATGTGTCTTCCAGATATTATAGGGAGTCCCATAGTATTCTAGGTAAAATTTGTTTGATAATATATGGAGAACAATTATTAGTATTATAATTAGTTAGGAGTAGAATTTATGTGATCCTCTAGTGATTTACATAATGTAGAAAAATCAGTTCTATGTATTAGGATCTACTAATATTAATAAAATGGTTTCCTAGACATATAAAATCATACAAATACTCACATAGTATTGAAAAAATAAAAGTTGGAACAATTTGAGAGAGAATTGTTGCCAATGTCACATGGATTTAATCTCTCCAAGAACACATGTGTGAGGCATTTAACCAGATTAATGTTGTGAGAAGATTTATATACTCTTTCATGATGGATCAATCATGTATTCCATGATATGTAAAATATATTATATTAAAAAAATATACATTATATTATGAAAATATAATTTATATATATGATAACCACAAGAGAAGAAGATAAAAAATATGATTTTACATGAGTATGTACAAATGATAAGTAACTGGTATGTGGAGAGGAAGAGACATTATTAATAAGGTGATATAATCGAGTCAACTTATAAGGATAATATGAAAAAATATCATAGTTAGGCTAAGTTAATTTGAAAGACAATTTCATTGAAGCTAGTGGTAACCAGATCTACAAATACCGAGTGCATTTATACTTATGGGAATTCTTGGAAGCAATGAAAAATATATAATGAATTGTTTCAGTTCCTGTAATATCATCTTTTATGTAAATTGTTATGATAATATAAAATATGATACTCTTACTAGACAAGATATCATGTATTAATAGTGGATAAAAAGGTATTCACTCAGGTATCGCATATCATACAGAGTTTCACCTAAGGAGATGACATCGTACTAAGCATAATCTCCACTAAACAGATATATAGTTGACCCAAAAACTAAATACAAGACTTATAAAAAATTATTTTAATTATGTGATATCTAATAAGGATAGATAGAAAATTGGATCGAGTGCAGGTGTGAGAGTTGAAATATTTGGTTCCTAAAACCCAACTAAGCAATAATTTTATATTACCATTTCATGTATACAGATGTATATTCATCATGTATATGTAAAATTATAGTGTAAAAACACTAGTATCCATAAATAATTCGTAATTTCCGTTTATTTTTTCACAAACCAAAAGATTATAGAGGATCCCAGACTATAATGAGAACAATGAAATACTATGAAATTAATTTTAAATATATTTCCCACAGTCTAAGTACATTATAATTACTATAAAATGTTGATGTTTGATTATCAAGTGTTGGGGGATCATAATCATTAAGACTTATTCTCATGAAGTTAGAAATTGGTGATCAATGGTATGTGAGATCATGAGGAAAACCATACTAATAATTACACCAAAATTTTTGGGTGTCTATGGTAGTTTCTATCCATGAACATTTGTTCTAGTCTCTTGACTTGAGATCATTATCAATGTATTCTATTTTGTCGTGTACTTTGATGCATGAAAAAACCATGATATTGAAACTGTTTCGATCTATCTTCTATTGGGTGTGTCAATGGAGGTATGGAATTGGTTGAATGATCAAGTTAATATTAATCACATAGGAGTTAAGAATGTTATATCATTGTCCTGGTTAATCATTATGTTAGTATGTTTATAAATCCATGTTCATGGAAGTCAAACATAAATTAGTCTAGTCAGATTAACAACCAATAATGCAAGAAAGGTTGATGAAACAAGTGTGTGTCCTACTTTATGAGATATATAAAGACAAATAATTTGTGTTACACATTGTGTGTTCATAGGTTTATTGTAATTCCCATGACTATTACCTATCTTATTAGGGGCCTTGATGGGTTGCTGGACTCCACTCCTGGTCTATGAATACTATTCACTTCTATTAAGATATGGTCTTAGAGGGTCACAAATTGTGGAATATTCAATAATATTTGATATTCCGGTGTATAGGTATATAAGACATGGTGGGCCTCACCATGGGGTTAGAGTATTTTTAATCCAATATTGATCAATGATAAAAAAAATTCATTATTATTTGAGTACAGAAAAATTGGGATGAATTCATTTATTAAATTTATTTATTAGTATTAATGTAAATGAATGAAAAATAGTATATGAATAAATATTATTCATTGTTCAGTTCTTATTTATGAGAACTAATAGAATTGTTAACAGATTGGTTTTATCATATAATATATTTATTATATTACAAGAAAATTATAAAAATATTAATCATATTTATGAGTTAGTAAAAAATTCGTAACATATCAATTATAGTTTATATAGTAAGTAATAAATATTTGGGGGAGCCTTTTCTGTGTAATTTCATAACTCCCTATATATAAGAGGAAATAGGAACTCATATTATTGTTATTCACTACATGTTATTGAGAGATTATCTCCCCTGTCCCACTTTATATAGAGAGAATTTATCGATCCAAGTGATCTGATTGAACTCTCCCTCACGCATCACAGGATCATCAATGTGGTGATCTTCGGGATGTTGAAGGAATCCTAGGATCTCCATCATATCAGCTCGAATTTGACCAACTATGATCTCGTATATTTTTTAATCACATATGGATGACCTAGATGAATTAATCTTAAAATTATTTAAGCAGTGATCGCTAGTGAAAAATATATTTTGAGCATGTGACATCAGATCAAACAATGTATTTTTTTTTTAATTATTGTGCTTAAACATCATAATGAGTGGTTCTCAGGATTTAGTTGGGGAAATGCATCACTGGTGATAACATTGTTATTTCAATATCTAGTGGATAATTTTAAATCCCTGGCCCACCGGAATCTACTGTGTTGTCGAGTACCTTCAACAACCACAACACTCGTAAACCCTATTTAGTGTCTACATTATTATATTTGTATAAGATACAAAGGATCTTATCCCAAAAGTGTAATAATATTAGTAGTGTTGAATAATGAGTTACATTCAGGATTCCTATATTAAATTAGATATATAAAATAAATAGAATAATATAATTATTAAATCCTTGATTTAATTCATAATACACTTATTCACATCCCAGGGAAAAGAAAAAAAATAATGTGGTAGCTCATATGCTCATAATAGTTATATATAGTAGAATTTATCTTAATTAAATAGAGTATAATCAATATGGAATGGTAAATAACTAATAACACCTTCCAGTTAATCAATATTATTTTAAAAAAATTAATCCAGGGATACTATTAATGTTGCACACAAAGTGATTATAATAGTTTATACTTAAAGAAATAAATGGTTAATTTTGGACATCATGATCTGAGGCATAATGATATTTATACCATCAAGTACTTCTACAAAAATCAATTATACTATGGCTATGTATACAGCATAAATAAATCTAATTTGGCTAATAGATTAATTTTATGAGACATGTTGATGCATTGAGGGGAAATATATCTTTGAGCCCCATTTTTTAATTTCATGTCCAATGCATTCATCCAATATTTAAGGATTAATTAAATTCCAAAACAATATTACCTATCAAAAAATATCTATAATAGGTAAATAATATAGATTTATCATTTTTTACCGTATTCAATTAAATTATTTTCATAATAAAACACCATATGAAATGATATACATTTTAAGAAATAATAATATCCCTGATGGATATAGAGTTGAAATATAATGAGCAATGAATAAAAATTAAAATAATTTTTTTCATTAGAATAGATGACCTTTAATTTATCATAAATATAGTTTATAAAATAAATTTTTATGTTGGATAATAAAATAAAAATAAATAAATACTTTATTTCATAAAAATGATTTATTTGAAAAACTATTGAAAATAATTAGAATAACATTGTGTAAAACATATTTTTGATAGTTTAAAAATAAGTTATAATTGTAAATGTTAAAAAACATTCCCTTTTATATTTTTTAATACAATAAAAAATATAACTTTTGGAAAAAAATTATAATATTCATCTTAAAAAATATAAAATTTCATTGATCATATAAAATGATCATTGAGTAAAGAAAAAGGAATTTTGTTAGAAAATTAAATAATGCATACATGGATGAAATTATATTCGTTATAAAAATAAATAAGATCACTATTTATTTTCAACCTCTCATTTATTGATTCATGTATCAAAGAGAAAAAAATATGGAAGAAAATATGGAAAATAAATAAAATAAAAAATATGAATATAAACATTATTCATCATGAATAAGTAGATATTCATGATAAATACATCAATGGGGAACTATATAAACCACATAAAAATAAACATGTGTATAATACCAAATATGTATCAAAACAGTGGAAATTGTGATGAAATCCATTATAAATATCATATCATTGAAATAAGAATTATTAATTTAAGAGATTTTATGTAAAAAATTTAAATCAACACATGATATGTTAAAATAAAATATAAAAAATCAAATTTTTATTCCACAGATATTCTTGAAATAATACAATTAATGAAGAAGTTATATATCCCAAAAAAATGAAATTCCGTTAAAAAACCCCATACAACCCATCTTACATGCCTCATAAATTATTTCATCCTAATATATAATAAATATATGTATATTGTTACTACATACGATAACCATATACACATCTAAAATATCATATGTGATCCATTTATTACATTTTATCATCCACTTGTTTACTCTCTTTTATTGTTATCATTATTTCGAGTGTTAACTGCTATGTTTTCCATGTATGATTGGATTATGTATTCCTAGTCCATATGAAATTATCATGGTTCCACAATCATGATAATTTTAATCATGATATTATATATATATATATTCAATATATATATATTTACAATCATCAATAGAATATAGAGATAAAAAATGGTTTACACCATTCATGTAGACTGTAAGCCGTACGTATGCATGAACATTATTTGAGCTTTTCAGCGGAAGAAATTAAGTATAGTTAAATAACTATTCACCTTTTCTTGATCACTTTTATTTTATATATATCATATATATTCATTAAATCAATCCATATTACCATCCAAATAATGTGTAAATGGGAAAAAAATCACATTGCTTCATGAATGTGGCAGTCCCCACATACACACATGAAATATTATTGTTTCCCAAATGATGGAAACATAATAATGTAGATATGATATTATAATTTTTGATTAATTATTATTTCATAAATTTCATATATACTCATTACTTCCATCATAATATGCAACGTTCAAATACGGTGATAAAAAACATAATTACACTCCTATGTGAAGACAGTAAGTCATATACATGCAAGAGCTAGGTTTTATATTTTCATAAGATGGATAATAGTATATATAATGTCTACATATGTTAATATAATAATATTTTATTCAATATAATATGTGACATTACATAAAAGGATAAAACATCCCATTAAATATTTTGACTTTCAATTTAATCCCTTCGATTGCTTGCAAAACTCGCAACTATGAGTCTAAATGAATCGTGATATAGAATGAAATTATAAGAAACCTATTAAGATGGTTAGTATTAATATTTATAACAAAATTAGGAAAAATATTTTTATTTAATAATTATTATGAAAATAAAAATCATTTAATAGGAAAATATATTTTTGATGAAAAAAATGTATTTTTCTAAAAGATATATTAGTCACGCTTTGAATTCCTAAATTAAAATTAATTTTTGACACATGAAGAAATATAATTTCAGAAAATGAACCTTATTTTTGAAATAATCATATGAACAATTTATTTGGGTGATTTTGTTTTAAATTTTTCTGAAAATTTTCATTTTTTGAATAATAGTGAAAAATACGTAATTGTAATTGAAAACTACCTTTTCATTTTAATTATTTAAAATGTTAAATTATATCCTTAATTTTTTTAATGTAATATAAGTTCAATTATATATTTATATTCATCCAATTCATGTTATTTTAATCAATTTTATACTTAATTTTGATATAAAAACATTGTAATCTTTTGAACATTTTCTCTTTAAAAACACACTTTCTGGTAACATCTAAGGGAATAATTTAATATTTAATTTCCCCCATCTATGAATGGAATTTTGGAAAATTGGTTCAATATATGGAATAATAATAAGTTATATTATATAATAATATCAAATAGTTTTTTGAAAAAAAGAATTAATACTGAAAAAAAATATTTACTGTGCTTAAGGTAAACATAGATTTACTAAGGGGTTAAACTAAGAAGATAAGGGATAAAAATGACCTACCAAAATTTAAAACACCCATTGGATGGAAATATTTTGGCATAAAATATTACAAGTTCTATAATTGACCATTTTTAGGCTCATTTCATGATAAAATATGTGAGTATGGTTATATCATTTCAAAACATTACAAGTGTGCCACTCACCTCACTTTTAAAATGCCACCAACTCTTCTCTCTTCTTAACACCTACACATCCTTTTGTTTGAAAAATAATTTCCCAAATCACTTCTAGGCTTCCATCCTCCCATTTTTAAAAGCCTTATTTTAGTTAGGAAACCAACTGAGGAATTCATTGATGCAAACCTAATAATGATACCTAGAGAAGAGGTAACGTTCTTCAACAAGCATTTTTATGTTATTTAATTCTCCAAAACCTTACATTATTATTAAAAAATGATGATATAATAGCATAATTATATTCTATATACTTTTATATTTTTAATGTAATTTCATGACCTACAACCATCTCCACTTTCATAAAATGGGTTATGAAATCATCATTTCTGTGTATTGCGGACTACTGCCTCACGAACTGATGATATTCATTTTTCCTTTACCACCTCTCCTGTTTAGGATTGATGATGGTTATAAATATATATATATTATTTAAATAATATTTATACTACATAATTCATTATATCATATATAACTCTTTAACATTCCATTCCAGAGGTAATATGATAATGTCTCTCGTGTTTATAGTAGACTATTGTCTCGCGAAGCGATGTGATTCGTCTTTCACAAATACTTTACATGGATGGTGATAAGTTTACATTTATAGAATATATGGGATCTAAATGAAATATTAATGATATTCATGACATATTTATGATTGTAAAAATATAATACATCAATTTATTTTTTTCCTTTTCCCTCACAGAAAGATGATAAAATCATTCATGAACATGTGGTTTACCGTGTTCACTAAGTGATCTGACTCTTATTTCATCACCACACAACATGTATGATATATATAATTATATTTAAATTAATAATATGATATTACTATCATTCTGGAAAGTAAAACATTAAATAAATATTTTCCAAAATTACCTTTGAAAAATATAAATGTTACTCATGCGTATGTATGGCCTACCATTTCCATGATCATAACATATTTCATTTTTCAGAAATATATATCATAATTGATCATAAAAGTATAAATGGATTATAGATATGATAATTATTTCGTGATTATTATTCTGCATATGATATAACTATATATAATATGGAGAAACTAGATCATTTATGATGAAACATACATGACAAAATAAGGCAATAAAAACCCCAAAAAATGAATGTAATGAATGATTATTAACCAAAATGTGATTAGATATTATAAAAGGATCATATATGATATTATAACTATTAATATGGTTATATAATAAGTTGATAAAAATTTTATAACCATTATACATTATGTTAAGTCTTGTTCAACCAAAATGAAGAGTGAGGTAAAGGATTTCATAACTCAGTTTATATTCATTAGGATGAAATCCAATGTTGTTGATTACATCATGAATAAATTAAGTGTATAATGAACATTTATTATATTATGTTTTTTTTGCAACATGTTTTATTTTTATTTTTAGTTGATACACTTAAAAAATTTATTTATTAATCCCCACATCAATGATATTAACTTTTTTAGCGATATCGTCTCAATTTAATTTCATTGATCCATAATGTAATTATATATACCTAATTTATTATATATGGTGTATATACTACACATTTAAATTTTATATCCTTGTTGATTAGTAATTTATGATATTAATTTTATTAATTTTAATTATTTCAAACTAATGGTTTTTATTTGATAATTACAAACATGTAAAGAATTTTATAACTCAATTTCTTTTCTTTAGGTTATATTACTTTTTGGTAGCCTTTGATATTATTTGATTATGTGTGTAATTAATTTTTTATTATCATATGTTTTATTTCAAATTTTTTATTTTTTATTTTTACTTCATAAACATAATTTATTTATTGATTATTTATTATTTCAATGTTATGACGATGGTAAAGGTTTATATAACAATCTCACTCTAATCAATATTGTTTATTATATAATTTCAATTAAAGGAAATTATTTGATCATGGATTAATAAAACCATTTAATATTAATATCTTATAGTTCTTCTTGATATTTTCAACCAATATTACCATTTATCAACTCGTTGTTACTTAAAATAATTTCGGAAACGTTTTTATGAAAATTTGGCATCATTTATCTCTTTGGTCAGAAATCTATTTTCATCCAAAACAATGTTTTATAAAAATTCATAAATATTTATAACATTTTAAAATTCTTCATTAAATAAATTTTTATACATGATTACATTTTAAAAAAAATTAAAAGAAATTTTATATTAATTTAAAAAAAATACCATTTAGATTTTACTAAATAATTAAGAGAAATATTTGTTCTTAACATGTATTGTATGAATGGAAATTCCATCCATCATCACCAATAAAATGTTTCAAAATGTTCTTTATAATTTTCAAATGTTATTTTCAATGAAAATAATGTTTAAATTTTTTTATCAATTTTTTTTAATTTTTTTCAAAATGAAAATTATGATTTCTTCATGAATATTTTTAAATATCATTTTATGGTATTTCTAAACATCACTAAAAACAACCCTTTATTTTACAAATACTACATTGGTGATATGTTTCATTAATTCCATATTTATTCTTCCTCTCTATGGTTTTTTATAATTTTGACCATGTATAGTATTGAAAGTCACTTCCTTGATTTTTTTTTAGTCTATAACTTTACAATTAAATGATTACTTTCATGTGATAACTAGAAATGAAATTTCCCCAAAATATCCATATTGTTTATCTTGGATATGTTTGTTTTTTAAACTATGTAAAATTTATATATATAGTGTTTTATATTGAATGTTATTTATTTATCTAGGGAAATATTTATATATTTGTATTCTATACTCAATATGAATACTTTTTGATAAGAAAAATTATTTATTAATTAAATTAGTTATTTTATATTCGAGTAATGTTTTGAAAATTCAAGACATGGGTGGGGCTGGTTATAAATATCCCTTTGATTCATCGATTCTCTCATGAGATGAATCAGTTGGTTATCCTTAGTTTTATGGGTTCATTACCATTAGTTTTAAATTGTATTTTGGATATATCTTGAAGGTTGAGGTATCATCTTCTTGATACATGATGTCTAATAATTAAGTGTTTCCGTCATTTAGAACTCAACTATTATTATACATGATAATTTCTATATTATATTATCTCATGATTTTTTTAGTTATTTACATTTCTAGATTGATTATACCTTATCCAATTATGATAGTAATGTCTTTGATTAAATGGAATGTGTTTTTAGTTATATACCTTTTCGTGTTGATTATTATCCATGATACTTTTATGATGATATTATCTCTGGATGAATATTATTCTCAATATATTGGTTAAATGGAATACTTGTTCAGTTATTTGCCTTTAAATATTATTAATTCTAATTGATTCACGATTTTTGGTATTTTACATAACCCATACTCAATATTTAATCCCACACTTGTTTTGTTTTCTATTTGAATGGATATTTTATAGGTAATTATGTTATTCTCGATTTTTTTAATTATTTTTTCAAATATAATACTAGAATCATGTTTGTATCAATTTTTCCAATATACTAAACTGTTAGATCCTCTGGAATGTGATTCCTTGTATCTTAGACCAATATAATAAAGCAGTCACTAGCTTTAGGAGACCAGGGTTAGGGTCTCTATTGTTGAAATTATAGAATTTTTAGTTGAATCCCAGGAAACTAGATTAATGGAATCATATATTAGGTAACATTACCCTATTATAAACATTGAGGATAATAGTTTAATATCATTATAAAGTTTTTTAAGGTGGGGAAAATGTGTTTTTTCCTTAAATGGCCATGACCCAATCATCACCTTGTATGCAATAATATTCCTTAATCCACACCTATCTTGGCACACTCAGGGGATATGTTTAGGATAATTCTCATTCTCTTCGAAACCCATTATGAATTATTTTAATATATGATTAAAAAGAATGACCTAGGTCAATACAAAGGTGTCATGGATTAAAAAAAAGATGTTTTATGATTTAAACTTACTATAAATGGTTATATGGCATTTTGAAGATGATTATGGTTATCACACTTTGCTTTCATTTTCAGGTTAATGAATATAACCAGAAGGAATCATTTTAACATATAATATAATGGAAAATGTGGTGACTTTGAGAAACCAAGTTGTATGATTACTATTGTGAAAGATATTGTGATTTTTCTAAATTAGTTTTACTAAAATATGACTATGTAAATATAATATAACAGACACCATGACACTCCAATTAATATAATAATGGAGTTATCTAAGATCTTGAGTGATGGAGTTCATAGAGGAAATAAGTCTTGATTTATATCAACTAAGAACATTGAATAATACACCCAATAAAGTGTATAAAAGGAACGGAAAAATGATTTATTTTTTTGTAAATAATGGAATTAAGTAAATAATTTCTATGGAATATGGAGATTAATATGGAAGGAAATAAATCACAACCTAAGGATCGATTTATAGTTTGTTATCTTAAATTTGTAGAACTTGTTCAATATCTATATCAATTCCTCCATCTAAATCTTTAACCATAGACCAGGGAAGGATCGATATCAATATAAAATGGATGAATTATTCATGTATTTGGATTAAAAAAATCAAATGTTGAAGTATTTTTCCAATGGTATGTTGGACATAAGAATCATGAAACATATATGGGTTATGAATACCAGCATAGTTTTTTAGAATAAGAATGATTATAAGATCAAATTTTTTAAACACCAATTTTTTTGGTTTTATGTGATTATAGTCAACCATGATTAATGATATTTTGGGATAAATTTATTGCAATTATATGTTTTAGTAGAAAAAAATATTTAAGGAATAATGCCTTTAAATTTTATAGATATATTTTAAATGCAATGATAACCTTTTGGATTACTATGATAATTAAATTCAATGTAATAATAGTCTTATAATATTATAAGACATTGTGAAAATATGGTTGTAGTAAAAACATTACTAAAATGGATATTTAAAGATTAATGTTATTTCAAGGATTTCTATCATATTTTTTGCGGAATGATATCAAAATTATATTAATATAGTTTAGAAAAAGGAATACTTAGATGATTGGTGACAACCCATCATATCTAGTAAGATCATGGGGCTCGAACCCCCTGACTAAATGATGATAGTGGTTCAGTGTAAAACCCTTATATTTTTTAATTATTTTTTCTTGAATAAATTTAATCATTTGATGTTATTAATTTCACGCAACAGTGAATATAGATTTAGTTATGTAAAGAACTAATTGTGGATTGGGTTATAAAAGATAAAAAGTCAATGTTTCACTACACACAACACTTAGAATATCATTCAGTACACTAAAAACTTTGTTTGACATGTATTACACATAATACATTGTCACTTCAATAGCTTGTGTTATACACCATGTCGAGTTTTACCGAATGATAAGATACTATTTTTATTATTATTAAAATATTATTATTGTTGTCACCTAGCCATTAGGATGTAATTTAGGAATAAGAATAACTAAATTGAGAAAATATTATTCACACATTTATATAAAATTTATCCTTTGGTTATTAGTTAGTATTAGTGAATGTACAAACTATTTGAAAATAATGAAATTACTTTTACTAAGAAGGATACTTTTCTCTGTACAAAAACAATTTTCTCTCAATAAAATAAAAAAAGCACTTTTATTATTATTTTCAATAAAATTTATATAATATATTTTCAATAAATATTTTTTACACTGATTCAAAATTATTGATATGTATAATATAATAAAAATTCAATTTTATGAATAAAAAGGATATATTTTTCTAAAAGGGGATTTTAACATATTTTTTTAGTAAAAGGTTTTTAAAAATTATTTTTGATACATAATATTTTTGAGTTTAAAAAATAAAATTCATTTTCCGAATCAGAATATCAAAAATTAACCTGTATGATTTTATTTAATTTTCTAGAAATTTTAATTTTTTGACGAATAGTTACAAATAATGAATTTTGATTCAAAATTAATTCTTCTCTAATTTCATTATGTAGTTAAATTATATTTTAGTATGTTTTTTAATTTAAAATATATTAATATTAAATAATGAGGACCAATTATACATTGTAATTGGATATAAAAACATCTCAAACTTTAAAAAAAATTTCTTTAAAAACTCGCATTTTCGTTTTGTATGCAAGATTAATATTAACATAATTTCATCCCATTATATGTTTTATATTGAAAGAAGTATATTAAATATTCGGATTCCTCATAATTTATGATTTATAAAAAGGTCAAATTATTTTTTTGACAACAATATTATTGAATAATATTAATATTAATTATAGCGATTAAAAGAAAAATCACTTTATCATGCCTTAAACTGGAGGGCCATAATAACCTAGAAAGTTATCCAAAATCATTTTTATGTTCATATTTTGACCGTATAATCCCCTGGATTTTATTTTTTGTTGAGTCAATAAGGTTTTCATTATTACTTTTCCATTCCTTCTTTTTTTAGAATCACAAACACCTTATACTTAAGCAAATATTATTTTTACTCAAATAAGGAAAATTTACTTCTTTAAGGAAATTTACCTTAACCTATATTTTCTTATACATAGCTATTTTTTCCCTTAAAATCAAAAACTGGAATCACAACCAAATTTCTGGAGCCTTATAATGAAAAGTTGGAGCATTCTGTTTTTAGGATCCGAATCATGGATGTGATTTGTAATATAGTTTTATTCCGAATTCTGGACTCCGAACTCTTAGGAAGTTCGACTCCAAACTCCTAAGAAGTTTGACTCCAAACTCTTAAGAAGTTTGACTCCGAACACTTAAGAAGTTCGACTCCGAACTCTTAAGAAGTTCGACTCCGAACTCTTAAGAAGTTTAACTCCGAACTTTTAAGCAGTTCGACTCCGAACTCTAATGATTTAGAATCCGATCTCTGATGAAACCAGACTCTGATTTCCTATAAAATAGAACCCAAACATTTCTTAACATATACTCTGAACTTCATTTTGGTTAGACTCCGAACCTTTGACTTGCTTACACTCTGAACTATTAATTATCTTTTACTAACATAAGCTTCATTCCAAAACGATTTCGTACATTCAGTTTTACAATGTTTGTTATAAAATGATGTCGTCTATTCTATTTCTTATTAACCTTTGGTTGAGTTACATGTGTACAGGTCCTTCCAAATTTCATGGAAAATATGACCGTTTGAAGAAGGAGTCGACCGTTGGAAATTTGCCTATAAATAGGAGCTCATTTGAAAGAGCTCAAAAACAACAATGAAGTTGATCAATCTATAGACCACATGCTGCTAAGGTGATTTCTAGAGAGAGAAAGGTTTTCATGCTTTGTGCATACTGAACCGCTCATTCAGTTTTTGCTTTGTGCGACTCCAAATGTGGGTGATTACATTCGAGGACTTCCGAGGATTGGAAGACAGAGGTGCCGACTACCTTGAAGTTCAAGGGCTTCCTTGCTGAGGAAGACAGTGGTGCCAACTACCTTGAAGATAAAGGCTTTCGGGGATAGAAAGATAGAGAATCGTATTTTTGTATCGAGGGCTTACCCTTGTGTGGGTAAGACAGACTTGCTTGAAAGTATAAATCAAGGGACCTTTATCCATGGTTGTTGGATACCCTTCTCTTTGGGTTAAAAGACTTATATCTTGTTACTTGTAGTTCTACTACTTGTTTATATTCCGCTGCATATTGTGTTGTAAGGAAAGTATAACTTTCATATACATTCTTATTTGTACTCTGTTTCATTTAGATTCTATACGCTTTAAGGTAGAATCTCATATTGTAATCTTTTGTTAAGTTTCTATTTCCGGAACCATATTTCCGGAACCTACTTTCGGAATCTCTTTCCATGTTTTGTTTGGTGATATAGGTGTTGTGAATTTTCTTAAGTTTAACTTTTTTAAACTTAGCTCATTCCTTTTCTTAAGGAAAACATAGTTACTCTTAACTAACATTAAAGGTTCCAAAGGAATTTTTAAAGTGTACAATTCACCCCCCCCCCCCCCACGCCTCTTGTAAATTGAGCGTCTACATCACTATTTTGATCCTACAATTTGTATCAGAGGAGATCTCTAATATACTTATACTCAGGAATAAGTTTTTCTTGCTCACTTTTCCATTCTGAACTTTTCCATTCTGAACTTTTCCATTCCGAACATTCTCATTCCGAACTTTGTTATTACGATCTTTTTCAACTAACAATTTTGTGGATCAAAGGTTTTTAGTATGACAGGAATTAATGTTGGTTTGATTGATAATCTATATCCTACAATACCACCTATCTTTGATGGTAATGACTATGAGTACTAGAGAGATCGAATGAAGACTTTTGTTATCAACACTGGAGTGGATAACTTTGTTATTCTTACTGGTGATTATAAAATTCCTGACAAGGAAGTTAGAACTTTTACTAACCAGGAAAAGCAAGAATATAAACTCAATTATAAGGTATGAAATACTCTACTGTGTTCAATGACTAGAAATAAATATAGCCAATTTTCTTCCTGTGAAGTAGCTAATTGTATATGGAAGAAGTTAGAGGTTACACACTTTGGGACTTCTAAAGTGATTGAGACTAGGAGAGCTATTCTTAGAGCTGAATTCCATGGCTTCAACTTTCCTTATGGAGAACCAATCTGTAAATTTCAACATAGATTCATGACTATAGTCAACAGCCTACAATCTATGGGAGAGAAATATAAGGCCCCAGCTTTAAACCTTACTTAATCTTGAGTTATTACAAGATTACACATTGAGGATCTTTTTGGGTTTAGAGTTTTAGAGAGTTAGATCATAAAACTTGCATTACCTTCCACATATAAACAAAGTGGTTACATAAAGATAGTATTCTTCATTCCCATCAATGGAAACACATTTAAATTAAAACATGGATTATTTCTTGACACATCCTTGACTCTATCATCTTATCATGTACCTTTCCCTTGACCTGTGAAAAAGATTTCAAAAACATGGGATGAGCATAAAAACTCAGTATGGGTTATAAAAAAAACATGGAAAGGAAACATGAGTTCATAGATACATAAGAATGAAATCATACTTTACCCATAAAACATAGGCACTTTAACATACCTCATAAAATCATGAATAAATCATAGAAATCATAAGACATAAAGGTAACTTGAGGCATTCATAACATTCTTACATAGGGAGTAACCCTCTTGGTTGCATTGGGAATACCCATCACAGTATATTCCCTAAAATATCTTCGGATAAACCTTAACGTTTCACTCCTTCGCGTTACCCAATGCATTGGAGAGATATAACGGGCTCACCCGCCCTTAGTTTATCACGGAACCACCCGTCTTCATAATAATTCCAAAGAACCATAACATAATCGTATCACATAAAACATTCATAAAGGAAACATAACATTTCCACATTTCAATCACAAGATATCAATACAACACAAAAACATTGTGAAAACCATTTTCAATACCAAAATAAAAGAAAAGTAAAACATGGTATTTATTTTTCTTTTAGAAAGAAGGTATGGCTTGTAGAGGAAGCCGAAACTCAAATAACGGTTACGACGGCGGAGAAGTCGTTGTCGCCGCATACGTACGACAAAAACATTCCCTTTTTGTCCTTTAGTAAACGCTTCATATAAAAAATATTCCTTTTGATTAAACGTAAAAGTCAAAGGGGTTTATACACTGTATAAAAGAAAGTTGTGTATAAAATAAAATATGCCTCAACGAAAGGAGATTGAGACGAAGTCCCATACCTTGTATCTGACATGACCCGACCGTTCTTTAATCTCCTGAATAATAAACTTGAGTTAATCTCTACTTGCTTAAGAACCATTTTCAAGTTCATTATTCCTTTTATACCATGTTATGAACATCATGTAATCATTTAAGTTAATAATGTTCATTTTGTCGGTATTTGGTTCTTAAGTCAAAAATAGACTTCTTACACTTACATGTTGTTAATTTGGTCAAAGGTTAATTATATCCAGAATGATATTAATGATTTTAATAACATATATATCATATATATTCATCATATACATGTATTTATAATATTACATCACATTTAGAGGTAAGAAATGAAATGCACCGTTCATGGAGACGGTAAGCCGTACGTACGCATGAACGCTACTTCCATTTCTATTTCGTATTTTATTTAATGGAATCATAATGATATATAAGTATATTATAATTACAGTATAATAACATATATAATATCATTAACTTTATCCTTTACACATCCCACATATGGTATTAACGAATCAAATCACTTTTAGGGGGCGGTAGTCCGCACTTCCTAAAATGAAGATATCGTGTTTTACCCATAATGGAAACCATAAAGGTATGCCCAAAATGAAAAAAAACAGAAGCTTAAGGAAAACATAAACATATTATATATCATATATAAAAATAGTGACATCATAATGGCCACCTTTGAAGGTGTTAAATGAGTGTTGAACAATCATCGTTTCAGGAGGCAGAATTTCGCCATCCACGGAAACCGTATGTTCTTTAACCATTTGATGTAGTTGTGTGAGAGTGTAGCTCAAATAAATCTTATAACAACATCCTAGTATATTGAAGATACTGGTGTTGTTACAAAAGAAGTAAATAAAAAGAGTTTAGGGGGTTGGAGAAGCAAAATAAAACAAATGAACATGAGAGAATGAATTACCTTTAAAAGTGTAACTCCTTTTTATTTGAGCCTAAAGGCTTCCTTTGAAAGGATTCTTCCCAAATTGAATCCTCTAGGATGAGGAGAGGGATGTGGAGAGAGTAAATGGGCAGGGTTTGGCCGAGACAAAGGCTTGAAGAGTGTGTGAAATGAGGTAGAGGTGGGGGCCTTTTATAAGAGGAGAGGAGGGGCACTTTTGGAAAGTAAAGAAACATTACTTTATTTGAAAATGTGTTTCGGTTTTAAAAGGTCCCACATTGATATAATTCGTGGATAAGTTGATAAGGGTTCGAAATACACTCATCCAATTGGTTTTGGACATGTGTAGTTCATAGATTTTATATTATATTTCCATTTTATTTAAATCGTCAAATAATGATGTCATCGCTGCATCATTATTATGTCATAAATAATTTAATTTATTTAATGTCTAAAAATCATAAAAAAAAATACTATGATGTAGAACATATTTTTAGCTTTCCAATGACTATTTATAATAAAAAATGTGATCTTTATAACCCCATGAAAAAATTGTTTCCGTAAAACATCTCTTGTTTGTGTCATTTTTACTTTAACATTTAATAAAAAGTTATTTATGTCATTTCCAAACCAAAGTGTCTCCATGGGGTCCCCAAGTTGACCCATGGCTTGTATGGGTCGTCCATGACACAAAAAATATTGTTGGGACATGTGTCTAGGTCATTTCATATTATTAAAGCATTATTTATACCTTAAACTACCCTAATTACCACTAATCGCGATTAAGAACTTAATAAGTTACTATTCACCAAAAAATTATTTTAATCTCATTGATCCACATTTTACTTCTTAATGACAACCATGTATGTAGGATTTTCAAAATTCAATACACATTAGTGGTAAACTTTCATTTAACTGAAAAATCAGTTCGCTTGATTACCACTTAGTGGTTTCACTATTCATCAAAAATTGAAGTTTTTCAGAAAATTACCAAAAATTCACCCTAAGATATATTTGATATTCCGAATTAAAAAAAGAAGTCTATTTTACAAAATTCAAATCATATAAGTCACATTAATTAATTTAATAATTAATTCCCGCTGCCAGAGCAAATAGCGTGTTTTTACAAAACAATAAGTATCAAAAGATTGACACAAGTTTAAGTCTAATTTCAAAGTGAAATTGATTCCAATGACCACCATTGGATAAAATGGTAAAAATATATTCTAATTTCACTTCAAAACCAATTAAAAACATAATCTAATCATATAAATAAATTAGATTAAAAGTAGTTTTGATGTAAAATGCAGTATTTTTCACTATTCATTAGAAAATGAACATTGTCAGAAAAATACCAAAAATTCACACAAGGTAAATTTTGATGTCCCAATCATAAAGAAAAATTTATTTTGAAAAACATAGTTTATAAAATTGTCAATAGATAGATTCAAAAATGGTTTGCCATCAAAAGGCAGTAAAACAATCTTTTAAGAATATTAGTGTATTCCATGCATAAGATTGTATTTATTTTCATTTTAAGCCTCTATAACACTATCTTAACCATTAATAGACATAGATAAAAATATCTATTATTCATTACTTACTTGGGATGTTACATCCTTCCCCCCTTTAGAAAATTGCGTCCCCGTAATTTATTTACTTATCAAATAAATGAGGGTACTTATACCTCATTGCATTTTCAGATTCCCATGTTGCCTCTTCAATCATGTGGTTTTTTCACAAAACCTTTACCTGCTTAATCACCTTATTCCGTAACACTTGCTCCCTGTGGTCAAGAATCTGGACCGGTTGTTCCTCATAAGATAGGTTCTCTTCCAGCTGAACTACCTTTGGACTCAAAACATGAGATGGATCTGGCATATACTTTCTCAACATCGAAACGTGAAAAACATTGTGTACTTGAGATAAACTCGGAGGTAAAGCCACTCGGTATGCAACTGATCCAACTCTTTCCAGAATTTCGTATGGTCCAACAAACCTTGTACTCAACTTTCCTTTCTTACCAAATCTCATCACACTTTTCCAAGGAGAAACCTTGAGAAAAACATGATCACCTACCTCGAAAGATAGATCCTTCCTCCGGTTATCCGCATAACTCTTCTGCCTGCTCTGAGCTGTTCTCATGTGCTTCTGAATCTGCTGAACTTTTTCTGCCATCTCTTCTACCAATTCTGGTCCCATCAACTTCCTTTCACCCACTTCATCCCAGAAAGATGGAGTTCGACATCGCTTCCCATATAATGCCTGAAATGGTGCCATCTGTATACTGGAATGAAAACTGTTATTATATGAAAACTCAACCAAAGAAAGATGTTGGTCCCAACTTCCCTGATAATCCATAGAACAAGCTCATAGCATATCCTCCAATGTCTGAATTTTTCGTTCTGACTGCCCATCTGATTGAGGATGAAAAGCTATACTAAAATTTAATTCAGTACCCAACGACTTCTGAAGGCCTTTCCAAAAGTTAGAAGTAAACCTGGGATCACGATCCGATACAATGGAGAGAGGAACTCCATGTAACCTGACTATATATTTAAGATACAAACGGGAAAGTTGATCAAGGGAAAAAGTATCTCGTATAGCAAGGAAATGAGCAGATTTGGTCAAGCGATCAACAATAACCCAGATTGCATTATTACCTCGAGATGTCTTTGGTAATCCAACAACAAAGTCCATGGATATATTCTCTCATTTCCACTCTGGCACTGGTAAAGGCTGAAGCATCCCTTTCGGTAACTGCCGCTCTGCTTTAACCTGCTGACAAGTCAAACACTTCACAGTAAAATCAGCAATATCTCTTTTCATTCCATCCCACCAGTAATACTCCCGCAGATCTCTATACATCTTAGTACTACCCGGATGAACTGAAAACGGAGAACTATGAGCTTCACATAACAACTCTCTCTTCAACTGTGAATCACAAGGCACACACAATCTCTTCCCAAATCTCAAAACACAATCATTATCAATGTTGAATTCAGGAAACTTACCTTTCTGAACCAGCTCTACCTTTTTCTGCAACTCACTGTCTTTCTTCTGTGCTTGCTTGATTCTATCTGATAGAGAAGATCTCACTGATACCTGAAACAAAACAGAAGGACTTCCTGCACCAACAAATTCTATGCCAAATTTCATCAAATCGTTAACCAAAGGATCACGTTCCAACTGCAACATTGTTAATGAAGCATTACTTTTTCGACTCATAGCATCAGCCACTTTATTTGCTTTTACCGAATGGTAATGAATTGTACAATCATAATCCTTGATTAATTCCAGCCATCTCCTCTGCCTCATGTTTAACTCTTTCTGAGTGAATATATACTTTAGACTTTTTTGATCAGTATATATTTCACACTTTACTCCATACAAATGATGCCTCCAAATTTTTAAAGAAAAAACAACAACAGCTAATTCCAAATCATGTGTAGGGTAATTTACCTCATGAGTTTTCAACTGTCGTGAAGCATAAGCAATTACCTGATCATTCTGCATTAGGACGCAACCAAGTCCTTTCAATGAAGAATCACTGTATATAACAAACTTACCATTCCTGGAAGGTAGTGCCAAAACTGGAGCATTCATCAATCTTCCTTTCAATTCCGGAAAACAATCATCACATTCTTTTGTCCAGATAAACTTAACACCCTTCCGAGTTAGCTTAGTCATTGGACTAGATAACCATGAAAAATTTCTAACAAACCTTCGGTAATTGCCTGCCAAACCAAGGAAGCTACGAATCTCTATTTGATGGACCGACATATGCTGAAGTAGTTGCAAAGGATTTCACCACCCCTTTCTTCTTGTAGTCTAACTGTTTCCCATCACTCTAGCTCTTTGTCAGACACTCATTTGCATAGTGACCCATCTCATTGCACTTAAAACATTTCACTAACTGTAAATCAAATTTGTTCTTACCTTCACCTTGATCCTTTTCAGTGCAATCACGAGCCTTATGTCCCATCTTACCACATCGGTAGCACTTCCCAGAATTCAGAAGACATTCCCCAGCATGCCTTTTTCCACATTTATCACAAACTGGAAACTTAGTTCTCTTACCATCAGACTTTTTTGAAGAATTCTTACCTTTCGCCTGCCACCTCCGTCTCTTCTTCTGCTGGTTGTTATAGAAAACTTGGTCATCAGCAAACTCCATTTCCACCTTCTCAGCACATCGAACAAGATTTTCATAACTTTTAAACTCACGAGAAGCCAATGCCCTTCGATACTTTGGCTTTAATCCTGAGTAAGAACGATTGATTTTACTATCAAGGTCCCGGATAAAATTTGGAGCATACCTTTCCAATCGAGTGAACCTTTCTTCATAGGCAGCCACTGAGTCTTCCTCTTGCCTCAATTCCAAGAATTGCTTTCCCATCCTAAGTCGAACAGCCTTAGTAAAATACTTCTCAAGAAACATACCTTTGAATTCATCCCAGTCAAGAGCATCAATCTCATCGGCATCCCTGATATTTTTAACCATAGACCACCACTGATCTGCTTCACCCTCCAAATGGTAAATAGCAAGACTAACCTTTTGATTGTCTGAACACCCCATGACATCAAAAATCTTCTCCAGTGCTTTAATCCACCCTTCAGCTAGCACAGGGTCAGATGATCCTCTGAATGATGGTGGATGTTGCCTCATGAAATGTTCCACCACTGACATGTTCCTCTGCGGTTGGTCTGGCTGATCTCGTGCATGGATACCACCACCATTTATCGCTTGAGTCAACTGCGCCATCACTGCAACAAACTGTTCAGTTCCAATGTCGACCATTTCTGGATGCTGATTCGGAAGGTTATTTCCTTCTGTATGCCTTCCTAGCACTGCTTCCCTGTTTCCTATGTGGAAAACCATTCTGAACAAACATGTCTTAGATGAAGCAACATGGTAATCTTTACATGTTATATCATTTAGAAAAAAAAATATTTTTGGATAATCATTTAATAGAATTCTAACTCCAAAAGTTATCTAAACCGACCTTTGATACCAACTATAAGGCCCCAGCCTTAAACCTTACTTAATCTTGAGTTATTAAAAGATTACACATTGGGGATCTTTTTGGGTTTAGAGTTTTAGAGAGTTAGATCATAAAACTTGCATTACATTCCACATATAAACAAAGTGGTTACAAAAAGATAGTATTCTTCATTCCCATCAATGGAAACACATTTAAATTAAAAAATGGATTATTTCTTGACACATCCTTGACTCTATCATCTTATCATGTACCTTTCCCTTGACCTGTGAAAAACATTTCAAAAACTTGGGATGAGCATAAAAACTCAGTATGGGTTATAAAAAAAACATGGAAAGGAAACATGTGTTCATAGATACATAAGAATGAAATCATACTTTACCCATAAAACATAGGCACTTTAACATACCTCGTAAAATCATGAATAAATCATAGAAATCATAAGACATAAAGGTAACTTGAGGCATTCATAACATTCTTACGTAGGGAGTAACCCTCTTGGTTACATTTGGAATACCCATCACAGTATATTCCCTAAAATCTCTTCAGAGAAACCTTAATGTTTCACTCCTTCACGTTACCCAATGCATTGGAGAGCTATAACGGGCTCACCCGCCCTTAGTTTATCACGGAACCACCCGTCTTCATAATAATGCCCAAGAACCATAACATAATCGTATCACATAAAACATGCATAAAGGAAACATAACATTTCCACATTTCAATCACAAGATATCAATACAACACAAAAACATTTTGAAAACCATTTTCAATACCAAAAAAAAAAGAAAAGTAAAACAGGGTATTTATTTTTCTTTTAAAAAGAAGTTATGGCTTGTAGAGGAAGCCGAAACTCAAATAACGGTTACGACGGCGGAGAAGTCATTGTCGCCGCATACATACGACAAAAACATTCCCTTTTTGTCGTTTAGTAAACGCTTTGTATAAAAAAGATTCATTTTGATTAAACGTAAAACTCAAAGGGGTTTATACACTGTATAAAAGAAAGTTGTGTTTAAAATAAAATATGCCTCAACGAAAGGAGATTGAGACGAAGTCCCATACCTTGTATCTGACTTCACCCGACCGTTCTTTAATCTCCTGAATAATAAACTTGAGTTAATCTCTACTTGCTTAAGAACCTTTTTCAAGTTCATTATTCATTTTATACCATGTTATGAACATCATGTAATCATTTAAGTTAATAATGTTCATTTTGTCGGTATTTGGTTCATAAGTCAAAAATAGACTTCTTACACTTACATATTGTTAATTTGGTCAAAGGTTCATTATATCCAAAATGATATTAATGATTTGGATAACATATATATCATATATATTCATCATATATATGTATTTATAATATTACATCACATTTAGTGGTAAGAAATGAAATGCACCGTTCATGGAGACGGTAAGCCGTACGTACACATGAACACTACTTCCATTTCTATTTCGTATTTTCTTTAATGGAATCATAATGATATATAAGTATATTATAATTCCATTATAATAACATATATAATATCATTAACTTTATCCTTTACACATCCCACATATGGTATTAACGAATCAAATCACTTTTAGGGGGCGGTAGTCCGCACTTCCTAAAATGAAGATATCATGTTTTACCCATAATGGAAACCATAAAGGTATGCCCAAAATGAAAAAAACAGAAGCTTAAGGAAAACATAAACATATTATATATCATATATAAAAATAGTGACATCATAATGGCCACCTTTGAAGGTGTTAAATGAGTGTTGAACAATCATCGTTTCGGGAGGCAGAATTTCGCCATCCACGGAAACCGTATGTTCTTTAACAATTTGATGTAGGTGTGTGAGAGTGTAGCTCAAATAAAACTTATAACAAAATCCTAGTATATTTAATATACTGGTGTTGTTACAAAACAAGTAAATAAAAAGAGTTTAGGGGGTTGGAGAAGCAAAATAAAACAAATGAACATGAGAGAATGAATTACCTTTAAAAGTGTAACTCCTTTTGATTTGAGCCTAAAGGCTTCCTTTGAAAGGATTCTGCCCAAATGGAATCCTCTAGAATGAGGAGAGGGATGTGGAGAGAGTAAATGGGCAGGGGTTGGCCGAGCCAAAGGCTTGAAGAGTGTGTGAAATGAGGTATAGGTGGGGGCCTTTTATAAGAGGAGAGGATGGGCACTTTTGGAAAGTAAAGAAACATTACTTTATTTGAAAATGTGTTTCGGTTTTAAAATGTCCCACATTGATATAATTCGTGGATAAGGTGATAAGGGTTCTAAATCCACTCATACAATTGGTTTTGGACATGTGTAGTTCATAGATTTTATATTATATTTCCATTTTATTTAAATCGTCAAATAATGATGTCATCGCTGCATCATTATTATGTCATAAATAATTTAATTTATTTAATGTCTAAAAATCATAAAACAAATACTATGATGTAGGAAATCTTTTTATCTTTCCAATGACTATTTATAATCAAAAATATGATCTTTATAACCCCATGTAAAAATTGTTTTCGTAAAACATCTCTTGTTTGTGTCATTTTTACTTTAACATTTACTAAAAAGTTATTTATGTCATTTCCAAACCAAAGTGTCTCCATGGGGTCCCCAAGTTGACCCATGGCTTGTATTGGTCGGCCATGACACAACCAATAAGGTTGGGACATGTGTCTAGGTCATTTAATATTATTAAAGCATTATTTATACCTTAAACTACCCTAATTACCACTAATCGCGATTAAGAACTTAATAAGTTACTATTCACCAAAAAATTATTTTAATCTCATTGAACCACATTTTACTTCTTAATTACAACCATGCATGTCGGATTTTCAAAATTCAATACACATTAGTGGTAAGCTTTCATTTAACTGAAAAATCAGTTCGCTTGATTACCACTTAGTGGTTTCACTATTCATCAAAAATTGAAGTTTTTCAGAAAATTACCAAAAATTCACCCTAAGCTATATTTGATATTCCGAATTCAAAAAAGAAGTCTATTTTACAAAATTCAAATCATATAAGTCACATTAATTAATTTAATAATTAATTCCCGCTGCCCGAGCAAATAGCGTGTTTTTACAAAACAATAAGTATCAAAAGATTGACACCAGTTTAAGTCTAATTTCAAAGTGAAATTGATTCCAATGACCACCATTGGATAAAATGGTAAAAATATATTCTAATTTCACTTAAAAACCAGTTCAAAACAGAATCTAATCATATAAATAAATTAGATTAAAAGTAGTTTTGATGTAAAATGCAGTATTTTTCACTATTCATTAGAAAATGAACATTGTCAGATAAATACCAAAAATTCACACAAGGTAAATTTTGATGTCCCAATCATAAAGAATAAGTTTATTTTGAAAAACATAGTTTATAAAATTGTCAAAAGATAGATTCAAAAATGGTTTTCCATCAAAAGGCAGTAAAACAATCTTTTAAGAATATTAGTGTATTTCATGCATAAGATTGTATTTATTTTCATTTTAAGCCTCTATAACACTATCTTAACCATTAATAGACATAGATAAAAATATCTATTATTCATTACTTACTTGGTATGTTACAAGAAAGGTTTAGATGATGAATCTCCTGTGGATAAAATAATTGATATTATGGCCAATGAGTGGGATTCTAAAAGAACAGCAATAGATGAGAACAGTAAGGTCACTCAAATAACTATTGATGAGATATTTGGAACTCTTCTACAACATGAGACCAGAATGAAGAGAGATGCGGACAATATCAAGAAGAAGAATGAAAATGGTACTATTGCTTTTACAACAACCTCAAATCAGATGAAAGCTAAGACTCCTGAGAGAGTAACTAGATCCAAGTCTATGAGAGTTATTTTCCAATGCGAATCTAGTGAGAGTGAAGTCTCAGAAAATGAACAAGCAAATTTTGATCGAAGGATGAACAAGATAGATGGTTAGAAAAATTTCCAATCAAAGTATAAGAAAATGGAAAGGAAAGATAGAAAAGATGGAGAAATTTCTTTTTATTAATGAAAAAGAGCTGGACATATTAGACCAGATTTCCCTTTGTTCAAAAAGAAAGAAAGGAAAGAAAGTGTTGGTCGGAGTGGTTTACTCAAGAGGGGGGTGAATTGAGTACCAATTAAAATTTCTGTATTTAAAAAACTCTGTCTTAAAGACCCCCAAATAATAAAAAAATTAAACTGTAGTGAATTTATATTAAAGTAGAGGTTCTGTTAGATTTTCAAGGGATTGATTAATTCCCAGTTAATCAACACAGGAGTGTGTGATTCTCTTTTGAAACCAACTTACTATTCTACACTTAACATAAACACTTGCTAATTTAATTATCAAAGTAACTTTAAAAACAATATTAGCTTTAAAGTAATTAGCAGCGGAATAAAACTTTGAAAGAGATGGCACAACAGATGTAACCAAGAGGTTCAGTCTCAAGCCGAGACTTAGTCCTCTCAAAAGTTTATATAAAAATGATCCACACCCTGGATCGGGGTTCAACAGTTTACAACTGTCCAGGTCCAAGACCTCTACCACTGTTCTTCGTGGGAAACAGTACAACAGCACCCAGCTGTCCAGGTCACACACGACCTCTAACACTGTTATTCGTGGGAAAGAAAGAATGAAAGAGTTTGGTAAGGATTTACAAATCCTTCAGTTTGAGTACAGGAGACAGTGTATGTGTTAGATACAGCAGATAACACACACTGCTCGAAAAGAATGATAATAAATCACAGAACAAGAGATGTAGAGTTTAGAAGTGGTTCTGGTGATCTCAGTGTAGCTCTGGACTCCTTTGGATTCGATCAGAAGTGAGTTTGAGTCCTCTTCTCGTTTCTATTTGAGAAACAGAGTGTCGTATGCTCCAGGTTCACAGATCGTGACAATGTAGTGGTTGGAGTTATTCAATGCTCTTCTTGTATGCACAGAACACTTCTCGAGTATGCTTGATTGTCTGTGTGTTGTCTTGCTTGGTTCAGAGCTCTTCTTGAGTATGTCGTATGTCTTCCTTTTCTCTGTGTGTGTGTTGTCGCTCTGTCTCTTCTGTAGAGTCTTCTTGAATATATGTCACGTGCAACAGGAGACAAGAAAGATTTCCTTTCTGCAGGTACGAGGTACGGGTTCCTGACATCCGACAACCATTATCAGATATTTGACAAATCATTAAAATGTATGATATGACCGTTAGATAGATTAAATAAAGATAAATAAAGAAATTCAAACAGTGAGTCGAGTGATCGGTAGGTAATCAGCATCGGTAGCTTTGACATCAGTAGCTTGTACGTCGGTAGCTTGAACATCGGTAGCTTGAACGTCGGTAGGTACATACTTGTATCGGTGACTTTGTTTATCGGTAGCTCCATGCATCGGTAGCTCCATGCGTCGGTAGCTCCATGCATCGGTAGCTCCATGCGTCGGTAGCTCCATGCATCGGTAGCGGTGTCTGTATCGGTAGCTTCATCCATCGGTGACTCTTATTCCATCGGTAGCTATTTATACTTACACTGGTAGCTTTATGCTTGTATCGGTAGCTGTCTGTATGTCAGTAGCTTACATTTAAGTACATCGGTAGCTCTGTGTTAAGTCTATCGGTAGCTCTTTGTTTAAGTCTATCAGTAGCTCTTTGTTTAAGTCTATCGGTAGCTCTGTGTTTAGTCTATCGGTAGCTCTGTGTTTAAGTCTATCGGTAGCTCTGTGTTTAAGTCTATCGGTAGCTCTGTGTTTAAGTCTATCGGTAGCTCTGTGTTTAAGTCTATCGGTAGCTCTGGGCACAATACTTATCTGTTTTATGCAGAACACATCCGATTGTGTTAGAATTAATTTATAACTTATATGAACATGGATAAATGAGGATTAACAAATTCCAAGGACTATTTGAAAAATTATTATTGATTTGATCACAGATTTGAAAGAATTAAAGTACAGATCAATGATACTTAAAGATATCATAGAGAATGAAAACATAATTGGGATTTTCAACACATATGAATACATGATTGAGATTATCAAAATAGGTGAGGTCAACAATCTCCCCCTTTTTGATAATCACAATTCGAGATATGGGCATTTAACATAGTGAAAATATAATAGTAAAGAGTATAATATTGAATTCAATTTTCTTAGAGAAAACAGCATCAGAGATAATAGAAATAGTGTGATATAGACATAAGTTATCAGAGGTACCAATCATAAGGTACTAAAATAGACATAAGATATCAGAGGTAAAAATGAAAAACGGTAATGTGTCTCCCCTGATTCCTTATTTTTCTCCATTGAAGATATTTCTCAGTCTCTCAGTTTGTTCTCCCCCTTTTATTGTTCTCCCCCTTATTATTCTTTCATAAAATGTTTCTCCCCCTTTCTTGTGTATTGTTGTGTATTGTTCTCCCCCTTTGTGATAATCAAAAAGTGGGAAAGCATATATAGGAGACAAATAAAACATGAGAAGTAAAAAGAGTTCTTCTGTATTAGAGTAGTCAAAAAGTACAAAAACAGAATACAAATGAATTCCTACCAAAAATCCTAGCCACTGGATCCTTCCACCTCTTCCACGTGAGATTTCCCTGTGGGATCAGAAGAAGGTTCGGGTGGTGAGGATGCAGGGGAAGGTTTTGGAATGCCAGAAAAGATCAAAGGAGGCTGGGCCACTTACACAGAGTCAGGCCTGGAGGTTGAAGATCTTTGGGTGATCATTGATGTGAGGCTTCGAATAGCTTGAGCAGGAGTCAGCTGGACTGTAGAAGCAGCTGAGGCAGAAGCAGGCAAAGCAGGAGGGATGATGACTGGTCTGGCATCAACATGCAAGAAGGGCAACAGCAGATTTCGAAAATCCATAATAATTCCTCCTCCTCTTTCCATAGCAGAGATGAAATCATCTTTGTTCTCCATGAATTTCTCTAAAGCAGGAGTCATTTCTCTTAGCTTGTTCACTTGTTCTCTGAAAGCTTGAGTGACTGGGGGTAGCTTCATGTTTTCCAACATCAGCTTGAAGTGGTGTTCGAGTTGATGCTTGGTGAAAATTTTGGTGAAGTAGTAGTCCACTTTGCTCTTTACGGCTTCCTGAGAGGCAGAGACTTCTCTCATAAAATCTTGGACAATCTTCATTATTTCTCTGGCAGAATCTCTTGTAGAAAGCACCACTCGGCTCAACTCTGATGATCCCACTGATCCACTGGTTGAAATAGAACCAATCTCCTCCTTCAACATTGCTCGAACTGAATTCAGATCAACTGAAAGTTTGGATGTGAGAGGGCCAAGAGAGAAGGAAACAGTTTCTTTGAAACTCTTAGAAAAACCACTGATCAGGCTTTGAATTTGAGAGTCTTGCAATTGAACATGATCCTTCACTGAGGTTTTGAAGCTTTCAAACACCGAGACAAACTGGCTTACTACACTCTTCACATAAGCTAGGTCCTTGTCAGCTTGAGACTTGGAGCTCATATAAGAATCCAAAGTAGCAACTGATGTCTTGAGAGCTTCAAGATCTGCTTCTATTCTAGAAGACTGAGTCTGGCACTCTTTAACTTCTTCCATAAGCTCAGACACAAAAGAAGATAAATTGAAAGCCAGAGATAGCTCGAAGGATCTCTCTAACATTTGCATTTCTTCCTTAAAGCTTTGCTTCACCTCAGCAACTGACACAGTGAATGATTCTTTCAGCTCATTCTTCATGGATTCAAGATCAGATTTAGAGACAAAATCATTTGCAACAACTGCAGCAGATCCTCTAGCTGAGGCCAACCTAACTACAGAATCAGTCATTATTGAATTAATTGAAGATGCAAGGGAGGTTTCCATTAACTGAACTTCTTCAACAAAACTGGATTTGAGGTCCTCTTTCAGCTTATTCAGATCATGAAATCTGACCACATCATCTGGCAACAACTCAGAAGCAAGATCATAATTGGTCTTTGGTCTATTCATAGGCACCTCATTATCTGAATCCGGATAATCCAATCCACAGACTATAAACCCTGGGTCTTCTACCCAGTCTCCAAGCTCAATAGCTACTGTAACAGTTCCAAAAGCAGATTGATGCTCCCCCTCAATGAGTACATTCTCATGTAACACAACAGCATTCAGTGCTGGATTCTCTTCATCAGAATCTTCTACTACAAGTTCCACCGGTGCAGCATCTGGAATATCTTCTGATACAGGTACAGCTTTTTCTGTATCTATTTCTACTTCAGCAGGAGGCATAGCTGAGTTTCCAATCAAAGGACTTATACTTAAACTATCAGAAGAAGGCGATTCAGATACATTTTCCTTTATCTCTTCTTCTCGGTGAGGTACAAGCTGGTCTTCCTCATGAGTAGACAGAATTTCCTCTACCTTTCCTTTTCTAGAATAAACCAATTCTGCAACAGGACTTGGGGGAATGTCTGGATCTCCTCCAACATCCATAGGAGTTTCTTCTTCTTCTTCTTCTGTTTCATCACTATAAACAGGTTCCTCTTCATCAGGTCTCAGACTCGGATCTCTCTCATCCTTTGGTCTTGAGGGATGATCCACAGGATTAAATCTATCATATATCTTCTGATCATCACTGACCCATTCCCCCTTCCATGGGTTCCAGTTAATTTTCATGTACTTACACACAGTAGAGGTGATGCAGAAATTATTCTTGACTACAACTGTCTCATCATGGGACTCAGCAATTCCTTTCACTTTTATCATTATTGAAATCAGCTTGGAAAAGAACAAAGCATTAGTCTTTGACTTTGGTCTAATCATGTCTTCCATTTGAAGCATTAACAATCTGCACAGATTGAATTTTACACCATGTCTTAGCAAATGAAGAAGATAGATATCTTGATATCTCAGATTTGCAAAATCTCCTCGCCTCGGTATCAACACATGCTGAACAAACTTGAAAAGTAATCTATTCTCTCCATCCATTTCAGCCGCAACCACTTGCCTTTGATTTCCATTACCGGTCAGCTCTTGTAAGGCAGTTTCATAATCAAAGATGTCACTGCTAGGTGGAATTGCTCTTGATACATACCCAGAGACACCTTCATGTGGTACTTTCAGACACTCAGCCCACTCTACTGAAGAAAAAGACATCTCTTTTCCATTTACAAGAGAGCTTACCCGATTCTCATTTTCAGCCTTCTCGAAGGTTACAAACTTTTAGAACTGTTTTACCAATTTCGGGTAGTATGGGCCATTGTTATTAGAGAAACAATCCACCCATTTCTGGTTTTCCAGAATTGCAAGTACCAAAGATTTGCTAGGCAGCAGCCATTCCACGCACAGTTCCTTCTCGATTACTATGTCTCTATTCTGCAAGTGAGGATTCACTGGTCGCCTTCCCGTTCGAGTTCTGACTTCACTAACACTGGCTTTATGTTGTGTCTTCGTCTTCTTAGCGTTTGGTTCTACACTATCATCTCTGATGATAGGAAGCTTAGTTTTTTCCATCGCGGGTTTAGGGTTCTTGGCCGATTTGGGAGCAAAGGTTCGAAGGTGAGAGGTTTTGGGCTCGGTGAGGTAAGAAGTGGCTTAGACTGAGTTTTATCACTTAGGAATTCCAAATAAACAACTAAAATAGAGTAATAAAATAAAATAAAACGATTCGTATTCTTGGCGGCAGACAGCTGTTTTAAAACATTGCATCGGTGTGAGTTAATCATCGGTGAGAAAAACAAATCGGTGAGAATTGCACATCGGTGAGAATTTTCACATCGGTGATAATTTCACATCGGTGAGAGTTTCACATCGGTGAGAGTTTCACATCGGTGGGAATTTCCATATCGGTGAGAATTTCACATCGGTGAGAGTTTCACATCAGTGAGAGTTTCACATCGGTGAGAATTTCCATATCGGTGAGAGTTTCCATATCGGTGAGAATTTCACATCAGTGAGAATTTCACATCGGTGAGAATTTCACATCGGTGAGAATTTCACATCAGTTAGAATTTTCACACCGGTTGTGATTAAACATTCCCAATTCGTGTCTTATGTAACTTAGCCTATCCGAACTTAAAGGTTTAGTGAAAATATCAGCCAATTGATGTTCGGTGCCAATAAATTCAAGAGAAATATCACCTTTTTGATAGTGATCTCTTAGGAAATGGTGTCTTACATCTATGTGTTTGGTTCTAGAGTGAGATACAGGATTATTAGAGATGTTTATTGCACTGGTGTTATCACACTTGATTGAAACATGTTTAAAAGCATATCCATAGTCCAAAAGAGTGTGTTTCATCCACAGAATTTGTTCACAGCAACTACCAGCAGCTATATATTCTGCTTCGGCAGTAGATAATGCAACTAAGTTCTGTTTCTTACTACACCAAGAAACCAAGGATTTTCCAAGAAAATGACATGTTCCTGATGTGCTTTTTCTATCCAACTTACAACCAGCAAAGTCAACATCTGAATAACTCATTAACTCAAAGGATTGTCCTTTTGGGTAAAACAAACCTAAGTTAACCGTATGTTTGATATATTTAAAAATTCTTTTAACAGCCATCAAATGAGATTCTTTTGGATTAGCTTGAAATCTAGCACACATACACACACTAAACATAATATCACGTCGACTAGCAGTAAGATAAAGTAAACTACCAATCATACCTCTGTAATTTGTTTGATCAACTGGTTTCCCAGTTTCATCTGCATCCAATTTACAGGTAGTACTCATAGGGGTTTCACTTTCCTTGATACTATCCAAACCAAAACGTTTTAAAAGATACTTTGTATATTTACTTTGATTCAAAATAATACCATTTTCATTTTGAAATACTTGAAATCCAAGAAATTACTTAAGCTCTCCCATTAAGCTCATTTCAAATTCATTTTGCATACTTTTTGAAAAATCAGTACATAAAGAGTGTTTAGAAGATCCAAAAATAATATCATCAACATATATTTGTACAACTAGAACATCTTTAGAAATTCTTTTAATGAAAAGAGTTGGATCAGCAATCCCTTTAGAAAAACTTTTTGAAATAAGGAAATTGCTATGTCTATCATACCAAGCTCTTGGAGCCTGTTTTAAACCATACAAGGCTTTAGAAAGTTTAAAAACTTGATTTGGAAAATGGGGGTTAGTAAATCCAGGTGGTTGTTCTACAAAAACATCTTCAATTATAAAACCATTTAAAAATGCACGTTTCACATCCATTTGATATAACTTGAAATCCAGATGTACAGCATATGCAAGTAAGATTCTAATGGCTTCTAGTCTAGCTATAGGTGCAAAAGTTTCCTCATAGTCTATACCTTCTTCTTGAATATATCCTTGTGCAACTAGTCTAGCTTTGTTTCTAACTATATTTCCAGATTCATCTACTTTATTTCTAAAAACCCATTTTTTGCCTATTGTCAAAGTGTCCTTAGGTCTCTCAACTAGTTCCCAGACTTTGTTTCTTTCAAACTGATTTAATTCTTCCTGCATATCCATTACCCAGAATTCATCATTGATAGCATCATTGATATTTTTGGGTTCTAGCTGTGAAAGAAAATCTTGATGTTCAACCTGGTTTCTTAGAGAAGCTCTAGTTTGTGTTCCTCTATCAAGATTACCAACAACAGCATCCAAGGGATGATTCTTTAGAATCCTCGTTGATCTGGTAAAGGTTGGACTAGAAATTTCAGGTTCATCTATAGGTTCGGGTTCAACAGAAGCAGATTCTGGAAAAAGTCCAGAACTGGATGCTTTTATAACAGGTTCTTTAGATTTATCATTAAGATCCAGAATAGACAAATCTTCTTCAAGATTTTCAAGAGAGGTTTTAGGCTCATGTGGATCAGTTTCATCAAACTTTATGTGAACAGATTCTTCCACACATTTGGTTTTCTTATTGAATACTCTATAGGCTTTACTTGAAATAGAGTAACCCAGAAAAATTCCTTCATCACTTTTGGAAGCAAACTTATCCAGATTATCTTTAGTATTCAGAATAAATACTTTGCGACCAAAAACATTAAAGTAATTAACCTTAGGATTTCTATTGTTCCACAACTCATAAGGGGTTTTCTTAAGAACAGGTCTAATTAAAACTCTATTAATGACATAACAAGCCGTATTTACAGCTTTAGCCCAAAAATAAATAGGCAGGTCATATTCATTGAGCATGGTTCTAGCAATTTCTTGAAGGGTTCGGTTTCTTCTCTCTACTACACCATTCTGTTGGGGTGTTCTAGGGGAAGAGAAGTTATGAGTATAGCTATTGTGTGAGCAATAAGATTCAAAATCTTGATTTTCAAACTCACGACCATGATCACTTCTCAGAGTTTTAATCTTAAGTGCACTAAGGTTCTCTATAGATTTAGAGTATTTAACAAAAGAAGAACAAGCTTCACTTTTGTGAGCTAGAAAATATACCCATGTATATCTAGAAAAGTCATCTACAAGAACATAAACATAGTGCTTCCCATTTAAAATAGAAACTCTTGATGGTCCAAACAAATCCATGTGAACCAATTCAAGTGGTTGAGAAGTCGAAACTTCTTTCTTTGTTTTAAAAGAAACTTTGTGTTGTTTTCCCTTTTGACAGGGGTTACACACTTTATCATTTGGGAATTCTAATTTGGGTAGGTCTCTAACTAGGTTTTTCCTAGAGAGTTTTCTAAGTGAGTGAATGTTGCAATGTCCCAATCTTCTGTGCCATAGCCAAGATTCTTTATGAAAAGCATTCAAACAAGTAATATTCTGCTTAGCTAAAGAATTCATATTAACAGCATAAACATTTTCATTTCTTAAGGCAGAAAATACCAAAATATTCTTAGAATTAAAAACTTTGGAGGAATCATTTTCAAATTTAACATGAAAACCATTATCACATAACTGAGAAATACTTAATAAATTGTATTTAAGGCCATAAACAAATAAAACTTTAGAAATCAAAATTGAATCAGTGTTACCAATCTGGCCTAGGCCGATGATTTTTCCTTTAGAATTATCACCAAAGGTGACAAAGCCTCCATCGACTTTTATTAAACTCTTGAAACAAGAATAATCTCCAGTCATGTGCCTTGAGCATCCACTATCTAAATACCATATCTTCTTGTGACAGTTCTTCAAGAAGGTCTCCTACAAAACAGATTTAGATGGGAGATGATTTTGGTACCCAGATTTTCTTGGGTCCAGACAGGTTAGCCAATAACACTTTAGGTACCCATATTTGTCTAATGGGTTTCATATAATTTGTAGAATTGATATGCTTTGAAAGATAAACTTTATTAGATCCATAGCTATGTATGTAACTGGTTGAAGCATATGAAGTTCCAGAATTACCTTCATTCTGTCCAGATTTAGAAATGAATCTAGTTTTGGCAATTTTCCTTTGTCCAGGTTGGTATCCTATACCAGTAGTATATTTAGGTGCTATTTTCTTTCCTAGCATTTGAGTCAAAGCATCCTTTCCATTTGTGAATTTTTCTAGGTCTTTTCTAAGTTGCTCATTTGACATCTTCAGTTCTGTATTTTCCTTAAGCAACTGAGCATTCTTTTCTTTTTCTATATCAAGGTCAGATTCATGCTTAATACTTAAAGCATACTGTTTCTTTAGACCTTTATATTTATCTTTAAGTTCATTACAAGTTTCTTCTAACATGTCACAGTATTCAAACAATTCATTTTTAGACATTGTTCCAGAATCAGAATCAGATTCTGCATTATCTCCAGAGTAATAATAATTTAAAGCAGGAGTTCCAGCAGTTACCTCAGAAGTGTTTGTCATAAAGCACATGTTTGCCTTATTTTTGTGTTCAGTTTCAGAGCTTTCCGATTCAGTAGAACTATCCTCAGAAGCACTCCAAGTAGCCTTCATGGCTTTCTTAAACTTATTGTCCTTATATTCATATTTCTTTTTATACTTCAGCTTTGGACAGTCGGCTTTAATGTGTCCTTTTCTCTTGCACTCATAGCAGACTATATCATCTTCTTTATCCGGCTTCTTCCAACCCTTTTTCCAGTGTCCTTTGTTATCATAATTGCCTTTGTAGTTTGGCTTTCTGAAAAACTTCTTCTTCCTATAGAATTTCTTAAATCTTCTAGCAATGTGAGCCATCTCAGCATCACTGTCAGAATCACTTTCACTGTCTTCACAACTTGAACTTTCAACTACAGCTTGAAGCTTTTCTTTGTCCTTATTCTTTGAAGTTGAGGATTTGAAAGCGACAGACTTTCTTGGAGGTTCATTTTCTTCCTCTTTATTCACTTTAAGTTCTTCTTCATACATCATCAGCTTGCCAATTAGCTCCTTGACAGGTAGAGCAGCAATGTCACATGATTCTCTGATTGAGACAGATGTGCCTCTCCATCTATCAGGTAAACATCTCAAAATTCTCATAATCTGTTCCTTCGATGCGACATCCTTTCCCAGCGAGATCATTGTATTGACAATTTCATTGAACCTGAGATACATGTCAGAAATGGGTTCGTCAGGCTTCATTTTAAAATTATCATACTTGATAGTATAAGTATTTAACCGCATTTCCTTAACATTAGTTGTTCCTTCATGAGAAACAGCTAAGGTATCCCAAATTTCATATGCAGTTTTACAAGCTGAAATTCTATTAAACTCTTCATCTCCTAGAGCATAGTACAAGGCATTCATAGCTTTACAGTTATTATTATAAGCATTCTTTGTAGGTTCATCCCAAGTAGATCTAGCAGTAGTGGGAATTTTGTATTCTGATTCAATAGCAGTCCAAATATCAAAACCTATGCTTTCTAGATGAATTTTCATTTTCAGTTTCCACTGAGCATAATTAGTTCCATTGAAGAAAGGTGGTCGGTTAGTAACAGCACCCTCAAGTCTATCGTCAATGATGAGAAAATTTTAAAGAGATAAAAATTTAGATATAACAGAAATTTTAAGAACTTTAAAATACAACTAAAATCACAGTTCAAAAGCAGATCACTTTTTAGAAAGTATTTTCAACCCTTTGATACCAAGTGTTGGTCGGAGTGGTTTACTCAAGAGGGGGGTGAATTGAGTACCAATTAAAATTTCTGTATTTAAAAAACTCTGTCTTAAAGACCCCCAAATAATAAATAAATTAAACTGTAGTGAATTTATATTAAAGTAGAGGTTCTGTTAGATTCTCAAGGGACTGATTAATTCCCAGTTAATCAACACAGGAGTGTGTGATTATCTTTTGAATCCAACTTACTATTCTACACTTAACATAAACACTTGCTAATTTAATTATCAAAGTAACTTTAAAAACAGTATTAGTTTTAAAGTAATTAGCAGCGGAATAAAACTTTGAAAGAGATGGCACAACAGATGTAACCAAGAGGTTCAGTCTCAAGCCGAGACTTAGTCCTCTCAAAAGTTTATATAAAAATGATCCACACCCTGGATCAGGGTTCAACAGTTTACAACTGTCCAGGTCCAAGACCTCAACCACTGTTCTTCGTGGGAAACAGTACAACATCACCCAGCTGTCCAGGTCACACACGACCTCTACCACTGTTATTCGTGGGAAGGAAAGAATAAAAGAGTTTGGTAAGGATTTACAAATCCTTCAGTTTGAGTACAGGAGACAGTGTATGTGTTAGATACAGCAGATAACACACACTGCTCGAAAAGAATGATAATAAATCACAGAACAAGAGATGTAGAGTTTAGAAGTGGTTCTGGTGATCTCAGTGTAGCTCTGGACTCATTTGGATTCGATCAGAAGTGAGTTTGAGTCCTCTTCTCGTTTCTATTTGAGAAACAGAGTGTCGTATGCTCCAGGTTCACAGATAGTGACAATGTAGTGGTTGGAGTTATTCAATGCTCTTCTTGTATGCACAGAACACTTCTCGAGTATGCTTGATTGTCTGTGTGTTGTCTTGCTTGGTTCAGAGCTCTTCTTGAGTATGTCGTATGTCTTCCTTTTCTCTGTGTGTGTGTTGTCGCTCTGTCTCTTCAGCAGAGTCTTCTTGAATATATGTCACGTGCAACAGGAGACAGGAAATATTTCCTTTCTTCAGGTACGAGGTACGGGTTCCTGACATCCGACAACCTTTATCAGATATTTGACAAATCATTAAAATGTATGATATGACCGTTAGATATATTAAATAAAGACAAATAAATAAATTCAAACAGTGAGTCGAGTGATCGGTAGGTAATCAGCATCGGTAGCTTTGACATCAGTAGCTTGAACGTCGGTAGCTTGAACATCGGTAGCTTGAACGTCGGTAGGTACATGCTTGTATCGGTGACTTTGTTTATCGGTAGCTCCATGCATCGGTAGCTCCATGCGTCGGTAGCTCCATGCATCGGTAGCTCCATGCTTCGGTAGCTCCATGCATCGGTAGCGATGTTTGTATCGGTAGCTTCATCCATCGGTGACTCTTATTCCATCGGTAGCTATTTATACTTACACTGGTAGCTCTATGTTTGTATCGGTAGCTGTTTGTAAGTCAGTAGCTTACATTTAAGTACATCGGTAGCTCTGTGTTAAGTCTATGGTAGCTCTTTGTTTAAGTCTATCGGTAGCTCTTTGTTTAAGTCTATCGGTAGCTCTGTGTTTAGTCTATCGGTAGCTCTGTGTTTAAGTCTATCGGTAGCTCTGTGTTTAAGTCTATCGGTAGCTCTGTGTTTAAGTCTATCGGTAGCTCTGTGTTTAAGTCTATCGGTAGCTCTGGGCACAATACTTATCTGTTTTATGCAGAACACATCCGATTGTGTTAGAATTAATTTATAACTTATATGAACATGGATAAATGAGGATTAACAAATTCCAAGGACTATTTTAAAAATTATTATTGATTTGATCACAGATTTGAAAGAATTAAAGTACAGATCAATGATACTTAAAGATATCATAGATAATGAAAACATAATTGGGATTTTCAACACATATGAATACATGAATGAGATTATCAAAACAGGTGAGGTCAACAGAAAGGCATTCAGACAGGAACAAAAAGAAGTATTATAAAACAAAAGCTAAGAAAGTTCTGAAAGTTAATGACACCTAGAGTGCCAGTGGTAGTGACTCTTCAGATGAATCTTCTGATTATGAATCTTCATAACAGAAGAATCATGGTCTTATGGCCAGATTACCTATTAAAAATCAATGTTTTATGGCTAAGGTATGAAATGCTGAATCATTGACCAATGTATCTTTAGATTCTAATGGTAGTAAATATTATAACTCTTCTGATGAAGAACCCTCTTCTGATGAAGAAAATACTTTACCTACTTATGAATAAGCCTCTAGGTTTGCTGAACTTCTTGAGATTGAGAATTCCAAACTCAATAAGAAACATGATAAGGAAAACTCTATGAATTCTATTCTTAAAAATGATATATCAAATCTTTCTAAAGATCTTGATAAGAAAAATGCTGATTTTGAAAGTATTTCAAAAAATCTTTAGGAAGTATGTTTTGAGAAGAACAAACTTTCTAAAGAATTAGAAAAAGTAATTTCTAAGAAAAATGTTTTCGAGCCTAGCTCTAGTTCTAAAACTAATGATTTTTGAGGATAAAACTTGGTTATAAAACTCAAGTCCAAAATTTTTTCCTCAAAGTAGTGTTTATCAAACATTACCCATGGTAAGGAAAATTTTGATAAAATGTATTCCCAAATACGACCTTTAAGAAATAAATCTGGATTTGGTTATACCCATGCAAAACCAATTTCTAGTAAAAAAAAAATTGTTCCTCAAAGTGCCCCATTTTGTACCAAGTGTCAATGTGGTGGTCACTGGGCAAAGAATTGTTCCTTAAACAAAACCCAATCTTTAGGATTTCACAAAGCTTATTTCTCTATGAAGGTGTGGGTACTTAAAATTTTATTATCAGGAAATCTCGGATCCAAGCAAGTTTGGATTCCGAAAGTCTAATTCTCTTCTTGATTTCAGGAAAATAAAGAGAGTACCAGCAACAATACATGGTACATGGATAGTGGATGTTCCCGACACATGACTGGTAACAAAAGCTATTTTGAAAATATTATCAAAACGAAAGGAGGAAAGGTAACTTTCCGAGATAATGCTAAGGGAGAGATTGTTGGTATTGGTAATATTGTTCTTCTTGGTAAAAACTTGATTTCAAATGTTCTTTTTGATAAGGGTCTTAAGCAAAACCTCATTAGCATAAGTCAGTTATGTGATGAAGGTTACCTTGTGAATTTTAGGAATGATATGTATTTAGTTCACAATTCCAAGGAAGAATTTATTCTCTCAGCCAAGAGGCAAGAGAATGTTTACACTCTGAACATATAAGACCTCAGAATCCAAGATTTACCTTCCTTAAGTGCAATGGAATATCACTACTGGTTATGGCATAAAAGACTAGGTCACTGTAATCATAGGAACCTATGTAAACTCTCTACGAAGAAACTAGTTAAGGATCTAACGGAGCTTAGATTTGATTCTTCTAAAGTTTTTGATACTTGTCAATATGGAAATCAACATAAATCTAGTTTTAAATCAATTGGTGAAGTCTCAACAACTGAAGCATTATAGTTAGTGCCCATGGATCTTTTTGGTCTAACACAAACTGGAAGTATTGGAGGAAAATACTATGTGTTTGTTCTAGTTGATGATTACACCAGATTTACTTGGGTCTATTTTCTAGCAAAGAAGTCTGAAGATTTTTCCTATTTCAAAAGTTTTAGAGATCAAGTTAAAAATGAGAAAAACCTTCCATTGAAAACTATTCATAGTGATCATGGAGGAGAATTTCAAAATTATGATTTTGAAACTTTTTGTAGTAAAAAAGGTATTACTCACATTTTTTCAGCACCTAGAACTCCTCAACAGAATGGTGTAGTTGAAAGAAGAAATAGAATTCTTCAAGAGATAACTAGAACCATGTTGAGTGAATATTCTATTTTTAGACATTTCTGGGCTGAAGTTGTATGTACTTATTGTTATACTATAAATTGTGTTTTGATTAGACATTTTCTTAATAAAACTTATTATGTGTTATGGAATGGTAGAAAACCAAGAATATCCAACTTCAAGGTTTTTGGTTGCAAAGTATTTATTTTAAATACTAAAGATAACCTACATAAATTGGAACAAAAATATGATGAAGGGATTTTCTTAGGATATTCCACAACCTCTAAGGCTTATAGAGTTTTTAATAAAAATACTTGTACTATTGAAGAAACAGTACATGTCAAATTTGATGAGTCAGATCCTTTTGTTTTTAAACCACCTCAACCTACATCTTCGTATGTGTTTTCAAAAACTGATTATCAACCTTTGATAGAAGAACCTTCTGATAAGGATAATGTTCTAGAAGATACTTCTGAAACATTTAACCTAGAAGACTTTCTACCCTATGTTGATGAACAGGTTTTACAAAACCCAAATTAGATGTTTCTTAAGAATCATCCTAGTGATAGTTACATTGGTGATGTAAATCAACCTGTAAGGACTAGAAGTTCCTTAAGAAATGAAGTAGAACATCAAGCATTTCATTCCAAATTAGAACCTAAAAGCACTGTTGAAGCTTTAGGTGATGATGATTGGATCAAAGCAATACAAGATAAACTAAATGAATTCGAAAGGAATAAAGTCTGGACCTTGGTTGAAAGACCTAAGGAAACTTTTGTTATTGGAGTAAAATGGGTCTTTAGAAATAAATGTGATGAATATGTAGTCATAGTAAGAAACAATGCTAGACTTGTTGCTAAAGGCTATAATCAGCAAGAGGGAATATACTATGAAGAAACCTATGCTCCAGTATCTAGACTTGAATCTATCCGTATTCTACATGCCTTTGCAGCTTTCTTTAATTTCAAACATTTTCCAATGGATGGGAAATGTTCTTTCCTTAACGGTTATGTTCAAGAGAATGTTTTTGTTGAACAACCTCCTGGCTTTGAAGATAAAAAACATTCTGATCGTGTTTTTAGACTTACCAAAGCTTTGTACGATCTTAAACAAGCCCCACGAGCATGGTATGATAGACTCACTATATTTTTTCTTCAAAATAACTATGTTAAGGGAAATTCAGATCCAACCCATTTTATAAAGAAAGATAATAAAAATGTTTTGATTGTTCAAATTTATGTTGATGACATCATATTTGGTTCAACTCAGCAATATTTGACCGACTCTTTTTCAAGTCTAATGAAATCTGAGTTTGAAATGAGTATGATGGGTGAGTTAAATTTTTTCTGTGGTTTTCAAATTTCTCAAAAACCAGAAGGAACCTACATATCTCAACATAAGTATATTAAAGATCTTCTTAAAAAGTATGGTTATGACAACACTAAGAGTATAAGTACTCCCATTGGTACCTCAAACTCTTTAGATCTTGATGAAACTGGGAAACCAGTAGATCAAACATCTTTTAGAGGTATGATAGGAAGTTTACTTTACTTAATAGCTAGTCAACCAGGCATAATGTTCTCAGTATGCTTATGTGCAAGATATCAATCCAGTCCTAAGGAATCTCACTTAAAGGCAGTAAAAATAATTTTTCGCTACCTTAAGGGAACCATGGATCTAGGATTATTTTATACTTCTGGAAATGATTTCATTCTAAAAAGATTTTCTGATGCTGATTTTGGTGGGTGTAGAATCGATAGAAAAAGTAAATCCGAAACTTGTAATTTCTTAGGAGATTTGTTTGTTTCTTGGTCCTGCAAGAAGCAACATTCTGTAGCACTTTCCACAGCTAAAGCTGAATATGTAGCAGCTGGAAGTTGTTGTGCTCAAGTGTTGTGGATGCAACACACACTCACAGACTATGGATTGAGTTTTACTAAAACTCAAATTTTGTGTGATAACACAAGTGCCATTTCCCTAATTAAGAACTCTACGCATCACTCCCGTGCAAAACACATAGATATTAGGCATCCCATTCTTAGGGATCACACACTTAAAGGAGTTATAATTCATCAATTTATCGGAACACAAGATCAACTTGCTGATATTTTCACAAAATCTTTGCCTTCTGATAGATTTGAATACAATAAACAGAAGTTAGGGATGATAACCATAAGGTAATCCTCCTTAATTAAATTTCTATTGAAAAAGTCTCCTTACAATAATAAACTCCTTTTCATAGGGGGAGTAAATTTGTTTGTTAGAATAAAAAAGTTTTTCAATGTTTTTTTTAATCTTTTTGGAACTATGATTTCCGGAATGGAAATTTCCGGAATTGAAATTTTCCGGATTGGAATTTTTTTTCTCATATTGAAAACTTCCAGAATGGAATTCTCGTACTGACAATTTTCAGAATGAAGATTTTCGGACTGGGCATTTCGTAACATTTTTTTTGTACTAGACTTTTAATAATAACGTTTTTTTCCTTCAGGAAGAATATTACCAATTTCAACTAATATTTGTTCTCAATTCGTAAGTTATGATTTCCCTACTTATAGTTCTGTAATCAAATTTTTCTTACTGGTATCTTCCTTGTTTAGTTCAGATTCTAGTTTTGCCTCAAATCCGAATGTTTTCTTTAAAAAAAACCTCAAATTATCATAGTCATTTTATTTTTTTGCGGGGTTATTTTCAACCGTCAGATCAGATCAAAGTATTTTCAACCATTGGATGACCATTGGAAGACCAACGGTCATTTTCTTTGCCTATAAAAAGGGGGTACCGAGACTCGTCCCACATCGGTTTTCAAGCTTTTGCATCTCAAAGACCTGTTGCTCCTCTTAAGGCCGGTTCCGAACCATGTGAAGCTGATCCGAATCCTACTGTTTACTTCACTCCGAATGTCTATTGAAGAAACTTCACAAGAAATGTCAACTACGAAACCAATTTCAAAGTGGTTAGTTTACAGAGAAAGGTTAGTTCAACCAGATTTTTATAAGCTTGACTCTATTATTTAAAAAAATATTAGACTAAATGGATGGGAAGACTTCTGTATAGCCATGTCAGATAAACAGGATCCGGTTTACACTGACTTGTTGATAGAATTTTATGAGTCTGTTTCCTTCCTAGTGGAAGATGGCAGAGAAAGATTTTCTTTTAAGTCTTATGGAAATACTTATAAACTTTCTTACACTAAGGCAGCAAGCCTGGATGGTATAACATATGAGGGAGAAGCTGAATTTTTCTCTCACAAACTTCTGGATGTGCAAGGAAGTTTCATTAAGGAAAAATCACTGCAGTGTCTTGGGCTTAAGGATGATTCAACTACTAAGATTGCTCTGCTCACTCCGAATAACAGAATACTGCAACTATGGGTGCAAGGTTTTCTAGTTCCGAGAATAGGAGACCAAGACAATCTAAAGAAGAGTGATATCTATGACTTAGATTTTTTGGTAAATCTAAGAAAGATAAATCTGATAAGGCATGTCTTGGTTACGATCAAGAATATCAGAGAAGGAAATCTGAGAGCTCAGATTATAATGTTTCCTACCTTATTATCAAAGTTGATTGTTCGATGCTTAGAATATTTCAAAGTTGCTTGTAGATCAATGATCTAGAATTGCAAGCTCATGCTTGTCAGTGATGATACGCTTAAGATAATGAAGATGAGATTTTCTATTGAATCCGGAGAATTTTTTCCCCTATCTGTGGAAGAATTTGAAGCAGCTGAAAAAGAAACACAATCTCCAGAACCATTAAAAAATAAAAGGAAGAAGAGAAAGCCTAAGGAAGTACTTACTGATGAAGAATTTCCTCAGCCGAAGGAAACTGAATCTGCACCACCCAAACCGAAGAAGCAGAAAATATATACAGATGAAGTAGCAGCAAAATGGAGGAAAGATAAGGAAATGAGGAAGGAAGGGGATCCTCAATTCGGACTCAATCCTGCTGAGGCTAAGGCTTAAAAAAAAGGATGCTGAGGAGCTGGAAAGACAAATGAAGGAAAAGAAGTTGAGGAAGAAGATGACTGAAGCTGAACTAGTACAATCATTGCTAAAAGGTAGAGAGTTGGATTTTGAAAGGCTTCCAGTTCCGGAAACTTTCGGAGTCGAACCTTCTTTACTAGAAACACCAGCGAAAAATTAGGTCACTCTGGAAAAGAACAAGGGTAAAGAACCTATAGTAGAAGCTGAGAAAGAGGTTGATGAAACAGTTGAGGAAGAAGTAGAACAAGTAGAGCAAGACGAAGAAGAAGAAGAGGAGAGTGAAGATCTAGATACCTTGATAAAACAAATTCAGGATTATAAGGCCGAATCCGAAAAAATAGTATCTCCAGGGAAGGGATATGAGGAAGACGGAAAGCAACTTCAAGGGGAAGAAGAAGAGAATGATCTGTTTGATGAAGAAGAATCCTATCAAAGGAACTTTCTTGAAGAAGGACAAGAAAGACAGCAACCAGATGAAGATCAGATTGTTCATGTTTCTGAATCTGAGGAAGTTTCTCCAAATGTGCAATCCATTCCGAAATCTGATAAAGCCAAGCTAACTTTAATGGAGACACCTATTAAAGATATCATCAGAAATAAAGAGGTTGGTGGTACCTCTAGAAGGAAGCTGATTCCAGTTGATGAGGAGGAATCTCAAAAAGAAGTCTCTGATTCGGAATAATCATCCCACAAGCATGCTTTTGGGGTTCAATCTCTGAGAAAGATGGTGGACACAATACCGATTCTTCCAACTATAGATTCTAGATGCCAGTTGCTGCAACAATCTATGAATTAAAAATCAGATTCTTTATCCATGTTAATGGATAAGTTTGTGAAGTTTGAAGCTGAACAGAAAATTTTCCTGATCGATTATGATGTGTATAGGAAATATTGTAGTAAAGTAACCAAGTGATCTAAGAGAGTGGACAAAGATTTAGTTCACTTTGAAAATTTTCAGGCTTAAGTTCAAAGTGCTTTTGAAATGGAGGACAAAAAGGTTAATGAAATTTCTAAGAAGTTGACCCAGGAACAAAATTTCTGAAATCAACAGGTCAGGGATCTGAATGGCAAGCTTAACTCAGTATCTCAGAATTGGAAAACTGAAAGAGATTTCCGGATTGAGTTTCAGCAGAGGATGGAAAAGCAGGATGAGTTGTTGAAATTGCAAAAAGAAGCATTGGAGGCTCAAGAATAGTTGTTAAAAGCTCAAGAAGAAAAGGTAAAAGCCTTGGAGAGGCAACGAGAGGAAGACTAAAGGTACTTGAAGAAACTCAATGCCTTGTTGAAGCATTTAATTCCAAAGGAAAAGGAAGACAAATGAACCCACTCTGATTATTTGTTGTAGTTGCCTTTCCTTGTAATTTTTTCCCCAACTCTAATGAAATGGTTATCTGTTTGCTTTGTATCTTGTTATATACTAATGTTTCAGGTAGCATAATTTGTTTTTCATTCCCTTCAATTCATTTTGAAAATTACAAAGGGGGAAAAGGAAAAAGAACTATTCCTCAGGAGGAGAAAGGAAAAATTTCTGAGAGAAATATCCTTAAAGAAAGGGGGAGTTTCCCACTACGTTTTTTTTCATTCATAAAATAATGAAAACTCTACTCTGGAAACCCAGAATACAATACTTAGAGTTTCAATGCCTAAGGGGGAGTTAGTTTTATTCACATCTATCCATGAACAAAGGGAGATAATTTTTAATAGTCTAATGAAATTTTTTCAAAATCCTTATATACTTTTTCAAATGGATGTTTTTGCTTTCCAAAAGGGGGAGATTGTTGAGTCCATAAGGTTTTCCTTATGACTTTTCCATTCCTTATTGTTTTGAAAATCACAAACACCTTATACATAAGCAAATATTATTATTACTCAAATAAGGAAAATTTACTTCTTTAAGGAAATGTACCTTAACCTAGATTTTCTTATACATAGCTATTTTTTCACTTAAAATCAAAAACCGGAATCACAACCAAATTTCCGGAGCCTTATAATGAAAAGTTGGAACATTCTGTTTTTAGGATCTGAATCATGGATGTGATCTGTAATGTAGTTTTATTACGAATTCTGGACTTCGAACTCTTAAGAAGTTCGACTCCGAACTCTTAAGATGTTCGACTCGGAACTCTTAAGAAGTTCGACTCCAAACTCTTAAGAAGTTCGACTCCGAACTCTTAAGAGGTTTGACTCCGAACTTTTAAGCAGTTCGACTCCGAACTCTACAGATTTAGAATCCGATCTCCGATGAAACCAGACTCCGATTTCCTATAAAATAGAATCCGAACATTTCTTAACATAGACTCTAAACTTCATTTTGGTTAGACTCCGAACCTTTGACTTGCTTACACTACGAACTATTAATTAGCCTTTACTTACATATGCTTCATTCCAAAACAATGTCGTACATTCAGTTTTATAAAGTTTGTTATAAAACGATGTCATCTATTCTATTTCTTATTAACCGTTGGTTGAGTTACACGTGTACAGGTCCTTCCGAATTTCATGGAAAATATGACCATTGGAAGAAGGAGCCGACCCTTGGAAATTTGCCTATAAATAGGAGATCATTTGGAAGAGCTCAAAAACAACAATGAAGTTGATCAATCTAGAGACCACACGCTGCTAAGATGATTTCTAGAGAGAGAAATCTTTTCATGCTTTGTGCGTACTGAACCGCTCGTTCAGTTTTTCCTTTCTGCGACTCCAAATGTTGGTGATTAGATTCGAGGAATTCCGAGGATAGGAAGACAGATTTTCCAACTAACTTGAAGTTCGGGGGCTTCCTTGGTGAGGAAGACAGAGGTGCCAACTACCTTGAAGTTGAAGGCCTCCCAGGATAGCAAGATAGAGACTCCGATTTTCGTATCGAGGGCTTACCCTGATGTGGGTAAGGCAGACTTGCTTGAAATTATAAATCAAGGTACCTTTATCCAAGGTTGTTGGATACCCTTCTCTTTGTGTTAAGATACTTAAATATTATTACTTGTAGTTTTACTACTTGTTTATATTCCGTTGCATATTGTGTTATAAGGAATGTATAACTTTCTTATACATTCTTATTTTTACTCTGTTTCATTTAGATTCTATACGCTTTAAGGTAGAATCTCATATTGTAATCTTTTTTTAAGTTTCTATTTCTGGAACCATTTTTCTGGAACCTACTTTCGGAATCTCTTTCCAAGTTTTGTTTGGTGTTAGAGGTGTTGTGAATTTGCTTAAGTTTAACTTTGTTAAACATAGCCCTTTCCTTTTCTTAAGGAAAACATAGTTATTCTTATATATTTCAAGGTTCCAAAGGAATTTTTAAAGTGTACAATTCACCCCCCTCTTGTAAATTGAGCATCTAAGTCACTATTTCGATCCTTCATTTTTACCATTTTTGGGCCACCTTTCATGAGAAACAAATGGTTGGAATTCCCTTTTCAAAAATTTACAAGAATTTCACTCCTCATTCACTATAAAAAGGCACTCACCCCAACAAATTTTTCACATCACTGAATCCATTTTTCTCAAAAAAAACTATATTAAAATAATTTTCTAACATAACTAATTTAATTATAGAATCTTCTAATTTGTCATAAATCCAAAAAATGTATCCCTTTGTTGCAATCTAAAAGGACTTACCAAGAAAGATATAACATCATCCCTCATGAACTTTTATTTTATATTCATTCACCACCCCATAAACATTTATTATTATATGATTAAAAAATAAAAATAGTTTACTAAATAAATTTATATTTTTTATTGTATTTTTTATACGTACACCTACAAAAACCTCCATCTAATGTGTTACAAAGTTACCATTCTTGTGTACGATAAACTACGGCCACATGAAATGATGTTGTTCTTTTTTCCCTTTACTGCATCTCATGTTTGGTAATTATGATGTAAACTATATTTTTATTTGATATATATGATCTTTATAATTTATTCATTCTTAAAAAATTATTATATAAAACATAACTTCATGATTTCAATTTTTTGTAAACACAATAACATCATTTGTGGACATGAAGACAAATGTGTCCTCAAAGTGATGTGATTCATTCATACTCTACATGGAATGTATAAAGGTTGAGTTTAGGGAAATTATATGATATATATGAAATAATTATTATACTAGGATATTATTATATACATATACATATATATTTTGTTAACATTCTTTTGTTAAATATTACAATAAAATGGAAACTACATTCATGTATACATATGGATTATAGTCTCCATGAACTGTGTATTTCAATTCATATTTCTATATTTCATAGATTATAATAAATATATATATATAGAATATATATATATATATTTCCTTACATTATGAGAATAATTAAATCTCGTTCTATATATTAGGATCAAGAACAACAAGCCAAAACATATATGACAAACAATGTAGATATCACCTAAAACGTAATATTTTCATGGAGTTGTTTATAAATAGGTAATATAAATTCCAAAACATATACTATATGGTATTATATATAATAATTTTTTTTAGATGTATAAGAAACATATATTTATTTTATATATGTTTTCAATGTGTACGAAGAATGTTAATACAAAAGGTTAGGGAATTTCATCTCACTTTTTATTTCCATGAGATACATGTCATACTCACCACTCACTTATTTTGTGTGGTGTATATACTTATCAATTACATAATATATAATTTATTTAGTGATAATAAAATCTTACATTTTTTTTAATCATTAATTTGGATCATGATTCTGTGTTACTCAAGTAGTCAGGGTTTTCTAATCTCACTTTTATTTCTATGAGACTTATACCTTATTCACCACTCATTTATTTTGTGTGGTATATATTCTAACCATGAATGTATTATATTATACATATAATTAAATTTATCAGTATTTACATATCCATGTTATGATATTTCTTTCATGGGGTTTTTTGTTCATTATTTACCAAATTAGTAACGTAATTTTGTCTCAATTTTTTTTCTCTGAGATACATGTCATGTTATGCACCTATATTTTTCTATGGGGTGTATAAAATGACCATTGAAATGTTAAATCATGTATATTATTATTTAAATTAAAATTATATACTTCATTTAATTTTATTATTTCATGGGGATTATGATTCGATGTTAACAAATGGTAACTGTTTATTACTAGAATCCCTTCTTTTATGAAAATTGTTTAATGATTATGCTTTCATTGATGAAATATTATGATCCATATATAAAGAAGACTAATAAATTTTAATATCATCAATTTAAAATCTATTATTTTATGTATTAGTGCCACTTTTCACTCTTCATTACATAATATAATTAAGAAATGTTGTTATGAAACCCCATAATTATTTATCCTTTTGGTCATAAATGTGTGTTCTTTCAAAAAAAAATTAAAATAATTTATTTCCAAATAGACTTACGATTTTCCTATGATACTTAAAGTAAATTTTTACCGATGTAATAACTTTTAAAAAATATTTTTAAAAGGATTCTTCTTTTTGTTTTCCGATAAAGAAACATTTCTAAACATTTAAGGTGAAAAGGGAATGTTTAGCATATACAGACTTACCCATCGTCATAACAATTATTTCCTTCATGCTTCCTCAATAAGCATACAATTTTAATTATAATGACTTTTTATTATAATATTCATGATAATTTTTTAATTTAATGTGGTTTTTAAATAAAAATGTCTTCCATGACGTTTTATGTTAAAAAAATATTTTAAAGGACTTTCAAAGCCTCACTAATTTTTTAAATGGTTTATTTTCAAATAAAAGGATTTTAATTTTTTCAAGATTTATTTATATTCTTTAAAATTTATTTTCAATAAGAGGGCTCATATAATGATTTGAAGCCTTATTTTATTATTTTCAATGTATTTTTAAAGAAAATGGTTTTAAAAAAATATCATGGTTTCATTCTGAGTTTTCATGATGTTTTTAAGGAAAATGGTTTTCAAAATATTTTTAAGATTATTTTATATGTTATTAAAGATATTTCTAAAGAAAAATATATTCACAAAGATTATTTTTCATAAAATCAATTTTCATGGAGAGAATGGTATTTTCCTTCAAAAAAAAATTCAACAAATTTTTAATTCATTCTTTGAAATAATGGATTTTGAAATGGTTTTATAAAAAATATTTTCAATGAAATGTTATTTTCCTTAATAAATGATTCATGTGATCTTTCAAAATCATTCTCCATCTGCGATGACATATTTTGTCGAATTATTTTGTTTATTGGGTATATGATCCAAGAGTACCATTCATATTCTTTGTTGAATGGTTTGTGTTTTGATGGAATTATATTTATGAAACCCGCTTCTCTTCCTAGGTTAATGTGCTTTTGAAACCCAATTCTTTTAACAGGTTATTATTTTATAAAATGATTATAAAACCTAATATTTTCCATAGGAATGATATGATAACATGTTACGATACCCATTTCATCTTATGGGTTATGATATGATTTTTATGAAGCCCATGTCTTTTTTTAGGCCATGATATGATGCAAGATTTATTATATTATGACCCATGTATGTATGATTTAATTATATGATACGAGGGACCTAAATATCCCTAAAAAGAATTGGGAGAAGATTTATATCTCATGAGATAATGATGGGAATCATGACGATGGGCTGAAATAACTATTGAATAATGGGAAACCCAATGCAATATGGGATGATGGGGAAACCCAATCAACTATGGGAAGATGGGGAAACCCAATCCCACAAAATGAAAGGACTATAACTGGGGATAGTAGTGTGTCTCATCCAGTTTATGTTGTCCCCATGAAGTACTTTGTTATGTTTTGGCAATATTCCTTGATTTATTGGGAATTATATAAAATATTTATTTTTCCACCAGAAATTATATGTCTTATGATTTTTGTATGCACACAAGGTTTATGTTATTTATTATCTTATGATTTCTTTTATAATTAACTGTCAATATTTATTCCATGTCTTGGGATTATTATATTTTTTTACCAGGTATGATCTAAAAATGTTATACTCATGTTATCATACCCTAATATTCATGTTATACCAATTTATTTCAATTATTTACCCATACTGAGAATTATAGATGACCCTTGTATTATGTATCCTTTCTCTAGGTTATGAAGAAATGTTCTAAGTAGGAGTAATAAATGGTAATATCATTAAAGAAGATACCGGAGATCTTTCCCCAAATTTGAATAATGTTTTCCATGTTTCTAAAGACAATAAACTATTATGATCATCATATATTTATTTTTTTAATGTGGTGAATGTTCATCTAAAATGATGTAATATCTATATATGTTAATTTTGTGTCTCTATATTTAACCCCTACAATTGAACAGCATGATATCCTAAATTATATCACATTTTAAAATATTTTTTAAAATAAAAATTACTTATGAACTAGTGGTATTCCTTTTTATGTTTAGATAATAATTATATTGGAAACATTTTCAAACAATATTAGTTTTAAAAAATAGTAAGTGTTATAAAAAGTACTTTCCACTCTATTATAGATCTTATAATATGTTAAAAGGTTAAATATTATACTTCTAGTATAAATAATTTATTGTTGGATATTCATTTCTTGTAGTAAGTGTTGAATTAGAAATTTGATGAAGAAAAACTAAAGGATTAAATTCTTCTTATGAAATAAAAAATTATCAATTAAGTATTTTTCCTCATATTATTTAATATTAAAAAAATTCATTATCTTTAGAATAGGATCTTGAACCCAAAATGTAATAATTTTACATTACAATCTTATGAATAAAATGGTATTTTAAATCATCTTATATTTATGGTTTTCAGTCCCATAACATTCCATTGGTCATTCACTTTCTTGTGATCAATGACCTAGATCACTCTCTATAATTATTTTTGATTTTATATTATGTATATATCTTCAATATCCCCAAATATTATCCAAAATAAAAATATAGTTACATATTATTCCATTCTACATTTGTACTTACCTTTCTCTCTTGTTAATAGGATATTATCTCATTTATGAAGTGTGTTTTCAAAAATAGTATTTCCAAATGTTAAACCCTTGATTTTTGATATCCTGTTTAAATTATGAGGACACAATATTTTTAATTTTGGAAGAATATAATGCATTTATATTTTAAAATTAAGAAATTTTATTTAGTAGAATATTTAACAAACAATAATGAGCTCAAATAACCCTCAAAATATAGGTAGTTAAATTTAATCTCTTTGGTAGCTGGAGTAACAAGAAACCCCAAGTCTAAATGAATCATGATATAGAATATTGTTAAAACCTAGCCATTAAATTGGTGTTTATGAATAGTACTAATTAAATTATGGGAACTATGGTTATATGTTTATTAGAAATAAAATAAGAATATTTTAAGAGAAAAATAAAGGTTTTTTAAAAATAGGAATTTTTCTAAAAGAAGGATTAATCAATATTTGTGAACCTAATTTAATATTAATTTTTATCAGTTTTAAAAAAATTATTTAATATATTAAAATTAATTTCTTAAATAATAATATTAAAATTAACATATGGAGATCTGTTTTTGTATTTTACTAAAATAATTCATTTATTGATTAATAGTGAAATATAGAATTTTAATTTAAATGTTCTGTTTTGTTTAAATTATTTAAAATGTTAAATTATATTTTTAATTATTTTTAAAGTGAAATAATTTTAAGTACACACACACACACACCCACACACACAAATATATATTAATCCAATTTAGCTCATTGGAATCATTTTCATATTTATTTTTTATATAAAATATTGTTAACTTTTGACATTTTCTTTTTGAAAGACTCATTTATCATCACATTTACTGGAATAATTTTAATTTATATTCATCCAATTATTTGAATAAAATAAATAAATATTAAATAAATATTTAAAATATACATATTTTAGAAATTTTATAAGTTCAACATAATTTTTTACTAGAATTAATATTGAAAATAGTAAATCTTAATTATCATGGTTAATATATGAAATGATTTACCAAGGAGTTAAACTTAGATGATAAGGGTTAAATTGACATAATAACATTTCAAAAATAATTTTTCTAGCTATATTTGGGAATAATATCTTTTATTATTGAAAATGGACCATTTTTAGGCTTTTTCTATGATTAAAACATGAGTATGATAGAATCATTTCAAAAAATTTCAAGTGTGATGCTCAATTCACTTTTAAAATGTCACCCCAAATCATATCTTATTCACACCATCACACCATTTTGGTTCGGAAAATTACCATACAAATAACTCCCCATCTTTCAATAATCTCGCCATATAAAAATTATTTTTGGTCTAAAACCATTCTTGGAATGCTATGGTGAAAACATAAGAAAGATAATCGAATAAGAGGTAACATTCTCCACCAAGATTTTTAAATTTATTTATTTCTCCACCTACTTCAATTATAAAAAACCATTCGGATATAATAAACATAATATGTTTAAAATAAGGTATGTTTTAATAATAATGTTTTTATCTACAACCACCTCAACTTCCTTCAAATGGGTTACAAAATCACTTTTCTTGTGTACGACATACTAATACCACAAAAATCGATGTCATTCATTATTCCATTAATACCTATCATGGTTGGGTATGATTATTGATATAAATTATATATATGATATTTATAACATAATTATACCTCTAGATTAATTATATCATATATAAATTTTTTTACATCCCATTCCTTAGGGTATACGATAATGTCGCGTGTGTGTTGGGTGGACTACAGCCTAATGAAGAGATGTGATTCGTCATTCAGTAACACTTTAAATTGATGGTGATAAAGGAAAATTTAATTAATATGTGTGATATAAATGAAATAATTATTATTATCATTCTTAAAATTTAAATCATTGTTTTATTTTATTTTTCTTTTCACACACATAAATACCATAAAAACATTCTTGAACTTGTGATTACTACCTTTAGGAAACGATGTTACTCTAGTTTTATCACTAAACCACATGGAAAAAATAAATATATATATATGTGTGTGTGTATGTATGTATATATATGAATATGTATATCTAAGGATTTAATATTATACTAATATAATTTTGTATAGGGGAGATTGTTTATACCAATATTCCACAATTATAGTAGAAAAATAGAAATGATACTCATGTGTACGTATGACCTATTGTCTTCATGATCGTAACATACATCAATTTCAAAATCATATTTAATGATTGGTATTAATCATATAAATTATTTTTATATGTGATATTTATTTCATTTTTTACTATTTTTTAGTTGGTATAACTATATAATATAGTAATTATTAAGATCATTCATGATGAGTCGCGATGAGAAAACAAGTCAATTAACAGCCGAAACCATGAAAGTAATGAATGATTATTTACCACTAGGTGATATTATGTCATAAAAGTATAATATATGATAAAAAAATTTAAATTATTTCCTTTAATAAGTTAATAACATGTTTAAAATCACTATATTTGAGGTTAAATAACATTCATCCAAAATAAAGTGTGGGGTAGGAGATTTCATAACTCAATTTCCATTCATTAGGTTTAACTTCTACATCATTGATTATGTCATGCTATGATTCAGTTTATAATGAGATGTAATTAATTTTATAATGAACTATTATTATTTAATTTTTAATTTACCCTTTCATTTATTTAGTTTTACATTATATATATATAATCAATTTATTGATTAATCCCCACTTCAATGATATGGTCTTTTTAATGGATTTCATCACAATTTCATTTCATTGAAGCATATTGTAATGTTATATGCCTAATTTCTCTTATATGGTTTATATAATATCCCATGAAAAGTTATATAATTATTTATGAATATTCAATTCTATTTTATCAATTTATAATAATTATTTCATCCAAGGGGATTTAATTTAAAAATTACCAACTGGTAAATAATTTCATAACTCAGTTTATTTTCATTGGGTTATATTACATCTATGTTTTGTTTGATATTTTAGGATTATGTGTATAATAAATTTTTAATATATTATGTTGTATTTAATTTTATTTTATTTATATTTTATATTGATAATAACAATTTATCCATTAATTTATTCTCAATTCAACATCATGGTAATGTAAAGGGTTTATTTATCAATCCCACTCAAATCGAGATTGTTTATTTTTTAACATTAATTGAATGCAAATATTTTATCATTTTCTAATAATACCATTTAATTTTATTCTCTTCTAGATATTCATGATATTTTCATTTAATAGTACCATTTTTCCATCCTTTGGTACTTTAAATTATGGATAAAATGTTTTCAAGAAAATGCTATTTCAATTTTCTCTCTGACAAGAAATCAGTTTTCTTCCATAACCATGTATTTAAAAATTTGTTTTGAAAATTGTTTTTAACATTTCATAAATGATTTCATAAATTAATATTGAAATATTTTTTCATTTTATAGTATTTTTTTAATGGACTCTCTATATAGTTTTCAAAATAATTTCCATTTATCTTTTACCAAAAAAATCAAAGGAATATTTGTTTTTAACATGTACGACATGAATTATATTTCTAATAGTAATGACCGATAAAATTTTTTAAAACATCCATATTATGTTGTAAAGGATATTTTTAAATAATATTATTTAAAAAAAATTATCTTTAAATTTTAAATAGATATTTTCAAAATGAAAATGATATTCTCGTGAATAATATTTTTAAAGATATTTATATTCATAAAAACCCCTATTTATTGTGCATATATCCTATTGAGGATATGTTGTATTGGTACCACCCTAATTCTTCATTTGGATGTTTTTTTATTATTTTTACCAAGTATTGTAATGAAATTCACTTCCATGATTCATTTTTTTCTATAACTCTCCATTAAATTTTTTAATTTCTGTTGACATTTGGACATTAAATTTCACCTCAATATCATTATTATTTATCTTGGATATATTTTTTATTTACAAAATATAACTTTTATACATATAGTGTTCTATATTGGAATTTATTTTTTTGTCAGACTAAATGTTGAAAAAATTGTATACTTTCAACAATAGAGATATATGATGATAAGACACATTGTTTATGAATTAAATTGATTATTATATATATGAGGAATACTTTGGAAATGATATACATTTGTGGTTCCTAATTATATATAACACTTTTATGCATCTGTAGTCTCATGAGATGAATTAGTTGAACAATCATAATTAAATAGAATTCAAACCATAATTTGTAAAATATTATGAGGATTGATCTTGATGGTAGAGGTATCATGTTCCTGAAACGTGATGTCTAATAATTAATCATTTCATGCATTCAAATTTCAATTATTTTTCTCCATTATATTTTCTATATGATATCATATATAGATTAATTTTATTCTTACTTTATTAATTTAATAGAACATGTTTTCAATTATTTACATTGGCATGTTAATTATGCCTGATGTAGTTGTTAAAGTCATATAATTGATTAAATGAAATGTGTTTGCATTTACTAAACATTCCATATTTATTATTATACATGAATTTTTAACAATGGTATTATATCAAGATTCATTTTATTCTCATTTTATTGATTAAATGGAATTTTTATTACATTATTTATCATTCTATAATGATTATTCTATTTTATTCATGATTTATTCCACTCAACATAACCTTTACTGATCATTTGAGATCAACCTTATTTTATTCCGTTCATATGAATCTATGAAGTTTACTATGACTAATATGAAAGGATATACTAGAGGGATTTTGTTTTCTTTAATGGTTGTGTTGTAATTTGTATATTCAATTATAATAAAATAAAAATGTATTTATTTAGTTTACAAAAACTACTAAACTATTCAGTCCATTGGGATGCCATTCCTTGTATATTATGATAATGTAATAAAGGAGACACCGTCTCTAGACTACTGCAGCCAGGGTCACTATAATAAAAATATTATTATAACATAATCACAATAACACATAAATATATTTGATGATAATATATTTATTATTTTATTATTAGTATAACTCTTTATGAGGATTTAGAATAAAAAATAAACATGAAAGAGTCGGTTAAGATTATTACCTTTTTTTGGTATATATCATTTAGATCTTCTATTAAGGGGCCTTGGGTTAGTCATTTGGAAGTTCCATATTAACTTGCCCTTGAATTAGGAGTTTTATAAGGTATTTGAGTAGTTGTTGTTTGAGATATATTGTTCGATGTGGTGATAAGAAATGATAGGAAGGGGAGACCATTTAAAAAGGTCGTGCAAGGACTTTGTTGGAATTTCTAAAATTATTAAAATATAATTTAATTATTTTTAAGACAAATAATTCCAAATAGACATAGATTTTATGAAAAATATGATATGATCAATATATCCTAAAATAATGATATTTAGATAGGATTTTATGTCTTTTTAAACTTTATCTTTTAGTATAACACCTCATTTAACCAAAGTTAATTTTCACCGCGGTAATGAATTTTTAAAAATTAAAGGGTTATAATATTAAATATAAGTTATAAAATACCTCAAATATTGAATCAGGATAAAATTTTCTACCATATTGTATCACCCTTTATCATTTTAAATGTTTTTATTCTTTTTAAATAACTAATAAGATGTTATCCTTATAAAATGTCAATATTTTCATTTTATGGAAGTATTTATTTATGTTGACTACAAAGTCATAAAGAAATAATAATTAATTACAATATAAATTGTTTTTCAACTATAATATTTCATATGTATCCATAAATTTTTTCGGTTACACTAACTCAACCAAATTTTTTTACATTTAATTTTTTAACATCATTTATTTTATTTTTCCATTAATTGATTATCTACCATGGCCGGTTGTGTAATCCTTAAATATAATGGTCCCAAGACAAGAAAAATAAATTAAAATGTCAAAGTAAATAAATTAATATTTAAAATTATTCTCAAGCACTAAAAAGGTCAAATTTTTCCTCTGTCACAAAATATTATAGGTATTAAAATTAGAAAAATGTTTTTTTGTCTTATCTCTCGTGTGAATCTTTTAATGGAAAAAATTACAGAAATAGTGCACCATGATGCAATTAATTTGAAATATTTATATACATGGGTAAAATTTAGTTATACAATAGGATAACAGAATGTTTTATGATAATTTTTAGTAAATATCATTTAATTTTTAAGCTTAATATCTCATTTTACCATTACTATGTGAAAATTATTTATTATTGTCATTATTCATAATGATTGAAAATTAAAGGGTCCTATATACCAAATATGAACCTCTGTATTCCAAATATGGATCCATTTTTCAAATATTCAATATATTAATGTTATAAGAATTAATTCATGTTAAAAATAAAAAACAAAATGAAATATTATTTTTCATAAAAATACATTTTTATGTATGAAAACATTTTTATACAAAAATAAAATTAATAGTAGATTCTAATGAGCCTTATCATATTAATGTAAAGACCAAGAATTTCCATGTAATTAGTTTTTAATATATGGGAATTTAATGAGTCCGTGAAAATTTACGGCACATGATTTCAAGGCCCGGAGTTCCCGGAATGAATTTCTTAACTTTATTTTGGGTACGTTCAATAAACGTGTGAGGGAGATTCTCTAACATTTGAACCGGTGCACAGAATTGATGTCTGAGGGCACTATTGATCTCGCAGCACCGATATTCACTTAAATATACCTTCACCATGACCGTAGTAGGTCGAGGGTGGAAGTTAGCTTTTCACGTATTCATGAAATAATAAAATAAAATAAAAATTGTGTAACATTTTTTTATTTGTATTTGTAACACCGTGTGGATATTTCACAGAAGGGGACCACATGAACCAAAACCTCCCATGAGAGGTTATGGTTGTAGGGACCACCGAGCGTAACCTCTAATGGGAGGTTCTGGTGGTGGGGACCACCCGAGTCTTGAAACCTGTTGAACTCTCTATTAAGTAGGGAGAAAAATCTTGATCTCCCCACCTTAATTATGCCAACTCTCCCATTTAATTAATTAATCCAAACCATTAATTAATTGATTAAAACAATTTGTATTACAGAAACATAATCTATTAAGTTTCATATTCTTCATTTTGGTGGAATTGGGGGAAACTCTAGGAAAAAGGGAGAAACGTATACAATTGGTTGAATGCGCTCCAATGAAGAATTCCAATGAAGAATGCTAACTTCGACTTTCAATTCCTCTTCAGGAAAATCATTGATGAGGAATGTCTTCAATGTCCACGAACCGATGATTGAGGAAACACTGATGTCACCAATGACTATCTATCCCTGACAACATCGTCTCCATCCACGCGACCTCTATCGACGAATCAAACGAGGATGGGCGGGTGTTTGAATAATTTTTACCTTACACGTTCTTCAGATTCTTGTGATTCAAGTATTATAGCCACCTGATACCACACAAATGTGGATAGTGTGGGACCAACAAACCTGGACCTTCCTTTGTGAATTTCTTGGGATAATTCTTGTGTTCTTCATGATGGAGAAGGAAGGATATTAATCACGATGAAGGTGACGAAGGCAACGGCACCGCCCCACGGCTACTGCAACCCACGACCACCGCCGCCCACGGCCTCCGCTCCCCATGGCCCACCATATCCCTCACCCTGTCGCGCCGCCCCATGGCCAGCTACACCTCCCCGCGGCCGTCCGAGCCACCTCACGTAGTCTCCGGCCGAGCCGCCCCGTGGCCTTGCGCCGTCCAGAATCGAGCCACTTCCCAGTTGAGCTGCCCCGCATCCTCTCGCCACTCACAGCGGAGCCTCCCCGTGCCCCTTCGGCACCCCTGTGGATGATCCTCCCTCGTGAAACCTGTGTGGTTGAGCCTCCCCGCGGCCTCATGTCATCTATGGCCGATCTGATCCGCGGGCTCTCACGGACCTCGCGGCCTGCCAGACCGCCCAACATGGGTCGGGCCTGACCCGGACCCACTTTGACCTGTATATGCTCTTTTGGCCATTACATTGCCATCAAGTGTCTGATTGACTAACCTCCATAAGTGATGGAAAATTGGAGTGAGAAGTTCTCCTTGAGTATACCCCACTGAAGATTTAGATTATGATGGGGTATGGTGAGGTTGGATCGAGCACGAATCCAATTGGCCCTCCTGGTCTAAAAGGCTAACAAATCACATACTAAGCAACCGGTTGACCCACCGAATATTGAGTTGAGACCCATATGACATGCTGAAACTTTGAGATAATTCTTTATGGGACATCATGGAAGTCAGAGTATCAACCGGTATTTTGGGGAGCAGACCCTCCCGGAGACGAGAAAGCCTAATGCAGGAACCCAGTAGCTGGCTGTGACGAGAAGACTGACTAGAAATTTTGTATGGGTCATCTCCTAGTGATCCTATGTGGTTCAGCTCCTATCGATCTTTTGTGGGTCATCTCTTAGAGATCCTCTATGGGTTGGCTTCTAGCGACCCTATGTGGTTCAGCTCGTAGCGATCTTGTGTGTGTCAGCTCCTTGAGATCCTGTGTGGGTCATCTCCTAGCGATCATGTGTGGGTCAGATCATAGAGATTCTGTGTGGGTCAGAAACATATCCTCCTAATGGAGTAAGATGATTTAGTAGTGATAACTAATCATCTCCACTAACGTACCTAAGTTATACCCAGTGTGAGTTGAGTATGTACCTTGTGGTAATTTCCTTCGTGGTAATACCTTGGTGATATTCTTCTATGTGGCGTATTTGTGTGGTACTTTCCTTCGTGATTTTTCTTCCTTTATGGAACAGTTGAAATTTGGGCTTTGAGTTGGAATCTATGTTTTTCCTTATTATTGAGATGGGTTTACTTGATAACATAGGTATATATATGGGAATATACCTTAGTTGGGTTGACACTAGTTTATATGCAATGTGGTTTATCCATTGTGGATTTTGTGAGACCTTGACAGTCCCGGGGGTCCTACTGAGAATCGTTATACTCACCCCTACACAGGCTATGCCCGCACCTCATTGTGTTGGATACAGGTGACAGACAATGCTGATCGAGGTTGAGAGTACCAGGACTGGATGGTGCTCGGAGGTGGACCATACAATGTGTTGGTACATAGAGGAGACATGAGATTGAGGAGTGTTAAGGAGGCAATCTGTACCTACCCTTCAGGTAATAACCTAGAGGAAGAATTAGTAGCAGCCTTTTTTTTCTTCAATTTTATTGTATTTTAGTTGTACTTGTACTATTACTGTTGGGCTTGTATTTTGTCCCCTTTTACTTTCAGTACTCATTTTGCTATACATTTGTCTTGTATTCGTATCTTTTTGTGTGCTTGGTTGCATGTGTTTACAGGTTATAAAGGAAATGCATTCGTAGTTTTTTGGGAATACGACTTTGGTTCTAGTCACCAACCCCTGGCCTTTAGAAGGCAGGCATGGAGTTAGTCACGGCACGGGCCCCAAGGGATGGGTCATAACATTTAATAATAATATAATATAAATAAATTTACTTTGAAACTATTTTTAAAAAATGTATCTTTGTAGATTCATGAAACAAAATTACAATTTTCAATTGAAAAAAGTATTTCTCACTATTCATTAGAAAATCAACCATATCCTAAAATTTTAAAAAAACATCAATCTTATAAAATTATAAAATAATGGGTTATAAAATTAATTTTTTTTATAAAATATTTTTCTTAAATTTAATTAAATTTATTATAATATACAATTAAAAATATGAATAAAAATTACAATGTAAGAAAACATATTTTTTAAGCATAAAATTAATTTACTAAAAATCGAATTCTTCTTTTTTAGGAAGAAATAAATACATTTTTATATAGTATGTAAATTATATATATCTAATAATGTAGTTAAATTTATTAATACCAAAAAATTCAATGGCTAGGTTATTATGGTCATATATAAAATTAATAATATTTCATGATTTGTGTATGATCAGTGTTGATTGTTGTGTGCACCATGAAACAAAGTCTTTATTTAAAATCCCTAGGTGTTATAGGTAAATTTTTTTGGAGATTTGTATTCATTGGGGGAAGTTTTTTATTATTTATTATTCAGTTAATACTCTTTAGATTTATTATTTTGAAATGCTCTTCATGTTTTTCAGGGATTTTTTCATGACATTTTGTTGTTCTTCAACCACCTAGATTGTTGGGGACTTAATGGTTGGGATACCCATATTGGTATCTGTTCCATGATCATATATTAGAAAATTTCTTATATGAGTCATTCATAGTGTTTATAACAAAATTTAGTGCTTTTAGATACACATAGGGAATTATTTTGAATCATTATCGCATGACTTGAGATTGAATCATGATACACCCATCCTTCTTGATTTGTTATTCCTATTTGAAAGTTACCTTTGATTTTAAATAAATTCATATAGAATAATGTTTAACGGTGGGGAGTTATATCACGCCATACCCATATTTATATTTTATATATCTTCCATTATTTTTTATCATGTTTCAGAGTCAACCTGGTTGGAATTATGTTTTTAATGGGAATTTGGGATGCCACATTTTTCATTCATAGTTAGAGGTAAACTTGTAGAGGATTTGGAAATAGAATATATCATGGTACATAAAGTTTAACAAGGCTGGAACAAAGATTCCTAAAAATTTCCCTCTAGGAATGTGAGTTCCCTAGTGTGATCAGTGACGGGAGAAAAATTGTCACACTATTTTTGAATTTATAAAAAAATATTGGGAAGGACCAACTTTAAAAAAAATCAATTTTTTCCTTCATTAATAATATAAATATATATATCCCTTACTATTTATCATTACTAATTAGTTAATCCACCTATACACACCCTCTCAATCAAATCCATAGGTGACACCTCCTCTCCCATGTACTCTCTATTTATCTTGCCTCAAATCCTTGTCATTTTATCATATAATTTAAAGGGGAAATATGTTCTGTGAGTCTCTATCCTATCATCTTACTTATTCTTCATATCTCCATGTATTTTTCTTTTACATTTTTCTACTCCACTAATTTGGAAAAAACCATGGTGTATTTAGCTATAAGTTAATTGCATCTTTTTTATAGGGTGTGTGGTGTGTTGTTAGAACCATTGTCATACCACTGTAGAAGGGGTTTCATTCTCTGAAAAAGCATTAGGAAAGTTCCTCGATGTTTCTTCATTTCCACATTTTTATTCTTATTATTCAGTGTTTCAATTTTATTCAATGAAATTATAAATGATTCATTGAAATAATTTAATTTAAAATTGTATATTGTTTTTGAATTTAGGTGATTTTAATTTATTATCAATTTTCTTATTAGTAGATTTGGCTTTATTTTGGTTCGAAATTAGTGATTATGTTCTTATATTTTCTAATAATCTAATTTTAGTTGTTTTAAATGGGGAAATGAGTATTTTAAAATTATTTGATCGTATATTTTAAATTTTAATAGTAGATCATGAGTTTAAGGTAGTTATATAATGGGGTGCCTTGAGATAAAATGATTTATTAAATTTTATTCTTATTTTCTTATTTATTATTGTTTGATGATATTGAAATATCATGTCATATTTTGGAATTATGTACATTTTTATGGGTTAATATATTTCAATTTGAACATATTCACCTAATTTTATGTTAATATATTAATTTAAATGTGTTTATATATATGTTTTTTAAATTTCATGAGTGTTTATTATAAAAATGAATGATTTGAACATTAAACATGATGGTTGAATTTATTTGTCATGTAATTTATCAATATGTATGTTTTCTAAAGGATATTTTTATTTACTAGTTGGAACATTTTGTAAATATGAATCGAAGGAATGAAACTTGTTCCTAAAGCCCCATATACTATGTTATATTTTTTAATTATGTTTTATTTTTTGGTTGATTATATATATTGTTGTGGATTAAATTTTAATACATTTTATTAAAAAATGTAATGGTTTTGAAGGATTTATTTTAATATGTTTTATGGAAATGAATTGGATTAAAAAAATTGAATTCCCTTTAAATATAATGTGATAGGTTTAGAATTAGAAGAACATGGGAATCCAATTATCTAATATGGGAAGACTATGTTAGGTATTATATATTATTACACCACATTACTAACAAATCAAAACATAAAGATGGTCATGATATTATGGATGGGTGACCCCACACCACAATGTTGTGACATGAACTTCTCCATGGATGATTTATTGGTGGAATCATAGATAGGGTACACAACTCCCCCACCCCCACACTATGTCATACCTCCATCATCATTAATCTCTAGGACAAGAGAATACTCCTTAGGTGTAATGGATTTAGATTCATGGGTTGATGTTGTAACAACCAAAAAACTTACTTTAAATGATTAATAAATACATCATCTTTCGTAACTTTAATCTCTATTCTTTATGAAAATATTGATGAACAATAAGAATATTATTTTTTAACTTTGACCATTATAACCAAGATGTTTAATTAGTGGCTATTAATAGGAATAAACACATTATTAAATTGATTTATATTGTTCCTACTCAATACATATTTATTTGATAATTATTAAGAAATAAGAACTCGGGTTTTAGTAATGTCATTTTATATTTAAAAATATTTTTTGAAAATGGGTTTTCCTTGGTTTTTGTAGATGATATTGTTATTAATATCTATGAAATTTTAAAATTATATTTTATAAAAAGTATATAGTTTTTAATCAGTTTATGAATATTATCAAAGTATGGAATTTTTGGACTTTTCTGAAATGATTGGTTTTCATTGAATTGTTTAAAATAATGATTTTATTTAAAAATTGTTTTCCTTTTCAATTAATTTAGATTAACATTTGAATAGAATTTTTTTTAAAATTTCATTAGATTGTTTTGATAAAATATAGTATATTTAATTTCAATTTAATTAGTAGTATTCTTATTTTTTTAAAAAAATTATAATCAAAATTAAATATTTCCAAAAAACCGATTGTTTCCATTTTATGGGTTTCATTTAAAATTAATTTATTCCACATAAGGTGATTTATTTTTATTAAATATATACCATACTTTGAATTAAATTTTTAATATTTTTTTCATATTTCAACATTATGTTTTTTCAAAATGAATTGTATCTCTCTTAATGAAGTGTAGCATTGGCAAGGGTAAATTGGGTAATTATGTTAAAAAATGATAAAGATTTAGAAATCCATATACTATCTAGATTAATAGTAATTGATGAGTTATTTTTACCATCATAATCCAATATTAAATAATATGAAAAAATGGTTCAATGTTTCTTAGATAACAACATTAATATTATTTTAGGTGAATAATAAAATAAAACTGTCACCGTCTTTGGTTTAATATTATAATATTTATCATATGGATAAAAAGATTTTCTTTTATGATATAAATGATTCATTGAATTCCATATGATTTTTTTATCATGGATATTTGTTTTTGATTTTTAGTGATTTGATAATTACCTTAAATTCATATACAACACTAACATAGTTCTTGTTTAATAAATATAAAAATGATTTTAATGATTTTAATTACATATAAAGAAATATTTTTTTGATTATTATGGTTATAATAAAAAATGTGTATAAATATAATCTATTATGGATATTTTTTAATCTTTTATTCTAATTACACTAATGTATTATTTTTTATAAAAGTAACTATATGAATAAACATGGAAATGACATTAAAGGTATCTTATGTCAAATAATCATTACATTAATTAATAAAAATTCATAAAAAATATTTTATATATTCATGTGAAATGTATATGGTCTATAATAACATCCATTTTCCATTAATTTTTCACTTTTCCTTTTATTATGTCATTCTTAATCCTAATGAGTAAAAAAATTATATCATGGTTATTATTAAAAGGGTAATGAGGGGTAAAACTAAGAGATAAGAGTTTAAACATCAACTAAAATGTGTAAATATTATTTTTTGAGTTTATTTATACTTATTTTCAACCTAAATTATATATATATATATATCAATATGGAGCTGCAAGAAGATGAAATATAATTTATATTAATTTAATACTTTAGGTAATTCTATGGGTGCTCATCCTCTCACTTATATAAGGACACCCACTATCCTCTATTACTTACACATATTGAGATACATATATCCATAAAAAATTATTAAAACTCTTATAATTATCTTTATATAGATTATATATGTTATGTTATACTCAAAATTCAATCCCTAAGGCTCTTAAGAAGAGATCAAATAGAGGTTCTTCAATAAGTAGGTAATTGTCTTAACCCAGAGTCTTCATTTTATTTATTCTTTTACCTCATTCAATTTTCTTATAAACATTACAATATATTACCATCATAACTTAAATAATATTTATATGGTATTTTTTTAATGTAATCACATCATTCATATACTTTTCCCTTGAAATGGGAAATGAAAGTGTCACTCAAGTGCACGTGTGAACTACCTTCTCCAAAAGTTGATACACGTCATTTTACATCACAAAAATAAATGGATATTTAAAATGATGTCTTTATTATATATTTATAATATTTTTGATATTATTATTATTATTAAAATATAAAATTTTAATATCCCTTCTTTTATATCATTAATTATAAAATGGAAAATCACTCATTCATACGTACAGACTATCATCTTCAACATATAATGTAGTTAATTTTTCATCACTACATTATATGAATATTTATAAATGTTTATCTAATGGTAAAATATTATAAAAATTACATGATTAATATTCTAAATATTATGAAAGCATGTTCAATGTACATGGAAAAATATTTTATAAATGAAACATATGTGAAAAATGAACAGTTAACAGTTAGATGTAATTATTCAAATTATCAATTATTAATTAATATGTATATAATGATATAACCAGATCATTTACGATAATATATATATATATATATATATATATGGTGATGTAATATTTTTATAATAAATTTATATTTACTATCCATGAACATATAGTTCTTATGAATCAAATCTGATGTGTGATAAGGGCCTCACAACCACATCTTTCGCATTGGCACACACCTGGGCATCACAACCACATGCTACATGTAAACACCTGGGCAACATACCACATAAAATCTCATCCACATACACCTAAGACATATATCACATCAGATCCTGAAAACACCATGGAAATCACAACACTTCTCATCCTGAAGACAGTAGGGAAAACACAACTCCCCCGCACTCACCAAGGCCCTAAAAACCACAACATACCTAATGAATCTTAGGCTACCACTACCTAGAAGAAGGATGAGGGGAGATCAGGTGGTCATCCATCCATCCTCCCACTTAGACGTTTGGTAAATACATCCTCCCATATGATGATGGGGGTGTTCATCACATAGCGCTCAACTTGAGTGGGGTCTATATAGAAATCATAGTTGAAATACAGGTATATATAGATATAATAACAAACACTCCTTCCCGTCCTATGGGTTCTCAAACAAACAATTAGATCACTAAACTACCAATTTTTCTACTACCTCTAAATACACAACACCATACATCAAATCACAACTTATTTACAATTTCGAACCAATTTATTTTATCCCTTTCCATTCTTCATTAAAAATTTATTCATTCATTTCATTAACCAAACCAACCCAGCTTTCCCCAAACATCATTAATAAATTATTTATTCATTTGATCATTTATTACACTACTACATCAAAAACTACCAAAAAAACACAACAAGACACACACACAAAAAGTCACACAATGTGAAACCATGAGGATATTACCCATAACAACCAAAAAAGTCCCCAACTCTAAACCACACCCAACAACACTACCATGGAAAAACTCGATTACAACCTCATTGTACAAAAATTATCATCCATTCCATAATCAATCAATATCATAACATGAGATTCCATTACATGGTCATTTTGATGTATCATCTACACATTCATACACCACACCACCCAAACCTACACACAACACACACATGTGCTTCACAAATGTTCCACAACACAAACCATAGTGTATCCGCACATACCAACATAGTAACTTCACATCCCATCTACCCCGCACACAAAACCAACTATCCAACACAATACATCACCCCACATACTAAATTATAACAAAATTCTGGATTTAATGAGGAATTATTTATTTAATTCCACTTATTAATTCAAGGGTTTTCATATAAACTCGATAATCCTAAGGAATTTTTTATTAACCAATTGTATGTGATTTGAAAAATTCCATACATAAGTATTCAATCGGAACCAACCAAAATTAAACCTTTTTATTGTGCAACCAAGGAAAACTAACGACCTTGATTTTCAGTGGGGTGTTTAGCCCATACAACTCACAACATCACAATAATATTGAAGCTAGAGAAACATGTGCATCATATCCCTCTAGACCTTTTTAATTCATTTACCAGGTTATTAACTTTGATTAGTCTGGATCAACTATAATATATAGGAAAAGAATGTATACCCCTCCAACAAGATGCACAATAAAATATAATTTAAGGAAAACCATACTTCAATGGGGTAACAATGTCCTTATCGTGATAATTTATCAAATTAAAAACTTTTTATCACATATATCACAAGATGTGCATCCGTTCGTAGACTTTTTACCACCACCGTATTGATAAAAACTGAAATGACCCTCATTAGGACCAAAGGAGATCATCCACCTGGACATGGTAGGAAGAATGTGAGATAAAAGATAGATATGCCTAGAAAAAACCAAAAAATGGGTAAGAACTCACCTTTAATTGAAGACAGGTTGCTATGGATTGAGGGAGAGAAGTGAGAAATGAATCACTGATGAAGTAATCATTGTGATGTTGGAGTGGGGTCACTATGTCACCTAGGGACTAGGGTGTATTGCTTCATCCATAGGGTTTGATAAACTAAGAACATGATAAAACATTTCACATTTTACAATTGGGGGGTATTACACGACATGTAATACCCTTTCAAATCATGTAATCCCATGTGGCTGAATTTTGCTAAAAAATGGGTCACCTTTATATTTTATTTTATTTTTCAAACCCTGAAATATTAATTGTTGTGGATCCCATTTTCACGACATGTAAAATTTTCACATTGTGAATAATTATAAAAAAGTCTTGAAAACAAACTTCAAACCATTAAGTCATGTTACCTGACTTTTAACCTCCATTCTTCTAACTATTAGCCACAAAACCTCTCCAAACTCTTTAAGAGCCTCCTTTGAACAATTCCAATGCCCAAAACCCAAAAATTATCAGACTGTGAGGGCATGGACCATTACATTTGATACCTCTAAAATGATTCTCTACCATTAGAATCCAAACTCAAACTCAGAAGAAATATGGGTCTAAACAACCATCCCTCAAGATACTAATCAAGGATAATTCTATTCATGAAATGCCTCTAACAACCAAACACATCATCATTCAATGATAAACAAATAAATGATGCTTGAATGATAGAGTGGAAACCCCCATAGATAATAACACCTCCTCTGATAACTGCTACCCAATGACAACAAGGAACACTACACAAGTACAACAACTAAACTATCCCAATACGTGAATCATAGAATTTCATCCTCCAAGTTATGATATTATCTTCTCTAGGTAGCACTGACTCACCCACACATGTTTAATCACATCAAAATTAATTTTTCTTGATTATGAATTAGTTATTCCCCTTTTCACAAGTCATGAAATTATCACACAACACATAACACTTCCACAAGAAAAGTGCTAATCTCATAAAATGAGGTTCGAACATTATATTTCTGAACAAAACCAAACAAAAAAAATTAAAAAAACTATGGGTATTGGGCATTCATCAAGGTTTCCAACTCACAGGTACTCTCCTCTAGGACACTATGCCTCCACAACACAAAAACCAAAGGAATGGTCCACCCATGCAATACCTGCTCCCGATGACCCTAGACCTCTACCAGTAATTCCACATATGTTGTGTGATCCTTGATAACCTACTCTCCCCAGTCAAGGAAATGGGATTCATTATGAAGATTCTGATGAAGTTGAGAGACGATGGGGACCCTCTCCAATTGTAGTGTCAATGCTAACTGGTATACCACTTCTCCAACTTGTCATAACACCTTGAATGGTTCAACAAACATAGGAGAAAGCTTGCTTCCTATGTCAAACCTCTGCAACACATGTTGAGGGAAAACCTTCAAGAACCCATGGTCCCCATGCTCGAATGCCAAGGGCCTCCCCTTGAAACTGGAATACGAATTCATCCAATATATCACTACTTTGATCCACTCACAAAAAAACCAAAACATCTCGGTCATACTCTACACCACATCCAAAACAAGAACAACTATCTCCCCAACCTCCATCCTACAAAATAAAAAATGAAACAGTCTCTTGTATAACACCTAAAAAGGATTTATTCTAATGGAAGTATGAAAAATATTATTATAAGAAATCTTAACAAGGTAAATTGTTGTACCCACGGTCCTCCAATGTCCTAGACTCATGTCTGCAACATGTCCTCCAATGTCTGGATAGTCGGCTCTATCTTCCATTTATTTGATGGTGGAAATCCATTTTGAGGCATAAAATTGTGCTAAAATCATGTTTTAATCCTTTATAGGATCATGAGGTAAACCATGTAATCCGTTCTGGTACAAGGGACCTCATAACCCCATGAAATTGCACCAGTTCATCCAAATTCCTCTTGGATAAGGTATCCACAGCTCCTAGCTCCCTGATTGATAATAAGTGAGATGATTTTTTCAACTGATCCACCACTACCCAGATTTTGTTGTATCCTCTATAAGCTATGGGTTTCCCTATGATGAAATCCATCATGGTTTGATCCCACTTCCACTCAAGAACTGCTGATATAGTGGGTTACTAAAAACCTACTATGACATAATTTTGATAAACATACCATGTATACAATTTACTGTACATAATGTATTCTTAGCATTATTGTGTTGACTTTTTTTAATCCACCATTTTATAGTAATTTCCTAGATTAATTTACATATAAAAAGGTTATAGTATATCCTGTGCTCTAATGAGAACATTGAGGTAGTATGACATTAATCATTAACTAGGATCCTATAGTCTAGATGCATCTTACTAACTAGGCATAAAAGATGTTTGTCTATCATGTGCTGGGGAACTATAATCATTGAGATTTCTTATCATGAAGGTCAAACATGGTGATCTCTAGTAGTGAGATCATAAGGACTGACCTACCAATTGGAAAACCACATGTTTTGGTTGTCATTGAATGTTTCTATCTATGAACATGTGTATGGTTATCTTGACCTGCGACCATTTACAATGTGTGTCATTTGATTGTGTAAATTGATGAATTGAAAAACCATGATATTGAGCTTTGGCCGAGGTAGCTTGTGTTGGATGTGTCATTGGTGGTATGAAATTTGTTCAATGGTCAAAAGGGATTGGTTGCTTCCAAGTTTAGAATTCGAATATCTCAGGCTTGGTTGATCAGGATGGTGCTACCCTCATAAGTCTCTGATCAGAGCAGTCGAAAGTTAAATCCATCTTGATAGATCATGAAATAATAATGCAACAAATTGATGATGACACAAGTTTGTGTCCTTCCTTATGACATATTTAAAGATAAATAGATTATAGTATATAGTATGTTTTGTAAGATGGGTATCGTTCATATGACAATCATTATCTCTATAGGGTCCCTGATGGGTCGCTAGACTCCACTCATGGTCTGTGAATTATATCCATTGCTCTCAAGATAATGGTCTAGAGGGTCACACACAATAGCATATTCAAGAATATTCCCTATTAAGTTGAAAAGGTATATTGGAAATGCCGGGCCCCACCATGGGGTATGAGTATTATCCAAGGTATTGATCACCAAAGAAATAAATAAATTCATTTTTGTTAAAGTAGTGAATAATTTGGATTGAATTTATTTAATATATTTATGAGTTAATTTAATTAAAGAAAATATTATTTGAATGAATATTATTTTAATATTAAAGGTTCTTTTAATATTGTGTGGGAATATTGATTCAAGTTTAATAGATCAGTTTTATCACATAATATATTTCATATATATTACAATTATGTGATAAATTATTGATATTATTTATGTCATAGTTTAGTTTTTCATAATTTTTATTTAGTGGATATTGAAATAAATTGGGGTTGAAGAATCCAACCGGTTATTTAAAAACTCCACTATAAATAGAGGAAGAGGCTCTCTCATCAATTACTTTTCATCACATTTTGGCCTAAGCTTATCTCTCCTCCATCTTCCTATAGAGTGAAGTAGTCGATCCAAGAGCTCAGTTCAAGATCTCCCTCAAGTATTGAAGGCATCTTTTGTGGTGATTGTCGGGGCGTCGAAGACATCGTCAAATCACCGTACTTGTACCCAGAATTCGACGATCTACATTCGAATAGAATTTTAATGTGTCTGTGGAGGATATAAAGGGTACTACTATGGATACTTTGAGCATCAATCACCATTGACAAGTTGTAGTTGATCGCGGTTTCATATCCGAATTGGTATGTTTGTAGTTTTAATTTACAAGAGATTTTCAGACCATATCGGGGCTCAGATCATCAAAGATGACAAGATCTATCATCTCAACGATGAAAATTATAAAATCCCCAAACCATCAGCTTTTTTTTGTGGGCCCAGGTTCTTTCAAGTTGTATTAGAGGGACCGTGTGAATTTTCTAGTCCAAAGAATAATTACTTTTCACTAATTGAAGAATAGTGTTTAATTTTAGTCCCATTGCATCTGACCATGCATCGATCTGTCAATGAACAACCATGTTATGGAAATTCAATGTTTTGATATAGATCGACTATTGTTTTTATAGATTATTTAGTAGGTATTGAAATTATGTTTTTCACTCCAATGGTGCGTTCTGACCAGCAATGGTTGGAATAAATTTTTTTCCCGACCACAGATTTATTCCAATGTTTTGTGTAAATAATAATAATTATTATTCCAATTATAATTATTATAATATGATAATATATAAATATAATAATTATATTTAATAATATAAATTTTAATAATAATAATAACTTTTGTTATTATAATAATAATATAATTATATTAATAAAGTATTATTGTTTTATAATAATTTCATTATTATTATATTTAAAGGCTAATAAACAGTGTTTGGAAAAAAATTGTTGTGTATGGAAATATGGGAGGAATTTCACACATGGAAAAATGGGTGGAAAGTTGGGTGGGCTGCATCAAAAAATAATTAATAAAAGGGAATCTGTAAAGGTGTCTTCATGGACGCCCTGTCCTTTTCCCCTGCTATAGTGCACACTAGCATGCCTCCCCACCTACCAACTCTAATGAAATCATGTCGAACCGCCTCCTCCCGTCACCCCTCGATCACCCCAAGCTAGCACGGCTCCTCCCTCTGGGACGCATGTCGTCCTGGTCACCGAATCTACAACCAAGTGAGGGACCAGGCTCCCTAATATCTGTAGTCGCTGCTGGACAACGCAACACCGGCCGCCTGTTCCTCTTGCGACTGACCGCACAACCTACACCAGCGGGATAGAAATCCAAGACGTTGATTTCTCGAGTAATGCCTCCATGGTTATTTTCTCGCTATGCTGGAACCTGACCTTCCCGGCTTTCTTGCAGTCTTGTGTTACCCCGCCCACAGTGAGCTCCAACAAAAGTTCAGCATGGCCTTCTCAGTGCCGCCTGTCGTTCTAGCTTGTATATCACCCACCACATCTCTTAATGTCGGAATTCTTCCTCAGACGATGCACCTCCCCTGGATGGAGACCCCACCAATAGAGCCTCCCTCTAGCAAGAGACGACCTCCCCATCGGTTCATCCTACTATCGCCCCCTAGAATCCAGTCGATGACCCAACATCGAGCCACCGAAGGCCCAACAATGAGGTACCCCTCTTGTCGGACTGATATAGGCTCTTGTGGATCCGTTTGACCTAGATTGGGTTTGGCCAGATCTTTCTGGACCAAATTTACCTAGTACAATATTTTCATGGCCCAAAGGGGTTTGTGCAGATACTGCATGACCCACTTTGGACCTACATGACCTTATTGTGGCACATGTTAATTGAATTAATAAAATTAATTAATTTAATTACAAAAAATTAAATTAAATTAATTAATATATTAATTGTGATTGAAAATTTTAATTTTTAATAACCAGGTAAATTAAATTAAATATTATATTAAATTAAATTAAATTATTTATTTTTGGTATAAAATTAAATTAATAAGTACATACAATAGGATACCCCTCTTGTCGGACTGATATAGCCTCCTGTGGATCTGTTTGACCTAGATTGGGTTTGGCCAGATCTTTCTAGACCAAATTTACCATGGCCCAAAAGGGGTTTGCACAGATACTGCGTGACCCACTTTGAACCTACATGAGTTTTTCGTGGCACATGATAATTGAATTAATATAATTAAATAATTTAATTACAAAAAAAATTAATTAAATTAATTAATATATTAATTGTGATTGAAAATATTAATTTTTAATACCCAGGGAAATTAATTTAATTATTATATTAAATTAAATTTATTTATTTATTTTTGGCATACAATTAAATTAATTATAGGACCCATAAATAAAAAAATTATTTAATTCATTTAATTCAATTAATTTAATGTAATTTACCTCATACTTTATTGAAGACAATTTAAATTTATCGAACATTTATTTTTACCCGTACACTGGTCTTGAGCACTGGCCTTTTTGTCTCTCTGCTTTTTTTATTTATTTAATTATTTTAATTGCATGTGATGAGTGTAATTAATTAAATGACAATCTACACATCATCTTTATTCTGAGTTAAAATATATAAGGTCATATGTGTCTAATTGACATGATATACATTTTTACCTCTAGTTCCCCAAACATGTGTGTGAGTATCGTTGTGTATTGGATGGAGATGTTGTACGACATGGATCCCACCAAGACAGGGTGGTGTTTGTTGACCAAGATGATGCAATATGTGATGTGCACCTCACCAAGACAAGGTGGAACTCCAAGATGTGATGTGGACCCCACCAATATGAGGTTGTGCTCTAGATGAGAATCGAACATAAAGGACGGGGGTTTTCCGCATCAGGAGTCAAGCGTCGACTCAGTTATGATTCCCATAAGTCATTTTTATACTCAAGACCAGTCAGGTATTAGTTTACCTTTATGCATTTATTCATTGTATTATAAATTTTTATAAAAGAGGAAAAATTACATAAAATGATAAATAATAAAATGCATAAAGAAGTGACATATGTTCTTCTATTAATGTTTAGTTGTGAATGTGAAAACATAGATGAACAAGATCAATAGAAATGGATTACAATCGTTAAGATAAGAACAAAAAAAACCCTCAATGTAATATTTAGACTATATCACCTTCCATCTTTCATGTTTTTACAAAACTAGGTGTTCGGGGTGCCGGCCATTCCCATGTTGAGGGAATCTCTTACTACTAAGGAGTTCTAATGGGAGTGGATTGTTTACTTTAATAAAATTACAACAAATAAATAGAAAAATATTTCTTGTTGTAATTTTAGAGGCCAGCATTAAGTAATAACTTAATGATTTTAGAAGCTGGGACATCATTCAAGAGATTATGGAACCACAAGTAAATATAGTTAGGCATCCAAAATCCTACATTGAACCCTCTAAGTAGTGGCGTAGACACAGCTTGTAAACTATGAGGGTAGGTTCTATAATCTTTTCCACCAGAATACTAAAGCAATAGAGTATTTTGATTATTGTACTAAGGGTTCTAAGAGTTCAATAAAAATAGTGGGAGAAATTTAATGATTAATCAGTAATCTCTCATTCGGTAATCAATATAAATGTACTATTCTGCTTAGAATTATTTTGGTAGAAAATGGAAATTAATTCCACAATAAAAAAGTACAATAAATATTGGAAAATGTTAAATTTCTAAACTAGATTGAATTTCCTAGTGTAGTATATGGGCTTCTACACATTACTGCAATATAAGAAATTCAAGGTGTCGGTGTCCCTATATCTGTTAAGCCACCTCTAAATAATTGGGTGTTGAAATGCTTATAGGAGACTCATGAATCCAGAATATAGTGTTTTTTCATAATTCTATCATCAATGGTCTGATGTTAGTTGGGGTTACTACATCATGACATAGATGATATTACATGTAGTCTCATCTCTATTAAGTTTTTGTGGAGAAATTGAAGAATGATTTTAATTTGATGGTTACACTCACATTGTGTAAAGTGAAAGACAATTCATGATATTTCAATATATCACATTATTATAACATTTTTCACCCATTAACCCTAGTTTTGTTTATGTAAACAAATGAATAGAATGTAGTAAGCGCTTTAATACCTTTTAGGTAAATTTTTCCCACGAATAATAATATTAAAGAAATAATAATATTTAATTATTATGGATGACAAATTGAAAAGGTGGTGCTAAAAGGCCTAGGTAATGTCACCCCAAAAGCACATTTGCAATATTTTTCATTGAAATACAGTTGGTTATTAAACATGAGATTATTTTCATTGCATGTTATGAAATAAATTATGGAAGTTTAAAATTCAATGAACTAAATTGAATAACCAAGAACCCCTTCTACATCTGTATATATTCATCAAATTAATGTGTTGTTTCTAACATAACTCTTGGTTATTAAATACTATATGATTTTCACATATTTTATTGAAATACAATAACCATGTAATTAGAAAAACATTACTATATCTAAGGTGACTTCTCTAAGCAGCTGAGAATTGTTGATTCCTGTTTTAGTGGTGACGAACACATAACATACACTTTCTATGTGAATGATTCTAGTTGATCATATTGTTGGGTGTAAATAAAACATTTTTCCCATATTCCCTGTTTACGTAATGGGTCATTATTCAATGTTTAAGAATGAATGTTGTTATTCGTGTCACATACTCAATAAATAGTTTAGTGGTACGTGAATAATAAGAAATATGTGATGAATATAAAAATATAATTCTTTTTAACCAATTGTGGAATGATAATTCATTATCAAGAAAAACTAAATGTTTACATCAAGTATATACCAAGTATGGTATTTTGGCTTGGCGCAGTTGAGAACCATTGGTATAATTGATGTATTTAGTTTCGACAAATAATCCTTTAGAAGAAAAGGTATGTCAAAATGATTTTGAATTAATTCTATAAGTTAGCGTGAACTATTTCTATGGAAATATAGTTGTAATGATACTTCATAATATTCCTTTAAGTTATTAAGTAATGTAAAAGTGATGTATAAGCATGGTCAGAAGATGTATGGTTTTCGGATTAGGATGACAAATGATATCTTGACCAAGAATTTATCGATCATGAAAATCCAGTGTGGAGTATTTCCTAAACACATATTACCTTGTCTACATCACAACATTGATGTTCATAAGGAGGATCGATGACAAGTCTTACAAGTTAAAATTGATCAACAAAATGTATCTTGTATAAATTCATAAATTCTGATTTTATAGATCAACGTTATGATGTATGTAGTATCAACGTTAGAATTTGTAGCAGCTTCTTTTATATTTCAAGACGTGATTTGAAAATATATGTGCAAACTTATAATCAATATTCCAAATTAAAATGACAAATGTATATCATATGAGTCATATTATGATGGAAATAAATTATTTCATATGACATGTGTTTATATTCTAAGAGTTTTTTAACATAAAAACAAACACACATCAAGATAAATACATGGTTCATATAAGTAATTTTCCTAACATTTTCTTAGGATATTATCTAAATCCATAATATAGAAAAGTGGTAGTCAAGTGATAGAATAAATTTTTATATAAGGGTGTACATATCTACATGAAATAGTGTGAGAATGATTGAATTGGGTTTAGAAAATTCTCAAGATACAGAAATGGCTGGCATAGGAACAAGTTCCACATATTCATGTGGAAGAGGATTTTTCGTGAGGCATATACTACGTAGAAAGGTTAAAAACTACAGTGAGGGTTTTGAGTTCATCACAACCATTGATATATTATTCCTAGAGAATAATATATCATAAAAGTAAGTTTTATTTGGAAATTAGCAAAGATTTACAAGACCAATTAATGTTTTATAATCTATTCCTTGTTTCAAATTGAAATAGGGCTTATAAATTGAATATTGTGGTGGGTATTCAATCGAGTTGTGTGGTACCAATAAGGTTCAATTTGTAATACCAAGTGAGTATGCTTAAATCATTTGAAATTTTACTTGTTATTTCTAACTTCTAAGATCATTTAATTGGACATTTGATGTCAAGATGAACTTTCTTAGATGGTGTCTATAAGACGCAACAAGAATGATATGGTGAAATCACAGAAAACCAATAAGGGTTGCAAGTTATTGAAATCATGTTCAATATTAAAGTAAGAAACATATCATTAATGATTAAAATATCATATAACGTAATTCCTGAATCCAAACACATGCAGATTAAACCTTCCGACATTAGGGTATATTCCATTGATGACTGCAACAATGATTTGAATATTGTCACATATCCTTGCAGTTGAATTATTGTACATTGGAATTTCTTTATTACCCTTTCAATCACAAGAAACGTGACCATTCTATCTAAACTTGTAGAAAACTCTAATTCCTTTTAGGAAAGTATCATAATGTTTATTTCAACAGTTATCACAGTGATAAAATACTTCTTTCACATCATTTCTTTATCAAAAAAAATCATAGTTGTGTTATTGTTCTCATGTTTCCCTCTAAAGTAATAATACTTGGGGAATTATATATTTGTCTCATTATCACTTGAAACTATATCTTCATATGATGGGAATTTTTGAGAGACTTGTTACCTTTAAAATATTGAAAAAATGCCATAAAATAATTGATCCTCCTTACTCTTAAGATCATGTACATTGGTTGTGTTCTCATTTCGTCTATGAGGCTCCATTTCTAAATAATATTATATACTATATTATATCATATCAATTAGAGTCATATGTGTAATCTAAAAACTAGTGATATAATTAACATAAATTGAAAAAATTTATGGATACCTACTTTCAAAAACAAGGATTGTTTGGGATGTTCTTCTATAGGTATCCTCAAAATCTATATTAGGGTTATGTATTATAATGTACGATTTGATAAATCTATTTCTTAAGGTTTCTACTAAACAATATCTAATAAAAACTATAACAATCACATCCCCATTATCATAGATCCGGTGGTTATTTTATTATAGTGGCATATATAAAAAAATCACACCACCAAGGATTGATCAGTTTAGTAGTCTTCAAAAACTAGAAACATTAATGGTACCGTTGCTACATTGGTAATTAAATATAGAACATTATAATGGAATATAAACTAAAACCTTAAAAATTATTAAAAGATTTCATCTTCATAACCCGGGGAAGGAATATAAATAAAAGAGTGAGCTAAAATGGCAAGTTAGTGTTTAGTACGATGGAATATAACTTGTACTAATAATTATAATACAAATGTTCAGATAAGTAACTGAAAACACATTACAATCAATAATATAATAATGGAAACAAACCCATATATTTTGTCATATTGAAAAAATTTAGGGATAATACTAGCAAAATACTAAATGAAGGGAATGCTTAATTAACAGAAGTAATGTATCTAGAACATGAACCTCTATCATCAAGATGGTTTAAGTATATGGGTATAAATCCATATGATTATTCTATGAAAGAAACATGAAGGGTTCGTCTCTATCAAATTTAATCTAATGATACTACCGATGCATCGAGGAACTATCTATAACTGGGCCCCACCCATTGGGCTTGCATTAATTGGTCCCAACCCATATGGATTGCATTAACTTGTCCCAAACCATGTGATACCAGTCCAAATAATTCCTCATATATCAAATAATTTATTTATATAATAATTAATTTTCCTTATCATAAATTATCATTTTTAAAAAAATGATGATGACTTATTAATATTTCTAAAGATAATCAAATAACTATCAAGGAAAACTTCATATGTAAAATTGGTATACAAATTATAAAATAATAATATCTATGAAATAATGGATTAAAAATAAAAAATAGTCATGATTTATAAAAAATTATGTCCAACTGAAATGAAAACATGTAAAAATAGTTTTTTAGAACCATTAAAAATGAGCCAATTTAGTGTGGTTTAAGGGAGAACAATAAATAGACATTAAAATGGAAAAAGACATAATTGTTTTCATAAAACCAAAAATAAATTAAGATATTTTTTTCTTGAGAAAATGAGTTATTTTAGAAATATAATGGTTTATTAAAAAAATTACATATTTTAATTTAAAATGGGTAAAAATATGGTACGTTCCTCTTAATCGGGCTTGCTTATCGGGAGGAAGAAAAAAAGAATCTTTTAAAAATTGAATTTTAAATAAAAAACGGATGGATTTATTTGAATAAATTATTTTATAACTTTTAAAAAATTTCTAATAATTATATAAAAACAAATAAGAATTATATTGGGGTAAAGAGAGAGAAAGCTTCACTCGAAGGAAAAAATTAAGGTTTAGAGAGAATCCCTTACAACTTTTTCATCAATCGATTTGTATGCCCCATAAAATTAGTACTCATATAATGAAACATTTAGTAACATAAATATTAATTAATTCAAGATATGATATATCAAATAGAATAATAAATACACTACATATAAAGAGTTTTTTTTAAGAAGGCAGATATCAATGAAATAAAAGTGAGATGAGAAAACCTTTATAATGATCGCATCATTAGAGTGAGGGTAAATCAATGAAATTATTATGTCTAAAAAATATAAACCCACGTTATACAAGTGTGTATAATATATAAAAAATAATATTTTATTTCACACATATTATTGGCATAACATAATGAATGACATAGATTTTTAACTTAATGAATGGAAATTGAGTTTAGAAATCCAATACCATATGTCTGAATGTGTTATGCACATGTAATTAAAGGGTTGAATAATAAAATTATATTAATTAATTACTAAATTAAAAACTTTTTATACATATATTATATTTATTATAATTATAGTAATATCATTTATGTAATTTTTATGAGCTATACAATTCAATTTAATCATTCTGGGAGTGTTCTTTTTCTTGGTTTTTAATGATTGGTTCACTTATATACAAGTATAGAAGTTCTCTTAAATATGGAATAGATATATAGAACTGAAATTATATTTTATTAATGAACATAAATAATTTTAAATGATCTTACATATTTTTTGGTTATATGGTACGATAATTATACATTATATTAAATGTTAATAAAATTGAATTTATTTTTTTGGTGGTTTTATAACCGTCACAAAATTTTATAATTTTATTTTAATTCATATTTATATATTTGTTCAATAACATTATATAACTTATAAAATTCATAATAAAATCATATTTAGTCAAAATAATTGTTTTATGACCAGAATTGATGGTGACAATGTAAAAAGAAAATGCATTGGCCCTGATGACAGTAAGTCACCACATCACATACTATATTTTCATTTCTAAAATAAAAGGGAGAGGAGATGGGGTTTGAGGATAGGTATTCCATTAAACTTATAAAATTAATATATATATATATAGTAAATTGAATCTATATTGAGTGTTTTTATATAAGAGGTAAAGAGTGGATAACAAAATAATGAAAATAAAATAAATTAAAACAGAAAAAAAAGATGATTTTACATCTTGAATTTCTTCTCCTTGAGAACCTCTTTAAGGAATCTTTTTCTATTTAATTGATAACAGATGAATTTGGACATACAGAAGAGGTTTGGGAGAGTAATTGGGTAGAATATTATCAATATACAAGTACTTTATGCTGTGAAGATGTGATATGGTGTGGGGTGCTATTTATAGTAGAGGATGGGGTGTTATTTTATTATTTAATTCATTTGTTTATTATTATGGATCATTACTGTCAATTTTATTGATTATTATGTCTAAAAATAGTAACTAGGGAATTTGAGTTTACAAAAATGGGTTCTCACATCATCCATACATCATCCATGAATCAATAATTCATTTATTTACATATAAATAAATATATCATAAAATATAGTATTTCACTATTCACCAGAAATTCAACTGTTTTAGAAATATCCAAAAAATTAACCCTTATAATTTTTTGACTTTAATATTTTATAAATAATCTATATTTAATGAAAATCATTTTATAAATTTTATAAATTTAATTTTTAATTTAAATCCGCATTTATTTGAATTATATAGATTTTAAAATTATAACTCAATCTATGAAACATTGAAAAATTAATTAAGGTCTCTTAAAATAATATTAAAATAACATGATAATAAAATATTAATTGAGAAATCTATTTTTCAAAAATAATTTTTCATTTAAATCATTATATTAATTATAAAATTATGAATAAATATTTACATATCACAGAAATACAAACACTTAATTTATCATTTATAATACATATATTTACATATATCATAATATAATTTTATCATATTTTAATTTAAGTTATAATGAAATTTTATTTATTCTCTCATAGTTGATATAAAATTGAAATCATAAAGAAAATTTTAATATAATGAAATTGATAGTTTTATAAAAATCGTTATTTTCTCTATTCATTGGAAAATAAATATTTTCAAAAAAATACCTAAATTTGAACATAAGATGATTTTGTATTTTAGATTTTAAACTTGAAGTTTATTTTTTAACAGAATTTATAAAATATAAAAATTTTGATTTTAAATTAAGCATGCCATTAAATGGCGGTAAAACTACCTTTTGAAAATTATAGTATTTTATGGGTAAAATTTGATTCATTCTTATCTTATGACTATAAAAATAATTTTGATTAATGTAAAAATTCAATTTTATAATATGATTAATACAATTAGTTCCCATTAATTTAATGGTTATGTTAAAATGGTCACCTTTTAAAAAGTATATTGTTGTTTTAAACTCAGTGTTGCCTACTACATAAGCTAACAAATTTGTTAAATTTAATATAGACATTGTACAATGTCTTGATTTATTACAATGTTGGTAGAAGATACTCTAAATATAATGATAGAATTGACTGGGTATGACTTTCAAGAATGAGTTTATGAAATTTAATGAAAGGATTTCTTAGAAGTTAGGTATGCTATATGATTTCTCTCATTAGTATTTGGCCATGATTTCTACCATTCTTTTATGACATGATCATATTCTAATGAAATGTTCTAATGGATCATGATTTTATTCCCTTAACATTTGGGTTTTATGAAATACCATGAATTTTTCCACACTCATGGTTTTTTTTTGATATTTTTGGGATGATCTTTTAATATTACCCACATATTTTAATACCAATATGCTCATGATCAACTTATAAATTATCAATGACTAGTATCTCCAATGTTTAACCTTATTTAACATATGAACTCACCATTTTCAATGTTTTCAATTTTTATGATATAAATAATTTTTATGTATGCTTTTCTTATGAAGGATAATATATGTGGGGAACATATTGAGATATGATGTAGATTTTTATCAACATGTGGTTTATCTATCAAATTTTATGAAAACACACTGCCTCTATTGATTTGGAATGGATCATAATGATATTTATTAAATATTCATTACTATTAAGATTTAATAATTATGTATGTACTTTTTGGATCACCATAGGTGGTATGAGAGAGTTTTTCTTGGAATCCAGGATAATGATACATTATTGATAACCCTTAGGATTTCCAATTTATATGATAAAAACTTTTGTTATGGTAAATAGTAGAGGGATTTCCTCTTTAAAAATACGTCCTTATATTGATAATATGAATTAGATGTAGTTATAGATTTCATGTACCTATGGTTAACAAATATGAATGGTGAATATTGGGTTTATCTTATTTGTTACTGTCATGACTCGTTCCCCGGGGCCCGTGCTGTGACTACTCTAAGCCTGACTTCCATAGGCCAGGGGCTGGCGACTAGCACCAAAGGCGTAATTCCCTAAAACTGGGAAGGAATTGCCTTTATAAACTGTAAACAACACAACAGAGAACACAATTGGATAAAAAACACTTGGTAAACTGTATAATAAAATAGTGATGAAAAGTAAAAAGGGCCAGAAATAGAAGCCCAACTGTAAAGTACAAAGAACTAGAAATACAAGTACCACTGAAGAAATAAAAAACAGATGATGGGTCATCCTCCGGGATTCCTACCTGAAGGGTAGTTACAGATAGCCTCCTCAGTACTCCACGTGCATCTGTCTCCTCCGTGTACTGACTCGTCATAAGGTCCACCTCTCGGTACCATTTGGTCCTAGATCTCTCAGCCTCAGTCAGCGTTGTCCATCATATGCATCCAACACAATGAGGTGCGGGCATATCCCTTGCAGGGGTGAGTATAACAATACTCAGTAGGGATCTCAAGATCCACAAGCTCTCACAAAATCCAACAAGGATAAACCACAAAGCATGAAATCAACAGATAACCACACATAGGTATATGCCCATACATATAACTAAGTTATCAAATAATCCATATCAATCATGAGGAAAACCCAAAAGTTACTGACATAGCACACATAGGTATACAACTCTTGTAGAGAGATTGAGATGATTAGTTGTATACACTAAATCATCTACAATATCGAACCCACGTAGTATCCTGGTGCAGAAATCAGAGCTGTCGAACCCACAAAGGATCCAGGAACAGTAGTAAGAGCTGTCGAACCCACATAGGATCTAGGAATAGTAGTTGGAACTGTCTAACCCACACAGTTATTTTTGGATATCCAGGAACAGTAGAAAGAGCTGTCGAACCCACGTAGTATTAGTTTTTGGATCAAAAATAACGTAAATCACTTTATTACCATAAGGTATTTTTGGATATCCAACTGTGAAATTATAGTATATATTCTCCCATTTTAATAAGAGAACTGGAAAAGGCTTAATCATCCCCTTAGTTAATGTTTATTATTCTTTAACCTATTGAAAATTGTAACATATCATCATAAAATCAACAATATATATTTTTATTTTACCCAAATAGTAATTCTCCATAAGGTCTCTGTGAATTTATATGCATGAAAATAAATATTAAATATGGTTCTTGGAGCTTCACTCAACAATAATCTCTATAATTATGAATAAAAATGAATATACAATATTTTTTTAAAATATAATAAAACTTTATTGAAAATTATTAAACATTGTAAATATATACTTCTTAATAGATTCAAACATTTTATATAAAATATCATCCTAATTATATGATTAAATAATTATTTTTAACTAAGGTTATTGTACAGACACATGAAAAAGGGATGTTCCTACATGAAAAAATTTTATTTCAAATTTCTCTAAATCATCAACAAAAGGGTAATGTTAAAATGTTAACATGAAAAATGTATATCTTACTATCCAATTGAATGAATTGCCTACATTGATTTATTTTATAGGATGGAAAAGAATCATTTAGTCATGATCCTTAATTAGTTTCCAGTTTTCTTCTCAACATCATGATAAACTCATTACGAGGGAATATACACCTCCATATTTTTTATTAGTTAATAATTCACACATTACCCCATTTAAATGATACCTCAAAACTTATAACAAAAAAACCAGATAATATAATTCTAGATCATGTTTATGATAATTCTACGTGTGTGGATTCTAATGATATGAATCATAATAAATTATGATAACATTCTGCCTCAAAATAATCAAAGTCCCCTTAGTGAATAATAAATATATATAACCAATAAAAAATTTCTAGATATATCGCACAATACTAGAGAAATCCATATTTTAATTTTATGTTCCTAGAAACAATCATCACACTATTTTTTTCCTCATAAATTTATCTCCAGTTCAAGTAAACATAGTCAATTGGATAGATAACCAATAAATGTTTTCAACATACTAGAAATATAAACCCACTAATTCAAGAAATCTATGAATATATTTTAAATTTTTAGGTATTGAGAATTATTTAGATACATTTTTTAGTGGGATCGATAAGTATTCCATCATAAAAAAATATTCCCATGGTGGGAAATTAGTTGCAACTAAAATGCACACATACTGAATTTTTAATATAATATATTTTCATTCCGTGATTGGAAAGAAATCCATATGTGTCTTTCATGATCCAAAAAAATTATATAATGAGGTAATATATCATTAGTAAATAAAACATAATTATTATCTAAATATTCATGGAAAAATCTATTCATAAAACACATGAATACAAGAGATGAAGTAGAAACCCCAAATAAAATTATTAAAATCTAATATTTTCCATATCTAGTATGATATGATATCTTTAATATATCATTCCCCTTTCCCTTAAATTGATGGTATCATAACCTGCGATGAATCTTTGAAAAATATTTTCCTACATGTTGTTGATAAAAAATCATTGATATGGGGAAAATGATACTTGTTCCCAACACTGATTTTATTTAATGTTCTATTGTAAAATCAAATCTTTATGAAATCATTTGTCTTATTAAAAAATAAAATATAATCACCCCATGATGAATTTATAGGTAAAATGATTCCATTATCTATAACCCAATGATATTTTTTCAATTATTAAATATCTAATTAATATATTTGATAGGGGTTTTATATATTTTCTTAACATTAGGCACTAATTAAATCATAAAATCAACTTCCCAATCATGTATAATACATTGAATGTCATTATAAATACATAAATATACATTATTATAAATATAAGGACCCGACCTTAAAACATTACATAATCATGAATTAAATGAATAATTCACATTGAGGATCTTTTCAAGTTTATAGTTTTATAGAAATAGGTGTAAAGACCCATAAAATTCAAGGGAAATTTTTTCTTAATTTTCTTTGGATTTTTACAAGAGCGCAGTTTCTGAGGGCACCTGATTCCGAGACCCAGAGTGCCCGGAATCAATTTCCTAAGTTTGGATCGGGTACGTTCAGTGAACGAACGAGCGGGAATTTCTAACTTTTGATCCGGTGCTCAGAATTGAAATACGAGGGCATCGATGAACTCGCAGCGCCGTTATTCGCTTAAGGAGACCTTTTCCGAGGTTGCGTTTTATGCGGGACAAAAGTTAGTTTTGGGAGAAATTATAAGAAGTTAAATAAAAATGTGGAAACACATTTTTTTTTTGTTGGTTAACTTCTCCCAAAGGGAGTTAAAGGTGGGACCCACATCCACTTAACCTCCCTTGGGAGGATTAAGTGTGGTGGGGCCCACACGAACCCCAACTCCTCATATTCTCTCAAAACTCCCCTATAACCCCCTTTAATTAATGTTTGACAACTGTGTTTATTTAATTAAGGTGGGTTGTTTTGAATTTCAAACCTTTGACATTCAAGTTGATGTTTGTGTAAATAAAATAAGCCTTAGCTTATTTTATTTTGTTTATCCATCTTGAGAGGATTTGGGAGCTCCTTCTTCTTCTTCAACTTTGACGAAGAACGCGAAGAACCTTCGAGCTCCAACGAAGAACGCCGATCCTCTCTTCTTCGTAGCCGGTTGTTTCCGAATATCGACGACGCCTTCCGTGTCAATGAAAGGGAACGCAGCTTCCTCCTCGGACTTCCTTTGTCGGCTTACAAAGATTCACCAACGACGTACCTATTCGGACGTACCTCTTCGTCAGCAGAATTGACGAACGATTACCGCGACGCCCGACCTCCGTGAAGTTGCCTTCCACGGGTCGTTGATGAACATCGTACTTGAAACCGAGGTAGGGGTTGTTGTTGATTATTTGTTTATTCTCGTTCTTGGTTCTAGCATGACAAACGTGAGGATAATTATTTATGTGTTATCGTCTAACGAGAGGGGGGGTCGGACCGCACAAACACGGCCGAATTTCCCCTCCTTTGTTCTTGATTATGATTTTCTTGTGGATGAACGAGATGGCGTGGTGCCGTCGCACCACGCAGAATTTCGCATGGTTATATTGCGCGACGCCGTCGCGCCGCGCCATGGAAGGATCATCATGAACGCGACGCCGTCGCGCCACGTCGAAGGAAACCGAATGCGCCATGGCCGGAGCGGGGCCGCGGCGGAGGGGCGCGGTGCCGTCGCACCGTGCCGGACGACGAACACCGCGGCCGGTTCCGGGCCATGGCGAAACGGGAAGACCGGCGGCTAGCCGGGCCGCCGGCGTCGGAAGCCAGAAAGGGGACTGGCTTTGCCGGTCCCGTTGAAGAAAAACCGGCCAGCCAGGTGGGCCGGCTGAAAGGGGAAAAACCGGGGGAATTTAATTCCCCCGGCCAGCTTGAATGCCCCCCTTTAAAGGGGGGGGGGGGTTTCATTAAGGGGGGCAGGCGGACCCCCCGTTTTCCTCAAGGTAGGCCCCCACGAGGGGGGCCGGTTTTCTCCAAAGGCGCGGCTTCAGCCGCGCCGCCAGCATGGAACGGCGGGGGCTCTGCCCCCCGCGCGTGGCACCCAAGCGGCGCCAGGCCGCGCCGCCGCCGGCCGGGCCGCGCTGTCGTGCTGGACCGCGCCACCGGCCGGGCCGGGTCGGACCCGGTTTGGGCCGACCCAGGGGGGGGGGGGGGGGTCGGGCCGGGTCGCCCGGACCCGGACCCCCCATTTTCGAATCATTTTCGGTCTTTTGGCCATAACTTGAGCTACGGACCTCCGATCGACGAACCGTCAGTGGCGATGCGATCATTGTATCGAGACGGTCGATTCGGTATATCGCACTCAAGGTTTCAGATTATTTTGAGTTCGGCCGGGTTGGTTCGTACACGAAACCAACCGGGCCCTCGGAGCGGAAACACTGATATCATGAGCTACAGACGTCCGATTGACGTGCCGTCAGCTTTGTTGTGTTCCTCTTAGTGAGACAGATCTTTTAGCATACTCCGCCCAAGGTTTGGACGCAGGTGGAGTACGGTCGGGTTGGTTTTTCCATAAAAACCAACCGGGACCCTGGAACGAAAAAGCCAATAACTCTCAGACCGGGCGTCCGATCGACGCGCCGTCTGTTGCGTTGAGTTCCTGTTGGCGATACAGAACTTTTGGATACATCAACTCTGGACTGTGTGACAGTTGATGTATCAGCCTCTCGGCTCGTGGAGCGGACCCTCCCGAACGAGCTTGCTGTGTGCAGGAACCCTAGTGCTGGCTACGACTGTGACTGCTACTGCTACTGCTACTGCTACTGTGACTGCGACGACGACAGTACAGAGATCCTTAGTGGATTCGATGACGACGACTACAACACTCAGCGATCCTACGTGGATCAGTGCTACAGGTTCTGTGTGGGCCCGATCCTGTGTGGGTCCGATCCTGTGTGGGTCTTTGCGCTCATCGGTCCTGTGTGAACCAGCGCCTACAGGTCCTGTGTGGGCCCGATCCTGTGTGGGTCTTGCGGGGGTTAGTTTCCTATCGATCCTTCGTGGGTCCGACGAATTAGATGGATCAGAGATCATCTTTATCGTCTTTTGAAGAAGTATACCTGTGTGAGATGAATCCTGTTGCTTTCCTGTGTGAATTGAGTTGTGCTATCCTCTGTGGATTTCGTTTTGCTTTCCTGTGTGGAATACGTTTACTTTCCGGTGTGGACTGAGTTGTACTTGGGCTCGGAGGTTGGAGCGTATTGGAATTGATGACTTAGGTATATGTATGGGCATATACCTAAGCAGTGTCGGTTGTTACTTCGTGATTGTACCTTTCTTTGTGGTTTATCCTTTGTGGATTTTGAGAGACCTTCAGGGGTCTTGGGGTCCCTACTGAGTAGCTTATACTCACCCCTGGACGGGCTATGCCCGCACTACGTTGTGTTGGTTGCAGACGATGGACAACGTTGATCTTGGCTGAGGCTTGCAGAGCAGGACGGTACCTGGAGGTGGACAACTAGGCGGGACGTGTTCGGAGCGGACGACGGGACCCGAGGAGCAGTGGAGCTATCTGTACCCACCCTTCAGGTGGGATTTCCAGTGGACGACTCGATGTAGCGGCTTTTACTTTACAGTTGTTGTTTTCCGTTTCGAGTAGTACTTTACTTTCAGTTTGGGTTTGTATACTGGCCCATTTACTTTTCCGCACTTTCAGTTGTACTCTGTTTTTACTTAGTGTTTACTATTCCGCTTGCTTACTCTGTGGTGGTTGTTTACTTTTCAAAGGCAATGCCTTCCCTTTTTTATGGGATTTACGCCTTGGTGCTAGTCGCCAGCCCCTGGCCTATGGAAGGTGGGCTTGGGGTAGTCACGGCACGGGCCCCGAGGGCGGGTCGTGACAAATTAGTATCAGAGGAGTTCGGTTCTACCGCGAACTCTGATCTTTTCTATGTGAAGCAATAATGTTTAGCGTATTGAGTGTGGTTATCAGTCCAGGGAGTCCAGTGTTGGTGCGGCGGCTGACGTATCCGTACACCAGGACCCTGACTACTGATTTCCGACTTAATGCACAAAAACATTGATTGTGTGTGTGTTTCATTGTTTTCTTTGTGATTACTTTATATCAGCTCACCAGGTATACTGTTCTGACTGTGGCACACCTGTTTCCTTTTCATGATGGCCCCACGACGGCAGCCAGCTAGGGTTCCAAGAGTCGAGTGTGACGACAGCCCACCGAGCGACGAGGCCTCGGTGCAGGGCCCTTTGTCAGCAGTGGCACCGGCGGTAGCTCTACCCGTCGAGCCACCGATGCTTCCAATACTAGCCGCTGACGATGCACGTCGCCTTAGCACACTGCATGAGTTTCAGCACCAGCGACCACCCAGGTTTCGTGGGGAGACGGAGCCCCAGGCAGCAGAGGACTGGCTGAAGGCAGTGGTACGAGTTTTTAGGCTAGTGAGGACACCTGCAGACCTCATGGTGATCCTCGCTGAGAGCCTACTACATGCAGCAGTAGGACGATGGTGGAGCTTGATGCTCCAGGTGCACGATGAGGCATCTCTTCTATGGACGAACATTGAGAGCCTCTTCCGCTCGGAGTTCGTCCCAGCCACCCTCCGTGCGGTACGTATCCAGAAGCTTCTTCAGCTGCGGCAGGGCAGCATGACGGTCACTCAGTACTCGGTGAGATTTACCGATCTCTCGCACTACTCGACTGACATGGTACGAGACCCATTCTTCCAGTCCCGGACCATCGAGTAGGGTTTGAGACACGAGATCAGGGCATCTCTGATCTCCCTCAGCATACCGACTCAGACAGGAGTACTGGAACATGCCCTTTTGATCGAGAGTTTCCTTGCCGAGTCTACACCAGCGCCGCGACAAACCGCAGGGCGGCACGTGGCAGAGTCATCTGCAGCAGGCAGTCGACGGATGACTCAGGGGTCCAGGCAGACCAGACCTTTAGGCAGACGACCTCAGGACACTGGCTAAGTAGTGCGGGGCACACATCGAGGATTCATTCTTTCGAGAGGCCGGCAGTGCTACTCGTGCGGCGGGCAGGGCCACATGGCTCGTGACTGCCCGACCCGCCGTGCCGAGGAGCAGCAGACGGTTGAGGTACCACCGAGTCAAAGGCAAAGGGTCGACCGTGGCGGTCCGCAGGGAGGAGGCGGACGAGGCAGAGGAGCTGGCCGAGCAGCAGGTGGTGGGCGACGCTTCGAGGCTCTGCCACCACCACCACCAGGAGGTCCACCCCGACCTCAGGGAGTTGGCGGGCAGAGACAGGCACAGCTCCAGGCAGCAGAGGCCTACGACCACGGCACACCTGAGATGATTCGAGGTACTATCTATGTCTATTCCACCCTTGCTGCAGTTCTTATAGACACAAGAGCGAGTCACTCTTTCATAGCCGCTACCCTTGTTCGGAGCTCGGAGATTCCGACAGAGCCGTTGGCTCGATCCTTACGGCTAGAGACTCCTACGGGAGCAGACTCGACGATTACGCACTAGTGCCGGCAGTGTGAGCTTACTCTAGGAGGCGAGAGCTTCGGCTGGGATCTTCTTGTAGCAGCGTCGAGGCCTTACGACGTCATCTTGGGCAAGGATTGGCTATCTACGGTCCATGCACAGATTGACTGTTTTAGGCGCAAGGTGCGATGTGTACGCACCGACGGGAGCAGGTTCACCTTCACCGGCGAGAAGGGAGCCCTAGAAGCACAGGATGGACTCCCGCGGAGGAGAGGACAACCCATCACTCATCAGTTGGCTAGCCTCATCCTTGGAGCAGTTGACGTGCAGAGTCCTGGTTTTCCTGCAGTGGTGGATCAGTTTGCGGACGTTTTTCCCGACGACGTCCCAGGGCTACCTCCTCGCAGAGAGGTAGACTTTTATATTGACTTGTACCCCGGGAAAGCCCCGATATCCATTCCAGCATATCGGATGTCCCCCGCCGAGCTTTGAGAGCTACGAGTACAGTTGGAGGACTTGCAGGGCAAGAGGTTCATCCGACCCAGTGTTTCACCCTGGGCTTCCCCGAGATTGTTCGCCAAGAAGGCGGACAGGAGCTTGCAACTTTGTGTTGACTATTGTCGCCTGAACCTGGTGACAGTGAGGAACAAGTATCCGCTACCGAGGATTGATGACCTCTTTGATCAGCTCAAGGGAGCACGGTGGTTCTCGAAGATAAACCTCAGGTCAGGCTATCATCAGCTCAGAGTCAGAGACGAGGACATGCAGAAGACGGCCTTCAGATGTCGGTATGGCCACTATGAGTTCTTGGTTATGCCTTTCGGTGTAACCAATGCTCCAGTAGTGTTCATGGCTCTCATGAACAGGATCATTCATCCATACCTCGATCGGTTTGTCGTGGTCTTTATCGATGACATTCTGATTTACTCGACGACCGAGGAGGAGCACGCCTATCACTTGCGAGTTGTACTAGACACACTCCGAGAGCACCACCTTTATGGTAAGCTCTAGAAGTTCCAGTTCTGGATACCTGAGGTGCACTTCATGGGACACGTCATCTCTGAGGCGGGAGTTACAGTGGATCCCGCGAAGATCGAGGCAGTGCTAGCTTGAGAGCCACCCTGGAGCGTGACAGAGGTTCAGAGTTTCTTGGGACTAGATGGATACTATTGGAGATTCGTGCCAGACTTCTCTAGAGTTGCGGCGCCACTCACAGCTGTGAAAAAGAAGGGGAAACCCTTCGTGTGGTCAGACAGATGTCATTAGAGCTTCCAGGAGCTGAGACATAGATTGACTAGCGCACCTATCTTGAGGTTGCCTGAGGAGGGAGTAGGGTACATGGTTTACTGCGATGCATCAGGGACCAGACTCGGTTGTGTCCTGATGCAGGAGCAGGCCGTGATCGCCTATGGATCACGACAGTTGAGGCCGCATGAGCAGAACTACGCTACCCATGACCTGGAGTTGGCAGCAGTGGACTTCGCTCTGAAGACATGGCGACACTATCTGATGGGCGAGCGCTTTACAGTCTTTTCCAATCATCAGAGTCTCAGTTATATCTTCTCACAGAAGGACCTGAACCTGAGACAGCGGCGATGGCTCGAGTTCCTCCAGGACTATGACTTTGAGATAGTCTATACTCATGGGAAACGGAACGTAGTAGCCGATGACCTCAGCAGGAGGACGGGCATTCAGCTACTCGAGGAGGCGACAGAGCAGCTAACCTCTTTGCAGGTATCCTTTGTGGATAGAGATGGAGCAGCCTTCCTCCAGTCTCTCATAGTCACCCCTCCTCTACTACAACAGGTCAGAGATGCACAACGTGAGGAAGCTGACTGTGAGACACAGCGTGCACAGATATCCTCGGGATAGGCACCTGATGGTTTCTCCCTTGGAGCAGAGCACGACATCCTTTTCAGAGGACGTACCATGGTACCAGTCGCTTTGCGAGAGGAGGTGCTGAGAGAGTTTCACACTTCTCCTTTGGCGGTACATCCTGGAGTGGTGAAGATGTACCAGGATCTCAGACGACATCACTGGTGGCTGGGCATGAAGAAGGTTGTAGCAGAGTTCGTTTCTCGATGCCTCACCTGCCAGCAGGTGAAGGCAGAGAATCAGGAACCAGCAGGCTTGGTACAGCCCTTGGAGGTCCCGGAGTGGAAGTGGGACGGCATATCTATGGACTTCGTGACTGGACTTCCATGCACTTCCAGAGGTCACGACTCCATTTGGGTGATTGTTGACCGACTCACCAAGTCGGCACACTTCCTACCCATCAGAGAGCAGGGTTCAGTGGAGAGCTTGTGACGTCTCTACATTCAGGAGATTGTGCGGCTCCACGGAGTGCCATCATTTATCATCTTCGATCGAGATTCTCGCTTTACTCCCCGGCTTTGGAAGGGGTTACAGGAGGCGTTCGGGACGCAGCTACGTCTGACCACAGCTTTTCACCCTCATACGGATGGTCAGACGGAGAGGACCATTCAGACTCTCGAGGACATGCTCCGCGCATGTGTCCTCGACTTTGGTCGTAGCTGGGAGGACCACCTACCCTTGGTGGAGTTTGCGTACAACAACAGCTACCACTCCACCATCGGGATGACACCGTACGAGGCATTGTACGACCGACCATGTAGATCTCCTTTGTGTTGGACAGACCCTGGGGAGTCAGCACTTGTGGGACCGGAGATGGTCCAGGCCACAACAAAGAAGGTCCAGGTCATCCAGGAGCGGATGAGGACAGCTCAGAGCTGGCAGAATTCATACGCTGACAGGAGGCGGAGGCCACTAGAGTTCGAGGATGGCGACCACGTCTTCTTGCGGGTCTCACCTTGACGTGGTATACGTAGATTTGGCCGAGGCAGCAAGTTATCTCCGCGCTTCATCGGACCCTTCCAGGTCCTCTGTAGGATTTGCAAGGTGGCTTATCGCCTGGATCTACCACCTCTGTTGCACCGAGTGCACGACGTCTTCCACGTATCTCAGCTGAGGAGATACGTGCACGACTCGACGCACATCATTGACCATGGGGAGCTTGACGTTGATGATGGGGCGACTTTTTCGGAGGTCCCGGTGGAGATAGAGGATCGACAAGAGTGGGTCCTACATGGGCAATCGATTCCTCTTGTGCGCATCATATGGCAGCACGGGAACCTCCAGGAGAGCACATGGGAGCGGGAGGCTCAGATGCGTGCTCAGTACCCTCATTTGTTTCCCTAGTTTTTGATGTATCTTTATGGGGACGTAAAGCCCTGAGGTGGGAGTAATGTAAAGACCCGTAAAATTCAAGGGAAATTTTTTCTTAATTTTCTTTGGATTTTTACAAGAGCACGGTTTCTGATGGCACCTGATTCCGAGGCCCGGAGTGCCCGGAATCAATTTTTGAAGGTTCGCTCGGGTACGTTCAGTGAACGAACTAGAGGGAATTTATAACTTTTGATCCGGTGCTCGGAATTGAAATCCGAGGGCACCGATGAACTCGCAGCTCCGTTATTCGCTTAAGGAGACCTTTTCCGAGGTTTCTTTTTATGCGGGACGAAAGTTAGTTTTGGGAGAAATTATAAGAAGTTAAATAAAAATGTGGAAACACTTTATTTTTTTATTTTGTTGGTTTACTTCTCCCAAAGGGAGTTAAAGGTGGGACCCACATCCACTTAACCTCCCTTGGGAGGATTAAGTGTGGTGGGGCCCACACGAACCCCAACTCCTCATCTTCTCTCAAAACTCCGCTCTAACCCCCTTTAATTAATGTTTGACAACTTAGTTTATTTAATTAAGGTGGGTTGTTTTGAATTTCAAACCTTTGAAATTCAAGTTGATGTTTGTGTAAATAAAATAAGCCTTAGCTTATTTTATTTTGTTTAGCCATCTTGAGAGGATTTGGGAGCTCCTTCTTCTTCTTCAACTTTGATGAAGAACGCGAAGAACCTTCGAGCTCCAACGAAGAACGCCGCTCCTCTCTTCTTCGTAGCCGGTTGTTTCCGAATATCGACGACGCCTTCCGTGTCAACGAAAGGGAATGCCGCTTCCTCCTCGGACTTCCTTCGTCGGCTTACGAAGATTCACCAATGACGTACCTCTTCCGACGTACCTCTTCGTCAATAGAATTGAAAAACGATTACCGCGACGCCCGACCTCCGTGACGTTGTCTTCCGCGGGTCGTTCACGAACATTGTACTTGAAACCGAGGTAGGGGTTGTTGTTGATTATTTGTTTATTTTCGTTCTTGGTTCTAGCATGACAAACGTGAGGATAATTATTTATGTGTTATCGTCTAACGAGAGGGGGGGTCGGACCGCAAAAACACGGCCGAATTTCCCCTCCTTTGTTCTTGATTATGATTTTCTTATGGATGAACGAGATGGCGTGGTGCCATCGCACCACGTGGAATTTCGCACGGTTATATTGCGCGACGCTGTCGTGCTGCGTCGTGGAAGGATCATCATGAACGCAACGCCATCGCGCCGCGTCGAAGGAAACCGAAGGCGCCGTGGCCGGGGCGGGGCCGCGGCGGAGGGGCGCGGTGCCATCGTACCGTGCAGGACGACGAACACCGCGGCCGGTTTCGGGCCGCGGCGAAACGGGAAGACCGGTGGCCAGCCGGGCCGCCGGCGTCGGAAGCCAGAAAGGGGACCGGCTTTGCCGGTCCCGTTGAAGAAAAACCGGCCGGCCAGGTGGGCCGGCCGGAAGGGGAAAAACCAGGGGAATTTAATTACCCCGGCCAGCTTGAATGACCCCCTTTAGTAGGGGGGCCGGTTTCATTAAGGGGGCAGGCGGCCCCCCCCCCCCCGTTTTCCTCAAGGAAGGCCCCCACGAGGGGGGCCGGTTTTCTCCAAAGGCGCGGCTTCAGCCGCGCAGCCAGCATGGAAAGGCGGGGGCTCTACCCCCCGCGCGTGGCACCCGAGCGGCGCCAGGCCGCGCCGCCGCCGGCCGGGCCACGCCGCCGTGCCGGACCGCGCCGCCGGCCGGGCCAGGTCGACCCGGTTCGGGCCGACCCGGGGGGGGGGGGGGGGGGTCAGGCCGGGTCGCCCGGACTTGGACCCCCCGTTTTAGAATCCTTTTCGGTCTTTTGGCCATAACATGAGCTACGGACCTCCGATCGACGAACCGTCAGCGGCAATGCGATCCTTGGATCGAGAAGGTAGATTCGGTATATCGCACTCAAGGTTTCAGATTACTTTGAGTTCGGTCGGGTTGGTTCGTACACGAAACCAACCGGGCCCTCGAAGCGGAAACACTCATATCATGAGCTACAGACGTTCGATTGACGTGCCGTCAGATTTGTTGTGTTCCTCTTAGTGAGACGGATCTTTTGGCATACTCCGCCCGAGGTTGGGACACAGGTGGAGTACGGTCAGGTTGGTTTTGCCTTAAAAACCAACCGGGCCCCTGGAACGAAAAAGCCAATAACTCTCAGACCGGTCGTCCGATTGACGCGCCGTCTGTTGCGTTGAGTTCCTGTTGGCAATATGGAACTTTTGGATACATCAACTCTGGACTGTGTGACAGTTGATGTATCAGCCTCTCGGCTCGTGGAGCAGACCCTCCCGAACAATCTTTCTGTGTGCAGGAACCCTAGTGCTGGCTGCGACTGTGACTGCTACTGCTACTGCTACTGCTACTGCTACTGTGACTGCGACGATGACAGTACAGAGATCCTTAGTGGATTCGACGACGACGACTACATCACTCAGCGATCCTACGTGGATCAGTGCTGCAGGTCCTGTGTGGGCCCGATCCTATGTGGGTCTGATCCTGTGTGGGTCTTCGCACTCAGCGGTCCTGTGTGAACCAGCGCCTACAGGTCCTGTGTGGGCCCGATCCGGTGTGGGTCTTGCGGGGTTTAGTTACCTTTCGATCCTTCAAGGGTCCGACGACTTAGATGGATCAGAGATCATCTTTATCGTCTTTCGAAGAAGTATACCTATGTGAGCTGAATCCTGTTGCTTCCCTGTGTGGATTGAGTTGTGCTATCCTGTGTGGATTTCGTTTTGCTTTCCTGTGTGGAATAAGTTTACTTTCCTCTGTGGACTGAGTTGTACTTGGGCTCGGTGGTTGGAGCGTATTGGAATCGATGACTTAGGTATATGTATGGGCATATACCTAAGCAGTGTCGGTTGTTACTTCGTGATTGTACCTTTCTTTGTGGTTTATACTTTGTGGATTTTGAGAGACCTTCAGGGGTCTCGGGGTCCCTACTGAGTAGCTTATACTCACCCCTGCACGGGCTATGCCCTCACTACCTTGTGTTTGTTGTAGACGATATACAGCGTTGATCTTGGCTGAGGCTTGCAGAGCAGGATGGTACCTGGAGGTGGACCACTAGGCGGGACGTGTTCAGAGCGGACGACGGGACCCGAGGAGCAGTGAAGCTATCTGTACCCACCCTTCAGGTGGGATTTCCAGTGGACGGCTCGGTGTAGCGGCTTTTACTTTATAGTTGCTGTTTTCCCTTTCGAGTTGTACTTTACTTTCAGTTTGGGTTTGTATACTGGCCCATTTACTTTTCCGCACTTTCAGTTGTACTCTGTTTTTACTTAGTGTTTACTATTCCGCTTGCTTACTCTATGGTGGTTGTTTACTTTTCAAAGGCAATGCCTTCCCTTTTTGTTGGGATTTACGCCTTGGTGCTAGTCGCCAGCCCCTGGCCTATGGAAGGCGGGCTTGGGGTAGTCACGGCACGGGCCCCGAGGGCGGGTCGTGACAATTGGCCATAACTATTACATATAATCTTAAAAATTTTATGTAGACACTACTACTCAATATCCATTTAAAAAACTATAAACTCTTTAAATGAAACATGTCTTGTTCCATGTTTTATACAACATGAGTTTTCCATAATCCAATCCATGACCTTATTCCACTTTATGTCCTATAAAAAACATTTCAAAAACATGGGATGAAAAAAAATCTCATTAAGGGTTATAAAATAAGTAATGAAAACATTACCCCATAAATAAATACAAAACAATGAAACCATACATTTCAATAATAACATACCTTATAAAATAATAAGATTTATTAATTACACATAGAAATCATAAATCATAAAGGTAACATGTGGCATACAATACATACATAAATTATAGATATCATAGATACATAGGGAGCTACATTGGAATACCGATCAATGTGTATTCCCTAAATCTCTTAAGAGAAACAGTTATTTTCACTTCTATCACATAACCTAATGCATTAGAGAGCTATCTCGGCCTCACCCACCCCAGGTTTATCACGGAACCACCTGTATATGTAAAAAATGCCAAATATCAATAACATAATCATGACACGTTACATAATAATAAAGGAAATAAAACATTTCCACCTTCCAATCACAATATATCAATTCATTATATTGAAATAAACGATGCTTTATCAAACCATTTTCAAAACCATTTAAAAAATTTAATAAAGATATTTCTGAAATCAAAGGGCCCAATAACACTTTGAAAAATTTAAAGGAATCAACATTTTAAAAAATTAATGTCCATATAAATAAAAACATTAAACATTTTTAATAGATGGACATTAATGATAATGATATATAAGAATAATTCATTAAAACATTTAAAATGATATTTCAGTTAAAGTGTTTTAAACAAAATGAGAGACGCTTGAATACAAATAATTGAGGAATAAAATTTAATCAGAACATTATAATATCATGAAAATAAGAATATTCCTGATATAATTCTCCAATATACAGTATATACACCATATAATAGTGAATTAGTACATAACAACAACGAAGTCTCAATGGAATGTAAATTGAGACCAAGTCCTTTGCAAAGATCATATCTTAGATTAATGACAAATCAATGACATAATTATGTGTGACAAATAATAATACACCCAATATTGGTGTATGTTATGTGTAATACAATCATTTGACATTCACACATATTCATTGAAAGACATAATCAAGATGTACTACTTGAACCTGATTTATTAAAATTGGATTAAGGTGTTCTTTTATAGAAATTCGACAGCCAAACGACGTCACATTAAAATTTAAAAAATGATTTGATGTGATAGAAAAGGCTATATCATCACATGGAATCCAAATTTATAGAAATAATTATATTCAATAACATATTCTAGCGTAAGAATGTGGAAATTCAAATACAGAACATAAATGAAGCCTTTTAAAAAAGAGGAGAGGGAAAGGTTCCCTTAACAATTTGGTAACATAGAAACATAAAACACATGAAAGAAGGATCATATGATTAATATGTAAATACCCATAAATTAATTTATATTACAAGTAGAGTACAATAATGGGATGTTCATACACCACAGAAAGGAAATAGGGACAAATATATCATGAATGATATGAGAATAAGAAGTGAGATGAAAACCCCTATCCACATTCTAATCAATTGAGTTATATGAAAAAAAGTTAATAACCACAAAATTAATAAAATAATACCATGAATACAATGATAATAATGATAATATAAATTACATGGCAGTAAAAAATAAACCACATGAACGAATTAAGTAGTGAACAATGGAAATCTCAAAAAATTGAAATTGAGATAAGAACCCCCTTACCATGTTGTAATCAATCGAGTCATATGACCAAAAGTTAATAAAAACCAATTTAATCACAGAATACCATGAATATAAAGAGAATCCTGATAATATATATCAAATGGAACTACACAATACACCACATTCAATAAATTTTTGGCGAACAATGGATATCTCACGAAATTAATAGTGAGATAAGAAACTTTATACCTTGTGTCCGACTTGACTCGATCATTCTTTAATCTTCTGAATAATAAACTAAAGTTAATTTCTACTTTATTTATAACCTTTTTAAATTTTATTATTCCTTTTATATTAACTACCACCTTAATATAAAAATTAGTTAATTATTATAGTTTATATCAGACATTTTGTCAATGTTTAGAACATTAGTTAAAAATGACCTTGTTATAATTATAAATTTTCCAGGTGGATGAAATTCCATTATCTATGAAATTATATTAATGATTAAGATATCATATATATATACACAATATCTGTATGTATTTATAATTTTACATAACATTTGGATATATGAAATGAAATTCACTATTCATGTAGACGGTAAGCTGTACGTACGCACTAACACTACTTTAATTTATATTTCATATTTAATGGAATGGAAACATAATGATACATATGTATATTATAATTATATTATAATATCATATTATATATATGTTACATAATTTCATTAATTCCATCTTTTATAGGTTTCATGTATGTCATGAACCAATCATATCACCTTGAGGGGGCGGTAGTCCGCACTTCCTCAAATTAAATTATCGTATTTACACATATTGGAAAGCATAATGCTATGATTGTAAATAAAAATAACAGAAGCACAGAGAAAAAATAAACATAATATATATCATATATAGCTACATTTCCACCATGATATGTGGTAGAAGAATATTGAACAATCATTATTTCATGAGGCAGTATTTCTCCATCCATAGAAATTGTATGTTCTTTACCCATTAGATGGAGGTCTGTGTAATTTTAATTCAAATACATCTAAAAAACAACCTATTATATTTAGTATAATGGGTTTAATATAAAATAAATTAATAAAAATATTTTATGGGATTGGAAAAGTAAAATAAAAGAAAAGAACTTAATAGAATATGTTACATTAAAATTAGATAAATTCCATTGGTTTGAACCAAAAGGTTTACTTGAAGTCCCTTATGCCTACAGAAAGGCTTTTAAGAGTAATAGAGGGATGTAGGGAGCATAATTGGGTTGATTTTGGGGAATCCAAGTGGCTTGAGAAGTTTGGGGAATTTTTTATAAGTGATGTATTTTTATAAGGGGGGAGGGGCTCTTTAGGAATGTTTAAAAATATTGTTTTATTATATAACAATTTTTTGTATATAATTGTAAAAACATACTAATGTGGAATATATGATTACTCATGTTAGAAATAAAATCATCTAAAAATAATTTTATAAGTTTTGGATATTTGTTTATTTATTATAATCATATTTATTTAAATCATTCATTAATGAGGTAAACACTACATCGTTATTGTGTCATAATTTTTTTTATGTATTAATATTATAAACAAATATCAGGATGTTTAAAATATTTTTATATTTCTAAATAATATTTATAGTCAATGATATAACTTATAAGACATCAGGTAAGAATTGATTTTCTAAAAGATATATGTTTAAGTCATTTTTGTCTTTACTTTAAATTAATTAATATAAAGTCTCATAATCACTTACAAGTGGCTCCATGGGGTCCCAAAATCGACCTAAGGATGCCCATGGGCTGAAATCTATCAAAAAATATGAATAGAACCCATGTTTGGGTAATTTAATATTGTTATAATAATATTTTGTTACCCTTATTAACCAGATTTACCCTTTAAACATGTTATATAAAATTTTTACTAATGTAAATATTAAAAATGTATAAAAATACAAGATACCTATTTAAAAAATTTGGACATACTGATTACAAATATTGAATAAATTTTTCAAAATTGAATACATATAAGTGGCTAGAATTAATTTAAAATTAATTCCCGGTGTCAAAACAAAAAGTGTATTTTTACGAAATAATAACTATGAAAAGATTGACACTTATTTATGTCTAATATCAAAGTAAAATTACATCCAATGGCCAGCATTGGATTAAATGGTAAAAATATAATCTAATTATACTTTAAAACCATTTATAAAGACAATATATCCATATAAAAATATTTTATTAAAAGGCAGTTTGAATTAAATTACAGTATTTTTCACTATTCATAAAAAATGAACTTTATCAGAAAAATACAAAATTTTTATCCAAATAAATTTTTGATGTCCGAATTATAGATAATTATATTATTTTGTCAAATAAAACATATAAAAGTGACCAAAACTATATTTACTGAGGGTTCTGTAACAAAAGGCGATAAATCGACCTTTTAATGAATATTAGAGTATTTATGCTAAAAAATGATTCATTCACATTTTAAACCTCTAAAATTAATTGGATAAATTTAAAATAATTTAAAAAACAGATATAATCATATTTTAGTTAGTTATATTCATTCACAGTCATACAATGTCTTTGTGTTAACTATCATTTAAAATAATAATAATATTATATTATTTTTAAGTATAACTCAACGGTGTGTATAATGTAAGATTTCAAAGAAACCTATTATTGCGTATCGAGTATTCCATCAAACATAAAATCTCATTTAAAGTAAAATTAATATTTAATGCACAACTATTAATAAATATGAAAATGTTATTTTCTTTATTTACCTGGGATTTTACATCCTTCCCCCCTTTTAGGAATTGCATCCTCACACTTTTTAAATTGTGCTTGGAAACATTATTGAATGTCCCCCATCAGAAATAGAGTAAATAAAAATATCACAATAAAATAAAGGAATATAAGTACAAAGGTCACCTGAGACAAACAAATACTATGATTCCATGAAAACATGGATATGGAAGAGAATCTAAATCTCATAGATTAATAGAAAGTGATAATGAACATGATCATAGAAATTTAACCACCACAATACCATAAATTTGTGGTAGAGTAAATGTCTGATGATAAAATAGATATTATAACATTTTTGCTTCAAGATTATTTTCATTAAGTTGGAGAATTTTATTAATAACTTGATTATGATCTTAATTAAATTTTCTTATTTTTCATGTAGAATGTCTCTTTTAATAAAATTCTATAAAAAACTGATCTTTTCTCCAAATGATAAGTATTCAAATGATATGGTCACACCTGAATTTCTAGAATAAACTTCCAAATTATCACATAATCAACAAAAGATGAACTACATATTTACCCTATCTTTATACATAAACCAAAACAAGAATTGGTTAGTAAAATATCAGATAATCCCCAAAAGGATAATCCTTTATAAAAAGAAATACTACACTTAATCGCCAAATTTCAAAAAAAAGAACCCAAAGTTCCAGAAATATCATTCAGTATACAATTGTCCTTAAAATAATTCAAAATAATCCAATATATGATTGAAACCCAAAACTCAGAAGGATTTAATCACATAGTCTTCCACTGTAAATCTTAACATTAATCTCAAAAAACATCGACTACTCTTAAATTCTCATACTAATTTTTAATCAAACTAAACACCTATTCTCTATGATAGATTAATCATTTCAATAAATAACCCAAATCACCTTATGTACACAACAAAAACATTGATTCTTCCAAAATAAAATTTCAACCATTACTCCACAAATTAAATCACATTGTATTTTATTTTATTTAAGCATATAGTTTTTCCTAAAATAGCCAACATCTTCTAAAATAACATTCAACACTTAATTAACAAATCATTATCCTATATTAAGGATATCCATTTGATAAAACATATGTTCAAAAAATCAACGTATTCGTGATCCATAAAATCATTTGACTTAAAATAATATGTCATTCTAACAAGGGAATTCACATAGGACAGTGGTAGGCGATGCACCCTTTTCTTGTGGGTTCGATTCCCGTGGCCTTGTTGGACGCGACATGTCATGATCCATCTAATATGTTTTCCTATTTGTAAAACTCAAAAATATCCTTAACATGTTTAAACCTTAAAGGTTTTATTATATATTTTATTTTCATCCCAATACATTAGGACCTCAATATCTTATATATTGTCATTTTTTTTCACCACCATATGATAAAATTAAACTATTCCCAACAGAAAGAACATCATACCTGGATCATGGTGTCCTTATGGTTTCATCATCATCTTGTCCATGTTGTTATTAGGTCATGAATTAAAATAATGATTTTATAGATCCTTCAAAATCATTTGATTCCATAATCCAAATACACCTAATACAACATGGGTCATATGGTTGTTCACATAAATACATTTTTGGAAAATAATCATGTATGACATATAATTTCAAAATATCTGATAAAAAATAATTTTTATAAAACTGTGAGATAGAATTTTAATTGAAATGTTCAATCGATAGTCCTTTTAAAATACCATAGGTATGTGTTGAGAGACTATATTGTAAAATAAAATATAAATAGTTTTCACAAGAGTTTCCTTCTGCAGCACCTTTATCAAAATCCTAATATGCTTCAAAATCTTGTGATAAGGTAAAATATTTGAAAATTCCTTGATAATATTTACCATTACAAAAAATAGGAGAATATTGAGAAAATATGATTTGATTAAATGAAAATCATGATCCATGATGATATTGAGGTATAGTGAAGGTTTTTGATATCTCAAATAACTGCTTGCACGCGATTTTTATGCTACAAAAAGTTACACAATCATCGAAACATGACTTTGAAATAATTATTGCAAGAATATCATCAGGAAGAGAAAGGAATACCATTTGAGATCTTCCTACTTCGATTTGTAACAAATTTTCTATGATCTAAAAAATTAATAAAACAAAGAATTAATTGAAATAATAGACATACGTACTAACCATGCATTTAATGAAAACTCATAATCCCAAAAGTTGCCTAAACCTACCATTGATACCAACTATAAGGAACCAACCTTAAAACATTACAAATTCATGAATTAAATATACAATTCACACTGATGATATTTTCAGGTTTATATTTTTAAATAATTATGCAATAACTATTACATATCAACTTGAAAATTATATGTAGACACTAATACTTAGTATCCATTTTTATAAATAAAAACTCTTAAAAAGAATCATGTCTAGTTCCATGTTTTAGGCATCATTAATTTTCCTCGATCCCATCCATGACCCTAATCCGCTTTATGTCATGTAAATAACATTTAAAAAACATGGGATGAGAAAAGAGCTCGGCAAGGGTTACAAAATAAGGAAAGAAAACATTATCCAATAAATAAATACAAAATAATGAAAGCATTGTTTTTTATCCTAACATACCTTGTGAAATCATACTATTTATCAATAACACACAAAAATCATAAATCATAAAGGTAACTTTAGGAATAAAAAACATACATACATTGTAGGTATCAAAGATATATATGTAGTTATATTGGAATACCGATCACAGTATATTCCATAAATCTCATAGGGGAAACACTAACATTTACCCCCATCACGTTACCCAATGCATTGGAGAGCTATCTCAGGCCCACCTGCCCAAGGTTTATCATAGAACCAACTATATAGGTAAACCACGGACAATAATAATAACATAATCATAACACATAACACAATAATAAAGGAAAGATACAATTTCCACATTTCAATCACAATATATCAATTCATTAATTTGAAATATACAATGTTTTATCAAACCATTTTCAAAACCATTTAAAACATTTAGTAATGATATTTTTCAAATAATAGTTTCCCATACCACATTGAATATTTTAAATGAAATAAAATTTTAAAACATTAATGTCCATATAAATAAATCCTTAAAAACATTTTTAAAACATGGTCATTAATAGAATGATTTAGAAGAATAAATCTTTAAAACATTTAAAATGATATTTTATATAAAGAGTTTTTAACAAATTGAAAGATGCTTGAATAAAAATAAATGAGGAAAAATTTTAATCATAACTTTATAATATCATGAAAATAGAGTGATTCATGATATAATACTCCAAAGGGTAGTATATACACCATATAAGATTGAATTGGTGCATAACAATAACGAAGTCTCAATGGAATGTAAATTGAGACAAAGTCCATTGGAAAGATCATATACATAGATTAAGGACAACTCAAGGACATAATTATGTGTGAAAAATAAAAATACATCCAAAATAAGTGGATATTAAGGGAAAAAATTACAAGACATTCAAACTTATTCATAGCACAACATAATCAAGAAGTATAAGTTTAACCCAATGAATTGAAATTTGGTTAAGATGTTCTCTTACTGAAATTCAACAGCCTAACTTCATCAATTTCAAATTAATAAAATTATTAGATGAGGGATAAAAGGTTATATCATCACTTTGATAAAAAAAGGTATAACAATAAAGATATAGAAAAATATATCTTGATATAAGAATGTGGAAATTAATAGACATATCATAAATAATGTCTTTTAAAAAAGAGGAGGGTGAAAGGTTCCCTTAACGATTTAGTAATTTACAAGAATACACCACAGGAAATAAGGATAATTCGATAAAGATGTAAATACCCATAAAAAATATTGTAATCATGGGCATTCCATACACCACACAATGGAAATAGTGACAAATATAGCATAAATCTCATGGGAATAAGAATTGAGATGAAAACCCTATCCACATTGTAATCTATTGAGTCGTATGACCAAAAGTTAATAAAACAAATTAATATTATAATTCCATGAATTAAAATTTAATCATGATAATATATATCAAATTGAAGTAAAAAAAATTCCACGTGCAAAAAATAAGTTGTGAACAATGTAAATATCACAGAATTAAATGTGAGATAAGAAACCCTTTACCACGTTGTAATCAATCTAGTCATTTGACCAAAAGTTAATAACCACAAATTTAATCATAAAATGCCATGAAGAAAAAAATAATCATGATAATACATATCAAATGGCAGTACACAAGACACTAAATGTAGTAAATAAGTGGAAAACAATGGAAATCTCATGGAATTAAAAGTGAGATAAGAAACCAGATATCTCATGTTCGACATGACTCGATCATTATTTAACCTCAAGAATAATAAAAAAAGGTAATTTATACTTGCTTAAGAACATTTTAAAGTTTATTATTTATTTTTTATAAATTATTATCTTGTGATAACAATTAGTTAATTATTTGAGTTCATATCAGATATTATTTCGATGGTCAGAACATGAGTTAAAAATGAAATTCTTATAATTATAAATCGCCCATGTGTTCCAAATTTAATTATATACATATTTATATTAATTATTTAGATATCATATATATCACATATATAATATATATTCAGTATATATATGTATTTATTATAGTACATAACATTTAGAGGTAAGAAATGAAATGCACCGTTAATGAAGACGGTAAGCTGTATGTACGCATTCACACTACTGTCATTTCTATTTCATATTTAATGGAATTAAAACATAATGATATATAGGTAAATTATAATTAAATTATAATATCTTGTGATATATATGTTACATAATTTCATTAATTCCATCCTTTATACGTTCCATGTATGTCATGAACGAATCATATCACCTTGAGGGGGCGGTAGTCCGCACTTCCTCAAATGAAATTAGAGTATTTACAAATGTTTGAATGAATAATGGTATATTTATAAATAAAAAGTAAAAATTCATAGAAAAAAATTAAACATAATATATCTAATATATAAATTTAGTGCCATTATAATGGGCACCATGAGAGGTTTTAGGAGATGATGGAACAATCATCATTTTGTGAGGCAGTATTTTTCTATCCACAAAAACAGTATGTTCTTTACCCATTAGATGGAGGTTTGTGTAAGTGTAGTTCAAATAATTTTCATCACAAAAACTTAGTATATTGAGTATACTATTTTTGTTATAAAATACAGGAATAAAAATTGTTTATTGCTTTGGAGAAGTAAAATAAAAGAAAAGAACATAATAGAAGACATTACCTATAAATCGAATAACTCAATTTGGTTTGAACCAAATGGTTTTAATGAATTATGAATTAGAAATGAATATCTTAAAAAATTATTATAAAATTATACACGTGCATATCAAAAAAGCGATATTGATTAATTGGGATAGAACCTACAAACTCAGATGTGACGTTCTCCTACAAGTTATATTGATATTTGGTCACATGGTTTTCATGATATCTTTTAAGAATTATTTTTTATACATAAAATAATTATTATTTTCAAATTATTTTTGAAGATAAATATGATATATTTTCAAAAAATATTTTTGAAATGGATTTTCAAGATGATAATTATTTTTGAAATATTTTTTAAATTAATTAGTTATTTAATATATATATATATATTGTTTATAAAATTATTAAATGGTTTTTAAATTATGAAGTCAAAAAAGTATTTTTCAATGGTATTACTTCCCCTTAGAGGGAAATTTTATATGCTTATCCCTTGTTATAAAATATTTCTCACTGGTTAAAAAGAATTTATAAAGGTTTTTGTTCCATATAAGGAGGAACCTTATGAAAATAAAACTAGATAAATTTTATAAAACATTGATAAATTTGAAGGGTATTCTTAATTTTATAGATCCTACTATAATAATTATTCTAATATATACAATGTACAGTTTTCAGTTTCTTTTTAATAAAAAATACACAACATTTTTAGTAGTGAATCTAGAATTGCAGGTTCAAGTCTTTACATGTGGTATCATAGAAATTGTGTGGATTATTTTAGAAATTAGAAATAATTTATAAGTCAAGCAATCCTACATAGTAAATTATTTATTCATTACTTTTTAGATTGATGGAAGAAGAACATGAACAACTCTTTTATCCCATCTATATGAGTTTCATGAAAATTTAATTCTAAATTCTTGATGAAATGGGATTTATCAATTTTCAAACCTTCAAATTAACTATAATCAATTTTAAAAAATATCCAACCCATGAAATATTTTATAATTATTTGTAGGATAATTATTTGCCAATTTTTGAATTGTGCACACCCAACTCACATATTATGCACGATAAAGAAAATATTATGATCGTATTTCAAAATGTTTTAACATATCCAATAAATTTAAATCTATAATAGGATTTCTAGAATATTCATAAGAGGATTTCTTATAAAGGGGTTATATGTGTCAAACATTATATTTTTGTTTATGTGAACTATTCAAAGGCATTGATATATTAGACGATGAGTTAGTTCAACTATTCTATAGAAATCATGTTCTCTGGTAAATATCTAAACTATATAGTCCTCATACATCTGTCACAACTACTTATCAGTTTTTACATGAATTTACCCCAAAATACTCAAGCTACATATGGGGAAAAGAGATAGAGGAACTGGAAACCATTATAAGAACTATTTTTCCAATAAAAAACACCTTTATTTAGTGAAAACCATCTAAAATAGTGATTCTGTTAATGGTATGAAATATTTTCTATAGAATAAATTTAGTGATTAGTAATAACAATAAAGTTATTTGTGTAGAACAATAATTTTAAATTTTTGAAGGAGAAGCATTATAGTGTCAATACAAATGAATAGTGAGGTAACAGTTCAGTTAATGGTGGTGAATGTTCCATCCTTGGATTTTGATTTATTTTTAATAAATTTATTTAAAAAATAAGAATTCAAAATATAAGAACAAGATAATGAAAATTTTATTAATAAAACACAGAATTCATTAAATAGAGGACATCATAACTAATTCAGTATAATTATTACAAGCATCAGTAATACAATTATAATGCCTCATATCAACTAAATAATTCCAAAAGTATAACCTAACTCTCTCATATCTTCTATGATGAAAAAATATCTAGCAAAGAAGATATTGAGAATACGGAGAGTAAGAGGATAATATTAAACCACTGTTAGAATGAGAAAATGGACATTGAGGAATACTGTTTTCTAAAAAATGATTTAGTCATGTATTTATTAGAGATCTAGTTTTGGACTATTGCCATATAGTTGTATGAATTTTATTTAGATGTTATGAATATATCCATTAAAGGTAAGGTGAATCAATTTGATGTATTTATTAGTTTTAGTTATTTGGAAATTTAATTTTTGAAATCAAAAAATATAATAAGTATTAAGTGACAATCTTTTTTTCAATAATGAAAAAAATATTAATATTATTTTTAATTAAGGTTTTATTAATACTATATTTATTATGATAATAAATTTTCTTGAATATTAAAAAATAAAAGGGAAATAAATGTATAAAAATGATAAAAATTTATTTGGAATTCTTATTTATTTATTTTCATTCTACAAATATCTGTTTGGACAACCAATGGTAGCCATGTGCATGTGCACAAAATGATTAAGTGGGTAGCAGTGCACTCATATAGCCCACGATGGACTTTGTTGGGGAGGTGCAGTCCTAGGAATCAGCTATGCATTGTTTTTTGAGTGACTAAGAAGGATCATGTATAATTCCCAAATCTCATGCCTAAGATAGACTAAACACCTACTAGGCCCATGTAAAAGGCCTTTTACTCATAATATGGCTAGCTAAAGGTAGTGATAGATATATATGACATCACTCAAATGCTAGATATATCGATGTGGGATGCCGAGTGTGAAATATTGTTCACCCGTTTTAAAGGGATCAGTAATTTCATAGTCATCTAATCCATGTCATCTCAACCATTTGATCTCTTCTCACTATTCATCTTTAACCCTGAAAAAAAACATTGATGTTATCACATTCTCTAAAAGATGTTTCTATCTTCAGGCATGATGAATACATGTCCCATCTCAACATAAAGCATTATAAAATAAGTGAATAATTTATAAAATAAAACCAACTAAATAATGGATATCATTTTTCTTCCGAACTTAGTGAAAAGTTTCAGGTATAATATATATAGTCATCATATTGAATACTTTGATTTTTTTTATTTATAGTATCTTAAAATAATAATTAAACACTAATTAACACATTTTTTCATTTTTTTTTCTCAAAATATAGAATCTACATTACTCTAGGTAAATATAATATATATATATATAACTTATTTATGTTGTATTGAGAGAACTCTCGATACTTCTATCATGTTTATAAATAGAAACCTTTTTTCATGAGATTTAATCAGTCTCACCATGAAAACTATCCATGAGACTTTTATTACCTATTTTTTTAGTGTTTCTATTATTCATCAGAAAGATGCATCATTTCATTTTTTTGGTAAAGGAAAGAGTTTTACACAAAAAAATATGATTTTACTTGAGGGTTTTAATTCAAATTTTATAATTTAATTTCATTAAAATTTAAATTATGTTATTATTCATTTATAAAACCCTTGGTAAGGGAATTAAATTTATAGAATGTTAGTCTATGACTTTACATAAAAAATTATATTTTCAATGTTTATCTCAAAAACATCTTTTATGATCTGTAATGTAGGACAATAATAAAAAATTGTTTTTTAGTGATTAATATTAAATTTAAAATGTATTTGATTTTATTAAAATCATTATGTTTATATTTATAATGATAAATGTTACTATTTTATGAAAAGAATGTACTTGAAATAATTGGATGTTGTTACTTTATGTCAAGAATGATTTTTTAATTAATTGATGTAATACAAGTAGATGTGAACATATTCTATGAATGATCTTGACATTTCATGAACTTTTATATAACAATTATTTTAATTTTTTAATCATTCTTGTTTATGTCGTTAAAATGTAAGCATTTCATTAGGATATGTGGATTTCTCCTAAATCTATTTAGTTTTTGAAAAATAGATCTTTTTTTTAAAAGTTATTAAATTATTTTATTTTATGGGTGTAATATATTTATGATTTGGGAAATGTTTTAACAGATTTTGAATGGGAAAAGAAGATCATAGAAAATGTTTTCTTAAAATTCCACACATTCATATCAAAAGAGATAATAAGAAATTGAGAGAGAACCCACCACCCCAACTAAGAAGCTATCCTACATGTGATATTGCTACGTGGATTCATGGCTTTCATTAGATCTCCCAAGTATACATTTTATCCGTAAAATAATTATTATTTTAAAATGATTTTTAATGATAAATCCAAGAGTTTTCAAAAAATATTTTTGAAATAGATTTTCCAAAGGATAAGTATTTTTGAGAGAGTTATGAAAATATTTTTATAATATATATATATATATATATTACATGTAAGATTATTAAAATAGTTAAAATAATTATTTGTAAAATAATTTTTCATTGGTTTTTAAACCCCTTACTGGGAAATATTTTGTGTTCATACCATCTTTTAAAATATTTTTCACGAGTTTAGTAGAATTTCCAAATATGCTTATTTAATATATGAAGGTATCATATGCTAATAAAATTATTAAAATTTTGTACAACTCTGATAAATTGTTTGGTGATGCATACTTTTATAGAACATAGACCATAAAACATCTTTAGATTTAGAATTTAATGTGCATTATTCAGTTTCCATTTAATAAAAATACACATCATTTTTAGTAGTGAGTCTGGGATTATGGGTTTGGGTATTTACATTTATTTTTAGAGAAATGGTCTAGATACTTTTGGAAATTATTATTAATTGATATGTTATGTAATCATCCTTAGTAAATTATTGGTTCCTTATTTTTTAGATAAAATGAAGAAGAATGTGAACAAATCTTTTATCTCTTCAATATGAGTTTCTTAAATGAAAATTCTATATTCATGATCAAATGATTTTTATACATTTTCCAACCATTGAATTAAATAATAAAATATTTAAAAAATTCCCCACACATTTGATGGACACTAATTCACTTATGGATTATTATTTGTTAAATGTTTAAATATACACAACCGACTACCTTCTTGTGCTCTATGAGGAAAGTGTTATGAAGTTATTTTCAAATGTTTTACCATATAAAATAAATAAGAATATTTAATAGTTTTTCTGGAATATTCAGAAAATGGTTACCTATATATAACATATATGTGCAAAACATTATGTTTTAGATTATTTAAATGATTCAGATACTTTAAAATATTAGACGACGAGTCAGTTTGACTATTCTATAGGAATAAATTTCACTCATAAATCACTAAACTATTTACTCCTCATACATATATCTCAACTACATATCGGTTTTTACGTTAATTTAACAAAAATTATTCAATCTACATAAGGGGAAATGAGATAGCTAAAATTTAAACAATCATAAGAACCCGATTTCTTGGAAGAACCCCTGCATTTATAAAAAATATTAATTATGAGGGGGAAAATTAAATTTAGGAGATAGAATGTAACATCAGTGATTTTTGATATATTTTGAATTAATTCTATTAATAAATGAGAACAAATAAATTTAATTATAAAAAGATTTTTATTAATAAAACACTGACTTCATTACAAATTGTTGAACACAACTAGTATAGTAATATTATTTCAAGAATTAGTATTGTAATTGGAACATATTTGATAAATAAAATAATGCCAAAAGTATAACCCACCTCTCTTAGATCATCCATGATTAGAAAATGTCCAGCATGGAAGAAAACGAAAATACATAGAATAAGAGTACAAAATAGAAACATTTTGAGAGTTAGAAATTGTTCTTCTCAGAATGTGGTTTTAAAAAAATGAATGTATTTATAATATTTTTTTTACCATTGTTAATTAATCACTGTAATTTTATTGAATGATTATGAATAAAGCTGTTGAAGAAAAAATGAATCAATTTAAAATAATTATAAGTTCTGGTAAAACGGTAATTTATTTTTGGAATTTCCAAAATATAATAAGTCTTTAGAAAAAAAAAATTTTCACAAGAAAAAAAAAATATTATTATTATATTTAATTAGGTTAATATTAAAACTATCTTAATTAGGATGATATATTGTCTTGAATATTAAAAAATAAAATCAAAATAAATTCAAAGTAATGATAAAAAATTATTTGGTATTTGAATTTATTTTGATTCACTGTAATAAAAATTTACTGTACCAAACAAATGATGACAAGTGAATATGAATTCACTGTTTAGGTGGGAATTAGTGAACTCAACCATCCCACGGTGGCCATTAGTGGGGTAATGAAGCCACAAACATCAACTGAGCATAGTTCCCACATCGACCGGGTAGACCATTGTATAAATCTTGGAGGTGATGAATTGGTAATTTAATATACCTATTGGACCCATTTATAAGTCATGTTACTCAAAATATATAAATATAAGGGTATCAATTGATATAAATATTAGTACTCAAACATTAGATTTATCTATGTGGTATATGGAGTGTGAAACACTATCTATCTTTTTAAAAAATATTGGTTATTTCATTGTCGTATGATCCATCAAATCTCTTCCATTTGAACTGTTTCACTGTTCATATTGAACACTGAATGAAATCATTAATGTTATCACTTTCACTCCAACCTATTTCTATCTTTGAAATCAATAATACATGGCCTAGTTCGATATTAAGTCTTCTGAAATGGAATAAATTATTTATAAAATAATACTGAACAAAGGACTAATATTATTTTTCTTTTGTTTTTGGTGGAAATTTATAGGTATTATATATATATATATAAATCCATCATCTTAGATACTTTGAACCAATGTAGTTTGGAGTATCTTAAAATATTACTTAAACACTACAAAACACATTGTTTCATTCTATTTTTTCAAAATTTAGAATACTTATTGTTGTAGGTAAATATAATATATAAATATATATATTTTCTATACTGTATCAAGATAAATCTTGATCCTTATATTGTGTTTATAAATTGAAACCATTCTTTGGGAGATCCATGCAGTCTCACTTATAAAACTATCCACAAACCTATATTTCTCCATTTGTTTTAGATTGTTTGTGGTTTGATAGAAATATGCCTCATGACATATTTAAGTAATATATTATGTTTTCAAAAATAAATTATGATTTAATTTAAGGACATTATTTTTCAAAATATATACTTTTGTTTCATTAGAAGAATAATTATGTTAGTATTCTTTTAAAAAACCATGATTTCTAGGAGTTAATTATAATAAGAATTATTCAATTATTTACATAAGCAATTATATTATCAATTATTTTCTCAAAAATATATATTTTAATCTATGTTTTAAAAAAATATTTTTTTGTTATTTTTTAACATTATTTTTAAGGGTTATTTGATTTTATTAAAATATATATGTTACAATTGTTAATGACAAATTTTTTTTATTTTAGGTGAATAATGAAGTTGAAATAAATAGAAGTTATCATTTTATGTTAAAAATTATTTTGTTTATAAACAGACTCATTCAAGTAGGTTTGGCCATATTCTATGAATCATCTTAATATGTCATTAACTTTTATATAGGAAATTTTATTAATTTTTAAATCATTCATTTTTATGTCTTTTAAATGTATGTTTTTATTTATGAAGGATAGATTTCTACAATCACTCTGTAGTTTTAAAAAAATATGCTTTGGTGAAGATATTAAGTTATTAAAATTTTTTATTTTTCGAAAATAATATGTGTTGGATTTTGAAAAGGATTTAATTGATTATGAATGAGAAAATCATATCTTCAAAAAAATGTTTTCTTGAAATTTGATACTTGCATATCAAACAAAATAATGAGGAATTGGGAGAGAGCCTATAACCTCAACTGTCACATATTCCTAAAAGTGATATGTCAGAATGGTGACATGGTTTTCATGATATCTTTCATATTTCATTTTTTTCTATAAAATAATTATTATTTTCAAAATATTTTTGGGGATAAATCAATGTGAATATCAAAAAAACAATTTTAAATGGATTTTCAAAATTATAAGCATTTTAAAAATATTTTAAAAACTAAATTTATGACATATATATATATATGGTATAAATTTATTTAATGAGTTTTAAAATAAGTATTTATTAAAGTATTTTCCACTAATTTTAAATTCAATTAAAAGGAAATTTTTTATGCTCATCTCATGTTTTAAAATACTTTTCACATGTTTAGTAGAATTTCCAAAAGATCTTATATAGTATAAGAAGGTGGAACATGTAAAAAATTTAGTTAAATTTTATAAAAATTTGATAAATTGTAAGAATTTTCCTAAAATTCAAGAACCTAGATTAGAAAAGATCCTCATATGTGTAATGTAATGTGTATAGATCAGTTTTATTTTAAAAAATACAAAACATTTTTATTACCAAATATTGAAGGGTGGGTTATGGTTTTACATTTTCTTATCCTATATCTGGTTGACATATCATTTGGAGCTCTCAACGCCTTGATAAATCATCTATAAAACATTAGAGAAACCTTCCTTGATGTCATTCTAGATTTCCTCCGCATGGTCTTATAGATCATAATAACTCACACAATACATCAGAACATCATCTTCGAGTATTCTAAAAAGTAGAACCTTTTCAACTTATGTTGTATTTTCATGGTAAATTTTATCCTCTCATTTCTAATCAAGACCACACTGAATTAATATTTTCTTCAACATCAAAAAATCATGTTATATTAAAACATTTATATTTTCAATGGTTCATTTATAGATTTTTGGAATATAGGCTATTCAATTTGAAATTCTATACTTCTCATATCTGGAATTGATAACCTTCAATATCTTTTAACGATATATGGTTTTAACTCCATAAAATCACTGATTGAACAAGATGTCAAAAATATTCAAATAATCATAATAACTAAACATCAATGATGAAAATTCTTTTTTTTGAATATTTCTCTTTAAAAATATAATTTAGTAAAATAAGAATGTTTGACTTCAAAATATTCTAAAATATGTTCTTTCATTGAAGTCAATTGGATCCTTAAATTTATTCTACATGATCTTATGCATTCTTTAGTACATTATACATGCTTTATTATGTATGATGATTTTTAGGTGTCTACATCCAATGAACATTCATTTATATGGATCTTATATAATATCATCTTATGATAATCTAAATAAATCTACCTATTTTTTGATCTACTCATCCATTATATTATGATATATTGAACATCCACTTATCTTGTATTAACTCCTCTGATGATTTTTATATCTTACAATTTAATTACCCATTAGAATACAATACATTAATCTTCTGTATATTTGAGATTTCATTATCATCAATTGAAATCATCACATAATATTTATGCCTTCATATTAAATTATCCTCCAATATATTTATTTTTTTTATTTTTCACATTTAATCTTCCTTATATCCTAACTTTTTTATTAGTCACTTTTATTTTAAATTCCTTAGATGTATTCAAATTACATCAATCGAAGATTATCAACATAACTAAATGTCATGAATCTTGGTGTATTAACCTTCAGTATCACTAAGAGTCATTCCTTTATCATCCAATCATCCATAGTATATTAATATTATACTGAACCTCCTAATATAGCTACTGATTCAATATTCCATCTCTCTTTTCTATATATTATGATTAAATCAATAATCTATGATTCAATATAAAAATACTGAACTTCCATCGTTTATCCATGGGTAGTTTTAACTCAGCATTGGCCACTACATGTATGCTACTAGCTAGATAATATTCTAATTGATAAAAAATAATTCATTTTAACACTCCATGATTTTGAATTGAAATTATTATCTATAACATTTACGAAAGAAAACATTGATCTTAAAATAAACCACGAAATATTATTATTTAAATTATTATGTTATAACCTAGTAATTGAATTTTTGGTAAGAATCGGATTAACCACAATATAAAATATATATAAATGTACAAATCATTAAATATTTATTCATTAATGTTTTTGACATGAGAACTCAATTCTTAGAAAGGGTGTATCATTCTTCAAAAATACTATTTTTTCAAACATTGTATTTATTTCTTTTTATTAGAGAATAGTATAATTCCATTATAGAAGAAATTATACATAATATTTAATAAATATGATATCATTTTTTAAAACATCGTATCAAAATTATCATATGTTTAACTCTTAAATATTTCTTAAAAAATTGAGTTTTCATAAAAAAGTGAAAATACTAATTATTATTGACAATTGTATTTATTTTTAAAGTATTTACAATTTAATATTATATTTTAAATTATTTTTAAATTTAAATTACTTTATTTTTATTAAAAATAATCCAATTATGTTCATTGATGTGGATCTTATACTTTTATTTTGTACAAAAATATTTCTATACTTTGTAAATTTTTTTCACCTAGATAAGGGTAAACTCAATAATTTTGGTTAAAAATAGCATGATAATGACTAAAAAATGACCATAAATCTGGATATAATTTCACGGTACAATTATATATTTTAAATGTGAATCTAAATTGACATTATATGTAGTTTTTTTATTTATCCTCGATTGTGAACATTAAAATACTTAAGTGAATATAATGGAAAAAATGTTAAACACATCATTTTAGTACATATAGTTTTTTTATATAGGGATGAAAAAGATATGTTTGATTGTAAATTTTAATTTTAATTATTAATGATTTTTTTATCATAGTGATTTTTTTTTATTTTTAGTGAATAAATAGTTACCATACAATATTATGCAATGTTGACTGAGTAACTATTCAATTAATATAAATATAAAATAAATTATATTTAAAATTTTAAACAAAAAAAAAATTAAATAATTATTTTGATCCATGAACTTTTTTGATAAATATAACATTTTAGGGAAGTGTTAATTTAAAATATTCAAAATCCTTTGTTGTCTTGATTTTATCGAAGTCATAGTAAATAAAAATTTCTAAAAATGACATTTATGATATTTTATAATAAATATTATTTTATTAAATAATTTAAAATCCCTAAAAATCCAATATCTAAACAAGTAATTATGATATGTTTTAAAATAAAAAATATGATCCATTAATTGATATTTTTTCAGTTTATAGAAACTATCATGACACTCAATAAGTAAAAAAAATTGTTATCAAGGTAAATGTAAAACGGTTTAATGTGATATTAAAATCAAATTATAATGGTAAAAATATACTCTAAAAATATCCAAATTGTATTGAATTATATTTTTTTTCACTCACACCCCTCTTATATTTGAATATTGTCAATTTGGGTGCTTTTTGAAATTGAAAATTAATAAATATTATTTTAATAATTTAAGAAATTCCAAGATTTCCCCCCTCATATATTATTCAATGGATCATAATATCCTATTTTATTCGCACATAAAAATAAATTTGGATCATCCATTATCTATCCAGATACATTGCTACCATATCTATTCACATTATTGAGGTCTTATTTTAGACTCAATACCTACCTTATAAGGCTTAAAATGTAATGAAGTAGTTGTTGTCTGAACAAGGGGTAAATTTCTTAGATTATAATTTTCATTTTATTTCATTATACACCTACTTTAATTATTTTTCAACCAATATTTTCACCAATGTGTTTTTGGTTTCACCTTTGATCTAACTCAGGTCAGGTTCTTGGTTATTTTTTCCCTCAAGAACATTGTGTGAAAGGATTTAATTTTGAGTAATTTCACTTTTCTATCATTATATTAGTGTTTTCCCATGAGTTCTACCTTAAATTTTAAATAAAATTGACAAATGGTGGATAGACAATAGAATATGGTTAGTATAAACCATGCACCCAACCCAGGTACTTGTGTGGTATGTCTAGGTTACAGCCAGAAGCAACGTCAAAAATTCCGCATGGTAACTCAGAACATGTGTATTAGCTGATTTGTAGGTGTATCCCTTAGAATTTATGGTCTCATTGTCACTATACATCATGAAAACCCTATGGACTAACCGTACATCCATCTCAACTCATTAAAGATGATTTCTTTCTTTTTTTTCTCTCCCTGATATTAACCGATTCCTCTTATCTTTCTCAACCATCTCCGACCTCTAAGCCCTAGGCACACCTCCCTCTATCCTCCCCTCTCCTTGGGCTATAATTGTTCGGAATTTTTTGTGTGGAATCTTTATAAAAACTCCATGTGAATGTCTTCTATCTTGTTTTCCCTCTATATTCTTGGGTTTCCTCCATATTTCTATGGGGTTACTATACTCCAATCGGTAGGGTTTTTACTTTTTAGGTTAGATCCTAAATATTTGGGTTAAGTCTTTATGTTTAGGGTTTGATTTGGATTCTTTGAGTTGCAGTTGTGGTTTCAAACCACTTTCTATAATATTATTTATATACGGTAGGTGGTTCCATTCACATGCATTTTTATATGATATTATTTTTTAGTTAATTTTAATGTTTTTAAAATAATTTTGGTAGTGAAAATTATGATTTGGTAATCCATTAACATTCATATGACTTAGAAATGAGTTTAAAAAAAATGGTTATATATCATGGATATTGTATTGTAATGTTTCATGAAAAGAGTTTTATTACTTCTTTGGATGGTGAGAGATGTAATTTCAAAGGTACCTGAGGTGCGTATATGTTCTCAATAATGTTTATTAGAAAATGGTTTGATATTGAAATATAGGACTTGTTGTGTAATTTTATTTATGAATTTTAAAAATTCAATTGGATAAAGGCATGTTATATAATTGATTTTGGTAAATTTTTGGATTTACAAAAAGGGGTTGGGCCTATGGAATTGGTTGATAAATGGTTTTTTCTACTTTTGTTTATAAAAAATATTTTTTATACTGTGCAATTGATGATTAATTCATTTAAAGGGGTTTTTGGTGTAATTAAAATGAAAATTGGTACGTTTTATGAAAAATTGTGTTTTCCTCAAAATTTTTGGTATTGGTTTGTGAAATTGGTGGTATGTGTGGAATATGAACATGTACATGAGCCCATGGAAATCCTGGGTGTCTAGGTGGGCTGGCTAGTTCTATTATTCTAGATGATACGAAAGTAGTTCATCCTAGTTTCATCTAGCATGATTGATGAATTCAACACTAACTAAATATGGATGTTTATTTGAGACAACTATAATTTTATATATTTCTCTTCTCTAGTGGATCATGCATGAGAATGCTAATGGGCATGGTTTCAAAGCTATGTTTAACTCAGGTATGAGGTTCTAGTGTTCCATTCGAGATAGATTAACCCTATGGGATTTACCTGTGACGTTATAATATATATATTGTGGTCTCATATGTAAATATACATTGGACCTCATGTGTGTGTGTGTCTTTAAAAATTCAATTTCTCATTTATGAAAATGGTTGTGAAATTGATTTATTTTTAAATGTTACTTTTTAAATATGTTTTCCATATAAATGTTTTCATATAGGTTTTTTTAAAATAATTACTTCAATGAGCTTGTTAAATTATCTTTCAAATGTTTTGGAATGGAATTATTTTATCCGAGTGGTATCCTACTGGGCTTTATATCACACCCTATATACACCCTTGGGTGTATATAAACCTTATTCAATGTTTTTTGGATGTAAAGGCAAGATGTGTGGATTAGGAGATTAGGGTCTCTAGTGGATTTCCTTTTGGACCTTGGTAGTGGTGGCTTGAAGAAGTTACTTCTCTTGTTCTATAGAGGTTTGAGATAGAGTAATTCCCCTCCTTTTTATGTCTTTCTTTTGGAGAATTATTACTAGTTTTAAATATTAAAAGAAAAAAATAGTTTTTCCCTATTTGGTTATGAATTTTCAGTTTTGGTTTATTTTTATTCTTGGTTTTGTGTCATTATAGCATTGGGTAAATCATTCCTATGTTGTAATATTGATACTTGATCACTTGTGCCAGTATATAATGACATAGAACACCCTTTAGGGCACACAAAAGAATGAGTTGGGATCCAGTTCAGATGAAAACCAGGCTTGGTTCATGAAAAAATGGTTTTAGAGGGCGGTTAACTCATTTTGGTTAGGTTGTTTGGGGGTGTTTTTGGGTACATGGGAGCTAGGATTTTCACGAATTATCGTTCTGGTTACGAGTAAGGTTCCCCGCTAGCACACCTCAGGTTGAGAGTCAAGATACCAGGGGAATATGGGTTTTGTTTAGGTCATTTGGTTTTTGTGGAAGTCTATTTTTTTTGGAAATGAAATGGGAGTTGGGCCAATTGTCATAGTGAGCTCAATGGGCCTATAAATCCATGTTGAGATGGGGACATGGTCTTAGAACACTCTCTGTGATAGTGGTGTTACTGGAATACAACATCTAACCATATATTCAAGTCACCCATTGACACCATTTTCCCTTTGATAATCATCTTGTTTCTCTATGGGTTCTAAAAATTATTTTTAAAACCCCTATTTTGGAACTACGGTAATGTATTGTTTTTAGAAAAAATGGTTTTATTTTCAAAGGATAGAAAATTGGTTTTTTATAATTGTTTTGACTAAGGTTTGAATAAATAGAATATTATAAAATTACTTTGAGTATATGGGATTATTTTATTGAGATTTTACTTTTATAATAAAAAAATTTGGGTTTATCATTAAATTGGATGTCTAGAAAATGGAGATTTATTTTCAAAATAGTTTGGCAGCATGTGTTAAATAAGAAGATGTTAGATTTTAATTAAATGGATAATGATGACTTTGGTATTGATGTGCAGCTTAGAATGTTTTCAAATGGGATTAATTGTTTCATAATTAATGTTAAGAGTTTAAAAATGGGGTTTAATTGATTGGTTGGTGTTTTTATGCAAATGTTTTGTGAGATTTAAATTGGGCTTCAGGTTTTGTGGCTAGTGGTTTTTGGAAAGTAGATTCGTGGGATTTAAAATGAATGTGTGGGTATAATGTTTTTTTTGGGAAGTTTAAAGGATTTTTTTCTCTATTTGGAATTCTCATGGCTAAACACATTCAAGGGTTATGTGAAGAAATTGGATGAGTACCTGGTTTTTAATGGGGAAATAAATGTGAGAGACTTGATGGGATACCATTGGTGAATCTGTAACCCACCATTCATGTTTTATTTTTATAAGTGTTTTTCATGAAATGATGGGATGTTTGATAATATGAAGTTGTGTTTTTTTCAATATGATTTGGGATGGTTTATTTTAAGATAATCTAATTTTTAAAACTCTTCTTTATTTTAAGACGTTTCAAGTATCATTTTTTTAGAGAGTTGGTTTGAGATAATTGTTAGTGGGATTTTATGAAAACTTTTTTGGTATTACATTGATTATATTACCTTTTTTTGAATTAGGTTTTTTAGTTTTTGTATGTTTTGGCAAATGGACATTCTATATTAGGTCCTTGGATTTTCCTTTTTGGCTAGTATGTGCCCCCATAAAGAATTGATTCATATTTGAAGTGGGGACATGGGTCATCAACCATTGTTAGACCCTGTAGATGATCAATGTAAGGAATATATTCTTGATTTTCATGGTTTAATCTATCAATTTTCTATTTTGGTTAATTGAAACCTCAAATAGAGGTTGAGTGGATGTGAAACGAGTTGAAAAAACCATATTCTCTTGAGTTCCTTTAGTTGTAAAAGGTAAATTTAAACATTTTAAAGCCTGAATGTACTTCCTAGAAGTGGTGATGGGATTTCCAGTTATGAGAGAGGAATGAATTTGGGGTTATTGGTGTTGTACATTTTCATAATAGGACTTTAGACCTTTTTTTGGTTTCGTATAAAAAAGGGTTCATCTTAGGCCATCGGTGTGGAATGTTTGGACAGAAGAAGTTATTATGTCTTCTTGGAGGTTTCATGTGAAAATTAGGACTCAAATAAAGGTCCCACTCCTTATAAGGTTCTTATTGGTTGAAAGGGTCATGTTTCGTAGTGTATTTCAGAGTTATGTTCTCTTTTAAATGAAAATTTGGATATTATGGAACTTTTTGAGAACTTCTGTTTTAATAGAATCGTGTCTTAATTTGGGGGAATTCCAAATTTCATTGTCCAAAATTGGACATTCTTCCATGTTTTATTCCTTATAAATATTATTGCTAAAGGTTAAAGGTATGATGCACATGCATCTTATAAATCATTGTCTTAATGAAGATCCATGTGAGAGTAAGTGGATTTCAGGGGTTTTTGTGCATTGGTTTTTTATGGATCACAATATGGTTGTGTGTGGAACCAATAGGATAAATTTTTTTTAGGGGTCTTCAATGCCTGACTGCGAGGTTGGACATGCTTTAAATAATGGAGATCCAGTAATAGGTCCTAGAGTGAAGCTAGGGAATAGTCAGAAACCCCGAGGGGTGTAAAGAACCTTAGTATAGTATCGATCTTTAGTGTGGAAAATAGAGACATCCTAAACCCTATTTTTAGATGATTCAGTCCAAATAGTCTCGTTTAGTGGAAGAGGTGTGGATACCTCATTTCCATGATTGAACTATATGGATAAAAGGGCTCCTCTTTGTTTGTAAAAAGGTGTGGTCACCCCATTTTCATTAAAACCCCAGCAGTTGTGTCTCACTGGATGTGAGTCCCCAATTGATGGTCCTTGTGAGGAATTCTTGTCAGACAAATATCAGTTTCAGTTTGGGATCATCTATGGATGGTAATTCCCCATGAGATAATTTCATTGTGTGTTGATTCCATTTAAGGATTAGAGTTTAGTTTATAGGATCCCTTATGGTGGTGTTTGGATTTGTTCTTGGATTTTGGCATCAGTCCACATTGGTTGGGGTGGAATGTTTCCATGTTGGCCCATGTTAGGTCACTCTTTTCATTTCATGCAAGTTGGTTAAACCAGTTAGTTCTTATATTAGGGAGGCCTAATGTGGATCTCATTTAAATTACTCTAAAATAAATTGATTCTAGAATATTCCTTTTTGTGGGGACTCTGTTCGGGTCACCCATATTGGATTTCAAGTAACGTCTCAGGTGTTCATTGGTTTATAATGGTGTGGTGTCCATTAAAACCATCATGTGTCAGAAATTTAGCTTCATTCCCCATGTTGGCTTGGCAATATGTAGTCTTATTTGGAGCTATAAAACCCCAAGATCCTTTCTTGAGTAAAATTTGGGGTTGGCGTACACCCAAATGTTTTCTTGAAGCAAGGTTGTGGTACCCTCATTTGAATTCATTTCTCCATTCAAGTAAATTTTATGATCTTCATTTTGTAATTCTTAAGGTGTTTTCCCTTGGGATACAGTTTGATTCTTTTTTAATATTTCTGGAAATTGGTGCATGTTTTTTCGGTAATGTCTGGGGTGTTTTGAACTAGGATTTTGAGATTTTTCATCATGGAGATTACTTTTCTTTTGATCGATCAATAGGGGTGTTTCAGTATTTGGGGGGGGGGGGTTGGATTATAGTGGGGAGTCCATTTTGGCCTCTTGAGTTTAACCTGTAACTCTGTTCATATATTTGTATTCTTTCTGTATTCCTTTCATTTTTTATTCATTGGCAATCTCATTATATTGTAAAGGAGTATCAGTTATTGATATAGAGTTAGGCCTTAATGTGGCATTTTTGGGTTGGAAAGAGATAAGATGGGGAGAATTTTCACACCTAGGTTTTGGTTTCTCCTATGTTCTGGCTCGATCTGGGCTCTTGGATATTTTTTTCTCAATAATCAAGTGTGAAGGATTTCAATTTTGAGGGATTTACTTTGCCTATAATTATCCTAGTTATTTTCCTTGAGTTCCGCCTTTAATTTTCAATCAATGTTTTGAAAAATGGGTATACATACACTGGCACATGGTCCGTAGAAACCATGTGCCCAGCCCAAGTAATCATGTGGTAGGTCTATGTCTAAGAGATAATCTTCTACACAATTTCTATATTTTATGTCTGAACATGCAGATTTCTCATGTGGTAGGTGTCTCCCTCAGTAGATTTAGTCACATGGAAGCCACATGTCTTGAAAATCTGTGCAAACTAACCATACGGTCATTCCATGTCATTAAAAATGTTTTCAGTATTTTCACTCTCCACAATTGTAGCCCCTTTCCCGACTCTTGATTGACACTCTAGGCCCTCCAAGCCATAGGACTGCCTCCCTCTATCCTCCCCTCTCATTGGGATCCAATTTTTAGTTGTTTTTTGGTGTAGATTATTCAAGGAAACTTCATTTCGGTGTCCTCTCTATCATTATCCCTATCTATTCTAGGGATTACTTCAAATTTCACTGGGTTTCCACTTCTCTAGAGGGTAGGGTTTCAATTTTGGTGTTAGATTATAATTATTTTTGTTTAATCGTGATGTATATGGTATGGTATTTCTTCTTTGAGGTATTGTTGTTGTTTTGTCCAATTTCTCAAAAGAATCTTCATATGAGGTAGGTGGTTCCATGACCTAACATTTTTAAGATGATTTTATTTGTTTTTTTAGTTAATTTAAATGTTTTCTAAAATTTATTTGGGTGGTGAGAAGGGTCATTTGGTAATTCTTTAACATAAATATTGGTTTGAAATGAGTTTTTTTATGAAAAATAAATTGTTATCTATTGTGCATATTTTATTATAACATTTCTTGAAAATAGTTTTATGACTTTTTTGGAATGTGAGAAATGTAATTTGAAAGGTACTTGAGGTGTGTATGAGTTTGTAATGAGGTTTTATTAGAAGATGGATTGATATTTTCAGAAAGGCCTTATTTTGTACTTTGAAGTATGAATTAAAATTTTTTTACTAATGAAAGGAGCATTTAGGAATTGATTTTTGCTAATATGTGGATTTCTAAAAAGGGGCTTGGCCCATGGAATTGGATGAGAAATGGTATGTTATTCTAGTGTTTGAAAATAGGGAATTTTGTGAATTGTATAAGTGAGGATAAATGCATTGAAATGGGGTTTTTGTGTTAGTAAAATTGAAATTGGTTTATTTTATAGAAAAAAGTGTTTTCTTTGAAATATTTAATAATTTTTTGCGATATTGGTGGTATGTGTGGCATATAAACATAAACATGATACCATGGGAATTCTAGGTATCAAGGTGGGATGACTAGTTCTTGTACGCTAGATGATACCGATGTGGTTCGTCCCAGTTTCATCTAGATGGACTGAGGCTTACAACACTAACTAAATATGGATGTTGATTGGAAACCACTAGAATTTTGGTTGTTTCTCTTATCTAGTGGCTTGTGCATGAGAATGTCGATTGTCATGGTTTCTAAGGCATATGCCACTGATATATGAGGTTATAGTGTTCCACTCAATCTAGATGAACCCTAGAAGATTTACTGATGTTTCTCTACTATATATGATGTGGTTCCATCCAACGAAATATGGTGGATCTCGTGTTTTTGTGTTTATTTTCACAAATTATCTTTCTCTTGTATGAAAATTGATGTGGCATTTATTTCATTAGAAATGTTCCCTTTTACATAAGTTTTAATAATAAATGTTTTCATTTATTTGTTTCTAAATTCATTACTTAAATGATCATGTTATAAAGTAAAGATGTGTGGTATTGGAAGTTATGGTCTCTAGTGGAATTCATTATGGACCATAGTGGTGGTGGATTGAGATGTTTCTCATCTTGTTACACGGTGGTTTGGGATGGAGTGAGTCGCATATTTGTTGTTTTCTTTCATTTGGAGGTTTATTCATTCTTGTGAACATTAATTTGGAAAATTGGTTTTTACCCATTTCCTTGGGAATTTTTAATTTTTGTTTATTTTTATTTTGGGTTGTGTGTCATTTTAAAATTGGGTAAATCATTCACACGTCGTAATATTGATACCCATTCACTTGTGCCAGCCCTTCGAAATGAGGAATGCTCTTCAGGCCATGAAACAAAAAGAAGTCGGGCACCAGTTTGGATGATGGCCTAGCTTGTTTTGTGAAAAAAATTATTCAATATAGATGGAGGTTATTATTTTAATGGAATAACCCGCACCAATATTCTCTTCCATCAAATTGAGAGATTAAAACTTCATTTCTGTGTATGAAGGACCACCCCCTTGAAAACCGATGTAATTCATTTTCTATCACCTCCACTTATGACTTATTGAAATGATGGATTATATATATATTATTTAGGACATGTTTTTATTTATAAAAACATTACATATCATTTAATTTCTTACCTTCCATTGACTAAAAAATGACAACAGCGTTCATGGGTATGTGTGGACTACCACCTCCATAAAGCGTATGATTCATTTTTATCATCACATCACATGGATGATATATATAATCATATTAACAAAAATAATTTCATATTAATAATATAATCTTATTTCTATAAGGATAAAATAATACTTAACTTCTTTCTTTAATGATCATTTAAAAATTTAAACATTACTCATGTGTACGTATGACCTACCACTCAATGACAATAACATAGTTCAATTTTCCAAACCATATTTCATAATTTGTTTTAAAATTATAAATTCTGTAAAAAAATTTAAATTATTTAATAGTTATTATTTGGAATCTTTTAGAATAAATACCACTTTTACTTTTTTAAACCATAGGAATACATTATGGACAAATGAGCTGAATATCATCAAAACTTTTGACGTGAATTTAATTGATTGAGTAAATTATTTTATCATGGTTAAAAGTAATGATAAACTAGATAAATTATATAATTTAATTAAATAATTAAAATAATTTTATTAATCAAGAATAAAAAATATGTGTGTCATATCAGACTCAAGGTATGGGATTTTAATTTCTTAGTAAAAGTTCTTTGATTATTCCCTTTGAAAACTATTTCTTCCTTATCCATATTTTTAACAATATTTTAGTGATTTATTAATATGGTTATAAAATCATTATAAATTATATATTTTTCCTCTTTTTTATGTTCATTATATTCTTTCAAATGAAATATGTTTATGACTTTTTTTATCATGCTTTTCAAAATGAAAATAAAATGTTCAATTTTAACATATTTGGTGATGATGACTTTTCCTTCCATCATATCTATTATTTTATTTTCAAATTTCATTACATGATGACAAGAATTATTCAAATAAAAACACTACTCCCCTATTTTAAAGAAATTTTAAAAGGGGTTCTAAAATTTAATGGATATTTCAATATCCAGAAATGTAAATTTATTTGTATAAATAATTTTTTAGTGTAATGAAGAAAATAAAAACATACATGTTTTTTATGATGTTATGCTTCTTGGGAAAAATTTATAATGATTTTTAGATCGATTATAAACCATTTATGGGTGGTTCTATTATAATTTGATGATGAGTGGTTTTATTTCATACCATGTACATGTGATTACTATAAGGACCTAAAAACTATCGTAGATAGATATTACATCTTTTTATATTAGAATCAATTACATTATGAAAACCCATTGCAGATGATCTTAATGGAATAATGAATTTTTAAGCATTAAAATTTAAAAAAGTGATCCATAAGAGAGATACATAATATACAACTATATTTACCATAACTAGAACCCTTCTTAATCTTATTATACATAATATCTTTCATCATAACCTAGGGAAAAGAAACATAATAAAGGGTGAGTTCAGATGCTCAGTAAGTGTAAAAATGCGAGATATCAATATATCTTGAGTATAATTGTATGTGAGCATGAGAAAAACATTTGAGAAACATACCCTAGATATCATAGATTATAATCTTGAGTCATGGAATAAATCATGGTAGTCCATAATACATGAGTCGTAATGAAATCAAAGAACATGAAACATGAAAATGTAACATCAGTATAAGGCATAGATTTTTTTCATAAAGATAAGCAAAAAAATATTTTCCGTAGTAGTTCAAGGTTCATTTTAAATAGTGTCATAATTGAATGGGATCACTCCCTAAACCATAATAGTAGTCAAGGTTCACTCCCAACACTATAATAAGGGATATATTCCCTATTTAAGCTAGGTTCACTTCTTATTCCAATATTATTAATCTCATGAAAGTTAAATCATAACCAATCTTTTGGAGGGAGATACGTGTTTCACCTATATCATAGTGAAAATAATACATATGTGTGCCAAAAGATCATAATAATTTCATCAAATAAGATTCCATGAAAATAAAAGGGTTTCATAAACATTTCATCATAACACAACCTTATAAAAATAAATATGTTTCATAATCATTTCATAATTTCAAAAAATCATAACCTATAGAAAAATAAGTAGGATTCATAAGTATTTTATCATGGCGTGACTGATGGAAGAGAAATCGGTTTTATATATATAGTTTAATCATAATCATAAAACTTCTATATAAATAATAAAAAATCTATCATCGGATCATATTTGAATAGAAATTAAGTAGCATCAACAATGTATTCTTTGATGAAAAATGAATTTGAATAAAAAATTACATGGATAGTTTCTTAAAAAAATAGTCTTTCATTGAACATCACCATTTTGAAATTTAAAATTCTTAAAATATTATGGAAATAATTTTCTACAAAAATATCCATGAAAAATTATGTCAAAAGTTTAAAATAAGAAATTTTCAAGATTTCGGAAAATCATATTGGTTTCTTTAAAAGTTAAAACTACTATTTGCTTCACATTTTTGTGAAATAAAAGTGTTCCATGTTTAGAAAATGAAATTAATATTCCTTTTTAAACACTTTGTAAAATGTAAAAATGTATAAAATATATTTAATAAACCATTTCCCGAATTTAAAATACATATTTGAAAACCTTTTTATGATAACATTATTTTGGATGTAAAATGTTTTTCAACCTAATAGAAAAACAAAGACTATATTTATTTAAAAAAATAATTTGAAAACATGAGTATATAAAGTGAGGATAATGATTGGAAATTATATATTCTCATTGAATAAATTTTTTATAAGAAAAATCATGAGTTTTTGAGAGATATAACACAACATTTCATCATCTAAAGCATAATAATAAATAATCTTGATAAACAAGGACATTGTACCATCATCCCTTTATCGCTTTGATATATTTTAAATCATAGGCCACATTAATGAATGTCATTAAATGAAACAGTTAATATAATTAAAAGAAATATATTCAATATATAAAATGTAAAAGGGGGAGTACATTCACCTCATATAATAAGATATGTGAATAAGAAAAACATATGTCCCAACGATGGAAATTTGAGACCAAAATCCATTATCTTAAGAATCAATTTACTTTATAAACATTCAAACCACATGAAAAATAAATATAATTTCATTATTCAAATAAAAAAATACAATTATCTATATATATATATCACACCATTTATGATTTAATCATGAAATTTTATTACCCAATTGATAACAATTCCATGTTAAAGTGACGTTTCATTCAATAACTGCTTTTTTATATATGTTTTGATTTATTATTATTTCAGTCCAATAACATTGATCATGTTTCCAATATATCTAGAATGGTAAACATAATATAAATTTCATATATATTTAGTATATATGTATTTATATAGATCCAAAAAATGATATAGATAGAAAAACAAATACACCAGTAATAGAGATGGTAAGTCATACGTATACAAGAAAAATGTTCCCATTTTTTGATGGATAGAAATAAAAAAATATAAATAATATTTTACAATTAAAAAATTATTTTTATTTCATATATATATAACATACCATCATTAACCCATTATTTTTATCTCCATGTAAAGCGTGAATGGTTGCAGAGCTTTGTGAGGGAGTAGTTCGTCGTACGCACGAGTGATGTTATCGTATTACAACATAATGTAATGTTAGAAGGTATACATGATATAATAATTATATAAGAATAATAATATGCAAAATATAATATATATAAATAAAAAATCCATCATTATATCATTCTGGGAAAGGTAGTGATGGAAAATAAATAATATATGTTCATGTGGCTGTAGCCCATTGAACACACAATTGACAATTCCATATCCCATTTGATGGAAAAGTTAATGGATATAGATTATTCCATTAACATAATAAAAAAATAATTATGTGGAATATGTTTTTTATTTTTTATCATCATAATGTAATTTAAATTTATAGAGGTGGAATAAAAAGTAAAATATTAATTCCCATTAAATAATGTTACCTCTTCTTAGGGTAACCACTGTTTGATTGCACCAAAATTCGTCCCAGGTAAGATTTATGTTAAAAATATTGATTATCAGATGATATAAGTGATTTAAGGAAGTTTTGTTTGGTATTTATTTTCTGATATAAATCATTTTTAAATTGTGAATATGATTGGATAGGATGTGGCCTTTTATATGGGAGGGGAGTGGCACATGTGTAATTTTTCAAAATAAATATTCATGTCACATTTTTCACATTAAAAAAGTATCTAAAATTAACCATTATAAATAATTTTACATGATAAGTTATAAATATTTCAATCCAAAATCTATTGAGAATATTTTGGGTTATTTTTTACCTGTATCTTTTAGTTTAACCCTCAGTATACCCATTTTTTACTTTAATCGTGGAAAATACTTTTTACTATTTTTGATATTCAATTTGAATAAAATTTTAAATTACTATATCGGATAATATATTTTATTCTAATTATAAATATATAATCTTATTTTCCAAACTCCATTCATCAAATTGGAATTTTTAATTTAAAGTTAAACCTGTAAACATGATGAGAAAACAGTTTTCCATAGAGAAAATGATAAAATTATAAAAAAATATATTTTATAATTAAATATGAAAATAATTCCAATGACCTAAACTTGATTATTCAATATATTATTGAACATATTTTATAATTAAACAAATTATAAAACAAAAAGGCCCATATAAATTCATTCAATGAAATAGTAGTTTTCAATTTACAATTTTTATACTATTTGTGAAATAATTAATATTTTCAGAAAAAACCCAAAAACAAATCAAAAGATAATTTTTAAATGGTATTTTAAAAAATGAATATTATTTTTTCAAAATAATTTTTTATAATTCAAAGAAAATAAATTTCATTTCTTACAATAAAAATTCATTTGAAAATAGTATTTTCAAATCATATAAATATTTTACAGAAAATTATGTACTCTTTTATCAATATGTTTTATTTATATAAACCAATTATTAATAATATTTTAAAAAAAATTATTACCATTCCTGTTTTATTATTTATATTCACGGAAATAATAGTCATGCTTAGATAATAACTTTAATATTTTTTCATGATTGGTTAAAACTCAATTTTTCTTGTAACTCGTGCTACCAAAAAATTAATTTATTCAGTAAAATTATAATTCATAAAAACTATAGATTTTATATTATACCAAAATTAAAGTGAATTTTTACTCAAAATTCCAAAATATGATACAAATAAATGAGGATAATTCTACATTATCATTTGTTTAGTTTCACATAGAGATTCTTTAAACAAGTGGTTTCACCATAAAACATTAACTTGGTGAGTTGTCTTGATTCACCAAACATTCTATTTTATATCTAGAATCTACACTGGTTGTTCCTCATAAGAAAATTATTTCTCTAGTGGTATGAATTATTAGTTCAGTATATGTGACTATCTTGTATGTACTTCCTCTAGTGAGATACATGTAACACATCATGAACTTGAGAGAGGTTTTCTAGAAGTGAAAATCAATAGAATATCATCCTGATACTCTCCATAATTTCAAAGGGACCGTTATACCCAGATATTATTTTTCCCTTCTTTCAAAATCTCATTACCTTATTCCATGTTTAAATCCCTGGCATCACTTTGTCAATAACATCAAAATCCAAATCACACCATAGGTTTTCAACGTAACATTTTTGATGTCTTTTTTCCCATTCTGTGTTACTGAATAGATCTAAACATCACTACGATTTCATCAGATATATGAGGTCCCAATAGTTCTCTTTATCTATCTTCATTATAGAAAGTTGGAGATATAAAATTATTTCCATATATTTATTCCTAAGGATCCATCTTATTGCTTGAGTGAAATCTATTTTTTGTATGAAAAATAAACTAGATAATGGTGCTGGTTCCAATAACTATTAAAATCTAGAGAATAAGTACTCAATTAATCATCCTAGGTTTGAATCACTGTCATGGACTAAAAATATAAATGAACATGATACATAGTAGTGATCATATACACCGTATCAAGATCATTCTAAAAACTTTTCCAAAACATTGAGCTAAACCCCAAATCCTTGATAAAAATAATTGAATGTTTCATTCCATGCATCCTTACCTCTTCATTAGTGTATATCTTGGAAATATGGTCTAAAAATAAATCTTCTCATTATGAAATGAGGTTTTCTAACTTTTTAAGTCTATCAACTATAACCCATATAGAATTATTCCCCTTAGATGTTTTGTAGAGTCAAAAAGAAAATCTAGGGTGATGTTTTCCTATATCCATTATATTATGGGTAATGGATATGAAATCCCCATATAAATTTTTCTTATATCATTAACTTGATGATATTACAAACACCAAGATAATAACTCTTCAATATATCCCTTCAAACCACCCCCCTATAAATAATCATTAAAATATCAATATATCTTCATTCATTGAAGATGACTAGAGAATGAAGAAATTTGAGATTCTTCTAAATCCTTCTTTAATTATTATCTGGATATAACACATACATGGTTTTTGATCCTTATCATTCCATCGTGAGCAACGTTAAAATTAGAAACATTTATAACCTTCTTTTCTAGCTCTATATCTCCCTTATGAGCCTTTTGAAGCCTCACATAGATAGACAGTGGTACAATCAGTTTATTAAGGTATGATTTCTCCCCTTCCTTCAATATTTCCATATCCATCCTTTGAAAATACAAAAAATAATGGATATTTTGTGATACTCATCATGGATAATCTATCATGATCCTTTAGACATAAAGCATCAACTACATTTATTTCTTTATTAGGATGGTATTTTACTTAGTAGTGATAATCATTAATCAACTATAACCATCTTCTCTAGTGCATATTCAAATCCATCTGTGTGAATATATAATTTAAACATTTATTTTGGAAAAAATATATCTAGATTTTTTCTCTAGATATAATGCCTCAATATTTTTAAGAAAAAAATACCATATATAAATTCAAATCATGAGTTGGTTCATTTTTTCATGAACATTCAATTATCATAATGAATAAGCTGTAACTATGAAATTATATATAGAAAGAAATCCCAATACCTTTCTTGATGAATCAATACAGATTAAAAATCAATTTACACTATAGGGTGATTTATTAATATGTGTTTTGACTAATAATCTATTCATCTCCTTGAAATTTTCTTCACATTCATCTATCCTTTAAAACTTGGATCCCTTCCATGTTAACTTGGTGAGTAGATTATATATTCATGATAAATATCCATAAACAAGATATAATATCCATATAAACCATATATGTTATGGATCTTAGTCTCCAAGGTGTGTATAGAAGAATATTTAATATCCTCTATCATTGATGGATCTATAACTATACACTTGATTGATATTATATGAACCAAAATTGATTCCCTTTTATGAAAAATCACACTTTGAAAATTTTTCATATATTTTCACCTTCCATTGGATCCTTAATACAATTATCATGTGATAATCATGATATTAATGGAACATTTAATAGTCAAGTATTTCATTTATTAAATAATCCACAAATTGATCATGGTAGTCTCTATAGACTCAATTCATTAAATACATTAATACATTGGGGGAATTAGTAAAATTTAATGGTATCTATATATATTTATAATGTAAACACCTTGAATGGAGTGATGTAATGGGTATTTTCTTCTTATTAACCCTCAATTGATGACATAAAAAATGAAATTAAATCATGGAAAATTGTTGAGATCTGTGTAGTTGATCAAATAGGTCATAAATATGGGGTACTTGATACTTGTTACTGATTGTGATCCTGTTTTTGATCTTGATAATCAATTATAATTTTTGTTGATTCATCAATATTTTATTAAAAACCATAGGTTCACACCAAGATGAAACACTTGAAAAAATTAATCCCTTTTCATGGTTATCATGGATTCAATTCTTCAATTTCTATAACTCAGTTTCGTCTATTCTATAGGGAGTCATTTAAATAGGCATGGCGCCAATTATGAGTTCTATTAGGATCAAAACTTCATGTTTTGGTGGAATACTAGGAAAGTCGTCTATAAGGAAAATAAAAAATTCCCACTCAATTGTAATTTCATTGATATTTATTTTCTCCCCATACAACTAAGATATAATCCCTTTATGAATGGGAATCAAGCCCCCTAAAAAGGGTATTATCTATATTGGAATTTTATACTTTTCAAAACATTGATATATGATCATAGGTTATTTTAGAATACAAAATGTGAATTCCCTTCACTAAAAATTGATATAAGATTTATGTAGAGAATTATAATACATTTTTAATATAATATCAAATTAAACATAATGATGAATGAAAATATTTATATGATGTACACTTCTAGAAACAACAATCAGAGATGGATTATATACTTGAGATGTGATCATCATTCCATTAGGGGTTTTTACTTTTATTTGTACATCTAAACATGTGGGTGAAATCTTTATAGATTATTAAAATTCATTATATATTAAAAATAAACTATATCCAGTATAGAATCCCATATTTCTATTACATAACATTTCATTTACATGGTACAAACATAGTATCCTTCAATGTTTAGTTTCATGGTAACAAGGTATATAATACTCTAAAACTAAAAAAAATTATTATAAACAACGTGAAATGATTTTTCATTTGTTTATGCAATGTAATTATACAACATCACATAAATTGGGGATATACATCGAAGGAAAGGGGGATCATAATGCCTAGTAATAGAATGCAAGGAAAACATTTTACATGTGATCCTAAGAAATATCAATAAAAACATAAGGAATATAATAAAGGCATGAAAAATGTAGAAAGGGGGCATATCATAATAAAAATAACTTGAATCATAATATGGAAATGTGTCTACAACATTTAATTGAGACATTCAGGAACACATCACCAATTTGTTTCACAAAGGTTTTGTAAAAATTAACAAGGTTATTCACCAAGGCATCGTACAACTTGTAATATATAGAGATTAAAATATTTACACAATAAATTAGAGTGATATGAGAGAATACACTTAATATTTAATAATTATTATTATCCACATAGATCATAATTAATCATTTCTTAAATAACTCATGGAGAATAAATGAAATGGGTTTCATATCAAAATCATGGAATTTTAAAAAGTTCAAAAATAACATAATCGTTATGTAATTTTTAACCCACAAAAATGGAATAACGTTTTAATGTATATAAAACCCATAAATCAACTTTATCATTTAAACAACTTTTTTAATGCCCCATTAAAATATAAATTGTCTGAATATTAACATAAATAAAATAATATTCAATTTCTTTAGGATAAGAGAGTGATTTTGAGAAGTAAAATCAGAAACATAATGGGTATAAAATATGGTTTTATTAAAGGGTAAAAAGATATTGGAAATGTGTCTCCAATTGATAAACCATAATTTTAAAGTATGTTAATTAATAAAATGGTGTTAATTTATATTTACCATAACATTCATAAGTGATATACAAAAACAGGTTATTAAAACAAAGTGAAAAGAAGGATATTTCCCATAACATGAAGAGTAACTTGTTAAACTCAATGATTGGGACATTGGGGGCATGAAGACACATTGGGAGGAATCATTGGGAAGAAAAACTAAGAGAAATTCACGAGGGATGAATTTTTAGTGAAATTAAATCGATAAATGGGAGGGTATTTGTAAGTGATTGGATCTGCATGGATTGAAAATTTTTGTGTTTCTAAGGCTTGAGGTGCACGAACGAGGCTAGAAGGAAGTATGGTGTAGTTAGGTTTATATAAGCTAGAAGCAGGAAAGGATTTCATGTCATGAAGAGTTGCACAATGTGAACGTGTGTTTCACTTTATGAAATAAATAGGGGATTAAAAAATAATATAAATTGAAGAGGTGAAGTGTTTTTTGTTGAAAACGGAATTCTGTGGATTTCATGATTTTAAAAAGAATAACATGTCATGTAATTATCTATCGTTGCATGTTTTAAAATATTTTCCACCTACTCGGGTTGTAAAAAAATATGGGTTTAGTGGATCTCACTTGACTCCAAGATACCCAGTGACCCCCTCTTCAATGTTTTGGGGATTCTTTTATCGAGCATCATTTTCAGGCCTCCATCTTCAATCTTTGGCGACCCAGGTTTATCCAAGGTGTATTTTATCTTTGTTTTCTAGCAGTTTATTATGATTTGATTTCTTTTTCCCACCATTTTTATTTTCATGTGATGGTGGTTGATCTCCCATATTTATAATTGTTATTTTGGTATTTGGTTGGTGTGAATATGTCGTGGCATCCTCAGGTGGATGTAGTTCTTGTGGGAGAGGTTATTAGAGATCTTTTTCATAGTCCATTCTTGTGGGAAGAATATCGATGACCTTTTGAGTAATTGTATTTCCTACTTCTCTATTTATTTACATGATATCCTAGATTTATAATAATTTATCCTCTTGGATCATAATTATATTTACCTAATAATTACATGAACTAGATTAAAGAATTGATATTGATTGCTACAAGATGTTGTTGTTTATATTGTGGTAATAGTTTTCCTCTTTATTTTTTAGATACTGTGATATATATCCCATGATTGGATTAGCATGTTGATCTTGATTGAAATTGGTAATGAAAATAATGCCATAATTAGATGGTAATTAATTGGATAAAGGAATTAAAGAGTCATGTTTAATGAATTTGTTTGTTGTTGTGGTAATTTAATGATAATAAAATGGATTCAAGTGTTAATTATTATTGAATTATTAAATAAAACTAAAGCTTGATGATGATTTTTGATAAAATAATTAATGTCATGTTGAATTAATTGTTTAATTAATTGTTTATTGTTTGGGATATATTTTTTCTTATGATACCTATAGTTGGAACCTCTGAATAATGATTTTGTTAATTCAAGATAGAATAATATCCGGTTGAGTGATAAAATATAATGCCTATATAGGGACTCAGTATCCTATTTTCTTTTAAATGTTGAGTTTCTTGTTCTTTGGATCTCTGAGATCTCGTTTTTTTAAGGATGAATGACTTATTTAGGGATAAGATCATGTTGTTATGTTTGTTTCCAACATCTTGTGATGCAATTTGATCCAAGCATGGCTAATCGTAGTGGGCTATTGTTGTATGTTGTGCAAGGAGGCCGAAATGTGACATAAGCCTGGGGTGGATGATCTTGGAGGGATGTTGTGGTATGAGCAGCGGGGAATCCTAGTATTTTTGGAAATAGTTGATTCTTGGAGTGGAGTAATGAAACATTATATGCATGTGGGTGTTGCGGAGGACATAAAAGGTGACAAAACAGGTTGATGTTGGGATTACACATTGTTATGAAAGATGGATTCTTTTTTTAATTGGTTGTTTCACCGATGATCATGTTGTTTTTTATCTACATTCATTTTCCCACATCTATTGGAATTTGGTTTTGGTTACTCTGCTTCAAATACTATAGAATACACATGGGGTATGTCATGTGATTTCCATATTTAGATTCTTATTGACGGATGAGTCTACACTCCTACTATAGGTGGTAAACACTTAATTGGTAATTCATCTAATAAATTTTTTGATCCCCTTGTGTTTGTTATATTAGAATGATTTCCCAGAAGACCTGTTAATATAGAAAGTAATCTTGTTAATTAATGAAAAAAAATTTAACCCATGGGGTTGGATATTGATGGGATGAAATGATGAGGTTATAATTATGAGAAGTCATGGGATTGAATTACTTATGCCTAAAATGGAATTGATTATTTTTTTGATTATAACTTAATGTAATGTGGATTTTTTAATTTTAAAATAATTCATTAATTGAAAGTGAAACTAATGAAAATTGGATAAATTAATATAATTTAGATCGTTAAATGGTTGTGTGCTTAGAGGATATATAGTCTTTGTAGTGGTAGTCATGGGTCTAAGAGACATTATATGAAGTTCATTCTAATACTAGTATATTCCCAAAATATGGTCATGATCTATATTATATCATTTAATTTTTTTTTCTATAAACTACTCCATCTGTTCAGTTGGGGAAACTAACACTCTAGGGATTTTTACCCCTAGGGGGTTTTCTCCCCCAACATCTCAATGGAATGATGGATGGATAACTACCCCCTTTGGAATTGATCTCTTCACTATGTAGATACATGTGCTAGTATGAAAAGTGGTTAGTTTTTCCTATATATATTGATAGAGGGATTTAATTTCTTGAGGTTATTTCACACAGATGTTTCATATATATAGTTTCCTACGATCTAGCATAGGTATAAAATGAATAGGTTGTGATGGATTGAGATTCTTTACAAAGTGTATGTGTTTTTATGGAATGAGTTATAATACCTAATGAATGATATATTTTATAAAGGTTGTGGTGGATCCCAAAAACTACCTAATTACTTTTGGTTATGTCGATGTGGTGGAGTGATGCATGACGTGTATGTTGTGGTGACTCACCTAGGTGTCTATGAGATATCCTTTTTAGAGATATATGATATGGATGTGAAATTTTAGGAACGAGTAGAAAACTTGTTGGGAATCGGTTATAGGGTTCCCTTGATATTATTTATTATATTTTCTTTTATGAGATAGTTTGATATAGTATCTATGGTGAGGCTAGGAACATAGTATACCCATTTTGGTGCCAAGTTAGTTTCAGTTGATGTTCATTGTTATTTAGCATTATTTATTTAACTTTTCACGAGAGGATCTGGGCAAGATCCTACTGATTATACTGTTATACTCACCCTACTTATGTATAAACTATCTTCAAGTTAGTTAGAGTATGTTAGAGATCATTCTGGTTACTACTATCTTAAGGGATTTGTAGGAGCTTTTTAGGATTCATAGTCATTGTCATATTTACTTTTCTTTTGGTAATTATATTATTTCCTTTCAATTTTTGTAGTTATTTCCTGAAATTACATTTGTGTATTGGATTGTCATTAATATTAGAGCATGACTATTATTTGGTGGGTGTTTATTTGATCTCTCACTTCTAAATGTGTTCTCTTATAGGGAAATGCCTAACGTATGCATGTTTTTTATACCATCAGTGTCTGCTGGAAACTTGAAGCCTACAAGAGGTGGGACTCAAGGGTCATTGTCTCACATATCCCTTATCCATCCTAGGAGAGGAACACATTGTGGGGAGGGGGTCATGATAGAGTGGTATCAATTGTCAGATTTAGGGATAAGACGTAGTTTGGAGTTAGGCACAAATGAGGTTGCATGTGTTGGTAGGGAAATGGTGTAAAATTTGATTTGAAAGCCTTGTAAACATGGGAGACTTGCTGAGACAAAGGTATTTAGGTCCCCCTATGATCTGGTTCATAGAAATTTATGATTATTGTGTCTACTAAATGATGTGATAATGGTTGTAGGGTAGAGACCTAGGAAAGAATCATGCATAATTCTTATGTGCGCTTGTGTTTGATTGGGTAGACCGTGGGATATGTTATCATAAATTGAATAAAATAAACAAATTAATTAATGTTAAAGACTCTTATATTCTAGTATTATAAGCTCTAAATTTTTATTCTTTTTCATGTATGGCTCCCGGTCAATGTCTGCATCATGTTTACACCAAAGATGTTCAGCAAGTTGCGGAAACAGATCACTACAGAGTAGAGGTTTATGATGATGATACATGGAGGAAGAAAATCTGAGAGTTTTAGTGAAAGAGTATGTAGAGTTATAAGCGATACATTTTTGATGTATTCAAAGATGTCTAGATGTAGTGGAGATAGCCTTTATTTCGATCAGTTTTTAGAAGGAGTAATGGGTATCATTGGTTGTGATGATGCTATGTGGGGTAGTGAGCCAGTTGTGGTTCTTTTTATCCAAAGACCATGAGGGGTCGACAGTCTTGTGGGAGGAGTTCCGAGACCCATTCAAAAATGAGTTCATTTCATTTACCTTGAAGGTGGCTAGTCTCCAGGATCATCTTACCATTCAGAAGAGGAGATCCAGTGTGTGAGAGTTTGTGATCCATTTCAAGAACCTTCTATGAAATGCTTTAGATTTATTTATAGATGATGAAGCCCTGGAATGTCATTTTGTTGAGGGTTTACCTCTAGATATTGCGCACCATGTAACCCTATTTATTCTAGTAACATATTGTGAGGTGCTATATAAATTATAGGTCATCAAGAGGATGTTAGACATAAATATATCATAATGAGAGGGGAGGTTTTAAGATTCATCACAAAGCAGAGATATGGTTCGGGGGTCCCAGCTGTCAGTACAGAAGAGCTTCTATCCACTCAGGGGTATGTCCCACCCCTAAATGTCTCATTTATCTAAGGTCAGAGGTTCTCAGGTATATTCCAAGGAAACATTAAATTTTTTTTCTTGAGGAGAATGATTTCATCAATGGAGAGAGTTCTATATCATTTTGAGTAGTCAGCGTGCTCTAGTTATTTCGCTTTAAGTTCCTCTATTGTGGTAGTTCTAGCTGAGGTAATAATAGTAGTTTTCTCTAGTTTGGGATCAGTAGAGAGTATTTGGGGAAGTCATAGGAGAGAATTGGAAAACTCCCTTTCTTCGAAGTGAAAAGTGGGGATGTGGAGGTGGTCATTAGCTGGGTTAGAGAGGCCATGAAGTAGGTCATGGATAGCTTCATGTTTTAGTGTTTCCAGCACCATGGAATCTAGACATCATTCAGGGTACCATTTGATTATTTTTTTTCATTTCTGCATGTTGTGTTTATTCCAAGACTGACACACTCCTTTGTATCACCTTACCTGGTCCATGCATTGGGACCTATGGTAGAGAGGCTTCTAGTGCCCTTGGCATTGGATACATGAGTTAGAGGTTAAGGTAACATGTTTAATGTATGTATAAACTATGAGATTATGCTTTATAAACACTAATCATGGGGATATTTCCTATTTTAATAGATGAAACTATATTAAATAATACTTATCATGTATTGGTCGTATTTGGTGTTGGATATTGTGTATTGCTTCGGGATATAGGTTGAGTTCTTTCGATGTTGGTGGAGATAAAGAAGTGTTTCTGTGCGAATGAGACCCTCAGATGTGTTAGAGGTGAGTTCCTTCTGTGTCATACCTTATGATTTAGTTGATGATATGTTATAAGAGTTTTAGTAGTCAGATTTTCCAAGGGTCATAGAAGAGTGCCCTGATGTCTTTCCAGAAGAGGATGTGGTGTTACCGTATCCACAAGACAACGCCTTTGGGATAGATCTATTTCCCAGAATGTATCATGTCTTATGGTTTCCATATAGAATGCCACCTTCTGAGTTTCATGTGCTTTGTATACATCTTGATGATCCGTTGTAGTGTGGTTTTGTTCAGAAATGTGTTTAACTATGCGGTGTACCCATTTTTTCATAAAGAAGGTTAACATCAATTTTTGGTGTTGTATCTCTTATCATTTCTTAAACCAAGTGATAGTGAAGAAAATATATCTTCTTCCATAGATTGATGATTTATTTGATCAGAGAAATGGTTCATGTTTGTTCTCAACGAATGATTTTTGATTAGGATATCATCAGATGCATGTTAAGGGTGAGGATATCTTGAAAACCGCATTCCATTGTCACAAGGGAAATTATGATTTGGTTAGGATGTTGTTAAATATGACTAATTTTACAAAAAAAAAATTGAGTTTAATGAATTTTGTGTTTTGTGAGTTCCAGGATAAGTACATGGAAGTTTTCATCGATGAAATCCTTGTATACTCCACATCTGTGGAGGACCATGCAGAGCATCTACCTGTTGTTTGGGGAGTTCATTGTTGGGGGGAGTTTTTTGGAAGTTCTTGGAGTGTGATTTTGGTCTTCAGATGTCCGTTTCAGGGGTAATTTCATATCCCAATGAGAAATACGTATATATCCATATAAGATATAAGAAGTTGTGTCTTGGGAATCTCCAATGATAGTAGAAGTGATATGAATACTCCTTGTCCTCACAAGATATGACATGAGGTTTCTATCCAATTTATCTTGGGTTGAAAGTCCTCTGATATCATTGAACATAATGGATTAGGAATTTTTGTAGACTGATCAGTGTTAGATGGATTTTGAGTATCTAAATGAGAATTTGTTCAGTGATTCAGTTCTATGTTTGCCTACAGAAGGAGTTCAACTTGTGGTTTCTGTGATGATTCATATCATGGGTTGGGTTGTGTTTTGATATATCATAGATCAATCATTTATTAAGGGTATCAAAAGTTACTTACCCATGAAAATAACAATGCCACTCATGATCTTGAGTTTGAAGTGGTGGTGGTTTCCCTAATGTTTAGAAGTATTACCTCATCGGCGAGCATTTTTTGGTCTTCACCAATCATAATATTCTAAGGTATGTTTTCTCCCAACATGAATTGAACTTACACCATCATCGGTGGATGGAGTACTTATTATACAATGAATTTATGAATTTTTATTCACCTAGAATGGGGAATGTTTTAGCTGATGCACTGAGAAAGAATTATCACAATTATGTAGTGAGAGAATCAAGCGATTCTTAGAGAGTGATGTAATAACATTCATCCTTGCACCTAGATATTGGAGATGTCATGGGAATAAGTTTTATTTTTTAGTTTAAGGTTAATTCATCTCTAGTGCATCAGGTGGAAGAGTCGTAGTTGGGGGATCTGGATGTGGATGTCTGGAGAGTCCGAGTTGTTCGTGGTGAGTCGTATAATGGTTGTTATGAGGATGAAAAGAATTGAGTGTTTTTTTAAGGATGTTTTTTCATTCATTTAGTGATTCATGATATGGCTCTCATAGAGTTCTATAGTTCACATTTGGAAATACATCATAGTGTGAAATAAAATATGTACCAAGCTTTGAAAGGTCAGTTTTGGTGGCATGGGATGAAGCATTTAGTTTTCAGGTTTGTGTTTCGATGTTTGGTCTTACATAAGTTGAAGGTAGCTAATCATGTTCCCATTGGTTTTCTACAGCTATTAGATGTTCCTCAATGGATGTGGGAGGAAATATCAGTGTAATTTTTTACCAAATTACCTCAGAATCAGGGAGTCTATGATGTTATATGGGTGGTAGTGGATTGTTTGTCCCAATCATCCCACTTTATAGCGACCAAGTTGTTGTTATTAGTGGTGGTTTTTTCAAGGAAGTATCAGAAGGAAGTGATAAGACTCCATGATTTCCTAAGGATGTTTATTTCTGAAAGAAATCTTAATTTTACTTCTGTGTTTTAGAGAGGTATCTAGTATGATTTTTCTTCTTAGCTATTCCTTATCACTGCTTTTCACCAACAGATAAACTGTCAGACTGAGCGGACCATTCAGACTCCTGAAGACATGTTGCGCTATTGTTTCCGAGATTTTGTAGATTTATGGATGAGGAACCTACCCATAGTAAAGTTTTATTACAACAATAATTTTCACTCTACCGTTGGTATGGTGATATTTTAATCCTTGTGCGGTCGAACTTATCATTCTCCGTTGTGATGGACTAGGGCCAGAGAGTCTATAATACTCAAGTCGGAACTATTATAGAATACAATAGATATGGTTTAGGTGATTCATGATTGGATAAAATCAGTGTAATATCTTCATAAATCCTATTTCGATTATCGGAGGAGACCTTTAGAGTTCAACATTGTGGATTATATGTTTCTAAAGGTGACTCCCCAATAAGGTAAGCAGATGTATGGTCGTGTGAGTAATCTTACAACCCAGTTTTTTATGTTGGATCATATTGGAGTCATGACATGTTGGATAGATCTTACCTAATAGTTGATCTGGATGCCCAATGTTTTCCATGTGTTAAAGCTCCATTTTTCATCTTTATGATGACTCTCACATCATCGATTGGGGAGAGATCAATGTTGTTTAAGATGAAACCTTTTGAGGAGTGGCCTGTAATGATCAAGAAATATTGGGAGAAGTAGTTGTGTTGGCGTGTTATCCCCTTGGTTATTGTCTTTTGGAGACATGGTGGCATGAAGGATATTAAATGAGAATGTGAGTCATATATTCACACTAAGTACCCTTATAATTTTTTACTTATTCTCTTGTAACATTTTTTTGTGTGGTTATAGGCCTTTTTTAGTTTGTGAGATGAATTTCACTTGTTTTCTTGTTTTGGATTGCTCTCTTTTGAGAGGTATCTCCTCTGAGAGAGTATTTTAGAACAGGGTGTGGTTTTTTCATGGTTTTAATTCTTCCCCTAGTGTAGTGGTTCAGCTCCTATGGTGGAAATATGGTTGATAAGTGTCTCACAGGGTGGATGTTCAGAGGATGCCTTTTCTGTTTCATCTTTGGTTGGTTTTTGATTCTCAAGGAAGAAATTTTTTTGTTAGGTGTCTAATGTAAGGGGCCATATCCGCATGGATTGACCCTTTGCATATTTTTGATGCTTGAAGGTTCTCAGAGGAGGCCCAAAGGAATTATGGAGTAGTTCAGTTTCTAGAAGCTGGATGCATGAAAGGATTTCACGTCATGATGAGTTACATGATGTGAAAGTGGGTTTCAGAAATTGTAATAGATCAAGGTTTGAAAAATAAAATAAAGTTATGTTTTGATGCATATTTTAGAAAAAACTCATGTTTGGGGATTACATGACATGAAAGTGAATTTCAATTCATGTAATTCTCCAATGTTTTATGTTTTAAAACATTTTTCCATCCACTCGGGTTGTCAAACCCTATGGATGCAGTGGCTCTCCATCTACTCCAAGCGATCTAGAAACCCACATATCAATTTGTTTTTGGGACTACATCATCAAGGATCAATTCCTATATTTCTTCTTTGATCTGTGGTGAAGTGGTAGATCTAAGGGGATTTTTTCCTTATTTTTCTATGGGGTTCTTCCAGTTTGACCACTTTTTCCTCCTGTTATACTTTCTACATGATATCATATTATCTCTCATGATTATAATGGGATTTTTCTTGGATGTTGGTTGGTGTGGATGTTTCGCGGTGTCCTTAAGTGGATGATATTCTTATAGGATTGGTTATCAGATATCCATTTCATATTTTATTCTTGTTCGAAGAATATTGATGACCGTCTGAAGAAGGGGATTATGTTCTTCTATATTTATTTAAGAGAAATCATACAGTTAGCATGATTTATTTCCTTGGATCAAAATGAAATTGACTGAATAATTACTTGAACTAGATTAAAGAATTGATATTGATTTTTTGGTGATGTTCTTGTTTGTACCATATTAATGGTTTGCCTCTTGATTTTATAGATAGTGTGATATCTTTGCCTTTCATATATTAAAACATGGTTCTTTATGGAAATTGGTAAATAATAAAAAACTCAAATTAATTGGTAATTAATTTTGTAATGGAATTAAATATCCATGTTTAATAAATCCAGTAGTTGTTGTAATTTGATGATAATCAAGTTCTTGAAAGGGTGCATGTTTAATTGAATTGGTTAAAAAAACCGAAGCATAATGATTCTTGTGGATAAAATAATTAAAGGCATGTTGAATTAATTGTTTAATAAATTTATGAAGGCCTAAGATAGCTTTTTTCTTAGATTTCACATAGTTGGAAATAATGAATAATGAATCAGTTGATTCATGATGGAATAAGAACTAGTATTGTAATAAAAGGTAATGCCTTGGTAGGGTATGAGTTGCATGTTTACTTGAAAAGGCCGAGTTCCTTGTGCTTTGGATTCGTGATAAATCATTGTGTGTGAAGGATGAATGCAATGTATAGTTACAAGATCCTGTTACTATGTTTTTTTCCAGGTTCTTGTCATGTGATGTGATCCTATGATGGATGAGCCTAGAGGGATGTTGTGGTATGTAGGGCGAGGGGGGCTGGATGTGACATGATCCTTAGATAACTGATCCTGGAGGGTTGTTGTAGTATAAAGTAGTTGGGAGGCCCAGTTGTTTTGATAGAAGTTGATGCATGGAGTGAGCTGGTGCATTAGTATATAAATTTGGGTATCAAAGAGGAAAACAAAGATGACATAACATGTTGAAGCTAGGATTACCCATTGTAATGAAAGTTACAGGCTTGGTTAAATCAGTTTCTTGGACAAAGTCCATGTTGCTGTTTATCAGTGTTCCTTTCCCCACAGCTTGAGGTATATAGTTTGGGTTACTATACTTCCAAGAGAGGTGAATATGTGTAGGGTATGTTTTGTTCTTTCTATGTTTATCTTCTCATGGTTAGATGATTATATACTCCGGTTATATTTGGTGAAGACTCTACGGGTAGTTCACCTACTCACCATGTTGATCCACTTGTGTTTGGCAGCTTAGAATATTATTCTATAATGCCTGGTACTATGGAATGTATATTTGTTAATAAATGAATAAAGGTTTAACCCATGGGGTTGGAGTATGTTGGGATGAAATGTTGACGTTATAATTCTGAGATGTCATGGTATTGGTTTTGTTATGCCTAGAGGGAATAGATCATTTTTGTGATGATAATGTAATGTAATTTGGATTTATTTTTGGTTAATTAATGGTTAAATAATTAATTAATGTAAAATTTAACTGACAAGAAAGAGATAAATTAAATTAATATATCTATTTAAATGGTTGTGTGCTTATAGAATATCTGGTCCTAGTAGTGGAAGTCGAGAGTCTGAGAGACGTTTGTTGCAGTTGGGTTTAATATTATTATATGCCTATAGTGTGGTTGTGAGATATATTATATCATGTACATTTGGTATTTATATATGCTACATCACCCTATCGGTTAGTGAAACTGACACCCCAGGGATTATGAGCCATGGGGGGTGTTTTCCCCAACATCTCGATGGAATGATGGATGGCTCACTAACAACTTTCTCCACGCTCTCTTATATTGGTAGTTACATGTGCTAGTATACAAGGTGGTTAAACATTCCCATATATCTATATGTAAAGGGATATAATGTCTTGTGATTATTTCACACACACATTTTCGGGATATAGTTTAATATGGACTAATATAGATATAATATTTTTTGGATGTGATGGATTGAGGTTTTGTACACTATGTATGGGTTGTGATGGCTGAGGTAAAATATATGATGTATAATACATGTTATATGGGTTTTGATGGATCTTGGAAACTATATGGTTACTTTTTGGTTATGTAGATTTGGTGGTGTGATGCACGAGATGCATGTTGGGGTGCTGCACATTGGTGTCTGTGGGATTTCCATTTTTGGAGAGAGATGCTCGGGACATGCGATGTTGAGTTAGAGGGGAAAACTAGTGGGGAAGTGGTATAAGGGTACACTTTATATTCTTTATTATATGTCATTATATGTGATACTTGGTGATAGTATCCATGGTGATTCTAGGAACATAGTATACATGTTTTGGTGTTGAGCTCGTTTCACTTGTTGATCACTATGATTTAGCATGATTTCATTACCTTTTCCATGAGAGAATCCAGTGATGATCCTACTGAGAATACTATTATACTCACCCTAAGATTGTATAAACTATTTCTTAGGTCTATTTGAGTAGGTTGGATATCAGGCTGGTTAAAATAGCTTTTGGGTATTTCAAGAGATTTTTGGGATTCGTGGTTATTGTCATCTTTACATTCCTTTTGGTACATGCAGTTTTATTTTTTCAATTGTAGTATTTCTTGATTGACATTACATTTTTGTACATTATATTTATGTTATATTGGATTTTGAACCATATTTGTTTGGTGTCTATCTTACATCTCTTTTCTACATGTGTTCTCTTAGAGAGTAATGCCTCTCATCTACATGTTTGTAATTCCCTCAGTGCTAGTCACCAACATGGGGCCTTATGGATTTGGGACTCAGCGGTCAATATATTTCTTTCACAATTTCTATCCCATTGGGGGTACAAATTGTGGGTAGGGGGCGTGACAATATTTATAGAAAAAGTGGGGTATTTTTTATAAATTTCTAAATTTAGGCTTTGGACACCTAGGTATTAGTAAATGTAAAACTATAGGCTTTCCCATGGTATTTTCCCATTTTATTAGACACTTGGGACACCTTACATGTTATTTTAATCCAAAAATATTTAACCATAATTTTACATTAATTATTTGTAAAGGAAAATTAATGTTTTCACAAAATAACATTTGTAAAGTTAATTTTTCTTTTTTAGAATTTGGAATGTAAATTATATTTCTGGAAATTGAAAAAAATATATTGAAATACTTGATATTAATATAATATAAATTTTTAATTCTTGGATTGTGGTTAATTAGTTAATATAACATTATGAAATAATTATTATTTGATTCTCATACTGAAAAACTCAAACTATATTTTTACTATTCACAGAAAATAAAGTATTTGAGAAAATTCTCATAAATTCACCATAAAATAATTTTGACAAGTTGATTACAAAAATGATTTTTATTTTATCATAATAATTCTAAAGTTATGGGAATTTAAGCTTTTATATATAAAAATTAATAGTTATTAAAAATAAAATCAAATTGAAAATGCAAAATAAAATTTCAGATACTTGGAAAAAATACCATTTCTTTTAAAATAAGAGTTTTTTAATCATACTATTTCAATAAAATAAACATTATTAACAATATAATATTTTATTATAAATATTTTACATTTTTTGGAACGCATAATTTTTTTGTCTAAAAAAACCAATTTATCAAATTCCATCTAAATTTTATAAACCAAAGCTATTCTTGAAACAAAAAATGATAGAATAGTTATTTTATTCATAAAATGGACTTAAACCTAGAGTAACTAAGGCGGAGATATCTAACCCCTTATAAAACCTACACATTACCTAAGGGTAAGGTGTGCAGTAGTGATAGATTCATATGGTGGATTAGCTAATGTTTCTCAAGTGGTAATTTCCACTAACATGAACTTCTCAAATATGAGATTTCATTGAAACTAAACTTGTTGAATCTCAGCTTGGGCTTGGTCAAGAGATAAGCCTAGATAATGCTACCTCCCTCCCAATTTCTGAAATAATGGGATTTTTAAGACATGAATCTACTAATTTAGGCCATCTTTACTACTTTCTGTGTTAATTATCAATTGTAATTTATACTTATAAATGCTAATTATAATAATAATGTTTTTATAATGAGTGTTTATTCAATGGATATATTGACCAATAATAATAATTGATCAATAGTTATAAAACAGTCGAAACTTGATGGTCATAATTCAAATTATAATCACATCATTATTAATAATATACTTATTTTTTCGTTCGAAATAATATACAAACAATTTTATCATGAATAAAATGTCATTCAAAAAGTCTAGGTCATCACATTATTCTCACCTTAAAAATATTCATCCTTGAAATTTCATCTCATTCCTTCAGTTGAGAAAAGGTGTGGGTACATCTTCCTCATTGTTTCATCTAGTTCCCAAGTCACTACTTCATATTTGTGGTTCTTCCATAACACATTGATTAGGTGGGTAGTATTGTTGCCTAGAACCTTGTCTATATAGACCAAGATCTCTACTCACGCATCCTCATAATTAAGGTCTGGTTCCATTTGTACCACCTCAGGAATCAGTACATGTGAAGGGTCAGATATGTATTACCTCAAGAGGGATACATGAAATACTTCATGAACTTAAGAAATATTTGTAAGTAGTCCAAGCCGATAGGCCACTACACCAATGAAATAAATGATTTTATAATGGTCAATGTACATGGGGTTAAGCTTCCATTTCTTCTCAAACCACATGACTCACTTCTAAGGTGAAATTTGAAGGAATAATTTGTCACCAACATTAAACATCAAGTCCCTTCAATGGTTTTCAACATAGATCATAGGTCCACTCTGATAATCTTTTATGTGTTGTTGGATAGAATGAACATTTTCTATCGTCTCTTACACAAGCTATGGTCCATGAATCTTTCTCAAACCAAATTAATCACAACATTTAGTCATTCTACATCTCTTCCCATATATATCTTCACAGGGTGCCATTTGAATACTTGAATGGGTGTATTTGTTATATGAGAACTCAACTAATGGGAGATGTTGATCCCATCAACCTTAAAATTCCATTGATCATGTTTTCAACATGACCTTATGTATCTGAATAGTTCATTCAGATTGGTAATCAATTTTTATGGGATATGCCATATTGAAAGTTAATTCAGTATTCAGAGCATGTGGAATAATTTTCCCAAATTTTTATGTGAATCATGGATCATGATCATAAATGATAGATATTGGTACCCCATTTAGCCTTACAAATTATTTAACATATATCTTGGCAACTTGACCAAGAGATTAATATTCATGAATAGTAATGAAATGGGTACTCTTGGTATGATAATCTACTACAAAACATATTGCATTGTTTATTTTGGATGTTTTTAGAGACAAATGAAAAATTCCATAGTGATATAATCCCACTTCCATGATGGTATGGGTAGTGGTTTTAATACACCTTTATAAAGATTTCTCTTATCCTTCAAATGTTGACACACCAAGAAAATTTTAGTGTAGTCAGAGATATCCATTTTCAGGTTATCCCACCAATAATGGTCATGAAGGTCCCTATAAATTTTAGTGCTTCTAGGATGTATAGATAATGTAGAGATATAATCTTCATCCATTAGTTCCTTCTTTATTTCAAGAATAGATGGAACACATAGCCTTGTATGAGATTATTAGAAAATGTATTAATAATAGGAACCTATCAATAAATTATAAACACACTACATATTGACAATACATCACAAATTTTGAGTTGGGATCAAATATAAAACTGAATAAGTATTCTTATTTTGATTTCAATTAATGTTTAAATATTTTTTCCTTCGTAAATTATATATATATAACATATTGATAATTTTAACCAATATAAACTAGAAATTTTAATCCTTAGTTTTCGGAATTAGATTAACCCATTCAAATTATAATAATATATACATATTTACATATTTATATCTGTGAATCCACATTAGAGTTTCCTTTAAACTCAATCATCATTTTCTTATCAAAACCATGAGATTTATGTGTAACTCTAACATCTTTTTCCACTGTCAGAGTACATAAAATTATTTAGTCATAGCTATTGAAGTCCCTTATGGATATATCTCTTTGTATAATTTGTTTTAAGCCACTAAATAATTAATCAACCTTATTTTCATGATGGGTGATAATTACAAAAGTATATGTCATAAGTATTGTAATATTTTCCTCTTAGGTACCAATAGATTCATCACCCTTCTACATTAGATTAAGAAATTACTTTCCTATATTTTTATAAAGAATGCAAGGGAAGAAATTGTTTATAATAGTATCTTGAACTCATCTGACACCATGGTGTCAATTTTATCATGTTCTCTTGTATTCTTGATGAGAGACCAGTACTGACCCACTTTGACTTCAAAATGATAGACAATAAAAGTGAATTTCTTTTGTTATGGACACTGAATAATTTAAAATATCATTCCTGTTGAACTGATCTATTACTCCACATTAAAAATATCAGTAGAACCACTAAAAGATGGTGGGTAGTTTCTCATGAATGAATCAAAATAACGCTGTTCATTCTTTTTCTCATTTGGGAGTTCAACATGGTTCATGACATTAGAATGTTTTGTGAGCATAGAATGAATTTTTTTGAATTCCCGCTCCTATAAAATTTTTCCACTAAAGAAAAAATTCATTGTATTATACTTTATACTCACCTTCCACATTTTTCCAACACGTTCTATCCATTGAATAAAACCCAAAAAAACATAGTTTATGAAAAAATAATCAGAGTTTATAACCACATAATAATGAAAAATCACTTATGAGATATTTAAATTATTGAAATTTAATTTTAACATATGACACCTTAGGTATATATTAGTTCATTCATACTCATAATCTATTTAAATCCTTCATGATGATTCATAAAAAAATATTAAATTTCTATAGATTATCCCATGGGAGTGTAAAACCATGTATGTAGAAAGACGCTTTTCAAGCACCAGATAATGATCAATTCCGTCCAAATAAACCCTATTAGAATTTATTATTTTTATTTACCTCTAAGATAGAGCCATATACACCTGTATTATCCATACAGTGATGTAATTACTTTGAAACTACTCACTCTATCCTTTTCCAAAAATTCAAGACATTTTTATATACATTGAATAATCCTTATACGCATCCTTAAGGATAACATTAGTGTTTTATCATCATAGTTTTCAAATTTTAAATAAATCAATCCTCAGATACCAACTGGGACCACCAAAAAATATCATACCGACATATTTCATCTGTTTAGATGAATATATGTTACATCACACAAGCACCTACCTTGAGATGATCCAATTGGTTTGAGAGAGGATAAGTATGACATATGATCATCAGAAGGCCTATCCTAATTATTAGAAGAGGCCCCAATAGTTTGATGTTGTAGACAATGTTTTTTTATAGTCTCTCCTCGATGATGGAAGTGTAGGTTTGGTAGGTATAGTAATATTTCTCCATAATTTATTGGGTCCATTAAAGTGTTGGGGTGAGTTACTAGGGTTTCTTATCAGTTGGTATTGCCCCCATTAAGGGAATGGATTTATGACATCATCCACATGTATATGCTTCATCAATATCCCCATGATTACTCCCAAGTTATTAATTATAGGGAGATGAATATCAATGATGACGTGACATTTTTGGATCAGTATAGATACTATATCATTGAGATGAGGTGTAGTGTGTACAAACCATTACCATAGTTAGTTTGTTGTAGAGGCATGGTGTCCTAGATGATAGTATATTTGAGTGAGATGTGATACATTGTGGTTAGTACCTTGAACTATTTTTATTTTCTCATTATTATATATTGTTTTGATTAGTTGAGTTTTTGGATATTTCTATTTTATGAGATGTTCTAATTTCTTATTTTTTAATGTTTTAAAGGAATTTCGACATATAAATAAGGTATGAATTGAATCCTAATCAGAATAAATTTTACTTGGTGAAATTAAAACTACGTGGGAGATTTAGTACCATTAAAAGTTGATAATATCTTGACATGGAAAATAGAATTCCTCAATTTATGTTCTTGGGGGAGTGTTGTGTATTGTTTGTGGTAGTGGTTAGTTTTTTTATGTAGAGGTTCAAATGGATGTGTAGGAAATAAATTGATGTGGTGATGATGTGTGTTAAGATATGGTTGGCTATATGGTGATGTTGTTGTTTAGAATAGGAGTAATCATGGGGATAAAATCACATGATGTGGATGTGTGATGTGATTTTGGGGTCTTTTTTAGGTGTGTTTGGTTGGAGGTGGAATTTGAGGTATGATGATATCCTTGAGAGGAATCTCACAGGGTGTTTTTCAAACCCCTTTCATTCTTCAATTTTGGTTTTGATTGCAGAGAAAAAAAATCATTTTTGAGGTGCATAATGTATTTTCTTGTGCATTCTCAGCATGTTTCATTTTTAGTTTGGGTGTTATAGGTGTTTTAATACAGGTTGGAGGATAATACTATAGAGTTGGATTTTTTGGAGTACTACTATAGGTTGCTCAATACATGAATTTGATTTATGTCATGAGTTACTGATTTGTGTCATGTGAGGCCAAATAATTCAATTCTTCTATTTGGATTATGTTTTAATCATGAAATTGATTCATGAAGTGAATGGTAAATTCACATCGAAAGATTAATTTAGTCCATGTTGACGTGTTTTTTGGTGAAAATAAGAGATATGGATGTTTCCAGACTTTTTCTAGATTCTATGCTTATAATATGTGGGGAACATGGAATTAATATATTGAATATGGAATTAATAATGTGAAATTAGAGTTTTACATGTTATAAATAGGTTTTATTCATCCGATTATCCATCTATTAATTTTATTCCACTTCCTCAAATTTTATGATTAACCCTACGAAATTTTGGGAGACATCCTGGTTCATCTTCCCGTGCCTTGATTCATGGGGTATGGTGGTGGGATTTTGGCCATTGATGGTGATTTCTTCTACTTTATCACCCATGTTTTCTTCTATTCTTATATGGGGTTCCATTTAGTGATGTTGGTTTCAGTTTAGTGTTTGTTTTAATGATCTGTTCTTGTAGTGTAGATTTATATTTCATTTCCATACGTGGTTTTGGTGGTAAGGTTGTTTCTTCTTTTCCATATGGTGTAAATTGATATTTCAAAGCATAGCCTATGTAAGTATCCATATTCTGAGATTTTTCTATTCAATGTCTAGGGATTTCAAGCTTTTGATACCCTCTATCTAGATAGAAAGTGACAAAATAATTAATATAAATAATTAGATAATCTAAAATTGATTTTTATAGAGAAATATAACATGTTTTGACTTAATTTGCATTTTTGTGGATGATATTGTTTATTATTACTCCTAATTGAGAAAATAGCAGTTTTTGGATGCCTTGTTTGTGCTATAGATTATATATGTCAAAACCTTTGTTGTCTGATTATCTAATCATGCCTTGAATAAGATTATAATGAATGTATATCTATACAAATAATTAGTTTCCTATGGAATCCCAGTTTGGGATATAATAACCATGCTAAATAAATATGTAATGAAATAGAATACCTTGAATAAATTGTGGAATATTAATTGTGTTTCTATAATGTGTGCTTGTGTTTGTTTTGTTTCATTGAGTGGTTTTGGGATGTTGTATGGTGGTGGTGTGTATTATTTTTAGTGTGAAATGATTTTTTTGTGTAGTTATTATGATATAGAGACATAGAAATATCATATATAGGTATTACATCAATTTTTTATTAATATTTAATACATTACACAAACACACTCATAAGGATTTTAGTATTTTAATGTCATTGGAAACATAGAAACACAAATAACTAGTCCATAGGAAAACGACATCATCTCCCACTATGACCTTCATAACTATCACCATTCTCAGACATATCATTTATAATGAATTTATTCATAACCTGGGAAATAAAACATAAGAAAGGGTGATCTCAGATACTTAGTATGGGTAAAAAGGGAGATACTTAATCCAAAAATGAACATATTGGTATTAGAACATGATCATAAAATTTTAAAACCATACTATGCATATCAGAGATCATAATTTTTATTCATGGAATAAATATTGGTAGTTCACAAGACATGAAGCATAATGGAATCAAAGACCATGATCCATGAAGACATAACATTGGCATAAGACAAAGATTTTTGGTATAGAAATATGTATATTAATTCATTTCCATATAAGTCATGAAACATGACCTAGGGTATCATAGTTGAATGGGTTCTCTCTCCAAACTATAATAGTAATTATGTTTCACTTCCAAGACCATCATATCATAAAAAGTCCCTTATTGAATTGTGTTCCCTCCCCATTCCATTCCTGTTAATCTCATGAGATATAAATATATAGTGAATGCACTGGAGAGAGATATAGGTTCCACACTTATCATAATGAAAACAATATTTATGTGTTCCATGAGGTCATAAAACATTCATCATATCACTACCCATGAAATGAAATGGGTTTCATAAAGATTTCATCATATCATACACTATAGAAAATTGATTTGTTTCATAATAATTTCATCGTTTCATCATGGCATAACCTGTGGAAGAATGTGCTGGTTTCATAATAATTTTATCATGGTATAACCCATAGAATAAAAATTGGTTTCATAAAAATATTTCCATCATAAATATAAATGATTAAAATAAATAATAAAAATGTTATCCTTGGATCATATCCCCAGTAAGGCAAATATAACATCAATGGTTCTTATCTTTGATATAAAATGTTATTAAATGATCATTTAAAAATAATTATGGATAATACCCTTCCATATTTGAAAACAAAATGAATAAATTTTTTTTTAAAAAAATTCCTTCAAATTGAACTTTAAAAATTAAAATGGAATCACCAATAAAAATAATGGCCATGATGACTTGAATTTTCATTCATGCCACACATGTTAAAATAAGATTCATTTCACATTTTTGGTAAAATAAAAATAAGAATTTTTTTTGAAAAAACACATGAATATTAAATTATAAACATTTAGTAAAGATCAATACATGGGTAAATATAAATTTTAATAATAATAGGTGAATATTTATATAGTTTTTAAAACATTTTTTTGTCTTGTACGGTTATGGAAGAAAATGGATTTCCGACATAAGAGAGAAATAATATCAGGTTTTCTTAAAAACATCTTATCAATAGTAGTAAGTACCAAAGAGTGGGAAAATTGTAAAATTTATTAATAATATCATGATTAACTAGGAGAGAATAAAATTCCAGAGTTTCTTTAGAGTTGGATCATAATATTTTATCATTGAACACATAATCATAAATAACCCTGATAAAAAATGATATTGTAACTTATAATCATTAAAACATTCATAACATTTAATCATAAGACATATGATGGAATAACATAACATTTAAATTAAAATAACATTAGTATAAGTAAATTCATGATAATACATTTCAATGTAATTATATATGAATTATGTGAAAGAATATATTTGTGTAATATAATATATATCTCAAAGGATAAAATTAAGACAAAAATACCTTACCTTAAGTCCTGACTTCTGTCGTACATGTTAAAACCTCATGTATAATAAATATAATTTTAATATAAATTTATTAAATAATTTTTTTTAAACATATCATACCATATATTATTTTCTTATGACCTTTTATTACCTGTTTATTAACAATCCTTTTTAATGTCATGTTTCAGGTAATAACCGTTTTTTTCATATATATTTTGATTTTTTATTATTGATCCTATTAATGTGTTCATAATTATATAATATCTATAATTTTATACATTATAAAATTATTATATATATTTAGGTTATATGTATATATTTTGATCTATAAATGTTATAGAAAAAAATGATATACATCGTTCAGGGAGAAGGTAGGTCGTACGTACGCATGAACGTTGATTCCATTTTCACGCTAGAATTAAAAAATTAAAGGTAAATAATATAATAACATTATAGAACCATTTTTATTATATATAAATATCACATATTTTCATTAAAACCATCCTTATTACCTTCCATGTAAATCATGAACGAATCACATCACTTAGTGAGGCGGTAATATATCGTACACAAGAATGATGTTATCATATTCCCACATAATAGAAAGTAAAAAAATGAAGATGTGATATTATGATTACATAATCATAATAATATCATAAATATAATATATTAAAATTTAATTCATCTATATAAATAGTCAGGATACGTGGTAATGGAAAAAATGAATGTCACCGGTTCACAAGGTGGTTTTCTTATGTACACATGAAGAATGATTTCATAGCCCATTTGATAGAGGAGGATATGGTTGTAGGTAATTAACTAAAAAATATAATAATAATTATATGTAATACAATAATTTTAATAAATCATTATTTATTAATTATAATTGAAGTAGGTTTTGGAAGAAAGAAAATAAAAATGCTCATTGTCGAACTTTACATCTTCTTTGAGTGTCCTCTTTAAGTATGCACCAAAAGAAATACAAGGATGGATTTCTATCTATAATATGGATTATAGGAAGAGATAATGTAATTATCGAAGTTATTTGAGTAAGTATTTTCCATACCAAAATCATATGATGGTGTGAATATTAGAATAGAGGTGGTGTCCTTTTATAAGTGTGGCGAGTGGCACACTAGTATTTTTTTAAGAAAAAGGGTTTCATGCATTTTTATTATTCCTTAGGGTTCTAAAATGTACCACTATCAATTATAGAAGATATACGGTCAAAAAAATTCTCTAAAATGGGGTTTTAAATTATCTTGTGTTATTTTTAACCCTTGTATTTTTATTTTAACCCCGGTAAACCCATTTTTACCTTAACCATGGTAATTTTTTTTACTATTTTTACTATTTATTTTGGTCAAAATTTAATATAAAAATATTATATAATATAAATTACTCTGAAAAATAATATGGAATCCATTTTTCCAAATTAAATTCACAAAATTGAGAAAAAATAATTTAAAATTAATACGACAAATCTGACAAGAAATTGAATTTTTAAAGAAAAAATGTTCAAACGTATACATATTTATTTATAAATATTAAATATAAAATTTATTATAATGAACTAAATTGGATCAATCGATTAATAGCTGAACTAATTTTATTTCAAAACCAATTTAACAAAAAGTAAATCTATAAATAATTTAAACAAAAAAATTTCAATTTATATTCCTTATTTTCGATATTCATCAAAAAATAAATCTTTTTAGAAAATTATAAAAGTATAAAATATGCTAATTTTGATATATTTATTTTAAAAGTTATTTTTTTATCAAAATTAATTCATATGTTTCAAAAACAATTATTATTATTCATAGAAAAACATTTTATTTTTATAATAGTATTTTTGAAAATCATAAACATTAAAGTAGATTATATATTTTATTGTCAATATTTTTTATTTATAAAAGAAATTATACATAAAATTTAGAAGGTATTTATTAATATTAATATCACTATATTTAATAGCTTGGTAATAAAAATCATTTTAAAATAATTATATTAATAATTTATCATAGTTCTTTTCAAAACTCAGTGTTGTGTGTAACACATACTATTAAAGAAATTTAATTCATTCGATGAAAAATAATTCAAAAAAACTCTTGGTGTTATATTCTATCCCCTTAAAATGATTTTTTCCATGAAATTTTTTACTTTGATACAAATGGATGATGAAACTATTTCCTCATTATTTTCTCTGGTTCCCATGTAGATTTACCAAACTAGTGATTTCACCACAATACATTGACCATGTGAGTGGTCTTGTTTCATAAAACATTATCTATATGTTGCTCATTAAAATGATATTACTCCATTGGTATTAACAATCAATTTAGTACATGTTAATGTTCAGTTATATACTTCCTGAATTTAGAAACATGGAACACATCATGGACCTGAGAGATATTTGCTGGAAGTGATAAGCGATAAGCTATAGTCCTGATATGGTCAATAATTTTAAAGGGACTGATATATCTATGTATTAGTTTCCCTTTATTCACGAATATCAAAACCTTTCTCTATGGATAAATTACATTAAACACCATGTCACCAACTTCAAATTATAGATCACTCTTGTTATTATTAGCATAATTTTTCTACCAACTCCGAGTTTCCTTTATTTGATGTGGAATGAATCTAAACTTATCTATAATTTCTTTAGCTATCTCAAATCCCAATATCTTTCATTATCCAACTACATTCTAGCATGTTGGTGGTCAATATTTATTTCCATATAGGTCATCATAATGATCTATGTTAATGCTTGAGTGAAAGCTATAGTTATGTGAATGTTCAACTAGAGGAAGGTAATGATCCCAACCACCTTTAAAATCCAATGAAAATATCTCAACATATCCTATTGGGTTTTAATTATTCTCTAAGATTCTCTATCTATCTAAAGATGATATGCAGTTCTGAAACTCAAGTTTGTATCAACAACATTCTAGATACATCGCCATAACATTGAGGTAGAACATAGATCCTGATCAGTCATAATGGAATGCGATACTCCATGATACCATACAAATTTGTTAATGTATATATTGAAAATATGATCTTTAATGAAGTCTTCTCTAATAGTGATTAATTTTTCAAACATAGTAAGACCATCAATTATATCACATGTAGCATTATTCCCCTTATACATTTTGGGGATTCTAAAGACAAAATCTATCTTGATGTTTTCTCATCTCCCTAATGATATAGGTAATGGATATAACATCCCCTTAGGATTTTGTCTCTCTACCTTAACTTGTTGACATACCAAGCATCGAGATTCAAACTCAATGATTTGTCTCTTCATTCCATCCCACCAGAAACACTTTTTCAAATAATTATACATCTTCAGACTTTCTTTATGAATAAAGAATGAAGAAATATGATATTCCCCTAAAAAATCCTTCTTCAAATATCATATTAATAGAACACATACACTGTTCCTAAAATGTTTCATTCCATCATGATCAAGGTTGTACTCAACAAAATTTATAACCTTGTTTAATATCTCTACAACTTCATTATACACCTATTTAATCATAACATGGATAGATAGTTGAACATTCATTTGAGAAAGATATAATTTTCACCTTCAATTAGGACTTCTAGGCCCGTCCTTTGAAAATCCAAAAAAAATTGATATTTTTTATTTCTACTCATGGATAAGCTAGAATGATTATTTCAAAATAAATCATCATTCACATTATTCATTTTACTTGTGTGGTAATTTATTTGGCAGTTATAGTCTTTAATGAGCTCTAAACATCTTCTATGGAAAATATTCAACTCCTTATAGATGAATATATACATAGACAATTTATTATTTTTATACATATCAAACTTTTCATTATAAAGATAATGCCTCAATATAATTAATTCAGAAATTATAACAGTTAACACCAAATCATGAGTTGGGTAATTTCTTTAATAAATATTCAATTCATGCATGACATAAACTACAACTTTAATTATAAAAAATAACACATCCCAATCCATTCTTGGATTCATCGCTAAATATTAAAAAAACATATCTACTATTGGAAAATTTAATAAAAGGTCTGATAACTAATCTTTTCTTTAGTTCCTTCAAATTATCCTCACATTCATCTATCCAGAGGAACTTGGGTCCCTTTAAAGTAAACTTGGTGAGTCGATTAGAAGGCCATGAGAAATTATCCATAAATAGTTGATAATATATTGATTAAAAAAACTACGGATCTCAGTCACCATGGTTGGTCTAGACCAACATTAAATAGTCTTATAATTTGATGGATCTATTACTATATCCAATATTGAGATTTTATAACCAAAAAATAAAACCTTTTTCATAAAAAATTTTCAATTTTTTAATTTCATGTATAGATATTATTTCATTAGGGTCTTTAGTAAAATTATCATGTTCTCTTCATACTCGTCATTTCTCTTTAAATAGATAATAATATCACCTATAAATACTACCATATAACGATCAAGGTAAAAACAAAAGAATCTATTAATTAAATCAATGAAGATAATTGTGGCAATAGTAAGACCAAATGGAATCAATATATATTTATAATAGCCATATCTAGTAAATAATGTTTTCTTGGTTATATCCTCCATTTGGAAACATTGCTGATGATATCTAAAATGAATTTAAATCATGGAAATGTATTGATATTAACACAGTTGATCAAATAAGTTGTCAATACATGGAAGATGATACTTATTCCTAATTGTGATCAGGTTCAACTCCTGATAATCAATAGAGAGTTTCATTGATCCATCATTATTTTTTATGAAATAGAAAATTTGAACCACTAGGTGAATGTCTTGGATGAATGAATCCCTTGTCAAGGTTTTCATGTAGTTGCTTTATCAATTCTGGAAATTTAATTTGGTCCATTCTATATGTAGTATTTGATATTGGCATGGCAGTAGATGTGATTTCTATTGGGAACTCAACTTCATGTTATGTTGGATGTCTTGGAATCCCTTCCATAATGATATTAAAAAATTTCCACAAAATAGGTATATCATTTATATCTAGTTTCTCCCTAACCATTAGAGGTAAACACTCCTTATAAATGGGAATTAAGACCCCTAAAATTGATGTGATCTCCATCGAGAGTTTCAAACATATCATCACAATGATATATGATCATAGGTTGGTTTGAAATATTAAATTTTACATCCCATAATCTACTATTGATGTGGGATTTAGGTAGAGAAATAATGTCCATGACCATGATAACATCAAATTAAACAAGAGTAATAATGAAAAAATGTACAGGAAGAACATTCCCAAAGAAATCAACTGGAGAGGAATTATAGATTTAAGATACGATCATCAACCATTAGAGGGTTTTACTAAAAATTATGCATCTAATAATATTGTTGGAATCATGATGTTCTTATCACATTCTTCATATATAAAAGAATAGTTAGATCCAAATTTAAATTAGGCATTTTCAATTCTAGAGAGGATAGTAAGTCTACCATTCACCACATCATTGTCGCACCCCATGTTACAAATTGTGATCACTTGAGATTACCCTTTGTCTATTTTATTAAGAAGTTTTCAATGATGATCATCATCATTAACCTTTGTATTTGGGAATTTATTAGCATAATGTCTGTACATCAATAATTTAATGTGTTGGATTATGGGTGGTGCGTTCTATGTAGAGTTTTCTCTATTTATGTCACTAGATAAATTCGTTCCATTACATTTAAAATCAATTTCCTGATGTCATTCCCTTTCACACAAATAATTTTACTTGTCCCCTTATGAAAATTTACATTATACTTGTTCCCACACTTCTGGTAAAAAGGAAAGTTCATATTCTTCTTTCCAGGTTTCTATGATTTTCCTTTGGTTTCAATTTTTCTCTTCATATCAAAACTATGATATTCATATGTAACTCCAACCTCCATCTTTGCCTTTATAGGAAATTTGAAATAATCATCATAGTTACTGAAGTATCATATGGAATATACCTTTCAGATGATTTTTTAAACCCACTAAAAAATCAATCAACCCTAATTTCTTATTGGATGATAATACCATCAATTTACTCACATTGCTTATAAAATTTTCTTCATAAGTACCAATAGATTCATAATCCTTTTTTTTATCTCAAGTAACTCTTTATCCATCCTTGTAGGAAGAATACATGGAAACTAATTATTTAAAAATATTTTTTAGAACTATTTTGAATCCATGAATTGAATTTATTATTATTATATTTTATTCTTGATAAACATATACCATTGACATGCATCACCTTTAATATAGTAGACAAACAAAATGAAATGTTCATGGTCAAAACAATAGAGAACAGATGATATCTATTTAGTGGCATTGATCCATTGTTATTAACCAATGAATATGAATTTACAATGAAATGTGGTGGAAAATTCATTATGAAGGAATCAAAAAAATGTGTTCTCTCATTTATTGTTTAGAATTTTGGGGTGATTAGTAGCTTGATGATGTTCTGACAGCATAGATAAGAGATTTTTCATTTCAACCCCTATAAATTTTCAATGATCTTGGTGATTACCATTGAATTTTAAATCATCCACTGCATTAACATGGTTTCTTAGAGTTCTAGTAATTGACTAAAACCAAAAATCATAGTGTAAGAAACAATAATCATAGTAGGGAACCACATAATCATGGAAATAAATTATAAGATTTCTAAGTCATGATAAATTATTTAATACATGGAATATTTGGTTTCTTATAGGCCATTCATTGTTATCATATATTTAGATACTTTATGGTGTTTCATATAGAGTCTATGAATTTCCAAATCATAACCCCTAGGTGTGTCAAAGAAGGTGTGCAATAAGGCATGTTGTCATGCACCAGGTGATGAGAGGTTCTCTCTCAGTGCAACCATTTTGGGGTAATTATACATAGGTAACTCATTAAAATAGTAACATCTACTTTAATATTTCATATAGGGATGTAATTCCTTGGAAAAAAATCAATCTATCATTTACCAAAATTTTAGTAAATTTTCCTATACATTGAATAATCTGTAGACTTACCCTTTGATATACCTTGAAGGGTATCACTTAAGGTTTGATCACCTTAGTTTACAATGGTTAACTATACTTGTTATAGGGGCCCAAGATTATCATACAGATATATTACATAATTTTTTATGAATATTAATTAAATTAGACAAACACATGTATGAGTTCCATAATTCTTTAGTGTCATTGGAAACATGGAAACAGAAATGACTAGTACATAGATAAACAACATCATCTCCCACTATCATCTTCATAACTAGAACCCTTCATATATTTATTATAGTTAATACATTTCATAAAAAAATTGGATTAAGGAGACATAGGAAAGGGTTAGATCATATGATTAGTAAGGGTAAAAAATTGAGATACATAATCATAACATGAATATAATGGAATGATAACATGATTACAATAATTGATAAACATACCCTCCAAATAAAAGATCATAATATTGTGTCATGGAATAATGTTTGAATGTCCATAAGATATTAAGAAGAATAAAATAATAGAACATGATCTATGAGAGCCTAATATTAGCATATGTTAAATATTTTTAATATAGATATAAGCTTTGATAATATTTTACAAAGTAGTCAAGGCTCATGGACATGTCTATCATATTAAAATGGGTTCACTCCCCATATAATTATGGTAATTAAGGTTCACTCTCAAGACCATTATAGATGAAAAATTACCTTAAATAACTCAGTTAAGGACCTATTTCAGTTCTATATATCTCATGAGATATAAATATTTACCCAACGTATTGGAAGGTTATATGGGTCCCACCCTTCTCACAATGAAAACCATATTTATGTGTGCCACAATATCATAAAAAATCTATCATATTAAAAACCATAAAATGAAATTGGTTAATAAAAATTTCATCATATCATATCCTATATAAAAGAGATAGGTTTTATAACCATTTCATCATTTAATCATTTCATAACCCATGAAAAAATAAATTGGTTTCGTAATAATTTTATACAAGTATAACCTTTGAAATAGAAATGGTTTTCAAAAACATAATAAAAACATAAAGATAAAACATTCATAGAATGAATATTAATTGAATCCGTGGATTATATCTCTAGTAATGAATATGTAACATCAATATTTGTAATATTATATAGAAAATTATTTTTAATGATTATTTAAAACATTTATTGAGGAATATAACCTTTCTGATTTGAAAAAAAATAATGCATAAAACATTTTGAAAAAATATGTCATTAAAAATAAGATTTAAAACATATAAGGAATCATAAAATAAAATAATGTCAATGAAAACAAGAAGTATCATTCATTTCTATCATGTTAAAATAAAGATTCCTTTTACATTTTTGGTAAAACCCAGACATATAGTGTTTGGAAATCGACCTAAAGATTAATTTCAAAACGTTTTTTCAAAAAACATTTTATACATTATTTTAAAATTCATACATTTATAGTAGTACAGATACATTAAAAATCAGAAATAAACATAAGATAAGATAATTTATATGTTTATTGAGAGATGTATCATATCATTTTATCCTCAAAAACATATTCATTAACTTTCCCAATAAACAATGAGATTGTAGGATAAAATCATTACCACTTTGATAACTTTGAATCATAATCCACATGAAGGAATAACACAAAATGAAACATAAAATATCTTGAGGATAAATAAATTCATGATATTACATGTCAAAGGGACTATATATACTCATCTGTAAATTAATATAGCTTCATAAGAATACGTACATATCAAAGAAGGAAAATTGAGACAAAAATACATTAACTTAAGTTATGATTTCTGTCGTACATGTGATAACCATCTATGGAATAAATATATGTTCTTTATACATATATTAAAGAGAAATTTTTATATATATTATACCATATATTATTTTATTGTTACCTCTGATTTCCTATTTATTAATAATTCCATGTTATAGTCACCTTTCGGGTAATAATGACATAGTTTTGCATATAATTTTTGATTTGTTGTTTTCAGACCTGATAATTTGAACATGGTTCCATGATATCCAAACTTTTAACCATGATATAATATCATATACATTTAGTGAATATTTATTTTGAGTTATCCATAAAATATATAGAAAAAAATGTAATACAGCATTCTGGGAGATGGAAGGTCATACATATGCAGCAACATTGTTTCCGTTTTCCAAGAAGAAATAATGAAAGAATGGTAATTCATATTTTCAAATTAAAGAATCATTTTTATGTAATGTATATCACATATTTTCATTAAAACCATCCTTATTACCTTATATTTTAATTGTGAATGAATCACATCACATTGCAAGGTGGTAGTTCTTCGCACACATGAACAACGTTATAATATTACCGTAGAATGGAAATTATAAAAGGAACATGTGATATTATGATTAAATAAGAATAATAATTTCCCAAATATCATATATAAAAATAAAATCCATCATAATAACCATACATTATAGGTGTTAATGGAAATTATAATGACATCAGTTCGCAAGGCGGTAGTTCACTGTATACACAAATGATGATTTTGTAGACTATTTAATGGATTTTGAGTGGGTTTTATGTGATTTAATTAACATAAAAAAATATTAGTATATTTATGATACTTTGATCATTATATTATCATGGTTTAATTATAATTTAAATATGTTTAAGATGAATTAAAATAAAATTTCCCGTTGAAGAATGTTGCCTCTTCATCGGGTATCCCCCCAGAGGTTTGCAAAATAAGTCTTCATAGGTTGTATTTTTTTACAAACTAAGGATTAGAGGATGGTGGAAGGGAATTTGGAAATTTATTCAGGTATTTAATTTCCAAAACTAAATGTTTTTATGATGTTAATAATAGAAGATAGATGGTGATCTTTTATAATTGATGTTAGGGGAAAACTTAGAATTTCTTGAAAGAAAAAGGTATACCCATGTTTTTATCGTGCCATAACGTTCCAAAATGAGCCATGATAGAGAAAATAGTGTATTAGGTTGAAACATATACCTAAATTATTTTTTATAAATGTTTTTGGTTATTTTCATCCATTATAATTTTAGTTAAACCCACCTCCCCCCACTCCTATAAAAATCATTTTAACCTTATCTACATTAAATAACTATTAGTATTTTTACTATTAATTTTAGTGAAAATTTACATAGAACATAATATATAATAATGATTCTGATAATTATAAATATTTAATCAATATTTCTAAATTACATTAATATAATTTGAAATTTTTAACTTATAATTTATCCCACAGATGCGAAAAAATGGGTTTTTAATGAGAAAATGTTCAAAATTTTAAAAACTATTAACATAATAATTAAATATAAAATTAATTAAAATGACCTAAATTGTATTAATGGATGTATAATATACCTAATTTTTATTAAATAAAACAAATATAATTTAACTTTATAAATAATTTAAATGGAAATTAATTTTTTAATTAAAATTAAGTATTTTTCATTATTCATCAAAAAAATATTCATTTCATAAAATTCTAAAAAAAATAACCCTCGTATTATTTTTATTGGTTGATTTCTAAAAACATATTTATATTACCAATTAAAATTTATAAAATATTCGAAAAATAATTTCATTATTGTTTATAAAAAACATTTTTTTAGTAATTGGTATTTTTAAAGTATATAATAAATTTACTGAAAATAATGTAGTTTATTATCAATATTTATTATTTATATAAAACCATTATAGTTAATATATAAATTTTTTTATTACTAATAATATCGATATGTTAAATATATGTTTAATAGTTATTGTGTTTGAATAATTATATGAATAATATATCATGGTCTTGTAAAAACTCGATGTTATGTGTAATACAATCTAGAATCATATTTTAATTTAAAAATTTCATAAATAAATGTCTCATGTAACAATAGATATAAAATAAATTTAATTTAATTTAAATATTATAATTTATAGAATAATGGGGTGTTACGGATGATGTTTGGTGGTGATGTGTGGTTTTTATGTGCAGTTTTTGTGATGTGAGATATGATTAGGATGTATGATGTGTGGTTTTTGAGGGGATATAATTTGGTATATGTGGCATTGTGCCGATGGTGGATTCATGATATTATGGTTATGGTTGATGTGATATGGGAGGTTTTTTAGTGGTTGGGTTAGTTTCCATGTTAACCACGGAATACATTATGATGATAAAATGAAACGAAACGGGATGGAAAATAACTGAGATGGATAGAAATGGATGAGTAGTATAATAGATTAAATGAATTTAATGAAATAATGTGTTGTTTGATATTTTTTGGAATGGTTAAATGTATAAAATTGGTAGAATCATTAACTAAAAGTGGAAAATTTTGTGTGGTTATGTGTGGTGGTGTGATGTGTCTCAAATAGAGGTGGAAGTGGTTTTGATGGTTTATGTGTGGTGCAGTACTGGTGATGTGTTGAGAGCTAGTGTAGTTTATATGAACCCATACATTGGTTTATTTTTTTCTTATCTATATTTCATGTATCCTTATGTTATTCTGATATTATATACAACAATGTTGGATAATCTTACCAATTCTTAGAGGTTCATGGTTCTGGGTTTTTTCCCAATATGCAGGATGGTGGTGACATGGATCGAGTCCTACCACCTTTTCCCTACTCTTCCTTAGTAGTGATACCCTATGTGTCTTTATGTGAGATGTTTAGGGATATCCAAGTTGTTTCTTGATGAAATGTAATGGGATGAGGCTTTAATGAGATATGATTTTTGTGAGGGTCATGTATTGTTAGAGGTGGATGCATGTATAATATCCTTTACTTTTATGTTACACTAATACTCATTTTATATAATGAGATAAGATATGATTTCCAAGGTGCCTTCAGGTGAGATTTTTAGTGGTGATGCATGATGCTAGCACAGTATGTTAGACCTTGTGAGTGTGGGTTAGGTAGGGATGTGTCCTAACCAATATCATAGATGGCTCAGGTATCTTCAAGAATGATGTGATGTGAAGTGGTTGGGATGTGATATGTATGGAAGGGTTGGTAGTATAAGAAATTTGAAATTGGGATGTGAGAGGAGAAAATTAACGGAGAAGGGTACTAGGGTACCATTCATTGTTATTATCACAATGATATATTATTATATTGTATGTATGATTTTGTGAATGAGTCTTGGTGGGGATGGGTTCTGGTAAGTATATCTATATAAGTGGTTGTTAGTTTTGTTTTTTCATTACTCATGCATTAGCAATATTTTTTCACATGTGCACTTGAGACCTTGGTTATGTCCCTATTATGTATACTTTTAATGCTCTATCTATGTATATAAAATGTTTTTAGGCTTCTAAGAAGAATTTTTCGTATGATTTGGAAATTACTAGCTGGGTTTGAGTTGTTTTATTTTTGTTACTGTATAATTTCCTTTTGTTATATTTGGAGACTTTTATATGAAACATTTCAAATTAATTCTTGCATTAAGAGGTGATTTTCTACATTTATTTTATATGTCTATGTTATTTGGTGTTTTTTTATCATATCTCTCAATATTTCATTATATTTTAGAAGGTAATGTATCTCATTAGTGTTATTTTTATACCATTGGTGAAATTCAAAATCCTAGGGATTTTTGGAGGTAGGACACATGGGGCATTATTTTTTTCTTTAATTGTGGTATCATTGAAGAGAGGGGGTCAAGGTACTTATGAATACTAAATATTAATCATATTAACTTCTAATAATGAATCCTATGTAATATCAATGACCCTTATGTTTTATAGTGATTCCATTTGATGGTCAATTTTTCTCGTAATAACTTAATTTTTACAAGAGTAAACGACTCTTAAAAATACCTCTATAAGTATTATGAAATTATTATTTTGCAAAATATACCTACCTTGGAACTATTATGCTCAAAAATATAATTTTAATGTTTCCCATTAATATTTCAATATTTTCCATATTTCATCTCACTAATGACTATTATTTTTTGATTGAAGGATCCAATAAAATCTTATAGAGTCTAACATTTCACCAATGAATCTAATGAAAAACATCACTTTACTATCAAATAATACCAAGAGACTATTGAAATTATTTAAACCCATATAAAATACCAAGAAATTTCAGATATTTATTTCAATTCAATCATTCAGAATTCAACATTCTAAACACCAAAAAATTTTAATTTCTAAACTACTCATAACAACATCTCAAATCAACTCAAAGTTATTTCAAAAAATATAAACCAAATTAAATCACATAAAATGACACAAAATAATTCTCAACACATCATGTCAACTCAAATAACTAAAAATATCTTTTAGATTTATCTAGACAATCCCATTTGTCTTCAATATAATTCAACAATATTTAATAGAATTCAATTGTATTTTTATAATATTTAATCAATTTTTTGGAAATTTTTCCATAAAAAACCACATCAACTATAATTATTGATTCAATAATATTTGTATTAAAAAATACTAATGATATTTATTTTTTTGTCCACCATTTGTCATGATAAAAAATCCTTTAATATATTCTATAGTAAACGAGTTGTCTTTTACATTTTTAATCACAACTTTTATGCAGCTTAATAGAAAAATTACCTACTTATAAAATCCTCCATGTAGTAGAATGTGATATAAGTACTTGACATTATGTCATTAAAAATTGTCTCCCATATCATATAATGTTTCTATATTCATTAGAGGATTTATTTATTCTTGTATTCCAGGACTCAATCTCCATATCCATCAACTTTTCCAATATCAAAATGCATTTTTAAGATCCATCCCATGGAATCCACTTTCACCATATATTCACATATTCATATTTTTACATCATAAATAAATCCTTAAATATAAAAAATATATATAATAATTAATGCTTAGTTAGTCTCTTTGAGAATATAAAAACTATTTTAGCATATGAAAATCATGCATGATAATCACTATCATCTTTATATGCATAACTTTTTTAGTGTTATTATAAATGTATTGTTATGTAAAAGTTGTTTGTATTTTCAAATTTGAGAAAAATAATTTCTAATATTTTTTTAATATTGGTTGGTTTTGATATTATATCATCAATTCTTACAGTTCGATTTTATTAAGGTGAATTGGGAGTGTTTATTTATAAACTCTTATATAAAATGGGAAACTTTTAATAAAAAATATATTTGCTGAAGGTAGTGTTTATAAACAATTTAAGAATCTGAAACCATTTTTTTCTAAAAATTTTTATGGAAATGTAACTTTTTGGATAAATTAACATATAATCTTTCAAATAAATATGTAATTAAAATAGAATTTATAAATATGGAAGTCTATAAAAATGAATCTAGTCTATTATATAGAAATAATAATTGCTGTAATACCCCGACCCCAGTTACCCAGAGCTGGTGAATTATTTTAATGGATTGGCATGATTCCAAGGAATCATGTCCTGAAGGACCGATTAGTTTAGCGGTCTTTGAAAATAGATTACATACATTAACTTTACATTAAAATTTGAAGCATAAAACACAGCATATATAGTTCTTATAGAATTCCATTTTCCCATTAGCATAACCCTGCATATCAATAACAATAATCTTCTTGAAATCCTAGGAAAATAAAACATAAGAAAGGGGCGAGCTCAGATGCTTAGTTAGGGTAAATAATTTAGTGGAAGCTATAAAATTTTAAGACAAGATGTTTAATAAAAAAAGACTTTTAAACATAAACATGAACATAATATGGTAAAAATAAATGAATCATTACCATATAAACATGCACATGGATATTCTATTAGTCGAATAATCCAATGCAATAAATAATTTCACAATGAGGGAATGCCTAATACCAGACATCATTACTACATAGTCAAGGCTTCGTGCCAAGACTACAAATAAATTTTTTGTCAAGGCCTTGTTCCAAGACACTATATTTTCTCATGACACATACCGATGCATCGACGAGCTATAGCGGGCTCCACCTGTCACTTACTAAGTCCACTGCATTCCACATATGAATTGTTGAAACATAACCTAAACATTCATATTAAAACTAGCATACGAAATGTCAATACATTAACTATAAACCATTAATGGTATAAAAATAGAACATCCATAGTGAAACATATAATAACTCATTCAATACAATATGGAATATTGTATTATAACAGTTCAACCTCAATCAAAAATAATATCCATTATAGGATGCTGGTATAGTTGAAAATGATTAGTAAAACGTTTTGAGAGAAATATCCTTTTTTTTAAATCATTTAAAAGTCATACATTTATAAAGGAATTAATTTAAATGATATTTTTGAATCAAAGTGTCCCATAGCCCTTTGAAACTTTTGAAAAGAATTATCATTTCAAAACATTCATGTCCATATAAATAAATCCTTAAAATCATTTTGAAAACATAGATATTAATTAAAAAGATTTAGAAAGATAAATCTATAAAACATTTAAAATTATGATCATGATAAATATTACCTTTCAAAAATCCTTAAAATATTAATTTTGAAATAAGTTTTATGAAAAATGGAAATTGATGATAAAAATGTCCCAGTAAATACTTACACATAAATAATCTCAGATAATAATGAGATTGAGGAATTAACCCTTACCTTGCACTTTCCTTTAGTCGAGGTTACATTTAACCTCCTGTATGAAGATCGTAGTATGTTATTAAATTATACGAGAACCATATTAATATTTATTATATCATACATTATTCATTTATGAATTTATACTACCCATTTAATAATAATTTCCATGTTGTATTAATATTTCGGGTAATAATCACTTTCTTTATTGTACGTGTTTTAACATGTTACTCTGGATTGTATCACTTAGATCTGGATTTAAATAATTCCAGAATATAAAACAAGATTTATCTCTCATATAAATTTTGTGTATAAATACATATAATAGACGTATATATGAAATAGAAAACACCGTTTATGGAGACAGTAGTCTTCCGTTTCTGTTTTCATATAGTATTGAATGGAAGTAAGTGAATAAGATATATGTAAGTACATAAATAATTATATATATAAATATATATATCTCCAGTAGTATTATTATGTCATATATACATACTTATTAGTAATATAAATTCTTATAATCATCAATTAATGGTGAACCTGGAAATGAATATCATCGCGTCGTGGAGATAGTAATCCGAATGTACGCACGAGCGAAAATATAATTCTTTTGATATTAAAATAATATATAATTGGATGGTATATCATATATACAGAATAATTATCATTTTATATTTGTTATTTACATAAAATACACAACATTATTATAACCATACAAATAATAATGTATTGAATAACAGTTACACAACGAAGTGGAAACGGTAAGCCGCACATACGAACATATAGTGACTATTTATTCAAAGGGCGGATAGAATAAAGAAGTTTGGTTGTAACAAAGTTATAATAACATAAAATCAAAAAGAAGATACTAGAGTTATTATTTTAAAATGGAAACAACAATGAAAAAGGAAGTGGAAGAAGAAAGGAACTTGAAAGAGGGTGGTGAAATCATTATCTCTTATTCTGGTTCTTCCTTTTTATTTGATCAAAAGGGATCCATAGGTTGGCTTTATGATAAATCTAAATCAACTAAGTTGAAGGTAGGGTAGTTTAGAGGGTATTTGGGCTGGTTATGGCCGAGAAAAATGGCTTAGAATGTGTGAATTAGAGTGAAGGGGAAGTGCCCTTTTATAAGAGGGGTGAGGGGCACCTTAGGAAAAATATAAAATATTATTTTATAATAAATTCATATTCGGTTTATAATGGCTCAAAAGTGATTTATTTAAAGTATAAGGTGGGTATGGGTCTAAATACACTCAACCAAAAGGTTTTAGACAGGTTTGGGTCACTTTATTAACCTTATTGTTTAGTTTTAACTCTTAGTTAATTAGTTTGACATTTACCATCTCCCTTTGTATTTTTATATTATTTGGTTAATAAACATACTATAAGCTTCTAATAGACCCAAAAGTGGTCCATTAATGATACAACTATCATGATATAAGTCTTTTGGACGAAACTTATATTTTTAAGAATATAATATCAATTAATAATATAATATTTGTTTTAAAAACTCTTTTATGTCAATTTTGACACTATTTGGTATTTTGTTTTTGATAAATTCATAAAAGCATTATTATTTCCAAATAAAATCATATAACCAATACTAATATTTCATATTAACATAGATAATTATTTTAATTCATAAAAAGTCTGAAATTTCATTTATTTTGGTGTTTATAATATCAATTATCTTAATCATTCATTAATACAGTAATTACTACATCATCATTGTGTCACAAATAAATTAAATTATTTAAATTATAAAAATTATAAATAAATTACCATTATCAAGGAAATATTTTTATCTTTCTATTTAATATTTATAATCTAATTTATTTTATGTATAACCTTATATTATAAATGTTTCTGTTAATAATCATTGATTTTAACTCTTTTAAATCTTCTTTGAATTAAGTAATAATAAATGTCCAAATCTAATCCAAGTGGACCTAAATAAAAATATTTTATTCCTGATGTTTTTTTTGGTTTAGATACACTTTTCCAATAGAATTAGTACATGTGTTAGGGTAATATTAATATCATTTTACCCTTAATTATCCTATTTACTTATAACCGTGCTAAATAAAAGTAAAAAGTTACTATTCACAAAAAATTATTTTTATATTATTTAACCACATTTTACCCCTTGATATTCACCGTGTCTCTCTGATTTTCGAAATTCCACTCACAGAAGCGGTAGAATTTTTTTTTTGTGAATTTAAAAATTCTTCTAGGAGATGGGTAAAAGATGGTGAAAATTTTAATAAACTTTTTATATATCTAAAATTATTATAAACTGACGCTAATGAATTAAATTGAACTTATATAGGTATCATGTATAAATTTTGACCTAAAATAAATTTTATTAAAATAAATAAATATTTAAATAAATATTCAGTTATAAACGACACGTTAGTGTTTTTATCACTATTCATCAAAAATTGAACGTTTTTAGAAAAATACCAAAACTTCACTCAAGGCTAATTTTGATATTCAGAATCCAAAAATGAAGTCTATTTTAAAAAATTCAAATCATATAAGTTTCATTTATTAATTTAAAATTAATTCTCGTTGTCAAAACAAATAGCGTGTTTTTATGAAACAGTAACTATCAAAAAATTCACACTTGTTTATGTATAATTTCAAAGTGAAATTAATTCCAATGTCCAATAATGGATTAAAGGGTAAAAATATAATCTAATTATACTTAAAATACATTAAAATCTATAATTAAACACTATAAATTATTTTGATTAAAAAAGTTGTTTTCAATTAAAATAATGTATTTTTCACTATTCACCAAAATATGAAAGTTATTAGAAAAACACCTAAAATTTATTGATACTAAATTATTATGACCCGATTGTAAAGAAGAGGTTTATTTTGTAAAATTTAATATATAAATGTTTCAAATATTGGATTTAAAAAAGGTTCACTATTTAAAGGCGGTAAAATTGCATTTTTTTGAAAAATAATTATTTTATCTGAAAAAATTGTTTTTGTTCTTACATTATGTCTACGAAACTCATAATTCGGATTATGAAATTATAACGATTATATAAAGTTCAAAATTCAGTTAATACTATTCATAACTACTTTTGAACGGCTAGTTTGCTATGTTGTGGTGCCCTTGAACTCGGTGTTGTGTGTAGTGCATGTTATTGAATTACATTGAAGAAATAACGTACATTGAAATCTTGAGGTGTTAAAATTGTTTTATATGAAAAATACATTTTATGGTTGAAAATTTATTATAAAATATAATTTATTAATTTGAATAACAAAAAAAAACCTAGATAATTTTTATGGGTTAGAGTGGTGCATTAGTATGTCATGTTTAGTTGTTAATATTTAGAAATTCATGAAAATATTATTAAAATTATGATGTTAGAATGCTTAGGTATATTGATGTTCATATTTAATTTTGAATATTTTGATCAATACATGGGCAAGTGATTGGTAAGGATATTGTGGTTTTACTATTTTTATATCACTTCCATTATAGAACATGTGTATTTGTTGATTTTCGATTTTTTTAGTTTCATATTGGATATATTATTATGATTTTGGTTATATGTTAATATGATATCAATAAGTATAAATCATGGTTTTTAAAATTTCATGTTAATAGGTGATTTCATATGGTTTTTTAAATATCGTGATAAAGGTAGACTGTATAATGTGGTATGTGTATTAGAGAATTTGACAAGACTAAATGGTTTTTCTAGGTAATAGTCCTATCAAAAAGTTATATATTATATTTTTTATGATAAAAAGTAATTTTGTGAAAAGGTTTTAATGTCCTGTGTTGATTAGTGATTAATCAAAATGTTATATTTATTTTTTTACGGAGGTTGAGGGATGAAAAATGGAGTCATTAAAATTTTTGAATCAAGAGTTTGGTTCATTATAAATATACAGAAATAGAATTTAATTTTTATGTTTACAGATGAAATTATTGTTTTTCGGTATGTTTTTAGGTTTCATTTTATTATTAGGATTTTGGTGGCTATTAAGTTGTGGTACAATAATCTTTTTAGAACTATTAGTGGCACTGAATACCTACTATAAAGATATAGGTAGTTGGTGATGATATATATGGAGGTTTATATTATGGACCTCACACCAAGAATTCAGAAGAACTATTAATAGTATGTAGTATTCATGTCTCATATTTTTATTAAAAAAATGATTTTCTTGAATATTTCATCCACCGTTTCAGTGCCTATTTCTACCCTATGAACCCCATTTTCCCATACAAGTTTAAATCCATAGCATGTGTTCTCCATGAATTAGTATCCCCATTATCCTTATTAATGATTCAGTTAGGACTCTGATTGTTAGTCTTCTAATAATTATTTAAACTATCATCTATTGTCACATATTACACCCTAATCTACTCATTTTATTTTTTTTTATTCTACTTGGTATATGTATTTTGTATTGGGGCAACACAAAAGTATAGTTAAATATATTTTTCACTAGGCGATTCCTATAACCCTATATAAATGGATCTCTTGTGAGCTATTAACTATCTATTTTTTTGGTATTTTTCTATTAAAATTATATAATGTTTTATGTTTTACTATTTTCAAAATTTTAATGTATAATTTAGTGATATTTTATTTATTTAAATGCTATATTATTTATAGTTTATATTATTTTAAATTTTTTGTGTATGTTGATGTTTTCCCATGGTTTTTATCCAACTTTTGTTATTGGATATTTGTTTAGTTCCTCTCTTCATCAAATATTTTATAATGATTCATATGAGTTATGGTAGTCATTAGTGTATTCAATAAAGGAAATTAAATTTTTAAATATATAGAATGATTATAATCGGTTCTTTAAACTCTTTTGGTTTTCTTCTTTGTTATGTCTATAAAATTATTATAAATTATTTTTTAATAATAAAACAAGAACATATTTCAAAAGTTATGAATGGGTGTATTCCAATGATATTTTTATATTTTATGTAAACTTTCCTCAATTTTCATTATATAGAAATATGTAATAGTATTTATTTTCCTTCATTCTATAAAACCCTTGAATTTATCTGAACATCTATCAATATGGGATTCTATAATATAATAACATGTATCATGGAGTATAATTTATTTATGTTTATCATTTTCATAAATATTTTGTATATTTATCTATATATATCCTTATATATCTTAACATGTCATCAAAATTTTGTAAATCCATTTTTCTAGTATTAATTTGTTTTGAATTGATGTTATACTTGTCCCATCACACATGTATTAATGCATTAGTTCTAAAAAATTAACTTAAAAACATATTTTTCATTAGTTGCTGCTATTTTTCCTTTAACATGTGATTATGTTCGGGATTCTTAAATCATTATACTGTATATAAATATATATTATAACATTTTAAAAAATGTTATTGGGTATTTCCCTTTACAACATTCAATATTGTTCCTATTACAACATTTTTCTAAGTTGGTTGTTCCATTTCATATTAAAATGTAAGAGATGTAAGTTACATAACCCTATTTTTAAAATAAATTTATTGGTGAGATAATAAATGTATTAATTTAGGCATAAATCAATGATAGGGTTCTTAAACATATTCTTTTACTCTAGTTTTTTAATGATTCACACAAAATATTATGATTTAGAACCATAAATTGATTCAATTACATACTTTATAAGAATATTTTTTTGTTTTATAGTTAGTAATTAAATTATAATTTTTTGTTCATAACATTTTTTTATAAAACATTCATTATAATATGATTTACAAAATTATAAAATTCATGGTAAACCAAGTAAAATATTATTACATGATGCAATAATGGAATTTAAAACCTTTAATTATAAATCAATTATCTCTGGAAAAAATTATTTCTGTAATTTATGTTTTAAATATAAAAATCCAATTTTAGAAAATATTAACCTTAAATGATGGGTAAAAAAATGCACGAACACGTATATTTTTAACCTCACCATTTATAATATTAACATTATTAGTATATCATGATTTTGGATTGATGTGAGATTTACTAAAAGGATATGATGGAGAGGTCACACAAATAATTATGAAATTAAATACTTGATATTGGTATTTGTATGCCATGTCTACCATGTAATTGAAAATGTATTTATTAATATTCAAGCCATATCATGTACCATTTTTTAAAATAGTTAACATACCTTAGGTAATGTATTTTAGTAGTTTATATTCCATGTATAGTGTCTTTTTAGATCATCATTCTCCTAGTCCATTATAATGATATTAGTTTTTTCATGCCATGTTTACATATTTATAGTACCTACATATTTCAATTTTCATTGGTATTAATGTGTATCCGAGCATAGAAATTGCTCGGATATGTTGATCTTATGTATAAAAAAATTATATAAATTATGAGAAGTTATGTTAGACAATAAGGTATATTTAATTGATGAGATATGCTATAAAAAGTTATTAACAAGGTGTGGTTTGGTATGTGAGATTTATTTAACATTATAAACCTTCTTCCCATTACCACAACTTCAATTTTATGTCATGTGATCTTCTTATGATCATGTTTTTATATATATCAAAAATTATTTCAAATGCTTATTTTTATTGTGTATAATAAAATATAATACAATTGTCCATTTTATCTACATGTATAATTATAGGTTTGGGTTTATTTTTATATTTGTTATACATGTTTCAAATAATATTATGTTTTTGGGTAGTGTAATACATTATATTGGTAAGGATAAATCATTTTATATGAGTATGAATAGATACCCAATGGTTTTAGAATAGGTGGGTTATTTGGGATGGGGTCTGAATTCCAATATTGGATATTAAGATGGGATTTCATCACCCTTAAATTATAATATCATTTCCCTATTTCCTTAAGTGATAGGCCACATGACTTCATGACTATGTATACATGGATCCATTTCCATGAATAATAAAAATTTCATGACATGTACTTTTTTATTCACTTTTTTACTTATAAAACACATGTCTAAGGAATGAAGTAGGTACTATAGGTATGGATCCTCCATTAATAGGGAGTTATTTTTTAGTGCTCATGTTATTATTCATATTAATATTATTCATGTTGATTCCTCTTATGCTACTCTACCTAGTATTTTAATTATATATATATATACACACTCTAGCATATGAATTCTTGTAAAAGTCTAGATGGTGATATTCTACATGTTTTTTTAAACTCAAATAGGGCTTGTGCCATTATAGGATTTGTCTAGATGCGTATCTATATGATCAATCTAGGTGAAAGGAACTAACACATATGTTCTAAGGAATTCTAGTGTATGGATCATGGGGGGAACTAATTTTGTAATTTTTAAGGATAGGTTAAGCACTTTCCTTAAGTCTATCCCATTTGGTTTTCGAGGATGTTTCCCTAATGTTACGTGCCATTTTAGGTCCTTAGGCTATGATTTCCCATCAAATAATTGTATATGTTTTTTTGAGTAAATTATAATTTTTTTATATTTATTCATGTGTTCTCTAAAATCCATTCTTATATCTTCTTTTATATCTAATAAATTTGTCTTTATTACATCTAGGTAGTCTGATGGGTATGTATATTTACTAATTGTTATGTTGTTTGGGCACATATTCTATACCTAAATAATGGGGTCATTGAGTTTTATTTAAGAACTTATATATATTAATTTGTATATAATAGAGGTAAAATGACATCCCACTATTTTTTATTTTACATGATGTTGTTTACATCAACATCTAATTATTGATCTGTGGACCAAGGGAATTATAACGATCTGTCTTGTTTTTAATTCTATTACACGGGCCATGAAAGGCATAGTTGTGTAAAATGAAAATTTTTTATATAATTTTATAAATTGTATATAATTTTGTACATTATTTTCAAATAAATATTTATAATTGGAATTTAAATATTTTATTTAATGTAATATTTTGAAATATATATAATATCCTTTTCACAATATATTTTCTCCCTTTTATGGTTTACACATTATGTAAATGTTCATGTAAATTTAAATATCTAATAATGTTTAATATTCATAAGAGGATATAATTGTGTATTGTGGTACTTCTCTAATGGATATGTGTTGGTAAGAAAGAAGATATATATTAATATTGTTTTTTAATGTTATTATATATTATATAATTTCATTACCCACCACAACTTGAAAATTTTATGATAAGAATGTATTTTAATGTGGGATATTGAGATATGATCTTAGTGTTTGTTATGATTTTACACTATTTAGTGTCCGTTATTGAATGATATTTTCTAAGAATGGGTAGGGGAACTCAGTTAGGCACTGTGAATTATGTTGGGAGTTTTTTTGGAATTCATCAATAGGATAACAAACTGATCCCATAGACTATGTCTTGAATCATCCCATTATAACCAAATTTGATTCTCTTGTTGATTAATATATTTCATTATAATTTTCTCAGTGTTTAGGGAATTAGTATTTTTTATTTATATTTACTCACTTATATATTGATTTAATAGTGTAAATTTCATTTAATTAGTGTTATTGATGGTTATATTTCAATTTTGGAATTTCATTCTAGGTACTTATGATTTATTTTTAGATCTATTTTTCCCTCAGAGATCATTATTTAATTGAATTTGTTTCTTATATTTCCTTTTTATAAATCAAATTTTTTTCATAGTTGATTTTAATAAAATAATGACTAGAATTTTTCTAAAAATACTATAAATTTTGAATTCATATTATAATTTTTATCCGTAAAGAATTGAAATAATTTAATTCAGGATTTAACTATGTTTTAAAAATAATAACATGATTTAAAAAAAGTGTTTTAGAAGGGTTTTAAAGGATGATAGAATATTATATTATTCTACATTACTCTACCTCCATGTATAAATCTATTTTATACTTCTAGAACAAAATTAAATTAATTATGAACCATATAAAAATTATCCGTCCTAGTACATCTCCTTGGGGATCTTGTGTTCTTTTTTCAAATAAGGTCGATGGGTCATTGAGGCTGTGCGTGGACTATATAAATTTGAATCAGATGATAGTGAGGAATTGGTACCCTCATCCTAGAATTGATGACCTATTTGATCAGTTGAGGGGTGCATCAGTGTTTTCTAAAATTTTTCTGAAGTCAGGTTATCACCAGTTGAGGGTGAGGTCTTCTGACGTACCGCAGATCGCTTTCCAAAGTTGGTACAGGTTGTTTGAGTTTATGGAAATGCCTTTCAGCTTGACCAAGGAACTGGCGTTGTTTATGGATTTGATGAACTGAATCATTCATCCCAATCTATATCAATTTGGGGTTGTCTTTGTTGATGATATATTAGTGTACTCTAAAACTCACGACGATCATGCCCAACATCTTGACATCATATTGGGTACGCTAAGAGAGCATCAGCTATACGCCAAGCTATCCATGTGTCAATTCTAGATAGGTGAGGTGCATTTTCTGGGTCACATCATCTTGGAGGCAGGTGTGATAGTGAATCAAGAAAAAGTGCATGTTGTTGTGTCTTGAGAGTATCCCAAGAGTGTTTCTAATGTTCGGAGTTTTCTAGGTCTGGCCGAGTATTACCGAAGGTTCATTCCGGATTTCTCTCGCTTGGCAGGTGTACTCTCAGGCATGAACTAGAAGGGAATCATGTTTGAGTGGTCGGGGGATTGTGAGGATTCCTTCCAAGAGTTGAAGAAGCAGTTGATGACCGCACCTATCATGATCTTGCCTGAGCTGAGTAAGAAGTATGTCATGTTTTGTGATGCATCCGGAATAGGACTTGGGGCTGTGTTAATGCAGGAATAGCAGGTTGTGGCTTATGGGTCAAGGCAGTTGAGACCCCATGAGCGAAACTGTCCCACTCATGACCTTGATTCAGCTGCAGTAGTGCACGACTTGAAATACTGGAGACACTATCTGTTGGGCGAACGGTTTACCGTGTTTACAAACCTTAAGAGCTTAAAGTACATATTCTCACAGCGGGATCTGAATCTTTGGCTGTGAAGCTGGGTTGAATATCTCTAGTCTTTTGACATTGAGTTGGTGCACACACTAGGAAAGGGGAACAATGTTGTTGATACCTTGAGCAGGAAGATTCAGAACCAGGAAGTTCAGGAGTACAGCACCGAGTGTAGGGTGATGAATTTGTTTGCAGAGATGCACCTGGAGGTACCGGAGGAAAGTGGTCAGGTCACTCTTGCTTCCTTAATGATGGAGTAGATGCTTTTGGGTCTAGTTAAGGAAGGTCATCTTGATGATCCAGAGTGTTTTTCCATGAAGGAAAATATTAAAGGTGGGGAGCTACCTTCTGGTTGTTCCGTCGACGCGAAAGGTGTTTTTCGCATTAGTGATCATGTGGTTGTGATCATGTGTGTTCGAGAATAGATGATGCGTGAGTTCCATGCGTCAAAGTGAGAAGTTCATCCTGTTTTGACCAAGATGTACCGTGATTTCTGACTATTTGTGGTGTCTTGGAATGCAGAAGGAAGTTACGAGATTTGTGGCACGATGCCTTACCTGTCAGTAGGTGAAGGCCGAGCATCAACGCCCAGGTGGTTTGTTGCATCCATTGCCCATTTCGGAGTGGAAGTGGTATGATGTAACAGTGGATTTTGTTGTGGGCCTACCAAGGATGTCGTAGAAGAATGATTCAATTTGGGTGGTTGTAGATCAGTTAATGAAAGTGGCTCATTTCATACCGATTCAGGAGACCTTTAAAGTCAACCAGTTGGGTGGGATGTATGTTCAAGAATTAGTGCGGTTACATGGGGTGCCGTATACCATATTTTCGGACCGATATCCGCGTTTCATATCGTGTTTCGGCCAAGGGTTGAAAAAGGTGCTTGGTACGCAGGTGTTTTTGAGTACGACTTTCCACCTACAGACAGACGGGCAGTCGGAGCGTACGATCTATGTGTTGGAAGACTTGTTGAGAGATTGTTTCTTGGACTTTGGTGGTTCTTGGGAGAGGCACCTATCATTGGTTGAGTTTTCTTACAACAACAGTTTTTAGGCTACAATTCTAATGAAACCATTTGAGGTGCATTATGGGAGACCATGTTGATCTCGATTGTGTTGGCTAAAAGCTTGTGATTCTATTTGGTTGGGGCCAAGTCTCATGCATTAGACTTAGGAGAGAGTCTAGTTGATCAGGAAGCGGATTTCTATGGCTCAAAGTAGGTAGATGTCGTATTCATATCGGAGGCATAGAACTCTTGAGTTTGGGGTTGGTGATAAATTATTCCTTCGGGTGTCGCCAAGGTTTGGTCACCGTCGGATTTGGAAGAAGGGTAAGTTGGCACCTTGGTTTGTGGGACCTTTTGAGATTATGGATAGGATCAGACCAGTGACATACCGATTGTCTCTTCCACAACGGTATGGTGGGATGCATGATGAGTTTCATGTATCGCAGCTTCGACGGTATCACCCTGACCCATCTCACATGGTTGATGTTGGTGATGTAGAGCTTAATGATGATTCATCCTTTGAGGAGCATCTGGTTCGTGTGGTGGACCATAGTGAGAAGGTCTTGTGAGGAAAGGTTGTGCCATTATTGTGAGTACTATGACATCATGGGAAAGTTCAGGAAGAAACTTGGGAGCGGGAGTCGTATTTTTGGGCTCAGTGGCCCAAACTATTCTCTTCGATGGAGCAATGAGGCTTGGAAACTCAGCTCGAGGACAAGCCATTATAAGGTGGGGAGGTTGTAAGATCTTGGGTTTTTGGAAAAGTATGTTTTGTTGTGTTTTGTGTTGAACCATTTAGTTTTGGGACTTTTAAAGGTTTCTTGAAAATTTGAGAGGCCTTGGTGGTGTTCCGGGGGCTTGGGGAACGAATGAAGTTAAGTTTGGCCAAAGCAGACCAAGGCACACAACCTGCACATAGTCAGCCAAACCGTGCAGCCTACCCAGGCTATGTCGTACGACCCTCCCTCCTCTGGATAGAAGCGAGCGCACGGTTTGCACATGGTTTCCAAAACTGTGCAGATAAACCGTGTGGCTCCTCCTCCTCCGGGCAGTGGCGTGCACACGATTTGTGCACGGTTTTCTAAACCGTGCAGCTAAACTGTGCGGCCACATAATGTTGGAAAAATTACAAGTTTTCCACTCAAATATTTATTACACACACTCGGGATTTTTCTCTCTTCCTACTCTCTTCACCTTAGGCACGATCCAAACCTCCCATGGACTTAAAGAGGTCAAAATCCTTCGATTCTAAGGTGTTTTTGGTGCTGTTGGTTGTGGATCGAAGCTCCGGGAAAGGATAACCTCATCCTTGCTCTTCTTTTTGGTTTATGGTTAGTACCTTCTCTCCCTCTTGTTCTGAAACCCAAAAACCCTATATTTTGGGTGAGTTATAGTTTGAATCTACAAGGGTTGGTCGAATCGAGGTCTAAGGACTCGATTGAGGGTGTGTTCAACCGTAGATTCATGGTAGATGGTCTACAAGTTATATCACATGGTTATTTAGGGTTTTGTACATGTTTACTTCTGTTATTGATTTCCCTTGGTTATGTTTTGAACAAACTAGTCATGATTGTGCATAAAATGGTAAATAGGAACCCTCATGATCCCCGTGGGATGTGTTGGGATTGACTTGACCTAAATTAGGGCCATCCATGGGATGTGCCAGCTTTTTCCCAGGTATTAGGGATTGCTATTGAACAAGTGACCTTGTTGTGACAAATGGTAGAGCCCTTGATGAATATGTTGGCATGATTAGTTGAGCATGGAATGGAAGTAGGCGATGCACCTAGACTTGGTATTAATAAAAAGGTTATTTGAAATGGAATGAATGGTTGATTCATGGAAGTGATGAATGGGTTAAATGGGTTAATGTGTAAATTGATTAAAGACCATAATAGGATATATTATGGGTCTATGATGAAATTCTTAGTGAGATAGGCATGACACATAGGAATAGGGTGAATGGTTAAATGATGTGAAATGGTATGGTGTTAACGGGTTAATGAATGATGGGGTTTCCCATGTGGGTTGTTGTGAATGATGGTTGCCAATGGGAAATGGTTGGATAGTTGATGGTTACTTACATATAAGCATGTTCACATGGCTTCGTAGAGTGGGGTATGACATGAGGATCAACGCCCATGGGTCGAGTGAAGACTGAGGCTCTAAACTCCACCCTAAATGCATGGGTTAGGAAAGGGGAATGAGGGTCTATTCTCCTAACTTTTGCATCCCCCATACTAAGGTTTGATGTGAGGTTATGGTTGCTATGAGGGAGTTAGTCCTAATGAGATAGGATAACGATGTGTTTACCCTCTTTCATGTGATTTTTGGCCTTAGACCCACGTAAAATAATGTATGTGATTAACCCATGGAAATGTGATGAAATGGTAAATGATGATAATTGGTGTGAAATGAATGGTATTGGAAGTGGTAATAGCTTTGGCTCTGAATTGGTTAAAGGAACCTTTAATAAATACTTGTAATTTATCATTCATTTTCCCTTTGCATGCACTACCTGTTTATATTGGATATTTTGTAGACACTATTGGTGGTGGCCTACTGAGTTGTACTCACACCCTGATCGGGCCGCCGTTGGGTACTTGAGAAGACTTCATGTTTTCATGTTAGGACATGGGCAATGATCCTTGCTAGATAGCTAAGTGGACATGGGTAGCACTTGGTGGAGGATCCAGACTCAGAGTCGAGACCATCTTGGGGATTTTTGTTGTTGTATTTATTTTTGAGAGTTTCTTCACTCTTGCACTTGTAGTATGACATGGAATATTTATTTTTTGAAATTGTTGTTATATATATGTTCTAGGTTTATTGGTCATTGTTTCCGCTATTTGGTTATTCTGTTGTGTCTTACTCTAATAAAAAGGGGGTATAGTCTCCCCACTTGACCCCATAAACCCCTTCCTTTAGTCGGCAACCTTTGGTGTACGGGGAGGAGTGCTTATGGTCATGTGACAACCCAGCCTGGAGCACTGGTTTAGTGGCTTCTGGGTTTGGGAAGTTATAATGAAGGTTTTCACGACTTGCCTCTAGAAATCGATACACAACATGTAACCTACATACACGGTGTATGAACCTCATGCAACATTCTGGAAATTTAATTAAAGCTATGAAATCAACAAATATTTTACTTCTCTATTATACACATCCTTCCCATTCATTTTTAACCCTACATATCCAATGAAAACGAAAAACCATGAAAATTATAAAGATGTGCCTGTCATATCGGTAACAAAATGTTACAACCTCCCCACCATAAAAACATTTTCTCCCTAGAATTCCTATGAAGAAGCTTTCATGCTAAAAAGATGAAGTCATTTCTCTCTCATTAGTGCCTCAGGTTCCCACATATCACGATTATAAGAACCATTCAACCATAGCACATGAAACAAAGGTATCATCCTCCCACGAAGTACCTTGGTATCGTAATCTACTATCCTAATTGGTTGCTCGGTCAAAAACAAATTAGGTTCAATCTCAAGATCACTCCATTTCAAAACATCAGTTGTATTAGATAAACACTTTCTCATGTTCGATACATAGAGTACAATAAGTATTAACATAATTTGTGGTCAAAGTGATAAATGGTATGAAACATTACCCAACCTTATAATAACCTAAAAAGGTCCCACAAAATTTGGAGCAAGCTTCCCTTGACTCCCAAGCCATTGATGACCCATTCTGGGTGAAACGTTCAAGAACACCTAATCACCAATTGAGAACTCGAATGGTCTACAACATTGATCAGTATAAGAATTTTATCGGATGTGTGATTACTACATTATCAGATGTATAAACTAAATATCTGTGGTCCTCTCTTGCACCAAACATGGTCCAACCAAGGAATAATCACCAGTCTCTGACCAATAGAATAGAGATCAACAAGGCCATCCATACATGGCCAAAAAATGTTCCATTCTAATAACTTACTGGTGATTATTTTTATATGAAAAAATAAAACATCCCCAAGTGATCATCCTAACCCCCACCGAATTAGAGAACATAGGTGAGGATAATATACTCAAGAATATATATAGACCTTTGTATTTGTCCATCCGACAGTAGATAATAGGTTGTACTGAAATGGAACCAAGTTCCCAGTGCCTTTTGAAGGCCTCTCCAAAAGTGATAAGTGAACTGGGGATCCCTATTAGAAACTATAACATATGGAACTCTGTGAAAAAAATAATATATTTCACATATATATTTCCCAACTCCTCAACTTCAATAGTATAACTAATGGGTATGATGTGAGATCTCTTGGTCATCCTATTGATCACAACTCATATATCATTATTTTTTCTTTGGGAATGTGGAAACCCAGCAACAAATCCAAAGAGATTTCATCCAACATCCAATTATTGATTGGAATTGAATAAAGCAAACTTGAAGTTTTATAATACTCAAACATTACCTACTGGAACATATAAAAATGGGAGACAAACTCAGTAATTCCATGTCTCATTCCTGGCCACCATAACATCTTCTAAAAATCAAATAACATCTTAGTGGTTCCGGGGTGCACAACCCACTGAGAATTAGGAAACTCCCTCATCACAACCTCTCTTGCCGCTAATGGTACAATGAAGAGAATCTGATATCATAGATCACCCTATTTAACGAACAAACACAAGGTAACTATCTCCCCACCATAAATAATGTATCTAATGATATGAAATTCATCATAAATATCCTGATCCTGAATAATCAACTTAAGAAGAGTGGATTTCAACCGAATGATGGATAAAGAAATTTCAGACCCTTTATCCTAAACTCCAATATGCAATTTTATAAATAGATCCATATAGTTCCACTCTTTTGAAGATTCTTTCACATCCTAGTGTGAAATTTTATAGCTTAAATCATCTTCAATGACATTCCCATAACCCAGGGTATATACAATAATAATGTTGAATTATTTCAGGTACTCCACCCAAAGCCTCTAGAAAAGATTCAAATATTTTTTAGAGATGATATAACACAATATTTTTTTTACTTAAATACAAGGTTAAACTTTTTACATAAAGGTAATAATGCCATTTATTAGGTGAATGCATCATAGAATCATGTTCAAGGTTGTTGGTAGGATATGTCTTCTCATGTGGCCTAAAATGATGAGATCTATAAGAAACTACATGATCATCCTTCATATTATCACATCCCAAGACTGAAAATGATGCATCATAAAATACCACATAGACCTTACCTACCTCTATAAGATTCATCAGTGGAACAGTTTTTAAATGATGATTCAGTTCAACTAAATAACTTTGACATTTATGATTCCAAGAAAACTTTACCCCTTTTGAATTAGAGAAGTCATCAAAAATGAAACATCCAGAAGTTCAAAAAAAAACCAGTGATAATATAGAGATAATCCCATGATTCTCCTAGTCTTGAAGACATTATGTGGTTGTTCCCCAGTGATAACAACCTTCACCATCTCAAGATCCACTAATATTCCTTTTTTAGACAGCATTTGTCCCATTAATTTTACTTTATGAATCCCAAAATCAAACTTTGAAGGCTTCACATAATGTCTATGATTTCCTACCAGTCTTAGAACTATTCTCAAGTGATTCACATGATTATAATCAGATTTATAGTCAGTGATGAAGTCATCTATAGAGAGTAACACAATTGTATCCATATATTTGTGGAAAATATTATTCATCAAATCCAAGAGAACTGCATGAGCATTTTCTAGACCAAAAGTGAAAAATAAGGTACTCATAAATATCGTACCAGCTAAAAAAGTGGTTTTTATGAATGTCGCATTCTTTTATTATCAATTGATGGTAACCAAATCGAAGTTAAATCATTGAATACTGCATATCTCTTTTCAAATAATCAAACATATCATCAATTTGTGGTAATTGATTCTTCTTCTTTACCATCACTCGATTGAGATTTCAATAATCAACATATAAGAAAAGAGAAATAGTGCTTCTCAAGGTGATATAATAAGGCATATAAATCCTTTCTCAATAATATCCTCCAACTGGGTCTTTAGCTCTTTTAGTTTAGTTGGTTCCATTCGATACGTGGGAATAGAAACTGGTTGAGTACCAAGAATTATGTCAATGTAAAACTCAACCTCCCTTAATGGTGGAAAACAAGAGAAGTTAGAAAGAGACACATCCATAAAATCAATGACAATAGGCAGGATATCACCGCTCAAAAATTCCCACTCTAGATCAAATCAAACACTGCTATTACTTTCCCTATCTCTAGATTGGATGGTCTAGATCTTCTCGACCTCAGGTTCTATTATATTTGAATGAAAAGAGACACACCCCAAGTATAGTAATGTAGAACCACTGAAGATAAAAATATATCATAGCTTTATTGGAAATTATATAATCCATACTAAAGATTACATCAAGTGGTTTCATGTATAGAACCAAACAATTACAAGAAATATCACATCTAAAAGCTAGAAGACACACACAGGACTATCAAGACCTTGACTCTCTTCAATCTATGTGACGTAGTAATATCCATTTTACAAGACACAATATTTATATAAATATTAATAAAATTAACAATAAAGGCTGAAATTAATGAATGAGAAGCACCAGTATCAAATAGATCAGTCACTAATGATGTTTCCTATAGTAATGGTACCGTTCACAGTTACTAGACTTGTGTCTTCTTCCTCTGGAGACTCTTCCACTACGTGAAGAATCATTGTTCTGGATGCCTATGGAAACAATCATTTTATACGTGAATCATGTGATTTGTCTAAAATTTTCAGAGGAGATGATGATCCTATTTCACTATGTCGAGTATAAAATTTTGGCATAATTATTGTTAGTTCCCTAAACATTCTTAGGTGCTACAGTTATTGGGTGTTCAGTGAAAACCCTCTTTGAATGTCTTCGTTTTCTACACTGATATCAAATCAAAGGACTTCCTCCTGGTGCTGTAGGAGGTACAAAATGACTTTTCCATCATGAAAATTCCATGAGAATCATTATAATTTTGCTTTACCATGAGGGAACTAACACCGCTAATAGGGGAAACAATAACACCTTATAAACCCGAGTTTCCAGCTTGGTCCATATGAAGTATTATCTCCCTATCCAATACATCATCATTAGTGGGTAGATTCACCCAGAAACCCTATGAATGAATATCTTATCTACGTCCTAACTCAAAACATCAAGACATTATCCTCTCCTTTGATATAATCTTCAAAAAAAAACTACAACAACATATCAAAGAAATTTGAATACTCAGTCAAGGTTTTCTTTACCTTCTTAGGCTTAGAAACTCCATGGCCTTGTACAACACCATTGAATCTATTCAGAACTAGTCTGTGAAAAGAACCATTGTGTATTTACACTAAAATACATCATGTTTCTTCAACTTCAGCATCATGTCCCACCATATCCTATTAGGTAATTCTAGCACGAAGGTGGAATACAACACATTGATCATGTATGGTGTCTTCAATAACTCAAACATAAATTTTATCATTCCCAATCATTCCTTAAAATGTTGGGGATTAGTGGTGCCCTTGAAAACTGGTGTCTTCTGGTGAAGGAACTCTTGAGAATGATTTCGTAGAATATCCCCCTAAGGATCCATATCTAGAGAATGAATGGGATCTGGAGGTGGTTCTTATCCCAGAGCTTGGACAGTGCACACAATCACCTCAACTAGATTTGAATCTACAATAAGAATTGTTTTTTGAGGTTCATAATCATACTCTTCCTATACTCTATTCACATGTCTTCTTATAGGAATTATGTTACTCAATATAAAAATAGAACAAGGAAGAAATTATATTAACACTCAAATAAAGCAATAAGGGATATTATTCCCAACAAATTGAACAACCATATTTGGGTTCTACTCTATCCAAATCATATTAATGAAAGAACTAGAACTAATCCACAAGATTTCCTTCCCAAACCACCCCTAGTGGATTAAGGTTCATTGGATTGAAGGATAGCTGGTAAATCAATTGCAAATAACTCATAAATCCTGATAATATTTCAAAAATGCATACTAGTAATAAGATAGAAGCTCAACAACCTCCTCTGATGCCATTTTGTCATGAACCAGCCTGGGTACCAACCATCCCGAGTACCCTGGTAATCTAGTATCCGAGTTGGACCAAACATATCTATAATGGAATTCATAATCACCAAGGGGTTGTGTCGAGCAGAAGTCATCAGAAAACATGCAATTAGGAAAAAATATCCACAAAACATAGAAGAATAAAAAGAAACAAGATAGTTTGCATAAAAAGAAAAGATCCACTAAGAATAATGTACCAAAATAAAACATGGAATAAAATCCCAAAGTACTATAACCCAAGTACCAAAATAGGATAACAACCCATGTACCTAAGAGAATAACTCACCAAGTCCAATGTTCAACAGTTTGATCCACCTCCAAGAGTTGCTTCTCCCTTGGTTGAACCTATAAATAGAATGTCTACAAACATATCAAGGAAAAAGTAATATGTGAGATAAAAAACCTAGTATGGTCTCAATAAGTATCCATAACAGATTCCAAAAAATGATTAACCAAATGAATGCATTTAATTTAAAAAATAATAGGTTTGGTAATTCCAATCATATTTAATCAAATCATGCTATACAATTCAATTGATGGAAAAATATTTTAAGCAAAGGATTTACATGTGATGAAATAACCCAAAAACAATGGATTAAATAAAAAATTTATATAAAATAGATTATATAAATTCATAATGCATGAAAATTAGTTTTATAACATTGTTATACATTTATATGTCAAGTATAAAGCATACGAGCAACATAGTCATGTACCAAATAGGTACAACAATATTTCTAGCTACAGGACTCATCACTCTCTAAGTGATATCAACAATATATGTATACACACATCCCCCTGACACTAGACAAAGGTAACCTTTCCCCATCCCATCATAGATGTAACCTATTTCATGTATGTTTTAGAAAGTTGTAATAGTGTAGAGTGTGTCCAAATGACTCACCAACTACATAAGTAATGCATGTTCTCTTATAAAATCCTTGATGGGAAATTAACATTAAGACTACTTGAAATATAATTATATCCCATTCATCCCATTTCAAATCCCATTTTTCTATTTAAAAACCAAAATTGGTTTTTTATAAAAAAACATGACTCTTTAATAAGGCAAAACCAATGGGTTTCTATCAAAACCTTTTAAGTTATTTTTACATGTTTGAAATAAATTTAAAAACAATTCTATAAATTTTCACAAATAATATATACAATTAAATTAAACATTTTAATTGAAATATTTTACATCAATTTTTATCAACCAATTTCAATAAACAAACCTCAATCTAATGGAATTTTGGGTTTTCCCAAGTTTAATGCCAAAACCGTTTAAAATATCCCAATTCATTTGGAATATGTTTTTAAAAAATCAATAAAAATAAAGCTTGACCAATTGAATATGAATCTCCAATTGAAATAAATAAATCAATTCAAGGTTAAATAATTTGGCTAATTGGGATGGAACCACCTACCTTTTCATAAAACACAACCCTCACAATGGCACCCATCATTGAGAACGAAGGTGTAGAATACCTCAATAATCAACCTAAAAATGAGATACAACATCATGGAGAATAGATCCATCAATTTTAGGATGATATATTGAAATCCCAAAGGAGGAGAAAAAGAGAATGGTGAAGAACGTAGGAGAGGTCTTACCTGAGAATAACCACACTAGTGGAACTATGATCAAATATGAATAAAATATATCAAGAAGGGTTGGAGAGCTTCATGATCACTTAGGGAATGATTTTGGTTGAGTGATTTGAAACTGGAGTGGATGAATGAAATGATATCAACCATGCTACCCATTTAAAAAATGTAGTTAGGGTATTTCATGACGTGTATTACAATTTCACATCATAAAATAGTTAATATTTGAAACCACTAAAAAGCACAATGCCTTGAATTAAAAATAATCCATTAAATATCTCATGATGTGCAAAGTCTATTCATGAAATTTTTCATTCACAGATTGAACGTTTTCATGACTTGACTTTATCCATCCTTATACATTGTTCAACCCTCCTGCATCATATTGAAAAATTTGGTTAAAGTTGAGAAACCAAAAAATCATTGCTTCAGAATTATAGGTATCCTCCCCATTCATTATCAACCCAAACCATTCATTGAAAATTAAAAACCATGTCAAGATTAATGATGTTCCTACCAGATCAGAAATGGGATGTTACAGCTGATGTCAGAATCCCTTTCATCTCCTGAAAGGTTTTCTCACAGGCTTCTGACCATAAAACATTACACCATTCATAGTCAATCTTATAAGAGGTTATTCAAAGCATGATAATTCCAATAAAAAATTCCTATAATAACCATTAGTCCCTAAGAAAATACATATATCAAATACATTCGTGGTTTTATTCTAGGTAAATACACCACTCACCTTTTCTAGGTCAATTAATATATCTACTTTTAAGATAATATGGCCCAATAAGTATACCTTATTGATCCAAAAGTGCATTTTAATGAGATCAATATATGGATGGTTCTCTCTATATTTATTCAAAATGATCTCACGATGTGTGGCATGGTCGGTTCGAGTATGAGAATACACCAAAATGTCATCTATGAAGACCACCATAGATGAATCCAAAAACGGTTAGAAAAACCAATTTTTCAAAGCCATAAAAATTGAAGGATCATTAATAAGACCAAAAAACATAATGAGATTCCCATATAAATAGTAATTACTATTGAAATACATATGTTCCATGTCTAATGGTCTAACATGCACCAGATGAAAACCTAAAATTAGGTCGTTCATTGAGAATACCCTTTCTCCACCATGTTGTTTGAAGATATCAACTATATGACGTAAATGATACTGATTCTTTATTTTAAGTTGATTAAACATATAGTAATCCACACAAAGACTGAGGTTTACATCCTGCATCTTTGTGAAAAAGATCAATTATCCTTAGGGAGAAGTACTGGGTTGTATAATACCTTCCGCCTAAAAACACTATGGCTACCACTTAACCTCCAACAACTTAGTAGTACCTTCCTATTAAGAGCAATGGACACCGGTACAGCTCTAGGCACTAGCCTAATATTAAACTTTGTGTCTCTCTCATGTGGTAGCCCAAAAAATTCATCAGTGAAAACATCCTTGAATTGATCAACTATAGGAAGGAATTCATTCTAATATGACCTATGTTCTTCTATATAAAGGATAACAATCTCGGTGGTCACTCACTACAACAAAATAAGCCTTTAACAGCCCAGGACTTTATCAGTGCTAGAAGAAAGCATCGATAAAAGTCACCCTTTATTAGTTCATTTTTTATCACTCATAAAGGGTTCCATTTATTGGTTCTTTTTTATCATTGATAAAGGGTTCTCTTTATCTACCCCTAATTTTTAACAGTAATAAAGAGTACCCTTTATGTGGGATATATTTTTAGCACTCATTAAGGGTTCATTTATTAGTTCTTTTTTAGCACTGATAAAAATCCAAATATAATGAAATTATTAAATAAATTAAAAATAAAAATGAGTTTATGAAAAAATTCAAAAAAAATATTACATAAATAATTATTTATAAAAATAAATAAATTGAATATAATATATATAAATTATAAACATATATAATTTTATATATTAAATATATAGTTATATATATAATTATATATATAAATAAAATTAATCAAATAAGAATGAAAAATTAGTAAATTAATAAAAATATTAAATATTTTATTAATTAAATAATTATTGATAATGTTAATAAATAATATATATTAAATATATAGATATAAATTATTGTCTTTAAATATAATTTATATAATAAAAAATAGTTATGATTTACATTAAATAGTAATATATTTAGTGAATAATGGTTTATAATTAAATTTTAAATATAATTAAAAATACTAATTAATTGCATAGAATATTAGACATAATTGAATGTTGTTTGATTTTTCAATTTAACGTAGATCAAACATATGTTATATTAATTTCATAAATGCATAAGTAATACATTTTTATATACAACTCACACACAAATACTTTTTAGGGAACTTCATCAATTTCTATTATTTATTATATATAAATATATTTTATATGTTTTAATGTATTGAATATTTATTCATATTTATTTCAATATATATCCATTATTTTAATAATTTATATTTAATTAATTGATCTTATCTGATTCTTCAAAATTAATAAAATGTACTCATTTTTAATTATTTAATTTCACTCATTTTTATCATGCATGCACTTAAGATTAAATATTCAACAATAATGTTATAAAAATATATTTTTTAAAATATATATAAATAAATATATTTATAAATGTATATATATACTATTTTTATACATTTATATATTTATATTTATAAAAAAATAAATATTATGTTTTAAAAATTTATTTATATAGTTACAAATAAAAAATTATATATATTTAAATAATTTTAAAATTATAGTAATTTTATTATAATAATTAATTTATTTAATATATTTATAATCATATTTATTTATTATATATATATAATTATATATATATATATATATAATTATATAAATAATATTTTTTAAAAACTTATTTATATAATTATAAATAATTAATTATATATTTAAATAATTATAAAATTGTAATAAATATATTAAAGTAAATAATATATTTATAATATATATATTTATATATACATTATATATATAAATTTTTTTATAATAAAAATTATTTATAATTATAAATATATACCCTTTATCAGTGCTAGATTCAGTTGTGGTCATAAAAGGCATATTTATCCGCACTACAAATGGTGATAAAAGGGATCTTTATCAGTCCTTTTTTGGATGTTCTGATTAAAGTGTCCATATCTATTTAAATAAACCCATGCCAATGACAAACCTATCATAGTATCTTAAGATATATGAAGAATCCACTATGTGTCAACACTCTTCCTCGGTGAATTGAAGCTCAAATCAGGTCTTGAATCAGTCCTTGAGCAATTTTGAGGCTCGAATCCCATCCTTGAATGATTCATGGGTCAACTGAATCCATGGTTTTAATTTAATCTAGGTTTTTAATATCTCTAATTTATCTTAGAAGAGTCAAAGATTCAATCAAATGTATCTTATTTTATCTTCATCCCCCTCTATCATTGATTGATCCTTTGATGAGATGTATTTTCATTTTTAATCATCATTATTGTTGTAGCAATAGCATAACCATATGGTCAAGATTGTTTACTTGGTATGTATGGTTGAAAAGAGATAAAGATATTGTTCCTTGCACTGCTACACCCTATCCCCATATAGATTTTGTGCTACCCACCCACCCCAAAGCCACTAAAGAATGTAACTATTTATTAATGACTGTAAAAATTACATTAGAATCATGGATAATTAATTATGAGACTTCATTCAACTTTATAACCAAGACGGGATGCTTAGATTTTTTTATCTCATTTTTTCATTAATGTCCATTTAGTCGATGATAAAGAACTTTAGATTATCGGGAAGGGTATTTTTAATGATGATATTTCATATAAATGTTACATGAAGTTAGAATGATTTAGGCACATAACAGGTTTACAGATGAACATAATTTATTATGGTCAGCTAGATGAAGTAGTATTTGGCTCATGGTTCACGAATGAAAAGTTGAAAATTACTCAAGGTTCTATGGTTTTGGATGGAGGTGTAAAATATAGGATTTTTTATATATAGACACACAAACATGTATATTTTAAAACAATATATATATATATATAATATAATTTAGATATATATTATAGAAATACATTATGAAAATATATATACTATTAAATTAGAAATATATATTATACTATACAAATATATATTATAAAAAATATATTATACCAATATATTATGAAAATATACTATATAAATATATTATACAATTATATTATAAAATATATATTATAAAATATGTTATATAAATATATTACACAATTTTTATGTATACAATTAAAAAATACAAATATTTTATATATCTAAATATATTATATTTACATGTAAATAAATAAATATTAATTATTAAATTTATATATATTATACAGATATTTTATTAAAATATAAATATTATACAAGCACAAATATATATTATATTACAAAAAATATATAAAATAAAAATATATATTATACGAATAAATATATATATCACATAAATAAAAATAAAAATATATATATCTATATATATTTATGTATTATACAATAAAAAAATTATATTATATAAGTATATATTACACAAGTATATTATACAAATATATTATACATATATATTATACAAATAAATTTCAATAGAGTTCATTCAATGGTTGAAATTCATCATCCAATTTTACTTATGATGATTCATCTCACTTCGATACTATTTTTCTAAGTTTGGGTCATCTACCAATTAGCATAAAACCATTATATATTCCATAATTACTATTTTTTTTTCATTATGACTAAAAATTTATACTATGTGCCCAAAAATCACCATTAGACCCATAATGGCCATGAAAATGATATTTTCTTATAAAGCCTGTAGTTTTTTATTCATGAAAATAATTCTTGTTTTCAACTTCTCTAGACATAATTCTTGAATCAATTTATTAACACTGAATTTTGAGATGCTTAAAACATTTATTGTTATAAGGTATATTCTTTTCCTAAAATTATTATTTTCCAATACTTATCGATTTTAAATTGAAATTATAATTTTGATATGTTTTCAAATATTTGATATAATATTAATATTAAATGTAATAATTTTATAGTTTTTTACATCACATATTTTTAAAAATAGAATGGAGGATATCAAATTCTAAATATGTTAGAATAATTATTAGATTTTAATTTTTAGGTATATATCATTTTAGGTCAACATGTATTGGTTCCACCCCTTTGAATATATGATTACCATCCTTGTATAAGAAATAACACATTATTTATTACAATTTTGTATCAATACATATTTATAACTTCAACTTAATTGAATAATATTTTATTATTCTTGTTTATCATATTTGGGTTTCTTATTACACCTTAATTGACTATATTATATTATCATTTATTTGGGATTGAAGAAAGACATGATGGCTCATTTTAATATAGGTAGGACTAGTCTTAGTTTGAGTTTTTAAAATAATAAAAATGATATTTATCCTATAATATATAATTCATAGAGTTCCCAAAGATTCATATATCATAACTTGTCCCTGCCGAGACCCCATGAATCACATACAAGAAATTTTATGCCTCCCAAATCTCACATTCAATAGGCCACAGGTAAATAACTAGTGCCAAAGGTGTAATTATCACCAATGGTATGCATTACCAATTTAGGTAACACAACGGAGTATAATTTTCCTCCTCATCAAATTCATCTCTTGAATAGTTTTTATTTAATTTTTTTGTATTAAAAATCATTCCCAATCTCTTTTATGTTAATTATACTAAGCTGATCATTATCCTTCTCATGGATGACTTCCGCTTAGAGTATTTCAAACAACATAAGTGGATGTTCACATGATATGGAGGATGTGTGTCAAACAATAAAATGAAATGATAAATGATTGGGTTCTGATATGGTATGGATGACAGTTTTCTATCACTTTCACCATTGAATGAATTTAGAGGATAAAAGATGATTCATTCCTAATGGTCTTCATAGGGGTCATTTTTAGTGTGTAAGGAGAAATAGTTGATTCATTCTTAATGAAATCACAAAAGGAAATTTAATTTACATCTTAGATATAGCAAACAAAAATTGGTCGATTGTCCTATTGGATACAAAAACTGGGGGGTCAGATGAAAATTCAATCGTGGATGACATTTTCAATGAGAGATCATAATCTATTAATGTTGGTACGAATGTTAGCAATGTCTTCTATATTATATGGGACCATAAAGAGGGGATTTGGATTCTCTATTGAGGAACAAAATCCCTAAATCCTTTAAAAATAATGATATTAAGATGAGAAGATAAAATTATATTCTTTTTTTCCCTCATGATATTATATGTTCTTTATTACATTAACATAATCTAAATTAAATGTTTGACTACTCATATAGATAATGTCTTCTACACATGATGTGGATACGAATACCTCGGAGGAATAAAATATAATGATGAAAACCATTTGGAAAGATGTAAATAAAGTGTTACAATATACATTCTATTTTTTTCCAAAAAATTCCATAATGAAAAATTGATTTAAATTTCATTATTACATAAAGAGTTCATTTACTTTAGAATTTTTTTTCCATATGTCATGTATTTCTTCACCAAAAAATTTTGAGACTTATTCTCCCTCAAAACCTTTTCATACGTACTAAGTTGTATTTATCACTTTACTTTAAGATCCCTCCACTACCTTTGCAAAATTGGATACAATAATGCCCATGCTCAATCACAATGGTAATCATGATGCCAGCATAGTAAAATCATTTTCTATAGAATTAATTTATTTTTTCATTTTATGATTAATTTTTTCTTTTTATTATTACTCAAATAAGAAATATTTTTTATACAGGTGGATTATTTTGTCCAAGTTGGGGTGGGCTATCCATCTTTCATGCCATTCTTTACTAAAACACCACTACAATTTTACCCCTAAAAAACCGTTTCACCCCTGTAGTGTTTTTATTTATCTCTTTCCGTCAACCTCCCTACACTTGTTAATAATAGTGGGGATATTGATGTTTTAATAGTAAAATCATTGTTCAAATAATTAATTTATTGTATCATATTTACGTTTAATTTATGTATTTTTAGTATTACTCCTATAATAATTATTTTCTTATATATTTGGATTGTTTTATTCAAGTTGGGGTGGTTTATTCGTTTCTACCCATGCTCATGATATTCTGTAATTCAATCCTTCAAATGATATAATAATGATAAGGAAATGAATCAAAAATGCATACAAACATCATGAAAAGGTGAATTCCTACAACTAATTTAACTAATTTTTTCATCATTTTTTATTTTATTTGTATGTTAATTTCCTTATAATTCTTATCTATTACATATTTAGTTTTTTTCAAAAACATTTGTGGAATCCATTTTTTTCATTAAATTATCTTCATCAATCCACAAAAGTGATAAATTTTTTCTTCCTTCCAATGTTACCTCTATTTCCATTTCCATTATATTTATTAGTCAAAATTCCAATACTACATATTAACATGATTCCCATAGCAGAAAATACATTCTCATTGTTGAAAATCATAAGATTATAAGAATATCATGTTCTCATTATGGTGAATTCTCGTGATATAATGGGAACATGAGTTTCCTCTTCTTTTCTAGATTTGAACAATGATAGAGGTTTTTCAGCTATGAAAATTTAGTCAATATAATGTATTGTATTTTCAACCATGAAAGGAAATTGAAATCACAGTAACATTGGTAGTTATTCGTTTCTGAGACTTTGGGATGTGTAGGATTCATCCACACCTCAATCCAACACATGGTGTGACCATTATGACTCCGAGTGCTTCTTTTTATGGAAATTTGACATTAATTTTAGTGAAAAATAAAATATACACACTCAAAACAATGAATTTGTTTTGATTATTTTGTTAATTTAATAAAATGATCAATAAGTCATTTGTGATTTGTATGAATTAGCCTCACCTCAATCAGATACATGATGTTCTCAATATGACTCAAAGTGTCTGTAATCACTTTAAATTTAACATTTCCAAAAAAGTGTCACTCAATGACAACTGAACAAACATGCTCTAATTTCTTGAAAATTTAAGAAGATGATTTATAAATAATTTTTGATGATTATGAATTAGTCTCACATTAAACTAATACACAATGTGATCTTTATGAGTCTATGTACGTGTTTCCTGTGTTAAATGAAATTTTAGTAAAAAAATGAAAGTGACATACTCAAAACATAGAAAAAAATCATATTGTTTTGATACCTTATAAAAATTAACCATAAGTCATTTGAGATGTGTATTAATAAGTCGTACAACAATCTGTCACATGGTGTAACAAGTATGAATCTATTTCATCATTTTATTTGAAATTGACATTAATTTTATTAAAAACAAAAACTGACAAACTCAAAATTGATAAATATTTTTTCTGATTATTTTTATACTTCATTAAAACAATAAATATGTCATTTAGGATATGTAGGAATTAGTCAAAACTCAATATGATGCAAAATGTGACTCACATGACCCCAACTGTGTATTTTTATTTAAAATTGACTTCAATTTTAGTATAAAGGATGACTGACCTACTCAAAACCAAGAAAACGAAATATTATTGTATTGATACATTATTTAAATTATCCGTAAGTCATTTATGATGTTTAAGAATCGTCGTCAACTTAATCTGATACACGATGTTCCCAGTATGACTCAATATGTCTGTTATCAGTTTAAAACCTACAGAATACTTCAAAAAATGCAACTCACTAAAAAATTATAAAAATAAATTAGATTTTCATGATATACTAGTATATATATACATAAGTCATTATTGATGTGTATGAATCAGCCTCACATTAAATAGAAACATGATGTGATCGGTATGAGTAAAAGTGCATGTTTTAAGTTTAAAATGAAATTTTAGTAAAAAAAACAAGTGGCATACTCAAAACTAAGTAAAACAATTTATACTTTTTTATACTATAATAAAATTACACATAAGTCACTTGAGACATGTAAGAATTATCCACTCCATAATATGATGAATGGTGTGATCAGTATGACTCTAAGTGTATTTTTTATTTAAAAATGACATCAATTTTAGTAAAAAGGGTAGCTGAACTACTCAAAACCAAGAAAACACATTCATATTGTTTTTATAATTTTGAGAAATTATTCATGATTCATTTTTGATGTGTAGGAATCATATTAACCTCAATATGATACACATTGTACCTACTATGACTCAATGTGTCTGTTATTAGTTTAAAATCGATAGTTTTGTTCAAATTGTTTCACTCAATGAACTCCATGAAAACATGCTCATATTTTCATGATAATTTATAAAATCAATTAAAAACACATTTTTTATGTGTATTAATTGTTCTCCTATCATATTGATGCACAATGTAATTGGTATGAGTTAATGTTCATGTTTCCAGTTTAAAATGATATTTTTGTTAAAATGAAAAGTGACATACTAAAAATTGATTAAACGCATTATTATTGATTCGATACATATGGAAAAAAATACATAAGTAATTTTGTAGATGTATAAAAAAGGATCACATCAATACAAATCACAATGTATCTCGTATGACTCCAATTGCATCTTTTTATTTAAAATTAACATCAGTTTTATTAAAAAGGACAATTAACCTACAAAAAACTAAGAAAAAGCATTCATATTATTTCTATAATTTTAGAAAATGTTATATATATGCTGTTTTTGAGATGTATAAATTTGACGCACCTCAATCAGATGCACGGTGTGACCAGAATGACTCCAACTGCATCTTTTTATTTAAAATTGACATCAATATTAGTAAAAAAGGATTACTAACCAACTAAAAAATGAAAAAAATGCATTCATATTGTTTTTATACTTTAGTAAAATAATCCATAAGTTATTTTATACATGTACTAAACAACTAAACCTCAATCTGATACATTTTGTACATTATATGACTCAATGTGTCTGTTATCATTTTAAAATCAACATTCTAGTTCAAAAATTGTCACTCAATGAAAACTGAAAAAACATGCTCATATTTTCTTTTTAATTTAGTAAAAATATTTATATTTCTTTTTTTTGTCAGGTAATAATCAATATCACATCATGATAAGGAATTGTGTGACCAATATGAGTCAAATTTCATGTTTTTAGTTTAAAATGACATTTAATTAAAAATGAAAGGTGACGTACTCAAAACCAATAAAACACATTTGGATTATTTTAATGATTTATGAAAATGTACTATAGGTAATTTTGGGTGTGTATGAATCATATTCTCCTCAATCTAACACACTGTGTTATCAGTATGAATCAAAGTGAAAATTTTCAATATATAAGGGTCAATTTAGTTTAAACCATACATCCAATTTCCAAAACCAAAAAAATAGGCCTAGATTATTTTTCTCATCATTATATATGCTACTATAAAATTTATTTCATTATCATTTTTATCGTATATTTATTTAGTTAATTTTCCTAGAGATAATGCTTGAAGATGAACAAGAAATATTATAACGTACAAGAATCAACTGTAACACAATCTGATACATAGTGTTCATAGTATATCTCAAAGTATAGTTTAAAATCAAAGCATTCTATTAATTTATTTCTTCGTATTATTACTAACATACGAATTGTTTTCTTATACAGGTTCACTTTTTCCTAAGCAACGAATAGGATCAAAAGAAAAAGGAATGTTAATGTTTCTGAATGTATGTAATAATGTGTACTTATGTAATTATATAAAACAATGTTTTAATAATTTATAATATAGTTTTTTTCATTTTTTTTTAAATTTTATTTAATTTGATTTTTTCAGTAGTACTTGAATTTAATGATTTTATGAAGTTTCTAGTGCAGCAAAGGGTTTTTACAGCATGTTGCAATGGTGCTGGAGTGTTCTATCGCCACACACTGTAGCATGGTCCTTTACTAGTACTTTTACAAGAAAAAATAAAGGATCCCTTTATTAGTGTTTTTTATGTGATTAATAAAGGAATACGACTTTTAAAACTGCTCTGGTAGTCAGTGCTTATCTGGCATTGATAAATTTCATTTTTATCATTGTAAATGGTCTATTTTATAGTAGTGACTCTACCTAGCCCAATATTCTCAAGTACATATCTACCTACATATACATTCCACTAGCCCTTGTGAGTATAAGTAAAATGCTATGGTGAAGTTGATGCCACACTTTGGTGATAACAATCCACCTAGGAATGATAGTAAACCAACTAGTCCCTCCTATGAATGACATAAAATCCCATCATCTCGAGGATAAAGAGGTCCCATAGGAAACGATGACTATATACCTATAGAGTAATTTCACTACATTGGTGTAAACTCTTTGATCATAACCCCAATGGTTTATCAAGATTCATAACACTATTGGATTACTCAATATGAAACCCAAGGATTTCCACAATAGCCATGGAGATGGAGTGATATATACCTGTAGTGAAAAAGGAAGAGACTATAGTAGAGGCTACTAGAATAATACATCGAATAGTAGATATTCCAACACCCTTCCCATGATTTATAGGCTACACTAAATAAATATGGCATGATCTATGGGCATGTACCATAACCTGACTACCCTGAGTGGGTCTACTCTACTAGTGCTATGTATCAGAATCATGGCTGCCATAGCCAATACCTCCTCCTATTCTTGTATAGATAGTGGTGCACTAGCTACATTCCAAACATGGTTCTCATAATCCCACTCCTAAAGATGGAGTTGATATGAATCCTCTTGCACTAGGTATAGATGTGAACGTCCTACAAAATCTCTAAATACGACCTTATCTTCCCAAGCCTAATCACTCAATGTGGTATCTTGTACATTGGTGTTTTTTATTCTCAGGCTTCCCACATTGGTGAAAAACCACATAAAAATCATTATGTGTCACCTGGATTTAGCAGCTCACTGATGCAGTATCAAAACATCACTTTCAATAATTTGTTAAACCACTAATCTATCTCAGTTGTAAACAACCAAAGGTCACACTGTTATCTTTCCTCGTGCTCTTCTTATTTACTATAATAGGGTTTACTATATCAGATATGGTAGTCAACAGGAAAACATTCACCTGATAATGAATAAGATGTCTAAGTCCATCCTCAAATTATCTCAAATTCACTATGTCATCCACAGTATATATAGGCATAAAGTGAAGAAGCTCTGTAAAACAAACTGAGCAGTCCATAACTATCGTAGAACAATGCTATAGGTTCATGAACTCCCTAGTAGAATCAACCGTCAAAGTCTCAGGGAAGAAATAGTCATAGAAGATGGATTAAAAATCCCTCCCAATAACTTCTTGATATTGCCCTGGAAAATATAGAATTTGACACCAACATTTGGAATGTCCTATAAGAATAAAAGTAGAAAGATTAACTCACCTATTAGGAGGTGTCTCATGGTGCTCAAAGATAGACAATACTATCATTATCCATAACTCGACAAATTAGGGTCCACCATCCCAGGAAAACATATGTGGGTCATTCCCCTAAAACCCCCAGGTATGCTCTCCCATGGAAGGGGTAGGTCATAGAGCTCCTTATGTCATCTTCATAAGTTGCAGAAACTCCCATTCATATCAAGAATTATTTCATGCATCCGAGAAAACAGGTGGTGCCACTAGTGGCATTACTGGAGGTATCATAGGTGGCTTAGGTCCCACCATTTATGGATCGTGGTAGTCACCACCCTCATGGTGAATAACTAGAGGATTTTGTGATACAATAGATCTAGAAACTCCAAACTCATGAATTAGATGGTATATTACAACAATAACCTCATAGATACATGAATAGGATATGTACGTGTTGTCTTATGTAATAGTCACACTCCTCTGCCTACTCAAAGAGCCGAGGTTGGGCAATATGAACATTTATATAGATCACAGGGGATGCTACCAACTGCCCAGTACTATGTTCAGGTCTAGGTCATTCCCTATTTTATAAGTTCAAGGTCATTCTATATGGAGTTTCAATTACAATTCACAGATTAAAAAAGACTTTAAATAACAAGTATCAATTCTATATAATGGTGGCCCTTTCATTTTAGAATCTAATTTCATTTAATTTCATAATATTTTTTGTTGTAAATCAATTTAATAGGTTGAATTATATGGATTAACAGTTCCAATTTATGAGGTCCCATACACCTCATAAGTTGAAGTGTGGAATCTATTTAAGAAAAACCACACACTTATCAATCTCCTATGTAAAATTTGACAATAATTCATAGATATAGAAATATGAATTAAAACATCTCACCCAATGGTGGAATCAAATCATATTTAATAAGATAAATACAAGGGAACATGTCCCTTCCCAGTTAATTTGGAATTTCCCTGTTTGTGGGTCAGATACTCCCAGGAATAGCTCATTAAAAAATTGTAACACATTCTTAATCTCATATATTGTATTCCCAAATGATAAACTAATAGAATATAAATTTATTTGATACCACTATGTGACATCTTGACCCAGATTCCACACAATGGTTCCCCAATATTATTGGACACATGGTCTCAAGAGTGCCTTCCCATATGCCAGAGGTTGATGAATATAAGTGACGATATAAGGTGGTATATTGGAAAGACTATACCCCCATGATCAGAGCAATATATTAGTGAAATATATAGATATAAATCAGAATAATAATACATAAATGACAGCAAAAGGTAAATCATCCTAATTGAATAAAAATCTAATAATAACAAAAAATAGTATCTCATATAGAATTATGTAATATCATGTGTACAACAAAAAGTAACACACATTAATGAAGTTCAATACATGTATCAAAAAGATAAAAGACCAAAAAGACCATCTCCAAAAGTATAATGAGCCATAGTTTAGTCCTATGCTTCCCCTCTCACATGCTATAACCAAATAAAGAATCTACCAATTGGTGCATGTGTAAGATACCAGACTTCCATGATGTATATTATTGTTTAAATTTTGGTTTAAATACCATAAATTTTTTTGATGGAATTTTAATTGGGTGTAGAAGGAGGCCCATGGGTGTTACAGGGGTTCGTGACATGAAAGTGGTAAAATTCGAACATCATGTGCATATTGCACAATTGGTTCATGGTTACTAGTAACTGTACGCCCAAACCATGCTAGCCTAGAGGAGGAGTTCACATTTAAGTAAACCATGTGAGGGGAAAATTTATAAAATGTGGATTTTTTTAAATGACTTCTAGGCCTTTAATTTTTATTGATTTTCAATAATTCTTTTTTTGAGAGATGTGGTGGAACCCCTACAAGGCCTAAAGGCTTAAGTGTTATTACATAACCCATAGGACTTATGAAATCAACCAAAACAAGACAAATTAGAACTCCCCCCCACCAAATGTTGTGATGTAAGCTCTCCATCTTCACATGGCTGGTTGACTATTTTTCCATTGCAGAGTGGGATAGTCCTGGTACTAATGGAAATGTAATACACTCTCATTTTTCCATGTACGAGTCGTTCTGATCTTGTGAATGCATCTAAACTGAATCCTCATATGGATCCTTATGCTTTGTAATATGTCTAGTGCATCTATGTTTTTAGGTGGATGAAAGGACTCGAGGTTACCCAAAGGCCTTCTGGTTGAATAAAGGCCTTAAGGTGGCATGAAACCACGACTACCCCAAAGGGATTGGGTGGACCAAAGGCCTTGAAGGACTCGAGGACCAAACCGGTGGCCTAAAGGACAAAATAGATGTATAGTTCCACATTCTACATTACCTACTACAGTACCTACTATAGAATCCTAAAAATATGACTCCACCAAAATTTGATCTCAGGTATCATGGAAGCACTTGAAAAGTTATCACCAACTGGGATGAGTCTCATGTGCAAACCGTGTGGCTTTGGACATAGCCATACCACATGGTTGGCATATGGTTTTTCAAACCATGTGAGCTCCCCTGGTAAACATTTCACTTGAACCTCATATTGGATAGAGGTAGGAACACGATTGGTGGATATTTTTTGAAATCATATGGGATCCTATGGGAATTTTGTGACTTATACCCCTCTTGGATTGAAGATTGCATGTGGTGGGAACACGGTTTGGAAAACTGTGCGTCCAAATCATGAAACCCATTAGAAGTGGGATTTAACCATTTTTTCCTATTGAGTTTTTATTTTTTCTACCCAATTTCTTACCCCATTTCTTATAAAACAACCCTCGTGAAGACCCAATAAAATGAAATATTCCCAAGGACTAATCTTATTCATTTCAAGGCTGTTTGGATTGATTTTATTTGTGGATTGATGCTCTGAGTGAGTATAAAACTTTACTTTTTTCTCTTTTCTAGATTAGGGATCATGGTTTCATTATTATTCTTTCAAAGCCCTAAACTCCTCTTTTTCAATGCAGCTTTGGTTGGGGCTTCAAAGGGCATATGATTCAATTTAAAATATTGAGTCTTAGTGTGTTTTCATCTTTGGAATCATGGTATGTTTTCTATATGTTATATCCCATATTCTTGATGGTGATTTGTGCATATGTGTTTATGCAGTTTTTTCTATCATGTGGTGAAATTTATGCCTTTAGTGGTATTTGGTGAAATAATTGGCAAAATGGTGAATGAAACCCCTCATGATCCCCATGGGATGAATTGTTATTGATTATACTAGTTTGGGGATATCCATTTGGTTTCTTAACATTCTTGAACATGAAAAATTGTAATGTTAAGCATTGTGTTGATTTTAGTTGAAATAGTGCCCAAGATAAATATGTTGAAATGTTAGTTTAAATCATAAAGAGGCACCAATGGTGGTTGTTTCTAGTTGTTGGAAATGTAATAGAATATTGTTTGTAAAAATGTGAAAGGGTTAAATGATATAAAGTGAATGTGTCAAATTATTTATGAGTTTGTAATTGAAATTTTTCAATTGGATAATGCTTGTGAATTGTTGAATGTTTAAAATGGGTTATTACAAAGAAAGTGTTGAATGTTATAAATAGGTCAATGTATTGTAATTGTTGATTATGCTTAATGGGTTAGGTGTGATAAAGGGAAATGTGTTAAATGGGATATTCTAATTAAATTGTAAATATTCCAATGGGTTATGTCTTAGTGATGATTTTAAATGTTGAATGAATAAGTACATTGAATGTTATGTGTATTAATTGTGTATGGTTTCTGATATGGTATGTTAGTAAATGGATGAATAAGAATGTGAACATGTCTTGGTATTTTTTTGTTCTTATACCTGAGGATCTATCCACATGTGTTGGGTTAGATTGAGGATCTATACCCCACCCCTAAAATTCAATAGTTTGGGAAGGGGAATGAGGCTCTATGCCCCTAACTATTTCATTTTATGAGACTATATATACTAAGGATCCTAGTTAAGTGTCATGTATAAATTTATGAAATGTTATACCTAGTGAGATAGGTAACATGACTTATTCCCATTTGTATATTAATTGTTCAGTGATGGCCATATAAAAAATGATTTAAATTCTTAGCCCATAGAACAAATGATGAAAATATTTAAAGTGAATATTGTTATCTAATTTAATTGGAGTTGTATTTTTATCTATTCATTTATTTTATACTTGCATGCAACATATGTTTAGAATGGAAATTTTGTAGGCACCATTGGTGGTGGCATACTTTGTTTTAGCCACACCCTTCTTGGGATGTCATTAGGCACCCGAGTAGATTTTAGGGTTGCAAGCCAAGATAGGTAAAAAGGCCCCACTTTAGGGAGTTTATTTGGGCGTGGGATGTACATTGATAAGGGATCTGGACATAGAGTAAATAACTATTTTTTGGATGCTTCCATTGGTTTTCTGTTTGGGATTTTCTTCACATTTACCATGCTTAACATGATATGGAATATTTATTGTTTAGTTTTGTTTTGTACCTAATTTTGTGGAATAGTTATAATGCATTTCCTAGTTTATTATTTATTATTTCCCTTATTTTATATGTTATTTATTGTGGATTACTCTGATAAGTAGCTTATATTCTCCCCATATGATATATCTGAGCCTTACTATGAGTCGGAATCCATTGGCATACAGGGGGCCACACTTGAGGAATTTTGGTGACCAATTTTGGGGAACCAGTTTAGTGGACACTGGGTTGGGGACACTAAAAAGTGGTATGAGAGTGGTTATTTTCTATGCCTCACTATTTGGGAAGGGTAGGCCAGAGATTAAGAGGTTTCAGGCCTTGTAAATGTTCTCATGTTTGGGAGTATCTAACCCATGTATGAGGGGAAACCCAAGTAACCAGAGTAGTAATTATTGTTCTTGATGTTTTTCTTACATATAAATGATATTCTACCATTAGTTGATGCAGTTATTGTGTGATGTGACTATTTTATGATATTTGTCTCATGGCCAGAATGGAATGAGGATGTTCATTCATGCATCATTATATCCATCTAGGGATATAGGTGGCATGCATTATGGTAGGTAAACATGGGAAGGGTGTGTGGGACATAAAGGGTATAAGGCATTTCATATTTCGTAAAAATTTAAATAAATTAATGTATAATGAAAGTGAAAAATAATGGTTAAATGGAGTGAATGTTAAAGAATTAGGCTAAATGAAAAGTAGAGAATGAATTAAAACATTGGCTGTATCAAGTTGTAAAGATAGAAAGATGCACAAATGAGAAAATTCATGTTGTAAATGTAAGATGACATGAAAAGAGTGTCAAAAAATTTCGCATGACTATGTATGTTTTATTAACCCATATTGACCATGAACCATGATATAGATGGTTGAGGGTAGTTTTCTAGGTGTTGCGAAGTCTGTTGGGATAATGCACGTGAAATGGGTTTTTAGGGATAGTGGAGAGACTTCTTTATGTAAAATGTGGATGTTTTATGTTATGAATTGTGAGATGTGTGTTTTTAATTATAGATAAATTCCACCATGATGACATGTGAGGGTTAGTAAAAAAGAGGATATCACCAAGAATTCTCCGCAAGTTGTGGGTCATGAGATCTCAGTGGTTCAGGGTAATTGAAAAGAAGATGAGTTCTATGAGAAATTTTGTTGTTTTATAATGATGATAGATTGAGAACCACGGTGGGTCATTCCATGTATGTTTGATACGGCTATATTATTTTTGTTGTGACACCCATTGACATTAGATGGAAAGTGTAGACTTGAGTTTCAAGTGTTTGGAAGGATGGAACGTGAAGGGACATGAGAAATGGGTATCCCTAGTGTTTTGAATAGGTCCTATGTGTGGTAGGTATGGGAATTGAGAGTGACTTCGTTTTGAGACCCTTATGAGTTGATGTGTTAGATAGAAGGGTATTCCATATTATTATTATTATTGGCTTTATAACTATGTTTTCTAGTTATATTCTAATAACATGGATGTGGTAACCCTTATGGGTTGTGATTGGGCGGATTTCATTTAGATTTGAAATGGTGAACATGGTTTGTGGGGTCGTTAGTAGTGGCGATGTTTTCATGGGCTTGGAACCTATAATAAATTCTTTCTCAATGAATTTTAGGCAATGTGTTATTTAATGGAGGAAATAATTCCCCACACAAATGGAGAATTGTTATAATTTTGATGTATGTGTCATAGGGGGATCCTGGTGACTTGTTACCCATAACACTATTTGGGAAGTTAGTATTGTTTGACCTTTGAGAGATGTCTATGAGAGGGTTCATACCTGTTTTGAGTTCTCCTATGTGAATGAGGTGCAATGTGGAAATTTAAATTTTTAATGGTCTGAATTTGGTCTATAGGGATAAGTAGAAATGATAATGGTTTTGGTGAAGAGAATTGAGTTGGGAAAATGAGTTGACGGTTTTAGAAAAAAACAAGGTCATCCAAGGGGAGGTTCTCCCAATGTTGTAGGTTCCTTGGAATGTGAAGCATGGGAGATGCATCAAATGTTGAATCAATACATACTATGTATCTCTATTTTTTGGAAAATGGTGTGGTTATGCCTTTTTTTCTTTTAGAGTAGCACTCGAGCACCTACAGTTGGTTATAATGTGGGTTTCGAAGGGAACAATACTGAGAATACCTTATATAGTGGTGTTGGAAATTATTGAAAAGGGAATAAAGATGAATATTGGTGGACATGTCAGGATTTTCAATGTATGGATAGATGTTATGGGTATGGATGTGACACCCGAGGTGAAGGATGGTCAAGTACATGGAATTTTTGTAAAAACGGATGGGTGTTTTGGGACAAACTAGTCGAGGGTTGTCCGATTAAAAATAGTTGAAGGATCGAACATGATATGTTTTGACCCACCTCTAGTTTTATTTTCATAGTGTAAAGTAAATTTCTAATATTAAGGTGAACATGGAGGAGGTCATGTTGTTCGAATTTTGAAAATGGGTGGTGGATGCATTTTAATTATGGGTGGATTCGATGGAAAGAATAAATGCCAATTTAGGAGTGTGTTATTATGGATTTTTGGGTGGAATGAGTAGTGAAATGTTCCAAGTATATAGTGGAAGTTTGAATTGTTGTTCGGGAATACCTTCTAAGGGTTTAAGAGTCCAACATTAGAAGATGGTGGTGGTAAGATAATTCATATGGTGGGAAGAACCATCATAAGAATGTGGTAGGTTGATGATGTAACCAGTGTTTGGGTTGGATGGACTTGACTGACGACAATCAAGGGATTTCAGTTGTAATGGTGAGAGTTGGCTTTAGTTTTGACCAGTTGAGTACCTTGAAATTGAGGTTATGTTTGGTTTGTGCTTCAAATATTTGAGTATGAAAGGATTCTATTGGGTCTCAAGATGTAGACAGACGTTGGTCTGAAATTGTGGTGGGGAAACTGTGTATCCCTTTAGTAAGTCCAAGGTTAGGTCAAGTTGGAATTTTGGAAAATTGGCGTAAGATGGATCCATGTAATTTTGGCCATTATTTTCAGAGGGTATCAGGATGGTAGAGTGTTTATTGGATCTTCCACAATGGTATAGAGGATTGCACAATGATTTTCATGTGTCACAGATTTGGAAGCATAACCCAAACCCATATCATGTGATTTATGCTGAGGATGATGAGATTGAAGATAATGTGTCATTTGAAGAGAATCTAGTTTGTATTGTGGATTGTAGTGTGAAAGTCTTTCCAGGAAATATTGTACCTTTAGTTTCAGTTTTTTGGATGTATGGTAATATTAAAGAAGAGACATCAGAGAGAGGCAGATATTCCAGCCTACTGTCCCAATTTCTTTACCTCTGAAACTCTTTGATTCTTTGGAATGTGTCTTGAGGACATGCTGTTATAATGTGGGGAGGTTGTAAGATCTAAGATATTGTAGAGGCACATTATCATTTAAATTTTTGTTTAAATCCCTTATAATTTATTAAATGGAATATTTACTGGGTTTATGAGGAGGCTTGGGGTTGTTATGGTGTTCAAGACATGAAATATGGAAAATTGGGCCATCTTGTGCATGCTGCATGGTTGGCACACAGTAAATAGTAATTGTACTCTCAAACCATTATATCTAGGAGGAGGGGTGCATGGTTAAGTAAACCATGAAAGGGGTAAATCCAAACATTGTGGCCTTAGAACTATCCATTCCACCCGCATGGCTCGTGGTTTGTCAAACTGTGTGGGCTCCCCAGGAAACATTGTGAACCCCCTCTTGGATAGAGGCCAGAACACGGTTGGCATATGGTTTTTCAAACCATTTTGGGTCCCCAAGAAACCATGTTACATAGACACCTCTTGGAAATAATCTGGAGCTTGATAGGCACACGGTTTTTGAAAACTGGGTGACCCATTAAAAGTGGATTTTTACCATTTTCACCCTCAGAAGATTATGTTTTCAACCTTATTTTTCCCCCAATTTTCATACAGAAACCTAGTGAAAAACCAAAATGGCCACAGCTTCCCATGGATCGATCTCATTTGTTTCTATGCCATTTATAGTACCATTGGGTATGGATCAATGATCCAAATGAGTCTAGCACTTTAATTTTTTTCTGTTTTCCATATTAGGGCTTTTGGTTTCATTATTTTTATTCCAAATCAATAAAATCGTATTTTTCAAGAAGATCATAGTTTGAGGATTCAAAGGGTGTTTGGATCCAAGTAAAATAATGCTGGTTAGCTTTCATTCAACTACTTAATTGATTTAGGTGGTATACATGTTACATACTATAGTCTTAAAGTTGATTTCTGCATTTGTGGTTGTGATATTTTTTCTCTCATGTTGTGAAATTGATACCTTTAGTGGGATTTGGTGAAATTATTGGATAAATGATGAATCAAACCAATAATGATCTTCGTGGGATGGATTGATATTGATTATAATGGCTTATATCCACCCATGGGGTGTTCCAACATTCCCGAACATTGAAAATTATATTGATAATCAAATAGTAGATTTGTGATGAAATATAGCCCATTATAAATATGTTTACATGTAAGTTTAAATCATATAGAGGAAATAATTGTAGTTGTGTCTAGTCATTCGCAATGTTATAGGGGATTGATTGGAAAAATGTCCAAGGCTTAAATGATATAAAGTGAATGTGTCAAATAATTTATGAGTTTTTAATTGAAATGTGTAAATGGGATAATGCATGTGAATTGATGAATGTGTGAAATGGGTTGATATAAGAAAATTATTGAATGTGTTAAATGATTTAATGTATGAGAATTATTGATCATTCTTAATGGGTTATGTAATGAGAAAGGGAAATGGGTTCAATGTAATATTCTAAGTAAATGGTAAATGTGCTAATGGGTTAAGGCTTGATTATGATTTTAAATATTGATAGAATATGAAATGTTATTGTTATGTGTATTAATTGTGTTTGGTGTGTGATATGGTATATTGGTAAATGGATGAAGTGGAATGTGCACATGAATTGATAGCCATGGGGTATTGGACATGTGGATCTATGCCCATGGGATGAGTTATATAGGGTGTCTAAATATAAACATGATAATGCATTGGTTAGGGAAGGGAACTAAGTCTATATTCACCTAATGGTTTCATTTGAGGAGACTACCTAGACTAAAGAACCATGCTCAGTGTGATGTATTTTTTTTATTAAATGTTACACCTAGTGAGATAAGTAACTTGACTAATTTGTGTATATATGATAATTGTTCAGCATAGGCTGTAGTCTAAATGATACACATGCCTAACCCATGTAACAAATGATTAAAACTGTTAATTGAATATTGTTAAGTAATGTCATCCAACTTGTCTTTGGTTTATCAAGTGATTTATTTTATGCATTCATGCACTATCTATTTAGTCTAGATATTTTGTAGAAACCATTGGTGGTGGCATGTTGAGTTATATACACACCCTGTTTGGCCCTCCATTGGGTACCTAAGAAGATTTCATGGTTTCAGGTAAAGAAAAGGAAAAAGGCCATATGATATAGAGTTGATTTAGACAATGGATGCGAATTAATGAGAGATAAAAACATGGAGGTGGGAATTGTTTTTGGGATTCATTCATTGGTCTTCATTTTGGTATTTTCTTCACTTTCGGAACTATTAGAATGACATGGGATATTTATTATTTTGTTGTGGTTTGTACCCAGTTTTTAGGAATTGGCGGAATGCATGTCTTGGTCTAATTTTTATTGTTTCCTTTATTTTGTATGCTATATTTTTGGATTACCTTGATGAAGAGGGTATAGTCTGTCCACATGATATATTAAACCCTCAATGATAGCCACTAACCTCTAGAATATAGGGAGGCACACTTGAATTCATGTGGAGACTCAGCTCGGGGCACCAGTTTAGTGTCTTCTTTATTGACAATGTTATAACTTGACTTTATCCAAACCTAATTCCACATAATCATCCCAAGTACCAATAGAAGAACAGATTGGTTGTGAGATAAACCTAGTATTCCACCACCAGCGGTGTCTATAAATATCCAAATATTGTATATAATATGGAAATTTGTAGGTAATAATATTGAGAATTAAATAAAACTCTAAAGGGGTGGATCTGGTTTCTGAAGCACACTAGGAAGATAATACCTTCTTTAACATAAGCCAAATAATCTCTGAATAAGTATCCTTGTGTATACACATATATGTTTTATATATTTTGTGATATCTACATCCATATATGAGGATATTACTACTATCTCGGACCCAAGGCATAACTTAGTCTTGCAAGATCTGTAACATGAGTCTCACATTTTTCATGGGATGTCATTATCAATATCACAAGAAAAGGGGATATCAGGACTAGTATCACAAGAATAAGGGATTTAATTCCAAATAATATAATAGAAGGGTCACCATACCAAGTATCATATCATTAAATGTTCATTATTCTTGAATCATAATTTATAATTGTTGTAATTCCCATGTATTTCAATAGAAAAAGGGATTCAATGCATGTATATAACAATTGAAAAGAGATGACATACCCATTTATCATAATAGAAGAAGGCACATTATTCCCATATATAATAATTAAAAAGGAATTCAATTCTTATTTATCACCATAGCATAATGGAATCCTTGTTAGTGTGTAACAATTAAAAAGGGACACCATGACCATTTATCAAAATAGTAGAAGGGGTGTTGTTCCAATATAAAATAGTTAAAAAGAGACTCCATTCCCATTTATTACAATATCATAATGGATTTCATGTCTATGTATAACAAAATAAGAATGGGTTCTTTGCTCGTATATAATTAAATAAATGGGTCACTATTCCCACATACAAAAATCATAATGGTCTCCATGCCCATTAACACAACAATGATGGGAAATCAAAGGCTTTAATAATAAAATACATTTAATTGTCAATTCATTAACAATAATTAAGTGAATGGGTGTAACAATTGTTCCATTCATTGGGTGACATGGTCATACCACTCACCTCTACTCAATTAATTATTGATTGATAATTGTTTTATCCACATATACCACAACAGTTATACAATTAATTTATTATATTACAATTTTGATGCCAAACCAAACACACCAATAGGTGTTTTGGGTATATAACATGAAGTATAATTAGTCATTTAAATGATTTCACCTAAATGGTCTGATCCTGATGAGGATGACTACCTTCAACATCTCATAGTATCTACTAGTTTCATTGGGTTCCAAAATAGAGAAACCAATTTTAGATAGATTCATATTAGGGGAAACAAATGGTGAAACCGATGTGTGATATAATGGAACATATTATAAAGAAGCCAATCATTGATGAATATGAACTATACCGAAAACCGTTTTTCTATATAGGAGAATTCTTTTGGTATTAGCCTTTGGGTCGATCTGGATTAGAAGAAAATGAAAAAAACATATCAATGACCTAAAATAGGGCATATGAGCCTGCACCTAAATAACTCTATCCAGATAAAGAAAAATGATAAATTTAAAAATGATGAATGAAGATATTTCTGGCATGCATCCAATGGGATGAACGGACGTATAATCAGAGTCCGGATGACAAAATATGATTAAATCCTAGGAAGAGAGTCTTGGGATATTATTTAAGTGAAAAGGGGGTCTATTTTCTACTAGAATGAAGAAAGGAAGAGGGGTGGTAAGGTTTAAGTCATTAAGAGAACCTTGGTAATATCACCTAAAATTTAGGGGTTTCACAGTTGGCCTAATTGTGTGCCAACCATGCGAATCCCACTATCTAAAGAGGTGACCAGCCTGCTTGATGGATGCAGTTTGAGAAATCATGCTCAAATCTTGTTATAAGAATCTTTAAAAAACTTCAACGAATGTGAATGGGAATATGATCTTGGGCACATGATTAGGGAAAACCATGCACCATACTTTACTTGGTGGAAATCCCAATACTATTAGTAGAACTGATGTATGTAGGGAGGCATGGTTTTTAATAACCATGCAACATAGTGATTTCTCCCACTAGTTAGGGTTCTGAAGTCATAAAAGCCCTAGACACCCTTGTTTCCTCCATACGCTCACTAGGTATATATATTTGGTAAAATATAAATAATTAAACCAAAACATTTAAGCATTCATACCTCATATAAAAAATGGGTTGTTACTTTTAAATTAAAAAATTAATATTCTATGATTATAGTGATAGTAAGGTCCCCCATAGGTGTATTATTAATATGGAATTACAAGAGGGTCTATCAAATAGAACAAATGTTATCATTTAGTAAATATTTTTTTCTTAAACATATCCTTATGATAATATATGTCATAAAATCTTATAGTCTAATTAAGTGGGTTATTTAACCCGTTAACATAAATTCAAATATTGATTTCATGTTATAATTGGATTACTTAGTTATGAGGTAAGAATCATTTACCCTAAAGGTTTTAAATTTACCATGTAGTGAATTCGCATTCTCTAATAATATATATTGATTCAAGTAGTGGTATGAAATTTATTATTATATATATAATTATTTATGCACAATTATTTCATATGTAAATATAGGTACATGATGTAAATGAAAAGTAGTAATTTTTTCAACAACGATTTATTGACATTTTAGAGTACATTTATATATTTTAGTTGACGAAGAATTATTACATTTAAGATGATTTTTTTCACTTTTATATGAAATATTTTTATTTGATATATTTTTGGATGAATATATTTGAAAAATGTATCCATTCAACCTCAACTAAATCTATGATACATGGATGCATACTGGTCTGTGTTTGAGATGATGAAATATAATTAAACGCAATAGATTAAATGATTAATTAATTAATTAATAATATAAGTTCACATATTGAGAGGGTATGATATTTCCTGAATTTAGTATTATTGAGGCCTATAAAAATGGGTTGATCATGAGGGGTGTTTTATTTTTATATGAAGAGCTGAAAATTATGGGGTTTTAGTAAAAAACATAATTATTTTCTTTTAGAGATGAGATTACCTATTGTATTGATATTATATAAAATTCATCATATTTTTGTAAATAAAATAATGTATTTAATAGTTTAATATTTTTATATTAAAAAGTATTTAATAAATGATGTTGAAGAAAATATTTTCCTTATATTTTATACTTGGTATCAGGATGGAAATTAAGAAGATATGGGATATATTTGAAATTGGGTATTTCAAATTTAATGCATTGGGTGGTTTAATTAAATAAGGATGATAGTTTTGGGAATATTAGTAACATTTTTTTGAGGAAGTGGTAATTAAATTGTAATAGGTAAAATAAATATAATGAATAGGTAATGTGGAAAATATTTTAAGAAGTATATAATTAATTTTATATTTCACATTATTATTTATCATCATTCTCCACCATTAATTTTTCCTCTCCCCATCACATTTCATTCTCCTCACATTTGACTTGCCACCTATAATGTCTCCCTTCTCCTCTTTTAAGTTACAGATGCTTATCACATGTAAAGAAATATATATGTTCACTAAATCCCATATCATATCCAATAATATGAATCATAATTCTATAGGAAATATATTGGTTGTCTAATAAGATTTAGGTTTGTCCATAAAAGGTGGTATATGAGATAAGACTTCACATTATGTAATATGTGATCTGAAATCACTATAACATCATAAATTCCACATTTGTTATCAGATATCCATCATAAATATCAATATATGACATCAAATGTCCCATCATAATTAATCTTCTAATTCTAGGAATTATTTATTAGCTTACTTTTTATGTTCCTGGGAATTATTATTAGTATAACACAAATAAGGGGAGTTAAATAATTATCACTCATCTTATCAAAATTTAGTTCGGAAATCACCCACTAGAATATGCTAAGGTATAGATCCTCATAAAAATAAATTACTCTTCCTCAACCATGTAAATTTAAAGACCCTAACCAACAATTATTTTTGTATTCATTGTCTTCTGGTAGGTCACAATATCATTAGTTTGATTGGTGAAATTCAAGTCATAAATTATTTTATAATATCATAAATTAAATAAATGTATGGGAAGGTATAAATCTCAACCTAATTGATATTTCCCGACTATAATAAAAATTTTCATCCAAAATACGAAGAATATGTCAAAAAAATTATTGAAATGATACTTACAAGAAATTAGAATTTTAATACGTAAATAGAAAATATATTATATGCATCTAGAGAATTCAAGGAAAGAATAGGTTTAATAGTGACATTTTTTCTATGTATGAATACACATGGGTTTTCTTATTTTATTTTAGTGGAATATTTGGTCATTGATTTATTTATTATTACATAGTTATTATATTAAATTTGTGGAAACTTATTCATTTTTATATAATGCATTATATCTTTATCCATTGATAATAACATGAGGGAGTGACTTTATCCATCAATTTAGTTGTAAAAAACAATGCAAGATTCTATTCTATAGTGGTCAGGGATTGAATTTTTGACCTTGTTCAATCCTTTATTTATATTTATAATTGTCTAAGAGATAGAAAATTACATCTAAATATTTATTTTTTTAAATAACCCATAAGAAAATTTTATCACATTATCGAGATAAATAAATTATATAATTAACCAAACAATAGTTTCTCACATTTTATTTTGGATCTTATATTTAAATTATATGAATATTATATTTAATTAAATATTACTGAATACAATAATAAAGTAGGATTTATGAGTTCCAAAATCAAGTTTGAACTTAGATAAAATCTATGTGAATGTATACAACGTTACTACATGAAATGTGATGCTATAAAACTATAACGTATACCATAATTTCTATTTCATAATGATCATAGTCGTATCATAAAAAGGAGAAATTTACATATACGAGGTTCCTTCTTATATTCTACAGGTTTTCAACTATTGGAGGAGGTATGAAAAATCACATGAGGAGATTATACACTATTGTAATATCATAAATAATAATATCCAATAATAATTTTTGTAATAGATGTCACATTATAGTGATGGATATTAAATCATAGAGGAATGAGAAAAATAGCAAAAATATATCCATGTTGTAGTAAATGTCTTTTTTTAATATGTATTTTGAAAAAAATATATTAAAAAAAACCCTATGTTTAAAAAATTTGAAAATGGGTGTGATAGGTGGAAGGTGCACCGCTGCCTTTTGGTTTACAACCAAAGGTGGCAGGTGCGGTAACACATGTCAGTTTAGGTTCAATGGTGGTAGCGACGCTGTAAAATTTCACCCAAAAATCCAAAAAATTACTATTTTAAATATTATTTTTTTATATATTTAAAATTTTAATTTTAATTTTGTTTTGTTTTGTTTATATATATATAATAAAAAAAATTCAGCAGAATTTATCTGTTATTTAATATCTAGTATTACTTCCATTACATCAGTCTAGATTCTAACAGAAACCCTCAACCAAGGCTACCTTTTATTAGAGGACTTATCCGAAAAATAATTATTCATTTCTGATGTGGGATTCAGGTTCTCCCTTTTATAAGAGGACTTTTCATAAAAATAATTCTGCATTTCGATGCGGGATTCAGGTTCAAAATTTCTAGCGTAGAACGTTCTGCATTTTCGATGTGGGATTCTATTTCAAGTACATGGATTTTATGGACTATAAAATATAAACTATAATATAGTATAAATGATACTTAAAAATGTAATAAGCACATAAGAAATTATTGAAAACAAAAATAATTTCATAAAAAATGTTGATAAAAAAATGATATGCTTTCAAAACCACCTACATGAAACATAAAAATGTTTCAAGTGTGTGTCATTAAAATAATATTAAATTTAAACTATAAGACCAATATAAATGAATATTTAAAAGGAATTAAGCATATAATAAATAGCAGAAATTAAAAATATTTTTGTAAAAATATTTTTGAATAATAATTCATCAGCCTTCAAAACCACCTACCTAAAACATATTAAAGATTGAAGTATGTGACTTTGAAAGCCTATAAAATATAAACAATAAGCCCATTATAAATGAAAACTAAAACATGGATTAATCATATAATAAATAGTTGAAAAGGAAAGAATATTCATAAAAAGGTTGATGAAAAATAATTTATATGATTTCAATACCAACTACTTCAAACGTAATAATGTTTCAGGTATGTGGCATTGAATGACTATGAAATATAAACTATAATTTCAATATAATTGTAATTTAAAACATTAAGTAAACATACAAGAAATTATGTATTTAGTTAATTAGTAATATAATTATTATTTATATACTAATTAATTAGTTAATTGGTAATTCAGAATAATTAATTACATAATAATTAATTTTTCAATTAACAATATAATTATAAATTATATTTATTTGTTATTTTTAATAATTGGTAATAATTAAAATTTATTATATAATAATTATTTAGTTAATTAGTAATATAAGTATTTTTTATATAATAGTTAATTAGTTAATTAATAATATAATTATAAATTATAAGTATTCATTATAATTATGAATTATGAATTATCAAAAATTAATATTTAATAATTATTAAATAATTAGTGATATAATTATACACTATAATTATTCATTATAATCAAGAATTATTAATTATTAATCATTCATTATTAATTGTTAATTGTTTATAAATAACTAGTAATAAAATTATTAATTATTTAGTTATTAATTTTATAATAAATAGCTAGTTTATTGGTAATTATTAATAACTTATTTTAATATAACTCATTAGTTAATTAGTAATATAATTCCTAATTATATAAAAATTAATTATATTATTAGTAATTATTAATAATTAATTTTATAACAATTAAATTTTTAATTAGTAATATAATTATTAATTGTACAATAGTTAATTAGTTAATTTTTTGAGAAAGATAGAGTTAACACCCTTTTTATAATTATTTAATTAGCAATATAATTATATATTATAATTATTCATTATAATTATTAATTTGTTTAAAAAAAAATTATTATATAATTATTAATTATATAATAGTTATTTAGTTGATTAGTTATTAAGTTAATTAGTAATATAATTATAAATTATAATTATTCATTATTATTATTAAATAGTAATTATAAAAAAATTATTATATAATAATTAATTAGTTAATTACTCATATAAATATTCATTATAAATATTCATTATAATAATTAATGAGTAATTAGTATTTAGTAATTATTAATTATTAATTAGTTAATTAGTAATATAATTATTAATTACAAAATTATTAATTTTATAATAATTAGTTAGTTAATTAGTAATTATTAATAATTATTTAGATATTAATTAATAAGATAACTAGTAATATCATTATTAATTATATAATAATTAATTAGTTAATTGTTAATATAATTATTAATTATAAAATAATTAATTGGTTATTTAGTAATATAATTATTAATGATAATGAATAATTATATTACTAATTAACTAATTATTTATTATATAATATATAATAAATAATTCTAATAAATAATTCTAATTAGAATTAACCAATCAATTATTATATAATTAATATTTAGTAATTATAATTAGTAATTATATTACTAATTAACTAAGTGTTATTCACAGTAGAGTACTCAAGATGGTGTGAATTAGGTATCTATAAAATTTTCTATTGAAAATATTAATTAAAACAATTCCCCACTAAGAAAGTACACATGCCAGTTAATCCTGGTAATACGGTTATAATGGTTTGACTGTTCAAATAACTTATCATAATATTTATTTTTCTCAATGATATCAAATTTGAATTATTGATACAACTTTTGAAGCTATTCTAATAATGGAAACCGTTAAAACATCTATCCAAAACTAACCATCAATGCAAATTCTAGTTTTTATATATATATAGTAAATCAGTAAAACCCCAAATTGAAAGACACATCAGGTAAGACAAGTAGTTCGGTCTCACACGACCTCTTCAACTGATCTTTGTGGGAATAAGCCACCATGTCATAGAAGGATGTCTTCCAAACATATTTGTTGGAGTAAACAGATGTAATAAGATATGAGAGGAAGGATATATTGTATCCTTCAGTTTAATACATGAGATAGTATGTCTTTTTTAATATAGACACACACACACTTCTTGAATGCTAAAAATAGTACACAACAGAGAAAAGATTATGAGAAAGGATTAGAAGTGTGAGTGTTATTATATACAGCTCTGGACTTGTAGGATGAAGAAAATGAAAGTATCAATTTCTCTTGTGAAATATAGAGTATCGCAAGTCTAATGATCTGGATTCCATTTTAAAGACATGATCTATGTATCTTGTGTTCTTCTAGATGGATCCATGAATATTTTTGAAGCTCAGTTTTATGGTACATCAGCCTTTAAGAAACAATATTTCTTCATGTTTTCTTCAGTAGTATGTTGAATGCATGAGTTTGCTTTTTCAAAAATGCTTGTGTGTCTCTCTCTTTGTTTAATCATTGGCTTACCTTTCTTTTAATTGAGGTTGCACATGTTGGAGCCAATAAGATGCATGTATTCTACACCTCATACCTCATACAATTGGGTGACATGTCTACAAAGAAACATTAATGATTTCAGTTCCATTTAATAACTTAAATATTACTGTTATAAATTAAATTGAAAAAGATAAAAAAATGATTAAAGGACGGTGTAACATTTTTTCCTGAAACGATGTCACATGAAAATAATGTAATAGGGAAATGATGTCATAGAGAAACAGTTTCTTCTCCTATGTCTTTGAGTGATGAGACATTCATGGTGCCACAACTATGGCTACATTTGGAACCGATAGCACAGATGCAGTGTAATGATCACAATACCTCAATTAGCGGTGTTTATTCGTTTGTTAAAACATTGTGCGGTGCTTGAGTCACGACATCATGATCACGGTATCAGGTCATGGTGTCTGGGTCACTTTTTTTAGTCACAGTATCAGGGTTACGGTGTCTAGGTCACAGTATCAGGGTAATGGTGTCATGGTCACAATATAATGGTCACAATGTCAGGGTTATAGTGTCTGGGTCATGGTATCAATGTTATTGTGTTTGGGTCTGGGTATAAGGGTCACATTATAAGGGTTACTAGGTCTAGGTCATGGTATGAGGGTTACAATGTCTGGGATACGGTGTATGGGTTTGGGTATCAGGGACTTTTCAAAAATCCAAGATTAGTGATAGACTTACGGTTTCTCAGAAATATCCAAATATCTATAAACATTCTTATGTAGTGACCTTAACAGAATGAAATAAATATAATTTTTTTGTAAAACATAATAGACAAAGATTATTCATAACTTGTGAGATTTAATATTTAAACCAGAAAACATAGAATCATAAGAAGCCAAAGATGATTTAGACAATATTATAATGATTTTCATGATTTGTGAGCATTAAAACATAATCCAACAAGAGGAGTCCAATAATTTTCCCATTTTTGATGATCACAAATCATTGTATTTATGAACTATCTAAAAAATAAATATGTTCATTGTTATTTATCCACCTTTTTGGATTATCAAAAATAAAATAAGAAGCACAAAATAAGATGATAATAATTTTATACTAAACCTGAACAACAAGAAGGCACATTTCATAGAAAACAAAATAAGATAGAATCTAGTAAAGACATAGGTCAAAATAAACAAAATAGAGAACATTACCATCAAGTAGAAATTCTTCAATTCCCTTCAAAGGTAGTAGATATCTCTTATCCCTTGGCAGAATAAGCAGGAGAATCTACAAGAACAGAAGGGGAGGTGGTAGGTAAGAGTGATCAAATGGTGAGAGAAGGGAAAGTCACACCTTCAAAAACAAAAGGGGAAAGAGTGGGATTGGTCCGAGACTATGGAACATAATGTTCAAGAATAACAGGTCAGATATAGCTCAAATCCTGAGAGACATACATAGTCGCACGATCAAAGACAGAAGATGAAGAATGGGTGGATCCATGTATCAGGGGAGTATCTACAAGAGCCCCTATAGCAGTGCTTTACATGTGGATATAGGGATTAAGAAAATTTATGAAATCAGTGATGACCTTACCACCATACTACATTTATTTTTCAAAGTCATCTTTATTCTTCACAAATTTATCAACAGTAGGTGTGAACTAATTTGTTTTCTACACTTGGTCCTTAAATGCTTGAGTCATATGAGGCATTTTAAAATTTTCCACAAGGTACTTGAAATGCCTTGTCAATTGATGCTTTGTATAAATCCTTTTAAAGTAGAAATCCATGTTCTTTGTAATATCATCATAGGCTGTAGAAGCTTCCTTAGAGAATAGTCAAACCATGTGATGGACATGTATACTATTTTGAATAATTTTTTTAGATGCTTTCTTGAATAGATGTAATTATCAACAATTTATGATCTTGATGAATAACCTTTCTACGAACTATACTATATGACCGGGATTATTGAGCAGTCTTGGCTGAGGATGAAGGGGCTAATATGGATTCATATGGTATACGAAGTCTCTTGACAACAATTTAAACAGTGTCCTTGAAAATACTAGGCACAATGTCAATTGAGGATGTTAATTTTCAAACTTCTCTTACCATCTTGTCATTGTGTGCTATTTTTTTCTCAATAATAGCTACCATATTTGGTCAAATTTGTGTTATAACCATTATAGATTTTTTAACATCATATTGGATGCTAAATCGAGCCACATGAGGTTCAAAAATTTCAAACTCTTTCTTCAGTTCCTCAACTAAAGACCATAAAGATCTTCCTTCTACTCGTAACTACCTATTTTCAATTCTTTATTGATGAATTTCATGAAACATATGACGTTGATTTTTCCATATAAGTTTTTCTAAAAAAATACAAGCATCATGTTCATTTAGATGAGTTACTGGAAAATTTTGATCTTTCAAAAGCTTCTCATATCTATCAAACACATTTTATCTAAACACATTTAAATCCTCAAGGATTATAGAGCATAGGGATTCTTGACCACTCTTAGGTTTAGAGGCCTCAATAGCTTCAGGCTCCTTAGCATGTATAACTCTTGGTAGAGAAAAATATTTTAATTGAAAAGTTATTGTAAGATCAAATTTTCTTATTAAGGCCACTTGGGAGTCCGAGACAACAAAATACCATGGGAATTTATACACATTGTTCATAGGGCTTGTCTCAACAGAGCATTGATCTTTAATAGCTTCTATAATGGGGTTTTTCTCCCCCTCAGTTTTTGCATCATCTCAAAGATTGAGAGATGAAGTATCTTGCTGTATTTCATGATTTTCTACAATTTTAGGATCACTCATATTTGTTCTAGTATGCCAAAATATAGGATTGTTCTTTGTTCAGCGGACAAGATTAATTCTTGTTCAGCGTGTTCTTCAAACCTTTCCACATATACAGGACCTTCCTAAATAAAGTGTTCTTCTATATGTGACTCAATAATTGCTCTTCCAGATCAATAGAATATCCTTCTATGTCAACAAATACTTCATTAAATACTTCATCACCAATTTTTTGTTCATGAACTTGTTGTTCAGGTAAGCCATTGTCTTCTTCTAAGACAGTTCATTCTATAGATACAACTTCAAATTACTCTACATATTGACTTGATTATTCCCCCAACTCATCAGATTCATGTCTTGGGTCACACTTGTACTTATACCATGAGGTATTTTCAATGGGATTGACCTTTTCATATAGCCATTCATTGTCCTCTACCTAGAAATTTTTCCAAGAATTCCAGCTTATATTTATCCTTCGGAGTGTATCCTTGGAGATACAGAACTTATAACCTTCAATGACTTCTTCATTTGGGCCAAGTACTCCTTTAGCATAAATCATTGCAAAAATTACTCTTGTATAGAACCAAGAGGTAGACTTTGAAGTATTCTTGATCAATTCACACACGTGGTTAACAATATACTTACACAAATTAATCTTGTGCCCATTCTTAACAAGATGTTTCAAGAATACATCCAGATACTTTAGAGTAGAAAAATAAGCTTTTATTAGAATAATAAGATTATGGAGAAACATAAACAATGGCCTTGTCTCACCATCCAACTCACCATAAATTGTTCTTATTTTCTTTTTATTTCTAGTTAGAATTTACAAAGCATCCTCAAAGAAAAAAATATCACTAGGAGGATGAGGTTCTCGCTGTTGATCCTCATATATTACATCATGAGGTACCCCTAGGATGGAAATCCATAACATCAAGGAAAAATTACACCTTTGACCATTAATCCAGCTTCATACAACAATTTCATCTTCAGTATTAAATGAAAACAATAATAACTAATAAAACTGAGAAACATGGTTCAGATCAATGAGTTGTTTTTACATAGTAAACCAGTCCAACCAGCATTGTTTAGTCAAAACATTCAAGAGTAGTGACATAGATTACAATATCCACTTCCGACATACTTCCTTTTCAGGCATGACTGCTCTATTAACATGACCGGGATTTAGTTGTACTTATGGTGATATTTGTGGAACCTTTCATGATTTCTTGCAAGAACTTCTCTTCTTATGAGTCAACGAAGAGGGTCACTTCATATTTGGAATAAAATTTCATGTTCAAGAAAGAGAAATAATTGAGGGAGAGTAAGAGATTTGGAAGGCAAGGGATATGGTTTTGAGAGAGAAAATCTCAAATGAAGGGAGAAGTGAAAATTATTTTGTTTTATCATTAAGGAAGTATAAACATTGTGAAAAAAGATGAAGAAAAAGAATAATAATATAATTAATAGAGATACATGAAATACAATTAATGAAAAATATGAAACTGAGTCTTTGCATTGAGACTGGAATGGGTTTTCATGGTGTCATCCTTATAGTGTGAATACAAAAGGTGTGTCTGTATCATTTGAGACTGTAAGTGAAAGATTGTAACTAAGAGATAGTAAATGTAAGACAAAAAACATGAAACAATTACTTCAATATAGTATTCTTTTGAAACCGTGAAGCATGAAACTATAAAATGTGAAATAGTAACTTCAAGACTGTAAGACTTTCACATAAAAATTATCATCCCTAATTCATGTATGATGTATTTTGTTCTCTCATAATTTAATTGTTTTGTTAATATATCTACAAGATAATATTTAGATCCAATGAATTTTAAAGTGATATCAACTTTTTGATAATTATCTCCCAAAAAGTGATGTCTTACTTCAATATGTTTTGTCCTGGAGTGTGAAGTAGGATTATTTGAAATTTTAAAAGCACTTGTATTGTCACAATTTATTGGTACATGTTTGAATTGATATTCATAAACTAGTAATATTTTTTTCATCCACAAAATTTGTGCACAACAACTAATAGTACCTACGTATTCATCTTCGGCAGTATATAATGAAACATAGTTTTGTTTCTTACTACACCATGACACTAGAGACTTTCCTAAAATGTAAGATATTCCAATGGTGATTTATCTATTTAACTTACAGCCACCAAAATCAGCATATAATAGCTAACTAACTCAAATTATTGTCCTCTAGGATAGTATAGTCCTAGATTTGGTGTATGTTTGAGGTATGTAAAAATTCTATTGAAAACAATAAATTGATATTCCATATGGTTTTCTTGAAAGAGGGAACACATACATAAACAAAACATAATATCAGGACGACTAGTAGTTAAGTAGAGTATGCTTCAAATCATTCATCTATATGTGGTTGATTAATATATTTTCCATCATCATCAAGATCAAACATACAAGTAGTACTCATTTGAGTGTCACTACTTTTTGTGATATCCAAGACAAAATGTTTTAGATGATCTTTTGTATATTTTAATTATTTTAAAATAATACCATCTTTATTTTGAAGGATTTGAAATCCAAGAAATAATTTTATTTCAACGATTAAAATCATATCAAATTAATTTTGAATCATCTTAGAAAACTCCAAAAATAAATAATTTTTTGAAGATCCAAAAATATTATCATCTACAAAAATTTGAACTACTATGACATCATTGGAAATTTGTTTTATAAAAAGTGTAGGATCAGTTATACATTTTTTAAAACCATTGGAAATAAGAAATATTTTTAATCTATCATACCAACTTCTTGGATCTCTCAATAAACTATACAATGCTTTTTTTAAATTATAAACATTATTTGTAAAGTGATCATCGGTGAAACGAGAGGGTTAAACAACAAAAACATCCTCATCTATGTACCCATTTAGGAATGCCTTCTTGACATCCATTTGATATTGTTTGAAATTCATATGTGCTACATTTAAAAGAAATATTCTAATGGATTTAGGTCTAGCTACTGGTGCAAAGGTCTTCTCATAGTCAATTCCTTCTTCTTGACTATTGACATGTACAACCAACCTAGCATTGTTTCTAACTATGTTACCACCATTATCTACTTTTTTTCTTAATTCCCACTTATTGGATACTGTCAAAATGTTTTTGGGTCTCTAAACAAGTTTCCAATTATTGTTTCATTCAAACTGATTATGTTCTTCTTGCATTGCCATCACCCAAAATTCATCAGTGATAGCATCATTTAAGATATTAGGTTCATGTTGTGACAATAAATCTTGATGATCAGCCTGATTTCGAAGAGAATATCTTATTTTTGTTCCACTATCTTGATCTACAAATACAACATCTAAGGTATAGTTATTAAGGGTTATAGTTGGTCTAAAAATGGTGGGCATAGTTATTTCAGGTTCATTAGTTGGTTCTGGTTTATTGGGGATTGAATCTACAGTGTTTCCAGAACTAGAAGTTTTCACAAACTCCTTTACAAGATTGTTTAAGTATTTACCATTTATGATTTTTTTTTCATATTATCCTCAAGATTCTCTAGAAAGGTCTTAAGAAATTTTGGATATATCTATTCAAACATTCCATGGACAGATTACTCCACACATTTAGTTATTCTATTAAAAGCATATAGGCTTTACTAGAGATTGTAAATCCTAGATAAAATCATTCATCACTCTTGGATGAAAATTTTTCAATAGTGTCCTTGGTATTAGGGATATAAACTTTGCAACCAAAGACTTCTAAGTAGTTCAATTGGGGTTTTCTATTGTTCCATAGTTCATTTGGAGTTATTTTAATATTAGTTCTAATAAACAATATATTAATAATATATCATGTTGTATTTACAGCTTCAACCAAAAAATAAATAGGTATGTCATATACACTGACAATGGTTCTAGATATTTCATGCACGGTATTATTTATTCTTTCTACAACTCCATTTTGTTGAGGTGTTCTAAGAGTAGAGAAATTATTATTATAGCCATTTTGTGAGAAAAATATTTCAAACTATTGATATTAAAAGACTGGGACATTGTCACTTCTTAGAGATTTAATTTTAAGTCCTCTAATAGTTTTTATAGTTTTAGCATACTTGTTGAAGTGAGAGCTGGCTTCAATTTTGTGATCCAAGAAGTAGGTCCATGTATACCTAAAAAATTCAACTACATGATAATAAACATAGTGCTTACCATTTTAACTAGAAACTCTAGATAGTCCAAACAAATCAATGTAAAAAAACTATAGAGGTTGAGAAGTTGAAACTTCTTTATTTGGTTTGAAGGAAATTTTTTGTTGCATTACCTTTTGACAAGGATTGCACACATTATTATTCAAAAACTCTAGTTTGTGTAGATATTTGACTAAACATTTTATTGTTTTATTTATAAGGGAGTGAAAATTACAGTTTCCTAGTCTTTTATTCTAGAGCCAAGAATCATTATGAAATACACAAAAACATGTAGAATTTTGAGAAACTAATGTGTCCATGTTAACAGAATATACATTTTCATTTCTTAATGCAAAAAATACTAATTTATTTTTAGAATTAAAAACAATACAATCATCATTTTCATATTTAAAATTAAATCCATCGTCACAATGATATGTAATAATAAGTATATTATATTTCAGTCCATAAAAAAGTACTTTAGAAATTAAAAATGAGTTAAGGATACTGAGTTGGCCTCGGGCAATGATTTTTCCTCAAGCATTGTCCACAAAAGTGACATGCCCACAATCAATCATTATTAAGTTCTTGAAGTCTGAATAGTTTCATTTCATGTGTCTTAAACACCCATTTTCCAATTACCATAATATTTTATTTGTGCTCTTCAAATAATTTTCCTTTAAAAGTGTCAAATAATGATAGACTCCAGTACCCATATTTCTTTAGGTCCAGTGATATTAGTAACTAGTTCTTTAGGAACCCATGTTTTCCTCATAATATTACTATAAGAATTATATAATGAATTTGAGAAATAAATAGTATTTGGTCAAGATAAAATAGAAACAATAGAGTATGTATCATAGTTTAATCTAGACAAATTATTTACTAAATTTGGAATAAAGCTGTATGATCTATATTTAGAAACAAAATAGGGTTTCCAAAATTTTGTTCACTAAGTTGGTAGCCAATACCAGTTGTATATTTTGATGCAATTTTTTTACCTATAATTTTTTCCAAAACATAATTACCATTAGTAAACCTTGCAAGGTACCATTTCAATTTATCATTATATAGATTTAATTTATCATTTTATTTGAGTATGTGAACATTTTTATCTCTTTCTATAACAATTTCAAATTTAAAAGTTGAGGAAAGAGCATAAATTCACGTTAAAGACATTTGTTTATCTTTTAGTTCATTACATGTCTATTAAAGCATATTGAAATACTCAAACATAACTTAGTTATAAATATTTTCATAATCACTTTAATATTTAGAATAATAGGAATTATGTACATGAGAGATTAAGGTAACCTCAAATGGGTTTGTCATGAAACACATATTTGCTTTGTTATCCTGTTCATCATATGAAGACTCTGAGTCACTTGAACTATCCTTAGAGGAACACCATGTTTCTTTAATTCCCTTTTTATATGTTCTATCTTTGTCTTCATATTTCCTTTCATACATGAGAATGGGATATTATTCCCTTGCATGTCCTCTTCACTTACATTCATAACATACTATCTCATTAGACATGTCATTTCTTTTCCAATCCGTCTTCTATATTGCTTTTTGATTGTATCTTCCTTTGATATTTGGATTTATGATGAATTTCATCCTTTTAAAATATTTCTTAAACCTTTTGGATAATTGAGTCATCTCTTCATAACAGTTAGGTGAAGACTGTTAATTTCTAGAACATTATATAGAGATGTGTAGTTTCTCCTTTTCTATTTGTTTAGATTTAGAGGTCTTAAATGCCACATATTTTCTTTTTTGTTCATCCTCCTATTACTTGTTGACTTTAAAATCTTCTTTATACATCATTAATTTCCCAATGAGTTATTTGATAGGTAATTTTATGATGTCACAATATTCTCTAATAGATACATAAGTTCCTCTTTATCTATTAGTTAAGTATTTGAGAATCCTCATGATTTGTTCATTGGTTGTAACTTCTCTTCCCATTGAGATCATTATGTTGACAATTTTGTTGAACCTAAGATAAATTTCACTAATATGATCATCATGCTTCATTTTAAAGTTATTATATTTAATATTATATATATTAAGTCTCATTTCCTTTACATTAGTGGTTCCCTCATGTGAGACAGATAAAATATCCAAAATTTCATGGGCTATTTTACATGAAGGTATTCTATTAAATTCCTCAAATCTTAAAGAGTAGTATAATTAATTCATGGCTTTGTAGTTATTTTTATAATTAGTATTAGTTTGGTCAACCAAAGTATTTTTATCTATAACATGAATCTTATAATCATCTATAATAGAAGACAAAATTTCAAAAACCATACTATCTAAATGTATTTTAATTTTAATTTTCCTTTGGGAATATTGATTCCAAATAAAGACTAGAGGTATGTTTTTTTCAGCACCTTCTTGTCTATTTTCCATAGTAAAGCAATTCATTTAAAGAGGTAAAATTTTATAAATAACATAAATTTATAGATCGTTAAAGTACTACTAAAATCATAGATGAAAATATTTTAAAAGAGAGCCTTAATAAGAATAAACACCTCTAATACCATATGTAGGTCAGAGTAGAGTAATCAAGATGGGGATGAATTGAGTATCTATAAAAATATCTATTAAAAAGTTTAGATAAAAATTTTCCCTAAAAAGAAAGTACACAGGCCAGTTAATCAAGGTAATACTGTTTTATTGGTTTGTCTACTCAAATAACTTCTCAAAAGATTGATTAATTATCCATGATATCAACTTGAGTTTTTGATACAACTTTTGAAGCTATTATAATAAGGAAAAATAGTTATAACTTTTGTCCAAGAGAAACTATCAACGTAAAATATAGATTATATGAAAAATTCAGTACAGTAGAGAAAACCCAAATTAATAGACACAGTGGAGAAAAAAGTGGTCCAGTTTCAAGCTGATACTTAATCCACACCACCTTTTCATCACCTGCCATGAAGAAATATATATAGATAAGATATTGATCCACAGCCTGGATCAGGGTAAAAAAAAAGTACACAGGACTGTCCCAGTCACATGACATCTTCCACTGTTCTTTTTTGGGAATATGCTACCTGGTCACAATAATACCTCTTCCACACATATCTGTGGGAGTAAACAGATGTATAAAGATATGAGAGGAATTATATCTTATATCCGTTGGTTTAATAAAAGAGACAATGTGTGTTTTTTTAAATACAGACACTGCTTGAAAGATAAAAATAGTACACACTAGAGAAAAGTTTATTAGAATCGATTTGATTTGCTCTGAGTGTTATTCTATGTAGATCTGGACAAGTAGGATGAAGCAGATGCATGTATCGAGTCCTCTTGTGGAAAAAAGAGTATTGTAAGTTTGATGATCTTGTTTCTGGTTCTAAGATGTGAGAAATATAGCACATGTTGTTATAGTAGGTTCTTTAAAGATGTTTGAATCTCGGATCTATGGGAGCTCAGCCTTCAAGAATCGATTTTTCTTTATGTATTCTTCAGTATTATGTTGCATACATGAGATATATTTTTCAAAAATGCTCACTCGTCTCTCTCTTTGTTTCAACATTGACTTATCTTTATTTTAATTGAGGGTTTACATGTTGGAGCCATCATGATGCACGTATTCTAAACCTCGTGCCTCATACTGTCAAGTGACATGTCTAAAAAAACATTAATGATGTCCGTTCCATTTAAAAACTTGAATATGAAATTTATAAGTTAAATTAAAAATGATAAAAAATGATTAAAGGATGGTGTCACAGTTTTTTTTTGAAATAGTGTCACTTGAAAACGGTATCATAGGGAAACAATGTCATTGAGAAACAATATCTTCTCCTTTTCCTTTGAGTGATTAGATAGTCATGGATCCACAACTGTGTTGGCATTTGGATCCGGTAGTACATATTCAGGGTTAGGATCTTGGTGTATCTGGTAGCGTTGTCTAGTCCTTTGTTAAAGCTTTGACCAGTGATTAAGTCACAATGTTAGGAGCATGGTATCGGGTCATGGTGTTTGGGTCACTATGTCTGGTCACAGTATCAGGGTTATGGTGTCCAGGTTACGGTATCAGGGTCACGGTGTTAGGGTCATGGTATCATACTCACGGTGTAAGGGTTACGTTGTATGGGTCAGAATATCAGGGTTACACTATCTGGGTCATTGTATGATGGTCATGTTTTCAGGGTTACAATTTCGGGTTCATGGTATCAGGATCACGGTGTCTGGGTTATAGCGTGTGGGTCATGGTATCAGGGATTTTCCCAAAATCTAGGACTGGTGTCAAACTAAAAGTTTCTCAAATATAACCAAATATCTATAATCAATCATAAGTAGAATCCTTCACAAAATGAATTAAACTTAATTTTTGGTAAAACATAATAGACAATGATTAAGTATAACATGTGAGATTCAAAATTTAAACCAGAAAATATGGAATCATAACACCGACATGATCTACATGATTTGTGAGCATCCAAACATGATCATACATGAGGATTCCAACAGTATATAATTATTATATAATTAGTAATTATTATATATTTAGTAATTATTATATATTTAATAATTATATTACTAATTAAATTATTTATTATTATATAATTAATAATTAATAATTAATAATTAATAATTAATAATTAATAATTAATAATTATAATTAATAATTTAATGAATAATTATATTACTAATTAACTAATTAATACTTACTAATTACTAATAACTAATTAATATGTAATAATTATAATGAATAATTATAACTACAAATTATATTAATAATTTACTAATTACCTATTATATAATTTAAAATAATATTACTAATTAACTGATTAATTATTATATAATTAATTGTTATTAATTACTAATTGATAAATATAATAAATAATTATAATTAAAAATTATATTAATAATTAACTAATTAAATATTATATAATTAATAATTATATTACTAACAATCTAATTAGTTATTATCAAAATAAAAATTATATTACTAATTAACTAATTAATTATTATATAATTAATAATTTTGTAATTAATAATGAGATTACTAATTAATTATTATACAATTAATAATGATATTACTGATTAACAAATTAATTATATAATTAACAAATATATGACGAATTAACAAAATATGTACTATATAATTAATAAATATATTACTAATTAACTAATTAAATATATTCATATATGATTAATCCATAATTTAACATTAAATTATATTGGTCTTATAGTTTAATTTTTATTGTCCTCCAAAGCCACATACATGAAACATTTTTAGTTTTCAAGTAGGTGGTTATGAATGCTTTTAAATTATTTTTTATCAACATTTTGTATGAAATTATTTTTTTTCAACTATTTCTTATATGATTAATCCATATTTTAATTTTCATTTATATTTTTCTTATAGTTTATATTTTATATGAATTTAAAGTGAAAAAGTTGAATAATTTTCATATTTCATGTTGGTGTTTTTGAAAACATATAAAATATCTCTCATCAACGTTTTTTAAAATTTTTGTATATTAAAATATTTCTTAATTATTTAATTCATATTTTATTTTTCATTTATATTGGTCTTATAGTAGAAATTTTTAGACATTCAATACCACATACTTGAAACATTTTTATGTTTAAAATATGTAGTTTTGAAAGCTTATATATTATTTTTTATAAATATTTTTTAGGAAATTTAATTTTTTTAAACTATTTCTAATATGTTAAATCCATGATTTAAATTTAATTTATATTGGCCTTATAGATTATATTTTATAGTCTTTCAAATTCAATTTCTTGAAATAGAATCCAATATTAGAAATGTATAATGTTATGTGCAGGAAAGGGAGAACCTAAATCTCATATAAAAAATAATGAATAATTTCAAAGGCAAGCCATCCCTATAAGGCCCCAGCCTTAAACCTTACTTAATCTTGAGTTATTACAAGATTACACATTGAGGATCTTTTCAGGTTTAGAGTTTTAGAGAATTAGATCATGAAACTTGCATTACATTCCACATTTAAATAATGTGGTTACATAAAAGACAGTATTCATTCTTCCAATCAACGGAAACATATTTAAAATATAACACAGATTCTTTCTTGAAACATCCTTGACACTATCATCACATCATGTACCTTTCCCTTGACCTGTGAAAAACATTTCAAAAACTTGGGATGAGCATAAAAATCTCAGTAAGAGTTATAAAAATATGGAAAGGAAACATGAGTTCATATATACATTAGAATGAAATCACACTTTACCCATAAAACATAGGCATATCAAATCATGAATAAATCATAGAAAACATAAGACATAAAGGTAACTTGAGGCATTCATAACATTCTTACGTAGGGAGTAACCCTCTTGGTTACGTTTGGAATACCCATCACAGTATATTCAATAAATCTCTTCAGAGAAACCTTAACGTTTCACTCCTTCGCGTTACCCAATGCATTGGAGAGCTATATCGGGCTCACCCGCCCTTAGTTTATCACAGAAACACCCGTTTTCATAACAATGCCCAAGAACCATAACATAAATGTGTCACATAAAACATGCATAAAGGAAACATAACATTTCCACATTTCAATCACAATAAAACATTTTAGTATATTGAAATAATGAATCCATTCAAAAAGAAACCATTTCCAAAACCATTTAAAACATTTAATAAAGATATTTTTGAATCAAAGTGTCCCATACCACCTTGAAGATTAAAATTTTAAAACACTAATATCCGTATAAATAAATCCTTAAAACATTTTGAAAACATGGATATTAATAAGAACAAATAATTAAAACATTTAAAATGATATTTTGGTTAAAGGGGTTTTACCAAAATTAGTGGCACTTGAATAAAACAATTGAGGAATAACATTTAGTCAAAACTTTATAATATCATAAGAATAAATAGATTCATGATATAATACTCCAAAGGACAGTATATACACCATATACGAGTGAATTGGTGCATAACAACAATGAACTCTCAATAGAAATGTCAAATGTGATGAAATCCCTTATAAAGAAGGTATCCTTAGATTAAGGACAAATCAATCTCAAAAATATGTGTGAAAAATATAAATACACCCAATATAAGTGGATATTAAGTGTAAAACAATAAAAGGTCATTCACACATATTCAATGGATGACATATTCAATGACTACATGTTGAACCCAAAGAAATCGAAATTGGGTTAAAAAGTTCCCTTGACAGCCTAACGACATCACATCGAAATGAGTTTGATGAGAGATAAAAAAGTGTATCTCATCACATGGAAGTAAAATTTACATCAATATGGATATATGAGAACATATCCCAACATAACAATATGTAAATTAAAATACCCAACAAAAGAAGTCTTTTAAAAAAAGAGGAGGGTGAAAGGTTCCCTTACCGACTTGGGTATCTTTCAAAACATACACCCCATGAAAGAAGGAAAATAGATCATTGATGTAAATACTCATAAACGAAAGTATATTACACAAAGAGTAAAATAATGGGTAGTAAATACACCACTCAATGGAAATTGTGGCAAATGTAGCATAAATCTCACGGGAATAAATGTGAGATGAAAAATCCCTTACGGAAACTCGGCAGCCTAACGACGCCACATAAATCTTCCAAAAAATGGATTGATGAGATCAAATAGGGTATCTCATCACATTACAAAAAAATTTACATCAATAGGAATATTAATGAACATCCCCCATCAAAACAAATAGGAGCTTAAAAGAAGTGACATAAAGGGGAGTACTTAAAGTGAAAGAGAGAGGTTAGATCTCTTATGAAAATTCAGCAGCCTAAAGGCGCCACTCGAAACTTCCAAAATGGATTGATGAGAGAGAATAGGGTCTCTCATCATATGAACATAAAAATTACAGTAATAGTGATATAAAAGAATATCCCAATAACAAGAAATATGAGCATAGAAGGAATGACATAAAAGAGTGTACTAAAAAAGAAAGAGAGGAGTAGGATCCCTTACCTCGGGTCCGACTTGACTCGATCGTTCTTTAATCTCCTGAATAATAAACATGAGTTAATTTATACTTCCTTAAGAACCTTTTTCATGTTCATTATTCCTTTTATATCACTTATTACCATGTCATAAACATTATGTAATCATTTAAGTTAATAATATTTGTTTTGCCGATATTTTGTTCTTAAGTCGAAAGTGGACTTCTTACAATTACATGTTGTTCGTGTGGAAAAATGTTTATTATATCCAGAATTTTATTCATGATGTAGATATCATATATGTCATATATATCTAGTACATTCATGTATTTATAACATTACATAATCATTTAGAGGTAATAAATGAAATGCACCGTTCATGGAGACGGTAAGCCGTACGTACGCATGAACGCTACTTTCATTTTTATTTCGTATTTTATAGAATGGAATCATAATTATATAAAGGTATATTATGATTCAAGTATAATATCATATATAATATCATAGTTCCATCCTTTATACGTCCCACGTATGGTATTTAACGAATCAAATCACTTTGAGGGGGCGGTAGTCCGCACTTCCTTAAATGAAGATATCGCGTTTACCCATAATGGAAACCATAAAGGTATGCCCAAAATGAAAAAAAACAGAAGCTTGAGGAAAAAATAAACATATTATATATCATATATAAAAATAGTGACATCATAATGGCCACCTTTGAAGGTGTTAAATGAGTATTGAACAATCATCGTTTCAGGGGGCAGCATTTCGCCATCCACGGAAATCGTATGTTATTTAACCATTTGATGTAGTTGTGTGAGAGTGTAGCTCGAATAAATCTTATAACAACATCCTAGTATATTGAAGATACTGGTTTTGTTACAAAATAAGTAAATAAAAAGAGTTTAGGGGGTTGGATAAGATAAATAAAACAAATGAACATGAGAGAATGAATTACCTTTAAAAGTGTAACTCCTTTTGATTTGAGCCTAAAGGCTTACTTTGAAAGGCTTCTTCCCAAAGGGAATCCTATAGGATTAGGAGAGGGATGTGGAGAGAGTAAATGGGCAGGGGTTGGCCGAGCCACAGGCTTGAGGAGTGTGTGAAATGAGGTAGAGGTGGGGGCCTTTTATAAGAGGAGAGGAGGGGCACTTTTGGAAAGTAAAGAAATATTACTTTATTTGAAAATGTGTTTCGGTTTTAAAAGGTCCCACATTGAAATTATTCGTGGATAAGGTGATAAGGGTTCGAAATCCACCCATACAATAAGTTTTGGACATGTGTATGTTATAGAGTTTACATTATCTTCTCATTTTATTTAAATCGTCAGATAATGATGTCATCGCTGCATCATTATGATGTCATAAATAATTTAATTTATTTAATGTCTAAATATTATAAGAAAATTACTATGATGTAGGAAATCTTTTTATCTTTCCAATTACTATTTATAATAAAAATTCTGACTTGTATAACCCCACTTAAAAATTGTTTTAGTAAAACATATCATGTTTGTGTCATTTTTACTTTTACATTAAATAAAAAGTTATTTATGCCATTTCCCAACCAAAGTGGCTCCATGGGGTCCCCAAGTTGACCCATGGATTTTCTTGGTCGGCCATTACACATACAATGAAGTTAAGACATGTGTCAAGTTCATTTCATATTATTAAAACATTATTTTTTCCTTAAACTACACTAATTACCTCTAATCGCGATTAAAAACTTAATAAGTTACTATTCACCAAAAAATTATTTTTATCCCATTGAACCAAATTTTGCTTCTTAATGACAACCATGTATGTCGGATTTTCGAAATTCAAAACACAATGATGGCAAAATTTCATTTAAACGGAAAAATCAGTTTTTATAAGTACCACTTAGTGGTTTCACTATTTACCAAAAATTGAAGTTTTTCAGAAAAATCCCAAAAATTCACCCTAAGCTATATTTGATATTCCGAATTCAAAAATGAAGTCTATTTTACAAAATTCAAAACATATAAGTCACATTAATTAATTTAATAATTAATTCCCGATGTCAGATCAAATAGCGTGTTTTTATGAAACAATAAGTATCAAAAGATTGACACTGGTTTAAGTCTGATTTCAAAGTGAAATTGATTCCAATGACCACCATTGGATTAAATGGTAAAAATATATTCTAATTTCAATTTAAAACCAATTCAAAAGATAATATAATCATATAAATAAATTAGATTAAAAAGTGGTTTCGAATTAAAATACAACATTTTACACTATTCATTAAAAAAATGAACTTTATTGGAAAGATACCAAAAATTTACACAAAGTAAATTTTGATGTCCCGATTATTAATAAGAGTTCTATTTGGTCCAAAATAATGTTTAAGAGTGAACAAAACTATATTTAATGATGGTTCAACATCAAAAGGTGATAAGTGAACCTTTAGTGAAAACTAGGGCATAAACGCCTAAAATTGAATTCTTTCCGTATTTTAAGCCATTATCTTTTATTGGATAAATGTAAAAACATTTAAAAACATATATAATCATATTTTAGATATTTCTATCCATTCCCGCAAATACAACGGCTACATGTTAACTACCATTTAAAATAATATTATTTTATTATTAGAGTGCAACGTAAGATTCCCAAGAAACTCGTTGTTGCATGTTGGGTATGCCATCGAGCATAACATCCCCTTTAAAGTCATATTAATATTTTATTCACAAATATAGATAAATATGAAAATGTTTATTCTTTATTTACCTGGGGTGTTACATCCTTCCCCCCTTTTGGGAATTGCGTCCTCGCAATTTTTAAAATTGAGCTTGGAAACATCCTTGAAAGTCCCACATCAGAACAAAAGTTTGTAAAACAATCACTTTAAAATAAAGAAAGATAAGCACAGAGGTCACCCGAGTTAACCTATACTAGGATTCCAAGTAGGAAAACATGGACATGGAGGAGAAAACATAGGGTCATGTTCTGATGGAGAGTGAAAGAAAACATGTTTAAAATAAAGTTAACCATAAGAAAATCACAAACTTGTGATGGGTTAAACGGTATTCGATTCCCCAGTAGGAAAAGTTAATAGACAACATTTTTGTTTTAAGTTACTTTTTATTGAGGAATTTATTCATAAGGAAACATAATCACTTATCATGTTGACTTTCAACTTTTACTAGATTCCTTAATCAAACTCATATTTTTTCCAAAAGACGAGTATTTAGGGAGACTTGTTCGCATTTAGAGTACTATAAACAACTTCTTAGAGGAAAACCTAATCCACAAAAAAAAGAACTATATACATCCCATGTCTTTAGGATTTAACCAAAACCAAAACCAAAAAGGTAAGTACATGGTCAGATAATCCAGAAAAGGATAACCCATCAAAAAGAAAATCCATGCTTAATCTCCAAAATTTGTCCAACAAAACCCAAAGTTCAACGAGGACCATCCAATAAACAATTTGTCCATAAAATTCTTCAAAGTAAACCAATATAAGATTGAAATCCAAATATTTGAAGGATTTAGTCACATAGTCTTCCAAGATAAATCGTAACATTTATCTCCAAACAATATCAGTTGCTCCTAAAGTCTCGTATTGAAAAGTAATTAACCTAATCACATATCCTCCATGATAGGTCAATCATTTTCATAAATAACCCAAAATCAAATTACTCTTAATTCATAAAATCATATAACTAAAAAGAATCAGTCAAACTAACCAGGGACTTCACGTAGTCCAGTGGTAGGTGATAAATACCAGTCGCACTTTGGTTGTGGGTTCGATTCCCGCAGCTTTGTCCGACTCGACGGGTTGTCACATGGTCTGCGTGTTGTCCTTTTTCCAAAAATATATAATTCATAAATCATTCCCCAAAAAGAGATAAAATCATCAAAAATATCATAACATATTTTAACCTCAAGTTTATCTCATGCCTTTCATTTTCCAGCATATCATATAATAACCCATAATTACCTCAAAAGTAAGGATCATATAAACTCTAATGGTTACCTTAATAATTATTACCTGAACTTCCACATAGATTGGTCATCTCATACATGATGAATTATAGAACATACCAAGGTTCACGTGGTTGATCATGACTCCTTGATAGTTGGTTTAGAAAAACCACGAGTTTCCTCATTGAATCCTCCATTTTATCCAGTATCTTAATCAGAGAACCACCTCAATTTCCTTCAAACCTGTTGTCTCTTTGGTGCCTGCTAGATCCATCCATTCACTAAAAATAGAAATGTTAGTGTGAGTATATCAAAAAAACCATCATGTGCTAATGAGGAAGGTAAACACTAAGATATACTTACTCATTCACATTATCTAAAACTAGGACTCTTTCTGAAATCCTAACCATTATGGAAATGTCACTTATGCTTAGAGAATACCCTAACCTCTAAAGTTATCTAAACTGACCTCTGATACCAACTATAAGGCACTAGCCTTTAACCTTACTTAATCCTGAGTTATTACAAGATTACACATTGAGGATCTTTTCAGGTTTAGAGTTTTAGATAATTAGATCATGAAACTTGCATTACATTACACATTTAAATAAAGTGGTTACATAAAAGACAGTATTAATTCTTCCCATCAACGGAAACATATTTAAAATATAACACAGATTCTTTCTTGACACATCTTTGACACTATCATCACATCATGTACCTTTCCCTTGACCTGTGAAAAACATTTCAAAAACTTGGGATGAGCATAAAAAGCTCAGTAAGAGTTATAAAAATATGGAAAGGATACATGAGTTCATATATACATTAGAATGAAATCACACTTTACCCATAAAACATAGGCATATCAAATCATGAATAAATCATAGAAAACATAAGACATAATGGTAACTTGAGGCATTCATAAAATTCTTACGTAGGGAGTAACCCTCTTGGTTACGTTTGGAATACTCATCACAGTATATTCCCTAAATCTCTTCAGAGAAACCTTAATGTTTCACTCCTTCGCGTTGCCCAATGCATTGGAGAGCTATATCGGGCTCACTCGCCCTTAGTTTATCACGGAACCACCCGTTTTCATAACAATTCCCAAGAACCATAACATAAATGTGTCACATAAAACATGCATAAAGGAAACATAACATTTCCACATTTCAATCACAATAAAACATTTTAGTATATTGAAATAATGAATCCATTCAAAAAGAAACCGTTTCCAAAACCATTTAAAACATTTAATAAAGATATTTTTGAATCAAAGTGTCCCATACCACCTTGATGCTTAAAATTTTAAACCACTAATATCCATATAAATAAATCCTTAAAACATTTTTAAATCATGGAAATTAATAAGAACAATTAATTAAAACATTTAAAATGATATTTTGGTTAAAGGGGTTTTACCAAAATTAGAGGCACTTGAATACAAAAATTGAGGAATAACATTTAGTCAGAACTTTATAATATCATAAGAATAAATGGATTCATGATATAATACTCCAAAGGACAGTATATACACCATATACGAGTGAATTGGTGCATAACAACAATGAACTCTCAATAGAAATGTCAAATGTAATGAAATCCCTTATAAAGAAGGTATCCTTAGATTAAGGACAAATCAATATCAAAAATATGTGTGACAAATATAAATACTCCCAATATAAGTGGATATTAAGTGTAAAACAATAAAAGGTCATTCACACATATTCAATGTATGACATATTCAATGACTACATGTTGAACCCAAAGAAATCGAAATTGGGTTAAAAATTTCCCTTGACAGCCTAACGGCATCACATCAAAATGAGTTTGATGAGAGATAAAAAAGTGTATCTCATCACTTGGATGTAAAATTTACATCAATAAGGATATATGATAACACAATATGTAAATTAAAATACCCAACAAAAGAAGTCTTTTAAAAAAAAGAGGAGGGTGAAAGGTTCCCTTACCGACTTGGGTATCTTTCAAAACATACACCCCATGAAAGAAGGAGAATAGATCATTGATGTAAATACTCATAAATGAAATTATATTACACAAAGAGAATAATAATGGTCAGTACATACACCACTCAATGGAAATTGTGGCAAATGTAGCATAAATCTCACGGGAATAAATGTGAGATGAAAAATCCCTTACGAAAACTCGGCAGCCTAACGGCGCCACATAAAACTTCCAAAAATGGATTGATGAGATCAAATAGGGTATCTCATCACATTACAACAAAATGTACAGCAAGATGAATATGAAAGAACATCCCCCATCATAACAAATAGGAGCTTAAAAGAAGTGACATAAAGGGGAGTACTTAAAGAGAAAGAGAGAGGTTAGATCTCTTACGAAAATTCAGCAGCCTAACGGCGCCACTCGAAACATACAAAATGGATTGATGAGAGAGAATAGGGTCTCTCATCATATTAACATAAAAATTACAGTAAGAGTGATATAAAAGAATATCCCAATAACAAGAAAGATGAGCTTAGAAGGAATGACATAAACGAGTATACTTAAAAAGAAAGAGAGGAGTAGGATCCCTTACCTCGGGTCCGACTTGGCTCGATCATTCTTTAATCTCCTGAATAATATACTTGAGTTAATTTCTACTTCCTTAAGAACCTTTTTCAAGTTCATTATTCCTTTTATATCACTTATTACCATGTCATAAACATTATTTAATCATTTATGTTAATAATATTTGTTTTGCCGATATTTTGTTCTTAAGTCGAAAGTGGACTTCTTACAATTACATGTTGTTCATGTGGCCAAATTTTTATTATACCAGGAATTGTATTCATGATGTAGATATCATATATGTCATATATATCCAGTACATTCATGTATTTATAACATTACATAATCATTTAGAGGTAAGAAATGAAATGCACCATTCACGGAGACGGTAAGCCGTACGTACGCATGAACACTACTTTCATTTCTATTTCGTATTTTATAGAATGGAATCATAATGATATAAAGGTATATTATAATTCCAGTATAATATTATATATAATATCATAGTTCCATCTTTTATACATCCCACATATGGTATTTAACTAATCAAATCACTTTGAGGGGGCGGTAGTCCGCACTTTCTTAAATGAAGATATCGCGTTTACCCATAATGGAAACCATAAAGGTATGCCCAAAATGAATAAAACAGAAGCTTAAGGAAAACATAAACATATTATATATCATATATAAAAATAGTGAAATCATAATGGCCACCTTTGAAGGTGTTAAATGAGTATTGAACAATCATCGTTTCGGGTGACAGAATTTCGCCATCCACGGAAACCGTATGTTCTTTAACCATTTGATGTAGTTGTGTGAGAGTGTAGGTCGAATAAATCTTATTAAAAAATCCTAGTATATTGAAGATACTGGTTTTGTTACAAAATAAGTAAATAAAAAGAGTTTAAGGGGTTGGAGAAGCAAAATAAAACAAATGAACATGAGAGAATGAATTACCTTTAAAAGTGTAACTCCTTTTGATTTGATCCTAAAGGCTTCTTTTGAAAGGATTCTTCCCAAAGGGAATCCTCTAGGATGAGGAGAGGGATGTGGAGAGAGTAAATGGGCAGGGGTTGGCCGATCCAGAGGCTTGAGGAGTGTGTGAAATGAGGTAGAGGTGGGGGCCTTTTATAAGAGGAGAGGAGGGGCACATTTGGAATGTAAAGAAATATTACTTTATTTGAAAATGTGTTTCGGGTTTAAAAGGTCCCACATTGATATTATTCGTGGATAAGGTGATAAGGGTTCAAAATCCACCCATCCAATAAGTTTTGGACATGTGTAGGTCATAGAGTTTACATTATCTTCTCATTTTATTTAAATCGTCAGATAATGATGTCATCGCTGCATCATTATGATGTCATAAATAATTTCATTTATATAATGTCTAAAAATTGTAAGAAAATTTCTATGATGTAGGAAATCTTTTTATATTTCCAATGACTATTTATAATAAAAATTATGACTTGTATAACCCCACTTAAAAATTGTTTTAGTAAAACATATCATGTTTGTATCATTTTTACTTTTACATTAAATAAAAAGTTATTTATGCCATTTCCCAACCAAAGTTGCTCCATGGGGTCCCCAAGTTGACCCATGGCTTTTCTTGGTCCGCCATTACACATAAAATTAGGTTAGGACATGCGTCAAGTTCATTTCATATTATTTAAACATTATTTTTTCCTTAAACTACACTAATTACCTCTAATCACGATTAAAATCTTAATAAGTTACTATTCACCAAAAATTTTTTTATCCCATTGAACCACATTTTGCTTCTTAATTAAAACCATGTATGTAGGATTTTAGAAATTCAAAACACAAAGATGGAAAAATTTCATTTAAACGGAAAAATCAATTTTTATAAGTACCACTTAGTGGTTTCACTATTCACCAAAAATTGAAGTTTTTCAGAAAAATCCCAAAAATTCACCCTAAGCTATATTTGATATTCCTAATTCCAAAATGAATTATATTTTTCAAAATTCAAAACATATAAGTCACATTAATTAATTTAATAATTAATTCCCGCTGTCAGATCAAATAGTGTGTTTTTATGAAACAATAAGTATCAAAAGATTGACACTGGTTTAAGTCTGATTTCAAAGTGAAATTGATTCCAATGACCACCATTGGATTAAATGGTAAAAATATATTCTAATTTCAATTTAAAACCAACTAAAAAGATAATCTAATCATATAAATAATTTAGATTAAAAAGAGGTTTTGAATTAAAATATAACATTTTACACTATTCATTAAAAAAATGAACTTTATTGGAAAGATACCAAAAATTTACACAAAGTAAATTTTGATGTCCCGATTATTAATAAGAGTTTTATTTGGTCCAAAAGAATTTTTAAGAGTGAACAAAACTATATTTAATGATGGTTCAACATCAAAAGGTGATAAGTGAACCTTTAGTGAAAACTAGGGCATAAACGCCTAAAATTGAATTCTTTCCGTATTTTAAGCCATTATCTTTTATTGGATAAATGTAAAAACATTTAAAAACATATATAATCATATTTTAGTTATTTCTATCCATTCCCGCCAATACAACGGCTACAAGTTAACTACCATTTAAAATAATATTATTTTATTATTAGAGTGCAACGTAAGATTCCCAAGAAACTCGTTGTTGCGTGTTGGGTACGCCATCGAGCATAGTATCCCCTTTAAAGTCATATTAATATTTTATTCACAAATATGGATAAATATGAAAATGTCTATTCTTTATTTACCTGGGGTGTTACAATCCCTCAAGGTGGGTTTCTATCAAAATCAAAATTATTGTAGTGATAGTACTGCTGGATATTAAATAGAAGATAAAACTCTAACGAAATATTTTGTTTTATTATATATATATATATAAACAGTAAATAATAAAAATAAAGATAAACATTTTAAATATCTAAAAAAAGAATATATAAAATATTTAAAAAAATGGGTTTTTGGGTGAAATACTATAGTGAATTGAACCGAAAGGCACTTGTGTGCCTACCACATTTGGACATAAACGAAAAGGCCGCAGCACTTCTACCACATTTCACACCCATTTTAAAAAAAATAACCTCAGAATTTTTAATTTTGTTTTTCAAAAAACATATTTAAAAAAATCGAATGGAATGAACATGTAGCATATAAAGTCGTACATCTCAACAACTTCATTTAACTGTATTGTTATATAAATATTATGTTATATTTAATGAAAATGAATAAATGACCCATCCATTGTTTACGGCCTTCTTCAAATCATACTCCAACCCATCTGAGATCCACATTCCTATGACAAATACCATGGTCAAGACCTAAACATGCATTTCAACCATAATAATTACACATAAGCAGGTGTGTTAATTATGATCTTGTGGTTAATGATGAATTTATGATTGTTGATACACGAGTCAAATTTAATTATTTAAAACTGACTATAATCTACAATTTAAAAACATATAACATCTAGTATTGTGGTATATAAATGTATCCAACCGCATAGTATGAAATAAGAATTGTGAGAAATAAACAAATGAAAAACAAAAGAAAAACCAAAATAAAAATAGTGAAGATGAAATTGTGAATGTGGAAGAGACAAGATAAATAAGAGTTTGTGGGAATGAAAGAAATACTATTAATATATGAATTTAGGGAATCAGAAAACACTGCTTTTATTTGATAAATTTTCATCATGAACTACATGCAATCAGAACTAAGACAGTGTCTTAAAGATGACGTGCTGAGAACCTAACGGTCATTAGGTGTTTAACATATCTCATTTAACTATATTTTGTAATGACTTTCTAATCAGAACTAATTAGATTATTTATTATTTAATAGATAAGAGTATCACCAAATGTTCTAATTTTATGGTATTTTGGTTTATTAATAGAGTATGTTTCCACTACTATCACATATATGTATATATAGTATTGTATAATTTAAAATCATTTTGAATTAATATGAGAACCCTCAAAAAATCATACTGGCATGATAGTGACAACAAGTGCAACAAAGTCAAATAATTTCAATGAATTACAATCTGATATCCCTAAAAAGGTTTAATTTTGCATGATCAGAACAACAAGAACTAATCTCATGAAATTTGTAGTTGAGAAGGAAGAATAGTATCCTCACAAAAAAATAAGGATGAAGATGAATAGTATATTAAAAAATATAGAGATATAAATCTTCCCCATTAAAGTGGATTTCCTCTCCATTTCTAGAACTATTCCTTTTTCCACATATTCTGAATTTTACACTGATGCTTAAGGCTTTCCCCAATATCAACATAAAATCGAGTTAATTGCCTCATATCAAACTATTTTCTACCAAAATTCAACTGAACTAATACCTCAACCTCTTCTTTCCAACACTGTATCTTGTTCTTCCAATGAATTTATTAAAAAGGAAACGATGCATAAATTAGTTAGTCTAAAATGATAGAACTGGAGAATATCAAACCTCTTCTTCAATATTGGACCAAAAAATAGACTAAAAAATTAACAAAATTACCACATCCAATGGCCACTACAATTCCCTTAAAAACCATAATCAACCATTTAAATCATTGAATAATCAAGATTTCATATGAAGAACATCTACAACCCCTAATTATTGATCATTTGAACTCGAAAATGGTACGATTCTTCAATAAATCAATGTCTTGGTTAGATTCAAGAACATTATCAAGAATCAAAACACATGCTTCAGTTGTGATGATATATTCAATAGATCTCATGCTCGGGATCGGACCCAAACAACCCCTTTATCTATCATGGATTGATCATAATATCCAGATATAACAAGTGTCTTTCCCTATTCACATATCTAGAAATTTTTCATTGCTCAATCGAAAAAAATGCTGACATTTGTCTCTGTAAATCTATGAAAATATTCGGTCATCAGACATAGTACAATCATCATATTTGTACGATTCTACCTTGGCTGTCATCTTGAATAGTTTCTTCATGGTTTCATCATGATTTAGTGAGAAGCGATTAATTTAATATGACCGAAAATAAAGAGGTCGAAGTGGTTCATCATAGTCATCAATCTAGTGGAGAATTTAAAAAGCAGTGAAAAAATCATCAGAAACCCATCATTTGACAAGAAAAAGAAATCTCATAGTAGAGGTCATCAAGCTCGACGTCACATGCTTAGTCTTGTTGGATTTTGGTGAGCCTCAAAATCTGAGATTTTATCACATTGTTTCCATGAAGAATCGAGTATAAAAATGGATATGTGGTTTCCAGATTCAAATTATGTTACATTAGTGTCATTTGTTATTTATATTAGGTAGGGTCTTGCAACATAGTGGTTACATTTTTTAATGGTCTAATGGGAAGTCTTATATTCTAGCATCTCTACATATTTATAAGTGTGATATTTTTTTCTTTATATCTATTTCCCTCAAATATTAATATTTGATTTGGATAGTAAAAAGGGTATGTAACAATTTTACAACATGAGTCTCAAAAGAAAATTATCATTCATGGATTCTCTAACAAAATAATAAATAGTGGGATTATAATTAAAATAAATAAATAAGTACAAAATAAATTAAAATTATTTCCTGTTAATTAAAATTTCAAAATAAATTAAAAATTTATATGAATTAATTTTATATTAAATTAAAAAACATTTATTAAAAATTGGCTGAAATTTAAAAAGCTCCAGATTAAATTATTATGATCCCAAAATAAAAAAAACTAAAAATTATTTAAAAAGAAATTCAAAAACATAATATTAAAAGATGGAAAAATTTAATATTTTAAAAATAAAAGTAGTAATTTAAAAAATAAATTAACGAAAAAATTTATAATTAATGAAAAAATACATATTTTTGAATTAAAGACACAATAAATTCCTAAAATATAGATGCAAAAAAATGTAATGAATCCACCGACATCAAATTTCACAATATATAGATTATTTCATGTCCTTAATTAATACCGTAGATATATTCAATAGAATAAACTGAATCTCAAAATAGAAAAGTATGATTACCACTAAAAAATAATTTTCATATTGATTTTCCCAAATTGATTCCTTAAAGTAGTAAAAATAAATTCCTTTTCAAATAAAATTTCATCAATGAAAATTTTGTTAGTTTTTTATATGAATTATATAAATTGAAAAATTTAATGACAATTTAACAAATTTCAATTTTCATCCAATTGAAAGATTCGAACCTCTCTTATCCTCTAAAGGATTTGTCTCACATAATTTTAAAATCTATTATAATTAGACACACTATTGGATGAAGAGGATTGAATTTTTTTTGGTGGAATAAAGAAACCATTTAATAGATAATTAATAAAGAATGAAATGAATAAAATTTTATAGAGTTCGACTTGGATTATTACTTTTAGTTTATAAATCATTTAGATGCATATCTTATGAGTTAGATTGTTGTTAAAAAATTCTATGTTAGTGATGATTATGTATCTCTCTCATTGTTTTTAAACGATATCCAATTATTTAGAAGTCAAAAAATGATTTACCCAATTAAACTCGTATGTTAAGAGAGAATAATCTCATCAGTTAGCATCAAAACCTTTATATTTGGGAAATTTTTTCACCTAGTAAAACTTTATAAGGCTTAAAAACAACCAATTTTAATAAAATTAACTACTTTCTTATGGGTTCTAAATGAATTAAAATTTATCACATTTAAATACTCCCTACACATGAAAACCAATAATATCCCTATTGTAGAATGTTAATATGGGAGGAAATTTATTACATATTAAATTAAAAATGATATGCAATGTAGCCGTGAAAAATTCATTTTTTGGGTCATATTACGGTTCAAAATTTAATTTTCCCTACAAAAGAACATTATCAACATGACAAGAATACCTATTTGTTACAAATTAACCAAATTATGTTAACTAATCGATATTTTCATAGAGGTTTCTGGATACACATTGAATTTCAAAAAAGATATCATTGAGAAACCAAAATGAGCATGCAAAGCACAAATTTAGCAATCAAAGACATTGAATCAAATGTAGTGACCGACATGTGTTACATGATAATATCAACATGAATTTATGTAAATATGAAATTTTCAATCATTTATTACTCATGAGAAGAAAGCAACATTTGATTTTTTAACTGAATTACAAGAAATAAAGAATCTGAATTTTTACCCCTAGAATAGAGATTTAGTCATACAAAATAAATGTCCCTTTTTTTACTATGAGTAAGATTGTCTAGTAATAAAAAAATAATCTCATACAAAATGATAAAAATATACAATATTTTATAGAATTTAAAAGTTAATCAAAATAAAACCAGAGAGGTGAATTTGGGAATTATTATCTGGATTTATATAAAAAAACTTATCCTTCATCATAGATTCACACATAAACTCGTCAACGGAAGTACTAAAATGAATGGAAAGGAAAATAACTAAATATATTCATACAAAGTCATCAAAATGTGTCCAAGTATAATGTTGGCGTTTTGTGTGAAAACTAGAGAGCTGTGCACAACTGAGGAAGATTATGAAAAACCAAATAAATAAACGGCGTAAAAAATCATGGGTTTCCACCCATACATCACAAAAAATATTAGCCTTCTCCATAATCATATATTCACATCTAAACTCTTCCCAAATACTCCATGTATCAATTATTATGCCTCCTACCACCAGAATATTTAGGGATAATAATAATATATAGTTAATTTAGTATGGAAATAAAAATCCTAGAACTATCACCAGAATAGACTACTTTAATTCCTAAAATCTCCCTGACACTTGAGGGATTTAACAATTTAGAATTTGGTGCAACTATTACTGTAATCAAACCACATTTAACCCCATAATGACGCAAAAAAAATACATCCATTGGTAAATGAGAGAAAAAGTCCCGAAGCGCTTCTAATGACTTCTTTTTGTTATAGAATAAAGACTCATAATCCATTTAATGTAATGAATTTGGGATAGAAAACAGTATATAGCTTTTAGCATATTACCCACTACCAACAAATTTTCATGAATCATATGTATTATGTAATACATGAGAAATGTACACAATCTTTCCTAATATTTATTTATGCCCAAGGGGATAAAAACATCATCAAATAAACTTAGATCACTATGAGAATACTTTATTTCCATATTGTGAAAACAAGACAAAATTTTACGTTTTGTAGTATCAAAAGATACGAAGAATCATTCAAAATTTATAATGGATCATCACTCACCCCACACATTTCAAAAAAAATTTCATGATGAATTTCAGTAACAAAATCACTGAAAATAGACTAAAACATATTAGGTTCTTTAGAATAAGAGAGGATTGTGAATTTTTATCATCAGCTTAAGTAACACTTCCAAATTTAAAATTTCAGACTGGATTGACCACTTTATGGTCCTATGAAATTAATTTCATAGTCTTACTATCAATTTTCTGTAGATTTTCCATCTCATGTAAAGACTCATATTTGATAAAATCTACATGAGATTTTTTATTAACATACTCAATGATCAAATCATCCAAAGGATGATGATTTTCCCTTAAAAACTCTTTCTTATTACTTAAATAGGCACATTAATCAACATATAACTAACAAAAATAGAGAACTTGTTAAAAAAATAGAACTCACCTAGATCATCAATGTGTTGAAGGGTATCTTTTCTCGTTGACACATATATTACAACCCCAATTGTGGTTAATAATGTCCTTAAAATTATAGAAACCATGTTATCAAATCACATTTGAGCAATAAGGATGTTAGTATGCAGTGTAAATATCTTTATATCAACTAATAACTCATCCACCCACCCCTAAGGATAGTCAAGTTACATGTCACGTACCAGTAGAAAAATATATGTTGATTTTAACATTTTATGACATACATTTTTTTAATAAGGAGTATGGAATAAGGTTAATGTTCACCCTGTTATCACAAAAGAAAATAACCACCTCACACCCAATAATTATATATTAAATTATGAAACTTATAGGGTGTTTTAAATTTGGAAGAATATGGTTTTAAATAATGTCACTACATTCCTGAATAAGATTTATTATTGAACTCTCACCCCAATCCATTTTTCTAGATAATAAACATTTATTTAATTTTAATCAAGATGTAACATTAATAAATGTCTAATAAAATAGAACATTGACATTTAAAAATATAAAAAATTGAAGTAATTTTAGGAAATATGGTTAATTACAATTTTTATGCCTTTAAGAAAAAGGTATGAGAGGTTTATAATTCATTATAACAGGTTGATTACTCTCCTCATCCTCAAACCTCATTTCTTTATTTTATTTAATTAGTTCCCTATTAATTTCTATATTTAATTTCTATTTTTAAAGAGAATATTTATTATTATTATTTTGATTATGGAAACTACTGATTATATTTACAAATTTTGTGTTTTACATGTTTCCATTTCTTTGTTCATCTAAAACTTATAGTTCTTCTTCGTGAGGCTACTTATTATTTCATTCCTGATTTTTTAAAACAAACCTAGTACTGATAACCATCACATTATCCTTGTGATTCAACATTTTTATGCTAGGTAAAATCACTCTATCTATTTGACCTAAGTCCTTAGTAAGTTAAACCATTTGTAAATGAAGATTCTGAATTCTAGAATCAGTTTTTCCCTATCTGAATCAATTCTTTCCTTTTGATAATATAACTCAACTTTTTGAAAATGGAATCATCTTATAAACTATTGAAACATGGCCTTAACATATAATAATGTATTTGAGGTTTAAACATTGGATTGGTTTGGGAGTAAAGGTTTTGGCTATTGTTGGTAAATAGGAGTAATAGATTGTCTCCACACACCATGATCATTCCATGGTATGTTGGGAATATTATTTTTATCATTTTTGTATTGATTTTAAAAAATTTCATTAAATGATTAGTTTTTTTACCGATACTAAAATAATTTTGCGCTCTCATGAGTCTATACAAAATGATCAATTTTTTGACAATATTTTTGAGAATGTCTATACATCCTATAATGGAAACACTATTTCTTAAGTGAATTTTCATTAACTATAGCAGAGTAGGAGTTAGTTTCATCCCTATGAATATTTCTCTTGTTATTTTTTTCTAGGAATTTTTTGAATGTTAAAAACAAGTTTGAGCTCATCAGATGTCATGTTTGAGAAATAACCACAATAAGATCAACACATCAAATTCTAATTGTAAGGAATAAGGCTATTATAAAATGTATCTATCAAGAGATGAGGGGAATATTGGTGGTTGGTAAAATGTCTAAGAGTTCCCCTAAAACATTCCAAAGTATAATAGAAAGGTTTATTCTCATCTTGAACAAAACTAATGAATTTATGTCTTACTTCATCGGTAGTGTTTCTGAGATAAAATTTCATAAATAAGGAGTCATAAAGTTACTCCCCTTTGGCCAAAATATCATCATTTAAATTATGGAAGTTCCTCCCAGACATTACTCATTAAAAGAAAAGAAAGAAACTCAACCTGAGCACTTCATCATTAAACAATTGAAAAGTAAATTGTTGTTGTTGAACCATAAAAATCCATAATTATTTCAAAATATTTCTTGTTCGGTTGACCACTAAAAGAGGGTAAAATTTAGAGTTAATATTTCTTCATATCGTAATTTATATTGAAATGGGATAAATATAATCAAGTCAAATTGTTTGAAACAGTGACAAGATGGAAATACCTAAGAATAGGACTCTTGGGATCCCCATTCCTCGGACAAGGTGGAACCATATTTTCATTTTTCATAATATCTCTTTGAATTTCAATTTTTTTATTTTATGTCACGAACCAAACTAGTGGGTACCACGTTGTGACTACCCAAGCCCACCTCCAATAGTTTAGGGGAGGGTGACTAGCACCATATAGGATTATCACTAACTTGGGAGGCATTGCCAATGTACCTATAAAAATGAACACATATCCAATCCCACAAATGATGAAATGTAAAAACCAATATGGAACAAAATGAATGCATAAAACTAAAACTAACTAATAGAGTACAATATAATGTAATGTACGAAAATAAACCTGTGTCAAAATACAAGACCAAAAAAAGAAAGAGTTTTCAAACTGGAATGTCCAAACTGTAAGAAGAAAATAGATACAGGGACTACAGCTTGTAGACGAAAGAACAACTCAGCCTATATGGAAGCTCACAATGCTTGGTCTAGTCTTGGTCCACCCTGGACTATATCAAAAGGCTACTCATCTACACAAAATGTGACAAGTGTATGTAAATACCATGTAGGGGTGAGTATAAAAATACTCAGTAGAGGACCCCACAAACCGCAAAGCAATACATATAGTAATGGTATAGTTATCTCAACATAATATATGTCAACAGAACGTAAAACAAGAGACACATATCCATATATACCCAAAACCTAGACCCGTAGCATAAAGGTATGTCACAATGACTACATACCCACGCCAAGGATTCATTTCAAAGATACCAAAAAGCACTCATCCTGGAGAAATCACACCATGAGTTTGATAGCAATGATGACATGCGTCCAAGAAGTACTGCTCATTGGGAAGTGTCATGAGATAGATAGATACACAGATAGATTTGAAGAGGGAACAACTGAACTAATTTTGGGGGTACTCACTCATGATAAGGGAAATATCAGGATACATTGATGAGGATCACTGTCAAGGTCTTGGCATATACCATGACTCATCTGAGTTTACCTACTAAGATGAGGATCAACATCCTATATGATTGTTCATGTCGATTCCTGACTCTACCTAGGGCCATGAATGGGTAGAGGATCGCACTCCGAGACTCTTGGAGAGATTACAACTCTATCCAAGTAACCCTACTGAAGGGATCATAATCTTGTGGTAGGAAATGATACCGGACCTACAGGGGAACATCAAAGGGGAACTATCCAAAACGAAACTTTTCCAATGAACTTTAGAGAAGTAGATAATTCCATGTACAAGAATGTATATGACATGTAAAAGAGTCACATTCTGTGTCCCTTGACTCCGGATACTACTAGTGTGAATCATCCCAAGTCAGAAGAACTTGTCATGTAGAAAAGTTATACACGATGTGTAGAAGAGTGACTTGTCATGTCCTACCATTCGGGGGCTGCTCCATGTATTATGGAAATGTTTCCGTACATGACATCATTAGGTGTCTTCTAACCCATGTAACAGTACACAGGGTAACCTGTGTTATGATCGGGTATGGTCGTGTGGTGGAGTACATGTCGTGTACTCCACCTCGTGTCTGTCTATCATCTAAGATACATGCCGAGTCCCGTGTAAGGACCCACATGTTGTGTGAAATCAGTCACAAACAATGTCAATAATTTCTATTGCTCATAACCCCATCCACCTTCTAATAGGGCCCACACATCGTATAGACCATACTACACGTTGTGTTTGTCAGGATTTTCCAGAAACCGTGATCTTCACCGAAACACCAAGGGTTATTATACATTATTAGATATGGTTGTTCGATTTCCTTGAAATTGATAATGTAGAGTCTCCATGCTATAGCCACATCGAATCGGTCGGTTTCAGGCGTTCAATTGTCCCTGAAATCTTGTTTTGACTTTGTACAATAAGAACACTAAAAGATTTATTTCCCCCAAACCATGTTGATTCATCTGCCACCATTGTCGTTTCACCACCTCTGGTTCATCATGATGCCAGATCACCAATTTTAGATAGTTTCATTGTGAAATTGATTCACAAAGATCCATTGTTCATAACCCCAGGAATAACATGAAGAACACAAGGTCAAAATGGGGAGAAGAAATCAAAATAATTAATCAAGGAATCAACCTCCACCATAGTTTGTCACGACATTGATCCACCCCAGTTATAAGGATCAAGTGGATAAAATCAAATTAAAATAAATCCAAACATGGATTAATTTCCCAAAATAAACCTCATAAAAGAGCCTCCCATAAGAAATATGATCTGTGGGTTAACTAATTCATGGGTTGATCCATGATTGTCATTTGATTCCATGAATGGGGAAAGAATAATTGGAATAAAAACCCCTAACATTATTTTCATTGAAGGGGGAGATCAGGATTCGATCTTACTACACAACGATCCACACGTCATCATTCTGCATTGTTCGTCGAGAATTCTCTAGGGTGGATGCCCTCCATTGTTCCAATGCGTTCTAAAGAATTTATCTGGTGTTATGAGCCTAACCTTGGGCTCCTGGATATTTAAAAACAATTAATTCATTTCTATGTTAAAGAAATGTTTAATATAAAATAATTTTTTATTTATTTTATTTCCTTTAAAATATCAAAAATCTATCTTCTACTGGAGACCCATGCTGGTTGATGTTTGGTCTCTCCAAAGGTGAAGTCACTACTCTAAAAACAATAGTTCCCTCAGATTTCTGATCTAAGTACCTATTTAAAAGTTATTCAGATTTTTTAGGAAAGCTACTTCTATGCACTATATAAAATTTTGATTTATTTAAAACATTTACTCTGTGATCTCCATGCCACATAGTCAAAAATCGTCAAAAATATTGTCCCATAATAAATCCATATAAATTATAAAATAATACACAAAAAATACGAGACAATTAATTCTCCCCACCTTAGTTATTTACTCCTCGGAAGAGCCAAAACAAAAGGCTTCTCAAATAGATGTCGGTACTACGCATGAATCTGAGCCTCCCTCTATCACGTCCTCTTCTGAAGGTTCCCATGCTACCACTAGAAACAGACTAATGGAATTTCCTACCCAAAATGGCCTTCTTTTGTCAATCCTCAATCTCCATTGGGTACACTGTGAAGGTCACTCCATCCTTGATGTCCAGCTCACCCCAGTCGATGAGGTCGGATGGGTCATGCACGTACCTCCCATGATTCGACTTGGGGAAGACGTCATGTACTATTTGAAACTGAAGAATGAGATCTAGGTGGTAAGCCACCACTCCAATACTATGAAGTATCTGAAAAGGGATGATTAACCTAGGAGACAACATGTGGCCCTGACCAAATCTCTGAAACCCTCAACGAGGTGAGACCTGAATGAAGACATTGTCTCCCTCCTAGAATTCCAAAGGTTTCTGTCGTCTGTTAACAAAATGATTTTATCAGCTCTGTCTAGTATTTATATGAACCTAGATAATCTGCACCTTCTCAGTGGTAGCTCATAACAGCTCTGGATACATGAGTGCTGACTCTCAGGGATTTTTCGAACAAAATAGTGACTAATAGGGTCACCCATATAAAATCTCAAATAGTGCCATACTAATGGTGGAGTGGTATTTATTGTTTTACACAAACTATATAGTGGTTGGTGGTCCTCCCAACTATGTCCAAAATCCAACATACATGCCCACAATATATCCTCCATAACCAGAATGGTTCTCACCTTTTGATCATATTTCTGGGAATGGAATTATCATATAAACCATAGATGGGTTGTAAACGCCTCATGAAATCCATTCCACAACCAGGATTTGAAACGATCATCATGATCTTAGAATAATTTTGAAAGGATTACTTGAAGCCAAACTATCTTTTGCATGTTGAGGAATCCCAATCTCTATGTGGATCTCTGATCCCTGGTATCTTGGATGTGGGAAAACATGGTCAGTCAATTAACGATCATCTGGAGAAAATCATGTCCCATGGACGTTTTTGTTAAGACAATCATGAAGTTCATTGATAATTCATCCCACTTACACTCCGTCACTTCAAGGGGGTGAGATAACCTAGCTGGAACCTAGTTCTCAGCCATTACATGCTGGCACATTTGGAAACAAGAAATGAACACTGCTACTACATTCTTCATTCCGGTCCACCAAAACTCACAGTGGTGGTCATTAAAATTTTTTTCTACTCTAGGATGTACCGCCAAGGGGGGATGTATGAAAGTTACATAGAACCTCCTCCCCCAACACCACTTGAACAATTGTGTGTCCTCTTAAAAGGATGACATGCTCCCCACCTTGAGAATATCCATCAAGAGATTTTCATATAGATAAAGGAACCCATAAAGTCTCTTAGTTGACATCCCCTAGTTGTGCCTCCCTAAATCACCATAAGAGAAGAGGGGTGACAACCATCTACTTGAGATAATTTTTATCATCTCCATCCAAAAATGATAATTGTTACGAGGACAACTACTCCGACATCTCTCTCAGTATCTATGAACACAGTCTTAGACTTAGAGCATCAACTACTACATTCCCCTTCCCAGGATTATAGAATATTTCAAAGTCAAAATCATGGTGGACCTCCATCCATCATCTCTGCCTCATATTCAGATGCTTCTATGAGATGATGTACTTGATGCTCTTGTGGTCAGAGTATACAATAAAATGTTCACCCATGAGGTAGTGTCACCACATCTTCAATGTGAAGACTTCCACTGGTAACTCAATATCATTGGTCGGGTAGTTTTTCTCATGTGGAATTAGCTGTAATGAACTATAAGAGATCACTACCCTTCATTCCATCATGATAATTCCAAGACTTTTTCTTGATGCATCACATAAAACTACATACTTGACACCCTCTTCTGGCAATCTCACAATCAGTGCACTCAGAAAACTCTACCTCATCTCCTAGAAATCCAACTCTAACTTCTCTATTCAAACAAAATGATTCCCATTTTAATTCAAGGCTATCATATATGATGATATATATGACAAATTAGGGATAAATATATGGATGTATCTTTCCTTGCCAAGGGATCTCTGCACCTCTATAACACTTCGTGGGAGCTCCCATGAAAACACTACCTCTACCTTGGAAAGGGCCACTACTGCTCCATCTTCCGTGATATCATATCCTAGAAAGTGGACCTTATATCTCAAAAACTGTCACTTAGAGAGCTTCCCATAATGAAGGTGCTCTTAGAGTAGGTCTAGAATAATCCTTAGGTTTCTTGTGTGCTCCTCCTCTGACATCGAGTACACAAGGATGTTGTCATTGAAGACCACTATGAACTAGTCGAAGTACGACTGGAAGATCTGGTTGATAAGTAACATGAACACTGCTAGGGCATTCATCATGTAGAAATAAATCACCATGTACTCTTACTGACTGTAGCGACATCTTATATCCATATTTGGCACATCCTCATATTTTACTCGTAACTGGTGGTAACCCAATCAAAGTTCAATCGTTGAGAACCACTGTTCCCCACTTAATGGATCGATGAGGTCGTCGATCCTATGTAGTGGATACTTGTTTTTAACTATTTCCTTGTTTAGGTGCTGATAATACATACACAATCTCAATCTATTTTATGACTTCTTGGAAAATAAAACTGCGGCCACCTGGGGTGAAACCCAAGGTCTTACAAATCCCTTCCTCTGTAGGTCCTCCAAATGCATCCTCATCTCGTGATATTCAATGGGATCCATCTGATACACCAGTGAGGATATCAGTGTCATCCCAGGCTGTAGTTGATTTTATATGTTGATCTCCCGATGGGAAGGTAATCCAATTACATCTTCTGGAATGATGTCTGTGTACTCCACCACTACTACTGGGAACTAGAAGCTCACCACATTTGCTTCTCTATGGGAATGGCCATCCAACTCATGAGTGGTCAGATGCACCCTCCTATGCAAGATTCCATTCCGTGCTTCCATGGTTTCCTTTTCTCCAACATTAGAAAACCCCATTCCATCTCTTTGGACACACCACACACTTCACCTAAAGGAGTAAATTTGGGAATGGAATGAAGATAACCAATCCATACTAAGAATGACATCGTAAGGCCTCAAAGCATCCACCAAGAGGTTCAAACTGAAACTCTCACCCACAAGGGAAAGATAACACTGTCTTCAAAGATTATAGATCAATGAGTCTCCTCTTGTAGTGCTCTCCAAGGGTAAGGGTGGAGGAAACGACTCCACTAAAATCTCATGTTTTTTACAAGACATGTGGTGAGGAATGAATTACTAGCACCTGTGTCTATATTTATGAAAATTAAGGTAGAAAAGACATTGATCGTACCTCAAATAATCCTTGGTGTCCCTGGTTTGTATGCCTCAAATGCATGTAGCTTCCCCCACCCATGACCCCTAGCTTCCTGAGCCTAGTGGGGACCTCTTAGGGGTAGTGTTGAAAGTCGGCCCAAGTATCTACTCCCTCTTATAGCTCTCCCTGCTCATTTTCCACATCAACTACGTAGCTATTCTAAATGCTATACTCTCTTCATGTGCATCAGTGGTGCATCCATAATTTCCATGTCAGTAGTTCAATAGGATGGGAAATGTCTAGTGAGATATCACCTATCATCACATGAGTATCATCACCTCTCCCTGGTCTGATTGGATCTAGCCTTAGAGCCCCGGTCTACGGATCCCTTATCTCAGGTCCTCTTGTGATGTATCCCATCTCCAAATCCCTACAACTAACGTCAGCTCCCTACTGTTGAGGTCTCATCACCAGTCTATCTACTACTGGCTACCACCATCTATCTATTATCATCCAAGAATATCTCAACCACAAATTATTGATCGAGCACTCCTTCATATGTAGAAATTCATAGAGGCCCAACACTAGCTCATATGTCATGTTGCGGACCTCGATAGAAGGTCCGAACTGATCCATGAATATATCCATAAAATACCTAGAAAGTTTGACAAACATCAATGAATAGTTATCCACCATTAAACATTCCTACTGGAGCTATAGAAGCTCTAGGATCTACACTTCTCTTAGCATAATCGAAGATAAATCCTCCCTAAGGATTCGCTCGAACTCCTACCTTGAAAAAGGATACTCATCGCATGTCTAGATGGTTAAATTGCACCATCATCCTACCAAACCCTGAAGAAGAAATGCTTCTACGATCTCCATCTGGTTCACTAGTGTCCTTACTAGAGTGAAAAATATCATCACCGCAACAAGCCAATCCTCAACTGCATGGGGGTCACGTTCGCCTCGAAATTCGAGGGGTGTCTGTCTCTAAAACTCATTGAGTGCATTCAACCTATGATCCTTGTCTTTCGGTACTATAGGTACCATGTGATACTCCACTAGTTGTGGTATAGCATGTGCACCACCTAGAGGTAATGCTTGGGGAACTGGTCACTGAATTGAAGTGTCATCACCGAGGGGGTCATCCTCATGATTGAGTCAATGAATCTTAATGGGTATGTGTCACAAATGAATCCTATAATGATAACTAGAAAAAAATTAACATGGAAAACACAACTCATTCCTATATGATTCATGTACCATTCCATAGTTTCCCTACAACTAGTGTTCCCATGTACTGAGTCAAAAAGCAAATTATCAATGTCCTGCTATATGGTTACATCCACCGCCCCCACCAACACATGATTCCCTGGACTGAAATCCAATATTGAAACACTTAACACCGTTTACCCAAACCAATCTCACATACTCTTGGTCCTAATGAATAAATGAAAACATTTGACACCACTCTATTATGACTCATCCCAGTGGGGCCTACACCGTGACTCCCCATGCCAACCTTCAATAGGCCAGAGACTGGTGTCTATCACTGAGTAAGGATATCACTAACAAGGAAGTAATTTCCTATGAACATGTATAAACACACACATCTCCAAACCAAAAAATTATGAAACTTAAAAACCACTATGGAACAAAATTCATTCATACAACTAAACCCAACCAATAGAGTACAAAAAAAGTAATGTTCAGAAATTAAACTGGGAGAAATACAATCCCACCATAAGAAAGATTCTACAAACTAAAATTTCCAACCTATAAGAAAGAAATAGGTACTGGTACTCTTGATCATAGTAGTAGGAACACCTCAGCATGTAGGGAATCTCACAAAGCTCGGTCCGGTCTTGGTCCACCCTGGAGTCCATCAAAAGGATGCTTTTCTGCACAAAACATGTCACGTTCGGGCAAATCCTGTGTAGGGGTGAGTATAAAAACACTCAATAGAGGACCCTGAAAAACCCAAAGTAAAAAAAGTAAAGGCATAGTCAGATCAACACAATATATTTCTACAGAACATATAACAAGAGAAACATATCTATAAATACTCAAAACCCAAACCCATAGAATACAGGTATGTCAAAATGATTGCCTACCCATGCCATGGATTCAGTTTAAAGATTCCACGATGAACACATCCTAGAGAACTCACTCCACAAGTTTGATAGCTCTGATGAAGTCTTTCTGAGAAGTAATTTTTGTTGAGAAGTGTGGCGAGAGAGATAGATGCACTGATCAGTCAAAAGAGAGAACATATGCACTCATTTTGGGAGAACTCAGTCTTGAGTAGGGAAATATCACGATACACAGATGAGGATCACTTCCAGGGCCTTGGCATATTCCATGACTCATCTAGAATAACCTTATAAGTAGAGGATATGTGTCCTATAAGATTGGTCACGTCGTTACCTAACTCTACCTAGGGCCAAGAATGGGTACATGATATTTATTTGGGCCTCTTAGAGGAATTATGACTCTATCCATAATGTCCTACTGAAGGGATCATACTCTTATGGGAGAAAATGATACCAGATGATCAGGGGAATACAAAAGGGGAACTAGAAACAATAACAAACTTACAAATAATGATGGATAAGGATATCACACCATATACATGAAATTACACTTCATGTAGAATAGTCACATGTTGTGTCTCTTGACTTCAAGTACTGCCTATGTGCAAATACCTGAGTAAGAATAAAATATCTTGTAGAATAGGTATACATGGGGTGTAGAAGAGTAACATGCCATGTCCTACCATCCAAGGGTCGCTACATGTATGCTAGTCATGTGCCCATACATGGATTCAACCCGTGCCTACCAACCCATGTACCAATACACGGGGTAACCAGTGTAATGGTCTCTTCTGGCAGTGTGATGGAGTACATACCGTGTACTACACCCCATATCTGTGTATCATTCTAGATACATTCCAAGCCCAATATAATGATCCACATGCCATGTGACATATTCCACATGCCATGTCATCACATTCTGTCATCAGGAACCCTAGATGCTTCTCAAAGGGCCCCCCATACTGTGTAGTATGAACTACACACTGTGTTCGTCGTGATTCTCCAGAAACCGAATTCATCACCGGTGCACCACATGTGATTATCCAATATTTTATCGGTCTATCTGATCACATCTAAATTGAATATCTAGAGTCTCCTTGCCATGGTAACACTGAATCAGTCGGTTTTGAGTGATCGATCGGCCCCGAAAACCTGTTTCGATTATCCGCATAAAGAATTATTGAAGGATGATTTCTACCAATCCAAATTGATTAATCTGCCACCATCATTTTCACACTTCTTATTGGAAATAATGATGTCACATATTTAATTGGGATCTTTGCATTGAAAAATAGATGTGCAACAATCAGTTGTTCATAACCATGTGAAGAACAATAAGAACATGAGGTCAAAAAGAGAAGAAGAAATCCAAATACTGAATCGAGGAACAAAACTCCAGCTTCATTCTTCACGGAACTGATATAGTCTCATTAGAAGGATCAAAATGATCAAATCAATTATAAATCTAACCATTCAGGGATTAGTTCACCAAAAAAAAACCCGATAAAAAATCCTCCTGTAAGAACAATGATCCGTGGGTCAAACTATGAATGGGTATATCCACGCTCATCATATGAATCCAAGAATGGGGAAATAAGAATTGAAATAATAGCCCCTACCTTGATCATCAATGAAGAGGGAGATCAATTATCGGTCAGGACTCGATCTTGTTGCACAATTGTCCACACGTCATCGTTCGTCGTCATTCATCGGGAATTCTACAGGGTGGCTCCTCTCCAAAGTTCAAGATGATTCCAAGGAATGTTTCCAAGGTTATGAGCCTATCCATGGAATCATGGTAATTTAAAACCATGTAACACATTGCTTAATTAATGAAACATATTAAATAAAATAATTTTTTAATTTAATTTATTTCCTTTAAAACATTCAAAAACTAACATCTGCTCATGACCCGTTCTAATCAAGATTAGGTCTTTCCTTAGCTAAAGTCATTGATGTAACATCATGATCCCATTTAACAAGAGTCTATGCATTATTAAATAAAATTTGCATGATCACAAAAGATCATGTCTCGAAAGACCGGTCTATTTAGTTTCCTTGTAAGTACTAGAATCATACATAAGGTTTACATTACATTATGAAATGAAAAAGCAACATTTTGTCACATTTGAACATAGTAAAATACCTTATCCAATCTCTACAGGTCAATCATAATATTCTTATTCACATCTTGGAAAAATAAAACATAATAAAGGGGTGAGCTTAGATGATTAGTAAGGATAAAAATAAAGATAAAATCATCATTAATAAGCATAAATATTTAAGGCAATGTATAAGACTAAAGCACAAGACTTTTGAACTTAAACTTCATCATAATACAATAATGATAAATAAAATAATTCAATTTACTTATTCACATGAATATTCTACTAGTCAAATAATCACATCTAAGATCGATAGCTAATTTCATAATGATAAAATGCATAATGCCAGACATTATAATTACATAGTCAAGGCATCGGGCTGAGACTAAAAATAAAATTTATGTCAAGGCCTTTTTCAAGGACATTAATTTTTCTGATGTGACCAACCAATGAATCAAGGGGCTATAGCCGGCCCTACCCATCACATACTACGTAAAATGAAATCTTTATATGAAATGGTTGAAACATAATGTCTCTGACGCATTAGCCAGGGCACACACATCCGTATGTGGAGGGTGGGTGGCTATTTCCCCACATTCCTGATTTCCTAAGGCAGGTGACATCCATCACTTATACAATGATGTTTTCTTCTTGATTGAAATGTAATCATGGGATGTTGGTTCTTCCTTCCATGGATTCCTCCTCAAAACTCGTCACCTAGTACAGGTCACCGACATAGACTAAGACATTGTTCTTGAAACTCTTTCCAGTGCGATTTCTTCATGGTCACTAGTTATTTAAAGTGCTTTGGTCATGACATTCCAAGGGGTCCGATTAGGGTTATAACTTTCACTCGTGGGAGTAGTCACGTTGGACATCACTAGAATATCTGGATGCTGGAACACTAGTGTGTCTAGGTTTTTCCCCTTATTATTTATCTTTTCAAGGGTGTGAAATCCCGAGGAATCCCACATCAAATGTAAGAAATTATATTCCATAGTTTTGTATATGATGGTAGCCTCAGCATAATATGTATAAAAAAGGGTATGCCGTGAGTTTAACATCTAGTGGAGATAGATCAGACTGATCGGAACACTGACTATAGTGGATCAGATGGGTGAAACCACTGGAGGAAATGCAGATTTTGGGGATAACATGTGGTAAGTTACCCGTTTACTTCAAGGAGTAGTGAGTTGATGAATTGACATGTTCTCATAGGGGTGGGACGGCCCGGGTAAGATTAATGATGGATAATGGATGGTTGAATTAAGTGGATAGTGAATGAGATGGAGTTGACTAATGGGAGATGGTGATGTTGTGCATGAGTCTCAAAAGAGGTCCTACGTATCCCTATGGCAGGTAATCAATCACCAAATAGTTTAGGATGGGGGGTATAAGATCGGGTTGTGTGCAGAGGACAATGACCCAATTATATATTAGGGATTATGTATGGTTAACAGCCCAAGATTCGTCTTGGGCCACTAGGACGAACCATCAATATGTGTCCCAACATCAGGGATGACAATGTCTTACTGCTTGGTTTAGTTTGACAACAGCTTACAACTGAATTGGGTTTACAATGGCTTACCATTGGATGGGGCACAATGGATTATCGTTAGTTGGGGTCACAATATCATACCACGAGATGGGGTCACAATGGCAAACTGATGGGTAGGGTCACAAAGGCTTATCGATGGTCGGGGTTGAACCTCATGGAGGCTTGCAACATACCTAGTCTAGGTGACAAGGATCAAAGCCCATGTAATTCTTGATAGTGGATGCAGTTTAATGTCATACATGATGAAAAGGGGGCCTGCTATTTAACATCATGCAGGATGAAGGTGGTTCAACATGAAGGGGGGACAGAACCAATGGTTGTTGGTCATGAACCTTAGGGAGGCTTCCTACGTACCATGCATTGGTATGGATCAAGGTCCACGTAGATCATAATGGAGTGGGAATTGACATGAATATGGCCAGGACTAATGGGTGTTGGGCTTGAACCATGTGGAGGCTTCCTACGCACCTTTCCTTGGAAAGGTTCAATGTCCACATATTATAGTTGGTATCTGAACTAGCCTGAAGATTGTTTGGATAGATTGGTGTTGGGATTGAATCTCAAGGAGTCTTCCGACGTACCATGCCTTGGAAAGGATCAAAGTCCACGTAGTTCCAATGGTGTGGGAACCGATGTTAAGATGGTTGGGACCTATAGGTGTTGGGATTGAACCTCTGCGAGGCTTCCTACGTACCTTACCTTGAAAAAGGATCAAAGATCATGTAGTTCATAATGGGTTTTGGTGAGCTAATGTGATGTTGTTTAGGACCAATAGGTGCTGGTCTTGATCCCCAGGGAGGCTTAATATGTACCTTAACTTGGCAATGATCAAATCCACATATTTTAGAATGGTTTTTGGTGAGCTTACGTGATGATATTCGGGACCAATGGTTGGTGGGCTTAATCCTCTTGGGGGATTCCTACATACCTTGCCTTGGCAAGGATCAACGTCCAAGTAGTTCATAGTGGGTTTTGGTGAGCCGCTGTGATGATAGTCGAGACCGATGGTTGGTGGGATTGACCCTCGGCGAGGCTTCCAACGTACCTTTCCATTGAACGGATCAATGCCCACGTAGTTTGGAATGGGTTTTGGTGAGCTGATGTGAAGATAGTCGGGACCAATGGTTGGTGGGATTGAACCTCGGGGAGGCTTCATACGCACCTTGTCTGGGCAATGATCAAAGATCACGTAGTTTGGAATGGGTGTGGGGCTTATGCTCTAGGAAGCCTAGAGAGAATGTCATGGTCATTGCTTGCTCTAAGCCCATGTTATTCATGCTCATTGTGAGAAACAAGAGGAAGCAAATACCTGTAGATTATGTCGTGAAAGTGGCAACTGTGGGAAGTGGAATGGGGGATTACACATGGATAGTGGCCCAAAGAGGAAACATGGCATTACGCGTTGTCTACAGCCTAGGGAGACAGAGAATGGAACATACGCTAGGGTGGAGGCCCAGGTGGTTTCAAAGCCCAATGGGAGAGGTATTTTGAACTGAGGAAGAGAGGTGGAATTAGGATGATACGTCCTTCAAGAAAATATAGAGGCTTACACCATGGTGGTTTCCCTTGCCCTGCGAACAGACGCTGCTCTGATAATGAGAATATCTTTCCATTTGAGGAATGATTTCACTCCCGTGGAGACTAGTGGTTGTACAAAATTTACAATGTAGGGAACCCCATGTATGACACACAAGGTGAGGTAATAGTTTAACATCATGTGTTGAGGATGATGGAACTTGCCTGTTTAACGTCCTACAGCTCTAATGAGGTAGGATCACTCTGCACCCCTTATGACATACATAACTGATACCTCTCACCCCATGGGGAAGCGAAGGCATCATCAATGCCATGCCAAAAGGGTGTTATGGAGTGATCCATTGAGGTTTCCATGTTATCATGGCTATATGAAGAAGTAGTTGTCGTTAGTGTGCCTATGTGAAGAATCTAGAGGGAGAAAACAAAACGGGGGGGGCACCACCCAATGTACTTCAAAGTTACTTCATGAAAACCTAGAAGGATGCTTGGGAAAGGAGTTTCATAGCAATGGGGACCATTGGTAGAAGCCTTGTGAGGTGCTGGTGCTTCATATAGTGGAGGGGATTCGTGAAGGGGTATGCTTCGCGAAGTGAAGTGGAATAACTTAGGCGTAGGGTTTAGGTGCATATGAAAAGTGCTTCATGAAGTGTAAAGGCCCTTATAGAGAAGTAATTCAGGAAACAAGGGTGAATTGCAAAGCATAGCATTGTGATGAAATGTTATTCACAAAGCATAGTGACCCTACCATAGAATGGGGGTCTCTTGTGCCTGGAGGGTGCTTTGCAAAGCATATGTGCTTCACAAAGACCCGAGTCCCCTTGGGTAACCCCTTTATTTGCGAAGGCCTGTAGGAATTACGAAGGGAATCCATCCTTGAAGAGGGAAAATATTCATGCAAATGGGGAGGCAGGTCATGAAGAAAATGTACTGTGAATAGATCATGGTTTTCAATTCATATATTGCTACATGATTTGGGAGATAAGAAGGAGAAAGGTAAGAGGATCAGTTCATTGGGCTCATGGGGAGCCTGGTATTTATAGATAAGAGGCACTGTGATGTAGTGCATGCTTGACGTGAAGCCACGTGGCATCTTGTCGTAACTGTGGAGCCTCCCACCTCCTTGCTTCATGGCTGATTCACAAACGTCCAAGGAGGTTCGCTAAGCCTCCCACCTCCTTGCTCCACTGACAGTTCACGAATGTCAAATGGGTTCACAGAGCCTCCCGCCTCCTTACTCCGCGGTGGGTTTGAAAATTTCAAATGGGTTCCTGTAGCCTCCCGCCTCGTTTCTCTATGGCAGGTTCACGAACAGGAAGCATGGCGTCGGCCGCGGTACTGCAGGACTCTGCGAACAAGATTCGAGAAGGATTAACAAAGGGTTTCTGTTTTTTCTTCTTCTTCCCAAATTTTGTCGTCAACAAATTCACCCCTCAGACTTAGAGTTGAGGGGAAACATAGGTTCAATGCGAAAAGATCAATCTCCAATATCCCTCAACCAATAACAAATCATTCCTGCAAAGGAGGCTTGCAAAGCGGAGAGGTAAAGGGCCGGCCGAGCACACAGTGAAGATCACTGCCGTTAGATGTGCCGTGAAGCACCAGGGGTCCTTGCTTATAAATAGGGGATCTAAACTCTCTTGTGTTCATTCTATTCTCTACTTTTTTTTTTCATTTAGCGATTTCGATTTGCGATGCTCTGTGTACTTCATGATTTCCCTCCACGAATCGAGCCTTATGCTTCATGGTGCATTGCAAGTATTTGACTCTACAACGATTTTCTCTATGGCTTGAATCCGATGGTTGGTGTAAGGCTTCATGATTCCATTGATGATATCAAGCTTCTTGAACAGTCTCTACAAATGTGTTTCATGAAAGGGATTCACGAAATGTGTTTAAATCAAAACAACTGATTTTTTACCTAGAGGCTTCCAGGGGGTCCTTGCAGACGAATCCCGAAAAGAGGAGATGGTGAATAACATAGGTCTTGGGGAGTTGGCACAAAGACACTTTGACCATGATTTGTTTGTGAAGATGCTGTTGTAAATCCAAAGGAATTATCCACTGTGTAAGAGGCTTCCTCTGTATGGATTTGGGAGGGGGATGCTGACTTCATCCCTTAAGAAAGTAGGGTGGAGCCAACATACCAGTTTAGGAGAACTCCATGCTAGCACTAGTGGTTTACGGCAGTAGACGACCATGCTTGGGAGGATATCACACCTTTCAATGCTGACTGCCTATACAATCAATTTAACAATGTTGATGGGAGGAAATTTCATTCAGAGACATCCTCGATCTGTATCAGACGATCATAAAGGAAGCCCCAATGTACCCAGGGAAGTGATGGTCCGATGAGTGGGATCTACGCCCGAATGCAACCTTCACAGGTGACTGGGCCTGGGCCTACTGGGTAGGTGCCTCGTGTAATGTGTTAGAGGCAGATCTGAGAAGATTGGGCCTATATGAGGTGGTTTGGGCTTCCCAATTCCATATCTATCATCTAAAGCAGCTGCTGCCGTATTTGTTGAGCAGGTGGTTGTTGAGGACCATTACCTTCCATTTACACCATAGGGATGTTTGAATCAGTTTATGGGATGTTCATCAGATCTCGGGGGTCCTGATACTAGGGGAAATTTATGATGAATTACTCCCCATTATGGGTACGTGGGAGGACCGAGAGAAAATGTAACCACTAGGGATAGTGTTGATGGAGATGGAGTCAGGAGAGGACAATGGAATAATGAGGGATATCCATTTTAGGTGATGGTTCATGCCATTTTTGAACTTCTTGAAAGATAGAAAATTTTCGGTGAGGCCTTGAACTTTCTCGAAGGGCGATCAACGTGGCAAGGAGCACTCTCACTGGTGGCTGATGGAGGATAGCCTATGGTAGAAGTGGGGTTTCAACATCAGTTCCGAGCAACAAATGGTAGTATGGTTGGCCGCATTCCTTGCAGATCACATCTTCATTAGGGTACTACTGGTGAGGTATATGAACATGGGTGTGAGACTAAGCACATTTATCATGGCATTCATGTTGGCTACGAGGGAGCAGGTCAACCTCAGGATCCCCATGCTTGCAAAGTTGTACAAGATGTTGTGGCATATCTGTTGAGTCAATAAGGTTTTCCTTATGACTTTTCCATTGCTTCTTGTTTTGAAAATCATGAACACCTTATCTTTAAGAAAATCTCTTTTATAAGGAAAATTGCTTTTATAAAAAAATTGCTTTTATAAGGAAAATCACTTTTATAATGAAAATCGCTTTCGAAAGAAAAATTATTCTTATCATATTTTCATTCATATTTTTCCTAAGTATAAAATTCAGATTCATTTCTGTTTTCTCGGATTTGTTTGAAACTTTGATATAAAGTATTCTATTTTAAGATCCGAATTCTGGAAAAGAACTGTAAGGAAGTTTCAATCCGAATTCCAGATGAGAACTGTAATAAAGTATCATTCCGAATTCCGGATACGAACTCTGACTAAGTCCTATTCCAGATTCAGGATATGAATTCTTATGAAGTTCGACATTGAATTCTCATTACGAAGTCTAATGACGAATTCTCATTATGAATTCTGATAATGAATTCTCATTAAGATTTATGATGATGAATTCTCATTACGAATTCTGATGATGAATTATCATTCCGAATTCTGGATATGAATCCTCATTACGAATTCTTAAGATGAAATCTCATTATGAATTCTAATGATGAATTCCCATTACGAATTCTGATGAGGAATTCTCACTATGAATTCTGATGACGAATTCTCATTCCGAATTCTAATTCCGAATTCATCTATTAAACAGAATCTGATCATCTCTGTTTTATACACTCTGAATTTATTCAGACTCCGAATTTTTCACTCTGAACTTTCATTTTGCTTATGCCTTTATATTTTGACTACTCTTTATTATTTTCGTTACACTCCGAACTTTAACTCCAAACATTCACTCCGAATATTTTTAGTTAAGATATAAAACGGTGTCGTATATTCTGTTACACTGGTTTTGTTATAAAACGATGTCGTGTATTCTGTTTTGAACTAACCGTTGGTTAAGTTACATGTCTATAGGTCCCTCCAATTTTTAAGGAAAATATGACTATTGGGAAGGAGGCCGACCTTACCTATAAATAGGGGCTCATTTGAAAGAGTTCAGAGCTGTTGCTGCTGGCGTGCTGAAAGGCTGACTGATCTTTGACTCATGTGACTACATGCTTGAAGTGATTTCTAGAGAGAGAGGCTCTTATTAACTCTTAATGATTCGTGCGACTCCAAATGTTGGTGATTACATTCGAGGACTTCCGGGGATAGGAATAAAGACATGCCAACTACCTTGAAGTTCGTGGGCTTTCTTGCTGAGGAAGACAGAGGTTGGAAACTACCTTGAAGTTGAGGGCTTGCGGGGATAGCATGACAGAGACACTCCGATCTTCGTATCGAGGGCTTTCCCTAGTGTGGTTAAGATAGACTTGCTTGAAAGTATAAATCAAGGGACCTTTATCCAAGGTTGTTGGATACCCTTCTCTTTGGGTTAAAATACTACTATCTTGTTACTTGTAGTTCTACTACTTGTTTATTTCCTCTGCATTTTGTACTACAAGGAAAGTATAACTTTCTTATACTTATTTACTTGTACTCTGTTTCATTTAGATTCTATACGCTTTAAGGTAGAATCTCATATTGTAATCTTTCGTTAAGTTTCAATTTCCGGAACCATATTTCCGGAACCTACGTTCGGAATCTCTTTCCAAGTTTTTCATTTGGTATTGGAGGTGTTGTGAATTTGATTAAGTTTAACTTTGTTAAACATATCCCTTTCCTTTACTAAAGGAAAACATAGCTATTTGTAACTAACATTAAAGGTTCCAAAGGAATTTTTAATGTATACAATTCACCCCCCTCTTGTATATTGAGCATCTACATCACTATTTCAATCCTACAATATCAGTGCGGGGAAGAGGCCACCGAGGATTTGCGGTCCATTCCACCTCCTGGTTGGGGGTATAGCGGCACATGTCAGGGGGGTCTATGAATATCCATACCCCATATCCCCTCCGGAATCAAACTTCATAAAATCCATCCTGAATTCTGTAGGGAGCTTTCTAGCCAAGCAGACAGTACATTCGATACCAAACAAGGTCATGAATGTGGAGTAATTCAACTTTCAATCATTCTTGTTTTCCACAGGTGTGTTGAATGATGATGTCTATGTTGTAGAATAGAATTGGTCCTATCTAATGGCCTTTTGAGGTGGAGTCCTAGTATAAAGATAATATCGTGAGCCCCTCTACGAGGAGTACACCCCACACTGATTCTCGAGACAATTTTGGTTTATACAGTGGCTAACACACAAGTATATTTAGAGGTATTCCACGAGGAATGTCTATGTGGGATGAGGAAAATTTTGTTTATGTTAACACGAGAGGATGGGAAGATGCGTAACGAGATGCCTTCACCCACTACCATCTTCGGGTTGGTGAAAGAGTACACCAAAAGCTGGGAGGTGTCCTAGTCAGGGGAGATGTTGAAGCAACCAACAGGTCGGGTCGTTGACGGTGTACATCACCAACCTCGAGGTTAGAGCTGGAAGGAGGCAAGGACATCCCACAGTGGTGGGGCTGCCATGGGTGTGAGGCTCACACCAGTTGAGGGAGAGATAGTGGCATCAGATCCAACAATGGTAGCTGAACCAGGGGTCCCAGAAGAATAGAGTAATCCAGAGGTGAGGCCACCAAGAGAATTCCATATTATATCCACTCAGGCTCTGAGGAAGCGGTTTCACCACATAGACATTCCATAGAATGATCTCTTCCTAAATGCGTGAGACATTAGGGAAGTCAATAGAAAATTCCTCATCCCGTTCCAGATGTTTCAACACCAGAACTGTCTTGGGATTGATTTTCCAGGTATATTCCCTATCAAGGATAGAATTATGGTGTCCCAGGTAGAGGCAGAGCAATACCTAGCTGAGTTGGCGGACTTCACGCACTCCCAGGGTGTTCCAAATCCAATTATAGATTTGGTTATAGTGTTGTTGGATGTAACAACTCCCCCATAGTTATCAGAAGATTATTTTAGGGAATGGTTCCTTCTACTAGAATAATGGAATGAATCCTCATGGAGGGAGGAGCCCGGTAGAGGGACCCCTCTGGAAGAGGGTGAAGTTTGCGATCAAGGCTCAGATTTTGAGGAATTGTAGAGGCCCTTAAGGTAAAATCATAAGCCTCTTCTCTAAGATCCAGTTTTCAGGATACATTGGACAGATCACTACTGTTTAAACTATGTAGGAGAGCCTCATTAATTGAACTCATTCTCATCCCTCAGTGGATGTAGATGTGGGGATTTCAGGATCCACGCCTGTGGATATGGCGATTACCACATCCAGTGGGGCCAGGATAAATGATGTGGCTCCTTCGGAGTTTTTTGGACCTTCCGACAATATAAAGATCACCATGACTCGGGGTCCCCACAACAACAACAACCCATGAACAAGACTGAGAATTTGATCTCTATAAGTCTCTATTACAAAACTCATGACTTCCACCAATTGACCAGGATAACTGACATCCATGCTTTTTGGGTCGGTACAGTTCTTCAAATGGCTTGGGCTACATTGGTGAGGTTGGTTGGTATTAATGGCAGTTCTTTTCCCATGGGAATTCCAGTGGTCGTAGTGGAGGATATCAAGATCGACCTAGCTGTGGTGCTCCAGATCACTGGAGGTACTATTTATAGAGTTGTGCACGAGATTATTGAAGCGGTATCTGATGATGAGGATGGTTTGGACTGCCCGAGTCCTCTCATACCAGATCATACAATAGATTCGGACCCTAATAATGAGTTATTGGGGGACTTCCCTACATATGAGCTTGCCAACCCCACAGACTGGGATGAAATGGCCTCTGATGAAGTGGATAACAAGATAGTGTATCGACAGCCATGGAAGATGAACAAGCACATTATGAATGACTAACAATTATGACAATAGATAGACCATATGGAGAGAATTTGTTCCCAACTACGTGAACAAAGCGTTGGGGGAGTAGATGCCCAATATCCTCACATTCTCATCTAAGATCTCAGGGTTGAGAAGATTCGGAAGTATGACCATGTCCTTTGTGTGGGTTTGCAGTGGAGAAAAGTAGTGAACGTCATGAGGCTCCAGGAGACTGAAAACTAGATTCAATGGCTACAGGTCTGGGTAGATGAACACTATGCTCTCCTCAGTGTGCAGTGAGAGATTATATATCGGCCGAAGGACCAGCTGGTAGAGGATGAAGAGTGGATGAAACTAGCATTAGTGGATATGGTTATTCTCTGATGTGCCGAGGAGCTGGCCTGGGTTGCGGCTGACGTACTGTTCCCCCTTTTTACTGAGTTGAAGCAGGAACTATGTAGGAGGCAATAGATCATGGATGCCATGATCTAGAGGGAGGTAGAGATGTAACATTCTTTTGATAGGGTCAACCCATCCATGTTATGGGTCGATCCTTAGGTACTATGATGCATCCAACATTTGAGCATAATTTCATGCTTTGACTATTTATTCTAGATGCATGAATGAGTTCTGTTATTAATTTGGTTTATTTAATCTTTTTTATATTCCTGGAACATCTAGCGATCAGTCCCTAAGCTCATGTAGGTTGGGCCTGATGCAAGAAACTAGGGAAGGACACCTATAATTCCACCCAAATATAATAGTGAAAACCAAGCTATGGAAATATGGGGTTTGGAGCAGCCTGGATGTTTAGAGCATTCAGAGTGTGTCTCTCAGACCATTTCAACATGTGTTGATACAGTGAAGTCCGATGGAAGATATAGTCTTTCTCCCAACAGGTTCGCAGTGTTTGAAGGTGAAGAAAACATTGTGGTGGAGGGAGGGGATGTTCAAGAGGCTGATTTTGGAAAGACCAATGCCCTGCGACTGGAGGATTCCCAGGAGGAAAACGACTCAGACATGGACTCCCCTATCGAGCCAAAAGAAGTGGGAATTGTTGAGGACTACATTAGATTCTCATAAAAAAGAAGTGTAAAAACACCATCATTGACCCAGAAGGTTACATACATCACTCTAAGAGGCCGCGAAAGAAGAAAGACTAATCCTTTCTACCAAGACATTTTGTCACCAGGTCCTTAAGTAAATGGAAGTGTCCTCAAAAGGCGCCCAAGCTGGCAACGATAAATTCTACAAAGAAGTTTGAACCTCTCGTAGGGGATCCCTTAACTACTGACCTGACAGATGCAAGTAAGTAGATGTTTGATTCAAACACTCCTCCGACCGGGAGTGAATTGATGTAATGTGATGAGTGATAATCAATCCTCGATTGCAATGAAGAATCATCTGATGAGATCTTGGTGGTCGACACCAAGTAAGTGGAATTTGATAGGCTGGTAGGGAGGCGGTTGCTGGCCAATCTTCTCAAAGAGAAAGGTGCATGGGGACATAAACAACATGGAATCCGGGAACTTGGATTCAACTGTTAGAAGATGACTGTGTAAGATCTCATAAAAACTTGGGATAAGACGGTATAAAGCTTAGGGAACCTCCTTAATATAGATTCGGATGAGAAATATTATGACCTCCAATGGTCTCTTCTCCGAGGTAAGGTATCCAAAAGGCTCAAACTAGAACTCTCTAATTCGGCTATTTCCTATCATGTTGTTTGAATGTTTCCTGTGTCTGGACTAGATCTCACTTTTCCCTATAGTGTTTTTCATAATAAAACTATATTTGGAGTGGAGTAAAAGGAGTGAATCATAATACCCAAAATTCAATACACTATAGGGAAGGTGTTACAATGAAGAATAACAGTTGATCGTGTTTGAAACACAGTATCATTGTTGTGTTAGCCTGAAATGGGGATAACAAAGGAGGGCCCACCATTGACCATGTTCGAAACATGAGGCATGAATCAAAATGGTATCAATTAGTCTTCCAGATCATTGGCCTTGGATTGTAGGTGGGACATAGGTAGAGAATCCATAATATTAGGGGGTTCGTTTAGACGTGAAAGTGGGCGAGGGTCCGAATAAAGGGTACGAAAATCATGGACTGTGGTGTGATGGGTTGTTCGAAGGTAGTCAAACACTCTTGAAATTACACCACAATGGTGAAGGCACATTAGGTGGGTGAATCAGTCTGATCAAGGATCATACCTTCTTTTGAACATGACATCTCATTTAAGGACCTAGAAGGAAATGTAGTTTTATTTCATATAACGAGGAAGGTGCACATAGCTTAATGCTCATACTTTGTGGACCAAGATATGGGATGAATGGCTAGAAGGGTTAATGACCCAGGGGATAGGTCCATGGAAAAATTCTTGGGAACCTCTATGTATCCCATAAAGACGATAATCAATCCATACGTAGTTATTGAATCACGTCGTGATCAAAGACCAACAATGGTAGGTAGAATCATCTATGGAGAGGAAAATGATGCATCCCATGATTAACATATGTCATCCTGAACTTTTTTAGGGAATAACTATAGTTTAATGCCATGCATTTAGTACATGGGTTCCGAAGAAGAAAATTTGTGGGGCGGTACATACCCTGATGTGAATGAGAACCATAAGATTCCACGCCACACCACATGCTCTCTGAAGAATCCCTAGGTTGAGGGACTAAATGTGAAAATTGGACTGGGCATAAGAGGGTTGTTTGGGCATTCCTATTTATCCCATGAAGATAATAATCAGGCCATATTTAGTTCTGAGAGAGTATTTAAATGTCATACAGGATGAATAAAGGCATATGTGGCATGATTGTGGCAATACACGCCCTAATAGAACTACTATGCCCAAGTTTTTCATGCTCGATGTGGGAAACAAGGAGTAGTGATGGGGCTTCCCTAGAATATGAAGGCACATGTCAAGGGAGATGGGACTCTAGGTGAATAATGTCCCAATGATGTTGACCTTCCAATAAAACACACATAGATGCGTGAAAGAGTAAAGCTGAGTATGTTGGAATTAAACATGGACATAAGGAAGTGGAAATGTGTGAATAGTAACACTTGAGATCTGGACCACAATGATGGTGGTGTGATGATAGTGGATGACAATTTACCATGTTTGAAACACAGTATCTATTTTGCATTGGCCTGGAATGGGGACGAAAAAAATGAGGGTAGACCACTGATCGAGTTTGAAACACAGGACCTATCATGAATATCATCAGAGGTCCTCAGGGACATTGGCCCAAGATGGTATGTAAGATAGTGTGGCATGAGACTAGGCCATAAAGGGGGTCCCTTAATACAAGGAAGAGGATTAGGATCCTAATGACGGGCTCACAATGTTTGGATATGGAATGAGGGATTCTCCCTGTGAAAATTCCACACTTCGGGCACTGCCACAACACATCTGAGTACGAAAACAAGTCGTATCAGATAGTGTTAGTCAAGTCACCCTCTATGGAAAAGGGTCCTAAGGTTTCCTTCTCCCCAAATTAATGTTAGTAGGAGGGTACATTAAAGTGAGATTGATTTAATTGACTATGTTCAAGGCGGTGAAGTAGCAAAACCCAACGCATACATCCCATAGGGAAATCATTATTTAGGGTCAGAGAACTTGGATGAGGTTGGGAAAAGACATGAGGGGCACACGGTACAACTATTGAAAAACCTAATGTGAAGGAGAACCCAAGAGGTACTTTACACACCACATGTTCCCAAAAGGGGTCAGACGTAGAGGTCAAAAGTGGGAGGACAAGATTTCATATTCTTGGTGATGGACCCGAGGACAATATGTCTGGGACTTCTTACATATCCAACGCGGTTGGGAATCAGGCAGTACATAGTTCTAAAATGTGTTGTGTGGTTTAACATCTTACGTAATGGATGCAAAGTGGTCTTAGTTTATGGTCAAATAGCACAGACCATAAATGGTAGGGAATACGGGAGACACATGGTGAGGTAATTATGAAACTTGATGTGATTGATGACCAGAAGTCCATGTCAAGATATGTTCCATGGGAATGATTTAGGTCGAGGGACCAAAAAAGAAAGTTATGTTGGGCCCAAGGGATAGTAACCAGGAATTCCTACATATCCCATGAGAACGAGAATCAAGCCACACATAGTTCTAGGGATGAAATGGTAATATTCCAATGCCAGAGATAATAAGGTTGTGTGGGTCTGGCCGTTGCACCAAAAGAAGAGTCATTTAATAGATCTTGTTTGTCCTTTTGGATAAATGAGTGTTGTTTTTTTGTGTAGTGATAGACTTAGGATGGAAATTCCAAGAATCTCTACAAGAATCAAGCCATGTGCAGGTGTTGAAAAATGATACGGTGTGTGACCGATAAAAAAAATAATTTACCCTTGAATGAGGACACCACGATGTAGTGTTGCTTTTCATCATGCGGCCAAGATGATAATGATGTAGTTTAGGGTAATGTAATGGGACCAACCTTGCACATTAACATCATGTATTATAGACGAAACAATTTAATGTCATGTGGGACTAGGCAATAGAGTTTAAAGTCATATGGCTCAGACATATACAAGAATGATGAGGTTCAACTGGGAATGTGCACAATGTGATAAAGAAAACCCAATGTGAATGAAGACATAATCCCATATCACAACTCACAATATTCCATGAAAAAACCTCAGTCTGAGGGGGCCAAAAAAGGTTTGATAATATGGGGTAATAGAGACTAGCTCTCAGTTGAATTGGACCCAAATATGAGATGTCTTAGTGTTCTTACGTATCCTATTAGGATTGGAATAAAGACATACATAGTTCTAGAAAGTGTATTTTAACATCATTCCAGGCAAATGAGAGGAGGTATGAGGGACTAGATCCTTGAAGGGGGTACATGATTCTGTAATTATTAACCTGACATGAAAGAATTCATAAGTACATACATGCCACATCAAGTGGTCCTATAAGAGATGGTGACTAGAAGGCTAATCATAAGAGATAAATTAGTGGAACTCAAGCTGGACCCAAAGACGATGTGTCTAGGCATTCCTATGCATCCCATGGGAATGGGAATCAAGAGAAACATAGTTATAAAATAGATATTAATTTATGGTGTTAGAGCTCGAACAATGGAGAATTGGAATCCTTCCATGTAAGCATTGACCTCAATATGATCTCTAGTCCCACATGATTGAAACTCGGTGAGGGAAATAAGGGAGGATGGGGTTTTTTCAATACATGGAATACATGACAAAGGGAAGTTGGTGAGGATCACCGAATGGAGCCTTTCCAGGACTTTGTCCTCCTAACATGCAAATGTTCACTGAGGGATATTTCTGGGAGGGTTGAAATTCCACTTTGACACAATGGGGTGGAAAATGAAGTGAATCATGTAACTGGAATTTATGGATTGAAGTGGTTGGCATGACCATAGATGATAACTATTGATCGTGTTCAAAACTATGTATCCATATCATGTGACCTGAAATGGGAATGAAAAATGAGCATCGACCATTGACCATATTCACATTATTGGACTTGTATCAATTAGTTGTCTGAAACCCTCGAGGATGCTGACCCATAATGTTTGGAGATCCCTCAGTCCTAGAATCCATGCCATTTTGGGGTGGGGGTCCCTTCGGATGTGAAAGATAATGGGAGACCCAATGAAGGGGAACACGATGCCTAAAAATGGGTGAAAGCATGTCTAGCCAAAATCCAACACTCCAGGATCTAGACCAGAGTACTCATGGGACCATTGGTGAATCAACAAAGAGGTCCAAGGGAACCAACTTAAGGGAAACCAACTCAAAGGATGAGAGTAGGAAAAGGGAGCAAAGGCCGTTCGGGAGAGAGTTGTATGTAGCATGGTTGTTATAAACCCATCATGAATGGGGACAGAAGCCCATACCACACTCTATACCCCTCTCCTAGAAGAATGCATTCCAATCAGCCAAAATTATAGTGTGGTTTCTATGGGATGGGGTTGTACCTGAAGACTAGGTGTTTGGGTAGTCCTACATATCCCATGAGGATGGGAATCAAGTTGTACATAGTTCTAGGAGAGGGTTAACGTGCAGTTTATCTTCATAGAGCAAGGAACCAAATAAGGGAAAGATACCCCAATGTGGAATGTGTATGGAATGAAGAGTAACCCAACGTACTCCCAAACCACACCGTACATCCCTATGTAAGAACATGGGCCAGGGGCCCGAAAAGGATGAGGTACTTGAGGCTGGGCCACATACATAATGTCATGACCAACTTGAAGTTTAACGTCTTGTAATGAGGATGATGGTGATCATAGTTGAAGTTCAATGTGATCAGACCGTAGATGCCTAGTCTAATGTCATATGCATGGGACAGAGAGGGCAAATCAGCGTGCCTATAGAAGAACACAAAGTGGAAAAAATGATAGAGGGCAACTATTGACCAGGTTCAAAACACAGTATCAACCCGTATGTGACCAAAATTCAGGGAGAACAATTGAGCATCGACCATATACCATATTCTCAACATAGTAATTATATCAATTTGTTGCTCGCAATCCTCATGGATGTTAGCATATAATGGTTGGAGAGCCCTTCTGCTGAGCATCCATGCCATCCAGGGGCTCTTTTAGATATAGAAGGTTATGGAAGCACAAATGATGGGGATCATGAAGAATGGTAGGTAAGGTTCTCATTAGATGGATGATAAATAAAGTAAGGGATTGTCTCATGGTGATTTTTTTGGTGTGGTGAAATTTCAAGACATGTATAACAACATGAGTCCATACCACACTATAAAATCCGAAATGAGAACTCAATCTAGGGTGATGAAGGGGAGGAAGGAACTGAGGCTGGGTGCCTCAACCAACTGTAGCCATATGACCATGCATATGGGTATTTCCTCATGATAGCTCTTAATCCCACATGAGCAATGCTCATTGTGGGAAACAAGGATTAGGACAAGTCTCTCCCCATCACATGAGTGTCTGACAGCTAGAATTACACTCCTGCTCGAGGAAGAATGAGGATTGGAGAGACGAAAGGGTAGAATGAACCACTACACTCTTTGTTTGGGGCATATGGAGGTGGTGAAAACAATAAATGATAGTTGTTTACCAGGTTCAAAACACAGCATCCACATCTTGTAACATGGTACGATGATGATGAACATGACGTGGATGAGGAAAATATCCTTCACCACACCTTGTGTTTAGTCCCAATTGGAGGTCACAAATTTTGGGGCTGGGACTACAGAGGAAATTTTTGGGTAGTCCCATGTGTCCCATGAGGATGGGAATCAAGAATAAATTAGTTCTAAATGGTGTAGTTTAACATCTTGCCGGATGACACACAATTTAATGTCATGAGGGAAATTTCACTATTTAATGTTGTGTGGGACTAGATAGTTTAAGCTCCGGTAAGACCATACATTTTAAGGCCGTGTAGGACCCTGATGTAGTTTGGGGTCGTGCAGGACCATTACATAGTTTGAGGTCATGCAGGACCATACAGATTAAGGTCAGGTAGGACCGAACAGTTTAACGTCATGTAGGACCCTGGTGCAGTTTATGATCATGCAGGACCATTATGCAGTTTGGGGTCATGAAAGATCCTATAGTTTATGGTCATGTAGGACTGGGAAGTTTATGGTCATGTAGGACCCTGATGTAGTTTAGGATCGTGCATGATTATTATATAGTTCGGGGTAATGAATGACCCTCCAATGTTTGGTAAGAAGAATAAAAAACAGAAACCATTAGGTATTGCATCGCGAAGCTCATTCGCGAAGCCCCGCAACACCACAGTTGGCTCCAAACATCACATTCATGAAACCACCATGGAGAAAGAACGCATGAGGCTTCGTGAAACTATTTGAAATTCATAAACCAGACACAGAGAAAGGAGTTGGTAGGCTCCGCGAACCCATTTGACTTTCACAAACCCGCTACGGAGCAAGGAAGAGGGAGGCACCACAAACCCCCTTTTATGTTTGCGAAGCCACCGTAGAGCAAGGAGGTGGGAGGCTCTACTGTTACAACAAGATTCCATGTGGCTTCACTCTGAGAAAGCTCTAGTCACGGTTCCTCTTGCCTATAAATAACGGGATCCCCTCGAGCCTAAATTTTGGATCCTCCACTTATTCGCCTTCTTTTCTCTCGAATCGTGAAGCAATCTCTACTCTGCAAACCATGAGCTCTTCAAGGTACATTTTCACTGTGAAGTGCCCTCCCCTTTGCAAGAATTCAGCCCCTTTTCAAGGATTTATTCCCTTCATGGAGACCGTGGGCCTCCATAATGGAAGGGAATCCCTAAGGGGACTCGGGTCTTCATGGAGCACTAATGCTTCACAAAGAACCCTCCAGGCACACGTGACACACATGCAATGGTAGGGTGACTGTGCTTTGCAAAGCACATTTCTTCACAATTCTATGCATCACAAGGAACCCTTTCTAAATGATGTACTTATCATTGAGGTCCATTCCACATCACGAAGCACTTTCTATATACACCTATACCATACTCCTAGGCTTAGCCACTTCACTTCGCGAAGCATACCCCTACGCAAAGCCCCTCCACTATATGAAGCACCAGAACATCATGAGGCTTCTACCTATGATACCCATTCCTCAGCAACTCCTTTTCCCATGAAACCTTCTAGGTTTCCACGTAGTAACTTCAAATTCCCTTGGGCGGTGCTTGTCATTGTGTTGCTTGACCTCATGCTTTTTCGTATAGGCATTCTAAAAGCTATTTCTTCTTCACATATCCACGGTAACATGGAACACTCAATGGATCACTTCATAACACCCCTTCACCATGCATTTCTGATTCCTTCCCTTCCCCAAGGTAATGAGGTATCATTTATGTTTGTTCTAAGGGGTACGGAGTGAACCCACCTCGTCTGAGCTGCATGAATTTAAACTTATAAGCGTCATCTTCCTCATCACATGACATTAAAATATAACATCACCCCATGAATCGTACATGGGGTTCCCCAACATGGACATTATTCACTTCCATTAGTCTCCACAGGAGTGAAATCCTTCCTCACATGGTATGAGATCCTCTTTATAGGTGCAACGTCTGTCCGAGGGGAAAGGGAAACCCCCTTGGAGTAAGCCCCTATATTTTTTTGTAGGTGGTAGATTCCCTTATCCTCCTCTATTCCTTGGTGCCAAATCCATCTCCCTTTGTGATTTTTCACCACCCAGGCCTCCACCATAGAGTATGTGAAAATATCTATCTCCCCAAGCTGTGGGCCATGCGTAAGCCACTGTTTCCTCTTTGGTCTGCTAACCACACGTAAGCCCCCATTCCACTTCCCACGAATGAACCTTACATGATGTGATTGTTAGGTCTTTGCTGCCTCTTGTTACTCACACCAAGAAGGTCTCATGTATGCTTTGAGAAAGCACTGACCATGACATTATCTCTAGGAATCAAAGAGCGTAAGCTCCACGCCCATTCTGAACTACATGGAGTTTAATCATTTCTAATGCAAGGTATGTAGGAAGCCTCCCCGAGGTTCAATCCCACCAACCATGGGTCCCGACTATCTTTATGGTGGCTTAAAAAACCATTCTGCACTACATGGACTTTGATCCTTGCCAAGGAAAGTTATGTAGGAAGGCTCCCCGAGGATTAAGCCCAGAAAACATTGGTCCTAACTATCTTCACATTGGCTCACTAAAACCCATTCTGAACTATGTGGAATTTGATTTTTGCCAAGGCAAGGTATGTAGGAAACCTCCCTGAGGTTCATGCCCATGAACCATTGGTCCCATCTATCTTCACTTCGGCTCACCAGAACCCATTCTGAGCTATGTGGACATTGATCGTTTCCAACGTAAGGTACGTTGGATGTCTCCTCGAGGTTCAATGCCTACACCTATCAGTCCCAACCATCTTCACGTATGCTCACCAAAACCCATTATGAATTATGTAGAATTTTGTACTTGTAATGGTAAGGTACATAGGTAGCCTCCCCGAGGATAAAACCCGACACCAATTGGTCCCAACCATCTTCATGTGAGTTCCCACACAATCTGAACTACATGGAATTTGATCCTTGCCATGGAAAAGTATGTAGGAAGCCTCCCTGAGGTTCCAGCCCAACACTTATCGATCCCTACCATCTTCATGTCAGTTACGACACAATCCAAACTATGTGGACTTTGATCCTTTCCAAGGAAAGGTACATAGGAAGCCTCCCCAAGGTTAAAGCCCAACAACCATTGGTCCCAACCATCTTCAAGTCGGTTCCCACTACATTCTGTACTATGTAGTCTATGATCCATTCCAAGGCAAGGTATGTAGAAAGCCTCCCTGAGGTTCAAGCCCAACCACCATCTATTACGACCCCCTTTCACATCATACCACCTTCGTACCATATGACATTAAACTTCAAACCCCCTTTTCGTCCTGTATGATGTTAAACTACATCCACCATCCAAAACTACATGGGAATTGATCCTTGTCTCCAAGACAAGAGACGTAGAAAGCCTCCATGAGGTTCAACCCCATCCAATGGAAAACTGTCGTGACCCTATCCAGTAGTAATCCATTGTGACCCCATCCAATGGTAAGTTGTTGTGACCCCATCCAATGGTAATCTGTTGTGCCTCTATCCAACGATATGTCATTATGAACCCCATTCCCCGGTAAGCCATTGTCAACCTAAACCCAATGGTATGCCTCTTTCATCCTTACTGTTGGGACCCATATATCTTGTCTTTCCTAGTGGAATAAGACCAACCTCAGGCTGCTAACCACGCGTAAGACCTAGTATATATTCAGGTTGCTATCATATGTGCACACCCCGATTCTATAATCCGCATCTTAAACAACATGGAATTTGGTTCACTTCCACAAGGATATGTAGGAGGTCTCTTCGAGAATGAAGCCCAAAATCATCATCCCCCTGGAGTCGACTCCATCCCATTCTCAATCCACATCATCTAATTATCCATTATACTTATTGATTCTTACCTACGATGCCACAACCTAGTGAGATCATGCCAATTAATCTCTTTACATATACTAGAAGTAATCGGGTAACTAATGACGTGTAATCCCCGACATCAGTGTTTCTTCCAGGGGTATCAGCCATCTCATCCACTCTAGGAAGTCTTCTGATCAGTATGATCAATCACCACTCTACATTAAAAACACAACATACCCTGTGTTAAACATAAGAAGATGAAGAAAACATCATATACATGCCTATGTCATGTAATTCCCCACATTCGATGTGGGATGTCTCGGGATTCCGCACCTTTAAAAAGCCCTATAATAAGAAGGGAAACCCAGATGCGCTAGTGTTCCACCGTCCATACATGACAGTGATTTCCAACATGACTAATCCCCTGACCAATGATTGCTACCTTGACCAGATCCCTTGAAATGACTCAACAAAAGAAGTGTAATCAACCAACATCCCTGAAGAAATGGCACTAGGAAGTGTTTCACAAACAACATCTTAATCTATAAGGGAGACCCAGACTATGTGACAAGTTCTGAAGAGTATTCCATGGAAGGAAAAACTGACATCTCATCATCCTATTTCGATTAAGGATCAAACATCCCTTGATAAGATACAGATGTCTCCTGCCTTTGGATAGTGGGAATACGGGGTAGCAGTCACGAGCCCTCCCGAGACAGATGTGTGTGCCCTGACGAAAGTGTGGGAAGCACATAACATAAACATTCATATTAAAACTAGTAGAATAAATGTTAATACATTAACCGCAAACAATAAATGGCTTAAAAATAGCACATCCCTAGTAAAAAATATCAAATAACCTTCAATAGAATATGAAATTTTTTATAATAATGCATAAAATTCAAACAAGCGTAAAATCCATCAAAGTATGTTGACATCAATTAAATCAATCCAAACACTATTTGAGGGAAATATCTCTTTATACTTTGAAATCATTTAAAGTAAACAAAAAATAATTTTGAAAATATTCTTAAAATATATCAAGGGATGATTTGAATGTTTAATAATGGTGGAACATGGCCTCACCCACTGAATAAGTATAAAAACCATTCTCTCTTTAATTTTTGGTAATGGTCATGAAGTACCTTATTTGGGAAACAATGAAATGATTACATTCAATGAATTTTATTAAAGCAAAACGAGGTTATAAATGAATTTATACCATACTCTAGGAAATGATAAAAAAATGTTCTAAAATATATTTTTAAGAAACCCATATGCGGATGATAAAGAAGTCTCAGTAGATACTTATGTATAATCATCCTTGGGTAATAAAGAGATTGTAAAATTAACCATACCTAATACTTTTACATTGTTGAGGGTTGGTTAAAATCATATATAATGGTTAAATAATTCTTATTAAATTATAGAAGAACCAAATACATAATTTATTTATCATATTAGATGCTATATTATTTCACTATTAATAATATTTTAGTAGTATTATTGTTTCACGTGTTAACCGATTCGTTTTACTTTATATGTTTTGGTACGTAAGTAATGTTTGTTATGGATATGATGTATTTGATTAATATCCAGAATGATATTAAATTCTAAAAAATTATTTTGAATCATCATACGGAAATTATTCTTGAATGGTTATGATGGGAAACAAAATCTCATCATGTCGTGAAAACAGTAAGCTGTACATACACACGAGCGACGATATCATTCTATTGATGGTGAAATTGTATGTAATTTGGATGGTGTATTATATATAAATAATCATTAACATATTATAGTTATTATTTACATCAACTGTACTATTTATTATAACTAATAAAATAATGAATTGGTAAAAAAACTACCCCATGACGTGGAGACAATAAGCCGTACGTACACACCTATGGTGACATTGTCATTAATAGGGTGGATATAATAATGAATATGATTTTAAAATATTTATAATTACATATAAGTATATGTAATTTACTTTAGTTATTATTATTTTCATGGAAACAACAAATATTGAGGAATTGGAAGAAGAAAAGATATTTGAATGTGGTGATGAAATAATTACCTCTTCTTCGGGTTATTCCATTTGATTTGAACCAAATGGATCCTTAGGTTGGATTTTTGATCAGAGTAATGACTCTAGGATGATGTGAGGGATGTTGAGAGGATATTTTAGTAGGGTTTGGCAGATTCAAATGGCTTTGGATGTGTGAATTTAAGAGAAGGGGATTTACCCTTTTATAGGAGTGGTGAGGGGTAGTTTAGGAAAAGCTTGAAGTATTATTTTATTTTAAAATTAATTTGGGTTTCCGATAGCTCCAAATGGATATATTTAGAGTCTATGGTGGGTATGTGTCGAAATATTCTCAACCAACAGGTTTTAGAGATGTTTTTATCACCATATTAACCATATCTTTTTGATTTACCTCTTAGTTAAATAGTTTATCTTTAACATGTCTTATTGTATTTTTATATTACAAGGTTAATAACATTACTATATAAATTCAAAAGAAAATAAAGTGGTTATTTAATTACATATATAACCTTATTTTTTCTTCTGTCGGAATATTATATTTTTAGGTATAATATATCATTTAATAAAATAGTATATGTTTTAATAACTCATTTATGTCAATTTAAAGACTATTTATTATTTGGTTTTTGTGAATGTCATCACAACTTGATTACTTCAAAAAAATATCAAATCAAAACTAACATGTAATATTAACAAAGAAAAATTGTTGATGGAATCAAAAATTTTAAATTATATTTACTTTAATATTTATAATATCAGTTATTTGATTCATTAATTAATATGGAAAATACTGTATCATTATTGTGTAATAAATAAATAAATTTATTTGATGTCTAAAAGTTATATATTAAATTACATGATGTAGGAAATATTTCTATATTTATAATGACTATTTATAGTAAAAAATAACACTTAAATAACCCCATATAATAATTATGTTACTAAAATATATATGTTTATGTTTCATTTTCCTAAACATTAAATTAATTTTTTATAAAGTGTCATTTTCACTTACAAGTGGCTTCATGGGGTCCCAAAATCAACCCAAGGATTTCCATGGTCAGAAATATATCATCCAATAGGGTTAAGTCATGTGTTATGGTAAATAAATATTATTATAATATTATTTTTTACCATTACCTACCATATTTACCCATTAACCATGGTAATTATAATATTTACCGAAGTTACAATTCATAATTTCTATAAATAAAAGTTACCTATATACACAATTTGGAAATTATGATTCCCAATATGGAATCCAATTTTACAAATTCAGAAAACATAAGTTTTAGTAGTTAATTTATAATTATACCTCGTTGTTAAAACCAAAGAGCGGGTTTTTAAGAGAAAAAACAATCAGAAGATTGACATGTGTTTATGTGCAATTTAAATGTGAAACTACATCACATGACATATATTATATTAAATGATAAAACTAAAATCTAATGATACGTTTAAACCACTCAAATGTATAATTTAATACTATAAATTTATTCAATTAAAATATATGTTTTTAATTAAAATTTATTATATTTCACTATTCATCAGAATAAAAAACTTATCAAAAAAGTACCAAAAATTCAACCTAAGCTAATTTTGATATTATTAGTCCAATAATGAAGTCCGTATCAAAAAAGTAAAATTTAAGAAATTTAAAAAAAGTGAGTATTAATATTCCTAACTGATTTTTTAATGGCTAGTTTGATTGTTCGTGATGTTCTAGATTCAAAGTTGCGTGCATCACAAGCTATTATATTATTCAAAAAGAAATGTAACATGGAAGATTAGGGTCTTACCAATGATCTAAATGAAATGGTGCCATCAAATTTCTGATCGAGGAATCCTAATATAATTTAGTCCATATTTTAGGAAAACCATCATGCACTATAAAACATTTTAATTTATTTTAAACATTTCTTCCAGGAACTATAGGCCATAGAATCGGACGATGTCACAAAGCCTAGTCCCATAATAATTCTATATAATATTAACATGGAAAATATGGGACATTACATTTTAGATATTAGTTGTTGATGTTTATATTTAGAATAATCCCTCATGTGCTTAATATTTTAGGTTTAACGTGCTTAAAACAACAGAAGAAAGTGAAATTTGGGAATATTTTTTAAGAATTTTAGTTACAATTTTTTTAGAAATATATTTAATGTTTTTTAAATTTGATCTCATTTTTTGGGTCACACATGACTTCCCCCAAAAGTAACATTTTCACTTGAAATTATTGACATATATGTAAATTTTATTTATTAAAACCATAACAAGTACTATTATTATGGTATTTAAGAGTAATGGACCACATAGATAGAAATAAGAATTGTGCAAAAAAACAAATAAAATCAAACAAAATAAAACTAAAAACAATGAAGAAAAAATGGTTATAATGTTAGAGAGAATAAAAATGAGAGAGATGGCATGAAAGAAGACTAGTATTATGTGATGTTATGGAATCAGGCCACACTATATTGATTTAATAAATTTTTTCTTCAACTACAAGTAATCAAAACTATATTAGTTCCATAATGAATTTATTTTAAGCCCCTAACTATCATCTACTTTTTTTCATAGTTTAGTGAAATCTCTATAGTAATGACTTTCTAATAAAAAAACGAGGAAAGGACTAATTCATTAATAAAGAATAATATAATTACATTTTTTTAAATTTCAATACTTATGTTATAAAACATAGGTAATGTTTTCACAACCATCACCTGTGGGGTTTTAGAGTGGTGTAAATTTGATACTCATTATGAATGAATATGATAAAACCATGTAAAAATCACATTGACATGAAAGTGATGATAATAGTAAAGTAGTAAAATAATTTCAAGGCATTACAATCTGATTTTCTAAATAAAGTTTAGTTATACATGATCAGAGAAACAAACAAAGACAATCTTATGAAATACATTTTTGGAAGGATTAATAAAAGATGTAGAATTGAGAGATAAATCTTATATTTAAATGTCAATTACCTCTATGTTCTAAGCTTCAAACAATTCATTATTATAGTTATGATGTTTATTCTATAACTCTATTATATAGGAAATTAATGTCCATCAACTTTTCAAAACTCTCAAAATTCTTATTTATATATTTATCAAACTAACAACCACCATTAACCAACATAATATTTTCCCATACAAATGACAAGGCTTGCTCTCTATACATCTCTCTCATTTGGTGACTCTTGAGAAAAACTCTATCAAAAACCTCCAAGAACATTCATAGGCAATTGAATGATCCAACTAACACCATTGTTTGCATGAAACCGTCAGATTCCCCACTCTATTGGATTAACGTAAACAATAATGAAGCCCATTCATTTCTTAAAATGTAAAATTTTCATCTAAAAAATTCTAAATTTATGATAGATTCATAAGGATTTTCTAAAGATCAATATAAAATCAAGTTAATCTCCTCATCTAAATATTCTAAGTACCAAAATTATGTTGATTCAAAACTCAAATTTCATCATTGGAAAACTACATCTCGTTCATCTTACGAATTTCTCAATGAAAATGGATGCATAAATCTTTCAGTCCGATCCCATAATACAATAGAATACCAAAACCTCATTTTTAACTATTTTGCAACAATCAAACTACAAAACAAAAAAAATTAACAAATCCAATAAAGAATCTACATCCCTTGAACAACCCTTCTATCTCATCACTAAAGAAAACATTACCCTCCCTGGTTCAGCATTGGAAAACACAAAACTAATCCATATTATACATAATCTCTTCAATATATCATTTGAACAAAATATATAGACCCTATATCTCAAACATATGAACCTAACCATAATAATGATTCTTTAAAAGAGTGATATCTTGGTCATATTTATGAACAAGATTTAGAAGTGAAAATCATACATGGTATATGATGAAATATTTAAAAGATTCCATGCTCAAGATTAGACCCAAAAAAACCTTGAACTATCATGGTTTATTATAGCTTTAATAAGTACTAGATCGTTTAGTTCGAACACCATGCAAGAGTTCAATCCGGTTTTTCATCATCAAGAATCAAGCATAGAATCAAAAAATCAGTGAAAAAATCATTAGATGCCCCTCGATCGACTTGAAAAAGAAAACCCATTTCTAGGATCTGCATGATCTGCATTACCTATAGGGTATTGATTGGATTTTAGTTAGGCCCATGTGCTCGGATGCCTTCACTTCAGCTATAGCATGTTTTGTGTATGTGGATTCAATTTACCCAAATAAAAGGATACATATTTTTCCACTTCAATTCAGCTACATCGGTTTCATTTATAATTAGTTACATTATGGGATAACCAATTGCTGTATGTGGGGGATAGCTCCATATTTTTGGTTACATTACAAATAGGTCATATGAGTTGGGTTGGAAAAAGGAAACAAAACAATTTTTTCTATAAAAATTAAATAATAAAATTTTCTATCATGTATTCTCCTGTAAAAAACAAAGATGAATTAATATTTAAATATATATATAAATAAATAAAGATAAATATAATGGATACTAGTAAATTAAAATTTCAAAATATGTTAAACATTTAAATGAATGAATTATATATTTAATTTAGAAAATAAAAATTATTAACAACTGACATATGAATGTATGCGACAAGATTAAATTACTAAGATCCATGAATAAAACACAACATTAATAATTAATTTTAAAAATTAAAATAAAAAATAGAGTATTATAAGAATAAAAAAATTAATATTTTAAACATTATAATACTCATTTAAATAGAAAACTAGAAAATTATATATTTAATCAATCAATTAATAGTAACTATATAATTAATTAAAAAATTATACTTTTGATAATTAAATACAAATTAAATTCCAAAAAAATGGATGTGAAAAAATGTCTTGAATAAACATAACATCATTTAAATTATATAATGGTTTTATTAACCTAATATAGTTGGAGAAGATAGTGGAACGTAACTGTGTTAGAGAAAGGTCTGAGGCGAGGCCCTAGATAGTGGAAATGTTTCCATGTTTTTATTTTTTGTTTTTTATTTTTATATTTATATCCTAATAAAATTATGATCATGATAAGTTATATAATAGTATGACATGTATGTGATTTTCATTCCAATGTGGCCATATTTTTTAAGAGTTTTTTATTAACTTCATATGTTTCGCACAAATGTTTTACAAGTTCTAAAAAATTATAATTTTATCTTTTAATTTTACTGAAGATATATGAAGTTATTTTCTCAAAATATTTTTTTAACAACTTCACTAATAGTTGGAAGCCTCTTGAATATAGGGTTGTGCATGAGGTATATGTCACTTCAGTTGGAGCCACAGGGGATATCATTGAGTCAAGGACATAATGGAATTAGATCCAGTACCCCATTAATATTAATGTGTCGTCACAAAGCCTATGGTGATGTTTGATATTTTAATCCCACATCAACATTGGATACGAATAAAGCAACACATTGTTAGTTGGTTTGTATAACCCATCAAACATGAGGACTTTTCAAATCAGAAATAATAATAAAAACTTATTTTTGAAAAATATTATGTCTAAAAAATACAATATCATGTTCATTGGTTCTATGGTATATTATATATAATTAATATTATTGATGGGTTATAGTGATCCCATTTTAGAAAAAACAGTCATACTTGTCTTATGATCTCTAATCTACATGAATTATGTAACTCTAAATGACATCAGGAATAGGAATATTTCCATCAAAGAAAATTTTTTGCATTAATATTAATCTATTAATGATAAAATGAGTTATTTTATTGGGTATAATCATATTTATTAAAATGGATTTCAAAATACTATTTTTGCAAAAAATTAGGACCAATGTAATGAAAATTCTTAGCCTATGATAAAATATCACATAGATTTTTTTCAAATTTTCTTACACAAAATTTATATATCATGATTTTTTTTCCAATAAAACAAAAAATGTATGAATTATATATTTTAACATATTATTACATAATAATTAAAATCTATAAATCAAGAGAATTATAATAATCACATCATAGATCACTAAAAATGACATTTTTTATTTATGAAAGTAGTAATATCTATTGAACCAAATTACGGATTAAATTATCTTTTTTTAAACACAAATTCAAATTGATGATTGATGTAGATATACTTTAATCAATTACATGTTATGATGATGATATAAATCTGCACAATAATCAAGTGGTTGTTGGAATAAGGCTAGAAAGTGAAGAACATGTTTCTTTTTTGATGTACGGAATAATATTTCTGATGGTGAAAAATAAAAAATGCATGAAAATGTTCTAGGGGGAATAATGAATGAATCTATGTTTTTAATGTGATAATTTTACCTTTGCGAGGATAAAATACCATAAATTTAAGGAACACATAACCTCTAAAATCATTAATTCAGCTATATGTTATAAATTTGTCAGTTTCATAAGATCTTTCTACGGATAAATTTCTATCTATATAACGATGATTTCATTTATATAAGCATCACCCATACTATATATGAATTATTTTGAGTTTGTAAGAAGGATTCCATGAGTGTAATTATTGATCAGAATTCTTATAAATCATCACCTGAAATGTAATAATGAATTAAATAGGATACTTTTTTGATAAATATTAGAATGGATATTCTAATAAATATTAATTCATAACCCAATTATGAAATATTTTTCCTGGAATTAACAAAAATTATCACTCGAGTATATTTTGATTCAATATCATAATTGTTCTACACTAAAAATAATAATTCATTATATAAATAATGTATGATTCTCTAAAAATGATGTAACTATAGAAATAATCAGGGAGTAGACTTTTTTGATGATTTAAAATCCTCAATATTAAATTATAACATATAGGAATGTCTAATTCTTATGGATATTTTTACTAGAGACATTGACTGAATGACATTATTATATTCAAATTTAGAATTACATTTCTTAAAATATAAGTTTTTTCTATTTTTCAATTTGGAATGACTATATATGAAAAATAATATGTGAATATAAATATATAGTAAAAAAAATTTGTTGAGTGGAGGTCATACAATAATTTTCATTATTATTAAAATAATATAAAGCAGTTGAAGGATTAGATAAGAGGATTCATATGGAGAATGAACACCCGATAATAAGTGCTAGTATGAGAAGATGTAGGGGACCTTAATTGTAATGCCCCGACCCCAGTTACCCAGAGTTGTTGCATTATTTTAATACATTGGCATGATTACAAGGAATCAATTCCCGAAGGACCGATCAGTTTAGCAGTCTTGGAAAATAGATTACATACACAAATGTTACATTATACTTTATAACATATAGGACAACATAATTAATCCTTTATATACTCCATTATTCCCTTATCTTAACTCTACATATAATTCAAAATGAACTTCTTAGAATCCTGGGAAAAATAAAATATAGAATGGGGTGAGCTCAAACGCTCAGTAAGGGTAATAAATACAGTGGAAGATGACATAAATATTATGCATGGTGAATAATTGAAACCAATTCCTTTAACAATAATAAACATGAATACTTTTATGGAATTAATATGAGATGAGTAAATAATGGCATAATAAAACATAATCACGTGAATTATACTAGTCGAATGACCACATGAACAATCAATATTATTTTCATAATGAGGGAATGTATAATGCATGACATTCTGAAACATTTTTTCAAGGCCTCGGCCAGGGCGTCTAAAAATGATTAAGGCCTTAGCCAAAACAATAAATCAAATTGGGAATCGGCCTCAGCCAATTCCACATCTAGCTATCTAATTAGACCTACCGATGCATCGAGGATCTATAGTGGGCTCCACCCGTCAATTACTAAGTCTAATACATTCCTCATATGAAAAGGTTGAAACATAACATATGCATTCATATTAGAACTAGAATACGAAATGTCAATACTTTAACCATAAACCATTAATGGTATAAAAATAGCACTTCCACAGTCAAACATATCACAAAAACTTCATTACAATATGGAAGTTTTGTATCATAAAAAATAAATTTCAAATAAATTTAAAATCCATCAAAGGATGCTGACATATATGAATTAAAACTATTTGAGAGAAATATCATATTTTTTGAAATAATTTAAATGTCACATAATAATAAAATAAAAAATTTACTTTGAAAATATTCTTATAAGATTGTAAGGGAATCATTGATGATGTTATAACGGCGGAAAATAGCTGCACCTGCCGTAGAAGTTAAAAAACATTCCTACATTAAATTTGTCGAAAAGGTCAAAATGTACCTTGTTTGGAAAATGACGGGAATATTCCTTTCAAAACACATAAGGGTATAAATGAATTCAATTAATTGTCTAGTAAATAGTAAAAATGTTTTGAAGAATATTTTTAAGAAACATGGATGTGGTTGATAAAGAGGTCCCGGTAGATAATTTCGTATAAACAACCTCAGATAATGAAGAGATTGTGAAATAAACTCTTAACTTGTACTTTTACTTAATAGATGGTATGTTAACCTCCTGTATAATAGTTAAAACATTGTTATTAAATTATACAACAACAATATACATAATTATTATATCATATATGATCTTATAATAATGCTTTGTTAATAATATTTTAGTATTATCTTCATTTTGGGTGTTAACCTACTCATTTTATTTTATATGTTTTGTTACAGAAGTCATGTTTGTTATGTATACGTTGTATATTAATCATATACAGAAAGATATAAAGTTCATAAACATTACATTTAATCATCAAATGACAATTATTATTGAATTGATAAAATGGGGAATGAATCTCATCGCGTTCGTGGAGACGGTAGTCCGTACGTACGCATGAGTAACAATATCAATCTTTTGATGTTAAAATAATATATAATTTGATGTTATATCATATATAAAGAATAATTATCATGTTATATTTATTATTTACATGAATTACACATCATTATTATACCCATCCAAAAAATAATGTTCTGAATAACAATTACACCACAACATGGAGACGGTAAGCCGTACGAATGCACATATGGTGACACGTCATTCAAAGGATGGATAGAATAATTAATATGGTTGTACCATATATATAATAAAATCTCAGTATATATAAGATATTGAATTATTATTTTAGAACAGGAATAACAAATAAAGAAGAAGTTGATGAAGAAAGGATCTTGAAAAAGGGTGGTGAAAACGTTACCTCTTCTTCGGGTTCTTTATTTTGATTTGATCAAAAGGACTCCATAAGATGGATTTTTGATCCAACTATAGACTCTAGGTTGAAGTTAGGGAAGTTGAAAGAGAATTTGGGCAGGGTTTGGCCAAACCAAAAGGCTCTGATTGTGTGAATTAGTGAGACGGGAGAGTGCCCTTTTATAAGAGGGGTGAGGGGAACCTTTGGAAAAACTAGAAATATTATTTTATAATAAATTCATATTCGGTTTATAATGGCCAAAAAGTGGATTATGAAAAGGTTAAGGTGGGGATAGGTTTAAAACCACTCAACCAATATATTTTAGACAGGTTTTGGTCATTATATTAACCTTATCTTTTAGTTTAAACTCTTAGTTAATTAGATTGACATTTACCATGTCACTTTGTATTTTTATATTATATAGTTAATAAACATACCATATACATAAAAGAGACCCCAAAGTGGTCCATTAAAGATAACAATATCATGATATATTTATTTTCGACGAAACATAGATTTTTTGGAATTGAATATCAATTAATAATATAATATTTTTTAAAAAAACTCATTTATGTCAATTTTGACACTATCCAATAAATTATTTTTATTAAAGTCATAAAAACATTATTAATTAGAAAATAATTAATTTAAGAAATCCAAACATGTCATATTAACCAATAAAATTCGTGTATGTCATCCAAACATTAAATTATATTTATTTTAACATTTGTAATAACAATTATTTGATTCTTTCATTAATAAGAAAAATACTTCATCATTATTTTTTCATAAATAAATTTAATTATCAAATGTCTATAAATTATAAATAAAATACAATTATGTATGAAATAATTTTATCTTTATAATGAATATTTATTGTCTAAATTCCAACATATATAACCTTATATAAAATTGTTTTTCTAAAAGATATATACTTGTGTCATTTTTGTATTTATTTTAACTTAATTAATATAATGTTTCTTTATCACCTACAAGTGGCTCCATGAGGCCCCAAAATTGACCCAAAGATACCCATGGTCAGAAATGTATCACCCAATAATGTTTGGACATGTTGTAGGGTAATTTATTATTATTAGAATATTATTTTTGTTACCCTTATTTACCAGATTTACCCTTTAACCATGGTAAAAAAAATATTTACCGAAGTAATTTTTCAAAATTTATAAAAATAAATGTTACCTATTTACACAATTTGGAAATCATGATTCCAAATATGGAATCCATTTTTCTAAATTCAAAACATAGAAGTGGCAGAAATTAATTAAAAAATAATTGTCATTGTTAAAACAAAAAGCGTGTTTTTAAGAGATAATAACTATCAAAAGATTGACATTTGTTTATGTCCGGTTTAAATGTGAAATTACATCCAATGACCAAAATTATATGAAATGGTAAAAATATATTCTAAATATACTTTAAAACCACTCAAAATCATAATTTATCACTATTAATTATTTTGATTAAAAAATATGTTTTTAATTAAAATTTAGTAATTTTAACTATTCATCAAAATATGAATGTTATCCGAAAAGTACCAAAATCTCACCCTAAGCTAATTTTGATATTACGAATCCAAAATTGAAGTCCATTTTGAAAGATAAAATTTATAATATTTCAGAAAGTGTGTATTACTATTCATAACAGCTACTTTGATTGGTCGCGGTGTGTTAGAATCTCGAAGTTGCGTACAACACACGCTACTATATGGATCAAAGAGAAGCATACTGTAGAATCATGGCGTGTTACATTCTCCCCTCCTTAAATAAATTTCATCCATCAAATTTGAAATTTTTTTAAAAAAATAAACGGTTGAAAATAGAAAATATCATTGTGGGAAAACTCACATCGGAAATTGTCTTAACAAAATTTAGTCTTAATAAGAGGGAAAGAGAAATAAAAGGGTCACCACCAAATTATGATCATGATTAGGAGAAAATTGTTTGAAATTAGAGAAATATAATTGGATATAAAACATAAATATTTATAGGTAGTGATTGAGGCCATCAATCACAAACAAGTGTAAAATTGAGGTCCTTAAATTCATCAATCTATGATGATTTAATATTCCATCGATTCAAAAAAACATAAAGTATTAAGATAACAAATTTTTGGTTTTAAGATTTCTTCAATAAAGTATATGAATTAATTTCTTCATAGAATAAGAGAAATATATATATATATATATATGTATACTTGACCAATAGAGTTTCATGCTTCAACTAATTTCTACCATAGAATCATCTTTCACTCCAAAACATAATACAACTCAAAAATAGTATATTTATCCTAATTGTATAAGGTTAAAAATATAATGAATTTATAATTCATATATCAGACCCTTTAAAAAATTTACTACATTATACAATGTAGGGACATCACATAGTCCAGTGGTAGGCGATAAATCCCAATCGCACTATGGTTGTGGGTTCGATTCCCGCAACTTTGTCCAACGCGATGGGTTGTCACACGATCTGCGTGTTGTCCTTTTATAAAAATCCAAAAATAGCTTTTCAATATTAATCCATTCAAACCATTAGACTTATCCAAAATACTACTATCTAAACTCGCTGTCCAAAATTTATATGGATGTTAAACACAATGAAGATCCTTTTATCCATGTAATAACATGTGAACACCTTCATCACATATTATTTTAAAACATGGTAACATCCTGAATTACCATAATACCTTATTGATTAAATTCATGATCCATTATTCTTTATAGAATACTGGATATACTCATTCTATCCAAAAATGTTGTAAACTCCAATAATGAAAAATAATTAATCAGTTTCAAGGTAGTCAATAATATCCAATATAATTTATTCAAATCAACCATCTCTTATTCCAAAATCACTACCTCATTATCGGGACCATATTAAGGATTACCTTTCCTTCGAAAATGTATTTTAACAAAAGTGTAGCTTACTATTAAGTCACTTTTCATAGAAACATATAATCTCAAATACTCAATAAAGTAGTACTGCATTACAATCATTATTTATCTCTATAATTCATCTAATCAGTATACTGTTGATACAACACTGAAATAAAATAATTCTATAATAACAACATAAGAACACTAGTCATTCCTCTTCATCTGAAATAGTATCATAACTTGATTATTATCCAATAGCATCATTTGGTGCATACTCTGATGATTAGGACATTGGTTTGCGTAGTGTCCCAACTTCTTGCAGACGAAGCATTGTACATTTGAAAACTTTTTCTTACCCTTGCAATCACATACTTTGTGTCTTTTTTTCTCCACACATATAACAAAATCTCATTCACTTCAAGCATTTACCAAGGAGATTCATTCCACATTTATCACATATTGGAAAATACTTCATTCCCCTATTCCCTTTATCTATATTTCTTTCTACCATCCTTTTCTTCTCTGGATTCCCTTCAATTCCTTAGGACTCAGAGAATTCTTTACATATCTTATTAACACATGATACTATTTCTTCATATGATGATAATACGTGGGAGACTATTTACCTTCTAAATTAGGGCTTATGACCATGAGATATATGATCATTCTTACTCTTTGGATCATGCGTATTGCTGGAGTTCTCATTCCTTCAATTGGGTGCCATTTCAAAAAAATGGCATACACTAGATTAGTTTATGAATATAAATACATAATCCCTAACTTGTAAAACACTTAACATACATTAAAAAGTTTATGGATATAATCCATAATCATAGAAATGTTTTCTTGAGGAGGTATATACTCATAAACCCTTCATAGTGGTTTATAAGAAAATGATAATTATCCTAAGGATATCCCCTTGGAGTGTTGTAACCGAGAGTGCAGCAAGGCCTATTTCCGTACACTAGTTCCCGTTCGAGTCTAGATCAAAGCGGTGTTTTCGGGTTTTACCCCTAGGTACATCTGTGCCCGAGAGACCTCTTCCTGATCATATCCATACAGGTATGTATTGCTCGAAAAACACACAAAATCTCTATAATACCAGAATTCTAGGAAGTTCTTCTATAATAATCCTCAATGTCTATATTAGGGTAACGTTATCTAATCAGAGTTTATCAAAATCTAGTTTCCATGTTTATTGCTAAACTTACTCTGATACAAACTGTAACGCCCTGACACCGGTTACCCATAGTCGGTGCATTATTTTAATACATTGGCATGATTACAAGGAATCAAGTCCAGAAGGACCTATCAGATTAACAGTCTTGGAAAAAAGATTATATACACGAATGTTACATTATACTTTATAACATACAACACAACATAATTAATCCTTTATGAACTCTATTATTCCCTTAGCATAACCCTGCATATCAATCAAAATTCACTTCTTGGAATCTTGGGAAAAATAAAAAATAGAAAGAGGTGTGCTCAAATGCTCAGTAAGGGTAAGCAATACAACAGAAGATAACATAAATTTTAAGCATGGTTAATAATTGAAAACAATGCCTTTAACAATAATAAACATGAATAATTTTATGGCAGGAATATGAGCTGAGTAAATAATGCCATAATAAAACATAATCATGGGTGTTCTACTAGTCGAATTACTACATAAACCATCAATATTATTTTCATAATAAGCTAATGTATAATGTCAGACATTCTGAAACATTTTTTCATGGCCTCTGCCAAGACGTCTAAAATTGATTAAGGCCTTGGACAAAACCATAAATCAAATTGGAAAAGGGCCTAAGCCAATTCCATGTCTAGCTATCTCATGAGACCTACCGATACATTGAGGAGATATAGCGGGCTCCACCCATCACTTACTATGTCCAATAAATTTCTCATATGAAAAGGTTAAAACATAACATAAACATTCGTATTAGAACTAGAATATGAGATGTCAATAAATTAACCATAAACCAAGAGTGGTATATAAATAGTACATCCACAGTCAAACATATCACAAAAAATTCATTACAATATAGATGTTTTGTATCAAAATAAATCAACTTTAAATAAACATAAAATCCATCAAATGATGTTGACATAGATAAAATCATAACTATTTGAGAGAAATATTATTTTTTTGAAATCATTTAAAGGTTACATAATTATAAAATAAAACATTTACATTGTAAATATCCTTATAATATTGTAAGGGAAGCTTTGATGATTTTATAAAGTCGGAAAATAGCCTCACCCACCGTATAAGTTAAAAAAAATATTCTTACCTTAAATTAGTCGAAAAAGTCAAAAAGTAACTTGTTTAGAAAATGATGGAATGATTCTTTTCAAAACAAATAAGTGTATAAATGACTTTAACCCATTTTCTAGTAAATAGTAAAAATGTTTTCAAATATATTTTTATGAAACACGGATGTGGATGATAAAGAGGTCTCAGTAGATAATTTCGTATGAACAATCTCGGATAATGAAGAGATTGTGAAATAAACCCTTACCTTGTACTTTTCCTTAGTCGATGTTATTTTAACCTCCTGTATAATAGTTAAAACATTGTTATTAAATTATACAAGAACCGTATACATAATTATTATATCATATATGATCTTCTAATAATTCTTTGTTAATAATATTTTAGTATTATCGTCGTTTTGGGGTTTAACTTACTCATTTTATTTTATATGTTTTTTACATATGTCATGTTTGTTATGGATAGGTTGTATATTACACATATTTAAAATGATATAAAGTTCATAAACATTACTTTTAATCATCAAATGAAAATTATTCTTTAATGGATACGATGGATAATGAATCTAATCGCGTTCGTGGAGACGGTGGTCCGTACGTACACATGAGCGACAATATCATTCTTTTGATATTAAAATAATATATAATTTGATGGTATATAATATATATAGAATCATTATCATGTTATATTTATTATATTAATAAATTACACATCATTATTATACCCATCCAAATAATCATTTTTTGAATAATAATTACACCACAACGTGGAGACGGTAAGTCGTACGTACACACATATGGTGACATGTCATTCAAAGGATAGATAGAATACTGAATATGGTTGTACCATATTTATAATAACATCTCATTATATAGAATATTGTGGAGTTATTATTTTAAAATGGGAATAACAACGAAAGAAGAAGTTGAAGAAGAAAGGATCTTGAAAAAGGGTGGTGAATACATTACCATTTCATCGGGTTCTTCCTTTTTATTTGATCAAAAGGAATCAATATAATGGATTTCAGATAAAACTAAGGCATATAGGTTGATGGGAGGGATGTTGAGAGAGTATTTGGGCAGGGTTTGGCCAAACCAAAAGGCTTTGAATATGTGAATTAGTGTGAAGTGGAAGTGAACTTTTATAAGAGGGGTGAGGGGAACCTTTGGAAAAGCTAGAAATATTATTTTATAATAAATTCATATTCGGTTTCTAATGTCTACAATGTGGATTATTTAATGGTCAAGGTGGGGATAGGTCTAAAAACACTCAACTAATAGATTGTAGACAGGTTTTGTCATTGTATTAACCTTATCTTTTAGCTTAAACTCTTAGTTAATTAGATTGACATTTACCATGTCAGTTTGTATTTTTTTATTATATAGTTAATAAACATACTATATACGTCCAAGAGAGCCCCAAGTGGTCCATTAATGCTACACCTATCATGATATAGGTCTTTTTTCTAATCCTTAGATTTTTAGGAATTGAATATCAATTAATAGTATAATATTTGTTTTAAAAACTCTTTTTTGTCAATTTTGACAGGATTTAATAATTGATTTTTTTAAAAGTATTAACAACTTTTTTAATTCGATCAAAATTTATTTAAGAAATAAAAAAATGTAACATAAACCAATAAAATTCATGTATGTCATAAAAACTTTAAATTATATTTATTTTAACATTTATTATTACAATTATTTGATTCCATCATTAATATGGAAAATACTGCATCATTATTCTGTCATAAATAAATTTAAATATAAAATGTCTAAAAATTATAAATAAAATAAAATTATATAGGAAATATTTTTATTTTTATAGTAAATATTTATAGTCTAAAATAAAAACTATATAACCCTATGTAATGTTTTTTTCTAAAAGATATATGTTAATCTCATTTTTGTATTTATTTTTACTTAATTAATATAAAGTGTCCTTATCACCTACAAGTGGCTCCATGGGGTCCCAAAATTGACCCAACGATGCCCATGGTTGGACATGTATCAACCAATAAAGATATGACACGTTTTAGGGTAATTAATTATTATTATAATACTATTTCTTTTACCCTTATTTACTGGATTTACCCTTTAACCGTGGTAAATAAAATATTTACCGAAGTAATTTTTCAAAATGTCTAAAAATAAAAGTGACATATTTGAACAATTTAGACCTCCTAATTCCAAATATGGAATCCATTTTTTCAAATTCAAAACACAGAAGTGGCAGAAATTAATTTAAAATTAATTCCTGTTATTAAAACAAAAAGCGTGTTTTTAAGAGATTATAACTATCTCAAGATTGACATTTGATTATGTCCGTTTTAAATGTAAAATTACGTCCAATAAAAAAAATTGTATTAAATGGTAAAAATATATTGTAAATATACTTTAAAACTACTCAAAATCATAATTTATAACTATTAATTATTTCAATTAATAGAAGTTGTTTTTAATTAAAATTTAGAAACTTTCACTATTCATCAAAATATGAAAGTTATCCAAAAAGTATCAAAATTTTACCCTAATCTAATTTATATATTATGAATCCATAAATTAATTCCATTTTTAAAGATAAAATTTATAAAATTTCAAAAAGTGGGTATTACTATTCATAATGGCTACTTTGATTGGTCGCGGTGTGTTAAAATCTCGAAGTTGCGTACAACGCACGCTATTGTATTATTCAAAGTGTAGCGTACCGTAGAATTTTGGGTGTTACATTAATTGCCAGAGTATATAGCTGGTCCTACCCACTTGTAGTAGGTAAAATATTGCAATCCTTTTAATATATATTTATTGGTAACAAAAGTACATTTGTGCGTAAGTAGGAAAAAATATCATACATTGGGGATACATTTATCTGTTAAAGAGGTAAACTATGATAACCAAGTAAATTCAAGAAATAAATAAATATTATTATCTACTAATATTCCTTTTATTTATTTATTTTATTCATATTTTTATAAATAATTTTATAAATGATTTCAGTTAAAAAATGAATAGTTTCATTCAACTAAATAGTTTATTTCCCATGTATTACATGGTTTTATTTTAAATAGAAATTTAAATGATTTAGATATTTAATTTTATAAAATTAGATTAATTTTTTGGAAACAACATATCTAATATATCATAGAATTAATTTTTTATAATTTTTTATAGAATATTGATTTTTAGTAAAAATTGAAAATGCCGATTTTTTTAAAAACTCTCATTTATTTTCAATAAATAAAATAATTTAAATGTATTTTTATATGGTAGATTTTATTTTAATGTAATATAAAATCAATCATATTAAATATAATATAACAATATCAATGTAATCAAATATATATTATATTTTTTGATAAGATTATTTTTTTGTTTAAAAATGAAATTGTATAAAAACTCCAATTTATTTGCATTTTTCACACTTATATTGAAATTAGTTTTACCAAAATTTAAAATTTGAATCATGAAATTATAATTGAATAGTGAATGCAAACAAAATTTTGCAACAGTAAAGTGTAAATCGGGTTAAATAAGGTAATAACTTATGATATGACCCAAAAAAATATCTAAAAATTTATTGAATGATAGGATTTAGAGACAAATAAACCTATCATCTAAAATTGATATTTCTCGATTATAAAGAACATGAGTAGGGTATTAATAATGTTTAAATCCTTAGATAAATTATAATTGTTCCACTTCCGTCACATATAAATGTTTACCTCTACTCATCCTTTCATCACACCTTTTGAACACTCCAGTTTTTATAAAACCATCAAAAATATATTAGAAAATGTACCTCAAACAAATACTATGTGTATTGGTCTCAAAGAAGTTCTAAACCAATAAGGCTTAACGTGTAATCTAAAGGAGGTTTCAAAAGAAGTGGAATAACCATTAATTGAGTGTTTCATGTTTATTTTTTCTCCTAACCCCATTAAATTATTCTTAAATGTGATGTAATAAAGAAAATAAAAATCTTAAATATAATTACATGTTAATATTATTATACTAAAACCCTTTTAAATATCTATTTAAATCCTATGGGAAATGAAATAATCGATCATGTGTATGTGTGAACTACCTCTTCCATGAAGCAATGTATTTAGATTTTCATCACTGTGTTCTATTGAATATTTAAATGATGGAAAAAGGATTATGTATTTTACTTTTGATATATTTATTATTCTTTTAAAATATGATATTACTTAACATATGACCAAAATATCTATTGGAAAACAACTGCATCACTCATGTATATATGTGGACTACCACAAACCATGCATCTATGTGATTAATTTTTCATTTATATCCTAAAAAGATGTTCAAAGGGATGGAAATAATGAATCAATATGGTTTTTCTAAAATATATATGATCTTATAAACGTAAAATTCAATCTATATTTTTTATTTCCCACACATTAGAAAAAATAAAATGTATTTCATGTGTTTGTACGATGAAACATTTCAATGAAATGACGTGGTTAATTTTTCATGACTACCAAACATGTTTTCTTAAATGATATATAATGTATAAATATTAAAATATTATATTTTTATGATTATTTAGTAAATTTAACAATAACCCCTTTGATCATGTTCATCTTATCAATGTAATTTTTATGTTATAAATTGAACATCCTCAAATAATCCAATGTGAACTTACCAATTTTATTGAATAAATAATAAACGATAATAAATTAAATTAAGTGAATAATTAAAAATTAAAGAATAAGAAAAATTTTCATTCGCATGTATAAATGTAAAATAATTTTATTTCTTGGGAGGGTGGATATACTAAAAATCAAGTCAGGACTCAAGTAAGTAATTTTCCATTAATAAGTTGTTTTAAATCTAATAAAATCATTATCCTTAGTATCTATGTTATATAATATGTTTCACGAATGATTTTTTTTATTGATTCATAGGATTATAATGTTAATATTCTAATATATCTGACTTCCATTATGAAAGATAATAATGTAATATTTCTGATGTTTTATCTTTAGGTTATTTCTGATATTTTAAAATGTGTAAAAAGAATTTTTTTACCATGTATATGAATTTAAAAAATTATAACTACATCATAGAAGTTATTTTTTATAATGATTCCTATTTATGATAACATGGGATTATATGGAATATAATAATCCCATATTTTTAGAGAATTTTAATTAATTAACAGTTTTGAAGGAAAGGAATATATTTATTTTCATGGATACATGAAAATGGAATGTGTTTCAATTATGTGTTCAAATCCATTTCTCATGATTTTATAATGAAAAATTAAAATATTAGAATTATTGTGTTCATTATATGTAATTTTATAATTATTGATGAAAATGGATGAGCCCGATATATGTTATAGTGATGGGTGGTCATTATATTGCTCTTCAATGCATTATGTAATGATATGGTTTTTGATGGAAAAAACGAGGGAGATAATGAAGAAGGTTACGAAAATAAAATTATTAGGTATTTATTTTTTAATATATGGGTTAAATATGAGTGAATTTGAGTTAATTATATGATTCTCCTAGTTTCCAATATTATACATGAAAAATGGGTTTTTTTAAATCAATTGATTTCAGGAGGAAATGAATACTTAAAGGCAAAATGTTTGTTTCTCAAAATAACATTTTCATAAATTTTCACATACTTTTAGACACATTAAGAGTTCTATACTATGATTTATAACAATTTTTATTGGTTTTATTTGAGTAGATATTGTTTTCCACATGGAGAGATTTTTTATTTATATTCACAATGTTTTATTTTGAGAAAGGTAAATGCACTCATGTTTTTTCTTTTTTTACAATAGTGTAAAAATTTTATATAATTTTATATATCCCATAATATACATTTTTTTAATCATTCCACATTATCAAATGATTTTCACAACAACAATAGATGAGTATATATTTTAGAAAGCTCAAGATTTTAGCTTGGTTTACTTGAATTATATTATAAAAAATTGTCTTGAATTAAATAGGAGTGTAAACATAAAGATCTATTTTTTTTATTCAATTCATATTTGGTGTGATTTTTAACCTTCATCTGTAATTTTTTACCTAATTTTATAAAAAATCTAAACTAAAAAGATACAAGAAATGTAACAAGGTGTATCATTCATTATAAATATTGTATCTAAGGGTTTATAATGTTGTTGGTTATCATAAAAAGCTTTTTAAAGAATTTACTACAATAAATATTTTATTATATATGATTTTTTTGTGATATACTTATTGATAAAGGATATGGGAACACACTTTTTTAAAAATAATACAATCACTATTTCACCACCACCAGTTATTTATTTCTTATTTAATCCCTTAATTTTATATCTGAGCATGGTTCTACCTCGAAAATATCATATCTATCTACACTATAACATCACTAATAAGATAATTAAAATGTTAAAAATAACATTTATGGAAATATTTTTAAATTATGGAAGGTGATAAGGATGCCTTATATTTCACCCCTATGGTTAGATTATCTTGATGTATCTCTTTAATGAATCAATGTTACAAAAACATTTCTGCAATGTTTATTACTAATAAGTAGACTATGTATAATCATTTTTATTAAATAAATGAAAAATTATCATAATTATATGATAAATAATTTTCTATAATTACGAGGTCTGAAACTAAATATGAGATTTGGAAAATCATTATTACGTTAATAAAGAGAACAATAAGTAAAATAATGAAAAACATAAAGTTGTAGGCAATCATTTCATGATATAAGAATACCTAAAAATGAATTGGTTTGTGTTTTTAATTTGTTTATTAATTTAAATGATATATAATTGGATTAAGGGGAAAACTTGATGATCCTACTATGGATATAAAGATTCTAATAATACTCAATGAAAAATTTGATTCCATGAATTCACACAGGGAAGATAGATATCTTGATGAATTCATTATTTGGAAAATTCATAACACTCTAATTATTAATAATATCAGAGGAGGAGATACTCATAATTGAAAATTAATGAAGTAGAATGAATTTAATTCAACAATCCAATATAATTTTAAATTAGAGATGGTAAAATATGTTAAGCTTATGAAGATAATATGGATGTTTATACAGAGACTATTTATCTCATTTTAAGAAATTCCACCACATTAAGTTGTATATATGAATGTAATTTACCTTAAAAATTCCTTAACAATGGGAATATTTTTTATTTCAATACCAATAGACCAATGAACGTCAAAAATGATGATGAATATTTGATAACTCATAATGTATCTTCATATAATTGAAGATAACAAAGGAGATATCAGGCCATGCCAACAGGGAAAAACGAAATCATAATAATTTTATTTAAGTAATTTTTATTATAAAATGAAAATTTATTTTGGATAGTGATGATAAAAATAAATGAGGGGACACATGTTAATGATTATAATAAGTGTGTCATTGCAAAAAAAATGAATAATAATGATTAATTTGATGATAATTCAAAGTTTTATCATGATTCTGTTGCTAAAAAATGTTAGACAGCCAAGGAATACACTTCAGTGATATAAGTTAATAAGTGGATAAAAAAATTTAGAAGGTGGAGAGATTCAAATTCATATCATAGGAAAATTATAGGTGTTCATAGTCAATCCCAAATTGTGAATAAAAATTTGGTTGAGGAAATGAAAAGGGTGAAAATTGAAAATTTGGAGAAGATGAACATTATTAATGATTTTACTTCCATTATTTTTCTTATGGATAATGATATGGATCGATTGAAGAAGCCAATATTTGAGATATAAAATAATATAGAAAAGTATATATGTATGTTCCAAAATTCTATAGAATTTGAAGGATAATTCCCTAGGAATCGACAAACTAGTATCCCTTATACCAGAAATGATAACAAGAGACATATAAAGGTGAATTTAGGATATGGTAAAGGGATTTCATGACCTCAATGGACCTAGTGAAAAAAAATATTTTATCTAGAAAAGTAGAATAAAATTCTAAATATCATGAAATCTGGAGAAATAGAAATCCAAAAAAATTATACCAATATATCACATTTATGGAAGGAACACATTGTTTCTTTTGTTTGAAACAACTCAATATAGTCCTCATATATCTCACATACAAAAACCAATATTGGAAGACAATTTATATCTAACAAGAATTTTTCAGTGGAATTTGATAGTGTTGTGTTGTGCTTGGTATAGAGGCATGTAATTTCTTGTAAAATATCTCTCTTATGATATTATGATGATTGTAATCCTGATGGTGGGATAAAACTATGGTAATGGAATTTTTTTTGATCAATCAACAACCTGAAAAGAATATATAAATAAATAATTTAATTTAATATTTTCACGAAAACTACCAGAGCTGTTGTCATGGATGATGAATTTCATATTAATGTGTTCCATTATCACCAAAAATATTTTATTACCATCACAATTTTTGAGTTATTAAATTGTAATAAACCAGAATCTAGATACCCAAATCCTATATTTATATTACATTATTATTACATAATTCAAGAGTTCCTAAGGGATAAAAATCATAGTAGTTTTTGAAGAAAAGATAAATACATGATTGTTACATTATACTTGAGAACATAAATTGCATCATAAAAACTCTACAAGGATATTTATAGCATATAATTTAATATTACACATTTTTCTCATCGACCTTTATTGGGGATAATAATAAAAAATTAGAGTGATATCAAATGCATAATAATACGTAACATATAATAATAGTTATCATAACATAATCATGGTATAAATAGAATTAAATGAAAAATTTTATGATAAGAATAAAATAATATTTAAATTAAACCGAGGGATTACTATAAGTTTATTTGTAAAATATTATTTATTTTTAATATCCACTGTGGGTAATCTTGATCGTTTTGAAGTAGTTTATTATTTGTGATGTCATTATTCATTATTCTTCGAAAGAGAATCATTCATATATAATTTTTGATTTAGAATTTTATATTTAATTATTATTTATAATTTTATAAATTTATTCAATTTGAGTTTTATTTATGATACTTAAAGATGAAATCGATGATATGCATGTTTCATCCATGATATAAATTTATGTCATTATTCATGTATATGGTTAAACCGACCTAGACATGAATATATCATAATTAATGGTTGATTAAAAAGTGATTTAGTTAATATATACTTAATAAAAAAAATATTATGACCATATTTAATATTTTTTAGCATCTAATATCATGAATTTAATGAATTTTATGAATAATATAACATATGTGATAATGATACATATTATGAAAAATTCATTTTTCTCTTATAGAGTTCTTTTTTTTACTGTTAAATTATCCATAGTTGTTCATTAATCCAATTGATAATAGTTGTTACATTTTTTATTCAATGAACCTTAATAATTTAGTGATCGTAATATTAATATATAGAATCCATTCTCATGAACATCCAAGAAAGACAGTGAAGAAAAAAATTGAATTCAATCATTTAGCGGAGGTAGAAGTCTACAAATATGCATGGTTGATGATTTTGTTTTCCGAGGAAAAATAGAAATTTATAATAACATGTATGATTTAATAATTTAAAATATTTTATTTATATCAATTTTTTTTATTTAAAATCTATATTAGGATGAGTCATTTGTGACTGTTATGAAAAATGAAAAATGATACTCTTTGGAGGGAGTTGTCTACACACACGCATGAGTGATGTTTTGTTTTATTTAATGAAAAATATGAAATATGGTTAATAGGTATTACCATTTAATAATTAAATTAATTTTAAAATATTATTTTTTATAATAATATAAAAATGGGAAAAATATTTAACAATATTTTATATAGAATAAGAAAACAATTTTAGGAAAATTAGTACTCAGGTTAAGGAATATAGATTTCCTGGGGAGGAATCTTTATAATCGGAGGGATTAAGATAATATCACGTGATTAGAATCATTATATAGTGAAATCAGATTATATGTTATAGAATATGGTCTTTTTTTCAATATTTACTCTAATTAAATAAATTACAATGATGGTTTCATCAGAGGCCTCTTTAGCATGTGTTGAGAATGTCATTTGGGTAAATATATCAAATTAATATATAGATAAAACATGTTTGACATGTCAATAGGCTCAAATCAATTGATAATATTTGACTGAGAGATGATATATTTCCTATAATATGTCATCCTCTGAATTATAAAAATGTTTCTAACTTGTTTCGTGCTCATTAACCCTATATTTATTACTTCTTGTTTTTTAGTTTTATTAAGGTAAATGGTTTTTTCGAAAGTAAATCATATTTTATTTATAAAAAATAACACTTATTAAATATTTTATATATACTATTTAAAAATGAAAATTAATTTTTTAATAAATATCTATATTCTGGAGTAACCAATTTAAACATTACAACATGAAACATGTAAAAATCTGTTTATTATAAAAGTGTATTTTTTATGAAAGAACATTATCTATAGGAGAAACATATCAATGTAATTAATTTTCATGATATAAATTGTAATATTATAAATTTTATGTTTCTTAATTATAAATATTTAACAAAATTTTAGCAATTTTTTTTATATTAAAACAAAAGGCAAAAAACTATATTTGTTGAAAAATATTATATTTTTCCATTATATGTTAATGACATGATTTCTTAATTCAATATATAGTAATTAAGAATTATGATATTAAATATTAAAAACGTATTTGAATAATTGATTTGGATTATAAACTTTTATTTATTTCTTATAATTTTATGAAATTCATTGTTTTTCAAAAACATTATTTTTCACTATTAACCTAAAATTGAATTATTTTTCAAAAATACCAAAATTTAAACTCAAAATAACATTGGATTTAAAAATACACAAATGAAGTTTGTTTTTTCAAATGATAATTAATATTTATCTTCTAAATAAATTAACTAATAAATTCTCTTTAGGGTTTATATGAGGTTATATTTTTGGGATGTAGTGCTTACCTACTTCAGTAGTGTCTGAGGTATTAAATTCTCCCACACCATAAATTATTTCATCCTAAAAATTTGTTTCATAATAGATAATAATAATATTTGGTCACTAAAACGTCGTGAATGCATTAAAATCCCATGATATCTCCTTTAGTTTGTGATTTCTCAAAAGGAATTTCACTATTTGAGTTCATTAATCCTCTGACACATACTCTCTAGTGTTAAGAATATAGAGATGCTCAAAAATATAATTCAAATTAGGTTCTAAATATATTAAATAATATGTAAGTATATTTATTGTATTTTTCATTAGTTTATTTTATAAATAATCATTGAATTTTACTTGTATTTTTGGAAGGTTGTGTTGCATATACATTATGTAAGCTAAAACTACAATTCTTTCTAGAATATCAACATAACCAATGTACATAGGTCACAAAATTGAATTTTTAACATATAATAATTCTCTTTTATATGGTAAAACATTTAAAAATATGTAATCACCCACTAGAATTTATAATTCTTTCCTTCGATTATCACAATAGTAGTTTTTTGTGACTTTGGGTTTCTTTGTTATAATCCTAGATACTCTATACTTTCAAGGTTATCTCATATATAAGATTTTTTCCAACTAACATTAATTCTACAAATTCTTCTAAAAAATATATGTTATTAAATATATTCCCACACAATCCCTCATACAGTTCCATTTGGATACTTTAATGGATATTATTTTTATTGCCTTGATATTTTAAAAGAACATTGTTTAATAGGGTACACTAAATGAAACTCCAACCTTAAACGAATAATGAAATATTTATATTGTAATATTATTATTATAAACTAAAATTTTAATTGAAAGTTATTAATAATATTAATTTAATTGTGAATTATATATAATTTCCATACTCAATATAAACTTATGGATTAATATTTAGGAAAATAAACACTCAATTTTCAATAATGTTATTTTATTATTCTTAAATAAATTTTGTAAATGATTTATATAGATTTTTTGACATAATATTATAACTAATTTATAAAAAAATTATAAATTTTATTTGACTAATGGATACCATTTCTTAAATCATCATTCCAAAACTATCATTTTGAAATATTTTTTAATTTTTCTAAAAAGATATATTTTTTACAATTTTGATATAAATACCATTTTTAGTAAAACTATCATTTTATTTCATGGATATTTTAAATTATTATCTAAATATTATCTTCAATAAATATAAGTATCGTTTATTTATAAAAATTATAATTAATATCATTTGAATCATGTGTGTACTTGATTTTAGTACAACTTCATCATTGGGATTAAATCACATATTTCTAAATACTAATTTTCATTATTTTTTATGAGATTATATTAGAATTAATCATGTTATTTATTGGTAATAAATTTAATGAAATTGAATTAATTTTAAACTAAAATTGTCATATTTTTTATATGATGAATTTTTTAGATTTTTTAGAAGAATTTAAATATTATGTCAATAGTAAAAAATAATTTTTTTCTGAAATATGGTATCTCTAATTATATCGAAAATACATAAATATGATATAAAAATTTATTATAAATTTCATAAACATAATTTTGGATAATATAATAAAAATATAATGAAAAAATACTTCAAAACATAGAAATTATAAATTATTTGAAGTTAAAAATGAAAGCTGTTTTCAATGCCAATGTAGTGCGTGCATAACCCTGTAAAATCTTATATTGTATCTTAAGGATAATATTTTAGTAGAAAGAATTATTTGATAGTGTTTAATAATATAAATAATGTATTATTTATCATCTGGATAGATAGTTTCAGATTTTGGGGTTATATAAAATGTCACATATCCAAATTCTTGTGTAATTCTTTTGCCATGATTGAAATGTAAAAATAACATACTAAATATGTTTTTATGGCATAGGTTTGAGTAGACACACATATTGTACATATATAAATGTTTATCATGAATGTAATTAATTTTTTTTTCACAGAGGTAGTTTGTTTTTAGTTTTTTGCTATGAAGTAATTTTGTAAATTTTATACGCAATGTTGATACATTGCATGTGTAAGTAGTAGAATAATCATATTAAATGATTTAAAAAAAATTTGGTGACTAATGGTATCACATGAATTTTATATTTAATAATAATTTATTATTTAGAAATAGATTCTATTAAAAATCATTTGTTATCATGTTGTTTTCAAATTCAATTTTTTTGAATAGTTCCTACAATGAAAGTAGTTGTATTTTATGTCACGGTCCGTCCCATGGGGCTCGTATCATGAATACCCCAAGCCCACATTTTATAGACCAGGGGCTGGCGACTAGCACCAAAGGCGTAAATCCCAAAGCTGGTAAGGCATTTCCTTTATAACTGTAAATAAACGCATTAGAGTACACAACTGGTAGCAAAACATTTAGTAAAACTGTATATAGAAGAAGTGCTGGAATGTAATAAGGGGTCATAAATAAAAGCACAATAGGAAAGTACAAGTACAACTGAAAATAAAGTACAACTAAAGAAAATTAAAGCAGCTTCTGGGTCATCTTCTGGGGTTCCTACCAGAAGGGGAGGTACAAATGGCCTCCTCATCACTCCATGTTCCTCCTTCTCCTCCATGTACCGTCATACTGAGTGGTTCACCTCTAGGTACCATCCTATCCTGTTACTCTGTACCTCATTCAACATTTTCCGTATTCCACAACCAACACAACAAGGTGCGGGAATAACCCGTGCAGGGGTGAGTATAACGATACTCAGTAAGGACCCTGAGACACTAACGGTCCCACAAAATCCAACAAGGATAAACCCCAAAATATGAAATCAATGGATAACCATTACTTAGGTATATGCCCATACATATACTTAAGTTTTCTACTAACCCATATCTATTATGAATGAAACACAGAAGATATTGACTCAGATAAAAACCAGGAATTGTTTTAAGGGGTGGTAACTTGTAACACTCCCAGTCAAACTGTCAAAACCGTGGATGCTGGTGTACTCCTCCTATATAGAGTAATTATAGCCTTCCGCATCACACAGAGGAACTTCCCACTATCTTGGACTGCTGTGGTACTCATACTGTTGAGTATTGTCGGTCTGCTACGTCACACAGAGGAGCTCCCCACTGTGGGTCTGTCGCGCCACAGAGAAGCAATCCACCTCATAGCCTGCTGAGGTACTCCTCCTGTCGAGTATAGTGGGTCTGCCACATCACACAGAGGTGCTCCCAATTGTGGGTCTGCCACGTCACACAGAGGCGCTCCCCACTGGGCTATTTGAGACACTTCGAGTTCAAAGGTTAGCAGTTGTCAGGTCTCATCTAGATACAAGTTTTCTGTACTATGCTCGCTTGTCTTGGGGAGGATCTGCTCCACAAGCTACTGGTCTATTCTCTAACTGTCACTAAGTCCAATGTAGAAGTATCTCAAAGGTCCACCTCATCATAGGGGTCTAAACGCAACAGACGACCCGTAAATCAGACGCCCAGTCTGTGAGTTATTGGTATTTCCGTTCCGGGGGCCCGGTTGGATTTTAGGTTCAATCCAACCCAAAAATACTCCAAATATGTCCAAACCTCAAGTGGAGTATTCTAAAAGAACCATCTCTATCCAAGCTTTTCGTTGTTGTAGACGATTCGTCGATCGGACACATGTCACCCAAGTTATAGACAAAATGATGAACTCGGGTTTCACGGGTCTAGGTCTGGTCCGACCTAGTTGGACCGACATGACCCGACCTGACTCTAGACTGTGGTGTTACCCAGTCCGTGGGTCTGGCCCAGCCCAAGTGGGGCAGTACAGCCCATGCTGGTTCCGGCCCTTGTAGGGTCCGACTCGACTGCCTGGTGGCCCGAGGGGCCTGGATGGCAGCCCTCATGGCATGGCTGGCCTGCGGCTGGCGACGCCTTGTGGGGCCCTCCCTAGCCGCATGGGGGGGGGGGGGGGGGGTCGTGCCCTTGTCTCTCGTAGGGAACCGGTTCTAGGCTCTAGTTCAAAATCCCGCGGGTCCCTAGAGGATCCCGCGTTGTCTGGCTAGTTGAGCGGGCATATGGTTTGCTCCGCCGGCGGCTGACCCAACCAGCCGCTTTTGCTTCATAGCTATGGCCAAGGGGTTGCAGCTTCTTACTCTATGTGGTGCGATTGCACCATGCCCCTTCGTGGCCTAGCAGACACCAGTGTACCCATCCGTAGCTAGGGGCCATGGCCTCTTCCTTTGCGCGGCGTGATGGCGCCGCAACCTTCCGGTGACCCGGCAGCCCTGCGCCACCAGTTTCCTTTCAGTAGGACTGATGCTAGACGCCATTGTTCCGGTGTGGCCCGTCGACAGTGGTCCGCTCCTTTGGCGGTGTCGTTGTACCACTTCCATCATAAACAATAGAAAAAATGGATGGGGGTTAGGCCATGTTCGTGCGGCCCACACCATCACCGTTATAGTGATAACAAATAGCTAAACAATAACCGAATATTAAATGATGAATAATGGAAACAAATTCAACTTCCAATCCCCTACCTCTAGTTCATTATTCATTGATGATGTCGAGGAATGCCGAACATCGATTTATTGACATCGGAAATGAATAAGATGAGGATGGCATTGTTGGAATTATTCAAGGACGACACTCCCTCCTTTATTCCTATTGAAGATAGAAGAAGGTGTTTGTTGTTCTTCATTAGAGAGTTATTTCTTCCTTGGTTTTCTATCTCCAAGAGCTCCTCAATCCTCCCTTCCGAAAAAATAATGATTCCAACCAAATGAAATAACAGATTTTATATTATTTTAATTTTTGTCATGAATTCAAAATGTGGTGTTTAATTAAATGAGATAACTCACTTTATTAATGGGGTGGAGTTGGCTTAATAAATTAGCGGGGAAGGTCAAACGTTTTCTCCACTATAATTGGGAGTTAATGGGATTAAAATCCCAGGTGGTCCCTAAAAAAATATATCCTCGCAAGTGAGGATATGTTCGGATGGGCCCCACCACCATAACCTCTCCTGGGAGGTTAATGTGTGGTGGCCCCCACCCCCAACCTCCACTTGGAGGTTTTAACCACCAAATAAAAAATAATGTAGACACAATATTTTTAATTAATTTATTATTTAAAACCACAGAAGTAACATTCATTCTCGACCAACTGTCGTCGAGGTGAATTTATTCTTAATAGAATATTTGCACTTCAAGTTAAATAGGCCCTCACTTTTCAATTCCATGCTCTGGTTCAAAATTATTAAAACCCTTCTCATACTTTTACTAAACGTACCTGAAAAAAACTTCAGAAATTGATTCCGAGCACACAGGTCCTCAGAATCAAGTGCAGTATGTTTCCATGGACTCATAAAATTCCCATGTATATAAGAAAAAGAATTCCATGGAATTGTTGGGTCTTTACAATCTCCCCATCTCTAGGATTTACATCCCTGTAAGCTACAACTCAATCTATGGGAACAAAAGGAGGTACTGAGCATGAATATGATCCTCCCGCTCCTATGTGCTCTCCTAGAGGTTTCCGTGCTGCCAGTGTACACGCACCCGAGGTATCGACCATCCACATAGGACCCGCTCCTGTTGATCCTCAATATACACTTAAACCTCCATAAATTTTGCCTCATCATCGATGTCAAGATCTCCATGGTCGATGATATGAGAATGGTCATGCATGTATCTTCTCAGATGGGATACCTGGATGACGTCGTGCACCCAGTGCAGGTGAGGTGGAAGATCTAAGTGGTAAGCCACATCACCTACTCTATTAAGGGCCTGGAATGGTCCGATGAACCTCGAAGATAAATTTCCACATTGTCCAAATCTTCATAGACCTCGTCATGGTGAGACCCGTATAAAGACGTGGTCACTATCACAAAACTCTATAGGCCTCTATCTCCTATAAGCATATGACTACTTCCTGCTCTATGTAGTCATCATCCACTCTTGGATAATCTGAACCTTCTCGGTGGTAGCTCGCACCATCTCCAGTCCCACTAGTGCTGACTCCTATGGGTCAGTCCAACACAAGGATGATCTACAAGGTCGCCCGTACAATGGCTTGAAAGGTTCCATACCGATGGTGGAGTGATATCTATTGTTATACGTGAACTCCAACAAGGGAAAGTTATCCTCCATACTGTGACCGAAGTTGAGGACACATCCACATAGCATATCCTCGAGGGTCAGAATGGTCCGCTCAGTCTGACCATCTGTATGAGGATTGAAGGCGGTGCTCAAGTGAAGCTATGCCCCGAATGCCTCCTACAACCCTTTCCATAGCTGGGAAGTAAATCGTGCGTCGTGATCAGAGACAGGAGATGATGTTACTCCATGTAGCTACACAATCACCTGTACATATAGGAGCCCTAAGCTCTCCACTGAACCCTACTCTCTGATTGGTAGTAAGTGGGCCAACTTGGTGATTTGGTCGCCGATCAACCAATTCGAGTCATGACCACTAAATGTAAATGGAATACCTATCATGAAGTACATGGATATCCCATCCCACTTCCACTCTGGGACCTCTAGCAGCTGAACCAAGCCTGCTAGTACCCGATGCTCTGCCTTCACATTCTGAAAAGTGAGGCATCGAGAGAAAAACTCTGCTATTGACTTCTTCATATAGGGCCACCAGTGCTATCATTGGTGGGCCTGGTAAATTGTCGATACTCCTAGATGTACTGCAAGAGGTGATGTGTTGAACTCCCTCAACACTACCTCCTAATGTGCAACTCGTACCAAGGTACATCCTCTGAAGAGGATGACGTGCTCCCCACCTTCAAAAAAATTCATCAGGTGCCTGCCTTGAGGATATCTAAGCAATCGTGTCTCGCAGTCAGTGACCCCATGCTATGCGTCAATGACTTGCTGAAGAAGAGGGGGAGTAACTGTAAGAAACTGTAGGAATGCTAATTTATCCCTATCTAGAAAGAATATCTGTAAAACAACCATCTACTATGTCACCTATCCTAGCAGCTATATACTATATCTCTTACTGAGTGCATCTGCAACAACATTCCCCTTCACAAGAGTATAAACTATCTAGAAGTCATAGTACCAGAGGATCTCAATCCATAGTTGTTGTCTTAGATTCAGTTCCTTTTGTTAGAAGATATACCCGAGACACTTGTGATCAGATTACATGATAAAATGTTCGCCCATCAGATAGTGTCACCACATCTTTAAGGAGAAGACCACTACTGCTAACTCCAGGTCATGGGTAGCGTAGTTTTTCTCATGTTCTCTTAGCTGCTGAGGACCATACGCGATCACTGCATGATCCTGAATCAAGACACACTTGAGTCTGGTCCCTGATTTGTCATTGTATACTACGTAACCTACGCATTCCTCTGGATGTCTCAATATGGGGGCACTATTTAGTCTCTACCTAATCTCTTGAAAGCTCTGTTGTCATCTCTCCATCCACACAAAGGGTTTCCCCTTCTTTGTAAAGAATGATAGTGGTGCAAAAACTCTATAGAAGTTTGGGACGAACCTCCTATAGTATCTAGCAACACCCAAGAAGCCACATATCTCTGTCACACTCTTGGGTGGCTCCCAAGAAAGTACCACATCAATCTTCACTAGATCCACTGCAACTCCAGCATTCATGTTGACATGTACAAAGAAGTGAACCTCACAAATCTAGAAATAGCGCTTCAAGAGCTTACTATAAAGCTGGTGCTCTCGGAGAGTGTCCAATACTACCTGCAAATGTTAGGAATGCTCTTCCTCAGTAATCAAGTTAATCAAAATTTCATCGATGAGGACTACAACAAAGTGATCGAGGTAAGGCTAGAAAATCTTGATCATGATACTCATGAAAACTGCTGGAGTGTTGGTTACGCCAAAAGGCATTAACAAGAACTCGTATTAGCCATACCGACATCTGAAGGTCATCCTCTGCATATCATCGTATTGAACTCTTAGTTGGTGATAGCCTGATCTGAGGTCCTTCTTCGAGAACCACCACTCTCCATTTAACTGACCAAAGAGGTTTTCAATCCTAGAGAGTGGGTACTTGTTCTTCACGGTCACCTGGTTCAGGCGAAAGTAGTCAACACAGAGCCTCAAGCTCCCTTCCACCTTCTTGGTGAACAGAATAGGGGATGCCCAGGGGAAAACACTAGGTCAGATGAATCCCTTCCCGTGCAAGTCCTCCAACTATACCCGCACCTCACGAAGCTCAACGAGAGCCATCCGATATACTGGTGTATATATTGGTGTCATCCCATGGTACAGGTCAATAATGAAGTCCAACTCTTTGCAAGGAGGTAGTCTTGGGACATCATCAAGGAAAAAATCCATGTACTGATCCACCACTAAAGGACAGATATGACCTTCCAGATCAACTAATCTGAGGGTAAGGCAGGCCAAATGATTGGTGATCGGTTGCACCCTCATCCTAGTAAGTTTGTCCTGTGCTGCAATGGTTCCCTTATTGCTGATGAAGGTGAACCCGGTCCCATATGTGCAGACACTCCTCACCTTTCGCATAAAATATTCAATCTGAGCATGGACTATAGATAACCAGTCCATACATAATAAGACTTCGTAAGGACTCAATGCCGCTACGAGGAGATCCCTGCTGAATCTCTCTCCTCCTAGAGTAAGCTCACACTACCGGAACTAGTGCGTAATCGTCGAGTCTACTCTCGTAGAAGTCTTTATCCATAAGGATCGAGCCAACATATGCATCAGAATCTCCAAGCTCCGGATGAGGGTGGTGACAATGAAAGAGTGACTGACACCTATGTCTATGAGAACTGTTGCTAAGGTGTAATAGACACAGACTATAACTTGAATCATATTCGAAGCACCATGGTCCTATGCCTCAGATGCCTGAAGCTGATCTCTCCCCTGTCCACCTTCTCCCTGCAGTCGGGGTGGACCTCCTGGTGGTGGTGGTGGTAATACCTCGAAATTAGCCCATCGCCAGCTACTCGACCAGCTCCTCTGCCAGTTCCGCCTGCTCCATGCATACCACCTCGATCGAATATATTCCTCTACCTCAGAGTTCCTTCAACTATCTGTTGATCATCCAAACTGTGGGTCAGACAGTCAAGTTCCATGTGACCATGCCTGCCTCATGAGTAACACTGCATGCTCTTGGTATGTATGTCACTGCCCCCGGTGCCCCACACATCTGAAATTGAGTCATGCGGTCGTCCACCCGTGGTTCTAGTCCTCTTGGAACTCTGCATCATCTATCTACTGCCAGCTACAGAAGACTCCACCGCATGTCGACTAGTTGTGGGTCTTTCTACTGGAGACTGTTCAGAAGGGAAACTCTCCACTAGGAGGGCTCTCTCTAACACCCCCGCCTAAGTCGGAATGCTGAGTGATATCATCAAAGCCCTGATCTCCCACCTGAGCCCCTACTCGAAGGTCTGGGCCCTGAAGAATGGGTCCCGTACCATATCTATGGAGTAGCGGGAGAGGTTGTTGAACCTCGTTGAGTGCTGATCTACAATCATGCTTCCCTATTGTAGATGTAGTAGCTTATGTATTCCCACCGTATGAAGGGTGGCTTGGACAAACTCCACCCGAAATAGGCTCTCGAAGTCTGTCCATAGTAGTGTCAACTCATCATGCACCTAGACCATTAGGATCCACTACTTACCTGCTGATTCCTGATGGAGGATCATGGAAAGGATCACCATAAGGTCAGGTGGTGTGCCTACCAGTCTAAAGACTCTCACCGCAGCCTCCATCGAATCCATAGCCACCTGTGGGTCCCTCTCTCCCCTGAATTTGGGTGGCCTCTAGCACTGGTACTCATGCAACCTGCTCAAGCAGCTTGCATCATCTACTGCTAGGGTTGGTGGCATCATTGGCCCAAAATGAAGTGGTACCTTTGGTGCCTCCACTGGAAAAGGGCCCTGCACCGAGGCATTGTCACTCGGTGGGATGTTAAAGCATATGACTCTTGGGGCTCTAATTGGTCATCCATGGGGAGGCATCCGGAAAGACACAGATGCGAAATGGTGAAAAGATTATACCTGATGAGCTGACCTGGTTGAGATGACTTAATGAAATCTTTTAAAAACACACACGCAATCAGTGTTTTCGTGCACTGAGTCAGAAAACAGAATTCAGGGTCTTGGTGTATGGATAAGTTGACCGCCCGCACCAACACAAGACTCCCCAACCAAGTCATACATCCTTTTATCAAATTTCATGTGGGAATAACCCATTAAATTTCAAATAATCACACTCACACATTCTAAACCCGACAAACATGCCATCGTGGAGTTACAATTGATGGTGGATCTTCGCATCCCTGACCCATCATTTTAATTGTGATACTTCCCAACTAATATATGTCCCATTCCATATTTTCCTAATCAATTAAGAGAACCATATTCCAAAACCATATTTCCAAAAACATATAAATAAAATTATCTTTTTAATTAAAAACATTTTTCCATTCATCAAACCAAACAACCATTAAAAAATCATGTAACCATTTCCACTTTTAATGAAAACACCAAATTTTTTAACAATTCAATAAACTGTCACCAATGAAGGATTCCATTAATAAATTGCACAAAAATTTCAAAACCAATTATTATAAATTTAAACTATTTGAAACAAATCCTTAATTTTCTAATAATATGAGTCTAGAGTGAAGCCACCTACCTAAGGATTTATGGTGAAAACAAAGAACATAATCAAAACAACCACCAAAATAGGGTGAATCCTAAAAAACAACCTTAGATTTATTAGAGTAGCATAAAAAAGAAAAAAATTACCATGTATGGTAAAAAAACAAAGATATATTTAAAATGGATGAGATCTAACAAACCAAGAGGGGAATAAATTAGATCTACAAAAACTAAGAAAAAATACCCAAAAAGAGGACTTACCAAGGGAATTGGGCTTCAACGCACAAAAGAACAACTTTAGATCAACTCTGGATTGATAGGGAATTCTTCCACAGCCTTGGGTGGGAGAAATATTGAGGTAGGGTCAGTTTATAGCAAAAATAGGGGTCAAAACATAATCCTGACTGTGATATACTTTTTTTAGGATCAGGTTTTTTAACTGTGCACATTTAGTCACACAATTTGGGAAAACTATGCACTAACCATGTGCCATCCACTACCTTATAGACCACCTCACATAGATAGCCCACACCATTAGTCAAACCATTTGCTAATAGTGAAAAATCACACTATCCCACTTTGTATGGTATCTAGTTTTAGGTAGTATGGTTTGGAAAAACCGTACACCTAACTGTGTGCCTTACCCTTATCCCTTATCTCACAGTACATAGTTTCTTGTAGGAGTTTCATAGTTTCCGCCAAATTTACACTAACCATTCTCCATTATAAAATCCCCCAGAACATTCCAAAAGTATACCAAATCCTCTCAAACATCACCCAACCACAATACATAATTAAAAATCATAAATAAAGGGTTACTTACATGAAACAATTGGTGATAAATTATTCAAATCATTTTTCATTCCATCATTAGAAATTAGAAAACTAGCATTTCCCTGAATGATTTCAGGCCATTGCTCGACCATTTTTTCCCGTTCCCATGTATCTTAACAATGTTTCCAAAAAACCCACACTAGACTAATTACTATGAAATACATTCTCTTGTATATACAAATCCATATTAGCTCATGTACCAATGAAGAATCATTCACTTGGTAAACATGATCCCACAAAATTAGATGGAAAGGATTAGGATGATACATTTTTAACTGAGATACATAAAACACATTATTCACAACACCAAAATGTGGTAGAAATGCCAATGGATATGCCACCTATCCAACCCGTTATAGTATCTAAAAAGGGCTTATGCGTCAAGGAGATAAATTGAAATGCATTAAAATAATGATTCCATATCCTTGGAGATATCCTCAAAAAAACTTAATCACTAATCTCAAATGAAAAAGGTAGTAAATGATGATTAACATATGATTTATGTTGACTCTGTTTCATCTCTATCCATTTGGTCATCAACTGAATCTTATACATTATCTCTTATACATGGCTCGACCCGATCAGCGAAGCCTCACCTGTTTGTCCACAATAATGTAGATAACAACATGGTATCCCATTAAATTCATTAAAATTATCTATATGTATCAAGGCCAGATAATTTTGGTTATACAGGAACATAACTAATGGTTTGTTCTCCTCCCATGAGATACCAAAATCTAGTAAATAATTTTGTTACTTGTTTTACAACGTTTGTATCATCCTTTTAGATTTCCCATCTATTTTAGGATTATACATTGAACTCATATTCAACTGATTTAAAAATAATTTATGTATGGTTTTCCAAAAATAAGGGGTAAAAATTATATCTAAGTCTGATATTATTGAAACTGGTATTCCATTCCACTTTACGACTTCTCAGATAGAGATTTTTGGAAAATACTCCAAAATATAATATTCATAAACAGAAATGAAATCAGCTATATTTGGGGGATAATACACTATCACCCATATGGAATTATGTATCCGATCCTTTCTTGGGATACTTGTTAAAAAATCTATAGGAATCTGTTCCCATTTCCACAAAGAAATATGTAAATAATGCAACATTTCTACCATCCACTATTGCTTTTCCATAACATATTGAAAAGTTAATCTTCTCAAAACAAACTCATCCACATTCCTTATCATGCTAACCAAACAATAATTTTATTTCAATGCCTTATACATATTCTATATTCGAGGATAAATATCCCATTATATAAGGAATGTACATGAAAAGTCAAAATTATGGAAATGGTTGTTTTTTTAAAACCATCTTTTAATATTTTCCTATCAGCACTTTTTCTTCCACTTCCATTTTTTAAAATTAATTTATGGTTATATTTATATGTTAATATTTTAATTGTAAAGTTTAATTTATCTCTTTTTTTATAATATTTAAATGGTTTTTATAAAGAATATTTTTATAGAATTTTTTCACTTACCTTCCAAAAATACTGAAATAATTTTTGATTTTAATGTCTATGTTGATAAAAAATATTATCATCACAATAAAAATAATTTTATTTATGGATTTAAATAAAATCTCTATTGTATTAATAAATGAAAAAACCTTCTTTTATATTATTTAGATATTTTTTAATTTGTTTTTAAAATGTAATGGTTATTTCAATATGGTGAAATATTTTTGTTTTTGTAAAAACAATATTTTTATGATTATAATGATTAAAATATAGGAATCCCTGATTAATAATTATGTTATTGTTTATTAGAATTTTTTAGGATGATGAGTGGATTCATTATAAACCAATTATGGGTAGAGATATTATAATACTAGGATGGGTGGTCACATTATTAATCCAGGATGGGTGGTAATATTATAAACCAAGGATGGGTGGGTCTGTCCTAGCCCTCTAATGCATTGGATGTGGAACTCAACCTATTTGGTTATTCCACTTGTAAGATTGAATTGGAAAATTATATACCAAGTTTCCTCAAATTTTTATATATTTATTATATTGTTTTTTTAATAATTATTTTATTTATCAAGGTAATATTCTGATCTTATGGTTAGAGGAGTTTATTGTTTATTCTTATGACTAAAAAATATAATTTTTTAGGAAAATTTTAATGAATTTTTCTTGATGATAAAGAAACATTTTTTAGTATTATTTGATCATCTAGTATTTCTTATGAAATGATATATTATATTTTTAGGGAAAAAAATTTGGCTTCCTAGGTAACAAAATGTTTATTTCGAACCCAAAGGTTAATTTTTATGAAATGATTTTTTCTATAAGTATTTATGAATTAATGAGTTTCATTGTTTCATAATGTGTGTTTCCCTTATAAAGTTTTTTAAGCTCATAAAATATCATAAAATTTCTTCCATAGGTTACAAAGAATGGAAAGGGGAAATAAGAATTCGATTTGAAATTCTTGTATATTTTTAATGAAACTAAGTAATGTTTTATTTTATAAATTTATATTGTATTAAAAATGGACACTGAGTAGAAGTTTCAACTTTTTAATATCTTAATGTTTTTATATAATAGTTATAACCTAATTCTCTAGAACAATAAAACAAAATGACCCTCAGTAATGAAAGAAAATGAATTCTTAACTAAAAACTCTAGATTATGTAATGTTTATGGTCATGTCCTTATAGTTGGTATCTGAGGAATGTTTTAGATAACATTAGAGGTTATTATTTTATTTGATCATATGTTAATAGTCTTATATAAGCACAATGTTTTGTATGTTAGGGAGATTTAAGGTTATTTTGGATTAATATAAGAAGTTTATTATAATCGGGTTAAAGATATATTATTGTTTATGACCAAAATAAAATAGATTGTTATAATTTTATTGATATATTGAAATAAAAATTTATCATTCTATGAAATGGATAAATACAGTAGGAAACAATGTAATAATGTATGTAATGTAATTTGCACTGGTTTTATAAATAAAAAATCATGTATAATGGGATCATTATTGAAAAATATTTTGGTTTTTTTAAATATCAATCACTTGTTTTGGTTAACAACATGAACTTTTTTGAGTTACCCAGTGCATAAAATAAGATATAATTGAAGATACATGGAAGTTCATGTGATAACATTCAAAAAATTTAAAAACTTCAATGACCTATGTGTGAAGAATTTGGAAATAAGAACCCATGAAAATGTCTTAAATGTATTGGTATATGATTTGTATGTGGTATATGAGGGCATATATAAATAATCTAAGAAGTAAAAAAGGATTGCTTTAATGAATATAACAAAGAGGAATAATGTTCATCCTAAGTCACACATTTAATGTTTTAAATTTGGAGATTATAGAAATTATTAAATTTAATTTCCTAGTGTGAAATATCAATTAAAAGATCAGAACGATCATATAGATAAATCATTATCAACTCCTAATGTAATTATTATTGAGTATGAAGAAATTTTAAATGGAATATAGAAGGTATGAATTATATCTTAGACTATGTTTTGATATTTTAGAATTCAAGGACAAGATTCATATTGTTTTATATGAAAAATATATTTAGGTTTGATATATGAAATCATTATTAGAGAATTATGAAGGAAATTGAATGATCATGGTTTCAACATATATGTAATTAAGAGTTATTATGTTGTGGTGGACTTAAGTATTATCATCAATTTAAATGTACTAATAATATTTTTTATGTGATTGGAGTAATTTTGAGATATTTGTTGTCAATTGATATATTTTTGAGGTATACAAAACCATTAATATTTAAATGTAAAAAAGTTATTTAGTGAATATTTATATTTTAATTTTTTTTAAAAATGTATAATAGTATTGATAACATTTAGGTTTTATATGATCATTTATTATTGATGATATTTTTTTAATATGTTAATAATTCTTGTAGTTCAATTATATGAATTATATATAGTTTTAGTTAAAATGACATATTATTACAAATTGTAAGGGAAAGGGGATTCAACCTACATTTTAGGGGTGATAATGGGGAAACACCTACCACTAGACCACATGATTTTTTTTAATTAATTTTATTTTAGAAGAAATTCACTATTTTGAAAACTGCATATGATTAAGGTAAATAGAACATTATTGAGATTAATTTCAAGAATAAAGGTAGATTTATAATTTTTAAGAATATATGATTTTATTATAGCTTTATAGTTATTTAGGTTATATATGTAAATGATCACTATATCTTTTAGATTATAAGATTAAGTATTATAAATTTTTATTGTGATACTTTAAGAGAGTTTGATGTTAACTGGTGACAAATTTTAAATTTATTTTAGAACAATAATCATAATAATATTCGGGTTTAAATTTATCTCATAAATATTTTCAAGAAATTTATGGTTATATATTTATTAAAATATCTATTTTGAACTTTGTGTGTTATTATTGAGTCTTTAGAGACTAATTTTGTACTTATTTAAATAAATATTAATTTATTTTGGAAATTATCATATCTTGTAAAAATAGTTTAGTTTTGGTTAATGTAAAAATATTTTAGTAATAAATATTTATCATTGTGTGGTACTTTGTGATCTATTATAAGATTATTCTAGATCAATAGGATTGAAAATTTCATCATTAATACTAATAATTTGAGAAAAATGATATTATTATGATGGAAATTGTTTAAAATATTAAATTATAATTATCAATTATAATTCCTTATTTTATTATTCTATATGATAAATTAATTCATGAAATATTATAAAATGGTTTTGAAAAAAATATATTATACAATTTCCTTTATTTTTGATGAATCGATGGTATTTTTCACACCAGATTGGTTTATAGATTGGTGGTTTTTAACATTGTCATTATCATTCAATTTGTTGTGATCAATGTTCTTAGTCACATTAAATTGTTATTTGGACATTATTCATTTAGTCCATGTATATATGTTCACCTCCTACTAATTTTCTCCATTTTGGAAACATAGCATGTGTTATTTGAAGATGACCTCTCTATTTTCCTTTCCCTCTTCTCAGAAGGAAGTTTTATTAACACTTTTAAGATGTCGGATTTAAAAAATGGTATTATCAAATGTTAAAAAAATATATTTATTTTTATTTCAAATTACGAGGATGTAATTTATTAATGTGGGTGAATTTAGCACCTTGAGGTTTCAAAAGGACATTATGTTCAACAATGTGTACGATACATAATACCAACCTGAAAATGATCCACACAATATAATTATTTAAATATGATTATTATAACCTAGCCATTGAATTAGAAGGTATGAATAGAATTAACCACCTTACAGTATATATATTAATGTATTAATAAATAAAATTGTAATGATTAATACTTAAGAAATAAGAATTCAATTTTTAGAAATATTTTAATCTTCAAAAAAATGTTTTCTTAAAAAATGGTCATTTTTCTTAAAAAAATTATTATAAAAAATTTAAAAAATTATTTAAAAGATTATTTTGAAAAATTAATTTTATTTTTGAAACCATTATATAATAATTAAATTTTGGTGAAATTCAATTATTTTTTAGACACGTTTTATATTTCAATGAGTAATGAAAAATAATTATGTTTACTGTTGTAATGTTTTAATTTAAATTATTTAAAAACTTAAATTATAATTTTGTATAGTTATAATATTTCATTAGTTAATTTTTATTAAATATAATCTAATTACGGCCATTTAGATTAATTTTATATTTTAATTTGTCATAAAACAATTTATATACTTAAATATTCATTTCACTGAAAAATCATTTTTCATAGAGTACTAATGGTTTAATTTTAAATTAAATTATTTTAATTATATGATCCAAATATTGAAAAATATATTCCATATATATAATTAAGATGTACAAATTAGTTATCTATTCAACTTTATTTTTATCTATTATGAATAGTAACATTAGTAAATTTACATCACCTCGGTAAAGGTAAATCAGGTGATTTCTGTTAAAACTAATATGACAAGGATTATAAAATGACACTAAGTCATAAATTAATTTTATTTTAAGAATTAATACCTTCCTTAAACATCCAAATATATAATATATGACTTTTTTCCATTTGGACATGATTTTAACCTTTCAAATATTTAAGTGAATATAATTAAAAAATCCCACACTCTTGATTTAAATTAATATATGATATTTACATGAAGATAAATAGATTCTTCATTTGGTTCTAAATATTTGTTTTATATTTAAATAAAATTTTGACCCTGGTAATTTTTTTTATATTTAGTGATAAAATAATTACCTTAAAAAGTTAGGCAATATAGCGACATTAATTACTTATTTATTAGAAATATAAAATTAATGATATTAAAAACATTAAAATAATTATAATTTTAAATAAATTTTGTGATATAATTTTTTTTGATTAATATAACATATTTGGGATTTTTTTTCATTTATTATATTCTAATTACTTTTCTGTCATTATGTTCTTAAATGATAAGTAAATGAATGTTTCTAAAATATCAATTAATGATATTTAATAATATATAATATGTTATTAAATTATTTTAAATTAATATAAACTCATATCATTAGAAAATTGGTTGGGATATGGTTATAAATATTATACATTGTCTATTTATTTTTATTTTTTCTATTTATTGTAAATATCTTAACCCTCAAAGAGTAAAAAATATTATTATCACAGTAAGTGTGATAAGGGTTAGTAAGGGTTTAAAACCAAATGATAAGGGTATAAGAATAGTATAATATTGTAAAACATTTATTGGAAGAGATTATTTTGAATTATACTCATATTATAATTAAATTTCATCAATTTGAAACAATTCTATATGAAAATTAATTTATATTACTTTAATATTTTATGAAATTCCAAGAGTTCCCCTCCCCTCTCGTCTAAAAGGGAACCTCTTATCCCATTTTCATCACCCTTAAAAATCCATCGTTTTCATCCATGATCTACCAAAATTTCATAATAAAATCCCTAAGTACATTTTTGATGTATTATTTGGTAATGAAACCAACCTTCAAGGGGTTAATGTGTAATGAAAAGAATGTTATTTAAGGAAGATTGATAGTTCTTAACCACATGTTTTCATTTAATTTATTATTCCACGTCAAAAATATCATGTTAAACTTTTTTATATAACATAAATAGTATATAACATATTATTCTATGTTATTATTTATTTTTCATAAGCCATATCTATCTACCTCCCTCAAAATGGTGAATGAAACATCGTTCATGTGTGGTAGACTACTACCGCAGGAACCAATTAATATGTTTTCCATCACAACTTCCTACAACTGGTTGTAATTATGGATTTAATATATATATATATATATATTCATGAAATTTTTATCATTTTTAAATGAAAAATTATCCTTCAATTTATTCCATTCTATTCATTGAATGTAGATAATGTTATCTGTATGTATATCTGGACTACTACCTCCATGAAGCGATACATTTCGTTTTACCTCACCGAATCTCATAGATGACATACTTAAATGTATAAATATAAATAATGTTTTATATATTATGTAATGACCTGGAATTTTTGTGGATTTGTTTTTGTAAAGATATGGAAATTTTTTGAGTTCGCTGTTTCTGACGACGCATGATTCCGAGGCCCGGTGTGCCCAGAATCAATTTCTGATGTTTTGTCCAGGTACATTCAGTAAACATACGAGCGGGTTTTTATAATTCTTGAACCGGTTCTTATATTTAAAATCCAAGGGCATCGTTGTACTCATAGCGTCAGTGATTTATTAATGAGACCTTCACTGTAGTTGCGTTGTAACGAGAGTGGAAGTTAGAATTTGGGGCTTTTTAATTAAGTTAAATAAAAATAAGGGTTAAATTATTTTTTTGCGATTAAAATATTAAAAAGGAGGATGGAGGTGGGGGCTAACACACCCAAAGATTCCCTGGGAGGTTATGGGGGTGGGTCCCACCCGAGCAGAACCTCCCGTGGGAGGATTAGAAGTGGTGGGACCACCTGAGTTGGTAAAACCCCTAATTCAAGTTTCAATGGTGGGGACCACCCAACTCCTGAACTGACATTTTAATGAGGGAGGTGTCAAGGGGTTTGCACACATTTATTAGGCCTCTTTAATGTGAGGGAGTCTGTTGGGATTCTCTCAATTAATAAGCCAAACACCCCATTAATTGTGTGAGTATTCTCAATTAATTAAAACACCACAATTTGAATTCTTTTGAATTCATGCCCACAAATAAAATAATAGGAGATCTATTATTTCATTTTGTTGGTGGAATCATGGGAGAGTAAGAGATCTTGGAGGAATATATCCACTCCAACGAAGAATGAAAAGAATTCTAGCAAAGTCCTCCCTTCATAGACTTCTTCCTCGGATTCCTCCACGGACATCTACTTGCATCTCCTATCAGAACAAAGGAGGGAGCACCGTCCTTGAAGAACACCGACGACGTCGACAGTGGATTCATTCTTTCCAACATCGACGAATTGACATTCTCCTTCCCTCGACTCTGAAAAAAATCACCAAACATGGTAGGTGTATTTGAGTTATTTTAAATGTCAGTATAAACCTCTGTTCTACATCGTTCAAATTACTGGATTATGGTATGCCAAATGTTATCGCCATGACGAGGAGGGATCATAATGCACGAACACAGCCCAACCCTTCCCCTTTTGTTGTTCTTATTTTTTGAAAATGGAGATGGACCGCAAAGATGCCAGCGACGCAAGGCCATCAGGTCACTACAACGGCGTGACACTACCGTGCCGCATAGAGAACTGAGGCACGACCAAGAGGGTCGCGGCGGTGCCAGAGGGGTGCGGTGCCATCACACAACATAGGAAGGAAGAGACAAGGTTAAGAGGGCCACGATAGTTGGATGATGTGCATGATGCCATCATGTCGTGCAGAAGAGCTGATGGTGATGACCAGGATGGGCCACGGCGAAGGCGGCGCAATGTCGTCGTGCCGCTCAGAGGCCAGCAGAACCGCTACAACGTTGCGCCACGACGGAGGGGCAAAGGGCTGCCGGCAGAGCCGCCCACCAGTGCACACTATAGGCAAGACCCCTTGGGTCCCACGGTTCACAGAACCGACACCTAGTGCAGGTTCCTTCAGAACCCCCCCCCCCCCCCCCCCCCCCAATGCGTGGCCGACCGGCCACATTGGCCTGCTAGCCGTAAATGGGGGCCCTCCCGCTGGCGACGTGGGTCCGCCGATCGGCCTCGGCGGGGCCACCATTGGCCAGACCGGCCTTGGCCAGGCCTGCCTCAGGTCGGGCTGTCCGTTCGGGCAGGGACGCCCCTCGGGTCGGGCTGTCCCTTTGGGCTAGGCCGCCCCCTCAGTCTAGGCCGCTTCCTCAGACTGGATCAGACCCGCAGACTGGGTCAGACCTCGGTTTGAACCGGGTCGTGCCGGGTCGAACCAGACCCGGACCGGTTTGGCCAGTTTACACCTTTTCACCCCTATCATGGGCCATGGGTGCCCGATCGACAAAATTCCCATGGTGATAGAAAACATAGAGTGAGACGGTTCCTTTGTCATACCCCACTTGAGGTTTGGACACACTTGAGGTATAGTCAGGTTGGTTTGAACCTAAAATCCAACCGGGCCCCTAGAATGGAAATGCCAATAAAACCCAGACTGGTTGTCTCACTAGCACGCCATCTATTTAGTTGAGACCCCTACGAAGTGGCGGTACATTGAGATACTTCCATGTGAGACTTCGTGACACTTAGAGTATTGATCTGTAGCTCGTGGATCGGATCCTCCCGGAGACGAGCATGCAGAGTACGGAGACCTAGTAGCTGACAAACCTAACAACTGCTTGACTGATTCGACTTAGAGTTATTCGACTAGACTAGTGGGGAGCGTCTGTTAGTTGGGGGCAGAACCATGGTAGAGTATCACCTGGTATTTGGTAGCAGAGCCACGATATTCGACAGGAGGAGTTCCTCAGCAGGATATTAGGGGGATCACCCGGTTTTTGGCGGTAGACCCACATCGGATGCAGCACCTAGTAGTTGACAGTAGACCAACAGTACTCAATAGGAGTACCTTAGTAGTCCAAGGTTAGTGAGAAGTGCCTCAGTGTCGTGACAAGCCCACTGTACTTGACAGAGGAAGAGTTCTCCAGCAGCTGTGGTTTCAATAATGAAAATCCTGGTTTGATCTGAGTCAATGAACATTGTGTCTTCCTCATGATTGATATGGGTTACTTGATAACATAGGTATATGTATGGGAATATACCTATGTAATGGTTATCCATTGATTTCATACTTTGTGTGGCCGTCATTTTTACCATTACCTCTTTTCAATACATAGTTTCATTAACATTTTTTTGTGATGTGGGATATAATGAATGGTATTTTCAAATGAAAACCACATAATTAATGATATATTGTTAAAATTTAAAGGATGCAACCTATTAAATGGTTGATAATGTAATATCCTGAGATTTTTAAAGAATACTATTTATGATTGCTGGTAAAAATTGAAACACTAATCCTAAATGAACCATGAAATATTAATATTTAAAATTTATATTTATTTCATGAAAATTATTAAAATCATTTTCATTGCCGACAAAGTGTTTGCGTAGTATTGGGAAATCCAAATTTTGTGTGCTAAAGATAATATTTGAGAATGAGAAAATTATTTTAATGAATTGTTTAACAAATATAAATTATTATTTATTATTTTTAAAGATATGTATGTATTTTTGGTGATATATAACATGTTAATTATCCAAAATCTTGTGTAGTAATTTTGCACGACTAGAAAAATAAAAAGAATATATTAAATATGTTTTAATGAAATAGGTGTGAGTATATATATATAGACATAGATATAATAAATATAAAATTTTATATTTAACTTAATTAATTTATTTTTATTATGGTAGTTTATTTTGAATTTTTAATGATGAAATGATTAGCTTAAATTCTTACACATCACCAACACAATGATTATGTAACTTGTAGAAATATTAATGTAAATTATTATAAAAATATAAAAAGTAATATTTTTGGGATTTATTTTTTTGTCACATGAATTTATTTAATAATATGAACATATTTTTTTATTATTAAATATATTATATTATAAATTCCCTACCATCTTGTTATATTCAATGTAATTTTTTTGAATTGTTATGGAAATGACAATAATTGAATTTTGGGTTAAATATGTTGTATTAAATTATTTTAAAATCATAAAAATCATGAATAAGATAGGTAATAAATTAAATGGTCTTAAATTTCATATATTTTCATTTTATTATATAATTTTTTTCATATGTGTTTATTTATAACCAAATAATATTAAAATATTTTTTATCATGATTAAGGATAAAAATAGTTAATGATGGGGTTAATCATAAGGATACAGATTAAAATGATATACAAACCATTAAAAAATTTATTGGGATATTATATTGAGATAATAAAATCTTTATATAATAATATATTTAAATTTGGAACCATTTTACATGAGTTAAGCATACATTAGTTTATAACTTTTCACCAATTTTAAAAAAATGGAATTAATGATATTTTATAATAAAAACCATTTAATTAAATGGTTTAAAATAAATAAAAATCATATCATCAAAAAAAATTAATGCGATGTGGTTTAAAATATTAATCACGGTCCATTTATGGGTCATTTTTTCATTTATAGTAACTTTTGTGGCCCCTAAAATGGAAAAAACCATGATACTTCCATAATTGTCAATATGGTTAATGGGGGTTAAAATAAAGAGATATGGGTAAAAACATATTATAAAAATGTCCCAATTTTTATGAGAGTATTTACAAAAATATTAATCCTATCTTCTAAATATATCAATTTAGTGTATCTTTGACAAGAAAATTAAATAAATACTTTAAGAGTTTCTTAGAATTCTCACCCCTCACATATAGAGGGGAACCACCTCTCCTCTCTTAACCACACCATTTGAAAAATATATGTTAGACATTCCCTAAAAAATTCATTTCTATAAGACCTCAAAATGTTATATAGGGATTGGTTTTTATTTAATACCAACAATATATGGATTAAAGTGTAAGGAAAATGTGGTTTTTTAAAGAATACATATAGATTTTAACTGAATGTTTTCATTTTATTTTTTCATCTACCTACATAAACTAATTTTCAGGAATTTTATAATAATAGAAATATCTAAAATAAACATATCTGTTAATTTTATAATGTAATACAAAAAATCTATACCACATTCTATCAAATGGTAAATGAAACCATCAGTCTCATGTACGATAGACTACCACCTTGCAAACCAATGCAATTAAATTTCCATAAATCCCTATCATTAATTATTATAGTTATTGATTAAAATTATATATGTATATTATATTCATGACAAAATAATAATTATTTAAATATAATATATCAGATATTATCGTAATTTTACATCCTTTGAAAAATGTTTTCTTCTATTAAGAGTATGTTTAGATTATCACCTTCTCAAAGCAACGTGAATCAATTTTCATAACTAAATAAAATATTTTACATATATAATTTTATTTCAAGAAATTAAATGGAATTAATGAAATAATAATAATTTTATAGAGATAATATAATACAAAACATCTTTCCATCAATTTTGATGAAAAATTAAAATGTTACTCATGCGAATGTATGATCTATCATCAGCATGATTACAACATAATTCATTTTTCCTAACAATAATTAATGATTGGGTTTAAAAAAATAATTTTTATATAAATATTATAATTATTTCATGATTTTTATTTTGTATTTAATTTTATAATGACATCTTTGTACATAGTGAAATTACAAAAAGTCATTTAGAATATAAGAGATGAATATCGTCAAAACATTTGATATGGGCATAATTTGTTATGTAATGAAAATCTAATAATTATAATAAAAGGACTAAAAAACTAGAAATTAGTTCATAAGAAGTTAATTTTATAATTAAGTTTGTTATTTATGAAGATAAATAATTTATATTTTGAATCAGATTTGAGGTAACAAACACATTACCTTTAAATCCTTGTTTTAAAAGTTTCAGTAATTATTTTGTTAATATATTTATTCAATATACATATTCATAAAATTATTTTATGGATATATTTAGGTAGGAATAAATGAGTAATAATGTACATCTCATTTCACTTTTGATGTTTATTTTAATAGTTAAGAAACAAATATTCTATGTTTTTTATATAGAACATATTGAAAAAAAAGAAATGATCTATTTTAATATATACACCATCAATGGTTTTTCCATCCACTATAACCATTATTTATATATTTTGGCTTCCAATACATACTTTGATGTTTTATATAAATAAAGATCATATTTCCCTATGTTCTAGGAATTCTCAAAAGGGGTTTTAAATTGAGTGGATTTGTAGATATCTAAAAATGTTTTTCTTATAGGGAAAAGAATATTTTGATTGAATTCCAAGATTTCATGTGACCCTATTAGGTTATAGTTCATAGTAATTTTTTATGATGATAGGTTGTTACATTATATGAAAATCACATGTGATTCTATTATATACACCAGAGGTATTGTTCTATTATAAACAAAAAAATGGGTGAAACAAATATAGATATCTTATGCCTTGTGTAAAGGGAAGTAGTTAATGGGTTAGGTCTCTCCGAATAGATGATTCAAATTTATTGATTATGTTATTTAATTTGTATGTGTGGAAAGAAAATTATGTTCCATGTTACCAAATTAAATTTTCTATAATTTCTAATGAGTCATCATCAAATTTTTTTCCAGATGATGATCTATATTTTTTGTTTTAAAGTATTGGTTCTACAACCTTTTAGTAAAAAGGTATGTTTGTAATGAAAATATTTCTCATGGAATCTCATATTTTCTAATGAAACACTCATTATTTTGTTTTTTACATTATAATTTATTATAATGTGTTTATTGAAAATCATTTTACAATATATTTGATTTCATGTTTATTAATATGAATATTTGAACTAAAATTATATTATATTATACTAAACACTCTCTTATATAATCATATGGTTCTAAAATGGACTATTGAATTTCCATTCATTTCTTCATACCCCTTTATGAGATTTTATTTCTCAAACAAAAATTTCAAATTATTTTAGAAATAGGATAAGGTTGAGTTGAAATGTTAATAATGGCTGGGTTACAAATATTAATTTTACATTGAATGAAGTAAGAATATATTTATAAATAACTGGGTTTGAGGAAAAAATTAATACTCTGTGGAAATGTACACATTAATGTGTTTGTTCTAATTCTATAAAACTCTATAATATGGTCCTTGTGTTTTTAAGAGATCCAAAATTTATTTTGATGTTTTTTGATTTAGTGGTTCTGATTGAGTAACAGTTATTGTTATCAAATATACAAATTTAAAGATTATATTTTTAGAACTAGAATCCAAGAGATTGGTTTTGGGGTTCATATAATATTATTGTATGAAAATCCAGTATTGTTAGATATTGATTCTATGGTCATTGGAAGTCAATAAAACAAAATCTCATCATGTCTTATACAATTTGCAAAATATTTTTGTATTTCCCATCCATTTGAGGACGAAAGGATATTTTTAACAATATCTCAGTTTTAGGAGACTATTAAAGACTCTTCTAGAATTTCTGTAAGATCCTGTCTTTTTCTTTTCATGTCCCTATTTCAGTTTTTTAAGCCTTGGTGACAAAGCATTGTTCGGAGATAGAGAATTTTTTTTTCAAAAAAATGACTTAAATTATAGGGATGTATATTTTTTTCAATTAATGGGGGCCAGGTAATTGGTAAAGGGTTACCATTTTCTCTTGGTATGTTTACAATACTTAAAGTGGGTTTAAGTTTTTATAAGGAAAATTGGATGAATTTTTTTCTAAATAACCATTACACATCACGTAAATGTAATAAATTCTATGTAATTTTTCTAGGAAGATGTTGTGAATGGTCATATGTCATGAACTAATTCAAAATAAGAATAGAGTATATGTCGTGGAATTATATAACACATCACATAATGTTCGTTCGGAAAAAATAATAATCTAAGGGGAATGATTTTTCAACATATCCCACTAAAAATAATTACACAATTAATAACTATATTACACGTCGTGTAATTTTATGACATACAGTTTTAATGTATGTTGTGAAAATGTATTTTTCATTCACCCACATACTAATTTTCTTCTCTCGATATAGAGAGAACATAAAAGTTATTTTGGAGTTACTCCCTCAGTTCCATACATCACATTTGGGTAATCTATCCCCAAATAAGTGGTCCTTCCATTGTTCCCTCTTCTATTACATTTTTCTCTGACCTTTGCAGGGGAATACCTTAACCATGTGCATTATTGGTTTTTATATTGACCATTTTTGATCTAGGAACCTTCTTGTGACTATTCACACCTTCTTCCTTGAAGGAGATTTCCATTAGAAGTGTTGTTTGTTCATTGATTGAAGTTAGGGGGTCTAAACACCAACCCTGTTGTTTGATAATTATCTTGTATATGAAAAATTACATTTCACCAACATACTATGTACTGAATAATTGAATTAATGAATTTAATTATTCATTGGATATACTCTGGATGCAATTGGATATTGACCATGATTATGGCTACCATTTGGGAGATAGAAACCTTTGATATAAATTAATTTTTCAATAGATTAATGTAAGATCCTAGTCTTAATGTAGGTATGTTATTATTTTAATTTTTTTAAAATATCTTAGTTTTCTTTAATAGAGTGATTTTTGAATGTATGAGGAATTTTGGGGGTGTTCTAGGGTTTTGAGATAAAAGAAAAAGGATTTTTTCCATTTAGTACATGTTGCAAGGTTGGTGTGATATTAGAGGAAACTATGTTCCCAAATCCTTCTAGAAAAGAGAAGGGGTGCACAGTTAAGTAGAACCATGCAAGGGGGAAGTCCAAACTATAACGATTTATATTGTGGCATTCATCATGGTAGGTAAATGGTTATACAAACCTTGTAGGAATCCCTAGGTAACCATGCGGCTCAACTCCTCTGAGATAGGGGATGGAAAAAGGTTTGTGCATAGTTTAGAAAAAATTGCGGATAAACTATGTGTCCAATTAAAAAGTGAGAAATTCCCAAACTTCCCCCTCTGGTCTTTGTGTTCTCCTCAAAATTTCTTCCTCATTCCCTCTTGAAACCCTAGGGGTGAACCAAAAATACCAAATCTTTCATTGTATAATTCTTCTCTGATTTTAGTCTCATTGGATGACCATAGTTTGTTAATTGATGATCTAGGTGAGTCAAATCCTTATATTTCTTCTTTTTTCAAGATTAGGGATTATAACTTGGGTAATCTTTTTATGAATCACTAAAAACCACTTTTTCAGGTGGAATCATGTTATAGGCTTCAATAGGTGCTTAAATCTGTATCTAATTATAATGTTAAAGGTGTTTTCATATTTGGATTAGAGGCAGCTGGTCTATACGTTAAATCTTGTAGAACTTACATTGATTTGCGCTTTAATGGTTGTGAGTTTTCTTTTTGCTTTTTGGGTGTATAATTTATTTTATTATATTTTTGGAAAATGGTTTTATGAATGGGGATTTGAACCACTCATGATCCACATGGGATGTGTTGATGCTCTTTAGACCAATGTATGGACACGCATGGGGTAAACAATTGATTCTTGACATAGGATAGTTATGTTAAGAACAGAATTTACATTTGATATAGTAGAGCCCATGAAAAACATGTTGGTATGCTAGTTTGAATTAAAAGGAAAATATAGATAGTTGTGTATAGATTTTGATAATGGCATAAGGGATTTATTGGATAATATGAAACATGTTATTGTTAATATAGTGATTATGCTAAGTGACTTATGAATAGTTCTTGAAATTACTAAGTGATCCAAAACATGTGATGAATATGTTAAATGTTTAAATTCTCATGATTTTATATATGTGTTAAATGGGATAACATGTAGGAATTAATAATTACGTTAAATTGGGACAATACCTAAGAATTGTAAAATATGCTTAAATGGTTATGGCATAAGGAAAGAAATGGGGATATGTAATTAAAATGGTAAATTTACTAAGGGGTTAGCGCATGATGTTAATCCTACATGTTGACTAATTATGAAATGAAAATTTTATGTTATTGATTGATTATGGTTTGTGTTATGGTATATACGGTAATAGATAAATAAGAATGTGCACATGAATTTGTTTTTGTGGGGTACTGGAGTTGTGGATCAATGGCCACAGGTTGGGTTAAGATTGATCCTCTAACCCCACCCCATAATCAAAAAATTAGTGAATGATATTTGGGATATATTCCTACAATAGATTCATTTTATGGGACTAAACAGACTAGGGCTTCTAGCTTAGTGTATTGTATTTATTGTGAATTGTTATCCCTAGGGGGTTGGAAAATTAAATTATCCCCTAATGTATAGTAATTTCCCATCTTAGGTTATAGAGTAAATAATGAAATTCCTAACCCATAGAACACATGATGAAGATTAAATTAGTAATAAATATTGTGTATTTGATGAAATTAGTAATAAATATAGTGTATTTGATGAAATGGATTTCAAAATAAAAATATCTTAAGAGTATATTTTTAACTAATGGAACCTAAAATATCTTTTTTACCTTCTCATTATTTATTAAATTCATGAAATATCTTCTTACACTATATATTTTTAAGACACCTTCGGTGGTAGACTACTGAGTTGTAATCACACCCTAATCGGGTCACTATTTGGCACCCTAGTAGATTTCATGGTTGTAGGCCATGATAGGGGAAAGGGACCTAGGATAGAAAATTGATTTATACTAGGGACATGTATAGATGAGAATCCAATGTTGGGGACACGACCTTTTTTGGGGATTCAATTTTCTGGGTTTTTTGCACTTGTTTCGTGGTTAGAATTACATGATATATTTAATATTTGGTTGTCATTGTTCCCCATTTGGGAAATGATTAATAATGCATGATTATAGTTATTTTCTTATTGTTTCCCTTATTTCATATGTTACTTGATGTGGATTACTCCATTCATGTGGGTATAGTCTCTCACATAACTTATTGGACCATTGTCACTAGTTTTAAACCTATGGAATATGATGAGATATGCTTAAGGTCATGTGGTGACCCAAACCAGGGCACCATTTTGTTGCATCTGGGTTGAAGATGTTAAAAAGTGGTATTAATGTGGTTACATTCAATGGTCTTATTATTTTTGAAGGTATATGGGATGTTAGGAAGTTTTGTGCCTTTTAAATGAGCTTGTGCATGGGAGTAGCTAACCACTGCATGAGGAAAAAACCCAAATACCCAGGGTGGGAATTTTTGTTTTTAATATGTGTTGTTACAGCTGAATGATATTTCACAATTGGATGATGCACTTTTTGTGTGATGTGACTATTTTATGATATTTTTCTCCTGGATGCAATGTCATGATGTTGTGCATTCATGAGTCATTATAGGCACATATGGTTATAGGTGGCATGAATCATAATAGGCACACCCAGGATAAATGTGTGGGACATGAAGGGTATGATGTATTTTACTTTCCACAAAAATTTATAAAATTTTGATTAATAAGGATGAAACAAATAGGTAAATGGAAAAAATTTAAATGAGTATTTAATGAATATTTTTTAGAGTAATGTTATGTTTTGGATAAAATTTGGGGTTGTGATAAATTATAATGATTTAATGATGTCTAAAAGAGAAATATTTGGGTTGTGATGCTAAAATAGTCAATGGGTTTTTGTTCAATAAAATATGTGAATGATCTAAATTGTTTGTTGTAACAAGTTGTAGAATGGGGAGGGTTTAAAAAAGTGGAAAATTTTGTGTTGTGAATATATAACTAGGTTAAAAGATGGAATCTAATAAAAGTATGTAGGATCGAAATAATGATGTAGATGCTCAATATACAAGAGGGGGGGGGGGGTGAATTGTATACATTAAAAATTCCTTTGGAACCTTTAAAGTTAGTTAAGAATAACTATGTTTTCCTTAAGAGAAGGAAAGGGATAAGTTTAACAATGTTAAAATAAGTAGATTCACAACACCTCTAATTCCAAAAGCATACTTGGAAAGAGATTCCAAACGAAGGTTCTGGAAATATGGTTCCAACAATTGAAACTTAACAAAAGATTACAAAGTGAGATTCTACCTTAAAGCGTATAGAATCTAAATGAAACAGAGTACAAATAAGGAAGTATAAGAAAGTTATACTTTCCTTATAATACAGGATGAATCGGAATATAAACTAGTAGTACAACTACATGTAAACAAGATATAAATCTTTTAACCCAAAGAGAAGGGTATCCAACAACCTAGGATAAAGGGTCCCTTGATTTATACTTTCAAGCAAGTCTGTCTTACCCACACCAGGGTAAGTCCTTGATACGAAGATTGGAGTCTCTGTCTTGTTATCCCCGCAAGCCCTCAACTTCAAGGTAGTTGGCAACATCTATCTTCCTCACCAAGGAAGCCCTCGAACTTCAAGGTAGTCGGAAACCTCTGTCTTCCTATCCCCAGAAGCCCTCAAATGTAATCACCAACATTCGGAGTCGCACGAAGATTTGAGAGTTAATAAGAACCTCTCTCTCCAGAAATCACTTCAAGCATGTAATCACATGAGTCGAAGATCTGTCAGCCTTACAGTACTTGCAACAGCTACGAGCTCTTTCAAATGAGCTCCTATTTATAGGTAAGGTTATCTCCTTCTCCAACGGTCATATTTTCCTTAAATATTGGAGGGACCTGTACATGTGTCACTTAGACAACGGTTAATTTATAACAAAATAGACGACATCGTTTTATAACAAAATAGGTGTAACAGAATGTACGACATCGTTTTAAGCTCTGACACAAAAGTTCTAAATGAAAACTTCGGAGTGAAGATTCGGAGTGTAAGGAATAATAATAAAGAGTAGACAAATTATAGAAATGTAAGCAATATAGAAGTTCGGAGTTTAACAAAGATATTTTTCAGAGTCTGAATTAATTCAGAGTGTATAAAACAAAGATACTCAAATTCTGTTTAATAAGAGAATTCAGAATGAGAATTAAGAATGAGAATTCATCATTATAATTCGTAATGAAAATTCGTCATCAGAATTTGTAATGATAATTCTTCAACAGAATTCGTAATGAGAATTCTTCATTGGAATTCGTAATGAGAATTCTTCTTCAGAATTCGTATCCTGAATCTGGAATAGAACTTAGTCAGAGTTCATATCCGGAATTCAGAATGAAACTTCCTTATAGTTCTTATTCAGAATCCGAATCCTAAAACAGAATGCTTTATATCAAAGTTTCAATGATTCCAAGAAAATATGAATGAATATGAATCTCATACTTAAGAAAAATATGGATGAATATAAGATATGGATAATTTTTCTTATAAAAGAGATTTTTCTTATAAAAGCAATTTCTTATGAAAGTATTTTTCTTATGAAAGCAATTTTCCTTAAGAAAATGATTTTCCTTATAAAAGTGATTTTCCTTAAGAAATCAATTTTTCTTATAAAAGCAACTTTCCTTAAGATAAAGTGTTTGTGATTTTCAAAACAAGAAGGAATGGAAAAGTCATAAGGAAAACCTTATTGACTCAACAATATCTCCCTTTTTGGAAAGCACAAACATCCTTACGAAAAATAAATTGACAAGAAAGAAAAACATTAAGGATTATATCCCATTGCTTTAAGGATATTGATGAATACGACTAACTCCCCCTTAGGCTTTGAAACTCTAAGGATCGTATTCAGATTTCCGGAGTGATAAATAAGAAGGTCTTCTTTAATAAAAAAGCTCCCCCTTAAACAAACTCTTATTAGAGTTTTTTCTTTTTCTTAAGGATCTTTTTCTTCTCCCCCTTTGATAAACTCTTATTAGAGTTCTTCTTTTTCTTAAGGATCTTTTCCTTCTCCTCCTTTGTGAATTTCAAAAAGAATTGGAGGGAATGGAAAAAAATAACAAAGTACCTAAAAAAATTAGTAATGACAACAATAGAAACGACAAGCATGACTTTCATTAAATTTGAAATCTCAGCAACAAAAAGAATACAACAAAAAGATCGGATTTGGTTATTTCGGATCTTTTTCCTTCGACATGAGCCCCTTTAAAATAGTCTTGATCTTCTTCAGGTATTTATGATCTTCTTCAGCTTCTCAAAGACAACTATTCTTGTGGATTAAGCTTCAATTTTTTCTTCCTGGGCTTTGATCTTTTGTTCCTGAGCCTTGATATTTTCTTCCTGAGCCTTCATCCTTTCTTCAAAATCAATCTGATGATCCCTTTCAAACTTCCAGTTTTGAGAAACGGAATTCAACTTCCAATTCACATCTCTCACTTCTTGAATCCGAAAGTTCTTTTCTTCTATCAGCTTCTCTTCAAAGGATGTTGTTAAATCATTTATCTTCTTGTCCTCGGTTTCAAAAGCATCTTTAACATTTTCTTGAAACTCATCAAACAACCTCATCTCTTCCACGGTCTTCTTCGACCAGTTTGTCATCCTCTTGCAAGATCATCTATGAGCTTCGTAACCAACAAAAAACGTTTTGAACTGAGCCTCAATCTCAACGCACTTGTCCATAACCATAGATACAGAGTCGGTTTTCTGATTGAAAGCATGTTGGAGCATCTGACATCTTGAATCAATACTTGAGAAGGTCGGAATGGTTCCCACCAACTTCTTCAAGGACTGAACAACAAAGTCATGCGCCAATGAGGATGACTCTGAATCTGAAATCTTGCTTGGAGAGTTTTCTTCCCCAATAAGCTCCAACTTCCTTTTAGATGAATCACCAAATTCTCTTTTCTTGCTAGCAACTGATTTCGGAGTTTCAACAAGGAGTTGCTTTCCCTTGTCTTTTTTCGGAATCGATTCTTGATCAGGAGTTTTCTGCTCGCCAGTAGACATTTGAATAATATCATCAACAATTTTCTGAACAACATCTTCCTCATTCTTATCCTTTTCTGGAGTTACTAATTTAGAGGATTCAGCCTCTGAAGTTCGGAGTGATAGATGTTCCGAAGGTGATCCTTTATAATCATCCACTTGTTTCAAAAGATCTCCTGTTTCACCACTTACTTCAGCAACTTCTTTTTCCTCACCCACTTGCTGAATCTGCTCGATTTGATCAACATGATCAGCTGTAGTTTCTTCCGAAAAATCAAGGTTTCTTCCTGGAGTCTCAGGTAGAGATTCCAACGAGAAAGATATTAGAACTGGAATGCTTCCGGATACTATTTCATTAAATTTTAACAAACCTTGGACTGCCTCGGCTTCTGACATCTTCTTCTTAAGATTCTTTTCCATTACTTGTTTTTGAAGCTCATCAGTAGTTTTCTCCTTCAGGGCCTTAGCTTCCGCAGGGTCCAATCTGAACTGTGGATCCCCTTCTTTCCTTTTCTCTTTATCTGCTCTCCACTTCGCAATAACCTCATCAGGATATGCCTTCTTCTTCTTTGGTTTGGGAGGAGCGGTTTGAACTTCCTTAGACATAGGATCTTCAATTTCATCTGCAACTTCCTTCAACTTTCTTTTCTTTACAGGTTTGGATGATTCCGGTTCAGCAGCCTTCGGAGCCGTTTATTCTTGATTGGGCAAATCAATGAACTTACCAATCTCCTTCTTGAAAGCCACATCCATCCTCTTAAGGGTGTCATCACTAACCAACAAAATTTTACAAACCCTTGGCTTAGATCTACAAGCTTCCTTGAAAGATTCAAGGCACCGAACTATCAAATTTGATAATATTGCTGGGTACATTACGATCTGAGCTCTGAGATTTCCTTTCTTAAGATTCTCATTGTTTATAAGGATGTTCCTCATGAAGCTAAACTTCCTTATATTTATCAGAAAATCTAAGATATAGATCTCACTCTTCTTCAAGCTGTCTTTATCACCTTTCCTCAGTACGATAAGCCCTTGCACCCACAACTCTAGAATCCGTAAATTTTTAGGCAAACTATAAATCTTTGGAGCCTTGTCATCAGCCAGTCCGAGAGTTTCTAAGGATTTTTCTTTGTCAAAGCTACCCTTAGAGTCTGGCAATACATGAGAAATAAATTCGGCTTCTCCTTCATAGGACAAGCCTATCAAGCTTGCAGCCTTGGTATAAGAAAGCTTATAGGTCTTTCCATAAGACTTAAAAGAAAACTTCTCCCTATTATCTTCGTGAAAGAAGGAAACTGTTTCATAGAACTCAACAAGTAACTCTGTAAAAACATCGTCTTGAGTCCCCGGTTTGGATACAACAACATCTTCCGAGCCATTCTACTTAATGTTCTTTGAAATAAGAGAATCATAGTTGTTGAAGAAATCCGGATGGACTAACCTTTCTCTGTAAACTAACCATTGCGAAATAGGCTTAGTGGATGACATTTCTTGATACGCTAACTCCGCAGACATTCGGATCTGTAATCCTCTGAGAAGTTTGGAACGGAGACAACTGTAGTTCGGAACGACCTTGAAACAGAGGGGCAGAGCTTTGGGACGCGAGAGATTGAAATCAATGTGGGACGAGTATTTGGGTCCCCTTTATATAGGAAATGAAATGACGGTTCAACTTCCACGGTTGATCTAATGGTTGTGATAAGCTCAGATCAGATCTGACGGTTGAAAACTTGAATCCGATCTTATTGAGGTTTTTATTTAAACAAGGAATTAAGAAAACTAAAATCCAAAAACATAATACAAGAAAATGCCATCAAGTAAAATATGACTACGAAAACATGAGTAAGGTAATCATACCTTTCGGATTGGATTAGGAGGATTATTCGTAATGGGTAATATAACAAAGACTAGAAAAAAAACATTATTATGAGGAGACAGATTTCGAAAAAATTTTACTATGGAAAATAAACTTAGTACGAAAAACTCATTACTGAACATTCATTACGAAAACCTCAGTATGAAAAACAAACTTAGTAAGGAAAAAAAATCAGTACGAAAAACTTAGTACGAAAAATACATTTCAAAAAATTTAGTATGAAAAACACATTACGAAGAATTTAGAACGAAAAACACATTATGAAGAATTTAGTATGAAAATTATGTTATGAAAATTCTAGTACGAAATTTTCCATTTCGTAAATTTTCAATACGAACACTTCCATTCCAGAAGTATTCTGTACGAACATGTCCATTGTATAAAAATTATTGTTCCGAAAATCTCCATTCTGGAAATCTTCGTTCCGGAAAGTTTGAAAACAAATTTTTGAAAAACTTTGTTATTCTATCAAACAAATGTACTCCCCCTATAAAAAGGAGTGTATTGCTGTAAGGAGAATTTTTCAACAGAAAGTTAATTAAGGAGGATTACCTTACGGTTATCATTCCTAACTTCTGTTTAATATATTCAAATCTATCAGAAGGCAAAGATTTTGTGAAAATATCCGCAAGTTGATCTTGCGTTCCAATAAACTGAAGAATAATATCTCCTTTAAGTGTGTGATCCCTAAGAAAGTGATGTCTAATATCTATGTGTTTTGCATGGGAGTGATATGCAGGGTTCTTACTGAGGGCAATGGCACTTGTGTTATCACACAAAATTTTAGTTTTAGTGAAACTCAAGCCATAGTCTGTGAGTGTGTGTTGCATCCACAACACTTGTGCACAACAACTTCCAGCTGCTACATATTCAGGTTCAGTAGTGGAGAGTGCAACAGAATGTTGCTTCTTGCAGGACCAAGATACTAAAGAATCTCCTAAGAAATGACAAGTTCCGGATGTACTTTTTCTATCCATTCTATATCCACCAAAGTCAGCATCAGAAAATCTTTTTAGAACAAAATCATATCCAGAAGTATAAAATAATCCTAGATCCATGGTTCCCATAAGGTAGCGAAAAATTCTTTTTACTACCTTTAAGTGAGATTCCTTAGGATTGGATTGATATCTTGCACATAAGCATACTGAAAACAATAATTCTGGTCGACTAGCTGTTAAGTATAGTAGACTTCCTATCATACCTCTAAAAGATGTTTGATCTACTGGTTTCCCAGCTTCGTCAAGATCTAAAGAGTTTGAGGTACCAATGGGAGTACTTATACTCTTAGTGTTGTCATAACCATACATTTTATGAAGATATTTATTATAATTATGTTGAGATATGTCGGTTCCTTCTGGTTTTTGAGAAATTTGGAAACCAAGGAAAAATGTTAACTCACCCATCATACTCATTTCAAACTCATATTTCATTAGACTAGCAAAAGAGCCAGTCAAAGATTGCTGAGTTGAACCAAATATAATGTCATCAACATAAATTTGAACAATCAAAACATTTTTCTTATCTTTCTTTATAAAAATGGTTGGATCTGCATTTCTCTTAACATAGTTATTTTGAAGCAAAAATCCAGTGAGTCTATCATACCATGCTCATGGGGCTTGTTTAAGGCCATACAAAGCTTTAGTAAATCTAAAAACATGATCAGGATGTTTTGTATCTTCAAAACCAGGAGGTTGTTCAACAAAAACTTCCTCTTGAACATAACCGTTAAGAAAAGCACATTTCACATCCATTTGGAAAAGTTTTAAATTAACGAATGCTGCAATGGCAAGTAGAATACGGATAGATTCAAGTCTAGCTACTAGAGCATAGGTTTCTTCATAGTCTATTCCTTCTTGTTGATTATAGCCTTTAGCAACAAGTCTATCATTATTTCTAACAATGACTCCATTTTCATCACATTTATTTCTGAAGACCCATTTTACTCGAATAACAGAAGTTTCCTTAGGTCTTTCAACCATGGTCCAGGCTTTATTCCTTTTGAATTCATTTAGTTCATCTTGCATGGATTTAATCCAATCATCATCACCTAAAGCTTCATCAGTTCTTTTAGGTTCTAATTGGGAAAGAAATGCTAGATGTTCTACTTCATTTCTTAAGGAACTTCTAGTCCTTACAGGTTGGTTTACATCACCAATGATATTATCACTGGGATGATTCTTAAGAAACACCTGATTTGGGTTTTGTAAAACCTCTTCATCAACATAGGGTAGAAAGTCTTCTGGGGTAAATGTTTCAGAAGTATCTTCTAGAAAATTTCCTTATCAGAAGGTTCTTTTATCAAAGGTTGACAATCAGTTTATGAAAACACATCCAAGGGAGAAGGCTGGGATTGTTTAAAAACAAAAGGATCTGATTCATCAAATTTTACATGTACCGTTTCTTCAACAGTACAATTATTTTTATTAAAAACTCTATAAGCCTTAGAGGTTGTGGAATATCCTAAGAAAATCCCTTCATCAGATTTTGGTGCGAATTTTTGTAAATTATCTTTAGTATTCAAAATGAATACTTTGCAACAAAAAACCTTAAAGTAGGATAGTCTAGGTTTTCTACCATTCCATAACTCATAAGGAGTTTTATTAAGAAAAGGTCTAATCAAAACTCGATTTATAGTATAGCAAGCAGTACTTACAGCTTCAGCCCAGAAATGTCAAGCAATAGAATATTCACTCAACATGGTTCTAGTTATCTCTTGAAGAATTCTATTTCTTCTTTCAACAACACCATTCTGTTAAGGAGTTCTAGGTGCTGAAAAATATTGAGTAATACCTTTCTTACTACAAAAAGTTTCAAAATCTGAATTTTGAAATTCTCCTCCATGATCACTATGAATAGTTTTCAATGGAAGGTTTTTCTCATTTTTAACTTGATCTCTAAAACTTTTGAAATAGGAAAAAGCTTCAGATTTCTTTGCTAGAAAATAGTCCCAAGTAAATCTAGTGTAATCATCAACTAGAACAAACACATAGTATTTGCTTCCAATACTTCCAGTTTGTGTTGGACCAAAAAGATCCATGTGCACTAACTGTAATGTATCGGTTGTTGAGACTTCACCGATTGACTTAAAACTAGATTTATGTTGCTTGCTATATTGACAAGGATCACGAACTTTAGAAGAATCAAATCTAAGATCTGGTAGATCCTTAACCAGTTTCTTCTAAGAGAGTTTACATAGGTTTCTAATATTACAGTTTCCTAATCTTCTATGCTATAACCGGGAATGATCTTCCATTGCACTTAGGCAAGGTAAATCTTGGCTTCTAAGATCATCTAGGTTCAAAATGTAGACATTCTCTTGCCTATTGGCGGAGAGAATAAATTCTTCCTTGGAATTGTAAACTAAACACTTATCATTCCTAAAATTCACAAGGTAACCATCATCACATAACTAACTTATGCTAATGAGGTTGTGATTAAGACCCTTAACAAAAAGAACATTTGAAATCAAGGTTTTACCAAGAAAAACAATATTACCAATACCAACAATCTCCCCCTTAGTATTATCTCTGAAAGTTACCTTTCCTCCTTTAGTTTTGATAATCTTTTCAAAAAAACTATTGTTACCAGTCACGTGCCGGGAACATCCACTATCCACGTACCATGTATAGTTGCTGGTACTCTCTTTTTTTTCCTGAAATTAATAAGAAAATTAGTTTTTCGGAATCCAAACTTTTTTGGATCCGAGATTTCCAGACAATAAAATTTTAGGTATCCACATCTTCTTAGAAAAGTAAGCTTTGTGAAATCCTAGAGATTGGATTTTGTTTAAGGAACAATTCTTTGCCCAGTGACCACCATATTGACACTTGGTACAAAATGGGGAACATTGATGAACAAAATAATTGTTACTTAAAATAGGTTTTGCATGGGTATAACCAAATCCAGATTTATTTCTTAAAGGTCGTATTTGGGAATACATCTTATCCAAAATTTCCTTACCATGGGTAATGTTTGATAAACACTTCTTTAAGGAAAAAATTTCAGACTTGAGTTTTACAACCAATTTTTTATCCTCAAAATCATTAGTTTTAGAACTAGAGTTTGGCTCAAAAACATTTTTCTTATAAATTACTTTTTCTAATTCGTTAGAAAGTTTGTTCTTCTCAGAACTTACTTCCTCAAGATTTTTTGAAATATTTTCAAAATAAGTATTTTTCTTATCAAGATCTTTAGAAAGATCTGATATCTCTTTCGTAAGAATAGAATTCCTAGAGTTTGCCTTATCATGTTTCTTATTGAGTTTGGAATTCTCAATTTCAAGAAGTTCAGAAAACCTAGAGACTTCTTCATAAGTAGGTAAAGTATTTTCTTCTTCAGAAGATGATTCTTCATCAGAAGAGTTATAATACTTACTATCATTAGAATTCAAAGAAACATTGGTCAAAGATTCAGCATTTTGTACCTTAGCCATAAGACAATGATTATCAATAGGTAATCTGGCTATAAGACCAAGATTCTTCTGTCCTGAAGATTCATAATCAGAAGATTCATTTGAAGAGTCACCACCACTGGCACTCCAGGTGTCATTAACTTTCAGAACTTTCTTATCTTTGGCTTTATAATACTTCTTTCTGTTCCTGTCTGAATGTCTTTCCTTCATTTATTTCTTTTTGAGCACAGGGAAATCTGGTCTAATATGTCTATCTCTTTTACATTTATAAAAAGTAACTTCTCCATCTTTCTTATCTTTCCTTTCCTTTTTCTTATACTTAGATTGAAAATTTCTCTGTCCATCTATCTTGTTCATCCTTCGAGCAAGATTTTCTAGTTCATTTTCAGAGACTTCACTCTCACTTGATTCAGATTGGAAAATAACTTTCTTAGACTTGGATCTGGTTACTCTCTCAGGTGTCTTGGCTTTCATCTGATTTTAAGTTTTTGTAAAAGCAACGGTACCATTTCCATTCTTTTTCTTCATATTGTCAGCATCTCTCTTCATTCTAGTTTCATGTTGTATAGGAGTTCCAAAAAGCTCATCAAGAGTAATTTTAGTTACCTTCCTGTTCTAATCTATAGTTGTTCTCTTGGATTCCCACTCATTGGGCATAATATCAATTATCTTATCCACAAGAGCTTCATCATCTAGACCATTCTCTCCCATAGATTGTAGACTGTTGATGATATTCATAAATCTCTGTTGAACTTTACAGATAGATTCTCCATAAGGAAAATTGAAGCCATGATATTCAGCTCTAAGCATAGCTTTTCTAGTTTCAATCACCATAGAAGTTCCAAAGTGTGTAACCTCTAACTTCTTCCATATACAATTAGCTGCTTCACAAGAAGAAATTTTGCTATATATATTTCTAGTCATTGAGCAAAGTAATGTATTGCGTACCTTATAGTTGAGTTGATATTCTTGCTTTTCCTGGTTAGTAAAGGTTCTAACTTCCTTGTCAGGAATTTTATAATCACCAGTAAGCATAAAAAAGTTGTCTACTCCAGTATTAATAACAAAAGTATTAATACGATCTCTCCAGTATTCATAATCATTACCATCAAAGATAGGTGGTCTTGTCAGATTTAGATTGTCAATTGAACCTACATTAATTCCTGCCATACGTATAATAACCTTGGACACACAAACTTGTTAGTTGAAAAGATTCGTAATAACAAAGTTCGGAATGAGAAAAGTTCAGAATTAGAAATGTTTCAGAATGGGAAAGTGAGAAAGAAAAACTTATATGTGAGTACACATATTTTAGAGACCTTCTCTAATACCAAATGTAAGATTGGTATAGAGTAAGAGGTTTCCAACCTCTGATACCAATTGTAGGATCGAAATAATGATGTAGATGCTCAATATACAAGAGGGGGGGGGGGTGAATTTTCTACTTTAAAAATTTCTTTGGAACATTTAATGTTAGTTAAGAATAACTATGTTTTCCTTAAGAGAAGGAAAGGGCTAAGTTTAACAAAGTTAAACTAAGTAGATTCACAAAACCTCTAATTCCAAAAGCAAACTTGGAAAGTGATTCTGAACAAAGGTTCCGGAAATATGGTTCCGCAATTGAAACTTAACAAAAGATTACAAAGTGAGATTCTACCTTAAAGCGTATAGAATCTAAATGAAACAGAGTAAAAATAAGGAAGTATAAGAAAGTTATACTTTCCTTATAATACAGGATGCAGCGTAATATAAACTAGTAGTAGAACTACAAGTAAACAAGATATAAGTCTTTTAACCCAAAGAGAAGGGTATCCAACAACCTAGGATAAAGGGTCCCTTGATTTATACTTTCAACCAAGTCTGTCTTACCCACACCAGGGTAAGTCCTCGATACGAAGATCGGAGTCTCTGTCTTGATATCCCCACAAGCCCTCAACTTCAAGGTAGTTGGAAACCTCTGTCTTCCTGAGTAAGGAAGCCCTCGAACTTCAAGGTAGTCAGCAACCTCTGTCTTCCTATCCCCGGAAGCCCTCGAATGTAATCAACAACATTTAGAGTCGCATGAAGATTTGAGAGTTAATAAGAGCCTCTCTCTCTAGAAATCACTTCAAGCATGTAATCACACGAGTCGAAGATCTGTTAGCCTTACAGTACTTGCAACAGCTACGAGCTCTTTCAAATGAGTTCGTATTTATAGGTAAGGTCGGCTCCTTCTCCAATGGTCATATTTTCCTTAAAGATCGGAGGGACCTGTACATGTGTCACTTAGACAACGGTTATTTTATAACAAAACAGACGACATCGTTTTATAACAAAATAGGTGTAACAGAATGTACGACATCGTTTTAAACTCTAACACAACAGTTCGAAATGAAAACATCGGAGTGAAGGTTCGGAGTGTAAGGAATAATAATAAAGAGTAGACAAATTATAGAAATGTAAGCAATATAGATGTTTGGAGTTTAACAAAGATATTTTTCGGAGTCTGAATTAATTCAGAGTGTATAAAACAAAGATACTCAAATTCTGTTTAATAAGAGAATTCAGAATGAGAATTTGGAATGAGAATTCATCATTATAATTCGTAATTAGAATTCGTCATCAGAATTCGTAATGAGAATTCTTCAACAGAATTCATAATGAGAATTCTTCATTAGAATTCGTAACGAGAATTCTTCTTCATGAATTCGTATCCTGAATCTGGAATAGAACTTAGTCAGAGTTCATATCCGGAATTCGGAATGGAACTTACTTATAGTTCTTATCCAGAATCCGAATCCTAAAACAGAATGCTTTATATTAGAGTTTCAATGATTCCGAGAAAATAGAAATGAATCCGAATCTCATACTTAAGAAAAATATGGATGAAAATAATATAAGGATAATTTTTCTTATAAAAGTGAATTTGCTTATAAAAGCAATTTCTTAAGAATGTATTTTTCTTATGAAAGCAATTTTCCTTAAGAAAACTATTTTCCTTATAAAAGTGATTTTCCTTAAGAAAGCAATTTTTCTTATAAAAGAAACTTTCTTTAAGATAAGGTGTTTGTGATTTTAAAAACAAGAAGGAATGGAAAAGTCATAAGGAAAACCTTATTGACTCAACAAAGTATTGTATATACATTAGTTGGATCACCCCTTTTTGATAAAAAAAATTAAGTATGGATTTTTGTGGGTAGTCTTAGATCTTTGATCCCAAGCATAGAAATAATTAATTTGGAGTGGGTAATTATAGTGGGTAGTGTATTCCCCATTATGTTATACAATTCTTGGATTTTCCTTGACGTGTTTGTTGATTAATTTTTTTTGAATTGAAATCTAAATAGGTATGGATTTTTAAAATGTTGGGAAAATAAACTTTTCCAATGTTTGAACTTAGGGTTTTTAAATGAAAAAGTTAATTATAAAAAAATGGCTATTGATGGACCTTTTGTTGAATTCCTGCATTGAGTGTTCCTCATTTTGTTTATATGGTCCTTTGTATAGGTGTTCTAGGAAATGAGGGTACTGTATGATGAAATATTGATTATATTATGGGAGACCATGATTATTATATATGTGTGGATAAATGGGCGTTTCTTATTAATCATTTAGTGGTGTTGTAACCTTGAGGTTTTGAGATGGTTCCTCTATATGGTGAAAGTGGTAACCCATGTGGGTTGAATTTTCATTGGTTGTTTTTTGAACTTAATAAGGAGTTTCTTAATTATCGATACCTTTGTGATGGGTGTTTTGTTGTTTATATGTTGACCCATGTGGGTTTAAAAATTGTTAGTTATGTTTTGGACCATAGAGTGGGGGTTCTATCTGATGATGCAGATGTATGTGTGCGAGAATGGATTGTGTGAGACCTAGAGTGAATTTTTCCAGGGTTGACGGGATGTAGTGTACGAAAATTGGGGTAGGAGATCCACCTATGAGTGGTGACTTATTGTAAGTTTCATGTAGGGGATTGAGAGAGGCACCAGTGACTTGCTCCCCTCAACCCTTGTTGGGAATTTGGTATCGTTTGATCATTGAGAGTGAACCATGAGAGTGGACAGCCATTTTCATCATGCTCCTGGGTGTGTGAGGCATAGGTGGATGTATTGGATTTAGATTGGTGCAGATTTTCCTAGAGGGTTATGTGGGAAGTTCAATGGTTTTGGAATATGTGTCCTGAGTTGTGAAATGAATTGATAGTTTTTTTTGGAAAATATAGGGTGACATCATGGGAGGATAGACCTGTAATGCAAGTTCCAAGGAATTTGAAACACATGACATGATTCAACGGTGGAATCATTGGATAATGAGTACCATCATGTATCATTATTTGGTTTGTTAGTTCTATGGTTCTCTCAGAACGGAACATGAGTGCTTGTAGTTGGTTGTAAGGTTAGTTTTGAATGGTTATATCACATGGATACCTAACCTGGCTGTTTGGATGACAATTAATGAGGAAATAATTTTTTTTCTCAAGGGGAAGTTAAATGGGTGAATAAATCATGGTTATATGTTTTTATATTGAAGGTGAAAACTAGGGTAATGATGTTCAAATAGTTATATTTTTTGTATGAATGGTCTAGTTGTTGGGTTAGGGGTCAAGATGACTTGAGGCCGATGTCACAGATAGACCCGGAGACATGGGAATGTGAGAAAATAGGCATAGGACTAGGATCTAGTGATTATCATCTTGTGTCATCTAAAGCTGGTTTATGTGTGTGGTCACAATAATGTGTAATACCTTGAGTCCTCTGATAAGGACTATATGTGGGCACACGCTGGTATGGTGCATTTCCATTCATGATGGGAAACCAGTTGAATCGGGATAGGCAGGTGTCATTCTCTACCAAACCAAAGTGGAAAGAATTGATATGTGAGAGACTGTTGGTTTGATTATTATGGTGGAACATTGTGTTTTCTTGTATACGTCTAGGTTCATTCCATAATAACTCAAGTTGTGTGGTTGGAGTAGTTCCCAGTGAAATTTAGGTTCATGACTACATAGAATATGGCCATGGAGAGGCAGCAAGTCTTGGTTGGCAATCATGCATGGGCAGTGGTGGTTAAGTGATGATGAGATGTGTGTGAGTTGGGAAGCCCAAAATCCTTGGTATTTCATGGAGTACCAATGTGTGGGGTGACATTAGTGATGAATAAGTTGGTGATGGTGTTATTTGACAACATCTTAGCATAATTTTGGCTAGTGACAATCATTCCCAACATCTTGTCATCATCCCAGGTATGTTTAGAATGCTCTGGATTTACACAAACATTCATGATGGTGTTTTGTTTGTATGAGGGAAATCTTGTATTTTATGCTCAATCGGAGGTATATGGGGATATGGATGGTGGGATGTAAACCACCAATAGTTTAAGTGTGAGGTCCTCAAGATAGACTAGGTGTTGATGAATATTGTGGATTCCATTCATAGAAGCTATGAATGTGAACTGGGTGATGTTCATTTTCTTTTTATGGGAAAATATAGATATCCATTTCTAGGATTTTGGGGTTCATCATAAAATTAATGTGTGTGCCATGGTGTTTGGAATTACTCATACAAAAGATTAAGACTGAAGAGTTAGTTCTGAATGTGTGGAGGAGGGTGTGGAGTTGGTGTGGTGGCATTGGGATACCAATGAAAACCCATGGAGGTGAAAATTGGGTCACTTAGTGGAGGCTAAGTGGTCCATAGATATGGTGGTTGATAGATCCATGCACTGGCTTTAAGACCAGGTAAATTCCAAAAGGAATTTGAGATTTCGAGGTTAAAACTATTAAAGGGCATGTAAGACATGGCAATAGTTCATGGAAAAGGAGGTTGTGTTCTAGGACCACGTAAGAGGTTTGATATGGACATTTGTAGGTGTGATTGTTGACCATGGAGTGTCCTCATGTGTGAACTCGTGTTGTCTAAGTAAGTAATTAGCGTTACATTTGTAAATATAATCATTTCTAGAAATGAGTTAGTCAGAGAAAGATCGACTCAGCTAGTAGTGAGGGGCGAATATAATGATTTTCAAAACACATTCAGTGGCTATTTTTGGGTGAAAAGTACATTTACAATTTTGGAATGGCTTTGATAAATAACATAGCCATGTTTATTTATTGTATGAATGGTAGGAGTGCCTGCGTAGGGAATGTTTAATGGGGCGGTGGACCCTGATGATGGTTTTCATGGTAGTGATGTTGTGATGGAGGAGTTATAACATAATTCATGGAATTACCCTAGTAGGTTTAGTGGATGATATGGATATTCCTCATGTAAATAAATACCATGCGAAAGTGAAAAAGTATTGCTTTCCAAGAATGGAATATGGATGTTCTGGGATAGGCTAGTCGGGGGTAATCCTACATGATGTGCAAAAAGGTATGGGTGTGGTAAGAGTGACCCACCTAATATTTGTTATTCATAGTAGAAACTGATTTTATTGAAATAGAGAACATCTTGTGTGGGGTGAAGTTTTTCTTAATCCTCAAATGGATAGTGTAGGAATGTCCTCCTGAGTGGTATCTATGGTGTGGCTAGATTCTAATATTGGGTGAAGTCCATATGGGTGTTCGAGTGCAATGAGTTGGGAATAAATTAAGTGTGTTGTAAAAGAGGATTCGAGGTTATGGTGTTAATTATTCGATAGTGTAGTTTTTATAAATGTAATATGGGGTGATATAACCACAACAAGAAAGTGGCTAGTTGATGACCCGATCTGAGTTTTGGGTTACAGGGAATCAAGTTATTACTATTCAGGTGAATTGGCTTTAATAGTGATCATTGGCTCGCGTTTGATATGTTATGTTCATTGAGTGTTTTGGTTGTGTCTTGGGTGTTTGGTTATGGAAAAAAACCATCAGGATTTCTGATGTGAAATGATGTATGTAGTGAAATTTGGTTGGAATGGTCAAGTATTTTCTTCTAGTGGTGTCAACATTGGGTCACAATTAGAATTATAAAAAAAACCGGGTAAAATGGATCTGAATGATTTGGGCCATGAGTCATAATGAGTATTGGACCGATGGGGTGCTAATTTTCATGTTTAAAATAGATTTATTATGTGAGAAATATTTCGTTTTTTCCCTTTATATAGTGTTTCCTTGGCTTACCTATGGAATTCAGGTGGCTTATGTGTGGTTGGAAGTTGATGCGTCCTTTGAGGAGCATCAGAATCATTCTGTGTATTGTATTAAGAAATACATATAAGGAAGGACTGAACATTTGGTTTGTGTTTTGTGGCAACATGATAACATTTATGAAGATACATGCTAGAGGAAGATGCATATGTTGGCCCTATGGTCCAAGAATTAACATTAGATACATATTGGATCATGGGGAGAGAGGCTCAAGGAATATCCATTATAAGGTGGGGGCTGTAAGATCCCAAACATCATCGAGGTAATTAATTTTTTAAATTTTGGTTTAAATATATAAATTTTGGTTGATTTAATGCTCAGCAGATGTGTGGGATGTTATAGGTGTTCCAAGGGTTTAGTATAGAAAATAAAAAGGATTTTGTCCATACAGTGCATGTAGCATGGTTGGCGCATGGCTATAGATAATTGTGCCCCCAAACCATGCTAGATAGTAGGAGGGGTTAATGATTATGTAAATATGTGCAAGGGGGGAGGCCAAAAAATGTGGATTTAGATAGTGGCATTCCACACAGTTGGCACATGGTTTTCTAAACTATGCGGGAGTCCCTAAGTAACAATGCGGATCAACTCCTCTTGGATAGTGGTTGTCACATGGTTAGTGCACATTTTAAATGGGATATGAAATGAAAATGGTAAATGTACTAATGGGTTAATAAATGATGTTATTCCTACATGTTAAATTATTTTAAAATGTAAATGTTATTTATTTATTGTGTATGGGTTGTGTTATGGTATATGTTGTAATTGATAAATAAAAATGTGCTTGTGGCTGGTTATTATGGGTTATCGGACTTCAGTATATATGCCCACTGGTCAGGGTAAGACCGTGAAACTAACCCCACCACACAATTCATGGTTTAAGGAAGGTGACTGAGGCTCTATTCTCCTACAAAATTCATTTGATGAGGCTACTTAGACCAAGGATTATAGGTAAGTGAATTTTATATATTGTGAAATCTATTCCCAAGAGAGTTAGAGAACATGAATTATCACCTTATGCATAGTAATTGACCTTTTTAGGCTAAAGAGTAAATTATATAATGCATAACCCATGTAACACATTATGAGGATGAACTTAGTAATAAAGATAGTTAATTTGATGAAATGGATTTACTGATGAAAATGGTTTAAGAGTATGTTGTTAACTAAAGGAACTTGAATAATATTTGGTTTACATGGTCATTATTTTTATCTTGTGGGCACTATATACATATAATATATATTTTATAGATAACATTGGTGGTTGATTAATGAGTTTTACTCACAACCTCCTCAGGCCACCATTGGGTACCCGGGCCGATTTCATGGTTAAAGGTCAGGACATTATCAATGGCCCTATGCTAAGGAGTTGATTCATACTTTGGATGTGCATGGACGAGGATCCATACATGGATTAAGGAATTTTTTTGGTGATTCAATTTTTTTTTCTTATTTTGTATTTTCTTACTTGTTTCAAGGTAAGCATGTCATGAAATATTTAATATTTGGTAATGGTTGTACCCCATTTGGTAAATGATTGATAATCAATTTTTCTGGTTATTTTTTCATTGAATCTATTATTTTATATTTTATTTTCTCTGGATTACTATGGTGAATAGGCTATTTTATCCCCACATGACGTATTAGACCCTCACTGATAGTTTGAAACCACTTTCATATGGGGGGGCGTGATTGAGGTCCTGAGGTAACCCATCTCAGGTTGCCATTTAGTGGATTCTAAGTCGGGGATGTTACAAAGTGGTGTTAGATGGGTTCATTTCTATGGTATTATTATTTGTGATGGTAGATGTGATATTAGGAAGTGCCATTCCTTGGAAATGAGCTCGTTCCTGGGTGACTATTGGGTATTCCTCGTGTTGTTTATCTGGGCCTTTGTATGGGCATTCTGGATAGTGACAGTGTCCTAGGTAAAAATAATGGTTATATGATTGGAGACCTTGATGATTCTTGATGTGTGGATATAGTGGGTTCTTTGTATTGAATTTGGTGGGCCCGTGACCTTGTGTATTAGATATGCTTCTGATAATGTGAAAGTGGAAACCCTTGTGTGTCTTAATTTCATGGGTTGTATATTGGACTTAAGAATGACTGTCATGATTTCATAATTCTTCGAGATGGGTGATTTGTTGTGTGTTTTTACCCATGTGGATTTAGACATGGCGAGTTTTGTTTTGGAACATAGAGTGTGGGTTTTGGCTTGTGCTGCTGATTTCTGTGTACAAGTATGATTGACGTGAGACCTAGAGTGAATGGTTTTAGGGTTTATTGGATACAATGTTCTAAAATAGGGGAAAGAGATCCACCTGTGAGTGGTGACTTTTTGGATGTTTTATGTAAATGGAATAGAGTGAGGGGTTGCTAACTGCATACCCTCAAACCTAGTTGGGAAGTTGGTATCATTTGATCACTGATAGCTACCCGTGGGAGTGGTTGGAAATTTGTTTAATGCTTGTGGGTGCATGGGGCATGGGTGGATGTCTTGTATTTGGAAAGGTGAATATTGTAATAGAGGGATAAGTGATAATGTTAATGGTTTTTTAATATGTGACTTGAGTTTTGATAATGAGTTGATAGTCTTGGAAAAATCATGGGTGATATCATGGAAGGCTTTCCTAGTGATTCAGGTTCCTTAAATATGAAGTGTGGGACATTCTTCATAGGTGGAATCAATGAAAAATGAGTAAAATCATGTTTTAGTAAATATTTTGGTGGTTCCATGGTTCTCTCAAAAGGGAACCTGAGTACTCCTTGCTGGTTGTAAGGTTAGTTGTGAAGGATTGTATCACATGGATGCATGAACCATCCATTAGGATGATGATTAATAGAGGCGTCGATGTTGTTTTTCGACGGAAGATACAAAGTTTACTAAAGCATGAGTATATTATTTTATTTTGAAGGTGACACCCGAGGTGCAGACAGTCATGTGGTTGGGATTGTTTTATGAATGGTCTGGTTGTTTTGTGAGGGGTTGAGAATGCCTCAAGGCCGATGGGATTGATGGACCAAGAGACAAGGGAATGTGATAAAGTTGGCATTGGGATAAGCTCCGGTAATTCTTGGCAAGTGTAATCTAAAGTTTTTTTAAGTGTGTGGCCATAGGAAAGTGGTAGAATATGAGTGATTTGGCATGTTCTATATGTGGGAATGTGCTGGTAAGGCACAATTTTGATCAGAATGGTAAAACAGGTGACTCAAGATAAGTTTCTATTGTTCTTTGGAAAACCAATGTTGAAAGCATAGATATGTGAGAGTGAATTGGTTTGATGGTTTTAGTAGACCATTGGGTTTTGTTGTTAACTACTCGGGTAATGACGAAAAAAATGAGTTGTTTGGTGGGAGTTTTTCAAATTTAAATGATTGTTCATGACTGCTTGGTAGATTGTCTTGGAGAGGTGGTGAGTCTTGGTTGGTGATCACGCCAGAGTACTGTAGGTTATGTGTTTATGAGTGTGTGTAGGTAGGAATGGCCAAAATCCATGGTCGTTAATGGTGTCCTATAGTGGGTGGGAGTGGGGTGACATCAATGATAGATTATATAGTGGTGGGGCTCATCAAATAAAATTTAAAATACAATTAGCCAGTAATGATCATTCACAGTATCTTGACATCATCCCAAATATGTTGAGAAAGATTCGGATTTATGCCAACGGACATGAAGGTGTTTTGGTTAGAAGAGGAAAATCAAGGAGTTTACCCCCATGGGGTTGTATGTGGGTATCTGGAATGTGGGATGTTAACCATCGACAGTTTTTGGGTGAGGCCCTCCAGATGGATCAGGTGTCGATGAACATTGTGGGTGCCCTTCACGAATGGTGAGAATGGGCACTGGTTGGAATTTTTTTTGTTCTCGAAAATGCTAGAAATCCATGTTTATGTATATGTTTTTGGCTTCTAATTTAAGTGTGAGATTTGGTTGTTGGAATTCATCTTTTAAATTCATTGTAATGACCCTCTTAAAATTCGGAGTTAAAAGCCATTTCTGAATGTGTGGTGTTGGTCATGAAGTCGATTTGATGACATTGGGATACCAATGAGAATCCCATTAGGTGAACATTTGTATCCTTAGAAGAGGCCAGATGGGCCTTAGAGAAAGTGGCTGAATTGAAATGAATTGGATTTTTGGGTCAGGGTAGTTCCAAAAGAAAACATGATTCCTATGTTAAAACCATTGAAGGGTGTGCTAATACTTGACAATGGTTCATGGAAAGGGTGTTTGGGTTTTATATATTCATCAGAGGTTAGGTATGGACTTTGATATGTGTTATTAGGTTACCATGGAGTGATCTATGGTTTGAAGGCTTCTTGGTTAAGTTAGGTATTTGTGATCTAATAGTAAATATAATCATTTCTATGAATGAGTCATCCATAGACAGCACATCCTAGCTAGGGGTGAGGGACATATGTGGAGAGTTTTATACCACCTTTGTTGGACATTTTTGGGTGAAAAGTTCATTTCAAATTTTGTAATGTGTTTGAGATAGAACCTATCCTTCTTTAGTTAGTGTATAAAAGAAACCAGTGCTTCTGTTGACAATATTGGCGGGGGCGGTGGAGCTCGATTATGGTTTGGATGGTAGTGATGTCATGACAGAAGAGATTTACTAGAAGTCGTAGAATGAAACTAGAAGGTTTTTGTCATGATTGTTATAGGACTCATGTTATTATACACTTTATAAATGTTAAAAATAGTAGTGTTCCAATAGTAGAAGATGGGTGTATTTGGGACTGGCCGATCGGGGGTGATCTGACATGATGTGAAGAAAGGAATGGGTGTGGTATGTGTGACCCCACTCTGATTTAATGCTTGTAGTGGAAAATGATTTTCAAAAATTATGTCTTATATGAGTGATCCCAGTTTGTTCTTAGTAGCCAAATGCATGATGTATTAATTTATTCCTAGGAGGATTCTATTATATGGATGAATTACATTAAAGGGTGAACCCATATGGTTGTTTATGTGTAGTGAGTTAGGAATATGTCAGGTATGTTGTGAAAGATGAATTATGGTTATGGTGGTATTTATTTGATAGTGAAGGTTCCAAGGAATGGAATATTGTGGGAGGGAAACACTATAGGAACGTGGTTGGTTGATTAGATGTTCTATGTTTTGTGTTTGAGGGACTCAAGTGAGGACCATTTGGGTGAATTGGAATGGATATAGATTGTTGGCTCGAGTTTCACTAATTAAGGTCTCTATGTTTTATTTGCTTCTTGGGTGTTTGGTTATGGAATGGGACCATAACGAATCTATTTTTGGATGATTTATATTAGGAAATGTGTTAAAAAATATTTTGTTTTTCCTCGGGGTGGTGTCTAATTTGAGTCACTGTTAGAATTTTGAAAAAACATAGTAAAATGGCTCAAAATGATTTGGACCGCGAGTTGATAAAATGATCAGACTGATGGTTTTTTATAGGATCTTTTATTATAGTATTATGTTGTGAGATATTTTTCATTGGGTTTCACTTTAGGTATCGTAGCCTACATTTCCCTATGAAATTCCGGTAGCTGATGTAATGTTTGAAGTTAATGCATCCATTGAAAAAAATATGATTCATTTTTTATGATAGTGATAATGTATTGTGAGGAAATACCATGCCTTCAGTTAGATATTTATGGAATCATTATGATGTTCAGAATGATAATTGGGAGACACAGAGGGAAATTCAGTCCCAGTGGCAAGATCTTCTACCTTTGAAACATAGAGGGGCTTGGGAAGAGTAGTTTGAGGATGATCCATTATAAGGTGGGGAGGTTGTAATATCCCATATTTTAGGGAGGTATTTACTTGTATAAATTTTGGTTTTAATCTATAATTTTTGTTAATTTAATGCTTATTAGATGTATCAAAAGGCTTGGGGGTGTTTTAGGAGTTCCAGAAACAAAACAAAAACGATTTTTTCCATACAATGCATGTTACATGGTTGACACATGATTAGAGAAAAATATATGCCGAAACCATTATATCTAGGATGAGGGGTGTAGAATTATGTAAAATCATGCTAGGGTGAAGGCCAAAGAGTGTAGATTTGGAAAGCGGCATGCCACACTGATTTACAAACTATGTAAGACTCCCAATGTAACTGTGTAGCTTAACTCCTCTTGTACAATGGTTGGCACACTATCTGATCATGGCTTGGAAAATCGTGTGCCCTATTAAAAATTGTGAAATTCCCAAACATCCCCTTGGTATTTTAAGTTTTGTACTCGGTTTCTTACTCATACGCCCTTGAAACCTTAGGGATAAACCAAGGATCCCAAATCTTCCATGATATCATTATCATTATATTTTATATCTTTTGGAGCACCATAGGTTGCAAATCGATTATTTGGGTGACCCTAATCCTTCCCTTTATTCTCTGCCAGATTAGGGATTGTATCTTTGGTTATCTTCTTATGAATACCTAAAACCATATTTTTCTTGTGGATTCTAGGTTGAGTATTTAATAGGTGATTGAATCGATATATATGGATAAGGTTAAGTGTTTGTTCATCTTTGGAATCGAGGTAGGTAGTCTACAAGTTATATCATATAGTCCTTATATAGATTTCATCTTTCATAGGTGTATGTTTTTTTCCTACTTATTATGCAGTTAATTTATTTAGTGAGATTTGGTAAAAAAACTTTGTCTAATTGAAGATTTTAAGACCTCACGATCCCTGTGGGATGTTTTGAGGTTGACCAGACCAATTTAAGGCCAACCATGGTGTGCACTAATGATTCTGAACGTAGAAAATAGTTATGTTAAGCCTGAAAATTTTTGTGAGATGGTAGAGCCCATGGAAAACATGTTCATATGTTAATTTGAATTAAAAGGGGAATATGGACAATTATGTCTATATATAAAAATTATAAAAATGATTTTTGGCTAATATTTAATCAGCTATAGGTAATAAAGTGATTATTCTAAGTAACTTATGAATTGTACACGAAATTCTTAAGTGCCCCAAAGAATGTGAAATGAATTTTTTTTAAATGGGTAAATGTTCATGAGTTGATATATTTGTTAAATGGGGGTAACAAATAGGAGTCAATAATTATGTTAAATTAGGCTAATACCTAATAATTGTGGAATATGAATAAATGGTTAAGGATTAAAGGAAGTAAATGGGTTAAAAGGGATATGCAATAAAAATAGTAAATGTACTAATAGGTTAAGGCATGAAGTTAATCCTACGTGTTGAGTGATTATGAAATAAGAATGTTATGCTATTGATTGTGTATGGTTTGTGTCATGGTATATATGGTAATGGATAAATAATAATGTTCACTAGTGTTGGTTGTTGTGGGGCATTGGACATGAGGATTTATGCCCACATGTTAGGTTAAGACTAAGGATCAACCCCCCCCCCCCCAATGAAAGGGTTATAGGTGGGGCCTGAGGCTTTATTCCCTTAATTAATACATTTGAGGAGACTACCTAGGGCTAGGCTTCTAGGTAAGTGTATTGTATTTATTATAAAATGTAATTTGTGGGGAGTTAGAGAAGTTGTCTTATCCCTTTATGCATAGTAATTGTCCAACATAGGAAGTAGGTTAAATGATGTAATGCCTAACCATGGAACACGTGATGAATATGAACTTAGCAAAGAATATAATGTATTTGAGGTAATGAATTTCGTGATGAAAATGGGTTATGAGTGTATTGTTAACTAATGTAACCTGAATTATATTTTTTTACCTTTTTATTATTTGTTACATGCACGAACAATATTCTTGGACTATATATTTTTTAGACACCATTGGGGATTCTCTACTAATTTGTACTCACACCATCCTTGGGCCTCCATTGGGTAGATTAGAATATTTCAGGGTTGTAGATCAGGACAAGGGAAAGGTCCCTATGCTAGGGAGTTGAGTAATGAATGGGATGTGCATTGATGATGATCTAGAATTTGAGTTAGGAAACATTTTGGGGAATCCTTATATTTTTTTGTTTCTTATTTTCTTCACTTTTTTTAACGGTTAACATGACATGAAATATATAATATTTGGGTATGGTGATACCCATTTGGGATATGATAGAAAATGAATGTTTCTAATTATTTTCTTATTATATCTATTATATAATAGGTTACTTTCTATGTCTTACTCTGATAAAGAGGGTATAGTCTCCCCATGGGACTTATTAGACCCTCACTACTAGTTGGTAAACTCTGGCCTATACGGAGGTGTGCTGGAGTTCATTTGGAGACTCATCTCGGGGGACTATTAAGGGGATTCCATGTTGAGGATTTTACAATTAAAAGGTGTTTAGCCTGACATAGACTGTGATTGTTTTCATGATATAGATTCTCCATGGAATGTATTGTTTTTCTGAAATAACTAACATTTTAATTTATTTATGATATGTGTATTTAGAAGAAAAATGGTAAATTTTAACAATTAATTATGGATCCATATGACATGATATTGTGATATTATTATTGTTAAGACTGGTGTTGTGATTTAAATTCTATAATTCTTATATAGGGTGTTGGACCAATGATACTTTTTTGTAATTATTATATAGGGCATTGTCCTTGTGACACATGTTGAAATTATAATATTTCATTCTATGCCTAGTGAAACATGTTGAAATCCATATATAATGGTATATTTCTATTTTTACATGATGGAATGATTGTATAGTGGTCTATTCGGAGGGAAACATGCTAAAATTATTATACATATATATATATTCCTAGTAACACATGTTGAAATTATTATATAGAGGGATGGGCCTAGTAACACGTGATAAAATGATTATATAGAGATCTCAACCACTTTTAAATGTTGAAACACTTATATATAAGGTTTGACTCAAATTAGTGTGATTTATAACTTGGTTATATGGTTATGGCTGGAATGGTTGTACGATATGCTCGTAGACATTCTAGAATGGTTATGAGGAAGGTTATGTTTTTCCATTGTTATATCATTATGGTTGGAATATTTGTGAGACATTCTTAGTGGCATTCCAGCATGCTTCCAAACACGGTTTATGTGGTATTAATTTTATTTATTAATTAATTAAAACAATTTTTATTTCATTATTCCATAAACATAATATCAGAATGGTTATGTTTAGACATGGTGGTGCTGAACTACCACGTTATACTCACACCCAATTTGGGCCACTATTTCATACTCGAGTAGAATATATGTATATAGGTCTAGACACAGGAAATGGAAATTTATGTTTATTGTTTTTTCTAGATGAGCTGGATTTTAGAGATGGGACCGACCTAGGGTATGAGATCAAGAAGTTTTCATTCTTTTCTTGAGTAATTTATCTTATATTACTTCTAGAATGACATTTAGTCACATTATTGTACGTTATTAAATTATTCCATTATTCCATTATTATGTATTGGATTGTTCAATAGGATTTATTATTGAATTTCTTCTATATTGTATTTTTTCCATTATTTATACACCATTGAATTTATTCATTTATTTATACGTATTTTTATAATCTATTGTAAACTCAGGATCGATGGGGTGTAGTCTCTCTACTAAATTTATCACACCCCTATTGCTATTTAGAATCTTATGGAATATGTGGAGGTGCACTTGAAGTCTTATAACACACCTATTTTGTCAATGTGGATGATTGCAGGATTGATGGACATTAAAAAGTGGTTTTAGTGTAGTACTATGATGAACATTTTATTGAACTACAACACATTTAACCATCCTTGGAAGTTAATGATTTCTCATAAGTGATAATTTCATGGGGATGGTCTTCTCTATGAGGTCATTTCATCAGTGAACATGTCCTATCTGAGTAGTTTTGTAGACATTACGAATTAGGAACTCATCATGGAACAAAATCTAAGAGAGGACCTAAGTAGAGGCAAGGTGGTTTTAGTTGGGAAAAATATAAACTCTTCATCTAGTGGAATAAACAATCACTATGGCAGTTTTTCCAAGGCAATAGTGGTCTGAGTAGTCAGAGAAGTGGGAATCCATCTCAGGATCATGTTCATTTATTGTGATATCATTGTAGAAATATGGGCCAAAAAATGGCCTCACTGATTATAATTAACATTGTAGTTTCATCATTTTAGCATATTGGGACACCTAAAGAGGTTTTTTAGTGGAATACAATTGTAGATATGTGGCGAGGGATCATGAAAAGTACTGGAGCCTTGGAAGGACCCAACTATGCATATGTGAATAGGAATATGGAGTTCCATGAGACATTATGGTCATGGTAGGCGATGTGGTACCCCAGTGAAGGAACGACAATACCAAGAAGATGTTGTACCTTAGGGGAGTTATGGTGAAGCCCAATGTAGAGAAGCTGGTCATATGCAAGTTACAAAGACTACTCCAACTATTGTGGATGCTAGACCATCTAATATTAGAGTTATAATTCTAATTTCATTTACTATTGCTTGTTCTATGATTAATAAAAGATAATTACATTAATTTTCTATTATCTAATTTTTTAAATGGGTTGGTTTTGGATTTGGAATTCTTAGATGGTGTTTTAACCATCAAAACATCATTGGGAGTGAGATCAAAAAATTCCAAACATTCTAAGGCATGTTCTCCATAGACTGGTGGTTAGTATTTCTTTTGGGAATCATTCAATCTGACAATGAGAGGCTTTGATTTTATTATGAGTATGGATTGGTTTGTATAATATAATTCGCATATAGACTGTCACCAAAAGAGAGTTAACTTTCTACCCCAATTGAGAGGAAGTTATTCTCAGCAAAGTGTGTGGGATATTTATGCGGGTCACGCTTGTCCAATTCAGTTTAGACTAGATTGACTCATGGATTAGCTAGCTGAAATTTCCCTAGATTATAGTATAATGTAGTATGATTTTTCCCTCTGATTGTAGACTATTTTTATGAAATATTTCATAATGATATATATGTCTTACAACTCGAGTGAGATATCGAGTTCGTAATCGAGTTTTTCCTATGAGTAAATCTAGTTTATATCACTCCATATAGAATTAAACCAATATAAATTCAAAAATTTAAATTCCAGTAGATGATATAGATGATAATTGTTTCATATATCCTTGTACATTTCCTTGGGGTTCTTTTGTTATCATCACTAAGAAGAATGATGGGACTTTTTACTTATATGTGTGGATTATTATAGATTGAATGAGATGATAGCCATGAATCGACATCATCTTCCACACATCAATGATCTTTTTGATCATCTAATGGGCTATAATATCTTCAATAAAATTTATTTGATATTAGGGTACCTTTAGTTGAGGTTGAGACCATATAAAATTACTCAAAATTCTTTTAAGAGAAGGTATGCCTTATATGATTTTGTTATGATGCTGAATTTTTTGTCCAATGACCCGGTGGTATTCACGACCATGATGAATCCTATCATTCATCCTTTTTTGAACATGTATGTGGTGGTTTCTATCAAAAATACCTTGGTGAACTCCCATTTTTTATATGATCATGCCAAACATCTGGAAATTGTTTTATGTAATTTAACAGAGCATAATCTCTATACCATGTAAACAAAATACGATTTCTATATTAATAAATTCGACATATTGTGAAATGTCATCTCATAGTGATGAGTTTCAGGGGACATATAAAAGTCAAAGTTGTGGTATCTTGGTAATAGCCCAATATTTTTTTCCAATATTTGGAGATATCTGGATTTAGTTGGTTATTATTGATGCTTTATCTAGGAATTATCCCATCTGGAAAACCATTTCCAGGTTTGAACAAGAAATGGGTGATGTTTTTTGGGTTACATGCTTGATAATAATCTTTTTAGGAGCTAAAATAAAGGGTAAACCTAGAATATATCACCACTTTAACAATATAGTGTAATTAATATACCATGTACTATGATGCATCCAGAGTTTGACTCGATTTAGTTCGGATGCATGATGATTGAGTGGTCTTATGTCTCTAGAAAGTTGAGACCACACGAGAGTAATTATCTTACTCAAAATTTGGAGTTGGTATCAGTGGTACATGACATGAGATATTTAAGACATTATCTCATGTGTGAGAGGATTGTGGTATACCTAGACCACAGAGCCTCTGTAAATCATTTCATAGAAATACTTTAACCTTCATTAAATGAGGTCAGATAAGTATCTACAGCCTTTCAACAATGATTTGGCTCATAAACTAGGAAATGGAAACATCATTGTTGATTCATTGAGATGAAGGATGTCAGAAGACATAGTACGAGGGTCTTACGATGAGTGGAAGGTGATGAACCTCTATGATGACATGAATCTATATGATCAATTTTCATAGGGACAAGTATAATTGATTTTTACATTTGTTATACCCATGTATTTGGACTATATTAAGATTGAGCAGTTATCTAATAAATAGGTCATAGTTATGATTTACAACTTATATGGTGGGTAGAAACCATTGGGATGATCTCTTGGTAGTTTTAATTATCATCTTTTCCCTGGAAAAGTATTGGTTTCAATGGGTTTTTGCAAGGAGATGATGAGAGTGTTTCCTAATTTTAGATGGATGGCACATCATAGTTTGAAAAAGATGCATCTTGATATCTATTGAAAGTAATGGTGGTCATGAATTAAGAAGAAGGTATAAGGCTTTATATAGAGATGATTCAATTTTCAGAAAGTGAATGTTTTGTATAAAATGCCATCTTGGTTTTTTAAACTTTTCCCATTACTGAGAAGAAATGGGATTATGTCACTATGTATTTCATGATAAGATTAACTAGGAAAACTAGTGAGAAGAATGTTTTATTAGTGATTGTGAATGTAATAAAAAATGTAACCCATTTTTTCCCTATTAAGGATACTTTCATATTTGATGATCTGGGCATTCTTTATATGAACAAGGTAGTTTGGTTCCACGATGTTCTGAGGAGTATCATTTCAGACAGATATCCTCATTTCCCATTAGAATTCTTGTAGCATCTTTAGAAGGATATGAGATTTCATATAATTTTGAGTGTGACCTATCATCCTCAGACTAGTAGTTGGTTGAAGAGGAATATTAATATTATTTAGGTTATGTTATGAGCCCATGTTTTTGATTTTGGTGGGTCATGAGATTAGAATATAAATGTTTTGGAGTTTTAATATAATAAAAGCTTCTATCCATAAATCCAAATGGAACTATTTGATTATTTGTATTATAGACCATGATGTTCACCTCTTTATTGGTATGTGGTAGATGAGTTAACACTTTTTGGGCCTTTCTTAATATATGTGACATATAACTAGGTTCAATATATCGGGTAGCAGTTGGTGACCATTAGTATTAGGTAGAAACCATATTATTACAATTAGTGATGATAGTTGCAGTTCGAGGTTGGTTATTGTGACTTCATACAGTAGTCTCCTAGGCTCAAGAAATGTCGTAACATGAAATAAAGAAATCTATTTCCCATGCGTGTTGGTCCATTTAAGGTAGTGGAAAATGTTGATCTAGTGGCATACTGTTTATCCCTTCCACAATGCTATTGATATATTCCTGAAATTTTCAGAGATATTATTCAGACTCTTGTTATGTTATAGAAGAATTAGATACTATGCTTAGTGCTGCTGCGTCCATTAAGGAGAATCCAATATGAATTATAGACCATAATGAGAAGTATCTACTATACCATTGGGTTGAGTGTAGTGAAATCAAGGGAGAGTTAATGGGGAGAAATAGGAGAGGAATTCTAATATGTGAGCATAGTGGAAAAACTTGTTCATTGAGATCCCACCATGATGTTTGGAGCATATCAGGGATGCGATGTTTTATTGAAGGGAGGTTGTAGGATCTCTTATATTCAATATATGCCGCTCGTTGAGTTTTTCCTTTGAGCCCTATTTAACAAGTATTATTTGAAGACAACAATCCTTTGATCTGGAGAATGAAATAATGTACCAAGATATATGTTTTTTAATTAATGTGGCCAAGGTAAATTAGTAATGATTTACCATGGGTTCATTTAAAGATGAGGATCCTTAAATTGGGTTTTGATTTTTATAGGTAAACTATGCTAAAAATATATAGAATAGTTTCACATCCAGTAACTATAATACACATCATGTTATTTTTTCCAGGAACATGTGATGAATTTTTTTAGGTCATGAACTAATTCAAAACATAAAGATAGTATATGTGGTGTAATTATATTAAATTTAATGTTAAGTTCAATCAAAATAAATAATAATCTACAAGAATTTGTTTTTCATCATATCCCACAAAATATAATCCCATGACATGTAATTATAATACTCACTATGTAATTCCACGAACTGAAGTTTTAATACATAATGTATGTTTGTTTTTTCTATCCACCCAAACAAATACATTCTTCTCTCAACCTATGGAGACCTTCTAAAAAATATTTTGAGCACTTCCCTATATTCTGGACTTCATGTTTGTGCTATAGATTATAGGGTAAGTCACTCAACCTTGGTTCCCTCTTATCTTCTATAATTACATGAACGTTGTGGTGCAATACCTTAACCATGTGCATTGTTGGTTTTGATCTTGATAAATTTTTGTATAAGAAAATTCTTGAAATTATCCCAACCATATTCCCTATTGGAGTTTTCCATTAGAAGCATTATTTGTTCATTAGTTAAAGGTATGGGGTTTAATCCATAACCCTGTGGTTTGTTAATTTTTATGTACATGCAATATTGGATTTATTCCAACATGCTATATGCTGAATAATATAAAATAATAAATTGAATTTTTCCTTGGAGTCCCTTTGAATCCAATTTGTTATTGATCTAGCTTGTGGAAACCATTTGGTAAAGAAAAAATTTGAATAAAAAATAATTTTTTAATGGATTAATGTGTGTTTACCCAGATAGAGAATGTGGGTGTTCACTGGATATAGATTCACCTTGGATTGGATTGTTTATTGAGATAACTGGAATGTGATTTGTTATGACCAATTTATATATGAAATGTTTAATTCAATGATAAATGGAAAATTTTGATAATTAACTATTGATCCAAATGATGGATGTTGGGATAGCCTTTTTTCTATGACTTGTGATATGATTTACATGCAGTAATTCTTATATAGGGTGTTGGTGCAGTGATAAATGTTTTAATTCTTATATAGGGTGTAATCCCAATGACACATGATAAAATTATTATATATCTTGATATTCCTAGTGAAAGATAATGAAATGATTTTATAGAGGGCTATGCCCTGTGTTAATAGGGTTGATTTCATTATAGTTGGTATTAGAGGAAGTTTAATAGAAACCGTGGAAACTAGAATTTGTAAAATATAGAATAGAAAACATAAACTTATGATATAAATTGAGGATAAGTTCATAAGAACATCCTAACGGATTGGTAAGGTTAAGATTATGATTTTTTTGGATTATAAATCCCTTCCTAGATACTAAATATCGATGCAATTCTAGAAATGATGTAAATCGGGTTAATAACATTAAAAAGAAATTTCGGTCATGACTCAAGCATTACCAGGTTTATGATAACATTCCTTACTATGCACCTGGTTTGAGACTCCCATCAGATATGATTTAGATAATTCAAATATTCATTACAAATAATTATGAATGATTGGAATCTATGAATAAAATGAATAACCAATGTTAAACCTACAGTGTATTGGATTTAAAATAAGGTGTCATGATATATATATCCTACAAATGAATATATGGTTTTCCCATTATGATTATTATTACTCACACAATTCATTTTAGTTATTGTTAAGGGATAGAACACTACAAAATCATTTCAAAATTATATATTAAAAAAATGAGCTAACTATGAGGAAACAAATGGGATGATGATAAGAGTGAATGAAATGGTTATTATTCATAATAATTTATACAAAAAATATTGTTTAAATCCTATACCTTAACTAATCTCTAATTCACCAATGAAGATAAGAATGCAATTTTCTAAGATACTGAGTGTTAGAGATCATGGAGGAATGAAGGATTGATTTCATTCAAGTGAAAAATGTGTGAAGAGACACCCAAGAAAGTTTATTAATGAAACATGAAAATCTTTTAATTGTGGAAAATAAGGGGAAAACGAATTAGTATTCTAGGAAAAATTAAGTTTAAAGAAATAAATCTCATCATATGGATTTATTTATAATTCATTGTCTTAAATATGAATAACCTAGAAATTATTCAAGTCAATTCCATATTTTAAAGGCTAACCACTAGAACAATGAATGTCTTATTTTAAAAAAAATTGGTTGATGTATTTATGTATTGGGATTCAAGAGTTAAATTATAGAATCATTTTTTACTTAAGGAATTTTTGTTATAAAAATCATGAATCATCTAATGATTATGTAAAATATCATAGGCATATATTTCTTCATTAATATAAGAGTTATGAATATAATTATGAATCATGAATTCATTGTTTATTATATGATCAAATTCTGAAACACCACATTTTATGATCATTGTGATGGGATTTTAAAAATATTGAGAATATATTGGAATATATTTATTGGAATAAAATCGATTGGTTTATTATAACAAAAAATTATTTTGAGGAAGAATGCCTTTACAATTTTTTTGACATAAGATTAATGGTATTGGTTCCTATTATGTGTAGTAATATTGCAAGGTCCTAGAATTTATTAAAAATGTTTTTGTTTATGTTTTTATTTGGACACATTTTTTTGGCTAGATAAGTGTTTCCCCACGTTTATGTGAAGGATCAGGGGATGTCTTGGGGGATTAGGACTCGAAAGAGGAAGAAAAAATAATCACTAGGAATTTTTCATTGTTTGCGCACGGTTAGTGAAAACAATGCGGGGAATCCCAGGTAACCATGAAGCCTTGAATATTGGATTTCAAACGGTCATCACATGGATAAAAAAATAGTACGAAAACCCAAGGTAAGCATGTGAATTGGTTGTTATCAGGAAGTAGATTTTTCTTGGTTTACCCATAGTTTGGAGAATCGTGCTTGTAAACTGTGTGGCCCAAAAAACTTCATAAAATTAAAAAAATACCACCCCTGGATTTTAAAAATGAAATTTGGATTTTCCTCCATTACTCCCCTATCATCCCTAGTGACTAACCTGGATCACCGGAGCATAAAATTTGTGTTCTTACTTCTATTCATTGCGGTTTTGGACACCATTGGTTGCGGATCAAAGCTCCGGTTATTTCTAATCCTATCATTCCTTCTCTTTTTTAGATAAGGGTTTATGACTTCTTCCATCTTCTAACAAAACCCTAAAACCCCCTTTTTCTAATGGAACCTATGTTGGGGCATCATGTTGTGTTTGAATATGTATCTAAGTCTATGATATATAGTGCATTCATTGTCAGATTTGAGTTAGGTGTTCTATATGTATTATACCATAGTTTTATTTTGGATTTGTGCATAGAAAATGTGGTTGTAGTTTTCCCTTTTTATGTTCATATATCTGTTGATGTGTTTGATAAATATGGCTCTCTAACTGACCTATTGAAACCCCAACTATCATAATGGGATGCGTTGAGGATGACTTGACAATTTTAGAGCCACCCATGGGGTGCGATAGCTATCCCAGACCAATAGTGTGGTATAGTTAAGTGGTGGGGTGCGTAATTTGAATGTGAATACCATATAGAATGTGTGTTAATGATTGATGATGTTATAAATGGAATAATGGTAAATATTCCTACGACGAAAATAGAATAAGGTTTTTTTAATGACATGAAAATGTGAAATTGGGTTCGAAGTGATTGTGTTGATTGTTTCATTGATTTGTTAAAAATTCCTAAGGGGAATAGGCCATGTTAAATAGTGAACATAAAATTTGGTAAAGAAATGGGAAATGGGGAATGTGTTAAAGGTTTGTAAGAAGGGAATGGATTAAATTGAAGAATGGTTTAATATATGATAATTAGGTGGTATACATAAATGATTGAATTTAATAAATGGATTATGTTCGGTGATATGAGAAATATACTTGACATGAAAAAATGCGTGAATTACTATAAAATGATTAATGGGTTAAATGGATAAAAGTATGGTCATTGATGAATTTGTTTAAGGCATAGGGGTTCTTCAATACAATTAAAGGGTTAATGCACGAGGATGAGAATTTAGTCAAATAGAGATGAGTTGTAAATGGAAAATGTGTCAATGGGATATGGCATAGTATTAATTCTCCTATTGTTGTTATGTTTTCTGATATCTAATGCCATTGAATATTATTGGTTGTGTTAGGGTATGGTAGTAGTGACTTGATAAATAAGAATGTGCATATGTCTAGGTAGAGTGTGGTATTGAAATGAGGCTCTACACCCAAGGTTTGACTTAGACCGAGGCTTTAAAATACAAACCAAAATGCATGGGGTATGGAATTGGATGGAGGATCTATTCCCATACTGGTTTCATTCTAACCGGACTGAGGAATTGAGGTGAGGATAATGTGATGATGTCATATGTGTATCCCTAGTGAGACAGGGACTTCATTTATTTCCCCGATTCTTTTTGACTGATTTACTTTGACACCTGTGTAGATGATATTTATGCCTAACCCATGGAACATGTATTCAATATGGATTATGTAATGAAGATGGTCTAAAAAATTCAATTGAGATAAATTCTTGTCATGAATTTAAAGAAAATTGATAACTAATTGAACCATTACCATACCTTTCTTAGATACCTTTCATTTTTGAACTTGCAAGAACTATATATTAGACTAGATATTTTGAAGACACCATTCATGGTGGCCTACTGAGTTTTGTACTCACTCCCTACTCAGGCCGCTTTTGGGTACCTGAGTAGATCACATAGTTTCAGGGCAGGACAAGGGAATTTGCCATACTGTGAGACATTGTGTTGGGATTGGGATTTACATGGAGGACGACCCAGACTTAGAGTCGGAACCCATTTGGAGTTTTTTCCATTTGATTCATTTTTGGTTTCTTCACAATGGACTAATAGTATGACTTGACAATGTTGTATTTGATTTGTTGTTATACATGTTTGGGAAAGGATTGGTTTTTTCTATTTATTGGTCGTTCATAGTTTTTACACTATTTATATTATGTTATGTTGTTTCTTTCACTTATAAATAGGTTATTTTCTCCCCATGTGATTTATTAGACACTCCCCACTAGTCGAAAACCTCTTGTGTGTGGGGAGGTGCGCTTGAGGTCATGTGATGACTCGACTCAGAGCACCAGTTTAGTGGCTTTTGGGATGGATACATTGAAAATATATTTTATGTTCCTGTAATTATGGGTCATCATGATTTTTTGAACTTATATGAATTATATGAATATGGTTATATAAAAAGGTCATCTCACATACCAGGTGACAACCCATCGCATCTACTATGGCTGTGAGGCTTGAACCCACAACCTAAGGATGAAAATGGTTTAGTTCGAAACACTAGCCTATATAATTTTTTGGTAGATATGTTATTGTTTATACAAAAGTTATTTTATGAATAAACATTAATGTTTATCCAATGGTGTTACCTTTTAGGTTTAAATAGTAACTTTTTATGTTGGATAACTTGTTCTAACCATATTGTTTTTGGAAAATAATTAGAGATAGATGGAAGGATTTGTAACTCATATTTTTATTATTTGAACTATTAAAAGTATATTTTATTGGTTTTGGAATAATAAATTCATTTTTGGATATTTATTTCATAGAGTTTTATATAAAGAACAAATTTATTGAATAAAAACCAAATAAAAAAATTGTTCTTGTGAAAGTTAAAGATATCCAGAAAGTATATTTCATTATATTCATAAAGAGGGAAAGAATTCATCAATAAGAGAAAAAAGATCTTATAATAAAAATGTAATATTATTACATATGTATCTAATGAATAAAATGGAATTTCAAATCATAATATATTTATGGTTCTTAAGTCCTTAAAATTCTATTCATTATTCACTCTATTATGATAAATGACCTCTATCACTCCCCATATTTATTTATGATCATATTCTATTTTAATATTTTTAATTCTTATTTGTTTTATTTGACATGGAAACATAGTATGAATTTATTATATATAACATCCATATTTACCTTTATAACTTATCATAATTCATTTTTATTTACCCTTTTATGATGTGGGTTTTTCATTAATGTAATTTCCCAATGTCAGCCCCTTGATTACAAAGATCAGCCATAGATTGTGAGGACACAATTTATTATAAGCATAATGAATATATCACCCTAAAATTTTAAAAGAATTAAATTTGGTTCGATATCATATATGTCAGGAAAAATTGATCATATATGAGAATGCAACCATCTGATTATTTATAGAATATTTATTTTTTAGAAAATTCAATCCATTTGATATATTGCAGAACACACAATCATGTGCCTAAATAAACCATAATATAATATACCCTTATAACCCAACCATTAAATTTGAAGGTATAAATATTACTAAATAAATTCTTAATATTATATTTTTTAAATGTGTATATAATAAATTCATTATTTGAAACCACATAAGAATAATTTGAAATGAAAATAATGTTATTTCATAAAAAAATGTATTTAAGAATAATGTTTTTATCCTTTTTCACACTTATTTTAAAATTAATTTATATTAAATTTTTAAAAAATATTTTAAAATATAAGGATAAGTTAATAAATAATCATGTCAAAATTATATTGGGGTGAATTGTTCTTATAAATTTCTTGACACTTAATTTTTTTCATGAATACTGAAAAATATAGGTTCTTATTAAGAATTATCATTTCCTCCAAAGAATTTAAAAAATTAAAAATTATTTTAATATTTCCTAAAGTAATTTTAGTTAAATTATATATATATATATATATTAACACAATTTATTAAATTAAAATAAATTTCATATATATTTTTTATATTAAAAATGTTTAAACTGTTAACATTTTTCTCGTTGTGTCTCAATGTTTAATTTTAAATTAAATTATATAAACTATATGAATTGTATATTGGAAAATTTATTCTGTAATATTAATAAGAATTATTTATATTATATAATAATTTATTCTTAATTTTTTTCCCACTAGGAATAGTAAAAAAATATAAATTATTTATATTAGTTAAGGTAAAAATGGATTTATTAGGGGATAAACATAATAGATGATGATTAAAAACAACCCAAAACATTTCCAACACCCGTTTTAGGGAAATATATCAAACTTATATCTTATACATTCATTAATTTACCTTTTTTTTATCTATTTGGCGTGTGAAAAATTTGTTTACACCTCTTTATTTAAAAAAATTACAACTTTTCTGGCCACCTCACTTATAAAAGGCCCCCACATATCCTCTCCTCTTAAAAATTCCAAAACATTTTGGTTCACAAAATAAATATGAAAATAAAATACTTACATACCTATCAAAAAAATACAGTACTTGGTGGTATCTTAATTTATCACAAACAGACCCAGGTCGACCTCAAACTAGTCACCTGAGCCAATCCACGACATTAACTAAATGTTGTTCCCAATCTCCATGGCATAGAAAATAGTGTCATAAATCAACAGAGAAATAAGATAGAATAATTTCAACCAATTTAAATAAATAATCTGAAAAGTGTAAATAAAACATAGCAACCCAATAAATATATAAAAAAACATCACATCTTTTGTACAAATGAAAAATATAACAATACTATTCAACCAAAATCAATTGATTCTAAGAACACATTTTCTCAATGTTACCCCTAGGGTATACCTCCGATACTAAGACCAACCATCACCCAAAATAATAAAGACTAATCTGAGACATAAAACACAAGCTAAAAACCTGAATAAACTATCGACATTTGTATTAAAACTTAGTAGGCATGCCCAAAAATTCTATTCCCAATTCACATCCTCTAAAATAAAAGAGGCATCAATTTCATGTTTGAAATAAAATATATTAAATTTAACATTTTCCATACATTTTTCACATGAAAAAAATTATTATAATTTGACCATTTTCATTTCTAAAACCACATTATTTTCCTTTAAATAAAATTAACGTTTTTAACTAAAATGAGATTCATAAATTTCATAATTAGAACAAGAGAGTAAAAATAATTTCTAAGGTATTTTTTTTAAACCATTTAGAAACCATCTCATAATGTTACAAATATGTACACCACAAATGATAGTTACACAATAATGAAAATATAAGTGAATTTGAAGTAATCACAAAAGAGTAACTAACCAACCATGCATCTCAATCATACACCATAAATAACTATGTTCTAAAAGACATGATAGAAGCTACGACCTCATGAATAATCTATTACGTACTAATACATGTTGAATCATCCTGAAAAGCATACCACACTCTATGAAATCAAGAATTCCTCACATACATAGCCACATCACATATGATATAAATCATGGTTTCCAATACCATAGCAATAATATAAATAATATACACCGCTCCAATGGGCCACTAGTGAGTGCGTAATGTTACTAGTGTAGCATTCATTCTCAAAAAATTCAAAATATATTCTAGGTTATCCATGTCAAGATGCTTGGAAGAGGTGTGAGACAACTGATTCAAACTGTGCATACAATCACATTAACATATATAATATACAATTTCCCAAAAATTAAACATCACCATAAATCACTCCAAGGAAAAATATCTTACCTTCCAAAATATAGATCTCAAAGGAGTCTATACCGAGGAAATCCCATTTCCACACTAGGTAAATGGGTCAGGAGGATTCCAATATGTGTATATCCCACCCATTAATAAATTCAAATGGAAATATAATTATCCAATGATAGTTTTAATGATAAACACTTTCACTATTTCTACTAAATTACCAAACAAGCCTCAAGCTCTTTTTTAGAAAATCCAATATTTATCAAGGAAAAAATAATTCTTTCCAAGAGGGTGTAAACACACTGTTTTAAATTCCAATATAATTTTATAAAATTCATTTTCATACATGAACCTCTTGTGGAAAATGAAAAAACTTTCATTAAAATTACTAATGGGCCTTATATATCCATCATCACCTGCCATATCATTTTTAAAGAACCGAACACGCACTATTTTCAAGAACAATATAACAACACTATTATTTATTTCCAATTTAATCATGAATTAGGAAATTTAATTTAACATAATTAAAGTCATAATATTTATAGGTATAGTGTATTTGGGATTAAGGAACATTACATATCAAGTTAAAACATAAAATACAACATATTTATTGAATTTGTTTTTGACATGATGAAAACATTCCATTGTAATTAACTCTATATGGGTTAACCTGAGGAAATACATAAGAAAGGGGTGATATATAAATCCCATAAAGTAAATAATTATGGAATAAAATGGAGATAATTATACATATTAGAAAATTAATATCAACGAGGAATAAAGGAACATGTATAATAAGGCATGTCATAACATGATAATCATAACATGGAAATTTGGAAATAAATTAAAACACTACATCATAAACATAAGTAAATGATAAACAACCCAGACAAAATGGTGGAAACAATTACCACAAAAAATCAGGTAAACCCCTATCCCAACATGATGTATCATGATACTAAACATTACCCAATGGAATGGATCACTATATAGGTGCTCCCCTATAGAAATTTCAATCTCATGCTTCAGAGTGCCACATAGATCATACAACAATGATTCATTAAACATTATAATTTTATTCCATAATATATAAATATGGAATAGATAAATCTATTTTTTTAATAAATAGGAGTATATGCGAAAGTTGAATACCCTTACAAGAGAAATGGGTATGGTTTTCACCAAACAATTATTTTTGCATAGTAAATCCTAGTGCAATTTCGATATCATAACAACATATTATAGTAATTCATAAAAAGGGTTGTTGATAGAGAAAATGTCATATCATTATTTATACATGAAATTAATTGTAAGAGGGATATTTGGGGACATTACCCAACATAAGGAAATTGAAACATAATATGTAACCTAATAATAAATCTTTAATAATGAGGGGGGGGGGGGGCGAAAAAGAACTCTTACAAAATTTTGGTTTGGTAATAGGTGTTCGTAAAGGTTCTTTGGAGGGATAAATGAGAGTTAAAGGGAATATAATAATTTATAAATCAATTTTATAGTAATTTGGATCGGTAATAATATATCCAATACATAAAAAACATTAATTAAAATGGAATATCATAAATGAAGTGCTTGAATAAAAGAGAGAGAGAATCCCTTTCATAATTTCGACATGGTAAAGGATTAGGTAAGGGAAAAAAGGAGGGGGATACATGATTCCTATTAAAAAAACATAAATTGGATAGTAAGGTGATTATTATTAATCAATTGAAATAAAAGAAATTTCTTTTAAAAGAACTAATCTCAAAGATGGTTCTTGAATTCAATCGTTAGGGGAGAAATCCATTACCAAATTTCAACATAGTAACGAGCTTAGGTAAGGAAAAAAATGAGGGGGATAAATGATACCTCATAAAAATAAAATAAATTTTATATTAATGTAATGATTAAAAATTAATTTTAATACAATAAATTGAATTTGAAAGAACTATTATAAAAGATTGTGCTTAAATTCTTTGATAGGGAGAGGAATCCCTTACATGGAAGTGTGAATCCAAAGGTTTCGGAGAGGCTTCTTGGAAGCTTGGAAGACCCTTTTTAGGACTCTATGTAGTATAGAGAAGAGGTTGGATGATCCTAATGGAGTTTTAATGAAGAACAATTAGAGATTTTTTAGTTTATATTGGTAGTGAGTGGGGTTTCTTTATTATTTTGGTTTTGGGAACAATATAATAAAATATTCAAAACCCCAAACTATACAATGGTTTATAGCCATGTTTTATCTAAAGGGGAGTGGTATATATTATTTTTTGATTCCAATTTCTGAAGGTAATAAAATATTTCCCCTACTTATGTGGAGGTGAGTCACAGATTCAAAGAAATTATTTAATATTCGTAAAAAATATTATAAGTATTGGAGGGTTCACTATAGATTTATCAAATAAATTAAGTAAACATAAAATAAAATTATTTTAAAGTAAAGAAATATATTATTCCTAATATAAATTTAATTTTATTTATTACATCACTATTGTTGCATTATGATGTCATAAAACACACCGTATATTGATACAATATTTAATTTTTACCCAAATATTCATCTATGTTAGAAAATTATTAAAAAATCACCATTATATAATTCCAACTTACTGATTCCAAAAATTATAATAATTTTATCTAAATAATCTTCTAAACATGTGAGTTTTCTTTTTTAAAAATACAAATGGACATTTATTGAAAATCGAAAGGTTTATTGACAATTCGAGTTTTCTAACCCTAATAAGAAGTACAGTTGACTTCATAAATATTATATGATAATTTTCATTAAAAAATAAATGCAATAATAAATATTTTTTGAAATATTATTTATTTCAAAAAAATATATTAATTCCTCAAAATCTATTACTTAATTGAATTTTAATATTAACTATAAAAACTATTTGTCTTTTAAAAATAATTTATTGAGTAACAATAATTGGGAGAAAAATATATTCATTATTTTATGAAAATAATGTAAATAAAATAAATTCTAGGGTCTTGATACATATCCCTTTATTACACTATTATATTCACTAAGTGTAAGGTGTGAGATGGTGTGGATTTCATGGTGTCGTTCGATGAACATGGTTTGGACAGTAATCTCAATGAGCTTGAAAATATCTTTTAAATTGTTTAAATCATGGTTATATTGTTGGATGTCAGCTTAGGATTGGTGTATTTAAAATATGAGAAATTTTATCTCACACAAAATCATTTGATAAATGGGCTTTATCTGGTACAATTCTACTAGATGAGGATATCACATCCTTTGTCTGTGCCAAAAGGATTTGTTAAAACCCAATATTTATACTAGTCATGTGATCACTATTCAAATACTATATTATCAATAGTAAAGAAAATTAACATCCATATAAAATCTAATTTGATATAATAAAATAATTACACAAGTTTTCTATATCAATAAGACATTAATTAAATAGAAAGAGAACTTTATTGAAAAATGTTCAGGTTGTTATGTACAAACCTTTTATAAATCAATTTGTGGAATCAAAAAACACCATTTAGAAATAAAAACAAAATTTACCAAGGAAAATTATTATTAAAAATCCAAAAAATACATGTGAAATCCAACCAATCATTTTATCAAACCCTTGGGGTGCACATTATATCAAAATAAACTAATTTATCATAAAATAAGGGAGAAACCACTTCTTTGCACACCCAAAAATATATAAAAATATCAAATATAAATATTTAACATATAAGAAATGTGTTAAAGTAATGAAACCAATGATTCATTAATTAAAAATGTAAGTGAAATGGGAACCCTACCTCAAATCCATGTTTCTTCAACAATCCACACACGGAATAACCATGTAAAGGATCCTAGAGATAAATTCATGAAGAGGAACCCCAAACAAGAAAAAATCCCAAATAAACCAAGGGAATTCATGAATCCTAGGTCTATGAGACCATAAGAGAAGATATAATAAACATAAGTGGAAAAATAATGAATCGGGAGAAGATAGAAGGGGAAATACCTAGAATATCTAGCACAAAAACTTAATGAAACACTTGATCCACCCCATGGGAGAATCATGGAGGCTTGAAGAACAAGGAGATAGGGAATTTAGGGCTTAATGAACCATAGGGAGGAGAGTGGAGGCTTTTTTAGGGAAAAAATCTAAAGGGGGATAATTAAAATTTCACAAATTTTACGATCTCGGTAGCCTTCATGGTTTTGTTGCATGGTTTAACAAACCATGCGCTAACCATTCGACCCTTACTGGACACACCTGGGAACCTGCAGGGTTTGGCCGTAAGGTTTTCAAACCGTGTACCAACCAAGACAAATGAAACTTTTCTAAGACAGAATATCCCAACAGGGTTTGGCAGTATGGTTTTCATACCATGTACCAACCACGATAAATGACGCTTTTATAAGACATAACATCCCTACACGCTTTCTGCATAGTTTATCAGATTATGTGAAAGTCATGCGAAATGACTCTACCAACAACACACAAGATGAATAGTTACATAGAGAATGCTACAATGCTTTCTTAATTTGGAACCAATTGTACACAATCTCTTTAAAGCCCCAAAAAACAACTTTAATCCAAAAAAACATAGTAATACGAAATAATAAACATTGTTTCAAAACTAAATGAAGAAAACTTAAAAATATATTACCTGTCATACCCAAAACTGGAGAGAAATACATAGATCCAACAATGAACCAAAAATGATAAAAAATAAAAAAACCAAGTGTAATAATTATATCGACCAATAACTCTTTCTGTCCCTAAAAATCCACAAAATTTCTAGTTGATCGATCAATGATTAAGTATTACAATAACCACATGATCCAAACTCTCAAATTAGGAACACTACAACCACCAAACAGAAATCAGATCTCTTACCTGAAATGGGCCAATGAGGCTAAAACACTTCTAAAAAACACTTCCATAACCTTTATTTAAGAAAATTTATTGGCCCAATAAAACCCCAATGTTTATTAAAGCAATGTATAAGGAATTCTATATCTCTAAATGTGACTACCCACATCCAACCAAATAGGAGAAACTAAATAGAATTTTTAATATGTGAGGCCCCCACAGACTCTCCACCATTAGAAACCATATTTATATGATTTATCACATAAAAAATTTCAACGAGACCCACAATGGGTCTACCCACCATTAATAAGAATGTAACATAAACAAAATTTGGAATCATCCCAACATGGACAAAAACCCCCACTATTAGGGGAGGGTTGGGGCTAAACAAAAGTAACACTAATCCAAACTTTAACTTATACATGACTAATCTCCTCTATATGGACAAAAAACAAAGACACATAGTATTCGAAAGGGTTTTACGTGTAAGGAAAACTAATAAGAGACTTCCTCTAAGAATGAAAAATCATAGGCCTTGCATGAGGGACATGTCCACCATGCTCTTTGATATAAGAGAAAATTCACAGAAATAAAGAGACTACAATATGAACAAAAAAACTATCTCATCGCAATGGTGGAGGCACAAGATGATCCAAACTCCCCACACCCCAGTGATTTAATGACTTCATGAAAACATTTACCATAAGACCTATAGATAGAAACCTAATGTTTAAAGCCTATATTACACTATGCTCAAAAGACAATTATGCCCAACTGAAACACCTTCTTTTGGTTCCACAAGCAGTCACACATCATCTAGGTAGAACCATATAATCAAGAAACACCCCAATACTCACATTCCCAAAAAAAAATTATTACATCAACATGGACATGGAAGATAAAAAAAACCAATTATATCTCACTCCATATGAATAAATGAATTAATAAGGGATATGAAAGTACACACCATAACTTAAAATGGAAGAATTTATAATTTCCAATGGAGAAACACACTTTCATTAAAACATGAATTCTGAAGTGATCTATGATATCCTTCTTACATTACAACATAAAATAACTCAACCAAGAACAACCTCCACAGCAAAAAGCCTCATTATAACAGGAAGGAATAGTAAATCGATCCCAAATAGCTTGTTAATCTAGAAAATGGGATGTGTTATTCTTCAAAGAGGTGGATTTAACATTTGAAACACATGAAAAAAAAACCATAGGTTGATCTAGTGGAAAGCCAGCTAATGGGGAATCACCCAAAGCTACACTGCATATAACCATTAAATCACTATGGGATAGAACACTAGGTAACATAAAAGTCAAGATGTACATCAAAACCATATCATAACCAAAAATCACCTCGAACATATGTTAACATAAAATAAACAATCTCAAAGAATCCCAATACTTTTGGTGAAGCCCGCTAAACTCCACATAAAAACAAAATAACCAACAAGATTTCAAACTCAGGACACAAAATGGCCATCCCATCCAAATAAAATGATAACACACAACATAATAAACACTTTCTAAACCATGGGAGATCTAGCCATTCAACTATTATTTTTCAAAATAGCCAACTTTTCTTCTTAAAAACACCTATAAAAAACAAAAACAATTGGATTTTCACACCCACCAATGGTATTCTGTAGTCTCACTCACATGAACATTCCCATGCCACACCAGGCACCCATAAATTAGGTCAATCTCATTCAATCTCCATCCACATCATCATACAACCACATTCCACAAATATCCATGCATGTGAGAACTCAAGGTATATAGAAATGGTGAAAACAAAACAGTCAAATTTTCCAAAACCAATCATTAAACCCAATTAAAAATTCATGAAACCCTTCAAAGGATCACTAACCACCATGTCCAAAATAATTTTTAAATTCAAAAAATCAATCCCCTTTCATTAGTTCTCAAAAGAAAATCTCATGGATTCTATCCAAAAATAAAATTCATCTCATTCATAATATTTTCATCAACTCAATAAATTTCATCTCCTCAAAAACCATTTGATAAAAATATTATTTATTATCATTTAAAACATGTTTCAGAAACCCCTTTCATAATAAACCTCAAATTTCTAATTTTAAATTTTGATAAACATAATTTTTTATTATAAAAATTCAATCTCGGTGAACTAATCAACATTTTCTCAAAAATCTGTTTATAAAAACCCATTTTATAACCTTTCCATAAAATGATAAAAAACATTTATTTTCCATTTTCCAAAAAACATACCATTACCATTTAAAAAAACATTTTATAAAATCCTAAAATAATATTTCTCAAAACGATTTTTAGTATCAAAGAAGACCTAAAACAATTTAGAAGGGAAAATCAAATTGATGGGTGACTTGACAGTATGGTTGGAAGCCATACCCCAATCACACCACCATCATAGAGAGTATTCTAAGACCATTTCCCTAGATACACATGGATTTCAAGGCCTTGTGAGCACATCGATATACTATCTCAACACACTATTAATATTACAAACTCCAAACACTACAAAACCAAAGAAACCAAAACCCGACATCCTATGGAAACATAAGGTATAGTCAAGAAAGTGTTAGCTAGACACTCCCCCATACATTAACCCCACAATTTTAAAATTATACTCTATTTACCCCGAAATTATCATGTATCAAAGGGAACATTTAAATCTTGGTCCTCACTTGGTGATGTCAAACTCCCCTTATAATCTCAATGACACAACACCTTGTACAAGCCGAGGGGAAAAATCCAATAATAATAATAACAAAATATATCCCCCTACAATGGGCCACTATCTAGTGTTTAATATAACTAGTGCAGAAATTCTTATTATAAAATTCAATAGCTATGTCAGGTTCTCTACATCAAGAAGTATAGAAAATGGGTGACCCTACTTATGCCAACTAAGCATACAACAACATTCACAGATATTATATATTATCCCACACAGTAATAATAACCCGAATATTTTCTCGGATCAATCTCATACCTTAAAAATTGTATATCATAATGGAGTCAATACTAAGGACCTACCATTTCTAAAATAAGTAAATGAATCATGATGATTACACAATGAGGACATCTCACCCATTCAAAAATAATCTCATCAAAAGAATTATCTAATGATAGTTTTAATGTTATATACATTATCCATATTCATAAAATTTCCAAACAAACCTCAATCACCTTTTCACAATAACCGTAATTTATCAAAGAAACAAATCATACATTCAATGCTGGTGTAAACACACCATTTTATATTTCATTTTCATTTTTAAAATACTCTATTTCTAATAATTACCTCACATATGTGAAATGAAATATATTTCACCAAAATTCCAAATGTGTCACATATCATCATCATAATCACATGCCATTTCATTTTTAAACAACCAAACACACATAATTATTAATTAAAAACAATTTCTAAATCCATTTGAGTAATAAAAAACCACCATTTAGAAATAAAAACAACATTTACCCATCGAAAACATTTTTAACAATGCACAAATTCCATGAAAAATCCATCCAGGCATTCTATCAAACACTTGATGTGCACATTATAACAAATCAATACCATTTATCAGTAAAAAATGGAGAATCCCACACTATTAAGGCAAAAAAATGTATAAAAATACCATATATTAATATTTAACATATAAAGAAGGTTTAAAAGTAATGAAACCAATGAATCTTAAATTAAAATGGAAATTACAAAGGGAAACCAACCTCGAATATATGACACTTTAATAAAGCACACTTGAAATAACCACAAAAATGTTCCAAGAGACTTGATACATGAAGAGGAACACAAAAATAGAAATCCCCCAACATAAAAAAAGGGGATACATGAACCCTAGATCTCAGAGACCATAGGAGATAAAGAACATGAATTAAAGTTGAAGGAGAAGGAAGAGGAAGAAGAGATGAGGGGAAAGACCTTGCAGATATAGTCTAAAACATTGAATAAACTCTATATCAACCCCAAGTGAGAAGGGTGGAGGCTTGGAGAATAAGGGGAGAGTACCATTAGGGTAAATGAACCAGAGAGAGGAGTTGGGAGGTGTTTGGGGTTAAAAATACGCAGAGGTCACAATTGAAATTTCAAAATTTTTATGATATAGGTTGCTCACATGGTTTGCCTACACAGTTTACCGAACCATGTGCTAATCATGAACCCTTTACAAGAAACACCTTTGAACCGAAATGGTTTGGATTCATGTTTTGAAAAATGTTTTCCAACTGTGACAATCACCATTGTCCTAAAATAGTACCTCCCCACATGCTTTCCACATGATTTAACAATCCATATCCAAGTCATGTTCCATGAATCAACCACTAAAAAAAAGATTCATTGTAACATAGAGAAGTCCACATGATTTCCAACACCATGTGGAACGTGCGAATATGATCCTTCCAAGACTAAAAACTCAAATTTTCACTAAAAAATAACATGAAGAATGAGGAATAACCATGAAGTCAAAACTAAAAAAAGAATCTATTCAAAATCATAAACCCACCACATATAGAACTTGAGAGAAAAACATAGATAAAAAATGAACTCGAACCAATGATAAAAATGAAAAACTAGGTGTGATATAAGTTCATCATAGTAAGGATTTTGGTTCAATCCAGACGAAGTTGTTCGAAAATGCGGAAATGTTCTTAAACGAGCGTTTTTTTTGTTTCTACATTCAACTATTAAAATATTGTTAAACTATTATAATATTATATAATTTGTTTATTCCATATACAAATTAGTTATAATTTAAATAATATACCATTATAATGACTTATATATATTAAGAAATGTTATTTATAATATTAATATTACTATTTATATTATGTAACTATATAATATTTTTAGGAAACATAACATTCCAAGAAAAACACACATGTGAAAACAAGATATTTAACACACCAAACAGTGAAAATTAAGAAATGATATTAATAAATGGGTTGTAAAATGTTGTAAGAGGATCATATCTGATGTTATAAATATTAGTAAATCTATTTTAGAAATTAAAATCATGATTAAAACCATTATATATGTTGTTAAAGTACGTTAAACCAAAAGGAAGAATGATATAAGGGACTCCGTCTCAATTTCCCATCAGTGATGCATATTGTAACATTATGAATCTTAATTCTTTTAAATAGTTTATTTATTTACCCTTTTACATGTAATATCATAAATTATTCATACTTAATGGTATTTTATGTATGAATTATAATTATTTCTTTAACTATTATTCAACATGAAAATTACCAAGTGTTACATAATTTCATAACTGATTTTCTTTCCATTGGGTTATTTTACTTCTACATTATCAGTGATATTCTAAGATTATGTTTTTAATGAGATTTTTTTATAATATTTTGAATTTCAATTTATTATGTGGATTTATGTTTTATAAAAATATTATATTCATTGATTAATTCTCATTTGAATGTTACAATCTTCATTGGGGATTATTTAACAATCTCATTTTAGTCAGGATTGTTTATCCTTGAATTTACATTGAATGATATTATTTTATAATGGAAAAAAACACATTTAATTTTATAATCATATGGTTATCCATGAATTTTTTACTTAAACGTTGAATATAGGATCCATATTAATCATCAACATGGCCATAAATCTATGTACCATCCTACATAATGCATCAACCACCTTTATTTTCATCTGTGGGTGGTAGTGTATTGAGAAATTATAGATATTGAGCTAATCCAACCATCATATTTTTATCCTATCTAGATCATTCTATGAAAAAGTTAACAAAAATGTTTTTTGTTTGTTATATATATCACATATTTAACCAATGTGATAGTGCTTCAATATGAAAAATTCAATGATTTCTGCTACCGACATAAGGTCATGAGTTTTATTGTTCTGTTCATGGATCTTCAATCTCATTGATGTATAAGTAAACACTCAATCATTTTTCAGAATGAAACAATTTATTCCTTTCATTGACGAAACAATATATTTTAAAAATCCACCCTTTCTTGATTATAGGCACATTAATAAAAAAACATTTTTATCCCATCATAAAATTATTCTAATTTACTAGACCATTTGAATTAAAATGATTTACATTTTATATTTTTAATGGGTTTTAATATTAAGAAAAAAATTAAATTAAAAATCTTATAGTAACCTGTGATTCCATGGAAAGTATTTGTCATAGTTATACCCATTAGTGTAGGCCATTATTTTACTACCATTCCCTTTTTTATATCAATAGATATTCAATCCATATAGATAATATAAACCTGGAAATAAAATTCATGCATCCAAAATTTACACTTACTAAAATTCTCATATAACTACTTTAATCTAATGGTCTCAATAAATATTTTCTAATAGTTCATTTGATCTACATAGCTTTTTGAGTATATCATGATATCATCAATGAACACCTCTACAAATTTATCGTGATAATACTTCAATAGTATATGCATCATATCCATAAAAACATAATGTGTATTGTTCAATCAGGAGGTCACTACCATAAAATCACATTGTCCATATCACATAAGAAATACCATCTTTGGTATATCCTCCTTACTCACTCATAAGCAATAATATCCCTTGTGAAGATCGATCCTAAAATTATATTACGCTCTATGATGTAGATAAAAAATGTCATTAATACATGAAAATTGATTCTTATTTGAAATAGGTATGGAATTTATCTCCATATAATATATGAATAATCTCATAAACCCATCATTTATTTTTAAGAATAAAATACATGCTCACCAAGGTGAAACTCAAGGGTATATAAGCCCCTTATCAAAAAAATCAAGTATTTGTTTATTGAAATCTACAAACTACACTAGTTTAAATATATATGGAATTTTATTTATAGGTCTTATATCCCAAATGTGTCGAGTGGATAAAAAAATTCATCATGTAACACCCCATAATTCAATAAAATAATATTAAATTTGATATCATATACAACTAGAAACAACGAGTTTAAATGAACCAAAAAAATATTAGTTTATTAATATGACCATTACCACATAACCATTAAATTTCTGGGTATGAATAAAATTTATTTAATTATAATATATATATAAATTTCCTAATAAAAAAATTATTTATATTTTTTTGTAAATAATCACTCAATTTTTATAAATTTCAATTTATGCCATAGAAATATGTTTTTCTCGAAATTGAATAATTTTATATTATGCAAGGGAATAATGAAATTAATATCGTTGAAATTATAGGATTTTTATTTTATAAAAAATATATAAATCATTAAATAAAAATTCCAAAATTAACATTTGATTATTTTTTTTCTATTTTCTAAAAATATTGATTTTTCATTGATTAGTGGAAAAGAAATAATTTTATTATAAAAATTATTTCCATAACATGTATTTTAAAAGAAAATTTTTTCATTGGATTGGTTTAAAATTTAAAATTTATTTGTTTTGGTTGAAAATAATCTAACAAATATTATTGTAACCCACATTATACTTGAATTTTCTAAATAATTAGATAATTAAAAATGAAATTTTTCGAAAAACATATTTTTTCATTTTGGAGGATAAATTTTATATTAATTCATCTAATAGAGTGAATTTAAATTTATAAAATGGATTTCATAATTTAATTATAATAATTTATATCAGTTAAAATAATTCCCTTTAATTTTTTTTATAATGAATAATAAAAATAGTAAATTTTTTCAACAGTTATTGATAAAAGAGGTTTATGAGGGGGTAAAATAAAGTGATAAGGGGTAAAATTACATAAAAATTTTATAAAAACAATTTCATGGACATATTTCGACCCTATCTCATCTCATGTTTTTTAATGTTCCATTTTAAGTGATTTTTATCAATTAATATATTAATATATTTCAATATTTTATTAAATTCAAAATCTATCATCTCCCCCACCAATAAAAGGACACCCCCAATCCATTACTATACACATTTCATAAGCCTTTTTCATCATAAAATAACTTCCCAAATAACTTCTTAATATAACTATATAATTTCTAGCATCCCTATTTTTTATCAAAGAACAATCCTTGGAAGTATTTTTGTATTAACCTAAAGAGGATGTCAAAAGAAGAGGTATAGTTATTTACCGAAAATGTTCATTCAATTTCTTCTTCCACGTCCATAAAAAATTATTCAACAACGATGAAATAATAAAATAAGTATATTAAAATTTATAATATGTTATTATGTTAATATATTATTCTATATCTATATGTTCTTCCCTTAAATGGGGAACTAAACCATGGAATGTATTTATGGTTGACTACCTACGTGAAAACCGTTGTAATTCGTTTTCCATCATAACTTTTCACTAATGATTTTAAGGATGGATTTTATGTGTTTATATATAATTTATGTGAATTAATTATCATTATTTATAATTAATATATCATATATTTTCTTACATTCTCATCTATTTAGAAATTATAACATTGTTCATGCGTATATGTGGATTTGCACCTCCATAATGAATTGTAATTAGTTTTTTATCATTGCATTGAAAGAATGTTGTATATAAGTTTATTTAAATAGGAAATATGACATTAATTATATAATTATTATTATGGATATATATAATGATTCTTACCTTAATTCCCTTAGGCTCATGGAAAAATTAAAACAATACTCACGTGTACATATAGTTTATCATCCCCATGATTGTAATGAAATTTAATTTTGAAACCAAATTTCATCATTATTTATAGAATTATAAATAATGTATAAAAATTATAATTATTTCACAATTATTATTATTTTTAATATAAAATAATAACCCCTCTGACCATAGTTAATATATTGAATGTATTTTAAAATTACGCACTAAACATCATCAATCAAACCAAAGTGGAATTAACCAATTATGTAATTAAATATGTATTTGAAATAAATGGTTTAATGATAATGTAATGAATATATAGAAGTTTCTAAAACATATAAATAGTTTATATTTTTTTTACATAATAATTAAAGGACATGTGTTTCTTGTATGTACTTGAGATAAGAGATTTCACCACAATTTCCCTTCAATGAGGTGTATTTTATTGTTTTAAAAAAAGTATATTTTATATCGTGTATATACCAAAATGTTACAGGTTCTATCATGAATCATTCAATCTTAATAGTTTTTTATGTTAAAAATATTATAACGATGAACATTTTGATTTTATTAAAAATATTTTAAGTAATAATGGTTTTCTTAACTCAATATTATTTCAATGGATATATCACTTATTAATTTATTATATTATACCAAGATTACACTTGGAATTTATTTGACCGGTTTTTTATTTCCTTTTTTGGTTGTACTTTTTTACTGACAATTCCTCAATTGATCCACTCTGAATTCCATGATACGATCTTTGAATGATTTATTTGTCTCAAACTTCATTTCATTGGGACATACATTTTGGTAATGAACCTTTCATATTTTATAAAGTGTATATAATACCTATTGAGATGAAATATCATTAATGAATACTTGATCATTATATTCATTATAACATCGATGTTCACTCCTTCATGCGATATTGGTTCAAAGGTTATAAAATTAGAAATGGTTTTCATGGTCTCAATTTCAATTCAAATAGATATAATTCATGTTATACACCAAATACAATTTGTTATGGAGTACTTAAATACCGATGAATGTGTTTTACACATTATTTTATGTAAATTAGGGGTTTTATATAATCAATTTAAATTCATTATTGAATTGATTTTCTCCATGTATTACCTAAGTTACCCAGGATTTTTATCTCAAACTTCTTTCTCTAAGACAAGTATTCATTAATATGACTATTTTAATTTAAATGGGCTACACAAAAAATCATGAAATATAATATCAGGGTTCTTTTTTCCTCATTATATTTTATCTTCCTTCTTGTGTTCATTATTATAAATGATTATGGTTTTTAGAAGGATGAAAATTCATTCTTATCTAAATACATTTTTTAATGTTTTTAAGGACATTTAATTAAAATCTTCCACCATTTATTTAAAATATTTCAATAATATTGTTTTTTAAGTATAAAATATTTTCTAATGTAATTTTACATTATATTTGACTTAATTTTTATAGGTTTTAAGTGAAATGTCTAAATATATTCTTCACAACTCGCTTTTGAATATAACTAAAAAAGGTTTTAATGAATTATTTTATCATTTGCGATATGAAAATATTTTCCCACCCTCATTACTTTTAATTTCTATGAATCAAACACTGAATTTTTTTAATGTAATTTTTATATAAAATTGTTTTTAAAATATTCAATATTTTTTCTCATTTTAGACAGAGATTTTAAAAGTAGAATTACAGTTTTCCGGAAGAATTTCATCACAGTTATTATAATGGTACTTATATTCATCAAAGAAAATAACTGTTCATTTTTATTTTTATCCACTCGGGATATTTTGTAATTATAACACTCATATTCATTTTTTGACAAATTATGATTTTTTAAAAGATATTTTCATCGAAAACTTTTTATTTCAATGGGTAAATAAATTTATAAAATGCCAATTGTCATTATTATTTTTAAAAATAATATAAATCACATTTTAGGTTTAATTTATTTTTATTTGATATTTTTGATGATGAGTGACACCAAAATAGCTCAATGAGTGATCCTAGTATAAATCTCCACCACATCGTGTAAAAGGAAGTTGTTAAATTATTTTGGGTTTATTAAAAGGGATTTTTTATTTTACTAGATAATTTCTTAATTTTTATCATTAATTATAATATTTATAATAAAATGGTGTTAAAATTTACCAACATGTTTTATTTATGATTTCATAATGTTTTAAAATATCCTTTTTAAGGATTGTTTTCACATGGATAATGATTGTTGACTTATATGAATCTTGGTTTATGTTAAATCTTTATTCCATCATTCATGATTTATGATCTATTTTTTGATTGGTATGATTGAAATTATGTTATGATATTTAATTTGGATTATTTAATCATTTCATTCTTCTTATATTATTCACATTGATGAAATTCAATTAATATTTCTTATGGTGACCCATACTAAGAATTTGTTCTCTCACATATTATGCTTCATTTACTACAGGTCATATTGAATGATGTTTAATTATTTTTCTCTATAATTTTTTCTTGTGTAAATAATTATATGGGTGATATTGAATAATTTTTTTTGAAATAAGAAAATATGTGTATAGTAGGAGAAATGATCACTTCATGACATGTGTATTATCATGTAATAGATTTTCATAATTTTTTACAACCATAAACCAAAATAGTCATTGGGTATGTAAGTTATCCAATATTTTTTTGATGTTATATTTTTTGGATGGATAATATTGGTTCATTTTTATCATTTTCAAAGAAATTAATTTAATGTTCATATTTGTTTATCTGGATTCGAGAGTGGAGGTTTGGGGCCATTATACACAATTAAGAAGATTTCTAAGGAAATCCTATATAAATACATCAATCTATTTTGTAAAAGGTTATATACTCCATCAATTTGATTTAATTCCAGTTATTTTATAAATTTTTCCATTCCTTTTCACGCATTATATATTTAATGTGTGATATTATAGGTGGGTCTAAAAAATACTCATAAGATGAAGTCTCTCTATTGAAAACAAGGTATTATATTTCAGTTATAAATGTAAAAATCTAATTTCTTGTTAATAATTTCAATATTTGTTAACTAATATCCAACTCAACCCCTGAATTACCTAAAAATCAACCATAGGTATATAAATACTGTTTTCCAGAAGGTAATATATATGCATTATACTAAAGGAATCCCAAAAAATGTCATTGAAATATGTTTCCCATTTGGTTCCATATCTCAAAAATCATTTCTAAGAGTATTATAAGATGATTCAATGATCTTTTAAAACATGAAATATATAATGGACTGAATATATAGAGAATCAAATAAAACACTCCCCCACGTTGAGTATAGGAACTATGTACCTATTATCACATCATCTAGTTCTTCCACCTCAGTTATGTAGATTTCAAAAAAACGTCATACACACTTAGTAATTTTGGAGGTAAATTATATTAATGTTTTAGGTATTGGTTTTCGTTGTTCCCCATATTCATTCATTTAATGTATCAAAAATCAACAACACAATAGTTTTATTTGAAAGAAAAATCATTATTTCAATTCTCTTTGTACATGATACAATATTTAATTTAATTCAAGAATGAAAATGAGCATTTCATTCCAAATTTATTACATGTGGGAAATTACACACTTCATTTCCTCCAATTTGATATAACATTTTTTCCATGTTTATTCGTAGACCTATTCCCCTATATTTTTTTAACCCATAATTCTATGAGATATATTTCAATGTATTAATGAAACTTGAGGCTATAACACAAAATGATTAAAATCTCTGTGAGACAAACTCATTTCAATGTATCTAATTTATCCCATCTAAGAAAATTTTAATCATTCTTTTTTGTCTATATAAAAAATCATAACCATGTCTATAAATCCTCGTAATGTTACCCTCATAATTAGTAAATTTTTTCCCCACCATCAATATGTGATGGATTATTTTCCTTCCCTTACCAGTCCTTTTATCATTGGTTATTATTAATTCATGGAATATCTTCTTAAAAATTCCCTATTACTTGTATTCTCTACATACATCTTTATTAGTGTTAAAAATTAATTACAATACATAATTTCAATCTACCATCATATTATATACTTCCATGATGACCTTTTCCCATTCACTACCTCCCAATGTGAGAAATAAATTTTCTATGGTAATAATCCAAAAGTTAACTACCAATGTATTTGTTGTTCCATTGAATAGTGGAGTTATTAATTACATAATGTGCTGAAATATAGTTACACCACATTATAGATCAATATGTTTCCCTATATAGGTGTGGTAATCAATTGTAACCTTAATCAACTACTCTAATCTGGTTATGATATATTGTGCTAAAACTATATAATTTTAGACTTACTTGGTAAGAACCTTCCGACATTGACTATGAGTATTGATATGGTTCTCATTCCTTATGTTATTCTATATCTCTAAATAATGGAATACATTTAATTATTTCATGATATTGAATTGTAAAACACAATTCGTATAAGGTTTTCAAATGAAAATATTCCTTAAAGTCTTATAGGTTTTCCATTATAATTGTTATGTCAAACTAAGTTCCTCTAAATCTATTATCCTTGTTTTCTACTAAACATCCCCAGATACCAATTATAATATCCAATATCCATGAAACAATCATATTGTTGTTGTATTACATTATAAATATAGAATAAATTAGTTTCTAAAGGATTCAATACCTAATTATTATTAGAATACTATATATATAAATATTTTTCACCTTACACATCAGAACAAGATGTACTACCTGAAAACTGAATGAGAATAATATTATATCTTATAGGGGTCCTTGAAACATAAACATAGGTATCATCTATATTTCTTGATAGAAGGAACACAAAATAAGTGTCATCATAGATTCTCATTAAAGGATAGTGTATGTCATAATACAATATTACATAAACGATGACTAAATTATGTGAAAAAGTAGTTATTAGAATGGTCGCATAATCAATTGAAACTAATGGACACTATATCTTAGATAGAAAATAAAAACATGAGAAATAAGTAATGATCTCATAATAATATAATGTATAATTTTATAAAATATAATCATTCTAATAAGGATTTTTTCCAATACATAATTCATAAAGAAGTATGACATATGTCAATTCCCTATATATGTTTTCTTATGAGACCTACCAATTAATCATGGGGTATGTCTAAGGGACCCCACTCATCACTAATTAAGTAAAATGAATTCAACATGTGATTTAATAAGAAATTTATTAACATTTCCAATGGTACCTATTATATAATCCTGGAAGAATAAAATAATGAATATCAATTTTATGTAAATATGGAAAAAAATATCTCCAAATTAAATGTAATAATGTATTCTTCATGGATAATATCCCTAAAAGATAAATATAAATGATGATTTATTCATAATTAAATATATATTATGTGTTATTCTCAATGGAATATTTTTTTTCTTTTCAATGAAATATAGATATGGTGGTGATGAGGGTACTTTAAATGTGTTGGGGTTTGAATAGTGAAGAGAACACTTTGTATTTTAATTATATTTATTAATAATGGTATTGAATGTGATATTTTATTGATATAAATATGTTTAAGATGTTGTGATGAAGAATTTCCAGGTATGTTTTGTTGAAGTATCCATGCATGTTAATGAATAAAATTATGTTTCGGAGTCTTTTTATCATAGAAGACGATAAATTGTTTTCTAGACATTGAATGACCTAAAATGTACTATTAAATGATATATTCTCTATATTAATATAGAATATTATTCGAGGAATTTATTTACTTATGAAAATTGATGAGTTTTTATTTATTTCTATAACATGTACTCTAATGGTTTGATAAGAGCATTTATTATCGACATTATGAAGATTAATTATGGAATTTTACACATGTGGATATCTGGGAAAAGAAATAGTAGTTTAGTGGACTAAGAAGAATTGAAATATCTGTATTACATGATTAGACATATCACATTGGAAAGATATGAATATAATGAGTATAGTAGATTGATATTTGAACAAACTAATGTGGTGATCTAATGAATTCAAAAGGATAATGTCTTTTTCAAATATTGTTCCCTGGGATATCAAACTATTATGAATGGACTAAGTCATGTAAAAAATATGGAAAAAAATGAATAAAAAATTTTATTCATTATTACATGAGATAAATATTATTCATACAAAAATTATTAGATGATAATTATTAATTTATACATCATTTATTAAAAATCATAATTCTTTATAGAGTTTATTAAAATTTGTTTTTTGAACAAAGATAAAATCCATTTTAAAAGAGATTTAAATAAGTTTAATCTTTATGATCATTAATGTTCTCAAAATCATTTTAAAAAATAAGTTATTCATGATTCTAGAATATGTTGGTTGAAAGAAGGATGTTTGTATGGAAAGTGGATATAATAATTTTGGAAGTAATATATGATGTTTGATAAAAAAAATGTTGTATGATTTTTATAAATCAGACATTGCAAGTCCACCTAATAACTAACATGTATTAGATGATAAGTAAGGGAAGTGTTTTGGAAGCATGAAATGGTTGAATGTTGCACATGTTAGGTCAAAATAAATCTAATATATAGAATGGGGTTAATTGTGTCTTTTTCTAATTTTTATAGAATATAGATTTTGAATATAAATTTTGATAAATGCAGATATGAAGTATTATATTATGCATGAAATATGAGAAGTGGATAAATATAACATAATAACACAATATTTTCATAGTGGTTTGGGGAAAAAATCTCCCATAGTCCACTCCACCCAATCCCTCTCAGCGAGCTTGGTGAATTTCACTAGAAAGGTCCTCCTATCACAAGACATTCTAATCCAAAAATATGTGTAAGAAGTTGGAATATTTACAAAAATTCTAAAAAAATCCTTATTGTCCTTTTATATAGAACCTAAGCAACCAATTTTGAGTCTGAGAAACTGACACTACACAATGACTGTGTTCGAGTAGTTGAAACTCAAATAATCAAAAAGAGTTTGATATGTTGATGGTTCCAGTGTAACTTCTTTTTTGAGGAAAAGGATGATATAATATTGATATTCTTTATATAATATGAATGTATCCATGTAATAAATTCAATGAAGTGATCCTAATTTTCAATTATCATCAATTATACAAAAACCAAAATATAGTAATATGAGGTTGAAAAGTTTTTCATTAATGTGTATCATATTTTGTAAAATAAAAAATTCGATCAATATTTTCAGTATATCTATAAAAATATATTTAAATAAAGTATAAAGTTTGTAAATAAAAAATGTATTACTCTCGAATATGATATATCTGTGTAATTTTCATCAAAACAAGCCGATCACATGTATTGACAAAAATGATTTTCATTAAGTTGATAAGATCCAAAAATTTCACAAGATTGATCACAAATATAAAACATAAAATTATTTATGAGTGTCATTACTTTCCTTAAGAGAAGGACTCATTTACTCCATTAAATATTGTTATTTGAGTCAATCAAAATGATCCTTTGAATAAATCACATGATAGATTTCGATTGATCTTTATTTCAGTCAAGATTATTTCGCAAATCTCAGATGAAATCACAAAATTAAAATATCTATCATTGAATAGTCAAATATATGGTTCCATCATAAAATGTCAAAATAGAAAATGTAGGTTTGATCATAAAAGTGGGTTTGCTGTACCATATGTTTTTCCCTCAAACGTTCAGTTCCTTACTTATGTAGGGTTCTTTAACCGTACATTCCCTTCTTAAATATGTAATGTTCCATCCAAACATAGGGTTTATGAAATGTTTTTTCATACAATATTGGTTATATCATTTTTATTCTCTATTTGGAATGTAGGTTTCATTCCTTACAAGATGATCTAAAAATGGGGGTCACTACTTATGCTATGCTAACCTATATAGGGTATGAACAATTTTTTTAGAATATATCATGTATCCATTTATTCCATAAAAATGATATAAAAATGATATATATATATATATTATTTAAGAATACTAAAATAAACATTATTTGGATATAAACATGGGTATTTGTGAGCATAAAAATCAATAGATTTTTGTTAAGACAATAAGTTTCTAACCCTGTATCCCATTTTGATGATCAGAAAACCCATAAAATAATTTACAAAAAATATAGAATTTTTTAAACCCAAAGGAAATATTTTTCAAAAAAAAACTTGATGTCTTGAAAATTTATTTCTCACTATATTATTTCAATTTCACAGTATTAATTCAGTTTCAAATAAATACTCATAATTTTATAATGCTATGTTTACCCCATTTTCAACCCTCTTCTGGGACATCAAAAAGAAATTATATAAAAATGGATTGAATCACATTTAATGTAGCACATAGATGTATGTTACATTCACATCCTTCTATACAAAAAAATATGAATGTGTTCTGGCAGTGGAGATGAAAAAATGATAAAATAAAAAAATTATATATAGAATATGAATAATCCACAATAATTTTATTAAAAAATTTAAAAATACATGACTGATTTTGGACTGAGGAAAATGTATTAACAAGAGGTTTGGTAGAGGATGAATGATTTTCATAAGAGATGTTTTTAGTTCAAGAAATTCTTAATCAACCTAAAGAACTTATTTGAACTCTAATATCTAACATTGTAACATTTCTGAAATATTATGAGCCAACTGCCTTTTGAAAATTTATGAATATTGACTCACTTTCAAATATTCAATTATATTGACTAGGATAAATCCATGTATATTTTTATTAGACTGTAGATACTATTAAAGGTTATCATTGAATTGATAGAGAAGAAATATGATGTTAGGTTCAATAGAAGTCAACTTTTTGATAAGAAATTTTTTATTATCCAAAATCACATATAGAGGGGAACTATTACACTAAAGATATTGAAGTATTTCATTCATGTCTGACATCACTAAAGTGTTTGCTTGAAATCATCTTTTGGGTATGGTGATGTTAATGGTGAGTAAGTGGATGTTATGGGTTGATTGATACACCCTGTGATCAATTCAAACAAGATTCCCAAATAACATTTTAAATCTATATAATATGTTTTGTAAATAGATTCCAATTTAAACTATCCAAACTAATATAGCATTTCTTTCTTGATTTCATCAAAATCTCTTTTTTGAAACATAATTATCTATGAATTATTGAAGGTGATTATGAATATATTCTAATTCTAATCTTGAAATAGATGAATTTGATAAATCTAATAAATATTCCTTGGTAGATTCGAGTTCTTTCCAACGACTATAGTTATCCTCTTATACCATTTTGTGTTTATTAACCAAGTCTTATATATGATCTTTTATAGAATAAGATGTTTCTTCTTCTGGATTGTTTGATTGAGTAGCTACTTACACAGCAACAATAGACTTAACTAATGAATTTTTACATGAAAAATAAATATCATCTAGGATATTTTTCCTATCTCTAGAAACATATGCTATTCTTTCCATGTTTCGTCCAATAGTAGAGAAATCCTAGAGCTCGTCAATTTCAGTAGTATTAGTTACTGATTTTTAAACATTCCCTCATTCTTGATGATTGTATCTTTTTTGAACTTATTGACGGGAAACATGATGTCGTTGAAATTGACTTTCAACCAATTTTTCCTTATAATGAGATATTTCTCCCAAATGAACTAATGGATTTTTGTCACTAGGTCCAAATGTTTCTCAATCTGGATCCTAATGCTGAGGATCTTCTATAATCCTAGGCCTTGAAATGAGTTCCTCATGGGATTCTTCATTTGATGTTTCATCTTCCAAATATGAATTATTAAATAAGAGTTTTATTTTTACAGGTTGACTCACAACCTCTATATAAGATTCTCGAACTTCTTCATTATCTAAACTAATTGATCGGGTTGATTTGAGAATGACTTCCTCCCCCTGAGTAGTTTGACCAGATTATTCTTAATCAGTTACACTAAATGTAAATAATTAACCTTTCACTATACTCCAAATGACACATAATTTTCTTAAGTTAACATCATTTATAACATTATTTTGATGATATATTGTTTTAGAATCAATATTTTGAATATTATTATCTCAAAATAGGGGAATATAAATGATCCAGCCATAGGGTTAAAATGGAATTCTTGGCTCTAATTGGTAGTAATGGCATAGATATTTTATCATATATCCGGGGAAGTTTAACAAATTTTTACTGATAAATAGAAACATGATATACATGTTAGGGTAAAAAATCTTTTCTAACTCAGTAGTCTTTAGAATTATAGTTGTCTGAATAAACTTTACCAAAACTATTTCGTTTGTCTCAAGATCATTTATAATAATTTTACTTATATTAATTTATCCAAAAATAAATCACATGATATATTTTTATTTTTGATCTTAATTTCCAATTGATTGAAGAAAAATATGGAATACTCTTTTATGAGGACATTTAAAAATATGGGAAATTTTTATATAGGATACTAAAAACCCCTTATCATATACTCATGAAGACATTATATAGACTATTTCTCCAAAACAAAACTGAATGTTTTTTAAATTTTCTTAAGATTTATCTCATAAATAAAATAAATATTTCCTTCATTAAATAGAAATTTTCTACCATGAAAAGCAAGATTTTTATTGAGAAAATGATTCATCTAACACAACCTTTTGAAATCAACAACCTTTACATGATGAATCTTCTTGAATGGGACATGATGACACTTTAGATCACAGAGTTCACCTTCATCTATTTTCTTTGTATTCATTATTTCATAGAATTTGATGACTGGAGTTATTTAGATCATTGTGTTTTGGAGAAAGATGAGGAATTTGGAAGTCAAATTGTTTAAAATAGAATTATAAGAAAAAATGATGAGTTTTCTAAAAGATTGGATATGCGGTCAGGATTCCCATGCTGATAACATAGGTTAATAATTAATTTTTAATATTGAAAATAAATTATATTAAAAAATTGAAACAATATTTTATCTCAATAAAAAATTACTAAATAAATAAAAATTATTTATAATGAAATTAAGAAAAAAATAACATAAATTAATAATATTTTATTTAAAAGTAAATATCCCCAACTCTCCCTAAATCAAATCAAATCATGATGTGGGAAGTACTTTAGTAAAAATATTAGACAATTGATATTTTTTATTTATAAATTCTAAAGGTACATCCATTTTAGGCGCTTCAAATCATATAAAATAATGGCTTATATCATCGTGCTTTTTCCTAGAAGGACATTTTTTTTGAAATATTTATCTCATAAGTATTATAAAAAGTGGAATATTTTTAAAATTTAGCCCAAAATATAGTAATGTTTGTTTCATATACAACACATATGAAAAACAAATATTCATCATACATATATTCCTCCTTGGTTTTTGATAAAAGAACTTAATATTGATTCTTACATAAACATATCACTATATATATTTTCTAAAAATTGATAGGTTCCTAAGGAAATTGTATTTTATAATATACACCCTCCAAAATCTGAAGATGAATATGAAATTATATTAAAGTCATATGTTTTTTCAGATAAAAAATATATTATAAAATATTTCGTTTTAAATATCTAATAAATCTATTAACAGTAGTAATATGGGATGCATTGTGATTAGACTGAAATCTAACACATTGAGATATAGAAAAAATTATGTTTATTCTATTATCAATAAGATTAAATAATATACCAATCATACCTCTATATAATTTTTTGTCAACTAGTTTTCTTATTTTATCTAAATCAATTTTTATATAGGTACCCATGGTAGTTGTGTAAGTCTTAATATGTTCATCTAAATTTTTTTTCAATAAATCAATAATTTATTTAAATTTATTTAAAATATTTATATAATTGTTTTGTTATATCAGAAATCATGAAATTAAATTAACTTATCCCATTATTCTCATTTCAATTTTTTTGCATTAAATTTGAGAAATCATTACATTTTTTTTATTTTTTGATCTAAAATTAACATTATCAATATAAATTTGATCTAAAAAATTATTAGAACGAACTATTTTGATAAAAATATTTCTATATACTATCCCACAGAAAATCCATTTTCCAATAAAAAGAAGCATAATATTTCATACCAAGCACTAGGTGGTTGTTTAAAGCCATAATGTACTTTGGTATATTTAAAAATACAATTTGGTTTATAAGGGTCTTCAAAACCTAGGGGTTGTTTAACATTAAATTCATCCGTTGAATATCCATTAAAAAATTATTATTTAATATACATCTAATATAATTTAAAATTCATCTCAGATGCATATGAAAAAAGGATTCTCATGGATTATAACCTAGCTAGCGGTTAAAAGTTTTCTTCCAAATATATTCTTTCTTCCTGATTATATACTTTTTTTACTAATCTGTCATTGTTTTTGGTTAAGATTCATTGATCATATTATTTATTTATAATGCTCTATATAGTTCATATTATTCGATAATATGATGGTTTATATACTAATTCCAAAATATATAGTTCTATTATCTATTTGAACTTTCTCTTTAATGAAAGGGTTTGATTCATCAAACATTACATCAACTAATTAATCAACAATCCATGGTTTTTACTAAACACACTATAGGATTTAGAAGTTGTATAATATCCTATAAATATTACTTTATCATAATTTGGATAAAATTTACCATTGTTGTAATTTGTATTCAAGATATATACCTTCCATCCAAAAACATTAAAGTAATTTACTGTAATGTTTCTATTATTTAAAATTTCATATGATATATTTTTAATATTTGGTCTTATTTAAACTCTTTTAATGTTATATATTGTTATACATATAGCTTCATACAAGAAATAGGTTGGAAGTCTATATTAATTTAGCACATTCCATGCTATTTCTTGAATAGTTAGATTTATCCATTCAACAATTCCATTTTATTTAGGCATTCTTGGTGCAGAGAAGGTGTATTTAATACATATATGTTTTTAAAAAAAATTAAATTATTGATTGTTAAATTCACCACCATGATCACTTCTAAGGGAAATTATTTCAAAAATATATTTGTTTTGAACAATTTTGAAAAATATTTGAAAAATAGTTAATACATCACTTATGAGTTTTATAAAATAAATCCAATTAAATCATAAAAAACCATCCAAAAAAACATAGACATAAAATTTACTAGATAATATTTCTATCATATATGTTCCAACAAAATCCATGTTGATAATTTCTAATGGTTTAGATTTTTTGATTTTTTTAGAATATTTGAAAGATGAATTATATTTTTTCTTATTTGTCATGCATCACATAATCTATTTTTGAGAAATTTAAGAAGGGTAAATTAGAAATTAATTTTTTATATAATTTACGTAAAACATATATATTGAAATTTCCATGTATTTTGTGCCAGATCCATGCCTTATTTTTCATAGTAGTTAAACAATTCAAAAATTATATACATAAGGAATTGAGATCCAAGGTATAAATATTTTCAGTTATAGGTGATCTATATTTTGAGCATTTTATCATTGAAATATTAGCTTGAAATTTTAAAAAATTCAATACAATATCCATCATTACATTGTTTATAAATACTTATGATGTTGTTTTTTATCCCTAGCACATAAAGTACATTATTGATTGAAATTTTATTTTTCTCTCAAAAAATTCCTTGTCCAGTGATTTTTTATTTTGTAGTGTCGCTAATGTTAACATGACCAATATCCATTTTTATAAGTGTATGGAAATATTTAGAGTCTCTACTAATTTTTTTATATCATCTAGTATACATATTCCATATAACATTTTTGTTCCCATGGTCATTTATGTTTAAATTCATGTGAAAAAAGTAGTTTTTCTGGTACACACATTTTATTTGGTCCAATTATGTTAGCATGTACTGATATGGGAATCTAAATTTCCTTATTTTCAAAAAATTCTTATTACTATATTCCATCATTTTTTTTGAAATAATTTTTTTATATAACTTATTTTAGGATTTCTTAAATAATAGTGTTTAGTGCAATGACCTTTTATTCCACAATAATAGCAGGTAGAATTTTTTTAATTGGTTAAAAAATATTATTCGATTAATTTTGATATTCATCCATTATTCATATTCCATAATTTTGTCTTTTTATAAAATTATTTAAAAGAATCTAATTAAAAATTTTCGATCCCTTTATTAAAATACAGATAACGCTTTTATAAGGTTAAACTTCATCCTCTAATTATTTTATCCTATTGTCATGATCAATATTGTTCGATATAGATGAAGTGAAAATTCTAATTAGTTCTTGATTTTGTTTTAGAATTATGTCTCTTTCCCCTAAAATAGAATTGTGAATATATGTTAATGATGTACACTCATATAAAAAGAATAATACTTCTCTTAAGGCATTGAATAATAAGTAGTTAACGAATTATTTTAGAAGCTATTTGAGTAGGAGGATGATGAGTAATAGGTTTGTACATATTATCATTCCATAGCCATAATATATATATTGGATTTTATATTTTGTGTTTATTTCAATGAATTATATTTTGAATAGCTGCTAGGGTGTTCAGATACAATCCACATAGCATTTAGATCTCTCTTATATTTATGTTCCTAATCAGCTTTCTTTTGGTATTTATTTTCTATCCTTCTTCTTTCATATTTCAATTGGGTTAAATAAAGTCTGATGTGACTCTTCTTTTTTACATTCATAACATCTAAAGTAATATTGTTGATAATATCTATTGATATTCTATTCATTTTTTTGATGCTTTCCCCATCAGAAATTCTAAAGGTATCAATCTTTTGATTGAAATTTGCAATCTTAATTTGTCTGATGTTATTTGTTCGTTCACAAGAAACAAATATTGTATGTAATATTTCCTAGGCATCAGATCTTTATGAAAAAAGATTTAAATCATCAGGACTAAGTCCACATATGATTTTATTCATTTCCTTTGAGTTTATATCATTTTTAGCTTTTGTTTTAGCATCCTAATTATATCGTTTTTCATGAATCACATAAGGAGGGGTGATCTTCAAATTAACTTTTTATCTCAGATTATGTAGATATATGATCATCCATGATTTATAGTATCCATATTTTCCACCATTGAAATATATAGCATGATTCAGAGAGTTACCTTCTTTAGAATCAACCATTTCATCTTCATTTAATAGACCTTATTCTATTTATAATGCTATAGATTTTTCATAAAATTACCTCGTTGATACGAATTTTTTGTTTAGAACAATACAAAGATACATAGGGGGATTGTGTCTTTTTAGTAATCATTAAATATTCTAGATTTTTAATTTTCATTGTCATTACGTTATATATTTATAATTCTCTTTTGTACAATATATGAGTAGATTATATATATATATATATATATAATATGTGTACAATAATTTCTATATTGGTTTGGGGCATAAATATCAACTATCCCACTCCACCAACACTCTCTCCGTAATTTTGGATAATTTCACAAGAAATGTCCTCTTATCACAAGATCATCAAATACAAAATTGAAAGTAGGTTTTTGACACCTTCACAACATGGTTAAATATATATTTATGGTTATTTTATAGGGGACTAAAATATCCACATATTAGCCTGAGAAGATGACACTTTACTATGACTGAGACCATGCTGTCAAAACTCCAATAAATCAAATGAGTTTGATTTGTCGATGGTTTGAGTTTAAATACATAGTTGTAGCTTCAATTGATATAATATGTATTTTCTTCTTCAATGATTAATTTCATCATGTAATAAAAGGATTGGAGTGTTCCTGGATTCAAATGATCATCAATTTTATAGAAAAAAAGTAGTAGTATGAGGATGACAAGTTCATCTTTAAAGTGTAGATCCTTCAAAAAATAATGGATTTGATCATTCTTTTCATTAGATATGAAAAAAGTTATTAAAATAAATTATGCATTTCAAAAAATGAAAACATAACACTCTTGAATATGATATATCTAGTTATTTTTAACAAAATGATCTAAAAATATATATAGAACAAAAAGACATTTCTTTTGATTAGGTATATCAAAAAATTTCACCCAATAGTTCACAAATATTAAAATTAAAATTATTTAGTAGATTTTTAAAATTCCATAATATTATAAGTGATTTACTCCATTGAATTTGGTTCTTTTAATTGATAAAAATGGTCCTTTGAATTAATCATAAGATATATTTATATGGATCTTTATTTCTATCAATACAATAAAATAAATTTCAGATAAAATCATGAAATTAAAATAACCATTGTATCATAGTAAAACATGTGGTTCATTTATAAAACGGAGAAAAAAATCCTAGGTTTGATCATAAAAGTTGGGTTTTTGAACAATAGGTTTGTTTTATTAAATGTAGGGTTCCTTAATTACATAGTTTCTTTTAACCAAAAATTCCCTTCTTATAAATGTAAGGTTTTACCCAAACGTATGGTTAACGAACCATATATTATGTCAACGTGTAGTATATGATCCATACACACTGTTATGAATGTAGGATTCATTCCATAAGATCTTTTATGAATGTACAGTTTATTAATTATGGTATGCTAACCAATGTAGGGTACGAAAGTGTTTCTAGAACATATCATGTTGCTTTTTAATCCATAAAAAAGATAATATATATATATATATATATTAAAAAATTTAAATAAAACTTATTATAAAATAAACAAGGGTATTTGTGATAATAAAAATCAACAGATTTTTGTTAAGACAATACATTCCCAACAGCAATGCAATATATAAACTTTAATGAAAGGATGTTTATAAGAATATGTATCGAGCATAAGTCTCAAAGAGATGTAATTAGATAAAATGTTATGAATATATCAAAAAGTGTATTATAAATTCATAAAATTGATTTTTATAAAGTCACCATGATAAAGGTACAAATATTACCATAGAGGGTCTATAATATGGTGAAAAATGAATCAAAATATGAGAACCCACCATATGGATGAAGAGTCTTATGAAATAAATCTGAGGTCAGATCAAATAGATTCATAGAATCAAGTCTACCAAATGGACTCTCATTGATTCATTGATTAGAGTATTTGTAATGGATGACCAGAGGAGAGGATATTCAATTTTTTATCATATATAGATAAACATAAAGAGATTGACGTTTATGGAACATGAAAAGAGTACCATTCATATAACACCCCATCCCTACCTCATTGTCTTGATGAGGTGGTGAGGGATTACATAGACTTAAGTGACGTTCCCAAGGTGCCGATGTTTGGTAATAAATGCTGATGGGTTTCAAATACATGTTGTGGGACTATTTACCCTTTAATAACTTACCCATAAACCACCCATGAATAACCAAATATTCACTATATGATGAATGAAAAAAATAATGACAGCTAATCAACTTCATTTATGTCAAACCACATCAAATACACAATAGCGGAAGACCAAACCAAGCATTAATGTACGCAACATATGGAAAACTAAAGACTCTAAAAAAATACCATGACTCTGTGCTCCACAAGCTCCAACCATCACAACATCTCGCAAGAATCACCACGACACACTAGCAGCAAGATGCTTTACCTTTACATGTATCATGGAACCCGACATCGAAAAAAACACCAATGTCCCAATGTAGGGGTGAGTATAAAACTCAGTATGTTTTCCCAATGACTCCCCTACTCATGCCACTAGGATAGAAGAATTAGAAACATTAATATAAAAATAGTTTATATAAAAACATTTCTCAAATGTATTTTATTACTAAATATAAACAGGTTTCCTGAAACCACTTATATCCAAAAGCATTCAAATGAAAAAGAAAAAAAATTTCCATCGAGTTATTATTGTCTAGAAATATAACTAAACAAGATATAGAACCATTTTACAAACATCTCTTTTTATCACACCCAAACAATCCCACAAAACCGTGCAGAAAACAATGCATGCTACCTGGAAGAGGTGGAAATCCCTAACCCTTATCCATCCCAACCATGTTGGGGAGGACTTCTAACACTTATCTAACCAAAATGTACATGAATGTTTGATGGGGGAGAGCCCTAACCCTTATCCATTCCAACACTATTGGGGGACACCCCTAACCCTTGTTCATCCTGAATTCAATATGAATGTTTGACAGGGGAGATCCCTAACCCTTATCCATCCCCACACTACTAGGGGAGACCCCAAACCCCTGTATGTCCCACATGCTCATCAACACACACAACCATCATGTCATAAAACAAGTGTGTTCAACCAATTCAAACCATTTCAATAAAACACCCTTTTTATTGAAAACCCATTTTTCATCAAACCATTTACAATTTCAGTCAATCCATAATTTAAAAAAAACTTTTTAAATTCAAGAAGCCAAATCACTTTGCACAACAATTCACCAAGATTTCACAATTTATCTAAAACCATAATTTATCACTGTAGAAGATTTATTCTATTCTTTTAATAATATTTTCCATTAAAATACCTCATTTTGAAACTATGAAAATAAATTCTGACAAGGGGATTCAATATGGAAGCCTCCTACCTTTAGGGTTTCAGCGAAAACCTCAACGAATAAAGAATGATCTTGAAAACTAGGTTGCTTCTTCAAAAATCCAACTTAGATCTCTTCTCCTAGAAATACCCAGGCTAAATATTAACACATTTAGCATCCACACACCATGATATACCCATAACGGGTGTATATCTATGATACAAAGGTATTGTAGAATTAGATCTATGTAGATCTAAGAAATCGAACAAGAAAGATGAAGAACGATCACATATGTCAAAAATTCAGCATCGATTCTCCAAGAGAAGCCTTCAGATCGACTCCAGAACGATGGGTGAATGGTCTATGACCTTAGAAGAAGCAAAATCCCCAGTTAGGGCCACTTAAAATGGAATACAAACATCTTAGTTGAAAAAATTCATGAGATCTACCTTTATAAGATCTCATATAAGCGGCTGCATGGTTTGCCCGCACGGTTAAAAAAACCATGCACTAACCATGCATTAGCCAATGCCTCAGCAGACCCACCACGCACGGTTTGGGTACACTGTTAGAGAAACCATGTGCCACCCATGTGAACGCTACTACCTCCAAGATCCATCTATGCATGATTTGGAACACGGTTTAGACAAACTATGCACCTTCCGTGCGACTTCCCCTTCGATTCAAAACATCATTCAACGTTCTCTTGACTCTCCCATTCACCATCCATAACCATTATAACCATTAAATTAATTAATTAAGGGTTACACACCAGAAACCAAGGGTACTAAATTCTACCCACCATTGGTCTTTCCATCCTCACGAAGTAGAAAACCATTACCCAATTGAAAGAGTTCTGGCCACTGTTCTTTTCTTTCCTTCTCACGTTCCCAAGTCTCTCTCTGTATCTAACCATGCTGCCCTAAAACCTATACTAGACTGAAGCTCTTTTATGAATGAATTTTTCTTAAATATCCACAATACATACCAGGATATGTTTCAATGAAGCATATGGCTCTATGTCAATGTGATCCCATCTGATCACATGTTCCGGATCAGGCAGATACATTTTCAATAGAGATACATGGAACACATTAAGCACCAAAATGAACCATGGTGGTATATACAAATGATATTCCACCTCTCCAATCTATTCCAGTATCTCCAAAGGGCCAATGTATCTATGAGATAACTTGTCCTGCATCCCGAAACAATGATGTCCAATATTTGGGGAGATATTCAAGAAGAAATGATTCCCCACAACGAATGATAACGGTCTTCGATGGTGATCTACATAATATTTCTAAAAAATCTGAGCTGTATCCATCCTCTTTCTAATAAAATAGAACTTATCTATTGATTTATGGACAAGGCTTCGTCTGACTAGTGAATTTTCACTGTTTCCACCTAGTATAGTGGAGAACGAAAAAGATGCCCAAACAATGCTCCAAACGGAGCCATGTGTATCGAGGAATGATAGCTATTATTGTATGAGAACTCCACTAAGGGTATATGATCATCCTATGAGCCACCAAAATCTATTACAGAATCCCACAACATGTCTTAGAATGTTTATATCATGCGCTCAGATTTCCCATCCGTCTGAGGATGATACGCCGTGCTCATACTAAACTGCGTTCCAAGGGATTTTTGTAAAGATTTCCAGAAACGAGATGTGAACATTTAATCACTATCTGAGACTATAGACACTGGTACTCTATGCCTCTTCACCACTTCTCAGATATAGATTATTGAAGTAACTTCCACCGTATGAGTTTCAAAAAAAGGGATGAAATGTGCCGACTTGGTTAAAAGATCCACTATCACCCAAATGGCATCATGTTTCCGACCCATTCATAGAAGAACTGTAAGAAAATCCATTACTATCTGATAACATTTACACACTAGGATGGGATATGATTGAAACATACCAGCTGGTCTCTAATGCTTTAACCTTTTGACATGTTCAGCACCGTGATACGAACTCGACCACCTTCTTTTTCATGTTTCTCCACCAAAACTGCGCCTTCAATGCGTTATACCTCTTCTGTGTAACTGGTTTTACAACTCATCTTGAATGGTGGTAAGCATGAAAAAGTTGTTCCTGAAAAATGATAGTTACGACCTTCCAATCTATGAAACACAAAACTAACCCCCATCAAGTTTCTAGTCATCAATGGTCTCCCCACCATTGAGTTTTGTACTTACAACTAGACATTATGCATCAAATGCTTTTGCTTCTTTAATCATCATTAAGAAATTAAGAACAAGCGTATCTGGCAAGAAAATAGTAACATGACCTCAGTCTTCACATTCCATATGCATGTCAGCTAAGACCAACACCAACTGCCATTCCTCTGATTCTTCTTTCACCAACGGAGCATATGACTTTCTACTCAATGCATCCGCCACTGAATTAACTTTCTCAGGTGTGTACATCAAGTCAAACTGAATCATTTCGAGGTACTCCATCCACCTTCATTTCCTCATATTCAAATCTTGTTGTGAGAAAAGGTATTTCAAGCTTTTGTGATCTGTAAACACGGTGAATTTCTCACCAAATATATAATGTCTCCATGTTTTCAATGCATGAAAGATTGCAAATAACTTCAAATAATGTGTTGGGTAATTCTTCTCTTTCACCCTCTGCTACCTTGAGCCATAAGCAACCACATGATCTCTTTTCATGAGAACACAGCCCAGCCATAATCCTGAAGAATCACAATACACCACAAAAACCTATCTTGATTTTGGAAAGATCAGGATAGGTGCTGATCTAAGCCGAACATTTAGTTCTTGGAATGACTTCTGACATTCAACTATTCATGGGAATGGAGCATTAATCTTTTTCAGAGCTGTCATTGGTGAATATAGCCATGAGAAATCGTGCACAAAGTGTCAGTAAGAAACCAGATAGACTAAGAAAACTTCGTATCTTGAACACATTATTCGGTGGTTGCCACGAGATAACAACTTCTATCATTTCAGGATAAACAACAATGCATTTCTCAAAAATTACATGGCCATGGAAACGTACTTCCTATATCAAAAAATCAAACTTCTATAATCTGGCATAAAAATGACCATCTCTCAAGATTTGTAACAATGCTTCCATGTGCACCTCATGATCATCCCTTGTCTATGAATACACTAAAATGTAATCCACAAACACAACAACAAAAGAATCCAGATATTGCTGAAATATCCGATTCATCAATCCATGAAGACTGATGGTGCATTCGTTAGACCAAAAGGAATGAATACATATTCGTAGTGGCCATATCTACTTCAGAATGTTGTCTTTGGAATATCCTCCTTCCAAACATTCAATTGATGATATCCTAATCGCAAGTCAATCATGGAGAACCACTAAGCCCCCCTTAATTGATCCAGTAGATCATCAATGCATGGAAATGAATATCTAGTCTTTATCGTAACTTGGTTAAGCTTATGATAATCAACACATAGTCGAAGAGTTTCATCTACCTTCTTCACAAACAAAATTGGTGCTGACCTTGGAGAAGTACTTGGTCAAATGAAACCCTTTCATTCCGGATCATCTAACTGCACTTTAAATTCCTGTAACTATGTTGATTCCATCTTATAAGACGAAAGGGAAATAAGACTATTCCTTGGAAGGAGATCAATCATAAAATTCACTTCCCTTAGAGGTGGTATCCCAGAGAATTTATTGGGAAAGACATCTGAAAATTGATCCACAAGAGTTGGAATACTATTTCCCCACTCTCTTCCATTGATGAAAAAGTTAATGCTTCCAATTGGTAAGAGATTGTTCCCACCATTGGTTCTAACAAGCTCTTTGCACCTTTATTTTTCATCCTCTCTCCTCTAAAGAGATAGTCGATGACGTCATTAGTCATGAAACTAACTATTTTCCTATAACAGTCGATGTGATCCTTAAACATTATCAACCAATGCATACACATTATTACATAATATAAATCCATATAAAACATTGATAATCTCCATTTTATCTCATCTCCATCAATAGTTATAGCACATTCTCTATATACAACAGATTGACCTTCTCTTTCACCAGGAGGAGTTTCTAGTTTCAAAATAGAAGACATAATTTCGAGTTTTAAACATAGTGAGTGAACAACACAAGAAGCAATAATGGAATATTATGCACCATTATCAAACAACACTTGCACAATGGTATACTTCAAAAGGAATAATACATCTTACTATAGATGGTTCGACTTAATCATCGACCATCATCTGCTCAGTTCCATACAATTGTTTCGTCGCTGCATTATTCTTCTTGTTGCCTTGCTGATATTTACCTAGTTGAGGAGTCATGTTATTTCTAGAATCACCATGGCTAGCTCTATTATACTGACGAGATGGATTCTGTTGTCCTCATGTTGTTGAAGCATATGATTCTTGCAACGCCTGAGGAGTGTCATGCACACCCGAACTCGGTGGATTCATACAATAGTACTGTAGACGCCCCATCTACTTTCAATAGTGACATGCTCTAGGTTGTGCCATAAAATCTCACTCATTGTGGTCAAGAAAACCACATTGAAAACAACCTGCTTTGCTCTGGTGTAATGGGGGAAGGTTTACTAATCCTGCGGTCTGATACTGATTTCCATTTGCACCGTGGAAATAGGTTTCCCTATTCCACTTGTTCCCAGTGGTTGAGTTCCCACCATTTCTGGTAGGTATCACCATTCCTCCTCCTATTGATAATGAGATATCAAATTGGGAAATAGTCTCTCTGTTCACCATCTCTGTATAATATGTAATACAGAGCACTGTATTCTTCGATCGAATCTCTTGCCTTAGCCCCAATTTGAAGATGTGTTCCATCAAAGACACACATTCCACAACCTCTAGTGCAAGATGGACTAAGATCATGAACATAGCCACATTCTCTGTGATAGAGGGGATCTCATTCTTCATGCTGAATAAGTCCATTATTTTTTGGATTTTGAACGTGTGAGGATGGAATTTTTATTTGAACAATTATTCAAAATCCTACAATGTAAGGCCTTCATGCAATTTAGTATGCACTACTAAATCCCACCACTAACATGAATGATCCTCGAGCATATACATCACAAGTTTGACCTCGAGCTCTATTGGTGTGCTAATGAAATCGAAGATACGACTCATCCTACTTAGACACACCATTTCCTTCTCGGGTTCAGCATCACCCCGATAGTTCGGTGGGTTCTTCTTCATTAACTTGTTGGTATGACCCACATGCATTGGTTTATTCCTCCGGTTCCCCATATCCACAACATGAAAATCCTAGACAATACTCTGAACTAGCTCTTAGTTCACCTATGGTTCAGGTGCAACTACATTCTCCGTAGCATCTTCAGGTTGGTTTCAACGATGCCTACCTAGTGCCATTTTCTAAACCAACAACATCCTCTATCAATATCACTCTCTAGCAACTGGTGGCTTAGCATTTCAAATTCTATCACAAAAATTATCTCAACATTGTTTTCAAAAACATCTTTTTTTCCATTTTCAAACATTTTTTAAAATATTCCTCATGCCTTTTGAAAATCAACACATTTTCAAAATACACCAAATATCCTGTTTTCAAAATTGTTCATTGAAAACAATTTCTACATTTTACGAAAATTCGCCACTTACAAAAATCATAAAACATTCCTCACAATGAGATATGAAATCCTAGTGGAAATTCATTCCAATATAATGCATGTCAAGATCATCTCATTGGCTAAACTAATGACAATGAGATTTCTCAACATTCTAGAAGTGTATCCAGAACAATTATATACCCAACACCCTGGTAACTTGATGTTCAGAATAAAAAGGATAACAACTTCTTTTTATGCTATACGATTCATGTTCTGACAATCCTACTCCTGTCAAAGTTTCCAATCCAATGAATAGAAAAAAAGTAATTTCCACTCCAAGAACAAGAACATAGCTGACCACATGTTAGGAAAGGACCGAACAAGCTGATACCATTCGTAATGACCCACTAATTCTCATTGGATTGAGGTTACAATGTGTCATTACATTGTCTTAAGTGACATCCCCAATACGCCAAAGGCTGGCAATAAATGCCGAAGGGTTTTAAATAAAATTTTGGGGATGATTTACCTTTTAATAAATAACCCATAAAACATCCGAACATAACCAAACATTCACTATATGATGCATGAAAAAAAATGACAACTAAACGACATCATTTATGTCAAACCACATCAAGTACACTATAGTGGAAGACCAAACCAAGAATCAAAGTAAAAAGCGGATGAACAAATGAAGACACTCAAAAGACACCACGACTCTATTGTCCACAATCTCTAAGCTCCACAACATCTCCCAAGCATCCCCACGACCCACTTGTAACAAGATGCTTTACCTTTACCTGTATCCTAGAACAAAAAATCTGCAAAATGACCAAAGTGCCAACGCAAGGGTGAGTATAAAACTCAGTAGGTATCCCAAATGTCTTCCCTACTCATGTCACTAGGATAGAAGATTTAGAAACATTTATAAAAAAATAATTTATATAAATCACTTTCTCAAAAACAGTTTATAAATAAATATAACCAAGTTTCCAAAAACCACTTATAACCAAAATAATTCAAATGCAAAAGAAACCAATTTTACAGCCAGTTATTTTTTTCCAAAAAAATAACTAAACAAGTTTTAGAACCATTTTACAAACACCAGTTTTTAGCACACCCAAACCATTCCACAAACCCATGAAACCAACCATGCATGCTACCTGGAAGAGGGGTAAATCCCTAACCCTTATCCATCCCAACCATGATGGGGGAGACTTCTTACCCTTATCCAACACTAATGGACATGAATGTTTGATGGGGGGAGCCCTAAAACATATCCATCCAAACACTGATGGGGGAGATCCCTAACCCTTTTCCATCCCAAGTGAAATATGAATGTTTATTATTGGAGATACCTAACACTTATCCATCCCAACACTGATGGGGGAGACCCCTAACAATTACCTGTCCCACATTCCCATCAACACAAACTACCATTATGTCAGAAACCAAGTGTGTTCATCCTATTCAAACCATTTCAATAAAACTTCTTTTTTATTTAAAACCCATTTTTCATCAAACCATTTACAATTTTAGAAAATCCATTATTTAAAATCAACATTTTAAAATAAAGAACCCAAATCACATTGAACATCAATTCACCATGATTTCAAAATTTCTCTAGAACCATAAATCATTACTAATGACGATTTATTATATGCTTTTCACGATCAGTTCCATTCAAATAACCGAATTTGAAACTATGCCAATCAATTCTAAAAAGATTAGTCGGTATTGAAGCCTCTCACCATTAGGGTTTAGGCAGAAACCACAATAAAGGAAGAACGCTCAAGAATACCGGGTTGTTTCATAAAAATCCCGCCTTAGATCTCTTCTCCTAGAAAGACCAAGACCATATCATAACTCATTTGGAACCCATACACCTTTATCTATCCATAATGGGAGTAGATCTAAGAAACTTAGGGAAGATGAGAAGTAGATCTAAGAAAACAAACAAAAACGATAAAGAACAATCACATACCTCAAGAATCTGACTTTGATTCACCAAGAGTATCCTTCAGATCTCCTTTGGAATAATGGGAGAACCTTATCCGACCTTAGGAGAATCAAAATCCTACTTTCGGGATACTTAGGAGGGAAAAAAACCACTTAGATGCAAAAACGCATGAGATCCACCTTTATAGGATCTCATTTTAGTGGTCCCATGGTTTGCCTACATGGTTAGACAAACAATGTGCTAACCATGCGTTATCCACTGCCTTGGAAGATCCTTCATTAACGGTTTGGCTACATGGTTAGACAAACCATGTTCCACCTGTGCGGATGCTACTGTCTCCAAGACCAACTATGCAATGTTTTTCCGCATGGTTTAGACAAACCATGCGCCTTCTGTGCGACTTCCCCTTCGACTCAAAACTTCATTAAATGTTCTCCCGACTCTACCATTCATCACCCATAAACATTATAACCATTAAAATCATTAAGTAAGGGTTACACATGAGAAATAGGGGGTAAAAAAATGCATAAAAAATGGATGATCAAACATTTGAATATAAAAAATAATATTTTTGGAAATAAACACCAGATAGATTATTACCAGATGGAGGTGTTTTTTAGAAATAAGAACTAGTTGATCAAGTTTCCATGAAGATGTAATGAATGATGGATCAAAGAAAATTTTGATTTTTTGAAAAGTTATAAATATGGAGACTATGAAATTCAATAAATGATTCAATAATCATGACATAAGAACCATGATTCTAGCCCATATTATAAATGGACAAAAGAAGATAGTTGAAATGATGATATAAGGAGTGTTCCAATGAATATAATTTACGGAGTTTTAAGTAATCCTATTATAGAATTAATTTAATGGGATATTGAAATTTGGAAGAAAGAAATTCAAAATATAATTTTCACCACTCAATTATTATTCAAAGAAATTGTTTCTTTATAATTGAAAGATTGTATACCCTGGAAATGTTGATCAAACTATTGATTGTTAGGTTGAATGTGACTATGTTATTTTTTGTAAAAGTGATGTGTTATATGGTTGTGTTGGCCAAAATCCTTGATGGAAATTATAATTCGGGTTAATGTGTCATATTAAGACATATTGGATGGAATATGTGTAATAGAAAATTAATAAGAACATGAATAAGTAGTAAATATCAAGAAAAAAATGAAAAGTTACATGGATAATAGAAAGTGATTAGACAAAATGGTATCAGACAATCATCAATGAAATATTATTAGATAGATATAAATAGATGGAGAAGATTTAGAAAAATATATTTTTGGAAATTTTTTCCAATTATTTGGTATCATATAAACTGGATAATGAAGATACTAGATGAACATTGTTCGAAACATATGTGAATAATATGGAATAATTTTTTTATACCACACCTTTCATAAAAAAGAATAATAATAAGAGTTTCATTAACGGTACTATGTATATAAGGAATGATGAAGAAGGTAAAATTAGTACTATGACATTTAATATATTTTACATTGGTGAAATTATTTCATGATAATTAAAATCATCTAAAGAAGAAGTTTAAGTTATTATAAAAAATAAGTATAAATATAAATCAATGACCTTTAGTTGTTCTAGGAAGTCATTAGTCCATTGATTTAGGATTATTTTCTTATATCGTATAATAAATTACAGAGAACCAAAATTGGGATTATGATTTTTTTTAATTTCCAAACAACATTAAATAGGAAACTCATTATAGTGGAAAATCAATGTATCAATCATCACCATACACGGTAAGGACAAGAAACTCGTATTATGTATGGATTTTTTTAAAATATAATTTTTTATAATAATTCATGTGTCCATATAATTTCATATGATAACGAAAATATATCAATATAACTATAGTACTTATAATTCAATGAGGAAAATGGATAGAAAGTAATAATTAGTGTATAAATTACCCAATAATGATTCAGCCTACCCCTAGTTTTGATCATATCTCTAAGTGGTCTTAATATAGAGTATCATAGGGACGGTTCATCTTAATGGATTATATATTTTGATTATATTTTATTTCAAGGATTTGTGTTTCCTTCATTTATTAACAATAATGTGTAGTTTTGGTCAATATTATTTTACCTCAAAGGAGAATTATATTTCTACAATGACTAGGATAATAAAGAGAATGAATAATATTTAAATAATAAATTTTTGTCCCAATTAAACTAAGAAGAAGGAGAATATTTGAGTATCTCTATTCTATGTTTATAATGATTATATATTGGGCTTGGAAATTTTAGAATAGGTTTCTCAACATTCCACCAAATACAAAGAAACATTCCAACCTCATGTATGTCATGAAGGATAAATTACCATGAGGTATATGAATAATCATATAAAATCCATCCCCAAGAGGAAGATCATTTCATAAGTGTTTGTTATTATATATCTTAAAATACTATAGTTATATCAGTTAATATATTAAAATATATTCTTATTTAATTATTATGATGACAATATTTATAGTTTGTGGCGTATTTGAAAATCATATATTATGAAATCACCCAAATTGAAGTAGAAACATATAATATAGGTAATTCCTTATGGAAAAGGTTATAGAAAGAATAGTTTTCTCCAAGAAGGTTGTAAGGATTGAGAAAATAAATGTGGAGCTTGGAATAAGTTCCTCAAAAAGTGAAATCAAATAGATCAATGTATATGAAAAGAAATATGGAATTGAGATAGTTCTTGATGAAATTATACATTAACATGAGAAAATGATGAAAATATAATTGATATAAAAGGATTTACATTTTTATGTGATATAAAAGAATAACAAAGAACCATAATCATTGTTTGAAAACAAAGCAAATATTTATGATATAGAGATTGACAGAATAAAGTTGGATTATAAAGAAAAGGTGGATTTGATTGAAAATCATATAAACAACACAAATATAAGATATATATAATTATATGTAAATTTTATTAATCTTGAGATGTCATATAATTATCCTTCAAAAAATTTTAAGAATGTTTTTGTATGTACTCAGTGATAAATGGATAATTCTAATTCTAAAGGAAATTTATTGTTTGATAAGAAGATCATGATATCATGTGTTTATCAATGTAAATGATCTATGAGGAAGAGCTTCCATCCATATCCCCTTGTAATAACATGTCTAAATATGTTTGAAAAAAATACTTAGGTGGGAAAAACATCTTCACTTATAGAATAATAAAAGCGTTAAAATTTTTACCACTATGTCTATAGTGGATATGTTCCCCATGAAGAGTGCACCAAGATATAACGAAAACCCAAAAAATAACATGTTTATGAATATCTTATAGCCAATATAAGGAGATCAATAAAAATTGGGCAATGTCAATAATGAAATCGATTCATGCAAAATGCATTTTATTTTTGGTAGAATCATCTAAAATTTAAAACATAAATGAGGAACACCTCAAGGGGGAGATAGTCAAATAAGAATAAGAATCATCCGAAAATTATGAATATGTATATATATATATATAATGTGGAAAGCTTCAAAATATATAAGATTTATGAAATATTGGTTGTCAAAATATTGGATCATGTTTCATCAGAAAATTTATCAAGATCAGAAATGAATGGGAAACCATAAATGTTTATGAATAAATAAGAATAAAAATTTCTTTGTAAGTATAATAATGTTGCAAACAAGAACCCCCCCAATGAATATGTTAATAAAGATACCTAACGAGTCCCTGGATTAAAAATCATTAATGTTTATGATGATTCCATCATCGAAAATAATTGATAAGATGAATTCAACACTAAATGGTCCATAAGGAAAATTAATACATGATTCCAAAACGCCTAATGATATACAATTAATATTTAAAGAGGATTTGTAATAATGAACTTATCATTATTAAATAAATAATTTCATTTTTAAACATCAAATAATTTTCATTCAATCCTGAATATGTTTTCATGTTTAAACTTTTAGAGTCTTTTCCTCATAAATCTAAATTAATAAACCTATACATTACATGTTGAAAAATTCATCTTAGTATATATTTTACAAAAATATTAGACATTCAAAATAAAATAGGATTTCTTTTAATGAAATATCGTTAAAATTTTCAACAAGACTTCTCCTTTGATTTTACTCATCCATATAACCTAATAAAAACATTTTTAAATGTGGTATAAGCATGAAAATATTAGTAAGGGATATAATAAAAATGAAACCCATTAATCTATTTTAAAGCCAGGAGATCATAAAAGATATTTTTACCTTTTTTATAACAATCATTGATCATAATTAATATTTTAGATTTAAAAATAAATCTTTAATGCATAAAGTATAATTCATAAAACAAAATTTAGGGAAATATAATGGAAAAATAATAATCATTAGGATTTCATAGAAAAAATATGAACCCATGAAAAATGTTTTCAAAAAAAAATTACATTTTAACCCTACATTGGAATAATACATCCTTTCAAACAAAATATCCTTAACTTTTTTTTAAATCATATGATATCCCTGATAACTCATTACAAGAATAAAAATTTCTTATAGGGGTCCTAGGACATTATCATTATAAAACTAGAAAATAAACTCTTTAACAAACAATTAAAATTTTTATAACCTTTATGATTGAAATCCAACATAATTATTTAGAGATCCTGATAATTAACCATTGAATTTGAGTTCTATAATGTGTTTACCCATCATCATGAGATATATGAAGCTCACCTATCTTCATGACCGATATTAGGCTCAAACATCATCTTTTACAATTTTATGGACCATATAATTCCTATAATATTTTAAATAAGTCATTTACATCATGAAACTAGATCAAATATCCTTTTAAACACATAATTAAATAATTTTTGGATATTGATATATCCTTTTACATTGATTTTTTTGAAATGTAGAATTACAAGAATAATGGATGCAGGGGTTTTATTTTAGAAAAACATGAAATATTATAATGGTTTCCAAATAACAAATAATTTATTTGGGAGAAAACCAAATATATTGACTCTATATATGTTAAAATTGAGAATTTTTGTTACCTTTTGTAAATATAGTCATAACATTTTATATTGAATAAGTACACAATTCCTTTTGAAAACATTTGTAAGAAATTAGATGGATACAAAAAATTTCTATTATAATTAAATTCATTCCACTTAAAGAAACCATAACACAATTCTATGAATATGGAAATGGATGGAAATGGTTTAGACTGTAAATATTTAAAACAGTTAACATAATGATGGTAAAGTAAAGTACATGTTACCCTGAACATGAATCATCATGTACCTTCATTATATCCCTAATTGATAAACCAATTAAATGTATTTAGTTTCTTAAAAAAATTTACACTTTTATCATTCTTTTATTTTATTTATTACCATGTTATATTTAATTACATAAACAATTATGTCCATTTCAATGATTTTGATAATATTCAGATCATATACCAAAAATAACATAGGTAGGTTGGATATTGTTAAATAATACATTATTAAAAAACATAGAGAATAATAATAAATAACTAATTATAATTTTTATACATAAATTAGACTTTTAAAAATATATTTGAATAATGGTAAAGAAAAATGAATTATGTTATAATCATCAAGACTGTAGGTCATACAGACAAATGAGTAATATTTTCAATTTTCAATGAATATAATGGAAACAATATAAGTTAAATATTATCATTATAGTATGATTTTATATAGTCATTATGATAATTTTTTAAATACATTTATATATTTATATAATCCAGGTGATTTGGTCATGAAAAATGAATCACATCTCTTCGTGGAGGTTGGAATCAACATGTACACCAGAAGGACATGATCAATTTTCAATGGATGGAATGGTAATAGAATAGATGATATTTTATAATTATAGAATGATAAATATTTCATGAATATCTATATATATATATTTAAATACACACACAGAGACATTAAATCCATCACTATAGCAATCCATTAGAGGCTGTGATGGAAAACAAATTACGCAATTTCGTGAGTTAGTGGTTTTCAATACACAGTAATTTTGGTTTTATTTAATATTTAATAGGGGGAATATATGATTATAGGTTTTGAAACCATCATAAAAACAACTATGTATATATACTATATTTTATTTTTTATTTTAGTGTTTATAAAAAATATTTTATGGTGGTATAATAAGAAATAATTCAAAAAACACTTAGTTAATAACTATACTTCTTCATCAACAAACCCCATTACGTATAAACCTAAATTCATCATAGAATTTTTTTCAAATCAAAAAAACATATTCTACAATGTGGGGAGGAATTTAAGGGGGTTATTTGATAATGTATTTTCCTATCTAAATGGATTTTTATGTTTCGATAAGAGTTAATGGGGGTTCCCTTTTTTAATTGTGGGAGAAGATACACATAGAATTTATAAATATACTAAAATATATTAAGGTATTAATCATGAAAAAATTATAAAAAATCATCAATATGATAATATTAGATGATATCGTGTTGAAATATTGATATAATAGGATTTACATAAGATTATAGGTAATTTTAAACATTGTTACCTAAGTTTAACTCATGATAAATCGATTTTCACCATAAATATGTTAATAGATTTCCACTATTTTAAATATTAACTAATATAAAAATTTATATTCAACTAATTAAATAATATTAATTATTCTAAATCTAAATATGGAATCAATTTTATCATATTAAATTAATAAAATTGAAATAATTTCATTTAAAATTATTCCCACAAATTTCATAGAAATAATTTTTTCTAGAAAAATAATTTTTAAGTTTAAGAAAGTTTTTATAGTGAATACAATTATAAAACTCTATAAAAATACAATAATTTTATTTTTATTAATAAAAAATATAATAAAATTTTGTAAACTAATCCAAAAAATAATTTTATATTATTAATATTTTATAATAAAATAATGTTTCAAATGAAAATCAAAATTTTTACCTACAGTTAGAAAAATAATACATTTCATAAATTTATATAAAAATCATCTGAATATGATTTTGACATTATTAATTCAAAAATCATGTCAATTTTATCAAATAAAATTCTATAATTTAAGAAATTATTACTATAAATAATAAAGATAATGAATGAAAATCCAATTTGGTTAGAAATAAATCCTCTTTCCTTTTGACTGAACCATTAATGAATAGTTTTATAATGAATATAACTATGAAAAAATTAATTAATGAATATTAATATGGAATGGATTGTATTTATTGTAACACTACCTAGGCTGTTACACTATTCCCCCTTTTGGTATCTGTATCCTCCCAATTTTATTCATTAATTAAAAATTTGGGAATATTTTTATATCCTAGAATTTTATTAATACAATATTACTACTTAAATAATATTGTTTTTTTTGAGAAAAAAACTGTAACATATTGAATCAACATATTCTATTACAACTTCTCTATAAGTTAAAAATATGATAGGGTTGTTCCTTATTATAAATGTATTCTTCTTATAGAACTACTTCCCGTATCAAAAAATGAGTTGTATCTAGAACATATTTTATTAATAATGAAATGTGAAATATATTTTGTAATGTAAATAAACATAGAGAATAGAACAATTTATAATTTATTTATCAAAATTTCTCTAAAAGTTCATAAAATATAATGCACCAGAGACTTCACTACAATATTCCCATAAAATATAATACTTTTCCACATATATATATTTTTTAAAAAGATTTCCTATATCAAATGAATGATTTTTTATTTTATTTATCATCATAAATGTTATACATATTTTTGTTCATCCACATATGTTACTAAATAATTTTAAATTATTCATCCATTTTATTTAAAAATTATACTCCCAATAACATCTTTAATATACTTCATCTAATTTATATGGAGTCAGAAACGAGATTATATATAATGCCTTAAAACATTCCATATTTATTCGAAAATGAAAAATATTATTATAAGAATATTAAACTAGTAAAATATCAAGATCCGAACTATTTTTTTAATCCATTTAAAAATATAAATGAATGAATTCTAGGTTCCAAATCATTTATTTGAGTTGTCCGTTAGATCAATGGTGAAATGTGTACTCAAATTCAATTCAGTTCCCAATAACTTATGAAGGTGTTTTAAATAAATTGATGTTAATCTGGGATCAGTGTTTCATAAAATTGAGTGAAATACTCCATATAACTTGACTATATCCATGAGCTATAGTTGATAAAGATGTAATAAATACATAATATCTTGAATAAAAATTAAATTTACTTAATTATTTAGTCGATAAATAATAAATAGTATCACATTATTATATTGAGATATCATTGGAAACCCCACTATAAAATCAGTGGATATACTATCCTATATACATTCTACTGATGGAAAAGTGTAAATCATCCCCTTTATTAATTATCATTTGGATTTCATTAGTTGAAAAGTTAAATACTTCAAGGTATGTTAAAAATATAACTTCCTATTCCATCTTACCTGTATTACACGAAAATTTCTCTATACATCCTATTATTTCAAGGATAAATAAAAAAGTAGGGAACTATGAACTTCACTCAATAATTAACCATTAAATTAGGAATCATAAGGCATATATTAACATTTTACAAATCTGATGAAACCTTATTCTTCATTATTAAACAATACGAACTTTTTTATATTAAAATATTCAACATTTTCATATAAAACAATAAATTCTTTCAAATCATAATTAATTATTTCTTATAGAGATGATTATACTGACATTATAAATAAAATTGAGGAAGTTAATGAATACATTATTTCTAGGAAAAAATTAATCAAATCATTAAAAATATAGTTATGTTCATAATATAACAAGGTTATCTGAGGGTTATATTTCAAACACAAAGAATTAAATGATTTATTTTATTCTTTATAATTTTATTGAAATATACAATTTTATTAGTTAATTAGTTCCATCAATCTTTATTTGTACATGGTCAAATATTATGGGGTAAATATATACAAAAAAAATTTGGGATCATTATATATTTGACACTTTAATCCATATAAATGTGCCACAAAATTTTTAAAGTATAAAACCACATCTATTAATATTATATCATGTGTAGGGAAATATATATCGTGAGGTTTTAGAAGACGTGGAAAATATGTAATTAAATGATTATTTTTCATTATAATTCAACCAATCCCATTCAATGAATCATCATTTTAGATTAAAAATTAACCATTTTTACTAAATATTTCACTTATATTCTTTTCTATTTATCAATAAAAATCATCACACACTTTGTCATGTTGAATTTAACCCCTTTTCATTTTATCTTTGTTTGTAAGCTATATAACAATAAAATGTTTTCAAAAAAAATTCGGTAGTCTCTCAATTATCTAAGAAAACTAAAACTATTTTTAATGGTTTTGGTGTAGGATATATTTTTTAAAAACATTAGTTTTATTAGGTTAAAAAGTTATTCCATCGTTGTAAACAATATTTCTAATGGATGAAATTTTATTCATCCAATATTTACACCTAATAATTTTTCAATATAAAATATTCCATTAATGGTTTGAAAAATACACTATAGTTTTCATATTTATTCAACATTACTTTAGAATACACCAATATATCACAAAATAATCACAACTATAGATGTATCTATATAGTCATGGAAAATTCTACTCATAGGACCCATAAATACATCCATTGAATTAGAAAACCCAAAGAGAACAACAAAAAACTCAGAATTCTTATATCTTTTCCAAATCACAATCTTTTTAACGACTTCTTACATCACATTTAACTGATGGTATCCTAACACGAGACCATGCTTTAAAAATGATACACTCCCTAGAGCATTACAAATAAATCATTGATGTAAGGAAAATTAAACGTATTATTAAAGAAAATGTTATTAAGGTATCTATAATTAATGAAACACATTATGGAATATCCTTCAATTTATCAAATAAAATAGAATCACCTCATGGTGATGTGTTAGGATGAATGAAACATTTTTCTTAAAACTCCTACAACTTATATATCATTTATAAAAGTTCTACATAATCCATCCGATTAGGGGTTTTTGAAATTAGATTAGCATAAAGAACAAAATCAATATTAATCTTGACTTCTAGATCAGTTATAAAACTAGGAAACTCAAAATGAAATACATCTAAGAATTAATTTACTATCAAAACTTAATTAATCAGAATAGTACCATTATTTTTAACAATATTCGTGTTATAACATTCATTTCAACTTTTTAATATTTTCATTGATTTTAGATATGGCATCAAAGGTTTAAATTAATTATTATATATAAAGAAAATATCATTTTTGAAGAATAAATTTTTTTTATATACAATAAATATTATCATGATAAAGTAAAATCCAATATTTACATATAATATAATCAATTTCAATGAGGATAAATAAAATAATCTTTTAATTTAAATCTATTCCACAAAAAAATATTAATATTCTTATAATGTCTTTTTCCTTAATAAACCCCCTAACAGTTTTACCTAATGTTCTATCATTTTTTTTATTGAGGTTAAATTTCTAATTTATCAATATAAATTTTAAAAATTAAATATTATGTAATCCTAATTCAAACAAGACATTGGAATAATCTGAATAAAAAAGTAATGTACCTAACACCACATCATTGGATAGTCTTAAATCTTATAAAGTATTCCCAATGGATTTAGCTGCAACTTTTTTTTGAGATCATGATGATTTCTATCATTAATTGAAATAATTTTAAAATTAATCACACAATGAACTATCTTATTTCAATTAAAAACTCTTACCATTATCTTTTTATTATATTTTTGATCATTTTTAAAGCTGTCATGAACCACATGTCCAAACATTTTACATCGAAAACAAATATTTGATTATATAAGACATTATCAAGGGTTCTTTTTTATGAAAATTTCCATTAAATGGGAAATAGATTTTCTAATGTTCAAATTTCAGTGTTAGGTTATTCCCAATTTCATACAATCTAGACCTTTTCATCATCTTATTATCAATAGAATGCATTATCCTCAGTAAAGTCCATTTAATCCATGTCGACGTATCTAGGAAGTTTCTCATAACCATTTATGTGATGGGAATCCAATTTCCTTTATTATCAGGGATTTAATCTTGTGTAAAATGGATTAATTTTACTATCGTTATCCTAGATAAAATTTTGTGTGTACCTTCCCAATTTGATAAAATTTCCTTCATACATTTCCACTCAATAATTCCTATATTATTTAAACTCCATTAATTTATTTTCAATCCCAATTGAAAAAATATTAGGAAAATATTTATCAAGGAAATAATCCATAAATGTGTTCTATTCCATATCATCAACCTCTTATCATTCCCTATTATTTATATCCATTATCCACCATTTGTAGGATTAAACATTAAAATGGTAAATTTAAAGAGTTTACATATGATGATCCCAAAAACACATGACTTTGAATAGCTTCTTCAAGTCATTAACACATCCATAATCAGATATCCTATGGCTAGATTATCTATAGAATAATAAAGTGTTTTATTACATTAAATTCTCCACCATAGACATTTTCCTCTAGTGAATTTGGTTTCTCTCTTACATGTATACCACTACAATTTATAACATGTGTCTATAGATTCATCATAAAAATAAAAACAATCATTCAAATTAAAACCATCATAGTTTTTAGTTTGGAAGGACAGTGTCCTCTTAAGACCTTTTATACTTCAAAATCCCAAATTCCTTTATATAAAACCTTTATGAACAAACATTGTTCAGATGAAGAAACAGAGAAATATTGAAATGATATATCATGATAAATATAAATTAAATTCTTTTAAAGGTATTTAATTCCATTTTACTAACCTATAAAGTTATCTATTTTTTGTCTAATATGAACAAAAAGGACCCGACCCTTATTCAATCCATACATCATTTTTTAAAAATAATAAATTTTATTATATTCTTAAATATATTTTTAGTTTAATCTTTTTAGAAAATTATTTCATAACATATAAATAAAAAACCCAATTATTACAAGATGTAACCTTCATCTTGGTATCTATTCTTGCTACATTAAAATACTTTTAAATTTTTTTTCCTCTTCTTGAAAAAACTAGATTATTTTAAATTTGATATCATCTTAGATCCTAACCATCCCCAAACCATTGGGTTTTTATTGAAAACATGTTATGAGAATAAAAATCTCATTAAGGGGAATAAATAAAAAACAACATGTCTCTCAATTTCAATAACATCAAATCATAACATAGTTTTGGTCTTCAACAAAAAGATGTTCAGCATAAATAATCATTTAATTACAAATGAAATAATATTTTCTACCTAATTTTTTTCATAAAAAACACTATTATAATATATAAAGGAAAAATGATAATCGTGTTGGTTTTATAGAAAACAGAGTACCCCTGAAAAATGTATTTTCATGAAAATACGCTTTTAACCTAAAATGGGTAACCAATCCTTTAATACTATTGATCATTAGCTTATTTTTTAAATAAAAATATTTCTATGAAAAATCATTAAAAATTATGGAAATTCATATATGTTCCTTGGGAATTCAATTTCATAGAACCTATATAGTAACCTTTATATTAGAATATCTATTATGGGAATGTTCAAACATATTTTATGGAGAACATAATCATTACCAATTAATTAGAAAGCATTGTTAGGATCACCCATCCTCATGATATATTTAATGGTCACTCATCACCTTCCAAATTTTCCATGGAGCATAAAATGAATGAAACTTATAAATACTTTCATTTACATAGTCAAACTCATAAAAATATACATTTTAATATAATTGTAAGTTTTTGGATATAAAAATATCCATTTCCTTTAAAATAAACATTTCAAAACTAACATATCCCAAACAAAGGATTTTTTTTCATTATATTAATCATTGAATTAATGGATGCCAAATATAAAATGTTTTTTGGAGTGGACATGGAATATATAGTCACTATATATGTTAAAATATAACATTAATTCCACATATTTTAAATAATGAAAAAATATCTCATATAAAATATGTCAAAATATTCCTTTTGAAAAAATATCCAAGAAATTAAACTGATATGTAAAATATCCTTTATAAATATTTAATTTCCATATATATAAAAATATAAAATATTTTTCTTGAAGGTGTGGATGGGAGAAATTTTTTCAAAAAATAAATCATTAAAATTTTTAAAATAAGGTATTTACTGTGTCTTTTCCATTACCTAAAGTCTGACTGAGAAGATATGTTTATAATCTTGTTGAATAATAAAATAATGTTAATTATTTAATTAATTATGTAAAATTTTCATGTTTTTTTATTCATTTTAATTTATTTATTTTCAATTTACATTTAATTACTTAATCTACTAAATTCACATGGGACGTTTTGAGGATATTTATCTCTTATGTCCAAATTGACTTCAGTTTGTTAACTACTGTCAAAGAGGACATTATTCAGTCCTTTAGTAAATAAAAAAACCCGATATAAATAAAAAAATTTATCCATAAATTAAAATTTTTATGAAATGCACGAAATATTGTTGTGAAAAATTAATTATAATACAATCTTGGAGATAGTAGGTCAAATGTACAGATGTATAGGACTTGTATTTTTCAAATAACAAAATAGAATGAAGGAAAGAATCAATATTCAATTAATTAATTTTGATTATAAAATTAATATAATTTTAACATCCTGGTTTCAAAAGCCAGCCAGAGGCGCCCCATACCTGGTTGGTCACAAGGCCTCAAGATAATTTCCTAGAATGGCAGAGGCTTCCAACTTCGTACTTGATTGGATGTGGAGCAGGATAGCATGAGACCAAGATATAGCTTGCGAGGCTGAGGGCCAAACTGTCGTAAACAGAACATGCATGGGAAAAAAATCCAAATCAGTTCAAATAAACCCTATTCATATCCAATTAACCTCTACACAAGAATACAATCATGGCGGGAAATCAATAGGGGTAAAATGGTAAACACGCAATACCTCGTTCATGGGTATTCATGGAATTTGAATATAATACTCAAAGACTTCTAACAGAAAGGATGAAACCACAAACCTCGAGTTTAGGAGATCGCTATAAGTTATCCTCAAAGCTTGTATCTCCTTATAATGTCGAATATCTATAAAGAAATCAAAAATGTTCAACCCATGATATCTTACGAGAGATGAGAAATCACGAAACAAGGCTCAAGCAGAATAGAGAACTCACCGATGTGATACCAATGCAACTAATGATGATTGATTCAAAGCAAAGACGGAGGTTTGGGGGCTCGTTGAATATCTGCGGCCGTACAGACTCTCTCGGACGATCGAGACCTAGAAGATGGGTGTCCTATCTGTCAAACATGAACCCGATGCATTTAGTGAAAAAAAATAAAATACATAGCGTGTACTTTTGAAGTAAACTGTGTGTACTGGCCATTTTCTTACTCCGCTTTAAGCGGCCTCCAAGTCACTCCCACACGGCTGTGCGTGTGGCTACAACATGACCAGCACACGCCCTCCTATAACAAGGATGTACACGGAATGTACTCATATAGTACTAGGTGTGTACTTAAAAAATTTCTAGAAGATCCTTTTTCTGAAACAATTGACCAAAAAATGAAAAACATACCTATAAAGAAGATCATAGTTCTTACAAACACCCCCCTTAAATAAATTCATCCCCAAATTTCCATAGCGCGGTGTAGAAGAAGAAACACCGAACAACTCTAGACAGTATTCATGTACATCATCCTCCTTCTCCCAAGTCTCGTCCTGCACCTACCCATGCTACCATAGCACTCATACCATAGGAGAAGACCTACCATAGGCAAACATTGTACTACAATCCAAAATCTAGATAGGATGCTCCCCAAATAACTCATCCACATCGAGCTCAAACTCGTCAGGTTGGAATACATGAGTCGGGTTTGAGAAGTGACGTCGATGCTGAGAAACATGGAAGACGTTGTGCATAGATTGGTACCTCTGTGGTAACTGCAATCAATAGGCAACCGACCCAACTCTCTCCAACATTTCAACTGGCCTGACGTACCTCGGTGAAAATAATACCATATATCATAATCCAATTTTGTCCCAAACTTAGTGTGACATATTGGAAAATGTGATCCCCGACCACGAACTCCAGAGGTCATCTCTGCTAATCAGCATAAGACTTCTATCAAGACTATGCAATATCCATCCTCTTTCGAATCAACTCTATCTGATATGTGGTGTCCTTAACAGGATGAGGTCCCAGCCAAGATACCTCTCCGGCCCCCATCCATCATAAGGGTGATCAAAATGGCATACCATATAAAGCCTTATAAGGTGCCATATGAATAGTTTCATGAAAACTATTATTGTCGGAAAACTCCACAAGAATTATATTCTTTTCATAAGAACCTCCAAAATCCAGGATGCATGCTCAGAGCATGTCCTCAAGAAACTGAATCATATGCTCAGACAAGCCATCTATCTGTGGGTGGTAAGCTATACTCAAAAGTGCCTCTGTACCCAAATCCTTTTGTAGCCCCTTCCGAACCCAAGAATTAAATCATGCATCCCTATCTGAAACAATGGAGTGGGGAACTCCATGAAGACGTACAATCTCTCAAATGTACAACCATCCCATATCATCAAAACTGAATTTCTATTTAATCTATAATAAGTGAGAGACCATCGTGAGTTTGTAAATGATAACCCAAACTACATCTTTCCCTCATGGTGACCTCATCAAACCGGTCACGAAGTCCTTCACGACGTCATTCCAATAGCCCTTGGGAATGGGTAACTGTTTTAAAATCTCTGCTGGTCGTTGATGCGCTGCCTTCACCTGCTAACAAGTGTAACACCTCATGTCGAAAAAAACAACGTCTCTATTCATACCTAGCTAGAAATACATATTGTGTATATCATAATACATCTTAGTGACGCCCGGATGAACTGCCCAATCAGAGGAATGAAAATCCTGCATCAGCTCCTTGCTTATATCTACTAGCACACAAACATGTCCCTAGAAATGCATGATCTCATCCTGATCAATGGTCCATCTAGGAATAGGGTCCTCTCCCGACATAGTCTCCTTGAGGATTAGGCCTCCAAAATATACTTGATACCTCATTCGAACTCGTTCAATAATAGTAGAGGTAACAGCTACAAAAGTTTGAAAACCTTGCCCTTGTCAATCATGGACCTACAAATATATCTCAGAGAATAGAGCCATAAGCTGCCACTCACTACTGGCCTCTTGAACTTCCTATATATTAGTCCTCCTGCTCAAAGCATTAGCCACTATGTTTCCCTACCCATGAGTATAGGAATGGTCAAAGTCAAAGGACTGTAGGTACTTTACCCACCTCCACTGTCTCAAATTCAGATCACACTGAGTGAAGATATACTTAGGACAATTGTGGTCACTGTAAACCACAATGTTCTCTCCCAGAAGATAATGTATCCAGATGCATATAGCAAAAAAAAGTTTCCAACTCCAGATCGTACGTCGGGTAATTCATTTCATACGGCCTCCACTATCGGGACCCGTACGCAACGACTCCATTACCCTACATAAGCACAACTCCCAGCACGATACTTGATGCATCACAAATAAAGTATATCTATTGCCCAGATCTAGAAATACTAGTATCAGTGCTGAAGTCATCCTCTGTTTTATCTAATGAACGGTTGACTCAAAAGAATATGACAGAATGAAATTCACACCATTCTTAGTCAGACCTGTCAGCAGTGCTACCACACATGAAACATCTTATATGAAACGTCTATAGCATCCAGCTAGAACTAGAAAACATTACACCTCAAAGACATTCTTAGGATACTCCTAGGAAACTGATGCTCTCAGTTTCTCAAGGTCTACTGATACTCCGGCCTCTGAGATAATTTGACACAAGAAGTTAATCTGATCCATCCAAAAGAGGCATTTTGAGTGCTTATCATATAACTGATGCTCCCATAGAATTATCAAAATGACCTCAATATGGGTAGCATGGTAGTGTCGAGTGTGACAGTACACACAGATATCGTCCACAAAAACCACCATGAAGGAATCCAAGTATGGATGGAACACTCGGTTCATCAGTTCCCTGAAAACTGCATGCGCATTCATTAGACCGAATGACATAACCATATACTCGTATATACCATACCTGCTCTGGAAGGCTGTGAGAGGAATATCAGATGGTCTAACCGTCAACTAATGATAACTAGACCTAAATTAAATCTTTAATAACACCCGATATCCTCAAAGCTGATCAAAGAGATCATACATCCTATGTAAGTGATATCGGTTCATGACCATCAACTGGTTCAGCATTTGATAATCCACACAAAGCCTGAGGGTACCATCTTCCTTCTTCGCAAACAAGACTGGAATACCATAAGGAGAAGTATTGTAGGTGGAATGGACACCTATTACGCTCCTTGCACAAGATCAACAGAAATGCCTACCTCACCCTCTGGAGGAAAACTTGAAATGTCCTCCGGAAAGACATCCATGAAATGACCCAACACTAGAGGAATTTCAAACTGTGATGTCCCCAGATCATCCAAATATAGACTAGCAATCAGGGCTATGACTCCTCCCAACCCATGATACTCTAGACCCGTTCTGCTCGCCTAGATATCCCACGTTTCTCTATGAAGAAAGGATCCACCCTCTGGTGATAAGATACTCTCCCTACAATGATAACAATCGACGACTGCCTAGAATGGAACCAGCTAGTCCATTCTGAGAATGAAATCCTACCCTGTCATCTCTAGGAGATAAAGGTCCCAGTGAAAGTGACATCCGCCAACCACTAGTGGACAATCCTTGCACTAACGTACACTAGAATTTCTAGTCTCCAACGGAGTGTCAAGCATCAAGATATCAGCAAAAGAAAATATTTAGAGACCAGTTCTTTCCATAACAACAATAGATATAATGCTCTGGAAAGCCATAGTATCAAAAACAGCATAAGCTAAAATTGAGGATATTAAGATCGTACATAGAACAGTAGAAGTTCTGGTATCCTACTCTTATTGGGTCTGCCCCAATGCAAAAGTCTGGCCTATTCCATGGACCTGTGACCCTGCCTAACAACTATGAGTGGATCCACACATATGTCACTAAAAACTGGGTGATTGGATATCACTAACATGACATATACCTCATTCTGAATGGCTAAAAGAACTATAGTTCCCAGACTAGTGAGAAACTGGTGGCGCTACTCCTGAACGAGGAGTCATAGGATAACCCCTGTCTCTAGATGATGGTGAGAATAACTCACAAAAGCATTGAAGATGGTCCATCTTTCAGCAAGATCGTCACACCATTGGGTCTCTCGGGAAACATGGAATCATATACCCACTTATCCCACACTGGTATCACACCACCTGGCTACCGGAAGATGCATCCCACCTGCTCTGATATCATCGTGAAAGCTTCCTCTAGAGCTTCATACTCTCACCTGGCGGATCACTAACTCTGGATGTCGAACCGCCCAAGCTCATAGCTCCAGAATCCCTCAGATTGCATTCTATTATCATCACCTGGTTGACGATAGAAGATATCGAAGTCAACCTGACTATGTTCACCTACGATCGGATGTCATTCCTTAGACCACTCTCAAACATCCATGTAAGGAAAAACTCATCACCTCCTAGAATAGGTGTGAAACGCTATAGCTCTGTAAAGCTAGAGGAATACTCCATAAAAATTATAGTACCCTACTCCAAACTCATGAACTCTTAGGCTCTATCGTCCCTCAAGGTCTCCTTGTTGATGTAATCATAGAAGATGCACCAAATCTCTTCCAAAGTAATACTCTGCTGGTGGCCCACCTATGAGATCACATCCCACCACCTCATGGCGGAGTCCGAGAGCATGAATGTAGTGATATTCACCCTCTTCTCTAGAGGTATCTTCAGATGCTCAAAAATCATCAGTGTGGAGTCTAGCCACGAATCTTTTTCCTGAGTTCCTCTATCCTCTGAGAATGTATGAGGATGTTGCTACTGGAAGACCTTCATAAAATCAGCCATTGACAGGGAAGGAGGTGGCTCTCCCTGAAAGGTCTGCATCATCCTTAGAATGACCTTCCTAAACTGTGCATCAGCACCCATGTCACATATAACAGCTGGTGCCATGGCTGGCACAACAGGATGATTTGCAGGTAGTCCCTAGTCAGCCATATCCATCTTCTAATCACCATCATGTAACTGGAGGACAATAGGAGGACGTCTTGGTGGCAATACTCTACTGCATCAATCACACCATAGATCCAAATTATCAAGGACTGAAAACAAGGAGTGTAAGAAGGTAACACGAGAAAGGAAGTATTAATTTATTACAAAACATGACTACATGGTACGTGCAACTCCAACATAGTGTGTTCCCTGAAGACATTTACATTGGTGTGTACTCCTACCTATACTAGTCATGTAACATCCCAGACACACGATATGTTGTCTTAACACATGGCATGTACTTGAATCCCCTTTCCCTTCTCGATTCCTTCTACAAAGTTAAGCCATAAGACTCTTATAAGTAAAGACTACACTGCGTGTTCAAGACAGACATAGTGTGTAATAAAGAAGCTTCACCAAGCCCATGTTGTTAGTGACACGACCTAACACGTGGCTCACACTACACGGCGTGTTCCAAACAGACATATCATGTGCGAGAAAGGATAACAACAACCTGTTTTGTTCATGACATGGTCGGGTAACTAGGTCAAACTACATGTTGTGTTCAATGAGGATACGATGTATATTGATTAAGGACTCATAGGTCTGTGTTGTTGGTTACACGGGCGAACACTGGGTTGAAACTACACGGTGTCTTCAGCAGGTACACGACATGTTCCCACCAGACTTTCCACATCCTGTGTCTCTGTCCACACAACCTACGACATGGTCAGAGACTACACAGTGTGTACATAAAGTACACAATATGTAATTAATAAAAAATGTTTCTACTAGAATAGTAGAACACATGGCGTGTACTTAACACTACACGACATGTATTCTAGGTTTTTCTTGACAGTAAGCCTTACAAACTATGCCATAACCTGGAAAACACTGAAGCGAACAATGAAAGTGCCAAATTTTGATCCATGAGAGCCCATAAACCCTGCGAATGAATTTTTGGCATCTTATGCATGTTATAACTAGGAAAAAAGAGCAATGATCCACCAAATTCCGGTCCATGAAAGCACATAACACCTTAAGAACCATAGGTTGGTATCCATTCAAGAAAAACATCACACAAACAATACCCTATCAAACAACATGTATTTTTGTCAAGGAATCTATAACAACAACAAGCATATTATATAAAACATCTATCCCAACATCATGTAATCAATAATGCATCCTAGATGGCATGGCAAGAATGCATGAAATGTGATTTCTAGAAAGTTCCTATATGATGCATGAGATGGAATTCCCTCATCTCATCAGGTTGTGATTGAAAACGAACCTCAATAACATCAATGATAATGGAACAATACATGTGAGTCACCCAACAATGAAAATTAGATTAACCGCAATAATTACAAAAGCAGAAAATTGAAATTAACAAGGTAGATTGGGTTTTCCCTATACATGGGTTAGCTACTCCCGAGCACAACTTATTACCCAGTACATATTTCTTTCTATCCCTGGATAAGGGTATAAATAGTAGACCAAGAGAAAATAATTCCTCTGATACCACATTTTAACATCCTTGTTATGGAAGCCACCTAGAGGCGCCCCGTACCTGGTTGGTCACATGGCCTCAAGCACATTTCCCTGAATTCTAGAGGCTATCGACTAGAAGTGAGGGCCTGGGGTTTGATAGTGGTGAAAATATTCCCTCATTGGTAGAGTACAAAAAGGAATTACACAAATACATATAATAGGGGAAGAAGTAAAAATGAAATATAGAAGTAATAGCATAATACTAAAGTATAAACTGGAGAACATATATAAAATGATTCATGATACATATGTCTAGGAAAACAGCCAAACAAGTGAAGATTATGGGATACAATGGTGGTAAACAATTGTTTAAAAGAAAGAAGATAAACTCCTCAGCATCTCAAGCCATACCTTGGTCCCATGCTCTCTAGCTCCACAACAAATCAAGTACCTGAATTCAAAGGGCAATTTCCCTTATCTTTACCTACTGAAATATAATCTGTTTGGGCCAATAAACATGGCCAAAATAGGGAGTGAGACTAAATCCCATAAGGAAACCACCCAAATATCTGTGCCTAACAGTGAGTGAATATATGGCAGGTAATGTACAGAAAATAGTAAACAGACAGGTGCTCAGTAGTAACCAGTTCAACAATTCAATCAATCGATCAAGCATAATAACCCTCTTGGATGTGCACATAGCCTATCCTCCATGTTTCAGTATATAAAGACTCTATGAAGAAGCACTCACATTTAATTACACTTATAGTCTAAGGTAGTCAGAAACTCTCTGAGGAAGCTCACTTAGTCAATTCCTCTTATAGCCCCTTGGTCAAGGGCTCATTGAGGAATCTCACTAAGTCAATTCCCCTTATAGCCCAGGTTGTTCATAGACTCTTCAAGGAAGCACCCACCATCAATTCCCTTTATATTCAAAATAGATCAGGAATAAAACAAATACTTTTCGAGGAAGCTCACGTGGTCAATCCCCTTGTATTCTAAAGTAGTCAAGGACTCTCGGAGAAATATCACTCGGTCAATTCCCCTTATAGCCCCATGTTTTTCTAGGATCTCTAAGTAAACACCCTTGGTCAATCCCCCTTATCGAAAAATGTGATCAAAAACACTCTGAGGAAGCTCACCCGGTCAATTCCCCTTATAGTCTACTACACTAGGTTCTCACGACCCTCTTTTAGGATAACAAGCATAATAGTGAAATATTTCATGTGAACCTATAGAACTAATTGGCTAAACAGTCTAAAAAATATCAAGCATATGAGAAATGACACTTTCCATCCTCCAGCAACAGGCATGGAAAACAGGCAACGCAGCCAAACTAGCTAAATGGGACCAAAAAGTCGTAAACAAAACATGCATGGGAAAAAATCCAAATAATAGAAAAAAACCATATTCGTATACAATTAACCTCTAAAAATCATACAAGAATGGACGACAATAAATAGGGTTAAAACGGTAAACACTTAATACCCCGTCCAAGTGTATTGGAGGAATTTTCACATATTACTCAAAGACTTTGAATGGAAAGGCACAAACCACCTACCTTGGATTTAATAGATCTCTATATGTAAACCTTGAAGCTTGAATCTCCTTATAACATTGAATATCTACAAAAACCACTAAAATGTTCAACCCTCGATATCTTACGAGAGAAGAGAAATCATGAAACGAGGCTCATGCAGAAGAGAAAACTCACCGATGTGATTCGAACGCAACAAATGGTGTTTGATTCGGAGGACAGATGAGGGATTGAGGGCTCGTCAAATATTCGCAGCCGTAAGGACTCTCTCTAATTATCGAGACCTATAAGATGGGTGTTTTGTCCATCAGACGTGACCCTAGTGCTTTTAATGAAAAAACAAAATACACAGACGATAATTTTGAAGTATACAGAGTGTACTCTCCGTTTCCGTACTCCTCTTTAAGCGGCCTCCAAGTCACTCCTAGAGGGCCGTGTGTGTGGTACTACAGGGCCAACACATGCCCTCCTGCTGCAAGGAAGTACACGACATGTACTCATAAAGTACATGGCATGTACTTAGAAAATATCCAGAAAATCCTTTTTCCAAAAAAATGACCAGAAAAGGAAAAAAATACCTGAAAAGACGATTCGGGTTGTTACAATAATATTATATCATTAAATAAACCTATATTTATTATATATATTATTTGGTTTCTAATGATGAATCACATCACTGTGTGGACATGGTAATACATATATTTAGAGGAATGAGGTTATCATTTTTCAATAGATGGAATGGTAAGAAAAAATATGTTATATTATCAGTATATAATGATAGATATATAATGAATATATATATATATATATATAGCCATTAAATCCACCATTATGGACAGTTGTGAGAGGTGTTTCTGGAAAATAAATTACACGGTTCATGGGGCGGTAGTATGCCAAACAGTTGAACAATGATTTTATTTTAAATATTATGGAAGAAGTATATATAAAGATGTGATGTAGTTAATATAAAAAAATAAAAATAAATGTAATATTATATTGAAATTATTTTTGTATGTTTGATGAATATTTGAATGATTTTTAATAATATATAAAATAAAAGTCTTCTATTAATAAATATTCATCAATTTAAAAAAACAATATGTTTATAACTAAAACATTCATATATTTTTTTCAGATCAATCCTAGAACTCTTAATTTTACCTGGTAATGTAATAAATGGATTTGGTTGGAATATAATGATCTAAAATTCATTTTTAAGTGTATATAGGAGAGGAGTGGGGTGTCCTTTTAAAACTGAGGAAGAGGACCCACATGGTATTTCAAAAACAATTAAAATATATTAATGTTTTACTAAATCCAAATAGCTCTAAAATGGACCATTAAAAAATATTATATGATATAGAGTCAATATATGGGTATAAAATAAGATCTAGGATTTTTTATATTTAATTTCATTCTTTATCTCTTAAATGTAAACCTTGAAAAACCAAATTAAACCTTACAGGTGGAAACATATTGTTTATTTTTTTACTATTAATTACAATGAATTAATGGTATGAACCTATTATATAATATTAATTCTTTTGGTTCAAAATATAAATTCCATATTATCAAATTAAATCAATATAGTTGTTATAATTTAATTGAATATTAAATCTACAAAACAAGATGAAAAATGGGTCCTCAAAAAATGTATTTTAATTAAAAAATAGTTTCATTCAAAACTCAAGTATAAAATGATATCCAAGTACCACAAATTTATATTATTTTTCAATCCATAGGAACAAATATAATTTAAAAAATAATCTAAAATAAAATTTTAATTTTTAAAAAATGGAAAATAAAAAAAACTAATTAAAATTAGTATTTTTTACTATTCATTGAAAAGCCAAACATTTAATTAAATTTCTAAAAAATTAATTCTATGATAATATAAAAATGTATAATGAAAAAATTAAATTCATTTTATCAAATTAAAAAGCCATAATTTTTGAATCTATCTTTTCAATAAAACCATATAATGTAACAATGTCCTTTTTGGATTGAAATAAAGATATTCATAAATGACTAAAAAATTACATAATATTCTTATAATAAATACAAATCAATAAAATATAAATAATTAATATTTAATAGACATGAATGTTATTTATATTTACATTGCATGGGTTGTTACTTTTTAAAAGGGTTAGGAAACATGAAGAAGAACATGAAAATGAATTTTTAAAAGTAAAGGGGGATATTCCACATGAAATAATTGATGTTCATAAGCTATTGTCTCAAAAAGTTAGTCCATGTGTTAAATACATTCTATGTGTTAGATTAAAAATATATATAATTAATGAAAATGTTTGGTTATCTATTCATTTAGAAAAATAATTTTCCTTAAGAAGAATGTAGATTGTACTGAACAAGAAGCCAAATGAAGAGAAATATTTTCCACATAATTTTGAAAAAAAAGAAAATATCCACATTAAAAAAATGAATTTTTTTTAATTCATATATAGATGCATGAATACTAACCAAGATGGAGAAACTTGGTTAATGTAAATACCTCAACAATATTGTTCACATTGAGAATCATTTAGCATCCACCATATTATAAAATGATTTATGTCATCCATTAATGCTCAAAATATAAGTAATTTTAGAGGAGATGTGAACTTGAGTGGAGAACCTAAGTAGAGGAAAAGGATTGTGACATAGGACAACCTAGATCATGATGTTATTATATTTTAATGGTTACTATTTTTTTTAAAAAAATTATAATATTCTTGTCCATAATAAATGTTGATGTGGTTATTATCATGGATGATAAGAATGAGAATAGATATACCCTATTGGATTTATATCTCTCTTGGAATTCATATGAAATATATTAAAGTGGATCATCAATGCTGAAGATATGGAAATTTCCAATATTGGAAAATCACATGATGAAGATTCATTTTTTTTATTCTAAATGTAAAAATTATGAATCATTTGAATTAAAGACATTAATCATTATGAATATCATAATAAATTTCCCCGTTAGGGGGAGAAGACAAGAGAATATTTAATAATCTATAATAATAATTATTTCATATAAATATAATTGTTCAGGATGGATCTTGAATGAATTTTACTAAAGAAATAATATATAAATTAAACTCTCATCTTGGATTATTAAAAATAAAAAAATAACACAATGGGGGGAATTAAATTATTCATTTTTATAAGTATATTCAAAGAATTAATATGTTCCAAGAATTATTATACTGATAAATATGGTTTGATGATGTACATCTATTTAATAATTTAAGTACATGTGTTGCATGTTGTTTTATTATAAAACATTATTATATCAAAATTTATAGCTTCAAAATGGAATAAATGTGGACACCCATTAAGGATATTATTATATATTATCATCTCATTTTGTATCTTGATAAATTGGTAAAGGAAACAATTATGAATAATATCGAATCCTCTTATATTCTAAACCAAGAATGGATGAAATAGAATTATATTGAGGTGATTGATTTCACATTACATAAGAATGAATTTATATTCCTTTATAAATAAAATTTTATTTCTTATCAATAATTATGAGGGAAATTAAAATAATTGTTTGAAATTTACTATTGGAGAGAAATATGATAAATATTCACAAATTGACACATCATTTTTAAGATACATTGATGATATTTAAAAAAAGAGGTAAAATGGGACATTTATTGTGTGTTTTTTATTTTTTAGTGGGTTTAAATGATAGATTAAATTTATGTTAATTTATTGAAGAAGATATAAATATGATTCTGGATGGATATTTGGTTGAAGAATTAATTCCTAAAGAAGTAGAAATGGAATATTATGAGTGTTGATATAATATAATAATATTATTTGTGTTCATTCGATTGGAATACCTATAATATATTTATACTTGATATATTTATTACCTGAAAGAATGAAATTTGTTTAGTATTTGATATACTTATAAGATATGGTGAATTGTTTTTAGTGTCAACAAAATATTCTATACTAGTTATAGTATCATATTTTATATCAACATTATTAATTCTACTTACATATTTTCTTTCTAAAGTGATCCACATTTGGAAAGATGAGTTCAAAAGACCAAGAATAAAATATGGATAACTACGAGAGGATTAGAAAGATTAAAATGGATCAACACAGTCAAGATGATGATGAAAGACAGAGTTTTGAATGTATCAAGGTTGTAGTCAACCGAATTATAAATGATAATGACTATTTCTATGTTTGTTCATGGGAACATTGATATGATGTTAATAGATTGAGTTGACCAGATAAATGAGGGAACGAAATGTTTGAATTATTACATTATTTTTTACATCATATAAATATATATGAAAAAAATATTAAGGATTCTTGATGATTAAATTCTCATTGATTAAACATCCCAATGCCTTGTTTCCATTATTCAAATATGAAGTTTTGTATAATAGAAATGAACCAATGAAAGAAAGATAAAAAATTTGATTCTTTACTGATATTCATAATACTCATATCTTATGTTTATATGAAGGTATACATGATTTTAGCTTAATTTAGTATATAGAAAGATTTTTGTATGACTAATAGATTGAGGAGTTGTGTAAGCTATGAAGGAATATCGATCAGATAAAAGTGAGTATTAATTTTACTGGACTTTTATTGTAGATACACATGAAAAATTATTTCATAATATTATCAGGATGGTAAGTGTTTTTGAAGTACCAAATAGATTAATGTCTCATGAACATCAATGAAATTAATCAAAAAAGAAGTTTAAATGAAAATGAATCAGAATGAAGTCTCAAAGAGATTTAATTTGATAGAATTTTATGAATTCATAATAAAAAGTATTACCAAATCATCATATGGAGTTCTATGATGTAATCTATTATCGAAGGCACATGAAGGTAGATAAAATTGATTCATATAATCTAATCAACAGGATAAACTAGATCAAATTCATTATAACATCTTGGAACAAATGAAAAAAAAATATTTAGTTGAACTGCTCATCATATGGCCTCAAGCACATATACCCTAATTCTTGAGGCTTCTAACTTGCATCAAGGGCATGGGGTGTGTTTGTGGGGAGACTATTCCCTCATAGATCAGAATATGCGCATCAGTGTAACTGGTAAATATCAATATGTAGTGATTCAATCATAGGAAATAAATGACTAAATGGGTACTGTAAGAAAAAAAAGAAGATAATATAAGCGGAAGAATAAATGTATCAACTAAAATAAAGTGGCCAAAACTAATTCTACATAATGATTCATGTGATGTCAGGTGTTACTAATAAGTGAAAGCAGTACAATATAAAAAATGAAAAGAATAATAAAAAAATCCTCGAGTATCCTAAGTAGGAGCCCAGTCCATTACTAGCTAGAACCCATATACAAAACACACCTAAAGAAAAGAATCTGAATACCATTGAGAAGGAATATTTACTCATGTTCTAAATAGTGCCCACACATGGTGTGAGATATAAATCCTAGTAGGTTGATACCCAAAATGTTTAGGACAAACCATATCATGAAACAAAAAATAAATAGTGTGATAACATGTATCAATTCATAGTTGTAAGAAATTAAATAATAAAAACATGGTCTAGGGTCCCAACTAGAGTCCCATCCCTTATAACCTACTTTGACCTAATTCGATTGTATGAATGTGGTACCTATGTAATCCACAATGTGTATAAAAGAGGAAAAAGTGGTCAATGCAACCCAATAATTGGTACACCCCCAATCTTGTGCTTTATCATGGGGTCAAATTCACATTTCACCATTAAAAAGTGAAATTAAACCAATGATAAGCATCCATAGGAATAAGAAATATCATAACAATCACCGAGGATATACATCTCATATGAATAAACAATAAAATCATAAAATCCATTAAATCCATAAGGGGAGTATCATTCCCATCAAGGGTGTTCTAAAATAATCCCATATAATGCGACATAAACATCCGAAATTCCAATACCTTCACGTCCATCCTAGGTGATCCATAGGAGTCCCCTATATCACTACGAGGCATGATAAATTATGAGTCCATCCTAGGTATCTCACATAGGGGAAAGAGTGTCACCAAAGCCATGGCGTAGCCATCTTACCAAAAGGTATATCCATAGTTTCTCCCCTAGGGAACCAGTATCACTAAAGAGTATAATAAACCACCCAGGAATCCCTTGCCTTGAAATCCAAAGCGTCTCCCTTGATGTATCATGTTATAAAGACCCAAGCATGGGAGTCTATCCAAGAATCCATAATACAGTTACCATGTTTTCTATAAGACCATTTCAAAAGGTCCATATCGAGAAAGTTATATATCATAAGAAACTACATTTATATTATTTCATATCATTAAATAACCATCTCACGCCATCAAGGGTGTGGAATGATCCCAAGATACAAAGAAAACCAATGGACACAATTCAAGCCATCTAAATTGAAAAATGCATTTATCAGAAAAGAAAGAATATAACAATTACATGACATTATTATTATTTTAATATCTAAAGATTTCAAGAAAATAATATAGATCAGGGCACTATTATAGGGAATAAGAATTAAGAACTTTCTTAAGTAGTGGATTATAGATAAAATCACATTACATCATCATTCCTTGAATCACACACCACCACTGAAATTTAAATAAAACAATCTAATAATATCGTTTGTGTATAAAATTAAATAAAAATATTGTTCATACCACCCATCACATTTCATTCCACCTCAAAACGTTTAATTTAATGAAATGAAATTTAAACATAAAAAAATGAATATTCAACTACAAGGTTCAGAGAGGCACGTAGGAGGTGCCAAGGTCTGCTATGAAATAACCCACATGGGTAAACCCCTTTAAAATTAAGTCAAATAATTAGGAGGGTATTGGTTCTAGTTAGATATTTAAAATTTTCCTATATGGGAAATTCCATTTAAGAAAGAGATACAATCCATTAAGAGGAGCATTGTTCATTAAGCATTTATATTAAATAGGGCCTAACAATTTAAATACATCAAGAAGGTCAAGCCCCGAACATTCCACTTAAATTAATTGAGCATGAAAATTAAATTCTTATTATTAAATGGAGGAAAAATACTAATTTGAAAAACATAATGTACTAATAAGAAGGCCTAAGGGAAAATAAAAACAAAACAAGAATGATATAAATGATTATCAACAATTTTTGTTCTAGAAGGCACTGAAACACCATTACATGCTTTTTATTATACAATCATATCATTTCCCTTTAAAAAGACTTTTATCATATTTAAAATTTCATTCATTTACATGCTCAATTAATATTCGAGAGACATTAATTTTGGATATCATAATTCACAAATTAAAATCTAAGGGAGGTGCGGTAAGAAATTGATTAATGCATTATAAAAAAATAAAGGAAAGCGATCCTACATAGGTGACCCAATTTATAAAGATATCTAAATAAACATAAATTATGAATCTGTGTTTTTAAGATATTGTGCCTCTATTTGAGGGGTTTTATTAAAAAACATGACTTTATTTATCAACAAAGCATCTATCATAACTAAACAATTATTCTAAAAAAATCGACAACATTATTTAAATTCAATAAAAGTGTAGAAATTGTAAATTAATGAATTATTAAATTAAATGGATATCGAATGGGATCCTACCTCATGTATTAGGCCAAGTGTTCACTCAAAACTATGCAGATGTGGTGGTGACCACTCAAAACATCCCCACACTTGGACGCACATACACTAAAAACACACACAGACACACAGATATATATATATATATATATATATATATATATATATATCCAAAGAACATATTCCCATCGCCCATGAGGGAATACGTATGAGGAAGATATATATATATATATATATATATAGACACATCTACAAAAACCTATGTATGTGTGTGTCCCTTCCAAGACATTCAAATCTCATTACAGATAATAAAAGGGGATTAAAACACATAATGACCCTAAAATAGAAGGTGAGAAACCAAGGAATAGATAAATAACCTGACCTCATATGGCGATGGTTAATTCAAATGACCCAATTTGATTCTGATTCATCTATAGATGTTGGAATACACACTATCATGACCAAAGAGAGGCGCCACACATCCCAATATTTTACGAAAACCAAAATATATGATAGACCTAACCCTAGGGTTTCAGTTGAACCATACTGGGAAAAGGTGAGGGAAACAATATGATGGTAATAGGGAGGATATGGTAGGAGAAGTCATACCATGAAGAATCATACCATGAACTGGAAGAATATAGGGTCGAAGAAGCGACACCAAATGAGTATATGGAGGGGGGTCCATCACGTGCCTATGAGAGGGAGGAGGAGCCCCTATCGTGCACCTAAGGAGGAGGAAACCCTTTTTATGGTTCTCAGAACATAAACCCCTATTATTAATTATAATAATAATACCATTATTATTACTATGAATACATTTATTTTTTTATTTTCCAGTTTAATATCATTTTATTTATTTTAATTTTAAATTTAATTATTTTAATTTGGTTTCTAATGGATGAACAGACCAAATGGTTTTCCAAACTGCATGGTTTGCCAAAGTGTTCACCAATCATGTTGTGTATAGTGTCTAGGTACTACCCTAAGAAAATAACCATTCAGTCAAGGGGAATATTTTGGAAATCCATCTGTAGCCCATGCTCACTGCCTCTAGCCACCTATAGAAGCCTCCACAAATTTCTTCTGTGAGATACATAGTTTTAGACAAACCATATTCCCTTTACGAACTTCTAAAATATTAAGAACCTTGGACATGTGCTTCCAAAACAAGATGAGACACCTAGGTAACCACTCGAGCCTTCACTGATGTCCAAAAAAATTTCCAATGACTGTTCCAATCATTATGTTCATGTTTGGAAGCCTAGGTTTAAATACAACCTACACAATAATTATGAAGAAAATTCAAATTCGATCTGGATTTTTAGTCTGGTTCAAAACAAAAGAAATTAAAAACTCATCACCTTTGAAATTTTCATCCCAAGGATTATCTAGGAACAAATAAAATATTTTTAGACCTACAAGGGATATGATTCTTCATTCAGACCATTGTGTTTCATTTCCCAAATCCCAACACACCTTCATACAGACCTTAAGACCATAGTGCTCAATATGTTACGATCTGATCCAATTATTGATTTACAACTAAAACACTAATACATTGCTCATGGGAGCCAATTCGACCAGAGAAACTATCACATTTTCATCTCATCAAAATATAGGCCATAGTTTCTCCCTATAATCAGTGTTTAACTCGGAAAAGGAAAATTCCAAGCCTCATTACCTCCACCATTAGATTTTCTGTACAAATAACACCCTATGAATTTTAACGACACTCTAGGACTGATTTCATCAAATGGAAGCAGTCAAATACTATTCGACCATACAAAAACATGTCTCACTAGCTTCTTCGAATGCACATCCAACCTTATTAAACCTATAACCACCATAACCATTGTTGCATGCTTAAAATGGTTCCAAAACAACCCCATAAAAATTTAAAAAATGGATTCTTGTAGACGAGATATAATGAAGTTTCTATTCTAAGAATATTGATGTATTACATGTTTAACTATAATGCATTCTCCCATGTCATCTCATATTAAAATTAAAAATGTTCACTGAAGCACAAAAGGACCTACAACGACGTTCTCTTTTCAAAATAATCACCTCCGAGACAGAAACAATTGTAGGGTAACCTCATATTCGTTTAATAAAGATTCTAAGGAACTAATAAGGGTCTTTCATATTCTCTTTTACAAGTGAAATGCATTGGAAAATCCATGAGGTTCTAATCAGATCATTGACTCATCCCTATACAGTATCTGCTTGATAGTAGATCAAAAGGAAAAGACTGGTGTCTAAGAGTCTATATAGGGAATTCCTATTTGGGAACCCAAGGGATAATTGAAACACCATGAAATGATATGAACCATGCATCTAGCATGGATCCCTAATAGAGAAAAATCCATTCTTGATGACTTTTAAGTATTTAGCACATTATATGACCAACACTCACATATTACATCTAGGATAGAGATAAAATAGTCAAAATTCTCATTGCTTAGAAAAATACACTAATAATATTGAACTAGTTTACAATTAATGTTATCCAACTACTGGAAATTAGAACAGATGAACCACAACTAGTTGGATTCATATAAGAAACTCATCTTCACATGTAGTATAATCACCAAAGACAAAACCATGATGTCTTCACCACTTGAGGCATTCCATGATCATTGCACCATAACTAAAAATGTATATCCATGACCAAAAGATTTTACAACGTGTTCCTTACACAACCAAACATTTCAAATTCATGCCTCCGAGCAAGCATAAAATTGATTATGAACATATAATCCTCAATGAAAATTAATCCAAACTAACCATTTAAAGTGGTTCTCACTGCACAACCTCCTTATACCTGGGAGGAAACATTTACTAGTTTCAAAATCAGAATCCCCACCTACGGAGTTTCCTAGTAATCGAAAGAGGGATAAAAGAGCTGCTCATAAGAATACTAGTTCAAATTCAAATTAAATGAATGTGTGACGCTCCTATGAGTCACACTCACAACTATTAAGGCCTTAGATATGGAAAATACAAATGAACTGATCATCATGTAAAAAACCTGAGTTCCAAGTAATTCACCCAAATCATTGGGATGGTATTTTTTATTTAGCACTCAAGTCACACTACTCATAAAATGACATGAGACCATACACAGCAGCCCAAGGCTCAAATATTTCACTGAACTGAACCGGTTTTTTACAATATTTAACACTCGATGATACCATTTATGTGAACAAATTATAACCTAGGATTTAGAATTAAGATGTAATGTCCCAAATACTACCCATAGACAGTCATCCCTATGCATTCATGTATAAGATTTCATGTGTAAGAGATTTTACTCGGGGTCTCATTTCCCCATACAACCATAAAACTCATCGATGACCTCCAGGGTCACTCAATGAAAATAAACAGGGTCATAGTATGCATGAAGTAGTTTAATATGCATGAGGCACATCTAACCTACTAAAATTGATATTAATTGATGATCACAATCATAACAATGGATGAATATACCATGACCACCCATCCAAAAATGTGCGTTATTTAGAAGCAGAGGGTCATACTTGAGTCAAAAACACAAAAAATGGACCCAAGAATCAAAAATATTCCTGTATAATAAATGAATTTGATCTCTATGGTTATTTCCTACTTAGACAGCTCCTTATGAAAATAGAAAGCATAAAATTATAATGAGGTCACACATATGATGTTCACTTGGCTTAAGATACCACCATAAAAGAAATTTATAAAATATATAATGCTCAATGAAAATTATTAGGTTTCCATTCCAAGGAAACTCAAAGGTATTATAAACCACCCTTGCATGAGGGTTTAACCAAAGGACACCACTTCAGGTTCCCCTTAATGTTCATTAAATTAACTCAAATTCGAAATTTTAAACATTTAATAGAGGTGAAAGACAATAAAAAGGAAAAATTGGAAGGTCTTATAAATCTCATTTAAAACCTTTTTACATTTCTTGACATATATTAATTATTGGGAAATTTACCAAAAAAAATTATTATTATGTTATTAAAGATTAGGTTAAATTCAAGGGTCCGATAAGCCAATCTGGGTTCATTATCATTGACCCCAATATTAGCTACTTTAGCATTGATATTATAAACACCCATAAGTTGTATTCCATAAGGAATAAGACCCAATTAGACTAATTAGGTCTAGTTATGTATTTTATAAGGTGACAAATTCTTTTAAAATTCAAATTACATTGCTTATAATTTAAAACCATTTCATAATATGATGTGGTCTTATATCAAAATTAAATGACATGGGGGGAAATTTACCAATCCCTAAATCACCCATACACATTACAGTTTGGCATTTGTCACCTATTTAATTGAAACAAGTTTTCTTAAATAATATAATTATAGTATCCTTTTATAATTTTTTGAATATATGTGTTATCGTTGACCAGTTATAAGGTATCTACACAACATAAAAATGTAATCTGACACCCTTCGTAATCATAACCAATAAACTTATTCCATGAAAAAATTTATATTAATAAAAATATTTAATATAAGTAGTAACATATATAAACCTATTTTAATCATAGAGGCGCAAAATAATATACGAATATGGATTTTATACAATCTATCATGGAATAGTACTCATGGAATAAAATTATATCAGATGGTAGCACTATAAATGCAACTATGTGGCATGACATGTGCACGAAATGTTAAATTCCTATGTCCTTAATACGATGCATGAAACAATTAATCCTTGCAGAACTATTTTCAGGGTAAAAATACCATAAACATTATAAATCAATAAGAAGTAGAAGTAATACACTAATCACACTATGAGAAATCAAATTAAACAGTAATAAAAAAACATGAACATCAATCCTAGCCCGGGTCATGTGTTCATTTCCTATATGTGGGGTGATCAATCCTAGAGAAGATATTTACCATCTGCCGACGTAGTCCTAGTATCTTGTCTAACATCCAAAAATTGTTGACACAACATTGAAACATATCTGTCCAATTGACCGCTAAACCATTAGGTGGACTTGTCACTATATGACCTCAAGTGTATCTCCAAAAATTCCAGAGGCTACCAACTATAATTGAGGGTCTATGGTGTTTTTTTGGGGAGACTATTCCCTCAGAAATAAGAGTATACATAGTGGTATATCTAGTGAATATTAGTAGGCAACAATGAAATCATATGTAATAAATTAATGAATACAAAATGTAGCAACAAAACAGAATAGAACCAGAAGAAAAAAATATTACATCAAAAATAATGATTCCAACTCCAATTCTACATAACATTTCATGTGAGTTAATCATTTAATAAAATTTACAAAAAAGTAAAATATAATAAAAATTATAATAAACCAATGGAAAAATCATGAAACATTCTCATATTGTGCCTAGTAATGTGATCTATATCTCCCTTGTGCACAACAAAATATAAGAAAATATTCCAAATACATGTGATCAATAAGTTGTACTTGGTTTCAAAATGAATCCCAAGAAGTGGTTGATATATGAATATCAGTATTCTAGAACCCATAATGTTTAAGCCATACCATCTCTTTCAATAAATAAATAATAAGAATGTTAATATGTATCAATTAATAGTAGAAACAAAATAAATAATAAAAACATGATCCATGTTCCCATCTAGACACCCATCCCATATCCCCTACTACATCCAAATACAGAAGTCTAAATGTGTTACAAATTACATCCATAATATATATATGAGGGGCCAATGTGGTCAACTCAATTGATGAAGAGATATACCCCCAAGCTTGTTCTTTGGATTGAGGTCTAATTTTAATGTAATAATTTAGAAGATGTAGTAAATCAGTGAGAAGTATCCTTGTTTATAAGAATGCTCATAATAATATTAAAGGATATGCATCTCATATGAATAAACTATCCAATAAAATAATCAATTATAACCAAATGAGGAGTCTCGTTCCTATTAAAGGAAATCTATAGGAATCCCAAGTATCACAATGAGAACCTGTAATAGTCCAACACCATCAATTCCATCCAAGGAGTTCCATATGGAGTTTTTTTATCACTATGAGGCATGGTAACTTATGATCCGATCTCAGGTATCTCAAATAGGGGAGTGAGTATCACCAAAGGCATGTCGTAGCCATATTTCCAAATGTATGGTCCATGGTTTCTCCCAAAGGGATCAGGTATCACTCAGAAGTATAATAAACCACAAGAGAAGCCTTTTCCTGATAATCCAAATAATCCCTCTTGTTACGTCATGGTATAACCACTGGTGCATGGGAATCCATCCATTAATCATTGATACTGAACCCATGTTTTCTCCTAGTGGATTTCAAAATAGCCATATAATGCAAGGAATATATCATAAGGCCATTCATTTATAATATTTCATACAACTAAATAAACATATCTTACCATCAAGGTAACAGAAAGTTCCTTAGACAGTAAGCTAGCCAATGGAAAAAATTCAATCCATCAAAATGGAATAAGGTATTTAGCACAAAAGAAAGCATTCAAAATTACATGACATTGTTTGAATTTTAATATACAAAAAAACTATATTCAAATATAGATCAAGGTCCTAAAAAGATAATATGTATCAGGAACTTTCTTATGATGTGGAAGAAAAAAATCACATGGCATCGTCATGCCTTATATCACATGCCAAAGTTGACATTTAAATTAAACAAGATACCAATATTGTTTGTTCATAACATTAAATAAATAGGTTGTCCATGGAACCCATTAAATTTCATTACACCTCAAAAAATTTAATTTAATGGAATTCCATTTAAACAGAAACACATTTAAATTCAACAACATGGTTTATAGAGGCACTTATGTGTCCCCAAGCTCAGTTGTACAATCATATACATTGGTAATACCCTTTACATGTAATTATAACACTTATGAGGTTCTGTATTATAACTGCATGTTTACCAATTTCCTACACGGGAAATTTCTTTTAAGAATGTAACCAAACCCTTTACAGGATTTTTGTTAATTAAGAATTAATATTATGTAGTTCCTAAATATTTAATAACATCAAGAAGGTCAATTATCAAACATTCCACTTAAACTAATCGAAAAAACAATTAAACTTATATTATTCAAAGGAAAGAAATACTAACATTACACATATCAAGAACAAATAGGAAAGAATCTGGAATCCTAAACCAAAACAAGCATGATATAAAGGACTATCACAACTTTTTTGTTTAGAAGGCACCACACCTCTGTTGAAGTTGTTTTTTTAGAAAATACTAACATTGATTTGAAAGCAATTTATTTATCATATTTAACATTCCATTCATGAAACATTATCAATTCATATTTAAGAGAAATTAAATCTTGAAATCATAATGCTATAATTAAAATCGAAGAAAGGTACAGTAAGAAATAGATTAATGCATATTGAATGAAAAATTAAGGATAGCGATCATATACTAGTGATCCCCATTTATAATTCAAGCTAATTAAACTTAAATTATCACTGTGAGTTTTTGAACACATCGAGACTCCATTAGAATGGTTTTATTATAAAACCATGATTTATTTATTTACAAATCATCCATCATAATGAAAATTTTATTCTAATAAAACAACAACATTAATAAAACTCAAGGAAACTATGTAAATAGTTAACTAATGAATTATTAAATTAGAGCAGAATGGAATGGGATCCTACATTAACAATTGGACCAAAATGACACTCAGTAATTAGTAGATTTGGAAGTAAAAACTTGAAAGTATCCCACAATTAAACTCATATACACTCTCTCTATCTGTCTCTCTCACACACACATATTTAATCCCAATCAATTATTCCCCTCACCATGAGGGAATACATATGAGGAAGAGATACACACACAAAGACACCTATGTATGTGTTCAAATTCCTTCATAGATGTTAAAATCCCACAATATTTCATAAACATGACTCAAAACACATAAAGAAACTAAAATGTAATGTGAAAAACCAAGAAACAGATAAAGAACCTCACCTTAGATGGTATAATAGAACCCAAATGACCCAATTCTCTTATCCTTTGGTGACAGTTGTTAGAATACACACAAAGATGACTTAGGAGATGCACAACACCCCCTAAATTGAGAAGAAGAACAAAATTTGGGTTAAACCTAACCCACGGACTTCAACAGATCAATACCGAGTAAAGGAGAGGCCAAAATCATCTGAAAATGAGGAGTAGAATGGAGAAGGAGTCATACCTTAAAGAATCAGTCCATGAACTGGATGCAAAATTTAGTTAAAGAAGCCACACCAATGGAGGCTATAGAGGGTGGGGGTATGATGTGTTCCTAGGGGAGGAAGAGGGAGCCCTTATCGTGTACCTAAGGAGGAATAACAAAACATAAACCCCCAAAATAATAATAATAATAATTATAAATGCAAAAATAATAAAAATAATAATTATAATAACAATAATACCATTATTATTATTAAAACAATTAATTTATTTTTATTTTCCATTTTCATCTCATTTAATATTTTTTATTTCTATTGTAATTAGTTTGATTTAATTTCTTAATGTAGAAAAAACCATATAGTTTTCCCAGCACAGTTTTCCAAACCATGCACAAACTGTTAATGAATAGTGTCTAGGAACTTTTCAAAGACACTAACTATGAACAACCCATGTGCATTGCCTCTTCCCAGCTATAGGATCTCACACGGTTGGCTACCTATGTCCACCTAGTTTAAAAAAAATAATGCACCCTTTATAGACTTCTAAAATATAGATAACTTTCCACACTACTTCAGTGACTCAATGAGATACCTGTGTAATAACTTGAGCCGTCACCCAAGTAAAAAAGACATTACATTGGAGGGTTTCAACACATAGATTAATGCTCTAAAGCCTTTTTTTAAAATATTTTCTCTGGTAATTATGAAAAATATCACATTTCCACTAATTTTTCTATCTAGTTCATAACCGGAGACTTTACAACCTCCCAAATATAAAACTTCTCATCCTTGAGAGGCCTATAGGAACATATAAGACATCACCAGAAATAAAAGGGATGTGAAGATTTCTAAAAAAGATTTCATTGCATTTCCAAAAATCCAACTCCCCTTCAAGCAGACCTTAAGCACATGGGTCTTACGTAGTTAAGACAGTGGAAAAAATCTTTTTTAGTACTCAGATACAGGGAAAACACTCAACTGAACCCATTCAACCATAAAAATAATCATGTCATCATCTTCTTGAACAACTGACCAATGGTGATCCCCACATTAGTTATTTAACTTCAAAACTTCCAATTACATTCCACTTTACCTCCATCATTGTATTCTCAATAAAAATCACACCATAATTGTATTAATTACAATCTAGTGTGGATTTCATTGAAATAGAGAAGTGGAATCCAGATTGACCTCATAGAAATATGTCACAAATGCTTCCTCTAAGGCACATCCGACACTGTTAAACCCAAACCCACCTTAGCCTTGAAGGCATACTCAAAATGGTTCCATAGAAACTAAATAGTATATAGACCCTAGCGTTTTACACATATCATGACATGAATATAGGCATAATTAGAAATCATATTTCAAGACAAGTATCATACATTCTAGTGTCTAGGAAGACAATGTACAGAAAACTGAAAACATTGGAATAATTAAATAATTTCTTTTTTAATCTTTATAAAGAGATCTAAACTTCCATTATAATCATATATAGGCCTAGGATAAACTGGGGATAAAATGAACAAATTGATGACCTAAAAACCTTAGTACGGAAATAAACATAAGAGTAATGATTAGAACATGGTTTAGAAGTAATGAAATAACAAAATATTAATCCATGTGACATGCTTAAATAGAAGGAATCACAACATATAAAATTGGGATCATATAGCCATGGAATCCTGGTAATATGGAAACATCATAAACCATGACTTAAGAATGAGTCAAGACTCATTTCACTTATTGGAGCACAAGTAAAGGCTAACCAAAATGACTGTTTCACATGGAGCATGAGTCAGGGCTAATGACCAAGACTGTTTCATATAACATATCATGATACAAAACATTACCCAGTTCATTGGAAAACAATCCAGTTGAACCCATCATAACAATTTCATGAAGATGTGGGCCACATGAAAAAATCATACATAAGGAATAAATCATAAAAATAATGGTTACCCATGGTAATAATTGTGTATAATATTCTTGTACAAATTCATAAGGTAACATAATATCAAAATAGGGTCCACGAAATAATGGATATAAATGATACGTGGACATTAATATGGAAAAATAGTTATATATCATGATAATAGATGTAACAATTAAGTGATAACATGTAAAAAGTGTCACAACCCACCTTAACCAAGATGATGGAAGGGACAACAGATTTCTAAACCCTTCCTTCCCCAAGTTGAAGGAGAGATAATGACCTCTCAAACCCGCCTTCGATAGGCCTCATAGTGGAAACTAGCACCAAGTTTATGGAATCACATGTAAAATCTAAGGAATTACACTTTTTATTTTGTAGGAACAGAAGATAAGATATTAAATCTCAAAAACAATAAAATTTGATGTTAAAGTTATTCAAAAACAATTCATATATGCATGTTCTAATAATAAGTGCTAAAAAATAGAAAACACCAATGGGATGTACCAAAAGAATATAAATCCAATGACATCAATGGTCATAATGTCCAAGCTAATAGATTCGACCATGATCTTTGATGTCCTCATTGAAACCTGAAATCAGTTTTATATACAAAGGCTATGCATATATGTATATTCAATAGGGAAAACCAAAATCTCTCGTGCGCAAGTGGGGAGGCATTATAAATCCCTATGAGAAAAAGGAGTTAACCAAAGCACTATGCAAGGAAACTATCCGCCCAACCTCACCAAGGCACACTCACCAGATAACTCCAGTCATGTAAAGTAGTAGTAAGAGAACATCGATATTTGGGTACCCCGCTCCACCTTCCCACTGGTTATTGATAACAACATATACGTCAGAAATCTCTTTCCATTCTCACCGCAGTCTCACTACCGTACCCGCCCACACACAGCTAGGATACCACAACCACACTTCCCACCTAGAAAAACCAAGGCCACAACAACCACACATTACCACACCCATAGACACCTAGTCCCAAACAACTAATGTTATGCTCGAAAACCCATGGGCCCCATCATGAAGACACTTGTGAATAAACATACCCACACACACTTGGTCCAACCACCACAACGTACCCTACTAGAATAATCATGGGATAAAATGGAACTTAGGCTGTAACAACTTGCCCAAAGAGTTTTGGGGTACTCAGGGAAGGGATCATGAAATGAGCTAACAACCACCCACTCATAGGAGGGTTTCGAAAAACACCCTCCCCCAAGAAATGGGGGTGTTCGACATGAAGTGATCAACATGGGTGGGGCATGGATAAGAAACATAAGAAATAAATTACACATATAGAAAAATAGGTACACATCCAAAACAAGGGGTTCCAAAAACATCCCACACACTAACAACCTCATTAATATTCATTCATAAAATGCACAACGACCATAACATGCCACAAATCATCCCAAGAAACCAAATCCACTTTTGAGCCCATTATTTTATCACATTTTAGTGGTTCCATTTAAATAATTCTTCACTACTGGGACACTAATAGGCAAAGACAAAAGCCAATGAAGGAAAAACAACAAAACACCAAAATACGTAATCACACCCAGTTCTCTTGTAATGTCATGACTACAAAACAGATCTGTGGGATCCATCGAAGTACTATAAGGAAAACAAGACCCAACATACATCCCAACACAGCCTAAGATCCACAAATAATAAATGCACCACAAATAGGGGATCACATCCCCAACCACATCACCTCACAAGCATCGTGAATAACAATCACACACCTCATCAGAAGGGATAATGGGATTTTTCAGATTTAAACACACCATTTCATTAGTTTTTTCTTTCTGTTTGGTTAATTGAGGTGAAATAACAAGTATTCCTATTCATTTGGAATCCATTTAATCTACCGAGTTTACATGATTAACCAGTTTCCATGTTACAACCACTCAATCATAGACTATATAAAAAAGATATGATCATTAGTGCACATGAAATGACAACTAGCTACCATGATTTTCAGTGGATATATTCCCATACAATTCAAAACATCTAAGTATGGGTAAAAGAGTGTAACAACATTATCAAACCCACCACTTAATTCTTTAAAACCATTTATTATCTTCGTTAAGGTTTGGTTTCATCCATCATCGTAGAAAATTCATCACGCCCACACCACATGATACATCTTAAAGGGAGATGAAGGAAGAACCTGTATTACCCCAACCCCAGTTACCCAGAGTCGGTGCTTTATTTTAATACATTGGAATGATTACAAGGAATCAAGTCCCGAACGACCGATCGGTTTAGCAGTCTTAGAAAATATATTACAATCATTAACATTACATAAAAATTTCAAACATAAATCACAGTGTAAATAGTTCATTGAGACCTCCATTATTAGTTTTATCTTAACCCTGCATGTCAATCATAATACACTTCTTGGCATCTTGGAAAAAATAAAACATAGAAAGGGGTGTGCTCAAACGCTAAGTAAGGTAAGAAAGATAGCATATGATAACATAAATATTAAGCATGGTGAATAATTGAAACCACATGCCTTTACCAATAATAAAAATGAATACTTTTATGGAAAGAATATGGGCTGATTAAATAAATCAATAATAAAACATAATCATGGGTATTCTACTTGTCGAAAGACCACATGAACCATCAATATTATTTCCATAATGAGGGAATGTATAATTCCAGACATTCTAAAACATTTGTTTCAGGCCTTGGACAAGATGTCTAAAAATGATTAAGGCCTTGGCCAAAACCATATATTAAATTGGGAAAGGGACTTGGCCAATTTCACATCTAGTTGTCTCATGAGACCTACCGATGCATCGAGGATCTACAACTGGCTCCACCCATAACGTACTATGTCCAATACATTATTCATACGAAAAGGTTGAAACATAACATAAAAATTTGTATTAAAACTAGCATACGATATGTCAATACTTTAACCATAAACCATGAATGGTATAAAAATAACACATCAATAGTAAAACATATCACAAAACCTTCAATAAAATACAGAATATTTGTATCATAATAAATAAACTTCAAAAAAGTTTAAAATACATCTATGAATGATGACATAGATGAAAATGATAACTCTATGATAAAAATATCCCTTTTTCATGAAAACATTTAAAAGTTACAAAATTTAAAAAGGAAGACATTTAAAGACATTTTTGAATCAAAGTGTCCCATTATACTTTGAATTTTTGAAAGGATATAACATTTTTAAAACATTAATGTCCATGTAAATAAATCATTAAACACCATTTTTAAAACATTGATATTATTGAGAATGATTTATAAGAATAAAAATTTAAAACATTTAAAATTATGTTTTAGTAAAAAATTACCTTATAATTAATTCCGTTGAAATCTCTTTTATCAAAAATGGACATGTATAGTAAATATGTCCTAGTAGAAACATACGCAAAACAACCTCAGATAATAATGAGATTGTAAAATTAACCCTTACCAGTTTGGTAACTTATGAAACATACACCCCATCAAAAAAGTATCAGACAATGAAGATGTAAATACACATATATTAATGTGTAATACACAATGAATACAATAATGATCAGTATATACACCACACAAATGGTAATAGAGGCAATATGGCATGAAACTGACGGAATAAGGAGTGAGATGAAAACCCCTTACCTTGCACTTTCCTTTAGTCGAGGGTACATTTAACCTCCTGTATTATGATCGTAGTATGTTATTAAGGTATACCAGAACTATATTAATATTTATGATATCATACATGATTAATTTATTGCTTTATACTACCCATTTAATAATAATTTACATGTTAAAATAACATTTCGGGTAATAATTTCTTTCATTATCGTACGTGTTTTAACATGTTACACTTGATTGTATCACTTAGATCAATATTTAATTACTTCCAGAATATAAAAAATGATTTATATATCATATATATTTAGAATATAAATTTGTATAATAGTCATATATATTAAATGAAAAACACCGTTTATGGAGATGGTAGTCCGTACGTACACATAAACACTGTTTCTGTTTTCATATCATATTGAACGAAAATAAGTGAATAAGATATATGTATGTACATATATATATATATATATCTGTGTGTGTATCTCCAGTAGTATTATTACATCATTTATTATATAATTATTAGTAATATCTATATTTTTATAATCGTCGATGAATGGGGAACGTGGAAATGAATCCCATCGTGTCGTGGAGACTGTAATCTATACGTACGCATGAGCGACAATATCATTTCCTTAATGTTGTGGAATTGGATGGTATATTAATTTTATAGAGACATTATAATGTTATTTTCAGTATTTATATACATATTACACATCATTATATCCATCCAAATAACATAGTGTTGAATAACAAATTACACCACGATGTGGAGACAGTAAGCCATACGTACACACGCATGGTGACATTATCATTCATAAGATGGATTGGATAATGAATATTTTTGTTAAATATTTATAATAAAATAACAGTATATAAAAGATAATGGATTTATTATTTTATAATTTAATCAACAAATAAAGTGTATGTGGAAGAATATGGGAACTTGAAATAGGGTGGTGAATTCATTATCTCTTCATCGAGTTCTTCCTTTTGATTTGATCAAAAGGGATACTTAAGTAGGCTTTCTGACCAAAGGAGGGCCTCTAGAATTAATTAAGGGATGTGAAAAGGATATTTGGGAAGGGGTTGTCTAAGACAAATTGCTTAGTAGGTGTGAAAAAGAGTGAAGGCGGATTTCCATTTTATAAGAGGGGTGATGGTACCTTAGGAAAAACATAAAATATTATTATATAATAAATTAATTTTCTGTTTATAATTGCTCCAAAATGAATAGTTTAATGGATAAGGTGGGTATGGGTATCAATCCTCTCAAATAATACGTTTTAGATAGGTTTAGGTCACCATATTAACCTTATCTTTTAGATATAACTCTTTGTTAAATAGTTTATCTTTTACCGTGTCTTCTTGTATTCTTACTCTATATGGTAAATAAACAGACACTAAAAATACAATAGAACCTAAAGTGGCTTATTAATGAAATATATAATATTATTTATTCCCTTTTTCCGAACCTTACATTTTAGGAATATTATATCAGCCAATAATATAGTATTTGTTTTAAATATTAATTTATGTCAATTTTGACACTATTTGGTATTTTGTTTTTGTGAAATTCATCAGAACTTGATTACTTCAAAAAAGATACATTGAATTAGCCCAATCATATCATATTAACCTAGAAAATTCTTTGTTGTCAAAAAAATTTTGAAATTAATTTTTTTTAATATTTATAATACCATTTATTTGATTCATTCATGAATAAGGTAATTACTGCATCATTGTTGAGTCATAAATAAATTAAATTATTTAATGTCTAAATTATAAATAAAATATAATTATGTAGGAAATATTTTTAGCTTTCTAATTAGTATTTATAATCGAATTTAACTTATATATAACCCTATATTAAAAATGTTTTAGTTATTTAACTTTGATTTTATCTCTTTTAAATTTTTCGTTTGAATTAAATAATAATAAATGTCCTAATCTAACCCAAGTTGACCAAATAGGTTCATATTTTATTCATAAGGGTGTTTTTTTGACTAATTATACTTTGATAATAGAATTAGTATATGTGTTAACGTAATGATAATATCAATTTTATCATTAATTACCCTATTTACTTTTAACCCTGGTAAATAAAGGTAAAAAGATAATATTCACCAAAAATCATTATTGTATTATTGAACCACAATTTACATTTTGATATTAACCATGTCACTCTCATTTTCTAAATTCCACTCACAGAAGAGGTAAAATTATGTTTTATGTGAATTTTGAAAATTATCCTAAGAGATGGGTAAAAGGCGGTGAAAAGTTCAATAAACATTATATATATATAAAAAATTATTATAAACAGACTCCAATGAATTACATTGAACTTATATAGGTATTATATATCTATTTTGACCTAAAATAAATTTAAATAAAATATATAATTAATTAAATAAAAATTCAGTTTTAACCAATAACTCAGTGTTTTTCACTATTCATAAAAAATTGAATGTTTTAGAAAAATACCAAAAAATCACCCAAATCTAATTTTGATATTCCAAATCCAAAAATTATTTCTTTTTTCCAAATTCATAACATTTAATTTCGATTAATTAATTTAAAATTAATTATCGTTTTCAAAACAAATAACGAGTTTTTAGGAAATAATTACTATCAAAAGATTGACAGTTGTTTATGTATAATTTAAATGTGATATTAATTCCAATGACCAAAATTGGATTTAAGGGTTAAAATATAATCTAATTATAATTCCAAAACTTTAAAATGTATAATTCAACACTATAAATTATTTTGATTAAACAATTTGTTTTCAGTTAAAATATAGTATTTTCACTATTCCCCCAAATATGAATGTTTTTGGAAAAACACCAAAAATTTAGTGAAACTAAATTCTTATGTCCTGATTCTAAATAAGAAGCTTATTTTTTCAAATTGAATATATAAAAGTTTCAAATATTGGATTTAAAAAGGGTTCTCCATTAAAAGGCGTTAAAATTGAATTATTTGAAAAACAATTCTTTTATCTGAAAATAATGAATTTGTTTTTACATTATGTCTAAGAAACTCATAATATGGATTCTAAAATTATAAGGATTATATAATCCTCCAAATTCATTTAATACTATTCATAACCTCTTTTGAACGGCTAGTTTTTTATGTCGTGATGCGCTTGAACTCAGTGTTGTGTGTAGTGCGAGTTATTCCATTACATTGAAGAAATAACGTATTATGAAATATTTGGGTGTTACATTATCCCCTACTTCAATAAATTGCGTCCCCCCAATTTGAAAATGTTTTTCGAAAATAAAAGGTTGGAAATAGAAATTTCCTTTATGGGAAAACCCACATCGGAAATTGGGTTAATAAAATTTAGACTTAATAAGATGAAAAAAGGGCAATGGAAATGTCACCACCAAATTAGTGTTTCAGGTAGGAGAACATTGGTGGAAATTATAGACACATAATTAGAGGGAAAATGTAAATATTTATAGGTACTGATTGAGGTCATCAATTGCAAAAAATTTAAAATTGAAGGCCTCAAATCCATCAATCTATGATGCCTTATAATATCATCGGATCAACCAAACATAAGGTATTTGGATAACACATTTTTGGTTTTAAGATCCCTTCCCTAATGTTTAAGTATTAATTCCTTCATATAAAGAAAAAAATATACTTGGAATGTAGAGTGACATCATTTAACAAATTTCTACCACAAACTCATCTTTCACTTTAAAAGATAATAGAACATAAAAATATAATACTTATCCTAATCATATAGGGTTCCCAAAATAATGAATTTATAATTCACATATCAAAACAAAAAAAACTACATTATTCAATCTGGGACATCACTTGGGTTAGTGATGGGTGATACAATCTTTCCACCCTTCAGTTGTGGGTTCAAGTCTCATGGCCTTGCCAGACGTGATGTGTTGTCCTTTTTATGGAAATCCGAAAATAACATTAAAAATAGTTTCCAATTTGAAACATAATCCATTACAACCTTCAGAATTATCCAAAATACTTATATCCAAACTCTCAGTCAAAAGTTTAAAATGAAGTTAAATATAATGAGGATCCTTTTTTCGGGTAATAACATGTAAATGACTTCATCTTGTATTCTATTACAACACTGCAACATCCTAAATTACACAAATAAACCATCTCTTTTTCCAAAATCACTACGTCATTATCAAGACCATATTAAGGATTACATTTCCTTCAACCATTTATTTTCCAAAAAGTGTAGCTTACTATGAAGTCACCATTCTTAGAACGATATAATCTCAATTCCTCAAGAAAATAGTACTTCACTACAATCCTTATTTATCTCCACAATTCATTTAACCAATATACTGTTGATACTGCACTCAAATGAAATAATTCTATAATACCAACATAAGAACTATAACTATTCCTCCTCATCTTTGGTAGTATCATAACTTGATTATTATCCAATATCATCATTCGGGGAATACTCTAATGATTTTGACATTGGTACGCGTTGTGTCCAAACTCCTTGCAGATGAAGCAGTGTACATTTGAAAACTTTTTCTTGCCCTTGAAGTCATGTACATGGTGTCCTTTTTCTCCACACTTATAACAAACTCTTATTCCCTTCTGGCATGTTCCAAGGTGTTTCTTCCCATAGTTATCACATATGGAAAATTTATTATTTTCCCTTTTCCCTTTATCCATCATTCCCTCTTCCATCCTTTTCTCATCTTGCTTCCCTCCAACACCATAGGACACATAGAATTTTTTTCTTATCGTATTAACACATGATACTATTTCTTCATATGTTGAGAATACATGTGAGACTATTTCGCTTCTAAATGTTGGATTAATACCCTGAAAGATACGATCCTTCTTACTCTATGGATTATACGTATTGTTGGAGTTTTCATTCCTTCTACTGGGCACCATTTCTAAAAAATGGCATACAATATATCAGTTTATGAATCGCAATTCATAATTCCAAAAATGTAAAATAGCTAAAGTAAATTGAACAATTTATGGATATAATCCATAATCCCAAAAATATTTTCTTTATGGACGTATATACACAGACATCCTTCATAATGATTTGTAATGAAAATGAGGATTATCCTAAGCACATCCCCTGAGAGTATCGTAAACAAGAGTTCAGAAAATCCCATTGTCATGCACTAGTTGATGTTCGAGTCTAGCTCAAAGAAGTGTTTTCGGGTTTTACCTCTTGGAACATCTGTGCCAGAGCTGCCTCTACCTACTTATATCCAGACAGGGATGTATTTTCTTGTAAAACTCACAAAATCTCTACATTACTAGAATTCTTGGAAATCCTTCTATAATAATCCTCAAAGTCTATCAGAGGGTAATGTGATATTATCAGAGTTTATCTAAATCAAGTCTCCAAGGATTTTTCAAAACATCCAATAATACCAACTATAATGCCCTGACCATACCTACCAAGAGTCGGTGCATTATTTTAATACATTATCTTGATTACAATGAATCAAGTCCCGAAGGACCAATCAGTTTAGCAGTCTCGGAAAATAGATTACATACATTAACATTACATTAAAATTTCAAACATAAATCACAGTGTAAATAGTTCAGTGAGAACTCCATTATTCTTTTTATCTTAAACCCGCATATCAATCATAATACACTTCTTGGAATCCTGGGAAAAATAAAACATAGAAATGGGTGAGCTCAAATTCTCATTAAGGGTAAACAATACAAAGGATGATAACATAAATATTAATCATGGTGAATAATTAAAACCACACGCCTTTACCAATAATAAATATGAATACTTTTATGGAAAGAATATGAGCTGATTAAATAAAGACATAATAAAACATAATCATGTGTATTCTACTAGTATAATGACCACATGAACCATCAATATTATTTCCATAATGAGGGAATGTATAATTCCAAGAATTCTAAAACATTTTGTCAAGGCCTCGGCCAAGATGTATAAAAATGAATAAGGCCTCGGACAAAACCATATATCAAATTGGGAAAGTTACTTGGCCAATTCCTTGTCTAGTTGTCTCATGAGACCTACCAATGCATCGAGGAGCTATAGTGGGCCCCACCCGTCACTTACTATGTCCAATACATTCCTCATACAAAAAGGTTGAAACATAACATAAACATTCATATTAAAACAAGCATACTAAATGTCAATACTTTAACAATAAACCATGAATGGTATAAAAATAACACATCTATAGTAAAACATATCACAAAAACTTCAATAAAATATAGAATTTTTGTATCATAATAAATCAAATTCAAACAAGTTTAAAATCCATCAAATGATGTTGATAGAGATGAAAATGATTTGTAAAACTCATTGAGAGAAATATCCCTTTTCATGAAAACATTTAAATGTTACACAATTTATAAAGGAAGAAATTTAAAGACATTTTTGAATCAAATTGTCCCATAAAACATTGAAACTATTGAATGGAAATAACATTTTTAAAACATTAATGTCCATAAAAATAAATCCTTAAAACCCATTTTGAAAACATGGACATTAATGAGAATGATTTAGAAGAATAAATATATAAAACATTTAAAATTTTGTTTTAGTAAAAAATTACTTTAAAATTAATCTATTTGAAAACACTTTTATGAAACATTGACATGGATATAAAATATGTCATTGTAGATACTTACGCAAAACAACCTCAGATAATAATGAGAGTGTGAAATTAACCCTTACCAATTTGGAAACTTATGAAACATACATCCCATCAATGAAGTATCATAGAATGAGTATGTAAATACACATAAATTAAAGTGTATTACACAAAGAATACAATTATGGGCTGTAAATACACCACCCAAAAGGTAATAGTGGAAATATGGCATGAATCTCACAGGAATAAGGAGTGAGATGAAAACCCCTTACCTTGCACTTTACATTAGTTGAGGGTACATTTAAGATCCTATATGACGATTATAGAATGGTATTACAGTATTGAAGAACTATATTAATATTTATTATATCATACATGATTCATTTATTAAATTATTCTACCCATTTAATAAACATTTATATGTTAAATTAACATTTTGGGTAATAACCGATTTCTTTATCATACGTGTTTTAACTTATTACTATTGATTGTATCACTTAGATCAAGATTTAAGTACTTACAGAATATAAAACATGATTTATATATCTTATATATTTAGAATATAAATATATATAATAGACATATATATGAAATTAATAACACCATTTATGGAGACGGTAGTCCGTACATATGCATAAACGTTGTTTTCGTTTTCATCTCGTATTAAACAAAACTAAGTGAATAAGATATATGTATGTATGTGTATATATATATATATGTATATACATATACAGTAGTATTATTATGTCATATATTATATACATATCAGTAATATATATATTTTTATAATTTTTGATGAATGGGGATGTGGATATGAATCCCATCGCGTCGGGGAGACGGTAATCCGTACGTACGCCCGAGAGACTATATAATTTAATTAAAGTTGTGGAATTGGATGCTATATTAATTTTACAGAGATATTAGAATGATATTTTTATTATTTTTATACATATTAATCATCATTATATCCATCCAAATAACATAGTGTGGAATAACAAATTACACCACAATGTGTAGACAGTAAGCTGTACGTACGCACGCATGGTGACATTATCATTCATAAGATTGATAGGATAATGAATATAATTGTTCAATATTTATAATAACATCACAGAATATAGTAGATTCTAGAGTTATTATTTTATAATTTAAACTACAATGAAAGAGTAAGTGGAAGAATACGAGAACTTTAAAGAGGGTGGTGAAATCATTACATCTTCTTCTGGTTCATCCTTTTGATTTTATCAAAAGGGATACTAAAGTAGGATTTATGACCAAAGGAGGCCATCTATGATGAATATAGGGACGTTTAGCAGATATTTGGGCAGGTTTCGGCTGAGACAATTGGCTTAGAAGGTGTAAAATAGAGTGAAGGTGGGGTGCCCTTTTATAAGAGGGGTGAGGGGTACCTTAAGAAAAACATAAAATATTATTTTATGATAAATTAATTTTCTGTTTATAATGGCTCAAAAATAAATTATATAAAGGATAAGGTGGGGATGGGTCGAAAACCTCTCAAAAAATTGGTTTTAGATATGTTTAGGTCACCATATAAACATTTACTTTTAGATTTAACTCTTAGTTAAATAGTTTTAATTTTACCATGTCTTCTTGTATTCTTACTCTATATGGTTAATAAACATACTCTAAACATCCTAGAGAACCTCAAGTGGATTATTAATGACATATATAATATTATTTATGCTTTTTTGCAGAACCTTAAATTTATAGGAATATTATATCAACCAATAATGTAGTATTTTTTAAAATATTAATTTATCTCAATTTTGACACTATTTGGTATTTTGTTTCTGTGAAAGTCATAAAAACATTATTACTTCTAAAAAAATACATTTAATCAGACCTATCATGTCATATTCACCAATAAAATTCGTTTATGTCATAAAAACATTGAAATTGTATTTATTTTAATATTTATTGTACCATTTATTTGATTAATTCATGAATAAGGTAATTACTACATCATCATTGTGTCATAAATAAATTAAATTTTATAATGTCTAAAAATTATAAATAAAACATATTTGTGTAGGAAATCATTTTCTCTTTCTAATTAATATTTATAATCTAATTTATCATATGTATAACCCAATATTAAAAATGGTTTATATATTTAACTTTGATTTTATATCTTTTAACTGTTCTTTGAATTAAATAATAATAAATGTCCTAATATAATCCAAGTGGACCAAAGTGGTTCATATTTTATTGAAAAGGTTGTTTTTGGTCTAATTATACTAAGAGTATAGAATTAGGACATGTGTTAAGATAATAATAATATCATTTTTACCCTTAATTAGCCTATTTACATTTAACCGTGGTAAATACAAGTAAAAAGTTAATATTCACCAACAATTATATTTATCTTATTTAACCACATATTACTCCTTTATATTAACCGTGTCTCCTAGATTTACTAAATTACACTCACTGATGTTTTAAAATTGTGTTTTATGTGAATTTTAAAAATTCTCCTAGGAGAGGGGTAAAAGACAGTGAAAAGTTCAATCAAAATTTTATATATCTAAAATTATTATAAACAGACTCCAATGAATTACATTAAACTTTTATAGGTATTATGTATCTATTTTGACATAAAATAAATTTAAATAAAATAAATAATTAATTAAATAAAAATCCGGTTTTAACCAATAATTTAGTGTTTTTCAGTATTCATCAAAATTTGAATGTTTTTAGAAAAATTCCAAAAATTCACTCTAAGCTAATTTTCATATTCCGAATCTCAAAATTATTTCTTTTTTTCAAAATTCAAAACATAGAAGTTGAATTTATTATTTTAAAAATAATTATTGTTGTCAAAACAAATAGTGTGTTTTTAAGAAATAATAACTATCAAAATATTGACACTTGTTTATGTATAATATCAATGTGAAATTAATTCCAATGACCAACATTGAATTGAAGGGTAAAAATATAATCTAATTATAATTCCAAAATGTTAAAATGTATAATTCAACAATATAAATTAGTTTGATTAACAAAGTTGTTTTCATTTAAAATATAGTATTTCTCACTATTCACCCAAATATGAAAGTTATCAGAAAAACACCAAAAATTTATTGAAACTAAATTCTTATGTCCCGATTCTAAAGAAGAAGTTTATTTTGTCGAATTAAATATATAAAAGATTCAAAGATTAGATTTAAAAAGTGGTCTCCATTAAAAGGCGGTAAAGTTTCATTATTTGAAAAATAATTATTTTATCTGATAAAATGAATTTGTTCTTACATTATGTCTAAGAAACTCATAATATAGATTCTAAAATTAGAAGGATTATATAATGTTCAAAATTCAGTTAATATTATTCATATCCACTTTTGAACGACTAGTTTGGTATGTCGTGATGCGCTTGAACTCAGTGTTGCATGTAGTGCCAGTTATTGCATTACATTGAAGAAATAACATACTATGAAATATTGGGGTGTTACAAACCCTACTTGGATGATCAAATATCAATGTTTTTCTCCTAAAGCCAATAATTGGTATGTGTGTCTTGCAAGGGAGGAACTCTAGGGACTCCAAGGGTGAGTAGGAAAGGCTCCAATATAGGTACACCACTATCCTCATAAGGGGGTAATCCAAACGTACAAGGTATAAGAAAGAGACTAGCCATGAAGAAGAAATAAGGACCTCTCAAGAGATAAAAAAAATATCTTGGAGTTACGAGATATGAAATTCGAACGGCTTTAAAAGAGGATCGTGGTTTAACGACGTGGTTGGATAGTTACACATAATGTAATTTGTTTGTATTTAATAATTCTCATTGGAGGGGTGTCCATAATAGATCTGCATTATAGGGTTTCATTTAAATATATGAAAACAGGTCTATTGAAGTTCTCCCCACTCCTTATGGATCTAAACATATTTCTATGGCACAAAAAATGGACTTGAACCTCTTTAAAAACGTAAAAAGACATAAAATTGGCGTCACTTGAAAAATTAGGGAAGAAAACCTTGACACCCCTCTATGGCCGATTGGTAAGACTGGTCGGTGGAACCGATTCATGAAACTGATGGGTGAAACCGATCGGTGGGACTAATGGGTGAAATAGGTTGGTTAGACAGATTGGCGATACACTGATCGGTGAGACCAATGGGTGATACCCATTAGTAATATAGAAGGGTGAAACTGATCGGTGAAACTGATGTGTGAATCCAGTGGGTGAAACAGATGGGTAAAACCGATCAGTGAGACCAATGGGTGAAACTGACCGGTGAGACTGATTGGTGGGATACTAATCACTGAGACTGATGGGTGAAATAGATCGGTGACACCGATGGGTGAAACTGATAGGTGGAACTGATCGGTTAGACAGATGGGTGAAACCAATCGGTGAGAGGGATCGGTGAGAGACCGATCGATGAGACATTGATCAGTGAGACCGATGGGTGAAAACAATCGGTGAAAGCAATCATTGAGACTAATGGGTGAAACTAATCAGTGAGATCAATTGGTGAAAGAGATCCGTGAGACCGATTGGTCAAACTAGTGGAGATGATCTGTGAAGCTAATCACATGAGGCTGATAAGTGAAACTGATATATGAAGTTGAACTATGATGCAAATCTATAAAGCTGATATTTGAAACTGATCAGTGAAGTTGATATGTAAAGAAGATCAGTAATGTTGATTAGTGAAGCTGATCTCTAAAGCTGATTAGTAATGTTGATTTGTGGAGCTGATCTGTAAAACTTATCACTGAATCGGATCGATTAATCTGATCAGTGAAGCCTGTCTGTGCGACCGATGGGTGGAATGAATCAGTGAGACCGATCAGTGGCACTGATAGGTGACACCATGGTGACATGTTTCCACTTACACCCACATCCTCCTAACTCACTGATGGTTTCTAGGACACCCCAACACTTAAAATTTGGCAAAGTATTGGAATAGGGGGTCTAAGCCATTAAATCAGATACCTCTCAAACTATTCTCTTCCTCGTGAATACAAGAGTAACCTGAACAACCACTCTAGAAGATACATCTAATAGAAAAACCACCCTAAAATACCATATTAATCCTATGGATCATGATGTCCCAACAGGTCAATCAGGGATTTATTTCCACCATTTCAAAATAGTATCCCGTCTGGGAGGCACATACTCGCCGTCACAGGTTTAATCACATCCACACTGATGCGTCTTGATTAGGAATCTGGTTCTCGCTTCCCCACATATCAGGAGATCTCATAAACATTCATAAGGTAGGGAAAAACAATCTCATAAACCAACAAGGCATGCATTACATCATCTCAGGTCAAAAAAAACAAGAACATCAGGGATGTCTTCGAAAAGAAACTCAAAACAACATTGGGTACTGGGTGCACTTTGAGCTTCTCACTCCCAAGTACTCTCCTCGAGACCACTGTTCCTCCACATGACATAAAACAAAGGGATAGTTCATCCATGAATCCCATTCTCTTTTCGATCCTAGATCATCACTGGTCGCTCCACGAATGTATTTTCATCCCGTATATCCAACTCTCCCCATTCAATGACATGGGAATCATCGTGTAGAGATCGACGAAGATGGGAGGCATGGAAAACATTGTGGATCCTTTCCAACTGAGGTGGAAATTCTAGCAGATATGCTACCTCACCAGCTTTCCCCAACACTTCAAAAGGCCCAATGAACCTAGGAGAGAGCTTTCTCCCCTTCCCAAACCATCATTTCCCACAACGAGGGGAAACCATTAAGAAAAAATTGTATCTAACCTCAAAATTAAAGGTCATACTCCTAAGATCGGAATATGACTTCTACTGGTCCTAGGCTACCTTCATCCTCCCATGCATAAGATGAACCTTATCTATTGTGCTCTGAACTACCTTTGGGCCATGAACACTAGCCTCCCCAACCTCGATCCAGCACATGGGAAAATGTCATGTCCTTCCGTACATGGATTCAAACTGTGCCATGCCAATTGTATAGCGAAGAATATTATTATAAGGAAAATATACTAAGGGAAAATGTCATTACCATGATCCCTTGAGGTCTAAAACACAAGCCCATAGCATATCCTCCAATGACTAGATGGGTTGCTCAGTTTTCTGATCTATCTGAGTGTGGAAAGCAGTGCTAAAGAATAGCTAGGTGCCAAAAGTATGCTACAATCTACTCCATACATGTGAGGTAAATCATGCATCCCTATCTGAGCCTATAGACCTCAGAACTCCATTCAACCACACCAACTCATCCACATATCTTTGTGCTAACGCATCCCCCACACTCGACTCCTTGATCTCTAAGATGTGAGATCATTTTGTCAGTAGGTCCACTATTATCCATATAGAATCCAAGCCTCCTTGATCCTTTGGTATTTCTGTGATGAAATCCATCAGGATTTCCTCCCAGTTCCACTCATGGAAACCTAAGTGCTCCAACGAACCTCCTGGGATGTGGTGTGCAGCCTTCACCTGCTAACACACCAAGAACCTTGACACAAACTTTTCCATATCATGTTACCTTGGAGGCCACCGAAACTGTTCACTCAGGACCTAGTAAATCATGGAAACTCACGTGTGTACCATTATGAGTGAGTTTTGGAACTCACAGAGAACTCCATCGAGCATCATATTTGAAAAAAAAACATCCCTAAAAAAATCTGATTCTGACAATCCTCCAACCATCCTTTTGAAGCATTGCCTTGGTCTACCTGATCATGCATCACTTAACTCTCTATGTATCCCCACTGAGACTCCTCCACCTACCACAATAGAGAGGACTCCACTATCATCTTAAATAGACAAGCTCTACCACCATCCACCCTTGCATCTAGGTGTAGGTCATCCAACACCTGCATTGCCTTCGAAGAATCCAAATATTCCATATGTGACTTCATTCCCAATACATCAGCCACAACGTCCCCCTTAACATTAGTGAAAAAGATAGTGAAGTTTTAGTCCTGAAGAAACTCCACCCAAATTCATTTTCACGAGTTCAAGACCCACTGGGAAAATATATTCCTCAAACACTTACAATATGTGAATACCAAAATGTGCTCTTCAATGAGGTAATTCCTCCACAACTTCAACACGAACATTAATTCTACAAGATCTAGGATAGGGGTGGCATAGTTATGCTCAAGCGGAAACAATTTACTAGACCCATAATCGATCAATCTCCACTTCTACATTAGCAGACACCCAAGTCCATGTCCCGAAGCATAAAAAAACACCTCATACAACAACCCTTCCTCTAGAAACCTGAGCATTGGAGCACTAACCGAACCTTAATTTAAATAACTAAAATATACATGACACTGCTCACTCTACATGAAGGCCTGGTATATTTGTTCAAAGCTATCAAAGGAGATACATAACATTACGAATATCCTGCCAAACCCAGAACACTATGAATTTCCTTAACATTCTTGGGTGCTTCCCCTAAAGCAATAACTTTAAACTTTTATGAATCAATTGATAACCCTTGACGAGACATGACATGTCCAAGGAAATGAATTTCTCATGTCATGAACTTGCACATGGAAAATTTTCCCTAGAGATGGGGATGATGAAGGATCTCAAAGACCATCCTGAGGTGCTTAGTATGTTCCTCCACTGATCATGAGTAGATCAAAATGTCATCAATGAATACAATGACAATATAGTCCAAAAACTCAGGAAAGAAAGATTTTATGAGCCCCGTGAACACAAATGGTGGTTTCATAACACCGAATGACATGAATACGAACTCAAAGTGCATATAACTACACTTAAAGGCAGTCTTCAAGATATCAATTTCCTTCAACCTTAACTAGTGATACCTAGACCACATATTGATCTTAGAGAAATAACTCACTACCTGCAAATAGTCAAAGATAATTTCTATCATTGGGAGAGGGTAATGGTTCTTGACCGTTACCTGATTCTATCTCCAGTAGTCTATCAATTGTGTAAGACAACTATCTACCATCTTCATGAACAAGACCAGAGCACCCAATGGATACACGCTGGGTAAGAAAAAACCCTTCTTCATCATCTCATAAATCTGAATCCGCCACTCTAGCAACTCAGAAGGTGCCATTCGAAATGGAGCCATTGAAATCGGATGCGCACCAGGATGTAAGCCTATCCCGAACTCTACATCATGTCGAGGGGGTATAGTCACAACCTCCTTGGAAAAAACTTCTAGGAACTCTCTGACAACTCCATGAACGTCCATCATCTCATTGTCCACTGATATTTTTGAATGCTCATAAAACCTAGAAAAAAGAAGCTCTGTACACCGTCTCCACACCTAAAAAAATCCATTCTCCAACGTAACCCACATGCTAAACATCCTAATTAGAGAATATGAATCTTATCCAGATGAAATAAATAATAATGTGACAGACAAACTAGTTGATTCGTAGGATGACATTGTATGGCAGAATTTGCAGTAACGAAAGATCCCCACAAAACTATTGTGGCTCGATCATTAGTCTACATCCTCGACAAACATCAAACAGGCAGGTATGCCACCCCAACTGGTGTACTCAGCACTAGGAGAATAGAGAGTCTCCCTATGTCTAGGCCTAAGGTATGGGCTAGACAGGGTGTAACAATAGAGTGTGAAACACCTGAATCAAACAAGGTTTATGGAAGAGTGCCAAACATGCTGGTCATACCATGAACGACTTCCAACCCAACTGGAATTGCTGACTACATGGTGTGAAAGTTCCCTCTCCCATCTCCTCTTCCTTTGTACTATCGGTCGTCTCCCCAACCACACCCTGATCGAGGTCCTTGAGGAGCACCCTTGGGTCATTGAGGAGCACCCTTTTCTTAGAGGAGTGAGGTCTCGATGTCCCAGCTATTACTACTAAATGGGATGGGCTAGAAAATACTACTGCTAAGGTGGTAACTGAACATACCCACCCCACTGTACTACACATGGTCTGGGAACTGATTCCAATATTGCACACAACTGCCACAGATGAGGAACCTCAGTCTTGCGCCCACAGAGAAAGGGTGAAGACCGAGTGATCGAAATTAGAACAATTGGGGACTACTCCCCACTGACAGAACCATAGAAAAACCAGAAGCCGAAGGCCTTCTTCTGACAACCTTCAACTTTGGAGATCCTAACTCACTCCCCTCTTACGGCACACATCCAAGCGTGTGCATCCACTCTACCAATTCATCATTCTTTTGGACCTCCAATTATATTGATATGATGAATGGAGTAACAACATATTGAAGGGAAGGTCGGAGTTCCTCCTCTAAACATCTCACCCATTACTCCTCATCTGGAAAAAGGTCCATAGAAAACAAAAGGAGATCCTTGAACATGATCCTCGACTCTCTTAATAACATGTTCCCTAGCTGTAGGGAGAGTAACTCCTGCCTCTGTTCCACCTTCATTGTGGAAGATAAGAATTCTGATCAGAATTCCCTCATGAAGTCAGTCCATGAAACATCAGCCTCCCTATTCTCCCCATGATAGAGCATCCACCACTGACATGACACTACCCTTATCTGGCATTCAGCCAGAGGAACCCAATACTCTATCAGACCTCGAATCAAGCTAAAATATATCACCATATTTTTCATCCACCTGTCTATAACCATATTCGAACGCTACACACGTACATCTCGAGGGTCTGCCGCTAAAGGCCCGAAGCGTCCTCTAGCACTCCTCATCCTCCTCCTCTCGAGTAGTCATCCACTGATCAGCCAAATTATCCTCCTAGGCCTCGATCGCCTGCACTACTCGTGGTCATTGTCCATGCACCATAGCTACAATGTAAATAAGGAATGACTAAGCCAGAGTAGTTTTGAATATTTCATTAATGTTTTTCATATACTTTTTATTGATTTAAATTCAAATAACACCTAGAAAAAACAATAACACAAGTCATTATGATTCATTACCTTACCTAGGGTCTCTACCCTGCAATCAGTGTAGCCTCACTTGGTCATTCAGTAGGTCCCGATTCCTTTCATCAGATCATGGTGTCCCTAAAATCCCATGTCCTAGATGGTCATCCATGGCCTATTTCATGCAACATGATTGCCAAACAATATTTCCCTACCATCCCATGAAATACTCACTTTGCCTAACCCTGAGTTCCATCTTATCTCTCAACCATCCTGTATGTGATACCATTCGAACACGACCCACCATAAATGAGATGTGGGAAGGGACAACATATTTTCAGAACATTCCATCCTCAAATTGAAAGAGATAAAATGAACCCCCCGGATACAAATTCAATAGGACACATAGTGGTGACTAGCACGAAGGGTATAGAGTCACACATAAAATTGTAGGCATTACCCTATTTATTTAGAATGATCGGGGGATATGATAGTACATCCCAACAAAACCATTAGTGGAAGTAAAGGGAGATCCAAAAAAATTCCAATATGCATGTTCAAAAAAAAGTGCTTCAAAAAAAACTCCAAAGTACCAAAAGAAAAGAAAACCAAAAATGTCAACGGTACTGAGGTTCAAGCTAATAGTGTCTGGCATGGTCTTCGTTGTACACCTGGAATACATAAAGTAGTTTTATATATGTAGGGTTATAAAATAGTCATAATCAGTACGGAAAACCAAAATTTCTCTTGTTCTAATGCACTGTGAGAAAAAGGAGTTAACCAATTCACATAATGAGGAAACTATACACCCAACCTCAATAAGGCACACTCCCCAGATAACAGAAGCCCTGAAATGTAATAGTAATAGCACATCGATATTTTGGTTCCCCACACACACTTGGGATTCACCAACCATGCATCCCACCTAAAAACTCCTGGGCCATAAAAACCACACATAAACACACCCACAAACACCTAGGCCCAAACATCTAATGCTACACCCGAAGACACCAATGCCTCACCCAGAAGACACATTTGAAACAACCTGCCCACACGCACCTAGGTCAAACATCACAACATATCCTGCCCAATGAATTGTGATCTAAAATCGGCCTTAAGACAACACAACCTACTCGAAGAGACTTGGGCTTCTTGGGGAGGGGATTAGAAAAACGATCTAATAACTAGCCACTCATAGTATTATTGGAAATAACACCCTGCCATATGAAATGAGGGTGTTCGACACAAAGTGCTCAACATGGGTGGGGCACAAATAAGAAACATATAAATTAAATTATACATATTTGTAGACAAGCACCCATCCCAAACTAGGGGTTCCAAAAATAACCCACACACAAACACCCTCATCACTATTAATTCATAAAAAGCACAACATCCCCAACCAAGCCACATATCATTCACAGAAAAAAAATTCAATTTTTATCCCATTATTGTTATCACATTCTAGTGGTTTCATTTTAATAATTCTTCACTATTGGGAAACTAACAAGGATAGCCACAAGACAATGAAGGATAAACATCCAAGCACCAAAATAAGAATTCACACCCAGTTCTGTTGTAAAGTCACAACAACCAAAGGGATCCGTGAGATCCCTCAATGTACTAGATCCAAACCAAGTTCAAACATATAGCCCCACACAGCCTAAGATCCACAACCAAAAACTACACCACAATAGGGGATCCCATCCCCATCCACGTCTCCTCAGAAGCATCAAGCATAACAACCATTCACATCATCAGAATAGAGAAATAGATTTTTCAGATTTAAACACACCATTTATTTAGTTCCGTATTTCTGTTTGGCAACTTGGGTGACCACCAAAGGATTTTTATTCATTTGGAATCCATTTAATCAACTGAGTTTACATGATTTACCAGTTTCCATTATACAACCATTTAATCAAATAAATATCAAGAATAAAGAGGTTCATTAGAGCACAAGAATACCTCAAATGGCCACAATTTTTGGTGGACATAATCCAATACAATTCACAACATCTACACATGGGTAAAGAGTACAACAACATTATCAAAAAACCCCGATCATTCATTAAAACCATCAGTTATCTTCCTTATGGTTTGGTTTCATCCATACCTGTAGAAACATCACTATTACCACCCCACATGATACACTGTAATGAGTGATGAAGGAAGAATCCTAGTCGGATGATCAACGATCGAGGTTTTTCTCCTCACGCCAATAACTAGGAAGCACGACAAGCAGGGGAGGAACATAGGGGACTCCAAGAGTGAGTATGTAAGGTTCTAGTATAGTTGAACTACATGCCTCAAGGGTGGGGAGGGGGGGTCTCCAAACACACCAGTGAAAGGAAAGAGACCATCCATGATGAATAAATAAGTAATTTTAATGAAATAAAAAATCAAGATCCTAGAGTTACTGGATATGAAATTTTAATGGCTTTAATGGTGGATCGTGGTTTCACCACATGGTTTGATGGTTACACACTATAGAATTAATAATTATTTAATAATTATCATTAGATGGGTGTCAATAATAGTTGTGCATTAAAGGGATTCATTTAATGAAAAGAAAATGGGTCTTTTGAGGGTAACCCCACTCCTAGGGGATTTAAAACATTTATTATGGTGCTAAAAATGGCCTTGACCTACTTTGAAAATGATAAAAGACTTAAAAGTGGAGTTATAGGGAAAAATAGGGATGGAAACCACTACTCCCTTTTATGAATGATTGGTGAGATGGATCGGTGAAACCGATGGGTGACCCTGATTGATGAAACTGATTAGTGAAACAGATCAGTGAGACTGATCATTGAGGCACTGATCGATGAGACTGATGGTTGAAACCCATGGGTGAAACTGATAGGATAAACTAATGGATATAATAAATGGGCGAAACCGATGGGTGAAACCGATCAGTGGAACCGATGGGTAAAATAGTTGCGTGAAACCGATTGGTGAGATGGATGGGTGAAACCGATCAGTCAGAAAAAACTATGATACATTAATCGGTGAGACTGAAGGGTGAAACTGATAGGTGAAACTGATGTGGATAACTGATGGGTGGAACTAATCGGTGAGACCATTCGGTGAAATCAGTCTGTGAGATTGATCGGTGAGACACCGATCGATGAGACTGATGGGTGGAACAGATGGGTGACACCGACCAGTGAGACTGATTGATGAAACCGGTGAAGATGATTGTTGAATTTGATCATGTGAAGCTGATCAGTGAAGTTGATATGTGAATCTGACCACCGAAGATGATCTATGATGCTGATCTATGAAATTTATTAGTTAAGATGATATGTGAGGGTGATCAGTAATGAAGATCAATAAATTGGATCTGTGAAGTTGATTAGTGAAGCTGATCTGTAGAGCTGATATGTGAAATTGATCTCTAAATCATATCTGTGAAGCTGATTAGTGATCTTCATCTGTGAAGCTGAGTTGAGAAGCTGATCAGTGAAGTTGATCAATGACACTGATTGGTGGAACTGATTGGTGAGACCGATCAGTGGCACTGATAGGTGACACCATAGTGACATGTTTCCACTGACACCCACATACTCTTGACTCACTTATGGCTTCCAGGACACCCCAACACTTCGAATTTGGAAAATTAATGGACCCAAAGGGTCCAAGCCATTACAAAACGGGTATTTACGAATCATTATAAATAAACCTTTTTAGTGTGGTTTTAAAGAAAATATTGTAGATCCTATAAATTAGAATATATAATAATCAATAATATAAAACAATAATTGAACCAAGAATATTTTCATAATAAAAATATTGATTTTTTAAAAATAATTTTGGGTCAAAATAGATTTTATAGTTCACTATAAAATGGGTAAGAATTTAAGATGTTCCCTTAAATTGAGATTGCTTATCAGGAAGTATTGAGTAGGGAAACTTTTAAAAAAAATGTATCTCCCCACAAAATAAGGATGATTTGATCTTGATACATGAGTTTGGGACACGTGAAAAATATTTTTATTAAGTACATAAGAAGAAAAAATAATTTTAATTGGGTAAAAACAAAGAAATAATTACCTGAAGAAATAATAGAGGTGCTGGTAGATTCACTTTACATAATTCCAATGATGTTCTTCACATGATCATAATTTCACAAATAATCAAATTAGATTCATTAATTAATATTTATAGAGAATTTTATAAATTTAAGTGATTTATTATCGTTTTATTAAGTTCATTCATGCCATTATTTATAAGTTATAGAGTTCAATTTTATCATTTGTGAGTGCTTGTTTTCATTGTTTTCATGATCAGTTTGCTTGTATTAGAGTTCAAAAGTTCATGTAAAATGGGAATGGTTTCACAAAAGTGAAATTATATTATATTAGTGAAATTATATAATATAAAATGTTTATATAATTCAATTTATTATATGGGATGATGACAAATTTTTAGATAAAATTTTAGTGATAATCTCTTGGATTAATTTTGTAGTATTTTTGATCACAATAGACTCATTTTATTTTATAAATTAATATCATTTTTATAGAAAAAATCAAGAACATTAAATAATATATAATAAATATATTATAATAAGTTTTAACGATAAGAATTGTTTCATGAACAGCCTTTAAGATGATAATTGTAACTGGTAACCCAGCATCCTAGAATGTGATAAATTCACACATCTCAGATGATGTTTTCACTTTTTGTATAAAAGGAGGGGAAATGAGGGATGATGATAAATTATTCCATTATCCTAATAATATTCTATAAAATTTTAGGTAATGTATTTATTATACCCATTGGATGATGGGAGGTGAAGAATGAAAAGGAAATAACAGAATTTGAAATGAAATTAAACCAAAAAGAAGAGGATTTTACATCTTGATTCTTTCCTCTCCAAAACCTCCATAGAGGATTGGTTTTGGTAGTTTATTAAGAACATAAACTGTTAGGTCTGGGGAATGGATATTGAGTAAAATTTATCTGAATTCAGATAAAGATTATGGTTTTAGATGTGTGAGGAGAAGTGATGGTGATAGGTGGTATTTATAGAGGACGAGAGTGGTGTTTTCTCATTATTTAATTAATTAGTCTATTATTTTTTTCAATACAAGAAATAGGGTAGATTCTTGATAAAAAAATAGTAATTAGATCATGTGTGTTGGAACCAATGGTGATTAAATTAACCATGAATCAATAAATAGTGTATTTATCTTCTATTGTATATATACCGTAAATAACTGTATTTTACTAATCATCAAAATTCATGAATTTTTGAAAAATCCAAAAAATTCACCCTAACAATATTTCAACATTCGAAATTCAAAAATGAAATCCTTTTTTTATAAATATATTTATAATTATAAGAATTTTAATTTTTATTTAAAATAATATTTTACATAAAAAATATACATTTTAAAATTATAACAGATTTTTTAAAAACAATGAAAAATTAACAAAGGTCTCATAAAATTAACTTATAATCATAAGAAAAAAAATAATTATTTATGAATAAATTTTCTAAAAATACATTTTCCTTTAAAATATTAAATTAATCATAAAATTTTAATTAAATATTTATGACATACAAAAATACCAACAATTAATCATTTTTAAATATTTATTTACTTATTCTATGATATAATTTAATTATAATATAACATAGAAGTGGGAGATATTTTATTTATACTTTCATTGGTGATATAAAAATTCAATTTTTTGGTTTAATATTCATAAGGGTCTGGTTACTGTTGCCAATTTCAAGTGATTATTCCTTTGGTAAAGGTTCCTTAACATATTAAGATACCTTTTATTTCACTCATTCTTATTTTATAAAGTTTTTAATGTGTTTTATATTTAATTTTAGGTGATTATAATATAATAAATAATTTTACGAAAAGAATTTCATGGATAGAACAATGGATAATTAGGAATACAAATTTAAAAAAATAAATAACAAGTCATGTGCCTCTGGCCAAACTATCCCAAAGACGCTCTACTTAGATGACTGATGTGTCACAAGTTAAACTGTACCACCTTCTCCATAGGCATATTTTTCTCACAAAAATAATGTCCACTGAAGCCCAATTTGACTTCTGGTGTCATTATCCATTCAAAAGAATCACCCCCGATACCGATGAAATGTCCAAGTTTACCTAAGATTCCATGAACAAGATTCTGATGAACTAACCATGGTAGTTCATACTCTGTGCTATGAGTGAATCATTGTTATAAAGAAAAGATTTTCACATCAGATCACTGAAAAATATCTGAATGGAATTCTCTTAGAATGCAAGTCAAATGAAATGACAGGTGTTCGAGAGTCTATCAATGCCTTTTCTATATGGGTACCTAACGGTCATTTAGAACCACCATTATTTGATACAAACCAGACATCCAGCGCACAACACCAAAAGAGAACCAACCAAGCCAAAAACACTTTAAAGGCTTTAGTGTGTTGTAATTCTGACTCTCACTTATTATATTTAGAATGATGTCAAGATATGGGATATGCTTATCACATTGCAAAATACACTAAGAGGATTATACTGGTATCTAGTAAATCTTACTGAACTATTAAAAAGCTATATATTCAAACCACAACTGGTCAACATTAATGAAGAAAAATGGCTTCACCTTTTGAAACTTCACTAAAACCAAATCATCACCCCTTCACTACCTAAGTAATTACATTATTGTTCAAACATAACCACCAATGTCCTTCCAAGAATAATGAAATTTCAAAATATTTTCATACACACCCAACCATTTCAACATTTGGATTCCAAGAAAGCACCAACATGATTATGAACATAAGATATTAAATGGAAATTATGAAAAACTAACAAATTCCATGGGTCCTCATTGGTCATGTTTCTTCAACCAAGAAGGAATCATTTACTAGATTTGACATGAATCTCCCCAACATAGGAGTGTCCTAGTCTCTGAGAGATGGATTGACCAACCACTCATGAGAACACTATGTCTAATTCACCCTTAAAGAACATGTGATTCTATTCTATGTCACACTCGCAAATTTTAATGTGAAACACTTATATGTTTATGAGATATATTTTCTATTAATTATCGTTGACTTATATTGTATGCTACACCCAAATAAGCTTACATTATACGCAATATTGGATTAGCTTGCGGTATACACAACTCTATGAATGGATTTTTCTACACATAATTTCAATTTATTTTGATATAATTCATTTCATGCATGACTATTTATATGTTAACAACTAAATATTATAACCTAGTTATTAGAATAGTGTGTATGAGTAGTGTTAACTTTCATATAAAAAACTATTTAAATACAAATTAGTTAGTTTATAAAATCATAAAAACATTCTTGATGGATTTTATAAATGCAAAATATATGTATTATATATAATATAATGTTTAAAATTTTTCTTATATGTTTTCTAGACATGATAAAAGAATAAATTTAATTTTTTATGATAAATTAATAATTTTTTAGAAAGATACATTTTTGCCGCCTTTTGATGGCACACAAATTTTAATTACATTTTTTAAAGTTGTTAATATTCAGTTTTTTAAAATAAACATATTATTTAAATTAAAAAATATAGTTTGGTTAAAATTTTGGTATTTTTCTGTTAAGTTTCATTTTCTTATTGAATAGTGATAGTACAGATTTTTATTGAATTTTCTTTTCTTTTAATGAAATTACACAGTAAAATATGTTTTTGAATTTCATTAAATTTATAATAATAATTTTTTGTCAAATTATTGTTTCTAAAAATGATTTTATACTTTAATTTTTTATTAAAATGTTTTCCATTTGAAAAGGATCATTTTTCCAAAAAAAATTCATGATATTTTACCAGTTTTATTTTAAATTTAATTTTGAAACATCTATATTTTAAAATTTGAAAAATGGATGTATATTTTTTATACTGTAGATCAAAATTTTTTATGTAGGCCCCTTTAATTTTTTGAGAAATATGAATGGTGACTGTGGTAAATTTTATTACCATAGTAAAAGGTAATTTTGTTAATTTAGGATAAAAACAAAATTTTAATTACTATAAATGACAAAATAAAAATGAAAAAAATTATATTTTATTAACTTAATTATAACATTAATAGAAAAAGATAGAAACTATGTCATTTAATGGACAATTGTCCCTGAATAGAACTTAATTATTCATTAAATCGATGAAAGACACAAAGTGTCATTTTCTTTTTCTTTAATATATATTATGTATAGATATATGGAATAATGGGTGTTATAAATGAATATAAATGTTAATATTTAACATAATAAAAATATTTTTATAGTATAAATTTATTTTTGATGTTTTCAATCAATTTGGACATATTATAGTATTTATAATAATTTATTTAATAAACATTTAAATATGTCACATTCGTGTTTTAAATAATATATCATTTTTAAAATAACATTTTACAGATGATAAATTAGATTATAAATAGTCATTTGAATTCTAACATATTTTTATTAATCACGGAAATTTGTCTTTGATTTTTAGGAAATAAATAATTACATTGAAGTTTTCTAAATTGATGATGCAATGATCATTTAATTGATGAAAAATCTATAGAATAACTTTTATTAAAAAGATAACAAGCATTAAAAGACACAATAACTTTACCAAATTTTATTGGATGAGTATATCTCGACCATAATCATCCAAGGGTCTAGTTATGGTCCTTTTATAGCCATATATAAGAGATTATGACTCTTATATTATTTTATTTAAAGTGATGATAAACTTGTCACATTTATATTTTAATAAGTATTATATTATAAGCACTGATTATCTAGAATATAAATTTGACAAAAATTATTCTAAAGAAATAAATTAGATTTATCTTCATCACAATATTTTTTTGTTAATTGTCAGCCGACAAATAATTATATTAAATAAATACACAATACCGACGCAGTAACTGTTTAATTAAAGGAAATATAAAATTAATGTTATTAAAAATATTAAAATAAATATAATCTTAAATAATTAATATATAAATTGAATTTTATATATTAAATAGCCCCCTTAAAGGTATAATAAAATAGTTTTTTGTGGATAAAATATTATCTATATATTTTGAAAAAATCAATGAATTTAATAATGTCAAAATTGATACTATTGTTGTTTTGTCAAAAAATGATTTATTAAATTATTTTAAAATCATAAAACCACTTTACAAAAATAAATTAATTATTATATGGTCTAAAATGATATAAATTATTTTTTATTATTTAATTAACATTAAATAAGAGAATATCTCACAATTTTAAAATTTAAATAATTTCCATCCTTGTTAAAAGGAAATAGAATAACTAAGTGTTAAATTATAATGATAAGGTTTAAATTGATATTAAAACATTTCCAAAATTTATTTTTGGGTTATATTAAAAACTTATATCATATCATCTTAGAAATTGTTACATATTTGAGGTTTTTTTAATTGGTAATATTTTATTATAAATTAGTCTTTTTGGAGATTCCAAATGTGCCGCTCACCTCAATTATAAAAGGGCACATCCTCCCTCATAATTTCAATTCACATTGAGTATTAAATCACCAATATAACCTATCGATTTACCTTATATTTTACCTTTCTCACATTCTAGAGGTTTTTTCTTCTAAAAATAACAAGTCATGTGCCATTAAGAGGCGATATAGAGTGAGCTCGTTGAAGAAGAGGTAATCTCATCTACCAATTATTTAAATTATTTCTTCTTATACATACTCTTAATTATTTATTTTCATCATAAATTTATGAATGTAGTATAAATTTTATTCTGAGATGTTATTAATATTATTTAATATCCATATTCTACCTTCTATCCATCCTATGAAAAATGAAATCACCACGCATGCGTACATACAACTTATCATCTCAACGTTGTGGTGTACTATGTTTTTCACCACCACATGAATTAGATGGGTATAATGATGAAAATAAAAAATATATACGATTATTTTGACAAGGTATTTATTCTATAACAATATATATAACATCTACTGGGATACCATTTCATTATTAGAGGAATGATACAATTGCTAGTGTGTACGTACAACCTACTGTTTCCACAATGCTATGAGATTCATTCTAATGATATCCAACAAATAATGATTTTATAAAAGTAAATAATAAATAAATATGATATGTATTATGTTAATATCATTTCATAATGATTCATATATGACATAAGAAGGATAATCAGAACTTATTAAGAAAAACATGTTTAAGAAAATGAAGCAGTTTATACCTGAATAATGAGTAATAATGAAATATTATTATCAAACTGACCATATTTTGATCATATATGACATCATAAAGATGAATATGATTCTGTAATAAATCAAATAAATCAATTTAATTATTATACAATAGGTTTAGATACATATATTGGATAATAGACCAATTATAAGGGATAATTTTTCAATCTCAATAATGTCCGAGATTGTTTGTTTGTATGTATTTATTGGGATATATTTATAAAAAACCTCCATGCTTCATAAATATGTATTCCAAAATATTATTCCAACCCTTATTAAATTGTTTAAAGACAATTTTACGCATTAGTGAATTTTTATTAATCATTTTGAAATGAATATTTTATCATTTTTAGTACGAGACACTTTTTGAACTTTCCAACAAAAGTACGAGAAGAATGTTTTCTTAACATACATGTCAGGAACATATTTTTACACTTTTATAACACCATATTTCCCTGAAATTAATTTCAAGTGTTTTATAAAAAATATTTTCTATCAAAGATGAAATTGTAAAAATAGTGTTACGTTTTTATCCCCATTATTAATATTATTTTATTATGTCTATGATGGAATGGTATTTATGAAATCCATTTTTATATGGATTATTATGTATTGATGTTTTAGAAACCCATTTTATTCCATTAGCCCTACTATGATGAATGATTTATATTTTTGGATCACACATAAGAATAATTTCATTATGAGATGAGTGGGACCTATATCTACCCCAATGCATGGGGTAATGAATTATATATCTAGTGATACAAATGGATATAATTTAATGTAAACCCAGTTCAGAAATATAGGGCTAAAACGACAAATTAATCGGGTTCAATAATACATGTCTAGAATGAGGAGTGAACATGATTCCGTAATGATATTCGTCCACTGTGATGGTCTTGGAAATGAGTCTTGGATGATATGGAAATTATTTTATATGATAATTTTTTTACACATTTACATGTTTTGTTCCAATTCTATTTTATCATGATTCGTGATCCTTTATGATTTCTGTCATACGAAATGATGTGATTTATTTAATGACATGAGATTTTGATATTCAGAATATATGTTCATATTTTTTTAATATTACATTTTTTTTGTCTGATGTTATACATTTTTCCATTACTAATCATTTGAACTCACACATTTCTGGTTTTCTTTTCCCCATGATATAAAGAAATTTTTTAGGTAAGAAAACTAAATTCGATGATATTTATGGGTGATGTTGAAGATCTTTCATCATGTCGGAAGAATGTTTTCCATGTTTTCAAAGACACTAAAATAATATAATTTTTGTGAATATATTTTTATAATGTAATAAGTTTTCTGTAAAAAAGATGTAATATCGACGTATATCAAGCTTGGGTCGTTAGTGTCATGGAATAATAAAAGGAAAACAAAACTGAACTGATTGATGCATCAAAACACCCAAGTCATGAAAAATTCATCATGATAATTGGGATGAAATTTATTAATTAATTATCATCTCACATTACAATAGAGATGACTAAGACCAAACATACTAGAATAGGGGTCAAATATTTCACCAAAATAAGCTGGTTCAATAATGATTTAACACTTAAAGGAACCGTGTACATCAATGCATACTACCCTAAGATTTATATGAAAGTCAAAAATTCAAGAATACCACCCATAGGAAGTCCTACCTTGAATTCAAGTATGAGAATGGTTGTGTAAGATATTTGACTCCGGTTATGGTTACCCCATACAACTGTAAAATAGATTGACAAACTATTGTGTCTCCCAACGAAAAGAAAAGGGTATTGAGACCTATGAAGCAGATGACCATGCCTAAATCATGTTTAAACTACTACAAGTGAGAATTACGTGAATCTTATGCACATACAAAGGATAAATATACCATGAACACACATAAAAATGAAATTATTTATAATAAAAGATTCCTAACAATGATAATGACACCTGAATGACACCAAATGTCAGAAATCTCATGGTATAAGAAAGGAATTTAAAAACTAAGGGTATACCTTGCACGACATTCCCATTATGAAATAAAGAATAAAAAAATAATTAGGTCACAAATATGAAGGTCAGTAGTCTTTAGATTCTACCATCTAAGACATTTCTAAAAGGGATAAGGCTTACTAAAAAATCTCATGCTTCCATTCCAAGAAAACTAAATGAGATTCTAAACTACCCTTTCATTAGGGTTTAACCAAAGGACACCAATATTGGTTCTCTATTAAGGTAATCAAATTAATTCAAATTTATCCTTTAAACATTTAAAAGAGGTGAACATCACCAAAAATGTATAATATACAAGATTGATAAAACATCCTTATAAAATAATTTACATTTCATGACATTTATATATAATTAAGAAAATTTCCAAAATATTTTCTTTTATCTTATTAAAGATAAGGTGACCTAAAAGGGTCCCAAAAGCCAACCTAGATTCATTATCATGAATCTTAATTACATTTTTTTACAATTGAAATTAAAAAAACCAATAAAAGGTTATCTATAAGGAACATACACTAACTGGCCAATTTGTTCCCTTTTGTGAATTTTAGATGGAAGAAAATTTATTTCATATTAAAACTATAATAAATTTCACTTAAACCCATTTCATTATATAACATGGTCATTTAATATAATTCAATTACATGTGTGGTGGTATACCAATCACTAAAGTTCCCATACACTATACATTTTGGAATTTGGATCCCATTTAATAGAAACCTCTTTTCGTAAAAAATTGAATTCTTGTGGACTTTTACAATGGTTCAAATACATGTGTTACATTTTTCCAGCTATCAGGAACCCATGCATCTTATAACTTAAAACTGTTTATCATCGTAATTGAAACTGATAAACTTATTCATGACAAGCAATTTTATATTAACAAAACAATATGTTATTATAATAATTAACAAAGAGAAACATGTGGTAATCACTTAAGAATGACATACTAAACAAATAATCTTTTCATATAATCAATCATGTCATTGTACTCAACACACAAATTTAAATCAGAAGGAATCTCTACAAACACAACTACATTTCATCACCTATGAATGACATGTTAAATTCCAATGTTCCTAATATGATTCATGAAATTGTTCATCCTTACTAACACAAGCCAGGGATAAAAATACCATGAAATTCATAAATCAATAAGAAAAGGAAACAAAATTCTCTAATCACTTGAGGTGAAATCAAATTCAACAATTATAGAAAACAGTATGAACTACAATCCATGCCCTAGTAATATGAAAATTTCCCATATATGGGGTGATCAGTCCCAAAAAAGAATAATTATCAAGTGTTGACATAGTCTTAGTCTCCTATCTACCAGCCCAAAATAGTAAGTCAAATGAAAAATTCCTCTAATACCACTTTGTAATGTACCAGCCTAATAGACCTCTAAATTACTAGCCAGACCGATCACCAATTGACCTCAAGTTCATATCCTCAAATGCACAAGGTTGCCAACTAGAAAATGGGGCATGTGGTGTGTCCATGGGGTGAATATTACCTCATAGATTATGGAATACATAGTGGAATAACCAGTGAAAATCAACATTCAACAAAATAATCATATGTAATAAATGGATAACATCATAATGTATGAAAAAATATAACAAAAACTGAATAATAAATTTGTTAACTTAAATAAAGTGGACAATTCCAACTCCATAGAATGATGCATGTGATATCAGGTGTTAATAAATTGTGAAACCAGTACAATATAACAAAATAAATGAAGAACCTAATAGGGAAATCATCAAGAATCATGAGAACGATCCCAGTCGTGTTCTCCCTAGCTCCCATGTACACAACACAACTCAAGAAAATAATAAACAGGCTTGAGAGAAAGAAGATCTACTTTGGTGCCAAATGATGCTTGATCAGTGTGTGAGATATAAATATCAGTAGACTATCACCCACGATGTTTATGCCATACGATCTCATTCAATAAAAAAATAATAAGTGCCCCAATATGTATCAATGTAAATATTTAACAAATTAAATAACAAAAACTTGGTTCGATATCCCAATAGGAAACAAGTCCCATATCACCTTCTTTGGCCTAAGTTGGATGTCTAAATGGGGTATCTATGAAATCCATAATATGTATATAGGAGTCCAAAGTGGTCAAAGAAACCCAAGAAGAGGTACACCGCCTATTCTTGTGTTTTTTAGGGTTTAATTTAAAATTCCTCATTAGAAATTGATAGTAAATCATGGAGAATAATCTATGTGAATATGCATGAACATAATATTAATGAAGGATATACATTTCTTATAAATAAAAAATCCAATTAAAAAGTACATTAATACCAGAGGTGGTATTTCATTCCCATCCAATGTGATCTAAAACAATCCCATGTATCGCAATGAAAACATAAAATAACTGAATACCACTGAGTCTATCCAAGGAAATCCATATGGACTCCCTTGTATCACTATGAAGCATGGTAACTTTTGTGTCCAAACTAGGTATCTCATATAGGGGACCAAGTATAAACTAAGGCATGGCGTATCATCTTTCCAAAATATCCATCCATGATTTCTCCCCATAGGAACCGATATCACTCAGAAGTATAATAAACCACATGGGTATCCCTTTTCTAGAAATCAAATGTGTCACAAACCAAGTTGGGATGCCATCCAACCGGACACATGACCTGGTCCGCGACAAATCCCAAAGGGAATCTTGGATCCCCATACACTGGAATCTTGTGTCTATAATCAAATAAAATCCAAGTGGGAATGATTTTAGCCTAATGAATATATAGGATCAAATAAATAAAATTGAAAAAATTATTACAAAATAATAACCAACTAATGAGTCTCAATAAAAAATATTCAAATAGATCAAGATACAAGATACAACTAGGCAATCTAGAAAAAATATATAAAACCAAACTAAACTTCCACTAACATTATCTCCATTGAGAACTCATGGTTACCACTATCCACAAAAAAACAAACACATAGTAATCATACTCCAATGATGATCACTCAAACCACGATACCTGATCCTAAAAAATATATCGGGTCTAACAACACTTAATGGTACAAGTAGGTTGTGATCTGGATATATCATTAGAAAATCACAAGAGAATCCATTTGTTTCCTTTCCCGAAATCATTTTATTAATAGTTGATTGAAATATATTTATAAAAATAGGGTTATAAAATCTTTAACAAATATACACATTTCTTTCCCTTCATTATAACTATTTACAATATTTTTCAACTTTCGAAACTGATTTCCAATTTATAAAAAATCTCAAATCAAACAATACCATGGATATACTGAAAAAATGAATTGAGTAACTAAATAAGAATTGCATCAGAATGTAAAAAAATAAATATAGATAGTAACCATGGGTGATCATAAACATCCCTAGAAAAACCCATAGATAGGCTTGGTTTGGAACCACATGCTAGTATATGGTGAAGCCCCTAAGTATATAACCAACTGGCTACCCTCAGTTGAACAATCTTGTGGCACAACCCACATGGCCTCTCAGCAAATCTAGGGGTACCAACCTGTCTAATTGAGGATCGCAAGACATGTCACCTAATCCTCTAAAAAATTACTAGGAACCCATGGTGGTAATAATACTATATATGTGGGAGGTCATCTCATGTGTGACTCACCTTACCTACCATCATTGTACTTGCCTACCACAAACATGGAAACCCCAATATGATATCCCATAAAGGTAAATCTATCCAATAGAGGTTAACAGTATATACCTATACATATATATCACTTCATAGAAGGATCCAACTGGGCCATCACATCACAAAAGAATACAAACCTTTCTTAAAAACATGATAATTTTCAAATGGGATTTTATCGTTACATTAAAAAATGAATTTACAAAAAAAAAATATTTCAAAAACAATGTAATCACAATTTTTATATTTTTAATTCTAAATAGGCCCTTTTGTTCCAAACTAACACCCAAAACACATATCAAATTACCAAATAGGCCTTCAATATTTTCCATCTCTAAGAAAAACATTTTTCTCGACCGAACAAGCCAAAAATTAAGGATCACATTTAGGGTTTCATTTTCAGATTTTTTTAAAAATAATTCCCTTTTTAAAATAATCGATCCTTTTTATGGAAAAGGGAAGGAATTATAAAAGAGAATCTTTCAGGGGAAATTTTTTTTAGAGTTCCATCGTCATTTGAATGCACATCCATGTGTGTACTCCATCCACCCATGAATGTGGAAACATCCAATGGAACCCTCCTTGTGTCTGTGAGAACTTTTAGAAACCATTTATAAAATAATTATATTTTTTAAACAAAACCAATAATCCCAAATAATTAAATAAATTAACACCACTTTCAAAATAAGGAGAATAATTTGAAAAACAAAACCACCCTGATTCTTAAGCCCTAAAATATGTTAAAATCACACATTCTTTAATGTACACACATCAAATGTAATTTACCAAAATATAATAAGGTCCAAATTTCACAATAAGACTTAAATTTATGTTAAAAAAACTAGAATTTTATCAAACACCTTTTGTGAAAACATTTATATGAATAATTAAAGAAACCCTCAGAAATTCATTTTTATAAAATTCTATCATCATGATACCACTAAAATAAATCAAACCAACATATCAAAAATATGAAAAAAAATTAAATTATTGGAATGAAACTAGAAAATATCAAGAATTAATGGAATATTCAAAAAAGGAAAATAATGGAAACACATACCATGATGTAGTCTGAAAACAACAGAACTCCAAGGGATGGAAGAATGCGCCCAAAAGATTGATCCACACCCCCTGTAATCCATGAAAACCAACCCACACACTGAAACTAGCATGTAGGGTTCGTCCAACATGAAACCCCACCATGAGAAACCATGAAATCAAGAGGCGGAAGACAGGTGAAGTGGAAAGGGAATGATTTGATGAATAAATCATGTAGAATAACTAACATTTAGTGAGAAATAGCCCATAATGTTTCCCAAATGAAGAAGAATGAGGGGGGGGGGGGCTTTGGTTGATAGTCAATAAGTTGGGATTCAAATGTCTGGTAGAATCACTTGAATCAAAATTTGAAATTAAAATATATTTAGCTCGTCATGGGCAGCATGGTTTTGCAATGCATTTTTATAATCCTTCTGCAAACCATGAGAATGCTACTAGAAAAATGCTGCATCATTGTAGTTTTAAGTTACACGGTTTGGGAAAACTGTTCTTAAAATGTGGGATATGAAAAAATTTCCACAAAATCTCAAATTAATCCCCAATCACTATGAATTCCCTACCAATGTTCATTGAATGATTTAATGACAATATAGTGACACCGTGGGTGTCACAAACTCACAACCACACAAATTTCTCTTAAAAAAATTTAGAATAACCATGAATATGTTTTGAAGAATACATAATGTATAAATACACAATTAATTTTGTTGGTTTCTCAACCTAAACATAAAACAAAATATCTAAAATTGAGAAATAAATCAAAACAAATGAAAACCATGGTTTGGGTGTAACAATTCTCCGCACCACAATCAATGTTTACCCCTAAAATTTCACCCAATTGTATTATAAACAAAATTATATAAAAAATAAAAAATAATCCAAATGAAATCACAGTCATCGGGGCGACCTTCTAATCCACAAGTCACACTTCACCAAATCTAAGAGAATCCACAACATGAGGAAAAATAGGAGAACATGAAATGGTTCTCTCCACCACAAGAACCAGACTAACACTATAGAACTATATAAGACTAGACCAATGTGGAAACTCTTGACATAAACCAATAACCCATTGAACAAGATGACACCGAAATTAGGTTTAAAACATCGGAGGGGAAAACCAAGAATGTGAATTTGTTAATGATTTGGGTAAGATGCACGGTTTGGCCAAATGGTTTTAAAAACCATGTGCCAATCTTATGATATGCCACTACATGATTCTAAAACTGTACTGCATGTATGAGGAACAATTTACGTAACCATTCAAATGACATGTTCCAAGAACCTGCCACCAAACACAAGCTGCATGGTTTCTTGGGGTAAGACATGTGGTTTTCGCCAATAATGCTTTATCTGTGCTCCTCCTAATGCCAAGTCACAAAATATTTATATTAGAACCAAACATCCCCAAAGGCTCCCAAAATTCAAAATTTCAATCCAAGAATACAAAAAACAATATCACCTAGCTTCTTAAATAGATAAAAAGAACTGACAACATGGGCTAACCCAAAATTGTTCACATCAACTATGAAACACCCATATTAAGACAGAGAATTCCCAACACGGCCAATCCATGATTCTTCACAAGAGAAGAAAACACTGCCACAAAAATCGAATGTTTCCCAAACATCATGAACCCCCAAATATATGGGAAACCCACTAAAAGAACGTCATCCATGAAACAAACTAGGACCACTATCCATCAATTTCATTAGACTCTAGTATCTCAAATAAAAAACTGAAACCAATCGATATAAGGGAGGAACAACTTCATGAAAGGAGAAAAATTATAAATGAAACATTCATATGAACAGATCCATTTAGATCACCAAATAACTTGTTAGTCACACTTTCATACTGAAATATGAACTCCCAATAGTAGGAAAACAAGAATAAGGAAACATTAAATGTATCCATCCCAACAAGGGAAAAAGTATGGTTAGGTATTCCACATACCCTGGTGACTCCTGACTATGCACGAGCATCACTCCGAGGCCAAAGGATGGAGCCATGATTATTAAAGAATATCCTACCACATAGTTAGGCACTAGAATCCTCTGATCAAAACTTATTCTTTGATAAATGATTCCTACAAAACTTCATTAGATGACCCAAAGGGCTACACAAATATCTGTTATTTAGAGGGATGTGACAATATTGCCACAAATTCCAAAACCAGCCACATCGCTGGCGCAAAATGAAACAATAAGATGAATTAGAGGCTAGAACCATGGAGGGAGACACCTTAGAGTCATGTTCCACTAGAATGAAGTCACAATATGGGGGAATTTTAAGATAAACAAGAGACACTTAATTTCCAACCAGCATGCACCCTGAAAGCTTTAGAAGTCCCCAACAATCTGATGACATTCTCAACATCATCAATCCACTCCACTTCCTTTAACTGACCTCAATCACCATGATGGATAAGTAACACTCAAAATTAAACATAAACTAGGAATGATTCATTAGTGATTTTTGGAACCTTTCTATGTTGAATATTCTGAATAACATGAGAAAAACAAGTCCAAAACCAATATCAAACCAAATAACAACTAAAAGGAACATCTTGAGCCCAATCAACTAGCTCAGAATCATAACACAAACATGTATAACTGATGTCTTTTCTCATTTTAATTTTCCAAACCACCGTATGTTACAGTCATTTTTCAATATAAAAAATTAATATGTCTACAACAGAAAGCAAATATTAAAAATAAATCCCATTTTTGAAATAAATTTCACATTTACGGTCGTTTTAGAAACACCATGTCAAAATCATATTTCAAACACTCACCCATGGAAATATATGGACCATCACATGTGTATCCATCCATTTCTACTTACATCATCCATGAAAAGATTTCCATTAAAAATTTATGTACATAACCACTCACATGTGACCTTCCATAAAGAGTATCATGGGTCACACACCTCCTTTACTAATCAAAACCCAAGCATTTACCAAATTTACAATCCAAAAAAGTTACAATTGATACCCATATTACGATGTCCAAAAAATTATAAAATAAATTATTTCCATTTTCATAATTTTTTTTTATTTTAAAAATCATAATCAAACCAACTATGAATTAATTGAACTCAACATACATCAAACCACAAGAATGAAGAAATAGTAATTATGTTGAACGTGACAACTTGGTATTGGGTCATTCGCCAAGAAAGCATCAACTACTAAGTGATGATTGAATTTTGAAATTGGACTCCACATGGGTCACTATTCTATGTGGAATCACGACATAAATCTATATCAACTCAATTTTAATCCCTCTATCAGAAAAATCCAAATACTAGAGCGAGGACTCAAAAGCTAGGCTATCCCTAGTATCTTAAGTATCCTTATGAGTAATGGTGATCAAGAACCAACGCATGTCCTACCTCCCGATCCTTGAAAATATTAATATCAAACTACCACACACCAAAAATTATAAAGGCCTCGTTTCATACAATTTTTCATGAACCATGTCCGGATTCCATCCATGCTGACACCCAGTCAAGTCCATGAGATGGCCCAAAGGGCATTCTTGATCCCCATGAGCAGGAAACTAGTGCAGGGAATCAAATGAAATTCAAGTGGTAAGTATTTTAGCTTAAAGAATATATGAGATCAAAGAAATATACTATGAAATCTAAACACACATCAATAACAAAAATCTATGTCTTAATAAATAATATTCAAATATATATGGATACAATATACAACTTTACAAACTAGAAATTAAATACAAAACAAAAATGAACTGACATTGACATGATCTTCATGTGACCTCATGGTCACCACCATCCATTAATTGAAAAACCACATTGTCAATATACTCAAATGATGAGAACTAAAATGAGGGAACATTAACCTACAAAATAACTTGGTTCTACCTACACTGAATGGTGAAAGTAGGGTGTGATCTAGAAAGATTATAAGGAAATCAACAGAGAATGCATATGTTTCATTTCATAAAATAATTCCATTAACAATAGTTTTAAATAAATTTATAAAAATATGGTTTTATATTGTTTAACTAATATACAATTTTCATTCCCTTCTTTATAACTATGCACACGATGATTCATCTATGAAAATATATTTCCATTTTATTAAAAAACCCAAATCAAACAATACCAGGGAAATAATGAAAATAAATGAACTGAGTAACAAAAAAATTAGTGGATTAGAATGTAAATATGAGATAAATATAACAAACATGGGTGATCCTAAACATCCATAGATAGAACCATGAACATACTCGGTTAAAAACCACCTTTCAGTATATGGTGAAACCCCTAAGTCTATAACCAATTGGGCGCCCTCAACTAACCAATACTAGGGGACATCCCAACTATCCTCTTAGCAAATCCAAGGTGTACCAAACCATATAATTAGGGATGTAAAAAACATCAATCAATTATCTAAAAGATTCTCATGAACCCATGGTGTTAATAATACTATGTAAGTGGGAGGACCTCGCACGCGAGACTCTCCTTACCTGTCATCACCACACTTGCCTACCCCAAAAACAGACACCATAATAGGATAAAACATAAAGGATTATCCCTCAAATAAAGGTTTGTATAATATACATATACATGTATATCTCTTATAGATGGGTTCGTCTAGGCTATCACAATGCTTAAGAATTTAACCATTTCATTAAAACCTGAGAATTGCAAACATGCGTTTAGCTTTAAATAAACAAAGACATTTAACAAAAAAATCCAAATTTTTTCCAAAACAACATTAAACACATTTTTTTATATTTTCAATGCCAAGTGGGCCCTTTAGTTCAAATAAACATACATCAAAGGCATCTCGAATTATCAAATGGTCCATTACTCTTTCCAATCTCTAACAAAAACTTATCTCAAGGACAAGAAGGACAAACATTGAGGAACAAATCAGTGATTTCATTTTAATAGTACAAGAAACATGGCATTAAATTTTTAAAACCATGGAACCATTTCATGAAAATGGTATGGAAGGTGAAAAGAGAATATTTAAAGGGAAAGGTGCCTTAGAGTTCCATCCTCAATTGAATGCACATCCATGTGTGCACTCTGTGCACTCATGGATGTTCCAACATCCAATGTCACCCTAATTATGTCTTTGAGACCTTTTTTAAACCATTTACAAAATCAATACTTTCGGTTTTAACCAAACCAACGACCCTATATAATTGGAAATGAATATCACCCCTTTCCAAATAAGGATAATCCTTTAAAAACCCTACCACCCTGATTCTCAAGACATTAAATATGTTCAAATCACACATTACTCAAATTACACACATAAAATATAATTTAAAAATATTTAAGAAGGTCCATAATTATCAAAAGGGCATAAATTAATGTCGAGTAAACAATATTCATTTTATCAAAAACCTTGTTCACATAAATTTGAAGGCATAATAAGATAAACCCTTGTAAAACCATTTTTATCAAATATGATTATCAGTAAACCGCAATAATAAATCAAACCAACATATCAAAAGTATTTAAAACACCATTATAAATTATTTTAAAGTAACCAGGAAATATTAATAATCAATTGATTATTCCAAAATAAAAGATTGGAAATACCTACCTTGATGTTGTGTGAATGCAGTGGAACTCCAAGGAATGAAATAACATCCCCAAAAAATGATCCAAAAACCCTAACATCCAATAAAAAAGACCCAAAAATCTAACAATTCTTCTAGGGTTTTTCCAAGGTAAAAACCCACTATGAAAAACCATGTAATCTTGATAGGTAAGAGAGGTATAGAGGAAAGGGAAAGATTTGATGAATAAATCCTTAATAATCACTAACCTTTGGAGATAATTCTCCCAAAAAGATTCCCAAAATGAAGGATAATGAAGGGGGGACCTTGTAGTCGATACCAAATACATAGGGATCGAAATGGGAGGTGGAATTACATAAATTAATTTTTTAAATTAAATGTTATTTAGCTTGTAATAGGATGAATAGTTTTGTTAACGGTCATCAAACTACGAGAATACTATTAGAAAAATTCAGCAACATTGTAGGTTTATGGTTCATGGTTTGAGAAAAGAACGCACAAACCATGTGACCTAAAAAATTGTCCAAATCATGAAAATGACTCCCCAAACACTATCGAATCCCTACCAATGATCCTTGAACGATTTAAACAAAATATTGTGGCACCATGGGAATCACACACTCTCTACCAGCACAAATTTCTCCCAATAAAATTCAATACAACCACGAATAGGGATAGAAGAAAACGAAAACCACTAAAACACAATGACTTAGGTGGGAAACTCAACCTAAACCAAAAAAAAGATATAACATCGAGAAATTAGTAAAAATAAATGAAATATGTGGAGGGGGTGTGATGGAAAGCATCTCCCTTGGAACATCGCGGTATAACCACTCGAGCATGAGAGTCTATCCAAGAATCCTTAAAATTGAACACATGTTTTCGAATGGCTAATTTCAAAAGGGCCATATCGAGAAAAAAATATATCACAAAGAAATGTATTTATAATATTTTATACCACTAAAAAAATCTCAGGATATCAAGGAAAAGACAATATCCCAAGATACTATGCTATCCAATGGATAAAATTTAATCCATCAGAATTACATAAGGATCTTATTACAAAATAAATAAAGTAAAAATTAAATTAAATTATTATCATTGTAATATCTAAATCTAACAAGATTATAATATAGATCAATCCACTAAAATAGGGCATAATGATTAAGCAGTTGCCTAAGTAGTGGAAGATAAACAAGAGAACATGGAATCATCTTTCCTCAAAACAATTATCACCATTGAAATTTAAATGTTAATAACTAACAAGATTTTTTATTCATCACATTAAATAAGTGGGTTGGACATTCCACCCTTTATATTCCATTTATCCTCAAACCATTTAATTTTATGGAATAAAATTTAAATATAAAAAATAAAGAAATTAAACTAAATGGTATAGTGAGGAACATAGTATCTTCCAAGGCCAATTGTGAAATCACCTACATGGGTAATCTCCATTACATGTAAATCAAACACTTAGAAGGTGTGTGGTTATAATTAGAAATTTACCAATTTCCAACATGGAAAATTTTATTTAAGGAAATGATCGAAGCCCTTAGGATGATCTTCATTCATTAAGCATTTATATTAAGTAGGGACTAACCATTTAAGAACATCAAGAAGGTCAAGTCCCAATAATTCGACTAAAACTAATCAATCATAAAAATTCAATTAATATAATTCAAAAGTGAAAAAAATTATGTTACACAGTTTAAGAACTAACAATACGGAATATAGAAACTCAACCCAAAAAATAGCATATAAACTATTATTAATACCTTTTAGTTTAGAAGGCACCACAACAATATTTGAGAGTTTTTTATTATAAAATCATGAAATTACTCTTTTAACTATTCAGTTATCATATTTAATATTTCATTCATGAAACATGCTCAATTCACATATAAGAGAAATTAAATATTGAAATAATATTGCGCTAATTAAAATCTATGGATGGTGTGGTAATAAATTGATTAATTCATTCTAAAAAATTAAAGTAATGGGATCCAAAACCGGCGATCCCAATTTATAAAGCAAGATAAATAAACATAAATTATCACTATGAGTTTTTGAAGACATCACACCTCTATTGGAGGGATTTTATTATCAAGCCAAGTCTTTTATATCAACACATCATCTATCCTAACTAAACATTTATTCTAAAAAATCAATATCCTTAATTAAATTATTGGTATGTGTGTAAAAAGATACTTAACACTTTGTTAAATTGAATGGGCATGGAAAGAGATCCTACTTCATGTATTAGACCAAGTCATCACTTGACACTTGATTGATTTGGTGGCGACCACACAAATTTCCCCAAACTTGCACACACATAAACTCATATATATATATATATATAAATAAATAAAAAGTAAATATTCCACTGTAAATATGTGAATAAATATGACAAAGATATATATAAATACACAGACATATATATGTATGTATGTTTGTGAGTTTTCACATGATTAAAGACATTAAAATCCAAATACAGTTTATAAATGGGACTCAAAATACACAAATGCCCGGAAATAGAATGCATGAAACCAAGAAACATCAAAACAACCTCATATAGGATGGTATTAGTGATCTGTAATGACCCAACCAACTTCGATTTTAGTAGTTGATGTTGGAATACAGATAAAAATGACTTTGGAGAGGAACCGTACACCCAAAACATGGAAAAAACCCTAATCCAAATTAGAACCAACCCTTGGATTTCGAATAAACCATATCCGGTGAAGGAGAGGAAAAAAATACATCGGAAATAGGGAGTATAAGGGAAGAAGAGTCATACGTTGAAGAATTATTCCAAGAAACAAAACTAAATATGGCATAACAAGACAAACAAAAGGAGGATGTGGAGGGGTGTGTGTCGCGCAACATAGAGAGGGAGGGGGATCCCTTATCTGGACCCTAGGATGGAAGAACCCCCTTTTGGGTTTCTCAAAACATAAAACCCTATAATAAAAATAATAATTGTAGAAATAAGAAAAGTAATATACAACTATTATTATTATTAAATCCTTTCATTGATTTTTAATTTCTATTTTAATCTCATTTAAATTGTTTTAATTCTAATTTTAATTACATTAATTCAATTTTGTAAGGTAGAAAAAATTGCATGGTTTTACTCACATGGTTTTCCAAACTATATGAAAGCTCTGCAATTAATAATGTCAAGGTACTTTCCCAAGGAAAAAACCACGCAGTATATGTGCTTGGTTTTAAAAACCATTCACAGCCTGTGTGCCCCGCCTCTGCCCACTTGTAAGAGCTCACAGAGTTTTCTTCTATGAAACACATGATTTTAGATGAACCATGCACCATTTAAAAACTTCTAAATCATAAATAAAATAAACCTTCACTTCCAAAACATGACGAGACACCCGAGTAACCACTCAATCATTAACTAGAGTCCAAAAAACATTACCTAGGAGGTTTACAACCCTCAAGTTCACATTACAAAGAACGATTTTAAAATTTTCTTGTTTGGTAATTATGGAAACAATTAATATTCCCTTTTATTTTTTTTCTAGTTCAAAACATGAGACATTACAACCTCCCCACCTTTAAACATATCATCTTCGATAATGCTATGGGAATAAAGAATACATCACCAAACCTATATGGTTCATGAATATTTCTTCAAATAGTTGTGTTTCATTTGTGTATTCCTAATGAACATTCAAGCTTACCTTCATAACATGGAATTTAATCCATTATGATTCAATCCAAAAATAATTTCCTACTAAAACATCGAGAAGATACTGACCAGAGCCAGTTCAACCAGAGACATGATCACATCATTATATATTCAATCACCAAGTCAAAGTTGCTCTCATCCTTAGGCCTTTGACATAAAAAGGCCAATTCTAAGCCATAATACATCCACTATTGGAATTACATTACAACAATTTCCATAGAAATTTAAACGATGCTCTGGTATTGATTTCATCCAAAGAGAGTAGTATAACTTCAATTGTTGAATCAATAACATGTTGTGAATGCTTCCAGGAAGCACTACTAACCGTGTTATACCCACAGTGTCATTAACCAAAGATTCATGATTAAAAATGTTCCACACCAAACACATAGACATTAAAAGAAATGGATAACAATTCAAGTATCATTTTCCCAACGTATCCCAAATACTCAGCTTAGACTGATGGATTACTACAAGTGGAAATGAATCTCCTTCTCACAAGGAATCTTGTGTTCACAATAAGAATGATCACTAAATCCGAACATGACTTCTGGTGATGTTCTTTGTTCAAAAACATCACCTCCGAGACCAATTAAAATATTAGGGTAACCTGAGATTCATTTAAATAGGATTCTATGGAAATAAATAAGGTAGTACACACTCCCCACTATGTGTGAAATTTTGGTACAAATACATGAAATTAACATCAAATCATTGAATGATCATAGGGAGACATCCACCTGGAGGTCGAGTCAAAGGAACAGTTGGCATCTGAGTGTCTGTCTAGGGCATTAATACTTGGGAACTAATGGGTCACTTCAAATAACCATGACTTGATATGAATAATGCATCGAAAACATAACACCTGATGAGAACCATCCAATAGCAACATTTTTTAAGGATTTTCATGGTGTAATACCAACACCCTTTTAGTGCATCTAGAATGATGAAAAGATAGGGGACATGCTTGTTGCTTATCAGAATACCCTAAGAGGATTGTATCACTTTATAGTTAATAATACCCAACAACAAAAAAGAATAATAGTCAAATCATAACTGGTCTACTTCAAATAATAATCTTGGCTTTACCTTCCAACACATCACCTAAAACTGAACCACGATTCATTCACCACAGAAGGCATTTCAAGATCATTAGAACTTAACCAATAATGTCCATCCAAGAACAACAACATTTCCAAATATTTTTTTACATCGAAAACAATTCCACCATCATGCTTCTATGAAATCAAAGAGTTGATTCCTATTATACAATTATGAATGAAAAATTATGAAAAATTGACCATTTCCAGTGGTTCACATTGGTTAAGATCCTTCTACCTTGAAGGACACATTTACCAGATTCGACATGACACTCCCCACCATAGATGTGTCCTAGTCAACGAATGTGGGATAGAACAACCAATCATGAGAACACTAGGTCTAATTCACCTTAAAAAAAATTTGTTGATCCTTTTATCCAAACTCACAAACATCAAGGCAATATACAAGGAAACCAAAACAAAACTGATTAGTGTATCAAACCCCCCATGAATGAAGTAATTCCACCTGAAAATTTGAATGAATTTTTCATTTAATGGTCAGGTAATTATAATTTGACGTTGACCTAGGCCCATATAGAATAACACAAGGATAAATGATTTCACCGAACTGAACATGTTTTTTACAACATTTAACACTCGATGGAACTGTGTATGAGAATGCATACTATACAAAGATTTAGAAGTAAGATGAATCATCCAAAATACTATGGATAGACAGTAAATCCTATACATTAATAAATTATATATCCTTTACAAGCGATTTCACATAGGGCCACATTGCCCTATAGAACCATAAAATAGATCGACGACCTCCCTAGTTGCCCAAAGGATAAAAATAGGGCCACGAGACATACGAAGCGACTAACCATAACTGATGCATGTTTAACCTTTTGAAATGAGCATTGCTTAATTCTCATGCCTATAATAAATTATGAATATACTATGACTACCCATACATAAAATGTAGTTATTTCAAAATAAAGGGTCTTACTTTGGTCAAAGACACTAGAATGAAACAAAACGTAAGAAATATCACTATATAAGAAAGGTATTTGAACTCTATGGGTACTACCTATGACGACAAGCCCCTTATAAAAAATAAAAAGTATCTAACCACAACGAGGTCATTCCATTGAACATAACTATGATTAATATCCCACCATGTAATCAATTTCTAAATGATATAAGTCTAAAAAAATATCCCATGTTTCTATTCCAAGAAAACTCAAATATAATCTAAAGTAACCTTGCATGAGGGTTTTCAAAAAGACATGACATCAGGTTCCATTTTTAATATCATAAAATTAGTTCAGATTTACCCTTTTCAACATTTAATGTTGAAGAATGAAACCAAAATATAAAAATTGTATAGCTTTATAAAAAATCCATTAAAAACATTTTACATTTCATGAAATTCAATCATATTTATGAAATTTATAAATTACAATTTTTTTATGTTATTAAAGTTAACGTATCCTAAAAGAGTCCTATAATCCAACATGGGTTTATTATCATGCAACCCAATTGCTGTTTTATTTACCTTTTAAGTTATAAACACCCATAAAGGTTCATCCATAGAGAACATGCCCGAATTAGATTACTTTGGTCTAGATGAGCATTTAAGAAGGTAATCAAATAAGTTTAGATTAAAATTTAAATCCATTTTTTTTAAAACTATTCAATATATAACATGGTTATATATCATAATTCAATGACATGGGTGGTAATCTATCTATCCCTAAAGAGCCCATACACATTACTGTTCAGAGTTTTCATCCAATTTTATCTAAACTATTTTTATTAAAAAATTTAATTCTAGAATCATTTTACAATGGTTTGAATAAATGGGTTACCTTTTCCCATATTTAAGGAACCCAAGCACCATACAATTGAAAACCAGATCCCATCATAATCACAACTAATAAACCTTGTCCATGCAACCAATATTATATAAACAAAAAATTACGTAAATTTATGGTGTCCCTAAAACGATGCATTAAATGATTCATCCATTCCAAACTAGGACATGGGTAAAAATACCATAAACTTCATAAACTAATAGGAAGATGAAAAAATAAACCAATTACTTAATGTGAAATCAAATTCAACCACAATATAAAACAACATAATACCAATCCAAGCCATAAACACTTGGTAATTACCCATACCTGGGGTAATAAATCCTAGGAATGACTATTTTCCAAGTGCCGACAGAGTCCTAATATCCTTTTTACTAGTCCAAAATATTAAGGCAAAGGAAAATTTTCTCTTATACCACTTTTTAATGTCTTTTCCTGACCGACCACAATAATGGTACCTAGACCGGTCACCACATGACCTCAGGTGTCTCCCCAAATGCCAGAGGCTTCCAAATAGGAGCAAGGCCATGGGGTGTGTCTATAGGAAGACTATTACCTCATTTATCATATTATATAAAATGGTATAACTGGTAAAAATTAGTTGAAAAATATAATTAGAGGTTATAAATGATTAATGTGGAATATGGGGACAAGAGATAACAACAAAAGAAGAATAAATGAAACAACCAAAATAATGTGGAAAACACCAATTCCACATAATGATTAATTTGATGTGAGTTGTTAATAAAAAATTAATGAAGGGAAATATAAAAAAATAAAATAATAACCCCTAAAAAAATCTTTTAGCATTTTGACAATGAATCCAGTCCTTGGATACCTAGCTCCATTATAGATAACAAAAAAAAAGAAAAGAGTAAAAATATATGTGAGTAAGGTGATCTAGTAATATGAAAAATGATGACCGAATAAGGTGTGATATATAAATCATAGCAGGTTGTAACCCACTTTGTTCTTTCCAAACCATCTCATGAAATTAAAAAATAAATAGTGTACTAATATGTATCAATGCAGACCTGTAAAAAATTAAATAATGGAAATTTGGATTGGGTTTCAAACAGGAAAACCATCCCTTAAAACCTACATAATCCTAATTTGAATGTCTAAATGCGGTACCTTTCATATCCAAAATATGTTTACAAGGGTCCAAAGTGGTCAAGGAAACCCAAAAAGAGGTACACCACAAAGCTTTTTATTTGGAATAGGTTTTAATTCACAAATCGTTAATCATAATTTCTCTATAATAATGGAAAATCATCCATGTGCATAAGAAGGATCATAATAATAATAAATTATGTGAATCTCATATGAATAAAAAATCCAAACCAAAAATACATTAAAACAAGAGGTTCAGTCATGTGCCCATCCAAAGAGATCTAAAATAATCCCAAGTATCGAAACTGGAACATCTAATAATCAAATTCTACTAAGTCCTTCCAAGGAAATCTATATAGATTCCATTGTTTCACAATGAGACAGGGTAACTTCTGTATCCATCTCAGGTATCTCGCATTGGTGTTCGAGTATCAACTAAGGCATGGAATAGCCATCTTTCCAAAAGGTCCATATACAGTTTCCCCCCTAGGGAACCTATATCACTCAAGACTATAATAAAACACATACTACGCCCTTTTCTGAAAATCCAAGGAATCTCTGTCAGTGTGTCATGGTATAACCACCGAGCATGAGATTACATCCATGATTTCTTAATACATAACCCATGCTTTTTCCTGGCCAATTTCAATAAATCCATATCAAGAAATGAATATATCGCAAGGAAATAAATTTATAATATTGCATGCCACTAAATAAACATATCAGGCCATCGAGGTCATGTCATGATCCCAAGCTACCAAGATAGCCAAACGACATAATTAAATCCATAAAAATGGAATAAGGAATTTAGCACAAAATTAAGCATGTTACAATTACATGAAATTATAAAAATTTTAATATATCATGCTAAAATTATTAGAATATAGATCAAGGCACTAAAACACGGAATAAGTATTAGGAAATTTCATATGACGTGGAATATAAGAAAAATCGCATGGCACCCTCAATCCTCGAATCACATGTCACCATTGAATTTTAAATGATACAAGATTACAAGATTGTATGTGCATAGAATTTAATTAATGGGTTTTTTGTGACAACCTTGAAATTTAATTCTAACTATATGCATTAAATTTAATGGGATTCTATTTTAATTGGAAAAACATTTAAATTCAATTTCAAGGTTCATAGAGGCACTTAGGAGGTGCCAAGCTCAATTGTGAAAACACATACATAGGTAATCCCCTTTATATGTAAGTTAAAAACATAGGAGGTTCTTTGTTATAAATAGTCATTTAAAATTTTCCTATGTTGGAAATGTAATTTAAGAAAGTGATCCAATATCATAGAATTATCTTGGTTCATTACATGTTTATATTAAGGGGGTTGCATATTGAAGAACATCAAGATTGTAGTGTCCCAAACACGACACTTAGACTATTCGAGCATGAAAATTCAATTCATATTATTCAAAGGTAGAAAAATATTAACTTTTCACATCACGAACTGACAATAAGTCATATTAAAAATAAAACCAGAAAAAATGATATAAATGACTTGCAATTATTTTTGGTTTAGAAAAAACCCACACCAGATTGATGGGTTTTATTATAAAATTAGAACATTGATATTTGAATAACTCATTTATAATATTTAAAATTCCATTCATGAAACATGTTAAATTAAAATTTAAAAGACATTAAATTTGGAAATCATATGACAGTAATTAAAATATATGGAATGTAGAAAAGTAATTGAATAATGAATTCCAAAAAAAGGAATGTAAAGGGATCTTACAAGGGTGATCCCCATTTATAAAGCAAGGTTAATATACATAAACTATTATTGTGAGTCTTTGAATATAGCTCACCACTATTTGAGGGGTTTTAATATAAAACCAAAACTTTTTTTTATCAAAAATCATCTATCATAACTAAAATTTTTTTCTAAAAAAACCAATAACATTAATTATATTATAGGAAAGTGTGTAAACAATTATTTAATGAATTATTAAATTAACGAGGCATGAAAAAAGGATCATACCTCAAGAATTAAACAATATCATCACTCGACACTTGACATATTTGGCAGAAACCACTCAAAACATCCCCACACTCACACAAACAAACACTTATATACGAATATATATATATATAAATCCAAAGTACGTATTCCCCTATTTATGAGAAAATAAATATGAGGTATAGAGATATATATATACATTCCTATGTATGTATGTGCGAACATTAATATTTGTTCAAATCCCACTATAGTTTATAAATAGTATTTAAATACATATAGACCCTAAAATAGAAGGCGTGAAACCATGAAATGGATTAAGAACATCTCGTCAAAAGGAAATAGTTATCCAAAACAACCCAATACTCATCTTCTTCACTGGTTGATGTTAAAATACACGCAGACATAATCTTATAGAGGAACTATAGACATTAAATTCATAATAAAACCAAAATCCAGGTTTGACATAGCTTTAGGGTTTCACCCAAACCATAACGAGGGATGGAGGGACCAAAAATCATCTGGATTTAGGGAGGATAAGAGAGGAGGATTCATATATTGATGAATTGGACTATGAATATTGAAGAAATCTGGTGGAATAATCTACACTAAATGAGGTTGTTCAGTGGTGTTTGTCACTTTCTTAGGAGAGGGAGGGGGATCCCCTCTCGCATGCCTAGGTTAGAAGAGACCACTTTTTGGGTTATGAAAACATAAACCCCTAAAATAATAATAATAATTCCATTATTATTATAATTATTAAAAAATTTATTTTATTTTTATTTTCGATTTTAATCGCACATAATTTCTTTTTAATTAGTTTAATTCGTTTTCTTATGTCAGAAAAAACTGTTCATTTTTCTCCACATAGTTTTCCAAATTGTGCGGAAAACAAGAATTGAATAGTGTTTAGGCCCTTTACAAAGAAACTTCCCATGTGGGATAGAAAAAATGATTGGAAAATCAAGAATTGACTATCTGCACCACCTTTAACCACATGTAAAAGCTCACATGATTTTCAGTTGAGGGCCACACTGTTTCATTCAAACTGTGTGCCCAATACAAACTTCAAACAATAAGAGAACCCAACCAGGTCACTTAAGAATCTCAACAAGAAACCATGGTAACCACTTGAGACTTCATCCATGTCCAAAATTAATATTTATATGTGGTCTATAGCCCTCAAATTAATGTTCAATAGACTGGTTTTAGAAATAGATCGTCTAGTAATTTAAAAAAAATATTTGATTTCCTCCAATTTGTTTTGTCTGGTACAAAACATGGGATGTTGCAGTAATCAGTTTGAGATTTTGGTTGGAATATCAGGAGGAAATAATGCGATACATAATCATTATAAATAGTTACATTAGGTGATATAATAAAAGTAATCTTAAAAACATTCTATATTGAAAAAAACAATAATATCAAATTGCATCAATAGACAAATAAGATTGTTGTGAAGGAACACAAAACTGATTATTTCTAAGTAGAAGAGTTTTTACAGAGGATAATTGGTCGAATGGGTTCTTATAAAGAATTATCTGATAAAATATTGAATAAAATTAAGATGTTCCATAATGTAATCAATATGGATATATCGATATCTTCATTAAATGATTCAATAACAAAAAAAAGAAGTAATATGATGTAGCTAATAATATAGGTTGATTAAAGAAGATAGTTGAAGTTTTGATAATATGAGTCTTCCTAAAAATATTGTTATTTAATTTAATTTAAAAATATTTACGGTAGTTTGATGATAAATGATTTGAATAAGATATTTTAATTTCAAAAAAGAATATTATAAATTAAATATGCACCTATCCCTGAGTTTTCATTGAAAATATACCTTTATTAAGGGGAGATGGTATACTATGGAATTGTTTATTGAGCTATAAGTTATTCAATTTACTTATGGTGATATCATTTTTTATGATGTGATGCATGGTATGGATGTTCTAGCCACAAATATTGAACGGAATTATCATTTGTGTTAATGTATTAGATGAAGAGGCACCATATGAGGTAGGGGTAAAGAACGAAGTGAAAACATTGGATAAAGATGTAAAGCTCTGATTGAAGAAGTGATGTTATATAGAGAATAATTGATCAGATAAACTAGTATGAAATGAAATATTAACAAAATAACACCAGATGAATAGAATCTGATGTATATTATTATATGGGGAAGGTCCAGATAAATAGATATTAGATATTTTTTCCCTATCATTTTATATCAAAGGAAAAGTGTGAAGATGTAACTAAAAAAATAATTTTTTGGAAGGGAATAAATAAGAAGAATGATGTTATTATTCATTATATTGTTTAAAAAATAATGATAATAAGTGTTTGTTTCACGTAATTAAGTAATTAAGTTGAGTGAAGGATAAAAAAACTCAACACTATGATATTCAATATAAGTTACATTAGTTTAATACATTATTTATTGTGAAATGTATCTAAATAAGAAGATGAAAACTATCAAGACATGTAATATAAATATATTAGAGGCAACTGTAGTTAGACTTGGAATCCTTCAGCCTCGTGTTTTAATATTGTTCTTTATCCCCCAAAAATAGTGTAGGGAACCACAAATGGAATAAGTTTTTTTCTTCCAAACCACTTTAAAATTGAATCTCATTATATTGTAGAATATGTGAACTATTTATTGCTATATTTGTTATGTTATTGATATAATAATTGAGATTTTAATCGTTTAAAAATATTATGTTTCATTAATTACTTGTGTTCATAGTCCAATATAATATAATGAAAAATTTAAAATAGAAATGAGACCCTAACATGTCAAAGCAATAAAGAGATCAAAACGACTATTTCTGTCAAAAGTAAGTAACAACGATTAACCCCCCTCAGAGTTAAAAATATCTTAAAGTGTCCCTAAAATAATAGCATATCAAAATTTATTTTAATGGATTCCAAATTTAGAATATCAGTTTAATGTTTCTAAAATTCATCAGTAATATTCATATATATCATTTAAATTATCTAATGCTTATCCCTCGACATTGTCATTCCCATCGTGAAAAATAAGGAAAACCTATAATGTATAAGAGGAGATTAAGTTGATATTCCCCAAAACATTTTAGGGTGATTACATATGGGTTTATGTTTGAACTAGCCACATCAACATTCCACCATCGAGAGAGCGATGCATTTTTTTGGAAAATAGCTCAATCTTTAGATTAAAAATATTTAAGATTCTTTGGCCATTATGATGAGTAATGTAAAATCAAAATCAAAATACATTGAAGGAAAAAATTAAAAATAGAAAAATAAATTTCCTGAATAATGAGATAATAATGATATAAAATATGAACAGTGTGGTGGGTACACAATACAATATAAAACTGATAGTATAACCCATTCCTGCATCAAGGAATTGAAATTTGAGATAAAGAATCCATACCATTATTCCCACATATTAAAATGTGATCTAACCAACCATATATAAAATAACTATCATACTCACTTTATCCTTATCCTTAGTGAACTATATAGTCATTTTTATCATAATTTATCATTATTCTTTATATTTATATTGTCTAGTTTATATCTATTTTCAATTTCTGGTGTGATAAATTTTGATCATATAAAAATAGTTTAGTAATAAAGGTATTATTATTAATACATCATCAATATTTCTCTTTATTATATCGTTAATGGTAGAAAAAATAATCCTTTATAATTTTTTTTATTTTTATAATTTTATTCTATGAGATTTTTTGTTATGATACTTAACGATGAAATCATCATTTAGAATATATCAATTAGAATTAAAAAGAAGACTATAATATTGATTTAAATATTAATTTTACCATCCGAAAATTAAATTACAATCAATATTTATGTAGTTTTTTATCAAATTAGTAGAAAATGAATTTAAATATTCATTCATGATATACATTTATAAAACAGTTCGAATAGTTGGTAAAAACAACATTAACCAGAACATACCATAATTAATGAATTTTAATGATGTGATTTAGTTCTAGTATAATTATAATAGAAGAATAATGACTTTATTTAGTGACTATTACTTTTTTATAACAAAATTTGAAATAACTAGAATAATAATATAACCTATATAATATATTGCATCATATTAAAGAATATTATTTTCTTTTTGAATGCTCTTTTGTATGGTTGAATTTATCATAGTTGTTCAATGATCATTTTTTTATTTGATGCGCAATTTTTCATCCAAAATGTTATTAATTTTATAAAAATCATTTATCAATTAAATTGATTATAATTACCATCCACGAACTATGGTAAAAAAAATGAAACAAAATTCTTCCATTCAAAATGTAGTTCAGACATATGCTTTGATGATGATATCATTTTTGAATATAATGATAGAAATATATAATATTTTTTAAAATATGATAAAATAAATTATGTTATAAATATCATAAATACGTTTTAACTACAGAATTAATGCATACTATTTATGTTGGCTATGGAAAATAAAACATGATACCTTGTGAAAGTGTGAATCTGCACAGACACAAATGTCATTTTTTCCCTAAGAGAAATGTGGAATGGGGTATAAATAATATTTACTTAGCATATTAAGATTAATTATAACGAATAATAATTACTAATTATATATGAATGATTAATATATATTTGGAAATTTAATATATAAATAAAAATATATTAGGGGAATTTAGGACTCGTGTTGAGGAATTGAGATTTCTATTAGAGGACTCCAGGGCAAGGGAGGGATTTTGGTAATCTCTTATGATGAAAGGATTATGTGGGTGAAATGTGATATTTATGGAATTAATAAGGGAATATTTTAATTTTTATCCTGAAAATTTTGAGGGGAATTGACTGCGAAGTGAGAGGCCAATTTTATTAGAAGTTGTAATGGATTTTTAACATATATAATGTTAATTTAATGATATAAAATGTTTAACTAGTCATGTGGCCCAAAAAGTAAGAAATACTTTATTATAGGTTGATATAAGTTCTATAATATCTCATGATCTCAATTAGAAACAATTTTATATGTTTTCTTCTCTTTAATAATTTATTTAATCTTTTTAATTTTTTTGGATTTACCATGGAAATTAGTTTTTATCGAAGTGATTCATTTTTTCCCAAAAAAAAGAAAATTATTACATAATTTATAACTAAAAATTAAAAATATTAAATCGATTGTATTTGATAAAAAAATTATACATAAGAAAAATAAATTTTAACATTTACACAACTAATGCATAGAACCCCATTTTTAGAATAATTTTATGTTCAAGATTATAATTTATATGTCGAGTAAAATTAACACTATCAAAGAATTTTATGAAATAAATTGTTATATTATAAAAATTATAAGGGTACAAATTTTTTAAAAAAACACTACCACATTAATATTTAATTTTAAAAAATGCAAAATATATATTTATTTTCAAATATTACTAAATTTATTAAAATTAAAATCATGTTTTTCTAAATTAAAAATAATATATTAAACATTGTGGGTTATATATCTTAAATAAATATTTTAAAACATAAAATGTTTTATAAACCTACAGGTCCTATATATTATTTTATGAAATTAATTGTTTTTTCTAAGTGATATTTTTTAATATTTACCTTATAATCAGTTATATTATAAAAATTCCCAAAAATCATCATAAATTGATATTTAAAATAAAATACAAAAAATTGAAATGAATTTATTCAAATTAAAAGTAAAGTTTCTCTTTTATGTAAAATCATGTATAAAAATTCTATATATTATTCATTGTGTTTTATTTTTAGGATATATTGTTTACTTACTATAATAGGGTATCAAGTATTACATCTACAATTAAAACAATATGCTATTGCGGTCAAAGAATCATTAATTAAATGTAAAAATAAGAAGACAAGGTTAATGGATAATAGTTGTTCATTTCAAATGATTTGATATTTTAGATTCATGTAGCTTGTGGATAAGTATAGAGGAGTATATTTTACATTTGGAAGTGTCATAAATCAAACAAATAAATGTTTTTAAAAATATAAAATCATGAAAAATTAGATCATAACTAATAATGTAGTGTTTATATTTGAATTGAATCATTAAATACTTAATGTTACACAATATTCCTATAATGTTAATTAATTGATCTTTTAGATTTATATAGGTTCCCCAATAAAGAGAGTGAAACTTGTAGTTGTTATCTTCATAGGATTAAGAACATACAAAAATCAATTTTGAATAGGTGAGGTAATGTCAAATAATTAGGTATTCCTAGATAATAAAAATATCTTATGGAATTGAATTCTTGGATATATTTTCTAAAATAAATAAATTTAATCAAATAACTGGTCTTGAACGACAATAGTACAATAATTTTTAAAACATTCCAAAAATAAAAAATATCATGTATAACCCATTTAAGAGTTCATATTCAAATAGTGAAACCATTGGAGCTAATGCACTCTATTGAGTGGGGGATAAAGAAGATGAATTCATTAAGTAGATAAGTATTTCTACACCTTCATGTATGAAATTAAAAAAATGACATATATCATGTCCATGTCACATAATTCTCATGATCTGCATATATTTATAATCCTTAGATGGATTGTTAAAAAAAATTTGTTATCAATAATGAGTCTAAGATAAAATAAATCTATAAAATATTCCAACATTTATTTTTTAGAGTTTTCCTTAAAATTGTATCAAATATGAATTCAATTATTTATACACCCACTAATTTAATAGAATATATGACAGGATCAACAGAATATCAGTGGATATAGCCATTGTTTTTATTAATGAGATTGAAACATCAAATTTATTTCAGTTACATGAAATAAAAACTTCTGGAATTATTTAAAATATGTGTTTCAACAGAAAAATGTTTGATGTGAATCCATATTAAATTTTCCTCAAACAAATTTTAAAAAAATTATATTGTTTGGGAGATGATACATGATCAAGAAGAATATATGAAAAGGAATCATTTTTAATGAAATATATAATGATAAAAAATTATATGGTTACACACCAAATAGAAGTTCATATCAGAAATATGACAAACGTTTAGAGAATACCATGTATTATAAGGATGTAACTATTTTTGGTAATTCAGATGATGTAATTAGTACAATCATGGTGGAAATTGATGATGGTATGGTTGATATGGTATTAGAAGAAGTAAAAGTTTAGGAAAATGATGATAAGAAAATTATGCGTATATAATAGGTGATGTAGGAAAACTATTCTTAATTGGTATATAATCAAGGAATAAAAAGTAATTTTAAAATGATAATATAATTATAAAATATCCTTTTGCAGTACAAAACATAAGAATAATCATTAAACCAGACACATCAGTATTCCCTGGAATATTTATCAGAAAAAAGGTTAAAAGGCTTCTAAACAAAATGGGTAAAACATACCAATGATTTTTGAGATGGATCTAAATGAGAAAAAATGAGACATTTGATCTTATTCCATGACAAGAGGAGAAAAACATTTCATGAAAAAATTGGTTTTTAGGATAAACATAAATATTAGGGGTTATATAGCTCAAAATATGGGAAGTCATGTTTATAGGGCTACTCTTAAATTTAGTGTGTTGATTTGAATGTGAAAATTTAGCGATTTTACTAAAATAATGAAATAAAAAATCATTAAATTTAAAATTAAAGAATACTCAGAACCATTCAATTGAATGTGAAATAATAATTTCATATTGTTGAATTTAGTGAAGAACTATTCAAAAAATAGCCTAATTGTTTTTTTATTGATAATGATTGAAGTAGAGTGAGTATGATAAATAATGATTCTTGTTATCTAAGGTAATCACCAAAATCTTTTTACATCAAGTAAGATGATTATATGAGAATAATATAATTTTAAAATAGATAGGGTTTCATAAATCACTTTTCATAAAACTAGTACCATAATGGTTTTTTTGATATTTTTTGTTTAATATATTATATTTTCCTATTATGAGGAGAATGTGTCTAATAATTGTTCTTCTAAAATGAAGAAGACATTTTAAATTTTCTACATGAGTAAGTGAAATTTTACTTTTGACATAAAATAAATCATATTGTAGATCATTTCATTATTTCACAAGAAAAATATGACTTATAGCAATTATAAATTATTGGTTTGGTTGATGGAAAAGTAATACCCACTCTGATTCAATAGGTAAAAAAATTTTATGTATGGTGAATTAAGATTAATTAATTAGAAATAATAAAAAAAACCTAACAGAATTTCTTCTCTATTTGACTACTTCTTGGCTCAAAATAGTTTTTCCATTAACTATTTTTTCTATATTTCAATATAATTTGAAGTATTCTAGGGTAAATACATACAAAATTTGGTTTTTATACAATAACGGAGGAAATTATATCAAAAAATGGTTTACAGATACTGATTTCAAAGGTGATATTATTAATAGGGAATCTAATAGAGGTTTATTCTTTTTTTTTGTAGGAACATATGTGTGACATGGAATTATAAGAAATAATCATTATTGACACTAAGCTCAACCATGGGCGAATATGTGGCTAATAAAAAATAAGATCCCCCTAGAATGTCCATGAAATATCAAAATTATAATATGACTATAAAAACATTAAAATATATGGTTATTTTTTTTAATCAACATGTAATAAATATATCAATGAATCAGCTTCATTAAAAAAGTAAAAAATTATTGGCATAAAGTATCATTTTTTAAATGATAATTCCATTGGGGGGATCATGTAGCTGATATTTATTTTGTCCATGGATGAAATTATTTACATTATAAAATAAATCTTTGAAAATTATTAAATTCTATGATTTAAGATATAAATTATATTGATACATAAAAATAAATACTAATGTGTAGAATTCCCTGACTATTCTCTTCATTTCTATTCTAGATAAAAGAATGCAGTGATTTTTTTTGTAGTGATGAAAATGAATATTATTTTTGAAAACTAATTTTATATTTTGTGTTGATATATAGAGGAAATAACATCCAAAATATAATAAATTATACTCTATTTTGTGATTATAAATAGTAAAAATGACCGAGTTGAGATGTTTTGGGGATGGATTTGTTTTTAGACATGTTCACACTTGTCTACATCATATTCCTACTCATACAAACTTATAAATTATTAATTCATGAATATTTTCTTTATGAATGTCCAATGTACCCATTAAATTTTTTTACATTGATTTTATTTTTAATAATATGGATTATTCTAAGTAAATATTTCTAGAAATTTATATGTGGACAATTATTTACACTTTTTAATACGATGATGTATTTTTTTATTTACACAAGTTCAATATCATGAATGATATATTTATCTTCATGTAAATTACAAGAGTGGATAATGAGAGTGTTATGCACAAAAATTATGATGAAGTTTGAAGTATAAAATCCAGTGAAGAATATGATGAATTTCCTCATTTCAGGAATTAATGATTTTTATTTGAAATGATGAAAATGGATGGATGATGTCCCAATGAGAATAATTATTGTTTTGATCTTAATGTAATGATTATTTTCAAATCATATGTTTAAAAGCCCAAAATTTTATGGATCATTGGACTCTTGTGAGAATCATTTTTGTTTTCCAATTCAAATTAAGATATGTCTTAAGGTTTGTGTGTGGATCACTTATAACCTATATAAGGATGAGTTCACCACTATAAGTATCACTCACTCTATGAATGAATAATTATATGTTATAAAGGATGATTTGATGATTCAAAATAAAAATATATATTCTTAAGGATAATTCCCTACAATATAATAAAGTATTAATTTGTATAATTTCTTTCAAATATTTGGATGATTATTATAACAAATATTATTTGTATAGAATACTGTGATTCTGTATTCAATTATTTAACATTACAAACCAATCTTTTGAATTTTGATAAAATTTATTGAATATATCACCTAGAAAATAAAAAATATAGAAATAAATTATCAATGATTCCATGAATATTTGAAAACATCAAATTAATTAAGTGTATTGTATTTTATGGAAAATTTAATGTTTGTATATTCAACTATTAATTAGGTAAAAACATGTTGTCTTATATAGATTGTAAATAAATATTGTGACTCAATAAAATTTTGGTAATCTTAGTAGAAAATTTCATGTTAGTATTCAAGGAGATTATATTTATCAATATAGAAATATTATTAATGAAAAATATAATGAGAATATACCTATATAGGGAATGGAAAAAAGTTGTAGTTGATGGGATATCCCTAAAAAAATTCATTATAGTTCTGAAAATTTTGAAAGAGTCGAGAGAGATAAAAATAATATTTAATAGAATGAATATGTGATGATAAGTGTATCTATTAGAAGATGGAGAGGACCATGATCAGTCGAGCTAATAAAATCTATTGATGTCTATTTCAGATAACTCTTCAGATATTTAAATATATTTCTCTTCAATAAGAGTGTTTTACACACTATATTGGTTTTTAAGAACCGACTTTTGACATATAAATGGTCAGACACATCCCTACTATTATTTATTTATAAGAAAATAAAAGATTTCTGTGATATTGATAAAAATGACCATACATCAGACCTCTAGTAATCTATTATGAAGGGAAAACTCATTAAAAAATGTGATAAAATCCATATTTTATTCTATATTAATTTTTTTTGATATTTATACAGATCCTAAATATCGGAATACATGTTTTTTCTAAACAATCCAAACATTGATTTCAACCCCATAACCATCTTCTTTTCTTACTCAATCCGATAATAATCAAATAACTTTATTTATGATTTATCCTCTAATATCGTTTACATAAACTCTTACATATGTTCTTCATTATTGGTTTTTCTATGAGTAATGTATAGAAATATAGTCGGTGTTAAAGATGTTAAGTATGAATATACTATTATTTATAAGGTAAAATACCCTACACATAAAAAGACCAAAAATTCATCAATCTTGTATTTCTTAGAATATAACACCATTAAAAATATAAAAAAATTTGGGATAATTTTTATGATTTATACTTTCAGAAAAGATAATATTAAATTTAAAATTTTAAGTTTAACTTAAACAAAATTAATTTAAAATATCCTTATATTTTTACAAAATTTTATTTGAAATACATAGGATTTTATAACAAACATATAATATCCCATCTTGTTTTATGTACATCCCTCTTGAGTATTTGTTGATCCTCTTATTATTTTGTTTTATTCTATACTTTTAACCTTGAAATTTAAGACATTTCATTGAATGAGAATATATTTCCATTGGGAAAATGACTTCATGTCCAGGGATATATGTTTGATTTAATTAATAGGTTTTTAGAATAATTGTATTAAAGGATTCAGATGGTTCCCCATCAATTATAAAGTTTTCAGAGATGGTTTTGGATATTTTTAAAAAATCCAGGTTATGACCTGTCTGCTAGATATTTTCATGTAATGAATAGGTGTTTCTATGAAGATTTTGCAAAATGATTTGAAGAGTAAAAAATTTAAATTTAGTTAAAATAGTTCAAAACATGTAAAGGTTTATTGGGGTTAATTAAATCAAAGCCTACACATTTTTTGGTGAATCATATAAATTGATAAATTCCCATTGTAAAATGAGTTCATGTCATCAATATCTTAGGACTAATGGGTTTAAACCACATTGTCAGTAATATTTTGCTTTCATCCTCCATGAATCCCCATTTCTATAACCACAAGGAAAATCTAGGTGTTTTTTATTGATTCATTTCCTTTTGGAGGTTGCGTTAGAAAAACAAATCTCTAGTTTTATTTAGTTTTCCCCTTCATTCAATTATCCTCCATTTAGTGGTGGGGTCCCATGATAGCCGTTCAATTAAGTTATAATCTTTATGTTTGTGTAATAAAGGTTTCATTTATGATATAATTCACCTAGATTCATCATTAGTGTTCCCATTTGAGGGTAATTATTTGATTGTAGCATAATATTAGGTGGCCCATAAAAAAGGACTACAGTTTATTTTTAATTATTTCAGTATTTTCAATATTATATGATTGCACTAAATGAGTGAGAAAATTAACTAATATATTAACGGGTGAAAATAATCAACTTTTTTGGAACATTGATCGAAACCCATTTCATCCTATATTGTTGAGACCTATTTTGATTATACCCATTGAAAGAGCATACCATTAAAAGACAACGAACTGTATTTTCTATTAAAACATGAATTTGAATGACATTAGACTTTTGGTGATTTCAAGTGGTAGGTTCACTTTGGAAAATATGTTTCTTATTTATGGAAATAACTAGTAATACATGATATGATATGGTCCTGTACATTAGAATATTAATGGTTTAGGACATAACATAATGAATGATAGGTAATTGAAAGATAAAATCAAATTAGATGAATTTTCCATTGTGGATCATGATGCATTTTGAGTTATTTATTCTCATTAGGACTTGTGTTATATCTTAGGATGCAATGATTCTATTGATAGTCCTGGTTATGGTAGAATAATAGTATAGATGGATTAAGATAGTTATTCTAAGATAGTTATATAGAGAGTGTGGCATAGTTATATTATAATGCATATGGGTCTTGACCTGATTATGGTGAAATACTTATATAGATGACTTGGTTATGTTTTTCTAAAACGATTTATAAAGGGATATGTAGGCTTATTTTGAAATGATTATATAGATGGTGTGTTCCATTTATGTTTTAAATCTTATAGGGCTTGACTTTGTTATAATGAAATAATTATATAATTTTTTTTTGGTTATGCTAAAATTCATATATAATTGGCTTGGCACGGCTATTTTGAAATGAATATATTGAGGGTGTGACCCATTTATGCTATAATGATTATATTTCTTGGCTATGTTATGCTAAAATTATTGTACATAGATATTTTCTCAGTTATGAGTTTATTCCATAGACTTTGAGTTGTGGTTGGAATTGTAATTATATATTTTTAGTGTTATTTGGGTATGGTGGCAATGAAAATTAGTTTCTATGTTAAATTAATTATTAAACTCATACTACTGTTTAACGACTTATTACATTCACTTAATTTCAGATTGTTTCTTAGACATGTTGGTGTCATGATACTAATTTTTACTCACACCTTATTATGTCTTTCTCCTGGTACCTAAGTAGATTACATGAATGTAGGATTGGATAAGGGAAGGGAACCTTGGGGTTGATTTTGATTATTGGAGGGATTTGGGCGTGGTGATGGGACTGGTCAGGGAATCAGGATTAGGGTACTTTGTGTCTTTTTTAGTTTATTTATGTTAGAATAGTCTTTTATCCATTTTAATTGAAGAATTAAATTTAGTTACATTTCATAATGACATTAAGTGGTTCATTATTATTTGGTTTAATTGGATCATTCTTTACCTACCTCTTATATGATGTATTATATTTTCTATTTTTTGTTACATTGATATTTTTTTATTTCCACTTTATTTAAACTACGTAATAATGAGTATAGTCAATTATATATGTTCTCTATACCTATACTACTAGTCAAAAACCTCTATCATATGGGTAGGCACACTAAATGTCCAGTAAGAAACAAGATTTTTCCTAGTGAGAGAGTGCCATATCAAGAGATGTTGTAAAGTGGTGTAAGTGTATAATGATTTTTCATACTATTTATTTACTATTTGATAATAGTTTAAATGAGATTAAAATGTGTTGAGACTTGGTAATTAGATTTCACATGGGAATAGCTAATCCAAGAATGAGAGAAAACCCAGGAGCCCAGAGATTGGATTGTCGTCTATTATGTTTTCTTAGTACGAATGATATTGTTTCATATTGTGTGATTCACATGTTTTGAGATATTAGTAATTATTGTGATTACTACTCATGGAACATTATGGATTGATATTATTATGCATGAATCATGATAGGAACATAGGGATATATATTGGCATTCATTGTTTATGATATAGCCATTTTTTTAAAATGTGATATATTTGCATATATGAACTGTGAAATGAGTTAACATTTTATCTAATAAATTAAACGAATGAAATGTTATGTTATGCCAATTTATTGGTTAATCCAAGTTATGATATAACATGATCCAATGAATATATATTGTTTTTAATAATTGAGGTTTTCCTTGATGTTATCTAGTATTCATAGAGAAACTTTCTCCAAATGTACTTTAAAACTAGTTTGAAGATTACAGTAATTATTAAGGTCCTAGCATGGATGAAACAAGGATTCATGTAACTCCTAAGGATCATAAGGATTTTCATCATTGAGACAACATCCAAATGGTCATGGGATCCATAGAAAGTTATATGTTTTACACTATACCCTCGATGTATGAGCTTATGTGAGAGTTTTAGTAATAACCACACCCTACATTCACTATGAGGGAGGCCACAAAGAATCCGAGTACTAAATCGATCTAGTATATATGATCTTCAACATCCTTGGGAAACCTTCAGATTGGAGGGTGTATATTTCTACACACATTCTCTTTGAACCTATAAAATTTTGTAAGGAAATTATAGATAAATCTAGGAAGAAATAAGATTTATCCAAGAAGGAATTCCAGATGATTTTTAGAGCCACTTATATCCTAAAACATTAAGGGACTATAAGGCACATGTGTTCATTAAATTTACATTAGAGTGATTGTTAGTTATGTAGTATTCTATATGTTTTTCCAACATATAGTTATTTGATCCATATTTACTATTTGGTGAGATTTATTAGAATAAGCCTTTATATGATGGTATTTTCTATGAGATCTATTCATAGGTGAATGTATTTCCCTCGAGTAGTATTTTGGACATGATGAATCATGTTATTATCATGGAATGGAATATGTGAGAGGTCCCGAGTAGCAATGAGGATATTTTTGTATGTAGAATATGGTAATCATATTCTTGTATAAAGAAGTGAAACTAGGATAGTTATCATAAGGGCAATAGTGGGAAGTGTTGTCACGACATTGGGTAGTCATCTTAGGATCGTGTTACATTGTAGTGACATTATTTTTGAAATTATAGTCACAAGAAGACTTAATTTCCATACCATACATTGTAGTACTATTATTATGGTAGTATAGACAAAATTCAGAGGTTTTGAAGGGTCATACAAAAATAGAGTAGTGGTAGGGGATAAAGATAGGTACAAAAGTATGTGAAGGACTTAGCTACCCCTCTATAGGCTGGTAATTGTAGTTTCGTTGGATGTTCTTGTCAAGGATTTGGATGTGATACACCAATATAAGTTTAATGATACCATCTAGAGGTAGTATCCTAGAAGATATTGAATAATCCTTAGGGTAAAGGTAAAATTCAATTGTACTCTGGGTAGTATACAGATACTACTTTGGATATATGAACTTTTACCATTAGAGGAATGATTATTGTATCATCTACCCATGCCTGATTTTTCTATTATAGAATCATATCCATTTATATTTCTCTTTTTAAAAATGGATTGGTGTTTTTTTGAAATATTGGATGGTTTCTTAAAAATAGATATGTTGATGGGAGTATAGATAGGGAATGTCAAACATTTATAGACATGTTCTCTAGAAATTGCACGTCACCATTAGTTTTGGGAACTCTTTTTTCTATGTTTAACAAGTTATTATTTTATTCGTTGTATAGATTGGATAGTTCTATACAAGGTTCATATCGACCAACACTGTAGGTGAGTTTCCATTCTATCTCAAGAAAGAGGAAGATATTTTCAATAGGGTTAGTGGGAGCTTTACGATGGTTACGCAAGACCAATTCAATGCAGATTTGATTTCCTCATGGGACAAGTAACAACTATTGCACTAGATGATGGCAGAATGACACATGATTATTTTACAGTAGTGGTAGATTGTTTTTATGATGTATTCACTAAATAGTTATCTAGAATAATATCGGAGTGGTAGATCAATATTATGATCAATTTGGGGATCGAAAAATATCCTGTTTCTATCCCACCTTATCGGATAGCACTAGTGGAGATTCAATAATTGATATATTAGTTGGATGATCTTGAAGTTAATAGTTTAACATGACCTAGAACATCACCTTGTGTTATCCCTTGATTTTTTTCCTAGAACGTTGAATAAAACTTTTTATTGTGTGTTAACTGTCAAATATTTAACCAGATTTTGGGGAAGAACATGCATACCCTTCCATGCATCAACAGTCTCTTCAATTAGTTTAGAAGTGTCCAAATTTTCACCATGCTTAACCTAATATCATTGTATAATCAGTTGAGTGTGATACTATAAAAAATACCATAGACTTCTTTTAGAAGAAGGTATGTATTATATGAGATTGTGGAGATTCCATTTGGTATGAAAAACTCACTAAAAGTATACATGGCCTTGATGAATAGGGTCTTTCAACATTTTCAAAAAAAGATTTTTGTAAATTTTTTCGATGACATATTAATGTACACTCATTCAAAATAATATCGTTCCTAAAATGTTGACATCATACTACGTACATTAAGAGATCATCGTCCTTATTCCATGATTCCAAAAGGTAGGTTTTGGATTGAAAAAGTTCACTTTAAACTCCATTTCATCTCAAGGGATAATTATTCATTGGATTGAGAGAAGGATTCAAACATGGTATCGTGGGTGTATCCCTAGAATATCTTTTTTCTTTATAGATTTATAGGTTTATAAGGATATTATTGGTTTTTTAACCAAGACTTATCCCTTCTAGGAGAATTTATTTCATGTTTTATCAAGAAAGGGGTAATTTTTTGTTTTTAAAAATATTATGATAGATTTTTTAGGAGTTGAATGTTTGGGATAACTGATCAACGATTTTTTCGGTGAAGGTGATTCATTAAAACAAAAAAAACAAATCACAATTAATATTAAATGAATGACTACATTATCTTAAAATACAGAATCATGTTTTGTCAAAAAGAATACTGAATCATATTACAATATTTTTCATGCAAGGAAATAAATACCATGGAGAGGTCTTTGAACCATGTGATGTCTTGATTTAGTCACATGTTGTCTAGGCCATCTGCAACCATTTTTGCCTCTCGATAAACATGTTTGATGATATAGTTAAGATCAATAAGAGAATGGGTACATTCTATCCAATGGGTAGTAATCAGCCAAGTGAGAAGTGTTATGCCATTCCATATCTCCTATATGATCATCGTCGAGTCACTTTTAATCAAGAGTTTGTTCCAACCAAATAGCTTGGAAAAGGAAATAACATGTATCAAACTCAACATCTCATATTCATGGGAAGTTTAAATTCCACATGTACTAAGGAAACATCCATGTATCTAACCTGGGTGATTCTTGAAGACCACACCATATTATGCTTGGACCGAATTGCCTTAGGTGGTGACATCAATATTGATTTGGATCCGTCAATGGAGAGGCACTCTCCAGAACACCTATAGATTTAGATGAACTTGATAGAAATTTCAATTAATTCATAGATGTATCAGCAAACAAAGTCATGCATAATGTTCCGGAAACATGATTTTTTCATCGTGGCTGCTCCCTGTAAGGTAAAAATCCAGAGATGAAATCAGGTAAGTCTTGATATTAAAAGACCGAGTGGTTTCTTATAGCTCAAAACAGTAGATACGACATGATAATAATTATCTTATTCATAATATAGAAAATGTAGTGGTGGTATACACCCTTATATTCTATAGAAACTATCTGTTGAATGAGAGGTGATGGACCCCAAACCACCCTGAGGGGGTGGGGGAATAAGGGTGTTACCTTTTCATCTTGATTCTAATGGATATTCTATCCACGTTGGTATGAAATTATTTAACACTACATGATGGATATCTATAGTAACTTAAACATTCACATGTAGAAGTACAACACAACACTTTTCCTTGGTTCATTACCAAGGGATACGTCCAAGGAGAATATGCTAATAGGTTTCTGATCATACCAAATTCCACTATTCGTCAGTTGCAGTGGATTACAATGGTTTGGGAACAATCACTATGTCCACGCATATTTCATTTAAAAAGGTTTAGAGATAGCTATCTTCTTCCCTTAGATCACTTTTGTTAACTCCCCATTGCTTACTACCTTGGATGAAGTCTCACACAGTTTATCGACTTGAATGTCTCTATAGCAGAATGTCATAAAAGTCTTTGTCTCTGTTCAGCATGAGAGACTACTCTTTTTGAAGTGACAAATTGATTCTATATAGTATTCAATTTTCTCATACAGTGAAATTACTGAATGAAATAAAAATTCTTCTTCTTTTCGGCCAAAATCACAAGTACCATGGTGATTGTTCAAGCAATGAGGACCAACTTACTTGGAATCGCCATAATTTGATCCTCACTATAGGTAGGCATGAATGAATGTAATTGTGCATGTACTGTCCCCTTTTTCTCCCTATCTTTCTCTTGGTGTAGTTAATATATAATCAACTTAATTTCACCCCTATATATATATAAGTGAGCATGTGTATTATTCTCACTTAAACTTCATCACAACTCATGCACTTACATGCATGTGCATCATGAATGAAACCTCTAATTTCATTTACATGCACATTAAACCATTAGTTTCTTAAAATAAGGGATTTGAGTGCATATATGTATGTACTGTCCTTCTTCCTGTAATAACCTTCTTCTCCCTTTCTCAATTTACACACTATCCAATTTACTTATTTATATTTATCAGAATGTGAGGTTCATTAGACTCAAATGGTTGCACTTTTATGGATTGTTCGGGCACACTAGGGTGTCTCAAATCGGGCACATGATTTTCATGTTCATCAGGTATGTTATAACCAATGTTCTTCAATCACAGAGTGTGTAAGTGTTTTTCATTAACAAATATTCTTCTATGATCATCCTCATGAATGGGATGCATGGAACTTTTATAGACAGAGAGTGAGGACGTCTTTTGCGTATTATGTGGTACATGACACTCCTCTTCCCTGGACCAAAATAGAAAATTGTACAAATATTCACAAAACTGAAACGGTTTGTAGTACCTTTTTTGGGAATCTAGAGAGTGGTTTTCAGTTTCCTTCTTCCTGAACTGATATTTGTTCATGGATCTCCTTCATTGCAAACCCGAGTTGTACGTGAAACTCAGTCAATTTGCGAAACCAGAGTGGATCGTGGTTCTCTATTCAAGAACCAAGAACAGTTTGTGGAACATTATTTCACCTCATGTACTGGATGACTGGGCAGACTCTCTTTCATAGAACATGATATCTCAAAATCTTGTGAGTGGAATCCTTTTCTCAAATCGATGGTTCTCTTTTTATAAGTAGAGATCACATCTTTTCTCCATTCAAATTCCTCGTAATCTGACATAATTATCGCAGTTTAAAAATCATCATATCATGGGTATGTGGTATGCTAAGATTATCGGTTGTTTCCTTTTTATGAATTCTACCTTCTCCTATCTCATGAAAACATATCGTTCATGCACTGAGAATCACATGCAAGTATTAATCACAAACACCTGAGCTCCAATGATGTGGTCACACAGCTTCACTTGCTTCAGCCGTGTTCAATGTTGATTATTTCATTGAATTCACACAAATGAAATTGAATGCATGATATTATGAATATTCTACGACCATAATTTAGTGTTTAAATCATCAATCATTTCTAGATGGTTGATTAAGGAGGTTCAACTGTGTCATATGTGGAATGTGGAATTGAGATACATTTGAGGGATCGAAGGGTAAAAGTGATGTTTTGGGCTCTCCTCGGTCTTTGGATCAACTCTGATTAGGCACAAATGAAAACCATTATATCACATGTCCTTGGATGAGGGATGCGACCAAAATCATGTGAGGGATCTGATGGATGACTGAGATTAGTTTAGTGATTAAAAAAAATCATCCCACATAAAAACACAGACGTAGAAACTCCACAATTTATGTATCAACTCGCCCAATCCTCATCTCAGACTTCCCCTCCCCTCATCATTGTACCACCCCATACCATCTTCTATGGGAAATCATAGTGCCCACCCTCTAAATTCTATCCATCATGATGCTCGTCAGGGTGTTTCGCTTTTTATGGGTGCTCTCTATGGACATGCTCTACCATGAACCCCTCAACCATGGACAATATATGCTGGCTGGCTGGTCGGGGTCAAGCTCAGCTTCCCACTTTGTGGTGCAATCCGCTTCCCTAGCTGGCTTGGAAGTTGACTACCTTTAGGATCCTATGTTTTGTTAAGGCCAATAAAATAAACTTAGTAGAAAACTGTATATGTACTAAAATTCATGTCCCCCTTTATGAACAAACCAACCATCGCATGGAGATCTTTTATATGTGTTGTTGTAGACAATATATATATTATGACACACATTTGTTGAATGTTTTGATAAGTGCATCAATCATCTGATTGTCATGTCTCCATTAAATTTTGACTCAGGAGATCTCTTTCTTCCTATTGAGCATCATTGCGATCTTTGGAAAAATACATCTAAATACACTAAAGTGGCCCCAACAGTCTCCCCCTTCGTTTTTTTTTCAAATACATAGAAATTTTAATTTTCATTCAAATGAACATGTCAATGTCAAAATGGGATTCTTCTCTCTCTTTTTTCATTTCTTTATCTCTTGATTTCATTTCACATTATCTCTGACTTATTGACAATAAATAAAAAGTTCATTGTAGAAAGGTCTCATTCCATACTTAAGTATTGTAGAATAAATCATTTCACTCTACATCAACTTCATCTATACATGGTGTAGAAAATAATAGGATTTTATTTAGACAAAAAATTTATCCATTATACACTGATCATGATACCTAATGATATGATAAATCATGTAATTTTCTTCAAGGGTCTTCCACTTTAATTTAAGGATTAAGATAATAAGTATTATATGAGAATATCATGCTAAAACACATTCCCCAATGACATTACCTTCAAAAAATCTTCAGAGTAATTGAATTTTGTACCAACTGAAGTTTATACTACTTGAACTAATTACTAAGGTATCTTATTCATGTGTATACCCCAAAGGGATCAATTCTCACCATTGATTATTACGTTCTCTCTCTGAGATATTTATTCACCTTTAATTCAATATATGATAAAAACAAATACAATACCCATATATTAATGCGAATAAGGTGGATCACCATTGCTTCTTCAATAAGAGAAGGAAGGTTGAGTTGATTTTCTCATCCAAGATGCTCTATCTTATCCACTCCTCAAACATGCACATTTGATCATCAATTATGACTATGGTTTTGTGGATCTAAATATTTATTCCATCTAATTGCGTGTGAATCTTCTTTCATAAATATATTTCAATGCACTATAATCTCTTGGTGAATCTTTCATATTCTTGGGGAATTATTCTTGAGATTTTCTTCTTGGAGTCTTCTAGAGAATATTTTCTTTTACATCATTCATATGATTTCTTCCAAAGGAAGCTTCTTCTTTCTTAGCCGGATTCTGTGTTATTATTTTCTTATTAGCTATAGATATATGTTGAGATAAGCCTTCACCATTCTTGTGACCACTCTCATTGAATACATCACAAATTTGTTATAGCATTGTAAATCTATTTGCAGTATATAGAGGATTCTAGAGCAGTTGATGTTTCTTCTTCTTCTATAATATTGTTGGTCCTTATTCTTAATGTGTTGTTCTTTATTTAGGGAACCATCCATGAAATTTTTCTTCTTATCCACCCTAGACATGGTGGTAGATTTCATCTCCTCAAATTTCCTCATCCATAATTATTTAGAATTTCTCTTCCGACATACAATTTTTGTATAGACATATTTAGAAACAATAGTACAAGATAGTGTAGATAGAACCCTTATATTCTCATCTTATGTTGATAGATCATTGAGTGGATTCATAATATTCTTATCATATGTTGTATGACTTTTGACAGAAGAATCCACTATAGAGCAATGAATACTATTAGTAATTGTTTACTTTTTTTTGAAGGTTCAATATGTGTCTTCTGAATAATGGTCAACTAGGCATCCAATTTTAGACATTCCATATAGAGGATGATCATGTAAAACTTAATCATTATTATATTGTCTTCCCAAGTCTTTTTCAATCATTATACACCATCATTATGCATCTTATTTTTGATTTCTAACAATGATTCAATCTCTTTATTCTTCTTGGAAATTTCTTCCAAATTTAAAACCTTGGCATCAATGCCCTTTTTCATCTCATATTTAAATGCATAGATACCTTATTTTGGATTCTTTTTAATTACCTATTTATCTAAAAATGATTCAATTATTCTGGAGAGATTTAAACATTAGAGATTTTTTCTTCCAAGACTTTTTTCAACTTATCTACTTCTCTTTTCAGTTGGGTGATATGAAGCAGCATACATTGAAATATTCTAAAAATAGTATCAACTATTTCATCTATAATAACTTGTAGATAGGTTTTTAATTTCTCCAGATCAATTTAATATGAGATGTATATATATTTCTTTCATTTATTAGAAATCTGATCCCCTACTCTTTACTTTACACGCCTGACATTTCTACATTATTGGAAGGGAATAGAGAACTAGGAACTGCATCTTCTTTGTAAATTAGTAGATTTTCCACAGTATCTTATTTATCTTTATCCTATTTCTCAATGTCTTGCTAGATATAGACGTCTAATCAGAGGTGAATAAATATAAATCAAAACTACACTTGATTTTTCACTTTATGAAAGAAACTCAAATCCTCTTTTCAATATAATTACTATAGAGTAACCAAAATAAGTGAACCATGGCACTCTGATTCCAATTGAAGGAACCTAGACCACCCTGGGGGGAGGGGAGAATCCAGGTGTCACATTTTCTCTTGAATTTAATGGATCTTGTTCCCACAATGGCTAGAACACATTTAACTCTTTATTATAGATATGTGTAGTTAATAAAACATTCACATGAAGAAGGACAACACACCACTTTTACATAGATCCAACTAAGGGCTACATGAATGTAGCATACACTGATAGGTTTTCAGTTATACCAAATTCAATAAATCGTCACTAACATTGTATTAAAAATGGTCAGGCACATTCACTCTATCCATAGAACACTGCTTTTACAAAGGTTCTGGGATAACTCACAATTATCCTCAGATCACTTTTGTTAACTCCCTTGTCTTACTACCTTGAAGGAATTCTCACTCAATTTATCGACAGGATAGCCTCTTTAACATATTGTCAAGGAAGAATTTGTATCTATTCATCACAAGACACTTCATTCATCGATGTCACGAATTGATTCTATTTTCTATCCAGTTTTCTCCTTTAGTGATATTACTAAATGCTCTAAAACTTCTTCTTTTCAGTCGGAATCATTAGTACCTTTGTTAATGTTCATGAAATGAGAATAAAATTTCTGAGAATAATTATAATTATTTCCACTCCATAGGTTTTCATGCATGCATGAAACTGTTCCTGCACTATCCACTTATTATCCCTCAATTTCTCTTAGTGGAGATAATATTTCTCTAGCTGAATTTCACACATTTATATATGAAAGTGAGCATGTGTAATCTTCTAACATTTTCAAAATAAAAAATCATGCACATTTATTCATGTGTATGATACATGAAATCTCTAATTTCAATTACATACTCATGAAGCCTTGAGTTTATTCAATGAAACATATGTGTGAATCCATGTATATATGGTCCTTCTTCATGAAACAACCTCATTCTCCCTTTTTCAATACTCAAAATGCCCATTTTACATCATTATATATATTATTATGTGATCTTATTTAATCTAAAATTGTTACACTAGTTTTGTTTGTTCTTGCACACTTGGGTGTCTAAAATCATGCTCATGATTTCCATGTGCATCATGTATTTGATCTCCACTATTCTTCAATCATAGTGTGTGAAAGTCTATATCGTAAGAGGATGGTTCATGGATCCTCCTCAAACAAGAGATGCATAGAACTTCTATGCTCAGAGATTGAGGACCTCCTTTATTTATCATTTGGTACAGGGTTCTCCTCGTCGCTAGACCAAAATAGTACGAGGTAGCTTTCTTCAAAAAACCTGAACACAATGTAGTGCCATTCTTTTTGAAACCATAGAGTGGTTTGTGGTTTCTTGATTCACGAAATAATAGTTTTTCACAACCCTCTTTATTCAAAAACCCAAGTGGTACACAGAACTCCTTCACTTCAAAAAACTAGATTGGTTCACAGTTCACTCTTCAAAAACCTAGAATGGTTCACAAAACATGATATCCCCTCGCATACTGAAGGATCAGGGAGAATCTCATTTTTAAAACATGATCTATTGATTGATGGGGATCAGTAGTATTTTATCAAATCATTGGATTCCTTTTTATAAGAAGATATCAACTCTTTAATGCATTCAAATTCATTGCGATATGCCATGAAGATCACAATTTTTAAAATCATTAAACCACGTGTATGAGGTACGACAAGATTCTCGGTTTCTTCTGGTTTATGTGCGTGACATTCTCATTTCATGTGAAAATATATCGTGCATTCCCATAGAATTACATGGAAGTTACAATCAAAAACACCCAAGATACCATAATGTGGACCCAAAGATTCTCTTCCTTCATCCATGTTCAATCTTGATTCATTCATTTCATGCATGAAAATGAAATTGCATGCATGATATTGTGGCTTCCCAATGACCATAGTTCAGTGGTTTCAATCATCAAACATGGCCGGATGGTCGATCCAAGAAGTACAACATCATCTTTGGTGGACTGGGGAATCGATACCCCTTTGATGGTTCAGAGGTTGAAGATGACAACACAAGATCTCTAAGGTCATTGGATCATATTTTGTCAGGTGCAAATGGTGGTGATTGGATCACTAGTCACAGAATTAGGCATAAGACAATGTTCATGTGCAAGATCTGATGGATGAATGACATTAGTTTGGTCATTAAATTTATTTCCAAAATTAAAACATAGAAACGGAAACACTACGTTATAAGTATTAACTCAATTCATCCTCAACTCATAATTCTCCTCCCCCATCCATGGTACTACCCCATATTGTGTTGTACGGGCGTGCTTTGTGCCCACCCTATGCATCCTCGAAATAGTGACACCCCACATAGTGGAACTCTCTCTATAGGTGCTCTCTGTGCCTATGCTTTTCAATGCACCCCTCAACCTTCGCCTATCTATACAGGCTAGCTGGTGGGGGTCAAGCTCAAGTGCCCACATTATGGTGTGGGATGCTTCCCTAGCTGGCTGGCTAGTTGGATAGATTTTGGTCCCTATTTTTTTGTTAATTAAAATAAAATATACATAGTATAAAACTATGTATGTACTAAAATTCATGGCCACCTTTATGTACAAACCAACCCTTTCATGGAAAACTATGTTCTTAGATTCTTTAGAAAATGTATCAATTGTGATAGACATTCATTGAAATTTATGTTCAGTGCATGAATTATCTAATTATACTATCTCCATTAACAATATACTTAAGAGATATATTTAATCACATTTTCCTCATTGTCATCTTTGACATCAAATAAAACTACATACACGAATGTGGTGCAAACAAGATGTTTGTCATGTACGTGAACCAAAATATTATGAGGTAAACAATTTCTCAAGAGAAACTAATCCTTTAGAAAAGTAGGTCGGTCAAGTATCTACAATATTTGGACATAGATCTGTCTAATAAACTAAGAAGAAAGATTATCATTTTTATTCCTTGAGATAGAGGACACAAATAGAGGTAGAGTAGGAGACTTTTGATGAGTTTTAGACGATGAATGTATTTGATGATATGCATCTAGATATCCAATAGTCCTCAGTTTGAGTATCTTTGACCTCAAAATCTATTATAATCATTCTTTTAGACTAGATAAATTCCAAGTAGTTATCCAATTAGGATGGATTTTCTCTATGAGAAAACATATATGGTTGAGGGCTACTATAAGGATGGTTTATTGGAAGAATAAATAATGTTATTTAATGTGTCCATCTATGTGTTACAACATTCTTTCATGAGTAGATGATGAATGTGTTTCATGATTCTAGATGGGTGGTACATACTGGTTTGACAAATATTTATCGCAATCTTCATAGAAATTACAATAGGTCAAGGATGAAAAATGAGTTAGCGGGATTCTTGGTTCGATGTTTTATTATCTACATGTGGATGCTGAGCATTAGAGGTCTGCTAGGATGTTGGAGCAAATGTATATTCCAGAATAGTTGTGTGATGACATCACTAATGAATTGATAACTGGATTAACTAATGAAACTTGTAAAAATTTTGCAGTATGTGTGATTTTAGATTTATAGTAGAAGTTATCACACCTATTTCATACCAAGGAGAACTTCCCCACTGATAATATGTGTTGTCTTTATGATTGTGTGATAATTAAATTGAAATATGTTTGGAGGAATATCGTTTTTGATAGATATTCTTGTTTCACATCTCATTTCTATAAGGATCCTTAGAAGTATATGGGGTCATATGTTATTTAATGTACAACCTATCAACCCCATACTGATTTCCAATCTGAATGGATGAATTCTTTTCAAGAAGTTATGCTACGAGCCTGTGTGCTAAATTTTAGTGGGTCATTGGAGAACCATAAAACACTCATAGAATTTTTGTATAATAATATCTACCAACCATTGGTATAGATATAACCCATCGATTCATTGTATTCTATGTTGTGTTGTTCACCTCATTGTTGGTTTGATGCAGGTGGGTCAATGATTGTTTGACCTAGTACTATATAAGAGATGTAAGATTAGGTTTAGTTGACTAGAATGTGATTGGGGACAACACAAAACTATATGAAATTTTATACTAACTAGAATAGATAACCTCTAGAGTTTTAGGTGGGTCTTCATGTTTTCCTTTATCTATCAATGAGGATTGGTAAAAAACGTATCAGGAAGTAGGGTTAGTTGGAACCCATGTTTTTCGTGCCAATCGAGATAATGGAATGTGTCATTCTAATGGTGCATTAATTGGACCTTCCAAAATTCTAGAGTTCTATGCATGATGTGTTTCATGTGTCATAGATTTGATGATATCATCCTAGTGTTTCTCATGTGGTAGAAATTGATGATGTCGAGCTTGTAATAGATGTGTTATTTGAGTAGAATTCAATATGGATTGTGGACCTTGGTCAAAAATATCTATATGGAATGATCATAACTCTAGCTCGAGTGTAGTGGCAGTATGTGAGTACTCAAGAGGAGAACTAGGAGATGGAATCTGGTATGGAAGAACAATAGACAAACATGTTATTTGAGAGCAAACAATGATATTTAGAGAATATTTGGGATGATCAATCATATCATGGGGTGTTTTTAATATCTTTTCATTTAATAGTATGTATCTATAAATTTTTTGATGAACCTATTTTGGATGGGTTTTCTTATCTTATTTAGGCCTTGGTGTTTGAGTCTTTTCATTGGGTACGAATTAAATTTTCTCAAGAAAATGCACTCAATATTGGGGATGTTCATTTGTATGATTTAATGGAATCCACTTATAAATTTTTCAAAGGCTTGTGCGGGTTCTATATGGGTTTGAAAGTATTTGGATGTTGTTTTGGTTTTTTACTAATGAATACATGTTTTGATCAATCAACCAGTATCATTCATGTCAATTACGGGTTACATAATGTGATCATGTTGTCAGGAAGATGGTGTCAACTCATTCAGAGCCAAATATATTTACACTCTAAGAAACTAATTCAGAATTTCAAAATGATTATCAACATTAAATTTAAATTAGGTAATGTGTTTTTCAATGTATCATATATATTGATAAATTCACATGATGAAATGTGTTCATGTCGTGTATATATCAGGACCACTGGTTTAAAACCACATTCTCCGTATGATTTTATTTTCATTCTCTATGAGGCCACTACTCTTGAATTATATGGAGACTCCATGTGTTTTTAGAATGATTTCTTCTCTTCATGATGTCTTAGTATATAATTTAATATTTGTTGAGTTCATATTCTTTTCTAATCTCATTCCTCATTCTATCCTCTATTATAACAGCATGATCTATTAACTATAATTTGATTGGGTTTTGATCTTAATGATGTGCGGTCTAGGAATTTATTATGATCTAATTCACCTTCATTTTTCATTGTAATTACCAATTGAGTTTGTTTCTTTAATCCAAGGATAATGATAGGTACTCTATGAAAAATCATATGTAAAATTTTATACAAATGTGCCAAGTCAATTTTCTTTCGAAGTAATAGAATAATGGGTGACAATAATCAGTTTTTTAGTCTACTCCATGATTTTTTTTGGATCATTTAGTTATGAGACATGGTTTGTGACTGCTGAAAGGATGAGCTTACCCATGAACAATAATGAACTAGGTTTTGTATTAAAACACAAATGGTCATGACAAGAGACTATAGGTTATTTCGTATGACAGGATCACTATCAAAAAATTTATGAGTTTATTTTAAATGACTGGTGACACATTCTATGTGATGGTTTTGTAAACTAGAATTTTATATTTTAATACAAAATGAGAACAAAGAATGGGATTTGTAAGATAAAATCTAATTGGATGAATTTAACATTGAGGCTCTTGATGTATGTTGTCTTATATCATGTCATTTTGAATTGTAATGTACATTATGTTGTTATTCATATATGTAATGGCCTAGTTGTGATGAATTTTTTTTATAAAGGGATTATACTAGTTATACTGAAATGATCACATAGAGTACTTTTGCTGGTTATGATGAAATGCTTCTAGGACTTCCACCAATTATGATAAAATGATTATATATAGGACTTAGACATGTTATAGTGAAATGATTATATAAATTTTATTTCCCTATTATGCAGAAATTATTATATTAAGGGAAATACCTTGTTATTATGTAATTCTTGTAGGGCATTGCCAGGTTATACTAGAATTCCTTTATAGGAGATGTGGTTTGGTTTGGCTGAAACGATTATTTAAATGGCATGGCCAGATTATGCTGAAATGCATATATAGAAGGATTTTCCTAGTAATGTTGTAATGCCTAGAAGGATTGTCACTATTATAATGAAATTATTATACAAAGGGATTTTCCCAGTTATGTGATTATTACATGGGCATGGGGTTACTTTTGGTGGGTTAATATTACATGATCATAATTATTCCAGCATGGTGTGGAAAAGGGATAATATATAAATTGTATAATTTTTTAATTAATACTACAATTTATCAAATTATTTCATGCATTACTATCAGATTGGTATTAGTTTTTCATGGTGTTATCAACCTAATGAGTTTTACCCACACACTATTCTAGTCTTCATTTGGTACTTGAGTAGATTACATCGATGTAGGATTATATTAGTGCATGGGACCTTGTTGTTGATTTTGATTGCTGGATGGGTTAGATCATGGAGACAACGAATACCTTGGAATTGAGAATGAGCTATTTCTTGTATTCTTTTGAGATTATTTATTAGATCTTGGACTTTTATCTTAGTGACATACTTCATAAATTTGAGTTAAATTTAATCCTAAAATTACACGGTTTATTATTATTTGGAATACATGATTTATCCCTTATCTTCCAGTTGTATGATGTAATGTTTAAAATATTTCCATTACTCTAATATTATATATATGTATATATATATTGAAACTCTACACTAGGGGGCATACAGTTCTCTCCAGACCCCCAACTAGTCAGTTGCCTCTGGCATATGGGTATCTAATCTTAAGGTCCAGTAACCTACCTGATTTTTCCATGTAAGTGAGTACCAGATCCGGGGATGTTATGCTAGAATATGTTATACATAAAGTTTACAATGTTTACTTATCTAATAAAAAGATATATTTTTACTTATATGTATTTTTCTTTCATATTGTAATAAGAACCATTTAGTAATATAAAAATAAAAATATTTTGGATTTAATTTTTAATGTTTTGGGTAAGCTAAATGATATCTTAAATTACTTACTAAGAATTGTTTTATTACATAAAATTATTCAATTAAAAATAGATCATACTAATATAATATAACTATTTTCAAAATCAATGTTAAATAATATAATAAAAATGAATAATCTATAGCATTTTAATATATTGAACTTCATTATAATGGAAAATTTTTAGGCATTTCATTGTGGAATTTTTTATATCAATGGAATTTGTGTACCATTGTAATTTATATCGCAATACAAAAATTTTTATTATTATAATAACATAATTTTCCATTTTAAAAGAAATTAAAGAATCATCCAAATTATAAATTACATGAATCTTATTATTTTATTTATATAATAAATTTAATTGTAATATATAAATAATTAAATTTAAATTATTCTATCTGAGTAAATAAATAATAAATTCATATTTATAATTTATATACCAATCTCACAGAGTATTATAAGTGGTTTTGTGACTGAAAAATTAATTTGACATAAAAAAACGTTTATGGAAAAATTGATAACCCTTACAATTTTAATGAAAATGGTCATTAATCATAGAAGGAAGTCCCAATATCAATAAAGATGAGACTATAATTAATTCAATCAATAACCCTATATATCCCCAATTGAAGTGAAATTACCATTGTATCTAGATCATCCTTCATAAGATCTTCAAAATGATTGGTCATCTTGTCCTCCATCTTGTTATATGTCCCCATGTTAATCAAAATTTCATTGAAACCATATTCTAAATAAGGACTTTTTTGATGATCGATTCCATTTTTTCCTCATTAAGATCAAATCGAATCAAAATATCATAAATTCTATTCACCTACTTGTACATTGTATCGATCAATAATGATCCTTCTTGTAATCATTATTTAAATATGGGAATGATCTCCAAACATTTCAAATTTTTAACATGCACTCTTCCCACCATTCTATTCTAATTATGCCCTGAATCTTGGGGTGGAACATCTATCTTTTCACCAACCTATATGCGATCCTTTGTAATTCCATACATTACCATTTTCTTTTATTATTTAATATTAAACCTCTTCTTATGAAACTTTTCATTCCAATTGTCTATCCAATCATGCACCTTATTAGACACCCCCTTTTCCCCTGACCTTGTTTCCATTGGCATAGGAAAGTAAGAATAGTACATACACCATTTATTTTTTTTACCCTTAATCATAATGAAAAGTAATGAGTCTAGTGTTCCCTTATCCCCATTCATCATCCTTGTTATATGAATATCTCTACCATATATTCCCTATTCAATATCCACAGAGAGTTGACATAACCTTTTATCAGTTTATTTTTCATCATAGAGCCCATGACCATTATTATTGTGAACCTCTAGGGGAGGGAAATGGATGAAAAACTCAACTAGCAATTAATATATTAATGAAACCATATTATATTCCACTTGATCATTCATCCAATCCAAATATTGTATAACATTGTAATGATTTCCTAGATTTAGAGTCAGACGTGTCCTTTTGGGACTCATCCTGTTTAGTGCATTCACCCATCCCTTATATGGATTCAGGATATCCTCTATTGGGTTATCATGAGGAATATGGAAAAAAGGACTGATCACTTGTTTCTTTTATTGAAACCTCTCTTTTAGAATCAACTCCCATACACATTTCCTCAGAATATGATGTGGGATTTGGGATGATAGTTTTTAGGCATGAATATACCGATGCACACACCACCTCAAACTCCCTACCCTACAAGAAAATTCACCAATTTTAACATGATCATTTTCTCCTTAACTAGGAATGAGAATTAGACCATTTCCATGAAGATATGTTCTTATACATGATCCAACATCCCTCATATGGATATGATCTTTGATCCTACACTGGCACACTGAAACCATGTACCAAGTCTCGCATATGAATAACATAAATTAATCCATGAATTAAAGGCAACAAGATGATTGTAACAGAACTCTTCCCAATATTGAATAGAAACATATTCTTATTGAGGAAAAGAAAAAACAACTTCAACAAAAATTCATGCGGAGATATAATAGAAAATAGATCTTTTTCTAATTTTAGAAAATAAATTTTTACCAACAATATTCCCTAACGTTCAATATATCGACGGATTCTAAAAATAACGTGGGATTTCATGAAAACTATCCTAATGTGTCATGGTTAGAACACCCCATTTCATATAGAACATCAAAGAACACCTGAATATGTTGAATCATAATATTTCATATATACATGAATATTTACTCTAGTCCATCATCAAATAAATGATATATGAAATACGAATCATAACAAGTATGTAGTCAAGGACTCCCATAGTTGGTCATTTCTATAAGCCCCAATAATTAAATAATTCTATTTTATTAATCATCTAAAGGGTGATGTTTTTTAAAGTGTTCTACAAAAATCATATTAAAAAGGGATGAGGCATCTATGAACTCCATATATGTGAGAGATCTTTTTGAGAAACTGTTAAACAAGACTGAAACACTAGTGATAAGAGTAACATTATTTAAGGGAGGAAGAAATTTGAAAAGTGGAGAAAGGAATGGGGTTTGGCCCCTAAAAAGAATACATAAGTCATTCCCGCTATAATAGGGGAAGGATTGATACATTGACCATCATCAGATAGGTCTATGAAGAAGCAATCCTCATCCAGTAGAAGTGTTCCTGTTACTATATGTGGTTCTGTCAATAAGTGAATAATCTATTTTTTAAATATTCTATTGATGTTCAATAAAATATGATTAAAATTAATATTTACTACTGATGCTTTCAGAATAAAAAAGGAATTTTAATTATTTTTTCAAAAGGATTAATTTTATAAATAAAATCACTATTCTAAAAAACAAAATTTGGTTAAAATAAACCTACTTAATGATAATTTTAAATTGTTTTTGAGTGATATATAATCATGTTTTATAAAACATATACTCCCTTATTATACTATATATTTATTAAATTCATTGAAATACTAAATAATTTTAAAAAAATTATGAATATAAGATATTATAATAATATAAACATTGGATGGAATAAATAACTTGATAAATACAATAAAACATCCCACCAATATGAGGTTTCACTAATATTATTTAACATAGAACAACTAGTAATGGGTTAAACCCACTTACAAAATTAATATAATCAATAGAAAATAAAATAAAATTGGATCAATTAATAGTAAATGTACAATATTTATATATCATAAATGAAATATATAAATAGAAACCCAAAAAATATTCATATCAACTACTCATCCTCACCATGGATACAAAAGCTTATATTGGGTTTCTTAAATAGATGGATAATCTGTCATGGAATTACATGAAGTAGTTTTAATTTATGTTTTTTAATTAATTTAATTATAATTTTAAAAGGATATTTAATTTAATATATGTTATAATTTATATTTTTGGAAACAAAATTATTAATTTTAATCCATACATCCAAAAATGGAAGAACATATCTTTCTCATACATGTTTCAAAAAAAAATTCTATTAATATGTTATATATATATATATTCATATAATAAGGCCAAACCAATCAACATTGTTTCCATATATTTTATAATCAGGTTGACTATAAGATACAAACTACATTTTTATAAAAAATTTGGTTAAAATGTCATGGCTGAAGCCACATTTATTATTAATGAAAAGCAAAGACCTCTTTAACTAGGTAGATGGATACCCATTACATAGCCCGAAGGCCCAGTGGGCATTTAGCCCATTACATGGCCCGTAGGACCATTTGTTTTGGCCCAAACCACATTCTGTGAATATTACTGCAACAGTACCTACACTGCTACAGTAATGCATAGTACCCCACCGCTGCTACAATACTCTGTAGCCGCTACAGTGACATGCTGCCACTACAGTTCCCGCCGTTGCTACGGTGTCGCCACTGCTACAGTATGCTACAGCACTGCAACAACACCTTGCGCCCAATGGGTATTGAAACCCCCTTTATCATGTAGAATTATTGGGTTCATACCACTAAACAAAACCCCAACTACGTACATTTTTATAAAATTATATATCTTTCAGATCATGTATACAAATATTGATTTTAAATTCATCCTATTTATCTCAACTAAACAAACAATTACATTAGATAACTAAATAAGTAATTTATATTTTGTTAAATAAACAATAAAATATAAATATATAATATTATTCATATATAGTAACTATTTAAAATTGTTAAATAATAAATTAGAAATAATTTACCATAGTTTTTATTATAAGTTATATATTTTTAATTTTTTTTATAAAATTTAATTAATGAGTGAAATTTCTTTCTTATAAATTATTATAGTTTTTTCGTTACCATGATTTTTAATATATATATATATATATATAAAATTGTTTGTGTATTTATTTATATGTGTGTTTGAGTCTATGTATCCAGGTTTGTCTCAATAAAGTGGTCGGTACAGGCTATGCCTAACAAGGCTACGGTACTAATATTATTAATATATAGTAACTATTTAAAATTTTTAAATAATAAATTAGAAATATTTTACCATAGTTTTTATTATAAATTTTTATTTTTTAATTTTTTTATAAAATTTAATTAAAGAGTGAAATTTCTTTCTTCCAAATTATTAAAGTTTTTTCATTACCTTTATTTTTAATATATATATATATAATTGTTTGTGTATTTATTTATATGTGTGTGTGAGTCTATGTATCCAGGTTTGTCTCAATAAAGTGGTTGGTACAGGCTATGCCTAACAAGGCTACGGTACTACCCCTATTACTAATTAATTTGTAAAATTTTATAATGCATTGGTTTTAATGAACGCTATATGAGGTGTTATCCATATATCTTTTTGAATCATATGAGGGTAATTTATATTATAATTTTAGAAAAAGAGGGTTCTTGTTTGTTATGCTATAAAATGTCATTTTTATGCATCACTAAAGGTTATCATTAATTAAATTTTGAATTATACAATCAAGAACCTATTAAAATTATTTAATGTCATATTTATTACATTCGATTGACAGTTAATATCTCTATAAAAAATTGATTGATATAATATATTTGGAATTTTTTTAATGTTATAATTGGGATATTTGGGAAAGAAGGTCAATAGATATGATATATAACTATATATTATTATTATATATCTTTTGTTGAGTTGAACTCGAATATCATTTATAATTATAATATACCATATGACATATGATTCTATCTTATACATAGTATAAAATGGTATATTAGTCATCATGATTGTAGAGATAGATGTAGAATTATAATAAAATGAAATGAGTGGAATTAAATTACATACATCATTTTAGCATCAACATGTATAGATTGCATTATTATACTCGTATAAGAATTATTCATCTTTTATTTTTGGGATCTTCATATTCTAATTTTATTGATAATACAAATTATATGGTATATTTTCAATATATAATGAAATTTTTTTATAATATATATTACTAAATTATTTATATTAAGTAATCATTGAGATCATTTGTCAATAACTACTCCTCAGGGTAAAAAATTCATTTATAAAATAAAATCAATAATAAATTTAAATGTTTCAAGGCTCAATAATGGAATTTTTATATTATATTGATAAAAATCATGATAATTAAATGAAAATTTAACCACGTTAAATTGATACAATTAAGAAAATAAAATGCTTAATTAAATTTCCTACCCTATTTCATTATAATAAATATTTATAATAATTTTATATAGTCAAATGAGATACAAAATTTCTTAATTAGGATATGGCATATTTTTTTAAATGTGATCAAACTTATATTCCAATCTTCTACGATATAGAGAAATAATTTCATACACTAGGAGAAATTTATTGAAAAATGATATTTTAGACCAAAGGTTTGAGGATTAAAATGGTATATAGTACCCAACATTATTCAAAAACATACCAGATATTCCCATGCGAACAGAAGAAAGAATATACCATCGACATTCCTGCTTGAATACATCAAAAAATAAATCCATATAGACATACTTTCACCATTACTTATTATCTCCATACATCTATATTAAAAAAAATTATTATCTAGAAACATACCTTACACACCTTAATAAACCATTACCACCTAATACACATGAATGAAACAAGAAGATCATAGTGCTTCAAACCTACCATCAAAGATGACTGAAAACTTCTTTAATACAAAATCCAAATATTCATTCATTTATATTACTATAGCTACTTTTGTACCACTCTCCTACACCCACAGCTAAAAAATGTATCTGATACATATAACCTTCCTACAAAAGAATAATAAAGCCCATGTGTGGGTCTTGTAATCCAAATATAGATTTATTTTAACACCATTTGATGTAAAATAAAACATTCAATTCAAAATTTAAATATATATATCATAACTAAATTGGAAATCATTATACATCCAAAGTATATTTTCATATTGATCATCCATTGATTTATCGAAGTCATAATTGTGGTTGACCAGAAGAATCTTGGATCTTTTCATGTTTTTTTCTTTTTCTTCTATATAAATTAGTTCAAAATTTCTAGATTCCACATTAAAGGATCACATCATGATTCTTTTCTTACATTGATACCAATATTTCACTATCTTCTTGGTTTTCAGAGGATTTGAACCAAGAGAATCCTAGAAATTTTCCCTCTAGAAGCACATGAATTTAATTAATGCTTCTCCATTTCTATGCATTTATATAGTTCGAACACATTGGTATCATTATATAATTGTATGACGTGGGGACTCAATTCCTAATTTTTTTCATCATTTTGATTTCTCTAACCACTAATGGGGATTTTTAGTTCTTCATTCAACATATAATCCTCATTAAGGGTTAATTGATCATCCATCATGTTAGTGATGGTATTGAAATCATTTTTATCCTCATGTAAAATTTCAATACCGAAAAAGTGACCTTCCACTTCTCAAGTTAATTTTGACAGTCATTACTATACTTCATATTAGATCTAACAGTGGGTCCAAAATCATACATAAAATGTATCATAATTTCCGTAAAACTCAGATTATGATTCATTAAATAATCTTTTTCAGAAATATCATTCATTTCAGTACATGGAAATTCAATATTGTTCTATAATTCTCCTCTTTTTAGCTGTTGACATTTCAAAAAAATATAACTATTACATTGAAAAATCATAACACCATTCCAAAGAGTTTTTTATCCATTACAAAAAGCATGCATCTTCTCATACACAATTCAAAAATTTATATTATTTTAATCAATTTATAAAACCACATAATTCATATGTTTTGATGATTAATCGACCAGAACTAGGATCCATGCAAAATATCCAATTCTTAAATTACTAGTTTCCCAATCCATTTTGATTGTGACTCCAACTGACAAGGAAACGTCCAGTTTAATTATCATATTCAAATAGAATCAACTATGTAAAAATATCATGACCCACACCTTAGATTTCTTGTTTCGCTATTAAAAATAGTTAAAAGAAGAATCAAATTATTGAATAAGAAGAATACCTAGGATCATCAGAATAGATCAGAAGAGTCAGTACCTTCTCTTATGTTCATATGTTGGGAAGAAAATATGAATGTATTTGAGACTTATCAAATTCATTATCCAATTATAAAAATCCTAGGTAAAACTGATTCTCTTTGATATATGATCAAATGACCTTGGTCTCACACCCTTCAGAATAATAAACCATGAAATAAATGAGTTCTTAAGATACATGAATATATGTTAAATGGCCATATGATTCATAGAAACATATGTTTTTTCCCTTTATTAATGATTTTTTGAATAATTACATCTTTCACAGATATGAATGATTATTAATCAAATACGATAAATTGTCTCAAATTTTGACTAATTCATTTCCAACACCATGAGGTAATATCACTATTCCTAATTATCTCACATCACAAATCTGTTGGATTATAAGACTTAGGTCTTCAATCTTGCATATGATCACCATATGATGAAAACCTCGAATGTGAAACCATCATCTACATATAAAATTACTTCAATTTTATATAATGAAATCATTTAGTAATAACATTTTTTTAATATTATCATCTTATTATAAAATAAAAAATTTAAATACTACATCCCAAATCAATGACTTAAACACTTTGAAGAATCATTAACTATAATATAATACTACAAAATATATTATTTGTATATTTTAATGTATTGATTAATTATGTATTAAATTTTTATTCTTATACGTCAATTCACATAATAAATGTTGTTATTCATTTATTTTATTTTTTCCATGAATTTGGTATGGTTTATTTTAATATAAATTTAATTTCATCATTTCAAATAGTTTTTTGAGTTCTTTAAAAGAAAATACATGAGGTTTGTGACCCCATTAAAATTGAAATATATTTTATTTTCCAATAAAATTATCATGAGTTGTAATGTACGACTCATGGTGAATTAATTTTTAATTTAATTATTTTCAAGAATAACAATAATGTATTTTCCCTTGAATTAGGAACTTATAATTCCATTATTTTACACATTGATATGATAAGGAAATTCCAATGATTTTATGATTAATTATATTATTTTTATTTTATCCCATAAATACTCAAAAATGGAAGAGATACTCTAGATTATTTATTCATTGAATTGAAACATTTTAATTAAGTTAATATAATTAAATAATTTAATTATTTAAAATCATGGATTAATAAGGATTCAATTATCAAAATAGAAAAATTAGTAGCTCTAAATTGAAATTTTTTCTTATATAGGATGAATTAGGATCTCATGTAACTATTTGGAGATAAAATAATATATATATATATATATTGATTAATTAAGCAAATAATGGTGGTTATTATAATAATTTTAATATTAATGGGTGTGAAAAGGGTCATTTTATGAAATATATTTAAATAAAATAACAAATAATGGATCAAAAAATGAAGAGTTATCATTTAATATTTATTTTTATTTTATTATTTTCGAAATACATTACCCTCTCTATATTAAATTTCATATTTCATATATTAATCTATCCAATATTTCCCATCTCATTTCATTTATATTCACCCAATACATTGGAGATTAATACTATAAAAAATTGTTCTATCTTCAATTAAATCTATAATACCTCTTATCACATTCTGTCAACTTATCATCGTTACATTTCAGTATATGTGTGGTGGATTTATTATTATGGTTCCTATAAAATTAATTTTCATATTGTATTAAATTGGAAATTGTTTTCAAGATCAATGATTCACATGTGGTACGGCAACCATTAATATAAATCTTAATATATTAAGTAATTTAATATGTGGTTGGGAAACTCATCCTTCATAAGTGTGTTTTGTAATTTTCTATTATTTTAGTGTTTCGAGGATGTCGTGTTATAGTTTTTATGATTATTTGTTATTTTTTATAGGATATTCATGTCCATAATAGGGTTTATTTTATTTTTTGCTAAGAATTTATCTTTTCATCAAATTGTTTTCACGATATTCGGTATATTATTCAATATTTTTACCAATATTGTTACAATTAAAGGAAATGTTTCTACATGTCGGTAGATACAAAATGAAACACCTAACAATGTTAAAAATATATTATCCCATTAGATAATTTTTTATTAATATGTGTTCCATTAATAAGGAAATGTGATCAATACTAGGAAATTAAGTCCTATAACAATAACTATATGTAATTATTTTGAACATTAAAATAACAAAACATCAAGAAAATGACAACCCTTTTCAAATAATAAATATTTTGTAAAAGTTATTTACAATAATATTGTACATTGTATTATTTCATTGTAATGTTTCGTTGTATTGGGTTCTCATTTATTCCTATAAATTTTCCCACATGAATTGAGAGCATTTATACTGTTTTTTATTTATTTTAAATTTTCCATGAATGTTTTATGGTATATATAAATAAATCAAATTCATTAATGAGTATATTTTTTTGGGAAATATATTAAAATTTACATAGAAAACATGAAAGTAGTCAAAGGGAAATAGATATTATAATTGTGTGAAATATACTTCAGATCTGAAGTCTTGGTGATAATGATAAATCATTCATTATTAAAAATTATCAAGAACATCTACAAATATTATCTATAATATAAGTACCCAAATATAAATTTATATATTACAACAAAAATTAATAGGTTCTCAATGATATTAAAACATATTATCTTTTTTGTATTAAATATACTAGATACAAAATCATATAAAATATCTTATTGGAATTTTTTTTCTATAATTACTGACATCATTTTGTGTAATTAATTTAAATTATTCAACATTTAAATTTGCAGACTTATGGTTATTTACATTATATATTATTAAATTACTAGTTTTATATTTATATTAGTTATTGTAAGAGTATAATTATTATAATATTTGATATTTTGAATTTCTTTATTTCTTATTTTATGAATTTTATTAATCAATAAAAAAATGTGTAGATATTTTCAAATCCTATAATAATGGTATGGGAAGATGGAATTAATGGGAAAATATGTAATTTAAAGAAAAATTAATGCAACATAATAAATAATTTCGGATATATTTGGTAGATCATTATTATAAAGGCCCCAAACATAGTATCCTAGAGCCAGTACCCCACTTCAATAAAACATAAAAACCATATTGGAAACACCCATAAACATTTATATTATCCCTATGAGCCATTCATAATATACGTATTCACTTATTGGTGAAAAATAAAACATAATAAATGGGGTATCTCAGATGCTCAATAAGGGTAAGAAATAAAGTTAAAGCTATTATAATTAAATATAAATAATAAGGCATGTTAAATAATGAAAAACACATGGAATTAAAACCTATTCGTGAAAATAATATTGTTGGAATAAGAGCTGATTAAATAATTCCATAAATAATGATATGAGAATGAACATTAATCCTGAATATTATACTAGTTTAATAATAACATGGATTATGAAATAATAATATTATAATGTTGGAATTCATAATGATAGATGTCATAAAAAACCACCAAGGTTTCATCCAACACTCCAAATATAAATGTTTTAAAAAAATCAGCATTACATAACTAATGAGACCTACCTATGCATTGAGGGGATATAGTGGTACCCACACATCCCTTATTAAGTCCAAATAATTTTGCTTATGAAAGGGGTGAAACATAATCAACATATAAATTCATATTGAAACTAACATATAAAATGATAACCATTTTACCTAAATAATCATCAAAATTATAAAAAATCCAGAGTAATATAGAGAATCGTATCAAGATAGTATGTCCCATGTGGAAATAATAATAAAAATTTAAATAAAATATGTTACATAGTATCATAAGAGATCAACATAAAAAATAAACAGATTCAGTATAGTGTGTTGAAATTGATTTAAATACTCTTGTAAAATCAATGAGGAATTCTTGATAGAAATAAACCTATTTTTTACTTTTGGATAGAAGATTTATTTTTGGAAAATAATTTCTTATTTATCATTAAAAGAGATTATAAGAATTTATATCCTAGTAAATAAAAGTGAAGAAGATAGAAATTAATTTTTAGGCATAAATAATGTCTAATTGATGTGAAAGTATAAAAAAAATTGTTTTTAATAAACATTAGAAGTGGACCACTTTAGTACATTTTGAGGGAAAATATAAGATTCTTTAAAGAGGAAAATGTTTAATTGATTACATAAATAAGAAAAGATATAAGATCAATTTTCATGATTAAAAATGTGATTTTATTAAAATATAGTTTCTTTAGAAAATATTATGCAGTGTATGTGAAAATGGGTATGATATTGAGAAATAACATTTAATCAGACTTTCTTATCAGGAGGAATTGGAAAGGGAACATTATAAAACAAGTACAACCCCATAAATTAAATATGAAATGATCTAGATAGATGAATATGGAAAATATTAAAATAATTTATAATAAATATATAAAAATAGATAATAATTACATTGGGGTAAAGAGTGAGAAGGTGTAAGTTTAATGAAAAATGGAGGTTCGGAAAGAAACCCTTAATTTATGTCCTAATGCATTACATACCTATACATAACCTCATAGATAATGAAATTAAATTAAATTAATAATTTAATTAAGAACCCATTTAGCACATATTTTATTAATTATACTTTTATTATGAGCATTTATGGAATTTTTGATGAGTTATAAGATTCAATTTCATAGTTTGGAAGTGTTTTTTCCTTGGTTTCCATAATTTTTTCCCTTATATACATGTAAGAAAGATCATCTGAGATGGGAATAGTTATCCAAAAATGAAATTATATTTTATTAACAAACATAAATAATATTTAATGTTATCACATGTCATTTTTTATATATGAGGATGATTCATTTGATAAAACAATAATGATAACCATTTAGATTATTTTGGAATTTTTTCAATCATCATTCACTAGTTATTTTATTAATTAATATTACTAATATATAATTGTTCTAGAACACTAAATAAGTTTTATTATACATTTTTCTATTTTTATTAATTAGAAATATGGTTTTATGAATATCCTTTAATGGTGTATTATAAATTGATTGAATCATCACACATGAAGGTGGTGAATCGAAACTTCATTAATGATGCTTTCATTTTTTGAACAAAAATGAGAAGAGAAAATAATTAATGGTAGATATCCCGTTATCATAATAACATAATTTATATATAATATAATAGATTTATCATTCATGATTCTAAATATGAGTTATGTAAAAGATAATAAAATAAAATAAAATAAATTTAATGAAAATTAAATGTATAAAAGGAGATATTACCTCTTAAATTACTATTCTTGGGAAACTCATTAAGGAATAGTGAAATGGAAGTTTGGTTAGAAAAATAATACAATAACATTGGCAAGTGGTTTTGGAGATACATTGAGAAAAAAATTGAAAAGGTTCAAGGCAATGGAGATGTGAAGAGAAGAGGTGGTTGGGGTGGCATTTAAAGTGGAGGAGAGAAGCGTTTTTTTATTTAATTAATTTGATTAATATTTTGGATCATGAATATGAATAGTGTTGGATAGGGTGGATTAATACAGTAAATAAATCCTGAATATATTAAATAATGGTTTCTAAATCATCCAACCTTTGTAAATTACTAAATAATTCATGTAATTACCTAATATAACAAATCACCATATTTCACTACACACAAAAAATATATTTTTTATAAATGTCCAAAAAATGAACCATAACCATTTTTTATATTTATAATTCAAAATTGGAATCCATTCTATGAAACTAATTTTATAAATTTGACAAATTTAATTTTTAAATAAAATTATCATTTACTTTAAAAATACATATTTTAAAATTATAACAAATTATATGGCACTTTAAAATTTTAATTATGGTCCTATAAAACTAAAATAAAATCATAAGAAAAAAATTAATTTATGAATATATTTCATGAAAATAAATTTATTTTATATAATAATATTAATTATAAAATTCTGAATAAATATTTACGTCTCAGAAAATTAATAATAGATAATTTATTAATTTTATATTTTTTTACTTGTTCCATTATATAAATATATTAAATTTTAATTCATAAGATAACTAATTTTTTTGTATGCACTAATAGGATAATTTACAAATCTATTGGTCAAATTTTTATTTTGAATGGTGACATTACTATTCAAATGGTCATATTTTATAGAATATCATTCTTTTAAAATCAGTGTTCCATGATGCATAAACTATCAAAGATGTTAAATTTTAAAAAACACAAACCCTAAAATCCTGGGGTGTAATAAATATTTCATTATGGAAACCATTACCCCATATTCTATATTTTTATTATGTTTATTCACTTGATATGAATTTCATCCATCCACCATAGAAGCTTGAATTTTAATATTTTCTTTATTTCTAAATGATAAAGATGAGAGAAGATATTTTCATCACATACTCTATCTATCCCAGATTCCTTATTAACCTTAAATGTCTCTCTACCCCTCTCATTTCTACTAAAATCCTCACACACATGGATGATTGAATCTTTCCATTCATGGTTTCATAGCTGGAGAAGTCATAATATATATCTTATACCTTTTTAAAATTATTATCTTTATATTTTAGTATTGTGTTAGGGATATATTATTATTCTTCATTAAATAAAATATCCTTCCATTTTTCATTAATAGAAAAATTTATAGATCGATGATTCATTTATTAGTAACATAATAAACCAATGAAACAACATATTGGACACCATAATAAGAAAAGTATATTTCATAAATATTAAAGCATCCCATAACAGTGTTAAGAGTGTGGAAATTATTATTTTCTAGGGTTGTCAAGAACGTATACTTCATTAAATTTGTATCATGTTTTATATTATACTATTTTTTCAACATATGAATAATATAAAATTCCTAGTGAAGTGGGATAATTTTGTAAAGGTGATGAAAATTTTTATGTTTTGAATACTATAGAAGAATTATTGTGCTAATTTGGTAAAAAGATTTATCTGAAAAGATTTATTTTCCAATTACATGTTCTGATAAAATGATTAGTTTGTAAAAATAATAGGAGGAGTTTTTTCTCATATATAGAGAAGGTAAGTCTATTATTTGAGTCATAATATTATTCTACCAATATCTATTATATATAGTTTGGTTAACTATGTAAGGGATATTACATCATTCATGAGATGTAATATCCCGAACCAACTCACTCTACGAACAATAACAGGACTAGTTCACCACATGGCATCAGGAATGTATCGATGTATTCTAGAGGGTTCCAAGTAGTAGTGGGGCCCTATGGAGGTGTCTTTGGGAGACTATACACCCTACAATAGAGTGAGAATGATAAATAAATAACTATAAAATAGTTTATTACTATAATAAAAACAAATAATAAAATTCAATAACCATTGGAAATATAAAAAACAAACCTGAACAAGCTTGCTTCCATTAATAAAAATACACAGATACTACATAAAAACCTTATCCATATATTATGACCAGATGAGCTATCATAAAAAATTATTAAAAATGAGCCACAATCCAAAATAAACCTCTAACCAAGTGAAGGATACCTGGGTACCTATGGGAAATGGAAACCCATGTAGGTGGTGATTACAAAACTTAGTTGGGAGCCACTAATTTATTAAAGTAATATGTATAAAATATAGTGATATAAACATATGACCTATAAAATATACATAAAATACTTCTTCCAGAATATAATAAATAAATTTAACCATAATATATGCTTTGTCCTAATGTTGTAATGCCTTTGAGAACATCCTGATAGTCATTACAACAATATAATTAAATGACCAAATATATTTATGTTCCATGACAGTATCATATACCTATTCTAGGTGAGTCATCTCAAGGAGAAAAATCATATAATAATAATTACTCTATGTTATTGTCACCTCAATGTACTAGACCAGACTTGCGTCAGATGATAGCATGCCATTAAAAGATCATAGGATTCGAGCCCCCATTGTAAGAACCTTATTTGCAAGGAACATGATTGTCACAAAACTCAACCCCTATAAGAGTTTTCTTGATCATGTAATAGGCCTAATAATATAAAAACCCTATATCAATAATCACACTAGTATACCAGAACAGCCAGGCAATAGAATATAGTAGAAGCCCAAAGAGATCATAGGCACTAAGTCCCCACTCTAACACCCCCACTAGGATATCACATGATGGACCCGAGGAACCACCTCAATGGTTGTCTGATCTTCTTGAAATTTTCAATATATTCATTTCATCCTACCCAAATGGGATACACTCAAGTTCTGGGATTTTACCCAAACTATCATAGACTTCCCTTATGGGAGTCTTCACAACCCTGAATCAAGACCGACCCAAGGAATATACCATGAAATGAATCAGGAAAATAATAACATAACCACATGTGGATATATTTCCAACCCCAGATGAAAACTATGTTCAAAATCCCGAATGTGGGACTTCATTTATCATAGCCTAAATAGGATCAAAATAATGATTTGTGTTCTAAGATGACACTCGAGATCATCTCTACCCAGTCAAGGCACACCCACTGAGGGTCACCTCTCAAGGGGAATCTATAGGGACCCCCTAAGTCTTCACTGGAGTTATGGTTTCCATCTTAATATTCCCAGTCACAAATCATAACATGGTCAAATTACCGATGATTGAAAGGAATCCAATTCCTGGACATTTTAAACATTAACATTTTGCGTCAGATGTATCTTGGGTTACACCACTCTTGCATCACTAGGGTGATGGATTATAAGCCCACCATTCTTTCTCCATCTTCATAGGTAAGTAATCACATCAATCCTATCCACCAAATCTCTATGGGATCTAATCACCCATTTGTAAAATAAAAATGGGGGATTATTTTTTACCTCCACCCTCTATGAAGAGGTATAACAGGGCTCCAATACTAGGCCCATAAGTAAAAATTTATTTTTAGAGTCTTGTTCGTTAGAGGATAATGGAAAAATAACCATTGCACGAGGGTCCAACAGTGCCCAGGACACTTCATTGAATTATAGTAATTAATTTTAATCTATTTGTTTTAATTCTAATCAAATATTTTAAAAAAATTATAACTTCAATTAAAATAGAGCCTCCAACCAACTAGTGAGGCTGCATGACCATATGAATAAAAAACATAGGATAAAACTATAGGTAAACTATATAAGACTACCCAACTCAAACCAAACATCATTCAGTTGAAAATAACACTTTAACTCACTACAGAACCTCATCAAATCATGTCTCAAAAACATCGGTTATCACCCACACTAAAAAAAACATAAATCAAACTAGTGAACCCATATTTTTTAATTATAATGATATCATAATTAATTAATTACTTAATTTTTTAAAAAATAAATAGTTAAATTTGCAATAAATTCTGAATAATTCAATGGAAGTCCCCTTTACACTATAAAAAAATCAAAAACTAAGTGGAGGCTTACAACAGACCCCAAACATCAAACCTTGAATATCCTCCAACTACACATTTAATTACTTCATAATTTAAATTTAATTTTGATAAACACTATAAAAACAATAATTATTTAAAGAACCCTTCATTGAATCAATGATCAACGAATGGTGGATGAAATCTCCAGACATATCCTATGAGGGCTGAGAGAAATTCCCATCTCATTAGAATTATTCTATAAATATCCAGTGGAATCATAATGAAATCTCTATTTAGGAGAAGATGGAAAATGAAATTGGGGATTAAGGTCATCAACAAGGGTTTTAAGATCCAAATATGAAAATCAAAGTGCTCATAACCATAATTAAACTCCCCCATTGAAGGTCTTCAAAGAGAAGAAGAAAGTGGAAGGAAACCCTATTTCTTATGAGATAAGAGAAGAAATAGAAAATCAATTATGCATTAGTAGTTTGTGGGAGAGTGTAATCCCCATATTTAACACAATCATTTATCCAGTACAAGCCCACTCACAAGATAGCGGTGGCATCATTTGGTTAGCTCGTTGTTTGAACCCATCAGTTGGCTAGTGGTATACTATATCCTAGGCTGCAACAACAACCTCAAGACCTCCTTAGTCACTCCCAATGCCCTGGGACAACTTGACTAGTCAATATGGTTTCCCTATTAGATTTCCATTCCTTGATGTTTTGAAAATTACAATCACATTTTCATAAAAAACCTATTTTTTCTCTAAGAATTATTTTCATAAGGATTGTTTTCTTTCTCTAAGAAACGTTTTATCCGTAACATTGTTTAAAAGATATTTCCAATGTCTTCTAAAATCCAAGTGTAAATTTTTTTTATCATGTCATAAATTCTGATCCTTACTTAAAAATATGGAATCTTATAATTCCCAATATATTGAGTCATTCTGTTTTTAGACTCTAAATTCATTGAAATCCAAACTCTAAATTCTCTAAAAGTCAGGATCAGAATTATATGAAATTCCAACTCTAAATTCTTTGAAATCCATACTCTAAATTCGATGAAATTCGGACTCTAGATTTTTTAGAATTTTGAATATGAATTCCTCATAATTTAGACTCAGAATTCCTCAAAATTTAGACAGTGAATTCCTCAGAGTTCAGACTATGAAAACTATAGAATTTAGACTCTACATTATTAGAAACATAGAATCTGATTGTTTATATATTAAGACTTTGAATTCTATTTTTTTCGTAGATTTGAATTATTTAGTTCTGGATAAGCTACATTATTTTCATTAAAAATTTATAATTATCAAGTAATATAATGTTTCCCATGTTTCGTTACAATGAAACGATGTCATACAATTTATTTATAACTAACAGTTAGTTGAGTTACACATGTATATGTCCCTCTTTGATTAATGAAAAAATATGACCATTGGAGGAGGGAACCAACCATTGATGTTTTTCTTATATATAGGAGATCATTTGAATGAGCACATAATATTTATATGATCCCAAATATTACATTATGTGAAGTGACTTATAGAGAGGGAAAGTACCCCTTATATTGTGAGTTTAATGAACATCTTTCTCAACTTTGATCATCTTGTTCAGCGTGCATTGTACAAATCCAATTGATGCTGACTATATTCAAGGGCTTCAGAGGATAGGAAGACAGATGTTCTAGATACCATAATATTCGAGGGCTTGTCGGGATAACAAGACAGACTCTAATATTCTTATAAAGGGCTTACCATGGTGTGGGTTAGATAGACTTTCTAGAAATTATAAATCGAGTGACCTATATCCACGGTTGTTGGATACCCTTCTCTTTGGGATAACATATTTCCTACTTTTTTACATGATTGATCATTCAATTTTAATTCCCACTATACTTTTTTATATAAGGAAATTAAAAGATTCATATACATTATTTTATTTTTACATACTCTAATTAATAGTATTGTATATTCTTTAAGGTAGTCTCTTCCACTAAGATAATCATACTTATGTTTTCATAAGTTTAACTTGATTAGGTTTAGGTTTATTATAATTAGACCTAAGATCTTCCAATTATCATTTTATGTAAGAACCAAATAGGGTTTGTGTATTTAACTTTTTCAACATTTCTAAAAATATATTTCCATAAGGTAAAAATTGACATTTTTTAAAATTTACAATTCACCCCTCCTATATTTGAGCATCTACAAATTCTATTTGAATCCATGAATTGGTATCGAAGCAGGTATTTGAATACATAAACATACAAATAATATTTCATACTCATTTTTATTAATTTTCTTTATTAACTTTTCTTCATCATGTTTTCCTTAAATATTATTATATTTGTTTACAATCATTTACTACTAGACCATTTTTTGGAAAAATATTTTTCTTGTAGAATGGAATGTATAATAGTCGGTTCTATTGAAAACATTAATCCTACCAAACCACGAATATTTGATCATAATGATTATGAGTACTAGAGAGACAAGATGAATATTTTTTTCATTAACACTGGAGTAGAAAACATTTTCATGCTCACTAGAGATTACAAAATTTTAGATAAGTAATTAAGAACATTAAAGAACAAAGAAAAACAAGAATATCAATAAAATTTCAAGGTATAAAATAAATTGTTGTGTTTTATTACTATGAATATCTATAGTAATATATCTTCTTTTGAATCTAAGAATTATATTTGGATGAAACATAAAGTTACACATTTTTGAACTTCTAATGTGATATAAACAAGAACAACAATGTTGAGAGATTAATATCATTGATTCTTATTTCCTTATAAAGAATATGTTTTCAAAGTACGACAATGATTTCTGACTATTATTAATAGTCCTCAATCTATGTGATAAAAATTTCATAATGATGTAGTTCTTAAAGACAAGACAATTGACATAATTCCCAATGAATGGGAATCTAAAAGGATAGCTATTGGTGAGAATAGAAAAGTATATAACAATAATCATGATGAGTTATTTAGAACAATTATTCAGCATGAAACAAGAGTGAAAAAAGATACAGATTTCAAAAAAAATAAGAATGGTAATGGAAGTGTAGATTTCACTACTAAATCTAAATCAAAGTCTCTTGAAAGGGTAATTAGATATAATTCTATGAAAGATATTGTCATATTAGAATCAAGTAAAAATAATCAGTCTAAAAATAAATTATCCAATCAAGCTCATTAGATGAAAAATATTGTCGGAATGAATGATTTTCAGTACAAATATACAAATGAACAATAGAAAGGACAAGAATGATTTTGAAGTAACTTATTATGAATGAAAAATGGCAGGACATATCTGACCTTATTTTATTAGGATTTAGAGAAATGTTAGAAAGAAAAATCATTCTGAAAAGGAACAAAAATATCTATTACAAATCATTGGCTATGAATGTTCTGATATAAAATGTGACATGGAGTTCCAATGGTGGTGACTCTTCAAAGGGATCATCAGAATATGAATATTTTAGTCAAAAGAATATTGGTCTTATAGCTATACGACCTATTGAAAATCATTGTCTTATGGCCAAGGTTTACAATGTCTAATCCTCAAATAATATATCTTTAATTGATAATTTCCCTAATGTAGAATATTATGATGATGAATCTTCATCATCATAATATAATAATTTAACATCATTTGAATTGCTTTCCAGATTTTCTAAATTAAATAAAAATAAAAACTATAAGACAATGAAGAAGTTATATAAATAAAATTCTAGAATTTTCCTTTTAACAAAAGCGGTATCAGATAATTCTAAATATCTTTATAATAAACTCTTATTATTTAAAGTGTTTCTAAAAACATAATGGAATTTATTTTTTAGAAGGATAAACTTTTTAAGGATGTAAAACATGTTATTTCATAGAAAAATTTGTCAGATAAAAACTCTTATTCTATGACTAATGACATTGAGGATAATAATTTTGTCATCAGACTAATATATGAAACTTATTTCTTAAAGAAAATTTTATCAAAGTTTACTTCTTGAAGGGAAGTGTTTAATAAAATGTACTCACAACTTCTTCCTCTTAATAATAGTTCAGGATTTTTTTATACTCATTCAAAACCTGTTTTTGGTAATAATTATTTTGTTACAAAAAGTTCATAATATTTCACTATGTGTCAATGTGGTGGAAATTGAGAGAAATTTTTTTCTTCAAATAAAACTCAAACCTCAGGTTTTCATAAAGCATACTTCTCTTCGAAAATGCGGATTCCAAAGATTTTACTTTCTGAAATTTTCGTATCCATGAATGTTGGGATTCCGAAAGTCAAAATATTTTATTATCAAAAAAATAAAGAATGTTCCCCCCAAAATACATGTTACATAGATAGTGGATGTTCCCAACACCTGACCAGAAACAAAATCTTCTTTGAAAATATTATAAAGATAAATGAAGGAATAAAATCTTTCAGATATTATTCATAGAGAGAAATTATCGGTATAGGTAACATTGTTCATCTTGGTAAATCAATAATTTCAAATGTTTTATTTGTCAATGATGTTAAGAACTACTTCATTATAATAATTAAATCATGTGATGAAGGTTACCTTGTAAATTTTAGAAATGATAATTGCATAGTACACAATTTATTGAAATAGTTTATACTTTCTGCCCATAGGCATGAGAATGTTGACACACAAAACATAGATGACTATAGAATCCAATATCAACATTGTATTAGTGAAATGTAATACTAATCTGGGTTATGTATTAGAATACTAGGACAATATAACCTTAGTAACCTATAAATAATCTCAATGAAAAGACTTGTTAAGGATTTACCAAAGCATAGATTTGATTCTTCAAAATTTTGTAATCCTTGTCAATATAGAAAGGAACATAAGTTAATAATTAAATAAATCAGTAAAGTATCAACTTTTGATCTTTTATATATACTATATGTTAATTTTTTAGGTTCAACACAAACTGTAACTATTTGATGAAAATACTATTTAATTTTTTCGTTGATCATTACATCAGATTTACATGGGTATATTTTCTTATAATGAAATATGAAGCCTTTTCTTTTTTTTAACGTTTAGATCTTATGTTAAAAATGATGAAAAGCTTCCATTAATAACTATTCATAGTGATCATGGAGGAAGAATTTAAAAATTAGTTTTTTGAAACTTTTTGAAGTAATAAAGGCATTACTCATAATTTCTCCGCCCCACGAAATCCTCAACAGAATGGTGTTGTTGAAAGAGGGAATATAATTCTTAAAGGGGTAACTTGAACCTTGTTGAGTGAATTTTCTGTGGCTAAACCTTTTTTTGAAGATTTTAGTACTCCATGTATTACAATAAAATGAGTTTTAATCAGACCTTTTCTTAATAAAACACCTAATGAATTGTGGAATGTTTGAAAACCTATACTTTCATACCTCAATGTATTTGGATGCATTGTATTCTTATTGAAAACTAAAGATTACGTACATAAATTTTCACCCAAATCCAATGATGGAATTTTATTAAACTGTTCCACTACTTCTATGTCTTGTAGAGTTTTTTTTAAAAAATAGTAGTACTATTGAAGAAGTATTTCATATTAAATTTGATGAAACTAATCTTTTAGTTTTAAAACAACCCCAACCAACATCCATGGATGTGTTTGAAAAAACTGATTATCAACCATTGATGGAAAATTATTCTAATAACAAAAATACTGAATAAAATGATTTTGATGTATTAACCACTGAATATTTTGGACCTTATTTTGATGACCAGAGGATAAAATAGACAAATTAGTTTTTCATAGGAAAAATCCTAGTGAAAAAATAATTGGTGATGTAAATAAACCTATAAAGACCAAGATTTATTTAAGAAATTAAGTATAACATCTAAAATTTGTTTACCAATTAGAACAAAAAATCACCGATGAAGCTTTACGTTATGATGATTAGAATAAAACATTATAAAATGAACTAAAAGAATTCTAAAGGGACAAAGTCTGGAGCCTAGAAGAAAGACCTATGGAAACATCTGTAATTGGTGTAAAATGGGTATTTAGAAATAAATGTGATCAAAATGTAATTATTGTAAAGTATTAAGTAATAATATTTGATAAAGAAAAAAAACAGATGCACTGTATAACACACTGCATTACACACTACATAATACACTGCATACACCTCATTGCATACAACATCATAAAAAACATGACAAAAACATATAAAAACATACTTCAAGCACCACAAAAAAACACATTAAATAGCATAAAGACACATATTTCCATAGAGAGGGGAGGGGGATGTCCGGGGTCTAGGGAGTAGGGTGGGGGGCTGTCCAGGGTCCAGAGGGGATGGTGGGTGTGGGGTCTCCGAGGTCCAGGAAGGTGGAGGGGCTGTCCGGGGTCTGTGGAGGAGGGGGGTGTGGGCTGTTTGGGTTCCACGGAGGACGGTGGGGGGGGGGGGGGGGGCTATCCAAGGGGCTGTTAAGGGGGATGTATGGGGTCGAGGAAGGAGGGTGTGGAGGTTTTCCGGGGGCTATCTGAGGTCCAGGGAGGAGGGGGGTGGGGGGGATGTCCAGGGTCCAAGGAGGAGGGTGGGGGAGTTGTCCATGGGGCTGTCTGTGGGGCTGTCTGGGGGGCTATCCCAGGGGTTTTCTGGGGTCTAGGGAGGAGGGTGGGGGGGGGGGGCTATCCAGGGGGCTTTTCGAGGGGCTGTCATGGGTTCATCGTATAGAATTTACATATATTCAATGAAAATTCATTCATGGTTAATAAAATAATTTCATTATATCAACTTCTTATCAGACCACCAGTATTATAAATTCCACTAAAAAATTACAATTTCAAGAAAATAGGGGGATTTCACAACAATCGTGATTTTTACAAATAAAACATTCACAATATATATAAAATCATTTAAATAATTTATAATCTCATTTCATATAAATCATTAAATTTATGATTTCATTTATGGAGATAAATATTATGGAACCACTGATGCTTTATCATCGTTTAAATTAACACCCACAACTGGACAACCCCTAAACAGAGGGTGGGGCTGTCTAGGGTGTGCGTGGGCTATCCACAGGGGTGGTGGGGTTGTTCAGGGGGGTACGAGTTGTCCAGGGGTGGGGGCGTCTAGGGGTGGGGGCTGTCTAGTGGAGGGTTGAATCAGTAACAAAAAATCATGAAGTCATGTTTTGTTATTTATAGATAAAAAATAATCCTAATGTGGCCAACCTAATCACACATATGTTGAGGAACAACAAATCAATAAACATCAAAGCTTAGTAATATTAGTAAAAAAATGTAACAGATCAATTTTTCCCCCATCAACATCTTTATCAACACCATCACCATCACCCTCACCATCATCCTCATCATCCCCCCGTCATCGTCCCCACCCTCCTCCCCACCCTAGTTCTTAGTCTTGGCATCCTCATTTCCCTCCTCCTCCACCTCATCCTCCTACTCACCCTCCTCCTCTCCCTAAACCTCATCCTCACCCTCTTCCTCCTCTGCCTCAACCTCCTCCTCACCATCATCTTGACCACAACAAGAAATGACAGACGGGGAACCATATATAGAACACATCAAGGAAATATATTCAACACAAGCAGTGCTGGACTCTGGTGGAAGTATTGGATGCAAAACATCGATCAGTTTTATAAATGTTGTGTTTTCCCTAACTGACTGTTCTCCCATATCTTTGACCCTTTTTCCTAGCCTTTTCTACACGAGCATTAACCTGATACAACTTGGGGGCACTAAAACTTGTACCTAAGGAGGGCCAATACCTCGTCCTAACTATACTCTTCCCAGGTCAGCAGCGTACTCTACCAAGGTGCTTATCTCCCAACACCTGATGTAAGTGATCGTTTTGCAAAAAAATTGTCCAGATCCTGAGCATCAAGGGCCTCTAAAGTATCCCGTTACAAATATAAAAAGATTATTATGTTAAAAAATAGAGATTTAAATTTTAAATCTACAAAGTAAAACTTACAACCTACTAATGATTCAGTTCATAAATTGCACTTCCATCTTTCTTCTTTCAACTCGAGAAAAATATATTTGCTCGAGGAACACGTCCTAAAATATAAAATTTATTCCCCTAAAATGACATTTAATGTATTAAACCAAAATTAAAAATAAGATACCAATAAAATGATAACTTCATAACAAAAATTATATAAAAATTTTATCAATTGAACAAATTATAAAGGAAACAATAGAAAGTGAAAGTCGTAATGAAAGATTATAAATTCCCATACCTACTGTCTCTCATGATTTATAATCGAAGTAAATCCCAATGTGTGGAAATACTTCTTAGTATCAATGTTTTTTTTATATCTAGTAGATTCATACTAGATAAACTCCAGTAATTAGTATTAATAAAATCATGAAAATTTTCATTTCAATACCTCTAATTTTATTAATACCAAAAATTTGCTAGTTGTCCAATGTGTAATCATCTATCGTTACTATTCTAGCGAACAATCATCCATGATAGGGACCGCCTCTAACTTTGTGCCCACTCTTTCATGCCATCCAATGTAAATATCATGCTTATAAGCTCGCCAAAATCCTTTAGACGTGCGGGCAGCGCACCCTCACCATCAGGAAAATTAAACCACATCTGACAGAAAAATATTAATTCACATAAATACAAAACTAATATATTTCATTAAATACAACATAACATTTTACACATAACTCTGCCCAAGCATTATCCTTGAATTCATTTGGCATCTATCTCCATGGGAACTGGCTGACAGGAATGATGTTATAGTATTTGGAAAGCCCCAACAAAAAACTATGACATTGCTACCTTGATTTTTCAATCATCTCACTATATTCATTGTAGTCCACCATCAATTTCATGAATCATTTCCACACCACATGAATGCATGTACGCCCTCACCCCAACCTTCTATCAGTAGATGTATCTATTATGAAATAAAAACAAATATTTTATCAATACATTTTATAATGATAATAAATAATTGTGTAACAATTTTTTTGGTATGTATAAGTATACATGTGGCAGTATGATTAATTGGATCCGCTGGATTCGCAGAAATAGAAGGAACACACATTAAAGATGAAGAAGGTCCTAATGTATGATCCACATGGATAGACTCTGACGGAGTAGGAGTCAAAGGAGAGGGAATATAAGATACCTAAGAGAAGGAAGAAGAATTAAAAGAAGATGACATGGATGGATGGCCAAATGCTAGATGGGGAGTGGGAATCATCATCGGATATGATACAGATAGGTGAGGAGACTCATATGTAAAGGTTGGTGAAAACCTAGGAGGCCTAAATATCCCGTGTGTCCCTAACAGCACAATGAGATCATAATTTCGGATGGATGGTATGTCAGTGGGTTGGGAATGGTTTGATCGAGTACGCGGACCAGATAGTCTACCTCTTGTACCACCCCCTCATACGAACACCCTGAGTACTAAGACCACTACTAGGCTAGTCATCAAATAATTTTTACCTAATAGATGGATCCTAACGAAATTTTTAAAAAAATTTAATCACATGACATTATATATTATTTAAATAAATATATTTGAAATAAAATACTCACTACAAAAACTAGTGGTGGAATGTCTAGCTCAGTCATGGGATGATTTTTGTCCATAATCTATTATCATTGCCACTCTTCAATTGGTTTAATTTTATGTATTTAAAAACAAATAAAGAAGTAAATAGAAAATGAGAAATAATGTTTAACCCAAAAAACAAAATAAATGAGAGGTAATAGGGTGATTCATAGATAATTTAACTAACCATTTCTTTTGGTGAGCTTGTACAAATATATAATGAAGTCAAAAAATTATAAAATATGTAATAAAGAAATTTAATTTTTAGTAGGAATATTATTTACTAAGTTTCATCAGTCTATTAAAATCCTAGAACATTGATTATACTAGATTCATAAGTGGTAAAGTAGTTGTCAAAATTAAGGAAAATTTTAATTTCTTTAGCTCATGTAGATGATGTAGGTTTCAATAATTTTTTTTAATAAGAATACAAACCATCATTTTGTTAACCTGGTAATATTATAAATAGAGGTCTTAGAGTCATAAAAATTTTATAAAAATCACAGTTATAGCATTTAAATGTTCACCATGTTAGAAATGTTAGTTTCATTTGTTTAAATACAGTTCAATTCCTAATTAGAAAATGAAATTAAAATAAAAATTCCAGCCAATAAACATTGAACATTCACCTAACGGTCAAGTCGGATACAATATATTTTTAATCAATATAAAATCATTTTGAATAGTACCAACCATAGCAACCCGACTCTAGGTAAAGTAAAATAATTGAGAACATGTACAGATGATTCTATATATTTCTCACCACAAATTTAGGTTCATAATCAACTCTGAAAATTGAGAAATTAGAGTCCTACAAATTAATAAATGTATTATTTCTAATGGTAGTTGGGATAGTTTGAATTTCATCATCACCATCTTCAAAAATATGTCTTCGAATAACTTCAACTATGACACAAAATTCAGGTCAAATTTGTTCTTTGAAATAAAAAGCATATTAAGTTGTTGATTCCAATACATATAGTTCTTTGGTATCAAGACTGTGAGTCATATCAATTACTCAAAATCCACAATAATCAATAAATGTGGCATTTCTCAACATAGAATCAACACAAGGGAATTTAATCATCATGACCTGTCCATGAGAGTAATAATACAATATTATTATTTTCTCAACGACTTCATAATAACCCACATTTTCAAATCACAGTCTACGATCTGATGCACAAGCATAAAAATATGTTGTGTTAGTAACCATAACACCATCATGTTGTGTTCTCATGTTTTTTTCTCATTCAGTTAGAATAAATTTGTTCCCATTGATAAAAATTAATTTACTGTCATGAACCACGATATTAGGACCAAAATCCAAAGCACCTATTTCCTCAGAGACAGTGTCAGTAGGGAAACACAATACCTATAACATAAATTAATATTTAACTTAATTAAATATTGATTTAATTATTATAAATAGTAAAACTCTTAATTTCTATTTTAACCAAGAAGAAAATACTTTATTATAAAATGACTCCCTGATTCTCAAAGATAATTAACAATTCTTTCTGTTTATCATTGTTTTATGTTATCTACAGATAAAAAATATTAATAGTTTAATAGATATATATGTAAGATATACATAACCAATTTACTTACATGATGTCGTCATTGAAAAAATCACAGATGAACAAAACTGTGTGATGTCCCATCTCCCTCTCATCAAGGATTAATGTATTTAATTTATATGATTCAAGAATTCCTCCTATTTGTGAAGCTGATGGAAAACTGGGATCAATATTCTCATATTTTTCTTCTTCATTTCTCATTGGTATGTTAATTATTTTACTATGATCAGAAAAATATATTGAGTAGAAATCCATACATTCTAGAGCCAAATAACCGTTCACAATAGAACATTCCAGATTATTCATGTTTCGGTCATAAGACATTAATGTGTACATATTTATTTCAGTTGGATACATCTAATAAAAAGAAATAGGTCCTCGAAGAATTATTTTAGTGGGAATATGGATAGTAATATGCAACATTCATGTGAAAAATGATGAAGGAAATATTGTCTATAACTCACACAAATTTAATGGGTCATCTGTCAACATTTTTTTCAAGAAATATTTGAACAATTTTTTAGCACAATGATCACTAAACAAATAGAACAACCAAATATTAATCACCCATACACTACTAAACAAAAGATGACAGATTTCTATTTGAATCAACTCATGCAAAAGAACGTGATAATCATGAGTCTTCAATGATTTTAGCTTCAACTCTCTTAGGTTGACCCATTAAGATATGTTGCTTGAATAGCCATCAAGAACTCTAATTGTCTCTAATACTTCTAGAAATTGTTTTTTTCATTGGATTCCCCACAGAAGAAGCACATGGAACCTTCCATTTATTTTCACTGATACACACAAGAAGCAATTTTGGTCTGATGCCCCAATCCACAAAGTCACGCCAAGATTGTAAATCATATTTTGTCTTTCCCTTAACATTTAGAATTATCAAAATAAACATTTCGCATGTATTCTTTGCAATGTGAATTACCTCTACGAAATGACATAAAAAATTATTTGAACAATAAGGAAAATAAAAAAAGATACCCCTCTTCCTCCAATTTTAATAGGTTTTAGTGAAAACATTGTTTCTCTTTCCATATTTCATTTGACCCTTCCCAAATGAAAAAAATCAAATATTTCAATTCATTATGCACATTAGTTCTAGACAAACACTAAGGTGGAGCATCGACCTCTATAGAATTATCAAATATTTGATGATTATTTCTATATAGAAGTTCCATTAGCAAGAATCATTGATATCCTATAAAAGTGAAACTATAGTGATGTTTCAGTCATCTGGATCATGTACTCTTCATTCAAATAGAATATGAATGTTTTCACTTCATGCTCCATCTAGAAATCATTACATAAGCCAGAAAATGATTGACTATCCACATAAGTGAAACACGCATCTAAAATATGTCTTTTGAATATGCATAGTATGTGCGCACACCCACTTCCCAATGAAGATAAAAATCTTTTATTAAGGGTTACATGTATACGTCAATATCAATGTTAGGATCATAAGGGACCTATATGAGTATACTCATGTGAGTGAATTGTTTTTTCTAACACAACCATGGAGGAAGATTATAAATGTGAATAAAAACTTTCCATGTGTTATGTGAAGTAAGCATCTTGCCAAACAGATTAAAACCATCGCATTAAAGACCCAACATCACATTACGCATGTCAGCTACAAAATCAAGATATCAGAAATCAAATCTCTACCATGCAAATCCATTTATAGGGTGAACCAACTCATCATAATTATTCTTTCTCTCGGTATCATTCCATCCAATTTTAATAGATATTTCATTAGACATTAAAATATTCTAGAGTCTGGGGATCAATGTAAAGGGCCACATAATTTTATGTGGTAGGTTGGATGGACTTGCATCAGATTTTGACATCCAGTGGGATGTTCCACATTTTATACAATCATTTTATTTAGCAGTTTCCTCCTATAATAAACTGCAATCTTTCGGGCCAACATGAAACTATTTTCCTGAAAATCCATGTTCCTCAACTAACTTCCATGCCATATTTTGGTATGAGGTATTATCTACATCATCTAGAAGTAAATACTTCAAGATGGTAAGAATTTAATTGATTTTATATTAGAAATCCCATACATAGTTTTCCCATGAAATAATATGACTAAAAATTACGGCTTTTTCATTTTATCACATTGTCGATATATGGGTGTTGTGGAAACATCATTCAAATTTATCACACTTACAATATCATAATTTTCATTATATGCATCATCTTTCCTCATATATAAATCTTCTTGAATCAAAATCATTTCATTTTCATGATGATGAAAAAATAGAAATTGATCATCTAACAAATTCTGTCATCCAGTCCTTTCATTTGATCATAAAAAATTTTAGACTTCATTTTCTCCCCATTGTGATACCACACATAGTAGTTTTCATGAAAAAAATATTTGGTTATGTGGAATCAGACCTCTTCAGAGATCAACCATGGTCTACCAACATAATTGGAACATGTGTAGTGTATGCGACCACTATCTGAAGCATTGTGAAATGAATAATCTAAAAAGCTGTCCAGTTTGTTTTAAAAATCTATTGGAATCTGATCGGTTTCATACAGCCATATTCTATCCATTTGGTAAAAATAATGTTTATACATCATTTGATCATAATCATTTCAATAATATTGATGTTTAATTGAAATTATATTTATGTAAATGATAAAGGAAGGATATTCTAGTTGATGTAGTGAACTTTTGAAACAACGTAATGATATACAAATTCAGTTATGTGTGCCTAATTTGGAGGTGATATGTGTTTTGTGATTTTGCATTTATCACACACAGGAAGACACCATATACCTGATACAATATTGTTCAAGACATTAAAAAGTGAAGTCTTTTCATGAATGTTTCGGAATGTGTAAGGAGAGATTTTTAAATAAGTTATTGATGATAAAAATTGAATTTTTTTGAAAAGTTAGTACATTTCATAACACCCAAACTATAGTCTACAGAAAATACCATATCACCCCACTAAAAAAAGGAAAACCACCTACCCCACTTCCCTGACCATACCCAATCCCTTCACATGGATTATACTTATATCCATTACCAACCTCGAGAAAATATGACTAAACAAACAATTTACCATCTTTGAGTGGGGATACATCTCCCGAGCACCTCCGTTAGTCAATATGATTCACTAACTACATAAAATGAGTGGCAATGAAGACTTCAAATAAAGTTGATTCATACAATCATGAAACATTAATTGCAAAATGAAAATTGAAAACAAATCAAACTACACTTATTGGGTATGTCATTCCACACATGTCACCACCTGGTTTTGGCCCAATTAAAATAGAAACCAAAAGTAATAGATGAAAAAAAATTCAAACTAAGTTATTCCATACAGATTTGGAGTGATAATAGACTTATGATGGATCTATATAGAGGAATGAGTTCCCAACCTATTTAAAGAGAGAAGCCTCTTGTATAGAATCCAAGGGGGACATCCCCAAGGCTTCCTAAATCATAATCACTATGAAACCAAATGATGATTTCCCCAATGTATTCTAAACAAATCATCATGAATCCAAGGGGGTTTCCAAAATAGATTTAAAATCTATGTTCTTAACATGAATCCTTGGTTGGATTATTTAAGGAATTCGAAATCATTAATATAATAACAAGTACTTAAAAATTAAATTAAAATTTATTTATATTCATTTTCAATAGGTCTCATATAAGAGCCACATGACATAGGTCCCATTATGTGTTATAAGAATCCCAAATCATTCACCCATGTTCAATAACTAATTATTGGAACCCCTATGGTCATACATTTCATTTCCCAATTATTTCCCCAAGTCAAGAGCACCCCATGGGTGGATAACGTTTAGGCTTCTACGCTAATAGGTTGTTCATGGATCGTAAAGTGGTATAATTTCACGACGTATATACAAAAACATTTATTTTTAAATTTGAGATAAATAATACAGTATGATAATGATTCTACACATCATAAAGAACAAAAATCTATGATACTTTTAAGGGATAATTATTAAACCATATTCTATATTCTCATAAACATCTACCAATCAAGTATTAGATAATGATTGAATATCAAATAATGTGAATACTAAAATATTCCAAAATCTCTAGAAATAGGGAATAATGACATGTTCTTTCTTGATATTGAAATAAATGTAGAAAGGTTGATAATATAAGGATATCTTTAAAACTAGCTCATAGTTAGTATGAACAACACTAGAAACAGATAAGATACCTCAACTCACAATGTTAGATCACAGAGTTTGGTATACCACACACTAACCACGTCAATTTCCTCAATGAGGGCCTCTATATCTATATTTGGGAAGTGGATGAATAAGTATAACATAGATGGGGGTGTTTTAACCGATCAGATGGAAGACCTCGGGATAGGGTTCACCTGTACGAGGGCTTCTGGAAATCGGGTGAAATGCCTACTTCTGTGTAATCCGGGGCAGTTTTGCTGCATTTGGGGGGACTATTTCCCAATGGGTTTTAATACCCTTTGGGAAAAGTATGGACTTTACCAACAATTTGTAAAACCCTTGGTAAAGGGAGATTTTTTTAAATTTCTCAATAGTTTCTTCAAACCATTGGGAAATCCTTCAGTAACCCAACCTTCACCAACATTTTACTGAAACCGTTGGTAAATGACCCATATACCAAAATTTATATTGAACTGTTGGTATAAAAGTGTTGGTAAAACCCATCATCCCATTAGTGTAATAGAAACTATAATCACTATCATGGTAAATTATAATTCCATTTGAAGTTATATGAAAAAACAAGGTTTGTTATTGAAATTTTATATTATTGAACCAATAATGTACATATAACCATAATAACAATATGGGGATTCATATAATGTGATCCATAGTTACATAGTTCAGTAGAGTAGAATTTAATTTTAGAATTAGAGGTAAAACACCGTATAGTATGTTATTGGTACTTTAAATATCCATATCTAGGAAATATAAACTCAAATGGTTATTCCCACTAAGGCATAAAATTTAATCAATGACTGATTATAGTCATTTATATTCCCACACATTGAGGAATACTATATTTTTCAATGAAAATCTCATCATATATCCACAATACCATCCATTAAAAGAATATTATATACATGGGTGTTTAATTGAGTATAATGAAACCAAGAACATATATGAGAAAACAATTTATGAGAATTTGTTGACACTTTAAACAATTGGACCTATGTTCTATGATAACAATCAAAGTAGTATTCCCCTATATTTCATGTGAATCCAATATTCCAACTCGTGGGACATGATACAACACATTCCTCTAATGAAAATGTGTCAAATCAAAATTTAGTCACTCACTCATAACAAAGTTCCAAATAACCAATATAAATCATATTCTTGTCAAACATTGATGTGACCCACTCCAAGTAGAAATCATATAAACCATAACATGTCCTAATAAGGATTGAAATATAAAACCCCAAGGAACCTATATATTATACCAATTAATGTGTTCATAAATAACTATCCCAATATCCATTATAGTCTCTAAGAACTTCATATATCTACTGCCTACCATATCACAAATAAAATAAAATTCAATTTAATTTTCTCTCACACAACTTTATAACATCTCATCCCAACTAAAAATGTCAAAATTACCTCATATAGCTTTCAAGGTTACCTCAAACACACCTCCCAAAATTTTAGAGTCTACCTACGGAAAATTGGGGTCTATGGTGGTACCGTGGAGAAGACTATACGCCATATACCGTAGTGTTCACATACAATGAAATTAAAAACCCAAAATGTTCATAAACAATTATAATAGATAAGATCACTCTATAACAAATGAAATATATCATGAAAAACCGGAATTATAATTATCATGTGAATTTAATGAAATCAAGGCTCCATGAATTCCATGTCCCAATATTTACGCGATCTGATTTATCATGATTTATCAAAAAAGACATGGCCTCAAACTAACCTAAACCTTAAATTAATGATTCCACCTTGGTTGCCCAGTGAAATGGTATCTCAACTAGGTTTTAAGTAGATAAATCATTAGGGAACTACCAACATTGTCACATATTGTATTAGAAATGATGTGATATATTTTTGTGGAATGATTAGAAAAAATAAAAAATAGTTTTAAATTAATTAAACAAAACCAAACACAATAACTACTTTTCCCAAATGTGATAAAATATTTGAACATGTTTCTATGACTATGATAACCATATAATCATATCAAATAATATATTCGTGGTCAATGATATTATCTAATGCCTACCATAAATTATCTTTTCAATTGGGGATAATCCCATTAGTATAATACCTCAGTTCCAAAATCACCTTAGTACATAAGACCAATAACTCTTTAGAGGATTGTTGTCCCCTGATAGATCCTAGGATCTAATACCGCACCAAAATCTCCCTCTGTTCTATCACATGATGTTATCAATATAAATACCATATGGAAATTTTCATATTTGTTTATAGGACCAAAAGTTTGAAAAAAGATATCTATGATCACGCTAGTATACCTGACTAATAATGCCTTAGCCAATGACAAGCCCTATGAATGATTTTCGGCTCTGAGACCCCATTGTAAGGCACATACTAGGTTGGAACATGACTATCACAAAACACCTCTCCTATGAGATTTCTCTCATTTGATAATAGGATATATAGGAAATTTAGTGGATCCTTGTGTGAATATTTCTTTTTTAGGGAATATCCTACAACTGTTAGAAACCACCCCTTTTGGGAGTCTCCTCAATCATGAATCATGAAATAACTAAGGAATATACCATTAAATGAATGATGAAAAAAATATAACCAAAGGTGTCAATATTTCAATCCCTTCATGAAATCCATGTTTAGTCTACCCATAGTATAACCTAACTCATTATAGCTTAAAAAAGCTCAAAAATAGACTTATGTACTAAGGTGATAGATGTGATCATATCTATCCCTTCCCATGTACACCAACTCATGGTCTCCTTTTGAAGAGGAATACTAGAGGACCCCAAGGCCATCTCTATAGTGAATGGATCTAACTTGGGATCCTTGATCCAAACATATCACATAGGACAGTGCACGATGATCGAAGGATATCCTATACCTTAGTATCATTAATGTCGACACTCATCCTCATCAGTCTCAGGATCATATCCCCTACAATATCACTAGAGTGGTGGTTTTTCTTCCCACCACTTTTCCCCATAATCAATTGGTCAATCCTTACACACAACCTGACTTCCAAGCCATTATAAGTTATACTCTCCCAATAGTCATGTCCAATTCAGAGACGAGTGCCCACCTTTCCCCTCTATAAATATGTATAATAGGGCTCCTACACTAGGGTCACTATAAACCATTTATTATTGAATCCATGACCATATTTGGACTAGGAACACTAGATAGTTAAGGAGGATCAAATGAAGAACTTGATAATTTTTCTAATTTCATTAATTATATTTAAAAAATATAAATATAAATTAACTTTTTAAATAAAATTTAGTCATTCAACCGTAATACATCATTAACCTTGTTAGTGAGGCTTTCTGACCAGATGAATATAAACAATCTATAAAAATATATATAAAACATAATGAGGTCCACCTACCTAAATATTAAGTCATTTCAATTTTCCATAGAATGATAACTGACTACCTAGCCTCATCCATGATCAATTCAACTTGAATGGTCACCACCCATACTCTAAGGCACCCTTCAAGAGCCAAAAAATATCAATTAAATAATTTGAACATTATTAAAATGAAATAATCATTTAAATTAAGAAAAAAATCTTAATTATATTGGGAATAAACCTTAAAATATCAATAAAAAGCCTCATCATAGTGGAACTAGGACTAAAGTCCCACAAAAGACCCCCACCAGACCCCCCAATAACAACCTGTGAAAAAGTACCAACCCACACTGCAAATTCCTTGGTAATTTCAATTTAAATTTAATGAAAACAAGTGAAAAATTCATTTATTTAAGTACAATAATTGAATTAATGAGCTTATATAGGAGGATATCATATCAGGATGTTTTTTATGAGGGTTGAATAGAATAACTACCTCATTTGGAAAATTCCACCTTATTTAGTGGAATTAAAATCTAAACCTTATCTGGGAGAAGAGAAGAATTAAAAAGTGGATGGTGGGAATCAACATGTGAATTTTAAAAAAATACATCATAATTCATGAAACCACAATAAAAATTCTTCACTATATGGAAATTAAATAGGATAAAGAAGGGGAGGGAACCCAGAAACCAAAAATGGAGATGATAAGGATGATAAGGGTGATTCCTTGTAAATGTTTACAAGAAATGTAATATTCCCCCATATAACTTTACTGTATTAATATTAAAAGACTACTAAATAGTTTCTTGTGGGAATAACCTACAATCTTATAGTGTGTATCTATTAATGGGATAGGTCTTCCAATTAGCTGTCTAGGGGATTGATGATACTAAGGCTGTAATAGCCACACTAGCCCCACCCATTTCCCTTTAAAGCCCATGATATGACTCAAAACCCCAATCCCTTAAATAAGAACATAAAATAAACATTATATAACCATCTAAAATTTTATCTAAATCATGTTTCAAAATATGTCCCATATAATTAATTGAAATTTAAAAATTCATAATAGAAATTTTTGACCATTAAGATGCAGATGTTTGCCCAATATATTTTTTTGTGACACAATTTCAAGGAAATCATGCTAAAAAATATCCCTGATGATCAGTGGATCTTATGATGTTTAATTCTTTTAACATATTGATTCTTTAATAATTAATTTTGACCATTGAACAATTTAAATTTTCTTTATTATCCTTGTGTATGATTCATGAAGTTTTAATTATGTAAAATAACTAATAAAGTCAATATCATTAATCAGCTATGGATAATTTTTGGAGATAATTTCTAAAATAAGAAAATTAAATGATTTAATTTCATTGAATTGATCTATGAAAACATAAATATTTATTAATATAAATGAATCTGAAGCTTGTTTTTGAAAACAATATTCATGACTTTCTTTGGAAATTATTTTGTATTTGGTGATAGGGATTTAGAAGTTCCCATTTTTATTTTATAGATATTTTGAATTTTATGGCCATAATGAATGTTTCAATTATTTTTTATAACAAGGGACTTAAAATGTTTGATTTTAAAAACTATAGAATATATAATTCAATGAAATTGGAATACCAATAATCAAATTGGTTGTATGTGATTGAAACAAAACATATAAAAAAGATTCCACTTACAAAAATTATATGATGAAAATGATTAATCTAAATAATAATGATAATTATGATTGAGAGTAGAATAAAATTATCAATTAACTATTCTAGAAGGAACTAATTTAGGTTAATGAGATTGAGACAGTAAAAGGATTATTTTATAAGATGGAGAATATCAATAATGAAAATATGAAAGTTACTAAACTTGAACAAAAAATTTCATTTTTTTATTATGATGTTTCTAAAATACATGATTTAAGTCAGTTTCTCAATTCCATATAATAGTGAATTAATTGGGACACACTATAATTTATTTTTAAAATAATCTTGATGATTTTTTGGTTAAAAAAATTTCACATATTTCCAAAAAACTATAATGAAAATTTTTCATAACATGACCCAAAATGATTTTAACAAACAAGAATTGGATTATAATTTCCTATTTTATCACAGATATGGCCAGTCTAATTCTACATTCCCTCAATAATGATTGGGATCTGATATGGGTTGAGATTTAAAAGGATCCCTGTTGGGTGATTTATCCTCTATTTATGGATCTCTGCTAATAAATAAAGAGGTATTTATTTTGGGATTGACTAAAAATTACTCTTTAGATCAGGTGGACTATGAGGTCCAATCTCTGAAGCAGTAGGGTGGAAGATTCTGACTATATATGCATTTCTCTATAGTGAATATGTGATGGATGATTGTGGAAAATTGTCTCATTTAAAGGGTCTTTCTGGCATTTATTTCATTATTATATGATGAAGTTGATGAATCATTAAAAAGAAAATATTCAAGTAAGTCGTTTGAATATAACAGACATCACTACATTTATTTTATCTGAGGATAGACATTAAAATATCAATTCCTAGACTTATCTTAAAAATAGATTGGATTTTCTTATGTATAAATCTTCCATGAAGGTCCCTCTCCCATTCCTCTTAGGTATTCAATATAGTTACACTTGATTATAAATCCCTTCTCTACAGCCATCCGCATGAATTGATGTATCCAAGAAATAATAGTCCCTATAAACCCACCCCCACAATCAGCCCCCATGGTTCGCCTAAAAGGACCTCTTTCTCATCCAAACAGTTGGTAACCATATATTATCATCAATCTTTAGTGGATAATAATTTCATATCCTTAGAAATCAGCTCTCTAAAAGCCTGCATGGATACTACCATTACTATCCAATTAGCTGCTTCATAATATAGAATTATAGAGATATTTTTTCTCAATCAAGTAAGAAATATTTTCTAAGGAAATTGCTTATATACATTTATCATATATAATTTTTACTTGAAAAGATGAAAAATTGGAGAACATTTAAAAAAATACAGATAAACTGTAGCTATATTGCAACATGCATATGTACATGATGAACAAATATATATGAATTTATATGAATAATCACATATTGGTTTACTTTTTCTGTTCTACCAAAAAGATCATGAATATATATTATTTATTTTCCATACAAATGATGTATCTACAAATAATCATTGAAAATGTGATATCATAGAAAAAGAACATCTTTATTGGGAATTAATTCCATTTACACATGATCAAAAAGATCATTTAGATGTGAATAATTCAACACAATAAATTACCATTTATAGAAAATTGGAGTTTACAATTACTAATGGATGGATATTAATGTCTTCAAATATTTTATCTGAAATAAAAAGATCATTGATCTAGGGTATTCAGTAGATTATATTATCAAGTTTAACTGAAAATAAGGATACTAGAAGACCTTGTGTCTATTAGAATAGTGTTTATCCAATGTTCATGGGATTTAAATTTTCCCATCAACATCAGTTTCTAATATAATACATAAATATTTTGATCATAAACCTATATTAATCACAATAGACAATACTATAGAGGTCTCATATCTCCTTTCTTTCTAAAAATAATCATTCCACAACTATTATTATTTTTTCTCATATAATACTCTTACGGAGGTACATTTAATGGTAGTCATCGGTTTCTAATAGAAATTAACCCATGAATACCAAATTATACATTAAAAATTGATGGTCAGGTGATCAGATTATATAGATAGTTCAAAAGAAGTGTCAATATATAAAAAAATAATTTTGATGCCATATTTTTTTAAAAAACAGTATGATGATAACTTTATGTCCCATTTCTATGATAAAAAAATATTGTAGGATGAAATCTTGATGTTGAATGAATGGCCATAATGTTATATAAATATCTATGGTTGGGAGATAGAGGTAAGAAAATCATATATTTATAGACATGTATCATATTAGAAAAATATTATGGATCATTAAACTTGAACAAAAAAAATGGGTCTATCATCAAGGATATTGATCTAATTTGGTCATATCAAAACATTTTACTCACACTCATCTAAATAATGGGAATCATTAACAAACAATTTATGAGGACAAATGTTTTCAATATATTATACATATGACTATCAATTATACTAGTTATTATATCATGGAATACATTCCTTTTGACGAGTATATTATGGGAGAAATCAAAGGCCCCAATCTATATAGTGCACTAGGACCTGATTCATTTTTCGAATAACACATTCTCACTATATGAGAACTTATTAAAACCGACGTTGTTATTTCTCTCCAATATTTTTTAAAAGATAAAACTTTCCATATATAACTTGTAATACCACAACTATTTTCATTCTAAAGGTTTGAAAAAATAAATCATCCAATTTTTTTTGACATATTTGTATATGGAAAATTTCATAAAAGATATTAGAAAATAAAGTTAACATTATAATTTAAAAAATTTCATGATTTATGAGTAAAATCACGTATTTATAAAATATTGGAATATTAATGGTACCATTGTCACAACCTAATATTTGATGAATGATCTTGATTAAAATCTAGTGAAGTCCAATATCATGGTAAAAATTGACAAGGAAAAAGACTATGAAATGATAAAGTTAAATCTAAATCTAAAGGTAATTACACCATGTTGTATTTCAGATTTGTCTTGTGATCTACTCATCAATAGTTATTCCATATCATGGTACTCAATTTATATTTTGGGAAATATTTATGGTTTCATTCCAACAAACAATACATTTTTCAAAGTTGATCCTCTATCCCATAATCTTTTCATACTTTCCCAATAACTTCATAACAACAAGATATATCATATTTTATATAAATATGATATTCTTAAATTAAATGGGAGACTCAAGATATTTATAATCATATATCATTTATTTTTGATAAATATTTTGTCATTTCACAATGTTGGGTCATAATCTATGAAATACGTTAATGAAAGCATAAAAAAATATTAAAATTAGAATATCGAACAGATTAGTATAATGAAAATAAATATATACATATCAATGAGTTGTTCATATACATTATAAATTATAATTAAATGATGTGTATATATATATATCAAAATATTACATGTGATTGACCAGCCTAATGACACTGATGTCTAGGGAAACTGTTTAGATATAAAAACATAGTGGTATAGTATAAATTTTTTTTGGATGCTTATCTAATTGTAAATATAATATTCTATCATTATAATGGATGATAAAACTCATAATTTTTTTTATTTTTCATTCAATATAATATGATGTCCATGATTCATATTTCTAATGCAATGCTATGGTATATTTATAACACTCTCAGTGGTTTCTAGTGGGAATCCCACCAATATAATTTGTGCGAATAAGAAAGCTATAATTTATTGGATAAATACATTAATAATTTTATTTAAATTGCTAAAATCCATAAAATATATAAATTGGTCATTAACTAAAAACATGGTAGGGATAAAATAGTGGTGAAATTTCTATAGTACATAGACACTAATTAAAAAGATGGGAGGATCCTTATTGTATTATAAGATGGAAGGTATGAATTACCATATCTATAGAGAGTATATCAAAAGAGTAATTAGATTTCTCATAAAGAAATGATATGGATTAGATTATATTTGATCATTTCCTTTGGGGTTGAAAATTAGGAAGGGAATCCACTAATTTTTACAATAATCCCACATATTAACTAGTAGTTTCATGACGTTAAGGGGAAAATGAGGTTTTTCATTGAAAACATGGATGAAGATAAGAAAATTATATTTAGAAATTGTTTGGATAATGAGGAATAAAAAAATTTCTTTATCCCATTTAATTAAATTTTCCATTGGTTATTACTGAAGGGTCACCCTTTTTCCAAAATGGTGGAATTCTTAGAACAAGGCCTAATAGAAAAATTTTATTCCTATGGAACAAATTTATATAGTTTGGTGTAGAAGGAATGTTAAAATAAAAACCAATGATTTGATTAAATATATATTTTGTTCATTTCATTATAATATATTTTTTAATACTTCATTTATAGATACATTTGATCACATCTTCATCAATGATGAATGAAATATCAAAACATCAAACATCCTAAGTAGCTATATGGAAATTATTTTATGTATTGGAATTGTTTGATATGATACTCCAAAATTATTTATAATAAAATGGGGGTTAGTTTAATCATCTGAATATTATAGAACTTATTTTATATAAATAATACTACATTTGATTTTTTTGAATACACAACACCATGTTTGGAAAACATCTATAGGAAATATTTATTGAAATATTTTCATTATAACATAGATGCTAGTTTGTTCTGTATGAATAGGAATAACCATTTTTTGAATATATATATATTCCCCATAATATAATTATTAATCAATCATATATTGATTTGTAATTGGTTAGATTTTAAGATAATATCTTTTGATGGTAAATAATTGAATTTTCAAAAAAACATTTTTTTAATTATATTTTTGTACTAATAGTTTAAATAAATCACTGATAACTATATATATTAATTAAATTTTTATATTATATATATAGTCAAATTATTTATTATTTACATAATTATGGTTAATAGAAACAAAATTATAATAAAGTTATTATATGCTATAAGAGGGATACTATTGCATTTTTAACATATATTATAATTATATTCAACCACTATTAGAAAAAAAAAATTCAGATATTTTATTCACATTTGGACTCATCATTTCATAAATGTATTAGTAATAATTTTTGTTGTTTTTACTGGAAGATCTAATTTTTAGGGTATAGTGAAATTATAGATTTTTTTAAAAACCGTCATATCTCAATAAATAAATTAATTTTAAAAAAAATTCTTCTTCATATATTGGTTTAATGTAGAATTTATTTTATTTTAATAAAAATAATCTAATGAATTCTCTAGTAATCAATATAATATTTTATTTTGGTATAGTATAATTTGTATGCTTGAAACACATTTATCGAAAAATGTTATTTTACAATGTTTTCACAATTATATAAATAAATAATAATTAATACCACTTAAACAGGTCTACTCAGTGAAACTTTATTTTATATTTTTAACTAAGAGGTTCAAATTTAATAATGAGATCAATTTCATTTTTGTTCATTATGAATAGTAACTTCTGTAAATATTATTATCTATATTACTAAACTATAAAATGTTATGGTAAAGGATAAAAGTAATTAATAAGGTCAAAAATACGTATGTTATTTATTTAGGGAAAATATTATTTTGAACCAACATTGGTTTTAAATTTAAATTGTTTTAGTAACATTTACTTTGATTATAACCATAATATTATATTAATGAAAGGATAACAAAGAAATGTCATTGAATTTCTTTTAATAACTATAATATCTATTCCTTCTGATAAAAGTTAATAATAACAATTAAAAATAGGTATATTAATTTTTAATGAATAATATATATGTTTTTTTAAAATTATTATTGATAATATAACTAACTCAAATAGTTATGCAATACAGTTACAATATATGTGAAATAATAAGGAAAATAATTGTAAATTATTTTTTCGGAAAAATCAATAAATATTTCTTGGAATAATTTTATTATTAAATTAATTCATAGTTAATTGTAAATTTTAATTAATGTAATATGTATTTATAATATCGTTTATCTTTTTTTATGTATTTTTATGTCCAATTAAATTATTAATCCCAAAATGGAATTATTGATATTTTATGATAATATTTTTATTAAATGATTATATTTTTGAGAAATGTTGAATGTTTAATTTTTTGATATTAAGTGGTATAACATAACAGACATGGAATATTTTTGAGGCAATTTTAACCTTATAAGTAAATTTATAACCCTTAATGTCGGAAAATTTTGTAACCACTAAAAAGGAAAAAAAGGGTAATCAAGGTTGTCAAAACAAATGATATTATTTACAATAAATGATAAAAATATATAATCATTTTTGGATTGGTTTTCAAATATATTATGTCCTAAATTTTATATTATGTTCATTTGGTGCAACAAGACAAGATTATAATATTTATTATATTTTATGTCCCTTAATATTTATAATTAAACCACTCCCCTAACTTATAAATAGGAATCACCTCTCCTCTCTTCCTCAAACCATTTGAGCCAATTACCTCAAAAATTATATTCCAAAAAATCCATCCCAACCATCCTAACCATTACCTATATGTTCCAATATCACCAAAAAACAATTCATAAATGACTTATGTTGTATCAAATGGAGTGTTACTAATTAAGACTTATAAATCATTACTAAGTTCTATTTTTTTAATTTTACTCCTACATCCTTCAATTAAATACACACCATGATTATATAGTTACATATTTATCTTATATATATATAAATATTATTGTAATTATGGAACAAACCATTATCATCTCATTTTTACCCTTTACGAAATGAGGACATCGCCCATATTTACGTGGAAACTACCAAAATCATAAAGTGAATTGATTTATCCACCTAAAAAGAATGAAATTTATGATTTATTTGAAAATATATATTTTATTCGTCAAAAAATTATATTATAAAAAAATATGTAATTTTTTACTGTTTTACCCTTCCACCGATTATAAATTATAACATACCTCATGTGTATGTGTAGAATACCACCACTAATAAGAAATGTGATTCATTGTTAATGTACTAATTTCATATATGATTATAGAATTTTTTTTAATTAATATACCTGATAATAATTTCAAGATTAATATTCTTCAGATGATGTTAAAATTACCCCTTTGACATTTTTCAACTGAAAAAATTGTTTGGAGGAATGCAAACTAAACATCCTCAAAATGTTCAAGATAAACTTAATCAATTTATTAACTATATGAGACATAGAAATAAGGGATATAAATAGACTATGTAAATTTAATAAACCATATAAATTTTATAATGAAATAAAATATTTCTTAAAGGCTTATTATAATGGAGATAATGAAATTATGTTGAATGTCCAGAGATATGGTATGGGATTTCTTGTCTCCATTTTGCTTTATTAATACGTATTCCATTTTCACCACAAATATTTTTTGTGGTGTGTGAAATAACATATGGATTTATATTATAAATCAATTACAAAAAAAATGTTTCTTACAAATACATTTCAGGGTATTTTTATAAAATCATTTTTTTCTAAATTGACGAAAGTCATGATGGATTTTTCAATTATATCATATTTTCAGGTTTAATTTTTAAATAATTTTAATACATAATCATGTTAATAAAATTTTTCTTAGAGTTTAGTTATTATACATTAAAGTATATTAAATTTACTATTTAACTACATTTTTATTTCTTTAATTATATTTTTAAAAAAATGTTTTTGACATATTCTATATGGTTTATTTTTGAACCATTTTAATAATTTGAGAAATATTCTTTTTAATTTATATGAAATTTGTCAAATTTTCCACTCTCATGTCCACTCATAATTATAATGGTCACCATTTATGTTTTTTTGGATTAAAATTTTAAACTTATTTCCCATTATACACTTAAAATTTTCATTTGATTTATCTTATTAATAAAAAAAGAATATTTTTTTTGATTTTTATAAAAATTTCAACGTACAATATGTAAGGATTAAAATGAGTTATTTCAATGTTTTTAAAAGGGTAAACTTAAAGCATAAATCTTTATTGGTCAACATACTATACTAGATCATTTTAAATAAAAAGGGTGGGACTTATATTGCTCATAAGGAAAATTATGACCGGATTATCTTTTTAAAACATTGGGTAATGTTTTAATATTAAATGGTAAAAATTGAGGAATAATCTTGGATAGTCTCTCTTATGTAATTAACAAAAAAAAATTATTTTTAAAATTTTTAAAATATGATGGATCATGTTTTAAGGAAATGATTCTCCATGAAACATTTTTTATTGTCGATATAGGTTTTCTGGAAATCTACTAACTTATTAACATTAAGATTGATTGTAAACATTTAAATGTGAAAGGATGTTATTAAAGGAAATGTTTTCAGGATTGTTATTTGTTTTTCATATTAAATTTAATGTATTGGAAATGTATTAATGTAAAAATGTATTATACCATTTGGATATTTTTTTATGTGGTAAAAAAATACTATGAAAAATTTATCACTATAAAGGGTTTTCATGTTTTCATGGGATAAATGACAATAAATTATTTTTATATCCCTTTTAGAGCCTGTTTTTCCCTTACAATGGTTTCAAATATTCTTAATAAGATATATGGATGTATAGTAACTATATTTATTCCAATAATTATGATATCTAAAATCTTATTATAATATGAAGAAGTGTATTGAATCAAACTAGTGTTTAAATTTAAGGATCATGTTTTGTAGATAAAATAGACATTATTTTTTTGTGATCCCTTTATAATTTTAGGTTTTTACTATTTCTATAAAACACTAAATCTTAATGATTATTGAAATGTTTTATGGTGAAATACTTTTTATAATTCAATTAATTCTGGGATTTTATGTTACAAGGAATTATATTTTCCCTTTATGAGGGTGAACCCACATTATGACCCTCATTATCTAACATAGAGGATAATGGTCTCATTTATTGATTCTGGGAACATGGTATCTAATTTTATGTACTTTAACTATAAAATCTTGACTTTTTCAAAGCATGATAATTGGAAAAGGAATACCTGTGGAAACATTTGTCTACTTTTATTTTAGGTCTCTATCATCTCCCTCAGTAGAGACATGTAGCCCAAGACATGGGCCAATAATGTAATCTCATTGAATAGATTATATCAAACACATGGATTAATCATAACACTTATAGGGATTATATTTATGGTATGATGTGTGGTGGTGAGATAAAACTATATGGTTATGGATAATTAGTAAAACTACCAGAACATTTTTTTGTTAGGGTAACACACTTATCAGGAAACATCTGTTAATGTTGAGTGACTATATATTGAGTAGGTTATATGACATCACATAGTCTATAGTATAAACAAATCTGAAAATCATTGATAACTTTCTAAAGTTTTTTTCCTATATACTATTATTTTATTGTTTTTTTAGTAATTTGTGACATCATATTGCTAATTATGTGGTGTTATATCAAACTTATCATGTGGGTAACACAGTAGAAAATATATGCATTATAAAGGAAAATAAACTAGTGATTTAAAAATATTTATAGAATAAGTTATTTTACACCATATTATAATTATTTTTTAACTATATATTCCCTTAGAATCAAAATTTTTAAACCCCATTTTTTTTATTTTCATTAATATTTTCATTGGAAATGCACAGTTATGAAGTAGAGTGATGCTTAAATGGAAATAACCATGAAATATGTTATGAAATAACCAAATTTTAAAGATATTAATTTGAAAGACCGAAATTATAATTAGAATTATAATATGCGTATAATGATTTAAAAATAATATGTTTCATTTTATAAAGTGTTGAAAAAAGTAAAAATGACTATCATGAAATTAATCCAATAAAATGTTTCAAATATGGTATTATTGGTATTTTTATACATAATTATCTAAAACTAGGGGAATATGAATTTAATTATCAATATGAGTAGTGATTATGTTTAGAAATGAGTAAAATATTAAGAGTCCATTGGGGGAAGAGTTCCCCTAAGGGATTAGGTATCATGTATTGAAAAAAAACTAGAATATTTATCTATTTTTTTGATGTTAAAAAAAGTTACAAAGATGAAACTAAATTGGATATATAAATTTAATAGGAAGACAAATTTTTAATATTTAAATTGAATTATAATGATTTTAATAACATTATTGACGATAGTAATGAAAAAAAATGAAGAAATAATTTTTTTGTTAAGGTTTAAGAACGTGTTTATGGAGAGCCTTTTACTGATCTCAATGTTACATAAATATAAATAATTATATATTTATAGATATATTCTAAAATTTAAATCAATTTTTTCACATTTCATGTTGATAATAAATTAACGTTTATGGAGGAAATTATTTATTTAATGGTGTTAATCATATGGGATATGAAGTTAATGGAATTTAAAAAGGCGAAGGAAAACTAAAATAAATGAAACCTTTATACTTTTTTAAGAAAGATATTAGAAAAAAATTTAAAAAAATATCAATGAAAACATTGGGATTTATTTTCCAGAAGTGGAGGAATGATTCAAGGTAATTTTACAAGGCATTGAATCCTTATAGAAATTTGGTAGTTGGATAATTAGAGAAATATAATTTAAATATATATAAATGTTTTAATTTATAGAAAAAATTAGAGTGACTTTTACATAGATGTTTTCAAATATTTAATTTAATGATAATACATATCAAAAGTCTATATATTTTTAAAATTATAATATGAACTTAAAATATAAAAAAATGTAAATTTTAACAGTTTATTCATGGTATAAAACAGGTTGATGATTTTTTTGGTGATTAAAATAAATATGTTATAGAATTATGTTCCAAAAACAATGGTAAAAAAATCCTAAAAGGAAAAAAGTGATATAAACATGAAAACTAACTAATTGTATTATAAATTATTTATTTATTACTTATTAGGGGTGGTCTTGTTTCTTGATACTTTTTCTATAGAATTTACGGATTAATTAATGGTGTTTAATTAAATAAAATTAGGTTTATTTAAGATTTATTTATGACACTTAGTGAATAAAACATTAAGGGAAATAAAAAATATTCATAATGAATAAATAGATTCATATATAAATGTTGAAACAAGTCTTTGGGAGGTGTGATGAATTGTTCATGAGGAAAATGATGACTTAAATATTTTTTTTAATTGTTGGTTTTGACTACTAATACTCAAAATTTTCATATGAACAAATAGAAAGTAATGAGAAATTATTTTATAGTTCATTTTTTATTGGATACTTCAATAAAGACCATATATATATTTGTTATTATAGATTCTCGTTACATAATCCAAGTAATATAAATCCTCCCTTAAAAGATGGAAATTTAGATTTAGGATTACTTTTTATTTATATTTATGTATAATTCAATGTAAAAGTATTTTTTAATTAATATTTGGGAAAATAATCTAGAATAAAAAATATACTACATGTCAATGAGATAAGAGGAAATATTCTAAATGTTTCTCAACTTTGAAATAATTGAAATGAATTTATTTTTTAAATTATCATTAAATGGGGATATAGTTATTATATGTTAATGTTGTAAGTAAGGGGTAGTGAGTAAAAGGTATCATGATTCAATTGGTATGTACTGCAGTTATTGTTGTTTGATCTTGAAAGTCGTGAATGAATTATGCAATTTGATTTTTTTTCATTAGTGGAAACAAGATCATGAGCATGAATATTATGAGTAAATATACTATTAATGATACTATGATAAAGAGGGAAATATATAATTATATTTTTACTTCCCAAAATGGGATGATTATAAATTCCATACACAAAAGTTCAAAGATAAAAACATTTTACAATGTAAAAAATATTCATTTTCATATTTTGAGGCCATGAAAGATGAATTTAGCATATAATGATAAATAATTTAGAAATTTTATCAGTGTATTTAATTGAATTATTTTAATATATAAAAAAATCATAAATTTCATTCCTTTAATATGTTTAAATGTTTCATGTGTGGAATTTGTGTGTGGATTGTCATTGAACAAAAGTCAAATAAAAAAGATGAAATGTAAATAAGAGGAAAGTTTTAGAATGTTTTTTTAAAATCGTGGTATTAAATATTATTTTTATAAACATACACCACTAAACAAAATGGTTTGACTAATTTAAAAAAGTAATTACTATTGGAGTTAGATAAATTAATATTAGTGGAGTATAATTCATTATAATTCATCTAATAGCAATATTATATGATAATTGTGAATATTTTAAACAATTTCATACGTCATCTAGATAAAAATATCTCTCTATTTAAAATATACTATAATAATAATCCTATATTGAATTCTATATAGGTTTTTACAGTCCCTTTTTTCTTGAATGTGAATGGAATAAAACATTTTGAAGTTAGAGAAAATTGGTGCTTATGGATTGTTTTATTATTATCAGCAAAATTGAAGATGATATCATTTCCATGACTTGAAAATATGCGATATTATTTGTAGTTTTGAGATAAATGTTGTAGATCCATCATTAAATTAGTACTTAATTATGTGAATATGTTTTTCTTACAATAAATATTATGTAAAAATTATAGGATTTCATGGTGAAATTTTTTAAAATTATTATGTTTATAGTTATATTAAACAATATTATAATAGTTCAACCATATAAAGTGATAAATAAAGATAAAATCATATTGATTTAATGTTTATAATATAGGTGAATAGTTTTAATATCCTCGGTGATTATGAATAACCATTTCAAATAAATGGCCTTCGTGGAAACAAATACATATATCATTATTTTCTAAAATTAAACCAATTATTGTTTGTAATGAATTACAACATTTTAAATGGGTAGATTTTATAAATGATTTATTGTACCATATTTAAAAGGTAATTTTTTTGGAGTTTAAAAATAATCCAATGAACATTAATATTTTTAAATAATGAGGGTGTTCTATAATATATTGAATGAAAATATGGAATTGATAAGATATAAATGAAAAATAAACTAAAAATTCTATTTCCATTATTTTGGGACTGAACATCAAAATACATTTTCAATAGTTACAAGGCTTGAAAATAAAAATAGTTTTCAACCAATTGACGCTAAATAAAAATAAACTATCATCTTTGTTGATGAATAGATACCTTTCCTCGATAGTGACCTTGAGTAATCTTATTGATTCATAACTAAATATGATGAAGTAAAATTTTTCATATTAAAAAAATATTTATATTTGATAAATAAATCTTCAAGACCATACTATATGATATTGGACTCATGATCTATGTCTCTGAATATTAGAATATGAGTAATGGAAATCAACCTCTATATCAAAACCATTTAATTTCTATCACTTATATTAATGATATTATACATATACCTCTACTAGCGGGTATAGATAATTCCATGAATAATAAAGGTAAATTTATTAGTCAAACAAGATTATGAAAACCCATAATGATTTTAATTTATTTAATTTATTCAATGTATGATATCAAGTATACTTCAAAAATTTAGTAAAGGTATCAAAATTCACTAATGAAATACTATTTTAGTAAAGTGAATCTATTTACTATGTATATAAAAGAAAATATTGATTTTGTATTGATATATTTCAATAATGGAATGATTTATATTTTCTGATTTTTTGATTTTGGATAGGGTATAAGTGTTCAATATAAGAAGTCCACAACTAGATGAGTAATATTATTAAGACAGTGGTGGTAATCTTGGTATATTAATAATTAATGTCCAATTACATCATGTAAAATGGAAGAATTTTTTTGTTCTAGAAAATAAACAAATTGATATGAATAAGAACATATATTTAACATCTCATCATGGATGTTATGTTATTTTTGTTAATTTATTTTATAATAAATGTATGGTAAAAAAATTATATTATTATTTAACATTCTTGATAAAATATCATAGATAATATGAAACCAGTTATAAAAGAAATAATTAACAAAGGATCCCTTATGATATATTTTGATTCTTTAAAGAACCTAGTGGTGGATTAATTTTTCAATTCATTACAAAGGAGTGATTTCAAAATTTAATTTTGATGATAGTGGATGAACAAAATATTAGTAAAGGATAACATGTGATGTTATCAACCAAAATATTCCGGTATTTATATTTTTGTCTATGTAATTCATAATAAATCAAATTAATATAATGTGTTTTTCCATATTTAATATATTTTCATTGAATTTATTAATAGTATTAACCTACAAATTTTTTAGTGTTTGTGTTTGTTAGTGATTTTTTTTCATCTAAATTTTTAGTTAAACATGTCTACCCAACTTTTATTTTGAACTAGTATTTGTGTTTTGTTTGGATGATTAGTCCAATAGAGTAGTATATTTTTCTAGTAAAATTAGATATAGTTAATGTGAATTTCTAGAATAGATTTATTTGAAAATAATATAATTTATTATTCTATCATAAACAATTTATATTTAATTTTATTATAATGTCCAAATGAAATTTCTTTGCAATGCTGAAGGGGGAATTTTCTTCATTATTCAATAAAAAAGGGAGAGATTATTGGAAAAAATGTGTTATTGTTGGTATAATTTTATCTTAAGAGTGTTTATTTCAATAAAGGATATGAAAAGGTAGAAGAGATTTATTTTTTATAGAGTAGTATGGAATATATGATTTATAATTTTATGGATGGATTTTTTCCAACACATCAGTTAATATATGAATTAGATTAAAAATAAATTTTGTTTTTAAAATTCAATTTTGATGATGTTAATTTGTTTTTTTACATAATTTAATGAATTATAGAAAAAAATAGTGATGTTTGGAAGATATTTGACATTAGGAAAAAATAAAAACATAATGGAATAGATCAATCCATATTTAGTATACGTATGTTTCAGATTTGGGGAAGTGAGTATATACTATACTCCAATTAATTATCTGTACCATGATTTTATTTATGGAAAAAAAGTATCTTCCTATTTTTCCATCAAGACCCAAATACCAGATTTCATTGCAATTGTCTTTATATTTCTTATCCATGGTTTCTAGTGATGTGAAGATTATTGGGAAATGAAGGTTGATATTACACTATATTGATTTATTGACCCAATGAAAAATTAGTTTTCATGAAAATTTTATTCTATTATTTATTAAAATATTAATAGTTGACATCATAATAGATAATCATAAAAATAAAATCTCTATTGAATTTTAGTTGTTAAAATATAACTCTTTTGGTATCCATATGTATCATTCCTTGATGAACTCTATAACACATTAAAAGATTAAATAACATTGAAAATTATAATGTTATGCTATAATATATTCAAAAATATATTATTGATTTAATTTGTTGAAATTAATTGATATGAGATCTATGAGATACTCAACCATGATTATAAAAGTCTCTAAATCATCTTAATACTAAAAAAAACGCTATATCAATCCATGGGATGGAATTGTAGTGGGATAAGTTTGAAAGGGGATTTTAATTTTTTTTTATGTTAAACTAATATTTTATTGAATGTTTTAGGTGTATTTAGTGTAATAGTGTAGATAGAAAATATAATTGATACATATAGAGATAATGAAATGTTTTCTAAATTTATATGATTATAATATTATAATTTGATGAAGATGGAATCCAATATAGAAGAGTGGTTGCTAGAATCCTTATCATAAACAAAACATGATGTTAAAATTCTTGTTTTTCATGTTTCTTTGTATTCAATAAGAATAAGAAGACTACATTAGATTAGGAAGAGATGTTATAGGATGAAACATAACGATTAACAATCATATATTTATCTTTCATTTTGATTTTTAAATTAATTATAGAGGAAGGAGTTGTGTTGTCAAAGAGTGTTTTAACTCAAGATGATACATGAAATTTAGAGCTCAATAAATAAAACTGATGTTTTTACCCAACTACAATAAATAATATTCCATCTGAGGAAAATGTATATACATGTTTTTGTACATAAGCCTCAACCCAGTTTGTGAGGACTCTTATAGTCCATCCAGGAGACCCCAGATCAAATCTAGGTAGATGCATAATTTCTGGTACTGTATTAGTACTATAGCATGTACTATAGAGGGAACTGTAGTAGGAACTGTAACAGATACAATTTGGCACTGTAACAGCTGGGAATATTCCACTGTTTCGGCCTTTGGGCCACCAATTTGGTCCCAGAGTCCTTCAAGGCCTTTTGGTCAGTAAGGCCTTTAGGCCACCTCAAGGCCTTCGAGCCACGTTAATTGCGGATACAAACCAGACAACCTACAAGGAACAAGCTCTAGAAAGAATCTGAGTAAGGAGATTTCACCAGAGTAGAAGCTAAACAGATTGCAAGAATGAGAGGGTATGAAACCTACCATCATGACAAGCCTATGTCTGCATGGAAATGCTTAGTCAACCATCCATGTGAAGGTGAAGATCTAATTTCACAATGAAGATACTTGGGAGGAGCAGTTCCATATAGTTAATCTAGGTTGTATGTAATGCTTGAAGCATGAGAGCAATGAATTACAATAAGGACTACAAGCCATGTAATACATACTTCTACAAGATTTTTTAGGGTTCCACCTCAACCCTTGAAAGGAGGATTATAAAAATCAATAAAAAATGAAGGCCCTCAAGCCATTGGATGAGGATCGTGTGTTATATGACATTATAAAAATTTATATGAATTTAGAGAATTGTTTATAAAATATGAGTTCAACGGGAACCCCAAAATTTATATATATGTAATGGTTATTAGGTTATGTGAATTTTTCTGTGTGTGGATATTTCTAATAATTTCACCATTATTTTTGAGTTCATAACCTTGTAAATTAAATGCACACATTGTGTTTTTTTAGAAAAGGTATTGCAGTTAAAACTATAAAATATTCAATCACATTCACTAGTTATAATCATTTTTTTGTGGAGATGCATTAAATAAAAATATTCAATGATTAACCCTGCCCCATTTAATCATTGATATTACCAATTCCATTTGGTATATTGGAATCCAAACACAATAATATAATCCAATATAGGTGACCTCATCCTTCACAAATTTTTTTATTTATCTAGGAAAACATGATTAAATTTTCCTGATTATTTGGGAATATTTTGATGGCTTTTAATATCATAAATCAATGTTATTAGATAATATTTTTCACTATGAATTCCATGAATTTTTATTATATTTAAAATATTATTTTTATATGTAAACTGCGGTTTATATAATTTTAATCTTTTAGGTAATGAAAAAAGTGAAATATTATATATATTATGTACATAAACATTTCACCTTCCAACCACACGATGAAATTAATAACTGAAATACATCCAAATTAATTATTTATATCATAAATAATATCATAATTTTTTTATATTTTCATAGATAAATTTCATACATTAGAGGATCTTCTTGGGTATATTTTTCAATATAGAATGGAATTATTTTTTAAAATTATCTTCGATAGTTCATGAAATAATTAATGTATTTTATATTTTAATATAATAATTTTATTTTCTCGCGTTATACATGAAATGTTTTATTATTTAATTATAATTGAATTTTTTTATTTCCAATTATTTTATTTAATGTTTTGTAATATTGGTTACATAATAGATTCATAAACGAAATTAATTATTTTTGTGTTACGACTTTCATATATAATTTTTTTACTATAATTCATATTTTTCCTTGAGATTTTTTACTCCACTAATTATGATTTTGAAATATTATTTGGAAATAATTATTATAATTTATTATTTGGGGGGTGTCTAAATAAGTGTTAATGAAAACCAATAATTCATCATCAACCATAATTTCAAATCCAGAATACATTGAATTTTATATAAATATATAAGTATTGTGGCACTTTTTGTGTGTGGATACTAAATCATTACTATAATGTGGTATTGTAATTGATGTAATATCCATCGGAAATCGGATTTCTAGCCATAAAATTTGGTCATTAGGCTACACAGATTATAGTTCAACACATTTTAGACAATTGATATTTAATTTGGGATGGTTCAGTTGAGTGGAAGTGTGATGACAATAACTATTCTCTTGTGTGTGATCTTTATTTGCATCATTAATAAATTACCTAGTCCATATATTTCAACATACTAATAGGTTAGTCATTTTTATGGATCTATCATGACATGGTCATATCAAATATTATTTATGTGTCCATAAAATGATTATATAATGTTGTATCACCACGAATGTCATATTATATTAATTCAAATTGGATCACAATGATATATTTCTGTGTTTTAATAAGGATGATTATGTGTTTTTATAAAATACATAGATTATGGTATTATGATTTTATCAATTTCACATTGATACATTATAAATATATTTTTATATTTTAGTAATATATTTCATTTGTGATTTTTCAATATTATATTTTTCATATATTTATTTCATGTTTGGGTTTAACATTCACATATAAATCATTAATTATATTATAGGTAAACAAAATACATGAATCTATAAAGATGATATTTTGGGTTGTCAGTGAAATTTATATGTGTTTTTATTGTCACAAACCAACCCATTGGGACCCCACCTATATTGTTAGTTTTTCGATGGTGACACCCCAATCATACCTACAATAGGCTAGAGACTATCAAAAAAGCACAAAGTGGGAGAATCATAGAAATTAGAGGCCTTATGAAAAATTACTTGTTCACAAGAACAACCAGATCCATAAAAAAAATATATCTATATGGCTAAAACATATAGAGTGTTAAAAATGCATGTAATAACATCAAGGTAATACATCAAACTAAATAATGTTAAGGTAGTGAGAAAATGTGTAAAATACACACCCAACTAGTGAAGAAGTTACCACATGACTAAAACTAGAATGCGAAAATACTATAAGATCCCAACTCTCAAAATCTTTTAAATTGACCACCAATCATGGAAAACACCTCTATGTACCACTATACTCCTTCAAAACCTAGTCCACCAATTTCACAACCGATCTGTCATGGTTCAATATAAAACATGGGTTTTTTGGAAAATTCCACAAAGGGTTGAGTGTGTATATACATAGTAGGATGCCTCAAAACCCTAGAGGGATGAAATAGAAATAAATAATCAACTCATCCAATTAAATAATTGAAAAAAACAATCATAAAATATTCTCACAATAAAACCATAATTATAAAAATGAGAGAATTATCAATTTCTACCACCATATATGTATGATGTATAGTATTCTTACTGATATATAGGTTATATATATGATTCCTAGCATCACATTCCACCTTATAAAATCATAGAGGAGGGTTTGCTCCACATTTTTTCACTATATAGATGAGGGAAAACTATATCTTTTGGAGGACCAACTCCTCGCCAAATCTCAATTATGAGGGAGTACCACTTCTTATATCGAGTACCCACACCATTTGTAGTATATTAGAGTACTGATTCTACCTATATATAGAGTAAAACGACTTGTGGCCTGGTGTGATAAGGGATTTGTGTCCCATGCATCTCACTAATGATTAATCATGATCAATTTCAACTATCATGAATTATTGAAAGATATTTCATGTTAAATAACTTTGTTTCATTACTATAATTATAAATGGAAATATATGATCCTAAACTATAAAGAAAAATTCTCAGTATAGCCTAATAAAAATACAATATATGAGTAATGAAAGGAGATATGCAAGATATAAGTTCCATATAAAAGTATAAAACATGTAAACATAGTCACATGGTGTATGAATTCACCTAAATTACCAGTGGTTTCCTTCCCCGAACATGGATTTTCTATCCATGATGATCAACCTATTGTGTCCCTATGGGGACATGAAATGTCTACTCAAATAGGATATCATGTATGTGACCTTATCACACATCAAATCTACCCATTTATTATAACATGGAATTTTAAAATGTAAACATGGAATGTGATAATTTACTTGATATAGAATCCTATAAGTCATGGTATCTGGATATACACAACATATATTCACATTTTTCATAGAAAATAAATCCATATATATCAAATGGTTCTTAGATATTCCATTTATACTACCTCCAACAATATTATTATCCCACATTACAACCACATAAATTTGTGTAAGTCTCTAATTATTGATTCCCATGAATTAGGTGCTTGAAAATAGAACTCAGATACCCTGAGTAGTAGTTATCATGACTTTCATTATAGTTCAGGGACCTGACCCTTGAAATCATCACCCAAATTCTATAAATATGTCTTGATCCATCCAAAAATTTCCAATGCCATTTTTTTCTCACATACATCTCAAACTATGTTGTTTTATTACAATCGAAACTCACTGGTAAATTCGATATAGTGACCCCATTGGCCAATGATGAAAGAATACATTGAATAGTGGTTCAAAAATCATAAAAATTATTTATGATCATAATTAGATGATGTGATCCCAAACAATGATCATAAATCATAGAATCATATTGGTTGAAATATAAGGGAAAAAATATAGATAATTATGTTTTAGAATACTTATAAATTTATTGGAACATAAGAAGAATGAAAATCAAAATGTTTTAGAAGATTTGAAATCAATAATCAATAATATAATCTGAATGTCTGTAATATTTATAATATTAGTCCCTTTCTAATTAATAGATCAATCATTGTTGAAAAACATGTCTTTAAGAAATAATGATGAAGTTCCCATTCCATTCCACATTCATCTCATTAATCTTCTAATTTGTTCATTGTTGATATTGGATCCTACGTTCTTAGACACTAAAAATGGCTTCCCTCCTCTTCCTCCTATATAATCTCCCATGTTTATGGGGGTAACCCCATAGATTATCCCTAATTATGTATAATTGGAATATAAGTTTTTGATAAATTTTTTTATAAATTAAATAAAAAATAATGTTTAATTTACTTATGGAAGCCTCAAACGAATATGTTCCATGAAATATCCAATACTAACCATCCTTCTGTCATTCCTAGGTTAAATCCCACATTACTGACATATTTTTTACAAAAAAGAATTTATTTGAGGTGTCTATAAATTAAAATACTACTTCTTCAAAAATGATGCATGCATGATATTTAACATATATTAAAATTTATTATATATTGGCTCTATTATTCTCTGACCCCAAAATAAAAAAACATACACTAAGAAAAAATAAAGTGATATATATATACAAATATTAAATGGAACAAAATAATGAAACTAGAGTATATAAATTCCCCCTACTTAGTGTATTTTCAACATTATAAGAAAAAGTGACCGAAAAATGTGGTGGAACTGAGCCTTTATATGAATCTCACATTCCTTGGATCCCTCTAAAATTCAATCATGATTCTAAAGTACTAGAACTAGGGTAATGGATCCCCCATGAATGATATTCTCCTATTGATCATTTACCACAACTAGGTACTCTATGAAGGTGGACTCATTCTAAATTTCTAGATCCCCCATTAAAAAATGATTTTCAGATATTTCACATATCTCCTCATATAAGAAACATAGAAGATGCCTAGAAATTGGTCTCACTATTAGGGTAAGTAACCCTCCAAGATATAGTTCTTCCCTGAAAAAATCTCAATAATCCTCATCACTGGGAGAGTCTTATGGAGACATGGAATCCCTGCTAAAACTCAAATGGTCTCTAATGTCGGTCTATGAAATATTTCCATTCACTCTTAGTTTTCCTCATACAACCATGTACCACCTAAACCATCTCCAAATTTTACTACATAGGAAGTGTCTCAACAAGAGATTTCTCTCCAACCACAGTCCATCACTACGGTGACCTTCAGGGTTTATCATACAACACCTTACAAAGCACTAGAAAAATAGTTGAGGGATTAATATTATTATAAGGGAAATACCCCAATGGAAAGTGATCATCCCTTCAATGAAAATTTTCCATCATGAATTAACTTATAATATAATCCAAAACCTAGATGGTTTTCTTAGTCTGGACGTTAATCCTGTGGTGAAATGACATGCTCAACTGTAACTGGGATATGAAATCCTCCAGAAATACCCTCAGAACTAGGATGTGAACTGAGAATCATTATTGATGAAAATCATCATGGATACCTTATGAATCTAGATGATCTCGTGTATATATAGATTCCCTAGACTCCCAACTGAACTCTGCTCTAGGATGGAAAAATGTGTACAAACGTTGAAATTTATTCAACGATCACCTACATAGTGTTTCACCTCTATCTATCCATAGAATACCAATAAAAAATACCTCAATGTATCGACCCCCTTCAATTCCAGAATAATAATAGGTATAGAAAAACCTATGAGAACCTAATGTTCCTCTTTTACGTATTGAAATGTGAGGAATCGAAGACAAACCCATCCTTATTCTACCTTAAGTCAGCCCACAAAATTTATCACTAAATGTATTAGTATATATTATCCATACTTAGGTTTAAATCAATGGGTAGGTATGAAAATAATTTAACACCAAAATAAAACATGACATATACCATTTTCCATCCCTTAAATGAATTATATACTCCCCATATTTAGAAAATCCATCAAGCATATCTCCCAAAGATATCATTTTATTTAAAAAATAACAGGTGACTTCTCCAAAATGATAATATCTCACTCTATGAAAAAGTGGTGGTGTCACCACCATAAACTAATGGTTAGTTTCACCCTTCTCTACTACTAGTCTTGGAATTATGGAGGCCAACTACACTAATGACTCATCAACCAAACAATAATGGGAATTCCTACTAAGAGAATATATCAACATGTTTCCCATCCCTAAAGTATATCCTACATCAATGTCATGGTCCTATAGTAATTAAATATAATTCCCCACTATTAGGTTAATGTCTCTATGTGTGATGATGTAGCAGTTACTCTATTGGATTGAGTAAACAACTAAAGTATCTCCCAGAAGATAATTCCTACGAATAATCTAGGAGAAGACTGCCACTATGAACTCTAAGACATGGTATAATAAATTATACTAATGTGTATCAACATAGATAACCAATATGAAATAATTTCAAACATTTTCATCCAAATTAGCTTGATCCTAGCTCTAAAAAATCTCAAAACATCATCTATGTGAAGTCCACCATTAGTCATCTCAAAATAGAATCATAGGAGAAACTATTACATATATCCTCAAATAATCTCTTAAAATTCATTATCAACAAAAAATGATTCCCTTCAATATCAATACAATCAAATGAGATTCTATCAGAGAAAATTATACCAAAAACCTCTAATATTACCATGCACAACCAAAGAAACTATTCACATTTGGTACTTTCCTAGGTGTTTCCAATGTGATAACTACATCAATAATTGTTGGATCCACATAAAAATAGTTATCAAATATGACATACCTCATAAATTGAACATATCAAACCAGAAAATAAAAATTAACGATATTATTATATAACTAGTTATCTAAATGTATGAATAAGACTATCCTTAAAATCTCTATAAGATCAACCCCAGATTTATAGTATATTAAAATGTCGTTATTAAAAACATCCATTAATTAGTGTATGTTTGGATAGAGGATCCAGTTCATAAGTGTCATGAACATTGTGCGGCAGAATTAGCCAAACTGGAACAAAAAACCAAGAAATCAAAATGCCCGTAGTGATATTCTAATTCCTTATTCATAATATCATTATTGTGGACCCTCATCATATTGTTTTCATACTTAATATCAATCATTGAAAACCTACTCATACCTTCCAACCAGATGGAAAGGTCAGTAATCCATAGCAATGGGTACGATTTGGTGATTGTCACCCAGTTCAAGTGATGATTACCAATGAAAAGCATCATGGTCCAATTAAATTTTTTTCACAAATACTTATGGAGTCCTCTAATGGGACACATTGGCCCTTCTAAAAATGTTATCTCAATTGTCTTCCAATTGCACTATTATCTTTTGATTCTTGTTTAGGGGAATCTTATATTCCAAAGATGTTATCAGTTTCATATTAGGGAGAAATTGATTTTTAAATTTAATCAACCACTTTACATAAAAACCTATAATATCATTAGTAATGAAATTTATATAGTCCTTCACTACCACTTTAACATAGATAATAGTGTATCCTAGTCTACCAAGGGCCAAACTCTCTAATTGATGGGTGATAAGTTGTTGCTTCTTTATCGATAGCTCAACTCACTCCACTATAAGATACTTCTCACAGATGATGGATAATATCATCCCATCAGTATGTAATCATCCAACACTAATGTGAAGATAGTCTATATTATCACACACCATGGAAATCCAGTCCGTACGAAGAATTATTTCATAGTTTTTTACCTTAATGGCAAAGATGTCCCACATGAAAATCTCTCTACAGTGCACTAACCCAAACTATCGATAGTTGATTGATATAGAATAAACAATCTTTATAAAAACCTCTAGCAAATATTTATGGTTTTTTGAATTTACTAGAAGTTTTATCTCTCATGTAAGGGATATAGAGATTATTGAATAACTTTTACATATACCAATAAGAATGGGTGGATTATAATAGAATACCATAATCAAACCATGAATAATATAATGAGTAGCTTTATCAAATCCTTACCTAACTAAAAACAATATCATTCCCCCACCACCATCCCTCTCATCTTGGTGTGGTCCACCTGGCTGATGGTAGTTCTGGATGGTCATACCATCCTTCTCCTCCTATTGCTCCTCCCTAATGGGCTTTTCCTACCCATATATCAACATCATCTTCCTAGGTTATCCATAACCTTGTTTGGGGGATCCTTGATCACAGCTATTCCTCTATTGTAAAATTCCATCCACTTTCTACCAACCCATTGTAGCATGATCAGTTGAAAAATTATGATCCATGTGACTTTTTTTCCATAATCATACCATCATCCCTCTCCTGGATAACTACAACCATATGGGTGGAATGTTTCCTATAACTACAACCTACTCCAATCCTCCCACATAAAGGAAGATGCCAAAGGAAACTGTTCTTTCTTGAATATACCTATGAAGGTACATCTCAAACACTTATTCTGAGATGAATCCATATTACACTATATTGCGGGAGTAGCATGTGATTATATTAAACCTTCAGGCACACTTAGTGATTGAAATCTCACCATACTAAAGCTAAAGAATCTCTTGGACCCACACTGAGTGTAAACTCAAAAGATAAAAATCACTAATGTACAACTATTGAAATTCAATCCATAAGAGTGTCATATCATCATGGTTCTATGTATTTAGAATCTACCAGGACCCAATTATATAATGAAGTGGATTGACTGTAAGCATAACAATCTAAACAGGTGGGGTTCAGACATGTTGGAAAACGTGGACCACTACATTGATAAAATCCTCTTCTCCCTGATGGTCTAAATATCTACAAATCATAAGGTGTGTCTATCACTAAAACATTCATTGAATGTTAAGCATGAATGATTCATCCTTCTAACATTCTAGGGCCACCGAAATCCCAACATACAATCAATAAAAATCCAGGTCCACTGGTTAGGGATCCATAAACTACCCGTTTAGTGTAAGTACTTCTATATGCTCACCTAGAGGTATAACCTCATGAATATTCCTCCCCAAACGGCCTCATATCCCATATATTATTCTCCAATACATTGTATTGACATCCTACATGGTTTTCATCATGGAGGAATATTTAATTTAAATAATACATACCTTTGTTATATGATTATATATGGGGAGCATACTCTGGAAGGACATGTAAATCAAAATACCATACCCTACATGATAAATGTATCATTCGTTCCATTACAACCAATGCCTTGAAATTCCAAGTAGACAAATAGTTAGTCAGAGTCCTGGTATATGTATATATCACATGTCACACCATCCCTGGTTTACCTAGCCAAATATATAAACATGAGACACTTAGAAATCATTTCCCAATGTTCCCAAACCAAACCTCATCACAATTAAACTTATAAACACTAGCATTTGGTAAAACCATCATTTATAGAAAAATGTCAAGACTTCACCCACTGTAACCACATTTGGGTCATTAGTAACCCAAGGGTGACACCCCAATTTGACATAAAATAGTATAGGTGATGGTGAAATGTGATGATTTTACATATCACTAAAATGGGAGGCCTTATCCAAATGTAATTGAATGTTGGAACACAACCATCTCTATGAAATAGTGAAGATATATATAAATGACTAAAAATATTTAAAGTGTAATAAATGCATGAAACGACCTCAAAGTAATACATAAATGTATAGTTTGTTGATATAAATAAAAAAATGGAACTAATATTAACTCAACTGGTAACGAGTTTCCCCATAAATACAAATGGATTAAAAAAACTAAAGAGTCATCAGCTCACAATCAGTAAGATTGACCATTGAATATAACCAGAACAATCAAGAACATCTATGCTCTTATGAAAATAAGTCCAACAATGTTTCTAAAGATATTACTATCAAGTACATAAAATAAAAAGTGTGCAATAAATTAACATTCAATGATGATTATATACTTACTCTGTAGGATTCCTCAATAACCAAGATTGAAGCAATTGAGAAAAATAGTTATCTAAACCCATAATAAAGAGGGAATAAATAACCCAATAACCAAATATTCTCAGACTGAAAAACTGAGTAATAATAAGGGGAATACATTCAATCTCCAAAACCAGTTAATGATGAAAATGAGTCTACCTATAACATTAAAGGACCCATTAAAAATACCCATATCTATTTACTATATCACCATAATTGGATTGGAGGGCCTTGTCCTCAATATTACACTTTACTACAAAAGAGAGAACAATCTCTAGTGTAGGATCCACACCCCACCAGATCTCAAGGATAAGGAATTAACACTTCATAGATAGAGTATTCATTCCTTCAATATTATTTGGTAGTACAAACTCTCTATGTATAATGATTATGAGGGAACCACACCTTGGTGCAACATCGGAGTACCGACCTCTAAATCACTCAAGTGGTCAAACCCGATTACAACCATTATTAAAGCATCACTGAAATATATGTCATGCAAGAAGAACATCATATAAAATATGTGATTTGGGAAATAAAGGTTTCTATCAGGGAATATATAAAAAACTAACCAAGATACTGTATTAATTGGCCAAAATTGATTTCCATAAATAGGAGATTTGCAAGGTAAAAGATCACTGGAAAGAGAATGTAATGCTCTGGAGTTTTTTAGTATATTTCTATCTTAGATTCATCAGTTTCTAGGTGGAAAATTATTTTTCTAGTAATATCAAAGAATGAATCATGGTTAGGAACACATTTTTTTTCAAACCATTATTCAAATCAAATATGGTTAATTATACTTTATACCCATGTTATGCAAGTTTGGTAAAAGGATAAACCGCCTGTGTTATAGTTACATTTTGAATGATCTTTTTTGACAAATTATGGTGTATTATTAGGTATATAACATACCTAAACATGTGTGATAACCAATTGATTCACACATATTGAGATGGATTTCATTTTATTATAATGATTAACTCCTCAAAAAAATTGGTATCACTCCAATATGCCCTTGGATAAACATTGGACTTTCTATATGTGATTTTTTTTCTTATTCAGCCAAAAACAATATATTTCATTAGGTGATTTTTTATTTTACACATGATATCCCTGGGTATGGTTTAATCTAGTTTTTGGTTACTGAACCTCTCACATTATTTCTATTAATATTAATGAATCCATAGTAATGATTATTGATTTATAAATTAATTATAACTTTAATTTAAAATTCATGTCAGTAATGTATAGTTATTAGAGGATTTATCATAATGGTGTGATTCATGACGTTTTCAATGTCAGAATTCAAGAATAGATGTCATAATATATGTTTTTATGGTATCATTTACTGTTTGGGAAACTTATTATACGATTTTAATATATTGCATTTATCTAAGGACTACATTCACCGATTTCATTAAAATCATAAATTTATTCAAAATGGTGATTTTGGTATAATGGATTTTTTGATTCATTTTAGGGTTCAAATTAACGAATTTTATATTGTAAAGGAAATATGAATGTGACAATATGAATTTTCAAAATTATAAAATGATTTTTTTATTTTGAATTGATTCGGATATTAATTTTTTTTCAATAGGTACCATGATTGTTTTTTAACAAAAATTAAAGAATTTTTGTTTTTTTATTTGAAAAAAATTTCTTTTCATAATCAAATAGTGATATGTGGTTATGAATTTGGGTTCTAATTTGGTGTGTATGTGAATTATTTTTTTAACTACTTCATTTAAAACATATTTATTTTAGAAATGGAAATGTTATTTTTACATGGAAATTATTTATTTACATAGAAAATTTACATTAATTAGATCACAAAGATTGGATTAATTGATGCTGAAAAATACTCAATATAATGTGAGTATTTATTTCTGACCAAATTTTATTCTTGAGTAAATATATTATGATGGGCTTATAAATACAAATTTTTTTCTATTATATTATTCAAGAAAATTAAATAGAATTAAAATTTTACTTTGATATTGAAATGATATATATTTAATGTCATTCTATGTAATTAAAACAAATTTCCATCAATTTTTGGGAAATGTGCGTGTTTCTATAAAATTTTGTTAAATCATAGAGTTTATATATAATTTTGGGAAAAATTTATTTTAAAACAAAATTTTAATATAATGTTATTTCATTGAAATTATATAAATTTTGATATCCAAAAATAATTGTGTGTTCAAGGGGAATACTATTATTTGTTTAATTAATGGGTATTATACCAATAGTGAAAATGTTCATTTAATTTTAAAAATAATTTGAAAAAAATTATTATATATTTGAATGAATTGTTAAATCAAATAATTGATTGTTTTAAACATATTTTGTAAATTATATGATTTCCTAGTACTAATTTTAAAATTATTATTACATGACCAATTACTGGAACCTTGGGGATTTAATAAAAACATTAAATCCACCTTCAAAATGTAATAATAGGTCTTAAAGTATATATGATGTGTCTAGGTGATGGGTAAAAAATTTATAAATTTTGATTAATGGTCACCGATAGTTCGTTGTTTGATATCTGGTGGATGTATTTATTTACTGGTGTTCATCATTTTCTCTATAGTGTAAACATGTGTCCTGCTAATTTTATTCTTACATTGGGGTCACAATATTTTTTTATATGATACTATTTTTAAAATCAAATATTATTTTAATTTTTTAATTCTAATGTTTTCCCACCCATGTATACATGGATTCTAGTTTTTTAAATTTTGTATCATTATTATAAATGTTTTAATCTTTACCGTTCCCAAATGGAAACACCTATAGTGATTTGGTGATGTGTTTTAGATTATATGGAATCTCATCATGGGTCTCAGGATTCAAAATCATGGTCAAGGTTGAAAAAACTGGAACTAAAATGGGATTTTTAATGATGTATTTGAATGGTCAGTTTTCATGGAGAATAAGATAGTTCAAGCATTCAATTTACACATACAAATATATAAGAAAAAATATGGTTAAATATAAATAACAAATATATTCATGTAATTGAGAGGTGATTAATGACTACAAAGGATTAATTTTTGCAATGTTAACAAATATTGGGTTAAAATTATCATGAGTTTTTTCATCAGGGTTGATATGGTTAATACCCCATCTACTGAAAGGGAATGCATACAAAAGAACGTTGATACATGAAAATGGATTCCAAGTGACACAATGAAATATCATATTCCAATGTTTTTTAATATGAATAATTATGGTTGAATGTATTAAATTGTTTGAATGATTTTTTAAGGATGAAATTATGAAATAAAATAGTATACCACCTAGTTATCGTATGGATTTTATAATTTTTAATAGTTATTGATAATGAAGATATATTGTTTCGATAGAAAAACTTTTTTATAGAATATGTGTCTAATTGATCTCTTATAAGTTTAGGATAGATAGCGGTGGAGTATACTTTTTCGGACCCTCAATTGGTAGGATTTATTCTATGGGTAATTTTATAGTTGATTGATTATGAGAAATATTCAGGACTTATGTTATTTGTATAATTTAGTTCGTATATTTGATAAAATTTTACCATATTTCTTAATGGTTAATGAGTTGGTGTTGTAGTATATATATGGGACGTATGATGTTGTGGCCTGGAATAATTAGAGAAGATTACTATTGTGTTAGATGATATATGAGTTGAATGTGATCATGTGGTTGGGTTGGTATATTAATTATTCTGTTATATTGGGGATAAAAAACAAATTGTATTTAAAGGATTGTATATTAGTGATATAATGTATTCCTGACCTCCCATTTAGGTTGGTGGACCTAGGGTTAACGAGACATGACTCATAAAAGTATGATATTGTTGTTATGTGAGGTTATGATATAGTAAAACTATATATTGGAAACATTTAATGAAGAAATACTATTTAGAGAATGGTTCCTTGGATTTATATCAATGTATGTGAAATACATAGTTATTTATTATGATATTAAAATATTTTTTATATAATGGTTATATATATCAGTTATATATGATTCCTCCTTTATATATGGGGTTATTTGACCATGGGGTTCAAGTGGGATGAAAATGTATTATAAAACCCCATAAGAATCTGATATCCTAGAGTTATAGCATGGGACCCTGGTGGGGATTAATGAATAATAATATTTTGAAATATAGATTCAGTGAGACAAAAAACTACAATGGTATCATTGTATGAAGAACTTTTATTAACATTATAGTAAATAACAATGGAAAGAATGTAATTATTCCTCTGTAATATTTTTAAATTGAGTGACATAACTAATATGATCGGATAAACTATGAAAAAATATTGACAAGATTCTAAGTCATATCATGAAACATGGTATAGAATATACTATTAAAGAAAAATGGATTGACATCATTGAAATTATGTTAACTAATTTTTTGGTATGTCTATTCAATTATGAGATTGTATATGGATAAGGTATACTAAAATTCATATATTCCCATAAATTCATACATTGGGTCAATGATGTGTCTTTTGGATTTAGAGAGTATTTCTTCTGAATGAATGTTTATAAAGAATATGCATTGAATAACCTAATCAAATTATTTACATGATGAAGAAAATGTGTATTTTTATTTCAAAAACATATTTGAGAATTTTTTGAGAATAAATTAAAGATATTGTAAATATTTTTAGTAGTGAGAAACTGGATGGTTATATATGACGTAACTATATTCTAAAAAATGAGGATAAGATGTTCTAGATTCATATGTTAATAGTGGTTGAATAATTTACCATTTAGATGCATTATAAATCATAAAGTTAGAAAAATTATAAAATATAATTTTCGTAAAATTATATTAAAATGTAATTTTATATTTATTTTAATTTAATTGTATTCCTAAAATTTTAAAAAGTAACATCAAAATATTATATAGTATTTTGCTTTTTGATGTTATTTTGTGATATATTCTAAATGATTAGTCAAACAATGAAACCAAAGTAATTCAACGTAACAATCAACTTTGAGGTATGGATTATAGATTCAGTTGAAGTGAGGGAATTTTCTTAGGATGATGTTTCCTGATAAGGGATAAAGTCTTATAATTATTTATGTTATGATTTTATGTTTTTATAGAGTTTAAATATTTTATATTTGAAATGAAATTTCATGTTTTAATGATTCGAAAAATATAATAGTTCAGTATGAACTATTTGGATTTTTTCTATAAGATGAAGATGGATAGAGATTAAATAGAATTTATTATTTACCATAGACATTAATCACTAGATATAAATTCCAAAATATGATGTGTAATTTAAAGGGGACTAATAAGATTTTTAAAAATTGTAGATTTCAGTAATGATGACGGATTGTATTGATGTAAATGTAAAAGGGTAAAGTGAATCAATTTTGACTAACTAATTTAAATGAAAATGTGTTTATGTTCATATGTGATGCCTATATGAATCAATTTTTTCAAATAATATCTATAGGAAATATATAATAAATAAGTCTCTATAGTCATCTTTTATTCAATGTTTGTTAATGGGAAATGTTGTTAATTCATGAAGATCAGATGTGATGTTGGTTATATGTTGATATGGTTAGTTTTTTTTAACGATTGGAAGATTAGATGATTAGATGTTTGATAAAATTAATGGATACCAATTTATTTATATCATAGTTTATACTAGTGATATATACGTAGAACATAAATATCTGAAGTAATTTCCTTGTTTTAGTTCAAATGTTTAAAGGCTTTATGATTCATAATATTGAGCATGTTGAAAGATGATGTAAAAATAATAGACTATGTAGTATATGGATTATTATTGGACAATTATAATATATTTTAAAAAACAGAAATTTAATTTCATAGTTAGTGTCATGGTGTTAATTTATATTTCATAGTAAAATTCCAGTTTTTTATATTTTGATTATATCTAAGAATTGTGAGAATTTCTAGACTATAGATTTATGGTTTAGTACAAGATTTGGAGTAGATACAAATTTTTAATTTTAAAATAATTATCTGCATATTATAAATGAACTAAGTAAAAAGGAATTTCATATACTAGAGACTATTTGTTAACATTTTTGTATATATGTTATATTATATAAATGGAGGAATATATAAGGGTCCAATAAAACTAGTAATACAAGATTAGATATATGTAAACTCATGATAATGAAAACTCAACAAAAAATTGTTTTAGGGAAGAATATATATGATTTTGATGAGTTTTCATGTTAATGGAAAAAGATAATATAGTTTTCTATATTGATAAAATGGTAGCTAATGATTATGATTTTAAATTCATGATAGTTACGTTCTAGATATTATATTTTTTTTACCATTTTTTTATTCAAATAATTCTAAAGTATCATATGATGATGATTATTTTATATAAAAATAATCCAAAACAAAATATTATCATTTTCACAGTGGTTGATTATTATTGGATAATTTTAAGGTGACTGAAGTAAAATGGGGGATGATATATGGATCTTATTGTGAGATAGATATTTTCCATTCCTGACCTACCCCAGAGGGGTACGGACTATTCATGTAGTAATACAAATGTGACACCCCAATATGCCCTCCAATAGACAAAATACTTCATATAAGAACTGATTTAGAAAAACAAGAATATGGGATGTCATAGTAAATTAAACTTGTAAGTAAAAAAACATCAAAAAAGAAAAGAAATATCGAAAGAGTATTCAATGCAAGATATTACCTATTTGAAATATAGAATAGTGTATTAAGGTAATATAAAAGATATATAGGAAAAAATAACACCTAATTTTTTTTGAACCTAAAAAGGATTGAAAAAGGGGATACTAAAGACATAATGACTCACAATATCTAATATTAACCACTGAACATGAAAAACACCTATATGTTCCATTATGTTCCTTTGATACCTAATCCACAAAAGTCACCATTAATATTCCATTAATCTACAAAAAACAAAAAATGTGGGGGAATAACCTATATATGGTCATGTATAAACATAATCAATAGGATTACCCATCCCCCAAATGTGAAAAAATATTATAACTATATTAGCTCAACCCACATACAAAGTGGAAAATAAACCAAGTAACAAGATATTATTATTCTGAAACCCAAGTCAAAACAATTGGGGCCTCAATATCCCTACCCACCTAAGAATGATGATGAGTCTTCTTGTATCTACAGGGGACCCATCAATTATTCTTAGCACTATGTTCAACCACAAAATAATCATAGTGGAGGTATTTGACGCCACCACTATGCTCCATAGTTGAGAGAGCACAATCTCTAGTAGTAGAACTACATCATTATAGAGCTAAATGAAGGGGAAGTACCAATCCATATATAGAGGACTCATTCAATATATTGTGTGAGGGAGTACTACATATACCATTATAAAGAGTATGGTGGATCAATTACCTAGTTTATCAGTGGAGTATTGACCTCTAATTCATATGAAGATCAAACCCAAACATTGTCATCAGTCAAATGTGATTTGAAGAAGTGTCTCACTCATAAAAAATTGTGAAATATCTATGATTCTAAAAAAATTATACCATATTGTTCTATATAGAAACTACTCATGATAAGATACCCACAATCCCAAATTGAAGTCTTGAAGAAGGATATACATATGTTATATGTTCTTGGGAAAGATACATGACATGTGTATAGACCCACATTGTGTTTGACTTCACCTGAATCTTTAGGTTTTTCCTCAACTATAATTGTTTGTAAATCCATGTGTATCCACGCGACATGTACCTAGGGGATATGTCGTTTATATTTAAATAGTGTTTAGGGTGTGTTATTTAAGCACACAGTTAGGCTTTACATTTACATCCACAAGGCTTGTGCCTATGGGGACCTGGGATTTTTGTTCACCCAAAGTTTGGGGAATATTCCATCATCACACAACCTAACTAATCAGGTTGTGAAGCATGGATTATGGGAACATAAAAACTATGTGGTAAAAATCTAATGCTGACACCCTAACTACTAGGGAAAATCAAGTTAGATGACATGTATTCCTATAGGAGTTATGGTGAATAGTTTTGTATTCTATAGAGAGTGATGGATGATCTCCACTATATCTCTAGATACACCATTCCCACCACCTCCATCACCATTTGACTCTCCCAAAATAGAAAATTTCATATTTTCAGGTATCTGGTTATTGATTCCAATACATTGGTATCTGGGAATCAAAACTCCATTCTACCAATCCATCACACATTATTTCACAATTAGAAATACCAAATAATGGATCCATCACCTGCATCAACCAAATCCATCCCGATTTAACTAAAAAATAATTTTATTTTGTATTTCAAGTATCATTGATGAATATTTGGGTCCATTCACAATCAAATCTAGCAAAAACATCTATATCATGATTCCATGGGACGACGATGAATAAAAAAATAAAAATTAGTTATAAAAGGACCATTAATTAAGTAAAATCACTTATGGATGATGGGATCCCAACCGATGATCTTAAATAATTAAAAATACGGTGGTTAAAAATAAGTGAAACAATATAAATATAAAGGTTGGAGAACACTAAAAAATCATGGGTTAAGGGAAAAAGGAAAGTTCTAAAATAAACAAGATACAAAATCCATGGTTCATAATGAAATAAATGGGGGGGAAAACTAAAAAATTAAAAACCATACAATAAGGACATATCTATAATTGGTGAAGCACATGTCTGGTATCAATTATGATGATGATCATCAAACATTCATCATTCATCTCATTAATCCCTTTGATAATTCATTTTCAATCCACATTCACATGTTTCGATCATTAAAAAATTTATCAATTCATCCTATATAATCTCATAGTGTGATGAAGATAACCCATCTAATTCATCAGAATGGGATATTTATATATATGGATGATTAGTTTTTGGCCATTAAAAAAATAAATAAAATTATTTAGTTAATTTACATAATGCACCATCCAACATCAACCTTCCATATAACATATATTGTTGAAAAACCTCATTTAGATCGTAATATAATCCCAAATTCATGGAAACAAGTGTGTTCTCAAATTTTTCATATGATTTCATAATTAATAGTAGAACTATTTATTCTAAAAAAATTCATGTCTGCTTTAACATGTATTAAAAATATTAATATATTTATTTTGGGATCCTTAAACACCAAATGTAACATCCCAAGTATGTAATTAATAATAGAAATTTTTATCTATGTCTATTGATGAATTATATAGAGTTTTAGAGGCTTAAAATGAGAATAAATCCAATCTTAAGCATTGAATACACTTATATTTTTAAAAGATTGTTTTACTGCCTTTTGATGGGAAACCATTTTTAAATCAAATTTTTGACACTTTTATAAGCCCTATTTGTCAAAATAAACATATTATTTATGATTGGGACATTTAAATTACATTGGATAAATTTTTGGAATTTTTCTGACAATGTTCATTTTTTATGAATAGTGAAAAATACTACATTTTACATCAAAACTACTTGTTCATATAATTAAATTATATGGTTATATTATCTTATTATTTGGTTTTAAAGTTCAATTAGAATATCTTTTTACCATTTAATCCAATAGTGGTCTTTGAAATTAATTTCACTTTGAAATTGGACTTACACTAGTGTCAATATTTTGATTCTTATTGTTTCATAAAAACACGCTATTTGCTCAGACAGCGTGAATTAATTATTAAATTAATTAATGTTACTTATATGTTTTGAATTTTGGAAAATAGAAATCAATTTTTGAATTCTGAATATCAAATATAGATTAGGGTGAAATTTTGGTATTTTTCTAGAAAACATCAATTTTTTATGAATAGTGAAAACAATTTGTGGTACATAAAAAACTGATTTTTCGTTTAAATGAAACATTACCACTTCTGTGTTATGAATTTCAAAAATCCAACATATATGGTTGTAATTAAGAAGTAAAATTTTGTTCAATGGGATTAAAATAATTTTTTGGTGACTAGTAACTTTTCTATTTTTAATCGCGATTAGAGGTAATTAGTGTAATTTATGGTAAAAATAATGTTTTAATAGTATGAAATTACCTAGACACATGTCCTACCAAACTTTGATGTGTCATGGCCGACCAAGACGACCCACGAGTAGATTTTGGGGACCCCATGGAGCCACTTGGGTAAGATAATGACATTAATGACTTTTATTTAATGTTAAAGTAAAAACGTCACAAATATGAGATGTTTTACTAAAACAATTTTTAAATTGAGTTAATCAAGTAATATTTTTGACTATAAATATTCATTAGAAAGATAAAACTATTTCCTACAACATAGTGGTTTTTTCATAATTTTTAGACATTAAATAAATTAAATTATTTATGACACTATGATGATGCAATGATTACCTCATTATTTAACGATTTAAATAAAATGAAAAGATAATGTAAACTCTAAGACCTAAACATGTAAAAAACCAATTGTATGGGTTTATTTAGAACTATAATCACATAATCCTCGAAATATATAATTTTGGGACCTTTTAAATCCGAAAATCATTTTATAATAAAGTATACTTTTATACCTTTCCAAGAGTGCCCCTCCTCTCCTATTATAAAAGGCCCCCACCTCTACCTCCTTACCCAAAATTCCAAAGCCTTTGGCTCGGCCAAAACCTACACATTATGTCTCTCCACATCCCTATATAACTCCTAGAAGCCTCAAATTTGGCATAAGTCTCCCCAAGGAAGCCTTTGAGCTCAAATCAAAAAGAGTTACATGATTTAAAGGTAGTGTCTTCTATTGTGTTCTTATGTTTTATTTTTCTTCTCCAACCCCCTAAAATCTTTTTATTCATATCTATTGTAACAAAACCATTATATTACATATACTAGGATGTTTTTATAAGAAGTATTTGAGCTACACTTACACAAACCTACATCTAATGGTTAACGAACATACTGTTTCCATGGATGGTGAATTTCTGCCTCACAAAAACGATGATTGTTCAATATTCTTTTAACACCATAAAATGTGGCCATTAAGATGCAACTATATTTATATGTGGAATATAATATGTTTATGTTTTACATAATCTTCTGTATTTTTCAGTTATGGCATACCTTTATGGTTTCCATTATGGGTAAACACGATATCTTCATTTTAGGAAGTGCGGACTACCGCCCCTCAAAGTGATTTGATTCATTAATGCCATATGTGGGATGTATAAAGGATGTAATTAATGGTATTATATAATATATTATACTGTAATTATAATATACCGTTATATCATTATTATTCTATTCCATATAATATGAAATTGAAATGAAAGTAGTGTTCATGCGTACGTATGGCTTACCATCTCCATGAACGGTGCATTTCATTTCTTACCTCTAAACGTTATGTAATATTATAAATGCACATATATACTAGATATATATGATATATATATATATATATCTACATCATGAGTATAACTCTTGGTATAATGGATACATGAACAACTTGTAATTATAAAAGAGTTTTTTTTACTCAAGTACCAATGATCGTTAAAACAACCATTATTAACTTAAATAATTACATAGTGTTCATGAAATGATAATAAGTGATATAAATAGAATAATGAACTTGAATAAGGTTCATAAGAAAGTATAAATTAACTCATGTTTATTATTCAGGAGGTTATATAACGATCGAGTCAAGTCAGACCCGAGGTATGGGACTTCATCTCAATCTCCTTTCATTGAGGCATATTTTGTTTTATACACAACCTTATTTTATACGGTGTATAAACCCATTTGACTTTTACATTTATCCAAAAGGATTCTTTTTTATACAAATTGTTTTAATAAACAACATAATGGAATGTTTTTGTCGTACTTATACGGCGACAATGACTTCTCTGCCGCCATGACCATTATTTGAGTTTCGGCTTCCCCTACAAGCCAAACATTTTTTAATGAAAAATAAATACCATGTTTTACTTTTCTTTTATTTTGGTATTGAAAATGGTTTTCATAATGTTTTTATATCAATGTTCTGTATTGATATCTTGTGATTGAAAAGTGGAAATGTTATGATTCCTTTGTGCATGTTTTATATGATACGATTATGTTATGGTTCTTGGGAAATATTATGAAGACGGTTGGTTCCATGATAAACTAAGAGAGGGTGAGCCTGATATAGCTCTCCATTGAATTGGGTAATGTGAAGGGGTTAAATATTGAGGTTTCTCCAAAGAGATTTTGGGAATATACTGTAATCGGTATTCCAAACAAAACCAAGAGGGTTACTCCCTACATAAGAATGTTATGAATGCCTCATGTTACCTTTATGTCTTATGATTTCTATGATTTATTCATGATTTGATGAGGTATGTTAATGTTCTTATGTTTTATGGGTAAAGTATGATTTCATTCTTATGTATATATGTACTCATGTTTCCTTTCCATATTTTTATATCCCTTGCTGAGATTTTTATGCTCATCCAAAGTTTTTGAAATGTTTTTCAGAGGTCAAGGGAAAGGTACATGATGTGATGATAGTGTCAATGAAGTGTCAAGAATGAATCCATGTTTTATTTTTAATAGGTTTCCGTTGATGGGAAAAATGAATACTATCTTTTATATAACCACTTTGTTTAAATGTGGAATGTAATGCATGTATTCTGATCCAGTTCTCTAAAACTCTAAACCTGAAAAGATCCTCAATGTGTAATTTTGTAATAACTCAAGATTAATTAAGGTTTAAGGTTGGGGCCTTATAGTTGGTATCAGTGGTCGGTTTATATAACATTGGGCATTATAATTCTATTAAATCAATATCCAAAAATATTTTTTTATGGTCAAATTGAAATGATATAGAATTTTAAGATTACCATGTTGCTTCGCCTAAGATATTTATGTGTTAAGAATGGATTTTCATAGAGGAATCATAACATCTTTTCTAGGAAGGATTACAGAGGTAAATGAGCTTACAAATCAGTATCCTGAGATGGTTAGAATTAGAACTAAACATTTTATTTCAGTGATGGATCTTTTGACTTAGGTTACTACCGATGAAGTTGAAAAGAAGATTGGTGAATGCTCTAGTTTTGGAACTACCTTTCAAGAATGGTGAGTTTGTTATCTATAGTTGTTATTCATTGAAAGGACATGGTTGTGTCCTAATGCAGAATGATCCGGTAATTGCTTATGCTTCACATCAGTTGAAAACACATGAGGTAAATTATCCTACACATGATTTGGAATTAGCCACTGTTGTTTTTGCTTTAAAAATTTGGAGGCATCATTTGTATGGAGTAAAGTGTGAGATATATACTGATCACAAATGTTTAAAGTATATATTCACTAATAGATAATTGAACATGAGATAGAGGAGATGGATAGAATTAATCAAATATTATGATTGTACAATTCATTAACATCCAGGAAAAGAAAATAAAGTGGCTGATGCTTTGAGTCGAAAAAGTAATGCTTCATTAGCAATGTTGCGTTTCGAACATGACCCTTTTGTTAAGGATTTGATGAACTTTGGCATAGAACTTGTTGGTGCAGGATGTCCTCAAGTTTTGTTTCGGGTATCAGTGAAATCTTCTCTATTAGACAGAATTATGCAAGCACATAAGCAAGACAGCGAGTTGCAGAAAAAGGTAGAGCTGGTTCAGAAGGGTAAGTTTTATGAATTCAAAATTGATAATGATTGTGTTTTGAGATTTGGGAAGATATTGTGTGTGCCTTGGGATTCATAGTTGCAGAGAGAGTTGTTATGTGATGCTCATAGTTCTCCATTTTAAGTTCATCCTGGCAGTACTAAGATGTATAGAGATCTTCGGGAGTATTACTGGTGGGACAGAATGAAAAGTGATATTGATGATTTTACAGTGATGTTTTTGAATTTTCAGCAGGTTAAAGCAGAGCGGCAGTTACCGAAAGGGATGCTTCAGCCTTTACCAGTGCTAGAGTGGAAATGGGAAAATATATCCGTGGACTTCATTGTGGGATTGCAGAAGACACCTCGAGGTAATAATGCAATCTGGGTTATTGTAGATCGCTTGACTAAATCTGCTCATTTCCTTGCTATACGAGATACTTTATCCCTAGATCAACTTTCCCGTTTGTATCTTAAAGATATATTCACGTTACATGGAGTTCCTCTCTCGATTTTATCTGACCGTGATCCTAGGATCACTTCAAAATTTTGGAAAGTCCTTCAGAAGTCATTGGGTACTAAATTAAATTTTAGTACACCTTTTCATCCTCAATCAGATGGGCAGTCAGAACGAACAATTCAAACTATGGAGGATTTTCTACGTGCTTGTTCTATGGATTATCAGGGAAGTTGGGACCAACATCCTTCTTTGGTTCAATTTTCATATAATAACAGTTTTCATTCCAGTATACAGATGGCACCATTTGAGGCATTATATGGGAAGCGGTGTCGAACTACATCTTTCTGGGATTAAGTGGGTGAAAGGAATCTGATGGGACCGTAATTGGTAGAAGAGTTGGCAGAACAAGTTCAGCTGATACATAAACACAAGAGAACAGCTCAGAGCAGGCAGAAGAGTTATGTGGACAACAGGAGGAAGGATCTCTCTTTTGAAGTAGGTGATCATGTTTTTCTCAAAGTCTCACCATTGAAAAGTGTGATGCGATTTGGTAAGAAGGGAAAGCTGAGTCCAAGGTTCATTGAACCATATAAAATTATGGAGAGATTTGGATCAGTTTCTTACCGAGTGGCTTTACCTCTGAGTTTATCTCAGGTACACAATGTTTTTCATGATTCAATGATGAGAAAGTATATGCCAGACACATCTCATGTTTTGAGTCCAGAGGTAGTTCAGCTAAATGAGAACCTATATTATGAGGAACAACTGATCTAGATACTTTACCACAGGGAGAAAGTGTTGCGGAATAAGGTTATTCATCAGGTAAAGGATTTTTGAAAAACCATATGGTTGAAGAGGCAACGTGGGAATCTGAAAATTCTATGAGGGATAAATACCCACACTTATTCGATAAGTAAATAAATTTCGGGGACACAATTTTCTAAAGGGGGGAAGGTTGTAACATCCCAAGTAAGTAATGAATAATAGTTATTTTTATCTATGTCTATTAATGAATTAGATAGTGTTTTAGAGGCTTAAAATGAGAATAAATCCAATCTTAAGCATGGAATACACGGATATTTTTAAAAGATTGTTTTACTTCCTTTTGATGGAATAACATTTTTATATAAATTTTTTGACAATTTTATAATCCATATTTTTCAAAATAACCATATTCTTTATGATTGGTACATTGAAATTTACATTGGATAGTTTTTTGGTATTTTTCTGACAACGTTCATTTTTTTTTTGAATAGTGAAAAATACTGTATTTTACATCAAAACTGCTTTTCCATCTAATTTAATTATATGGTTATATTATCTTTTGAATTGGTTTTAAAGTTAAATTAGAATATATTTTTTCCATTTAATCCAATATTGGTTGTTGGAATTAATTTCACTTTGAAATTGGACCTAAACTAGTGACAATCTTTTGATACTTATTGTTTCATAAAAACACGCTATTTGCTCAGACAGTGGGAATTAATTATTAAAATAATTAATGTGACTTATATGTTTTGAATTTTGTAAAATAGCAATAATTTTTGAATTTGGAATATCAAATATATCTTAGGGTGATGTTTTGGTATTTTTCTGAAAAACATCAATTTTTGATGAATATTGAAACCACTAAGTGGTACTTAAAAAAATGATTTTTCGTTTAAATGAAACTTTACCATTTCTGTGTTTTGAATTTCAAAAGTCCGACAAACATGGTTGTCATTAAGAAGTAAAATTTGGTTCAATGGGATTAAAATGATTTTTTGTTGAATAGTAACTTTTATGTTTTTAATCGCGATTAGAGGAAATTAGGGTAATTTAAGGTAAAAATAATGTTTTAATAATATGAAATGACGTAGACACATGTCCTAACCTTATTGGATTTGTAATGGTCGACCAGGAAAACCCATGGGTCTATTTTGGGGACCCATGGAGCCACTTGGGTAAGATAATGACATTAATGACTTTTATTTAATGTTAAAGTAGATTTGTCACAGACATGAGTTGTTTTAGTAAAACAATTTTTAAATTGGGTTATACAAGTCATATTTTTTAATATAAATATAAATTAGAAAGATAATATGATTTACTACATCATAGTATTTTTTTATAATTTTTAGAAAATAAATAAATTAAATCATTTATGACACCATGATGATGCAACGATTACCTCATTATTCAAAGATTTAAATAAAATGAAAAGATAATGTAAAAGCTAAGACCTGAAAATGTAAAAAACCTATTGGATGGGTGTATTTCGAACTAATATCACCTTATCCTTGAAATATATAATTTTGGGACCTTTTAAATCCTAAAATCATTTTATAATAATGTATCCTTTTATACCTTTCCAAGAGTGCCCCTCCTCTCTTCTAATAAAAGGCCCCCACCTCTACCTACATACCCACAATTCCAAAGCCTTTGGCTCAGCCAACCCATGCCCATTTTGGCTCTCCACATCTTTCTTTAACTCCTAGAATCCTGACTTTTGTCAGAAGTCTTCCCAAGGAATCCTTTGAGCTCAAATCAAAAAGAGTTACCTGATTTAAAGGTACTGCCTTCTGGTGTGTTCTTATGTTTTATTTTGCTTCTCCAACCCCCTAAACTCATTTTAGCAAATTTATTTTGTAACAACAACATTATCTTCCATATACTAGGATGTTTTTATTAGAAGTATTCGAGCTACAATTACACACACCTACATCTAATGGTCAAAAAACATACTGTTTCCATGGATGGTGAATTTCTGCCTCACGAAACGATGATTGTACAATATTCTTTTAACAACTTAAATAGTGGCCATTAAGATGACACTATATTTATATATGATATATAATATGTGTGTATTTTCATTAAGCTTCTGTATTTTCAATTATGGCATACCTTTATGGTTTCCATTATAGGTAAACGCGATATCTTTATTTTTGGAAGTGCGGAATACCGCCCCCTCAAAGTGATTAGATTCGTTAATGCCATATGTGGGACGTATAAAGTATGTAATTAATGGTATTATATAGGATATTATACTGGAATTATAATATACCTTTTTATAATTATTATTCCATTCCACAAAATACGAAATAGAAATGAAAGTAGCGTTCATGCATACGTACGGTTTACCGTCTCCATGAACGGTGCATTTCATTTCTTACCTCTAAACATTATGTAATATTATAAATGATTGTATATATGGGATATATATGATATATAAATCTACATCATTAGTATAACTCCAGATATAATGGATACATGAACAACTTGTAATTATAAAATAGTTTATTTTTTACTCAAGTACCAATGATCATTAAAATGACTTTTATTAACTTAAATAATTATATAGTGTTCATGACATGATAATAAGTGATATAAAAGGAATAATGAAATTGAATAAGGTTCATAAGAAAGTAGAAATTATCACAAGTTAATTATTCAGGAGGTTAAAGAACGATCGAGTCAAGTCGGACCCATGGTATGGGACTTTGTCTCAATCTCCTTTCATTGAGGCATATTTTGTTTTATATGCAAACTTATTTTATACAGTGTATAAACCCCTTTGAATTTTACGTTTATCCAAAAGGAATCTTTTTTATACAAAGCATTTTACTAAACGTCAAAAGGGAATGTTTTTGTCGTACGTATGTGGCGACAACGACTTCTCCGCCGCCGTGACCATTATTTGAGTTTCGACTTCCTCTACAAGACATACCTTTTATAAAAGAAAAATAAATACCATTTATTACTTTTCTGTAATTTTGGTATTGAAAATGGTTTTCATAATGTTTTTATATCAATGTTCTGTATTGATATCTTGTGATTGAAAAGTAGAAATGTTATTTTTCCTTTATGCATGTTTTATGTGATACAATTATGTTATGGTTTTTGGGAATTATTATGAAGACAGGCGGTTCCGTGATAAACTATGGGCAGGTGAGCCCGATATAGCTCTCCAATGCATTGGGTAACACGAAGGGGTTAAACATTGAGGTTTCTCTGAAGAGATTTAGGAAATATACTGTGATGGGTATTCCAAACGTAGCCAAGAGGGTTACTCCCTACGTAAGAATGTTATGAATGCCTCAAGTTACATTTATGTCTTATGATTTCTATGATTTATTCATGATTTGATGAGGTATGTTAAAGTGATTATGTTTTATGGGTAAAGTATTATTTCATTCTTATGTATATATGTACTCATCTTTCTTTTCCATATTTTTATATCCCTTACTGAGCTTTTTATGCTCATCCCATGTTTTTGAAATTTTTTTCACAGGTCAATGGAAAGGTACACGATGTGATGATAGTGTCAATGATGTGTCAAGAAATAATCCATGTTTTATTTTAAATATGTTTCCGTTGATGGGAAAAATGAATACTATCTTTTATGTAACAACTTTTTTTAAATGTGGAATGTAATGCATGTTTGATGATCTAATTCTCTAAAACTATAAACCTGAAAATATCCTCAATGTGTAATGTTGTAATAACTCAAGAATAAGTAAGGTTTAAAGATGGGTCCTTATACCCAAAACATGGCACCACCTCGATGTAATAATATAGAGATATATGTAAGAATATTAAAATTATCAAACTATGGAAACCATCGTTTTAACATTCTCCACTATTTGGAGTATTTTTACGTATGAAAATAATAAGCTACACAAAAATGTGGATGTAATAATTCCATAGATGGATAACATCCTCCTATGATCACTCATGCATTCTCCCATTCTTCTAAATAACTCAAAAATATGAATGGTCAATCCAAACATTATATTCTCTCGTAAATCCTCGATATTCACTATGTAATCTAATAAGGTGGATTCGTCCTCAGTGTCAATCACTACCAACTAAATTAGGTCTGGTAATTCATGAATGAATCTCCTCATATATGATACATGGAATAATTAAATAACTAGTTCTAAAATTGGGTTTAGTTACAAGTCATAGGAATCCTTTCTAACCATTTGTATGAAGTAGAATGTCTTAATGATCCTCTGGTATAGTTTGATTCCCCAACCAAATCTACACAATCCCCATCATGGGGAGAATATAAGGAAAACATGGACACCAATTTTGAACTCCAAAGGCATTTGAAATTGGTTTTTGAAAGATTTATATAATCTATAATCCATTTCATATGATCGTAGATCTCCCTAACATTCAGTTCCATTTACTTTGAAGCTCTATCCGACTAATATAGGTCTCAGTCATCTCATTCCAGCACTAGGGTTACAAGCAGTGTCTCCCATACAGTTCTTCAAGGGTTCTATAAATATAAGAAATTGATTGCTATTATTATAGGTAAAATCCACTAATGGTAAGTGATCCTCCCTATTCAGGCCAAATTCCACAATACATGCTCTCACCATATCATCTAAAATATTGTTGATCTAACTGTTCTATCAATCTTTCAAGTTACGAAACACAATCTGCATATGTATCTAAGTATCAAAATTATAGCATCCCATATTTTTAATTCCTAAATATCACATCATTTATATGAATATTTAATACATAACATTATGAACCACACAATAATCAAGTAGGTATAATTTTATTGGAAACATTGACACATAATCAAATTGTTCATAAGATATATTTTTCACATGCCAAAATATTTTTCAAAACCAGCACACTTTATATATATATAATAACAAAAACAATTATTTATAATATAGGGGAAAAATTATAAGAATGGGTGCGCTCTATTTCTATGATAGGGTAAACAAGCAAGATGACAATGATCACTCAAACATAACAAGATCATAATGGTATGAGAACATTAGAATAAAATTGGAAAACCAAAAAAATAATATGATAGTTCATAAACATTAATCATTGAATAATTAATAGTAGTTCATAAAAAATGAATAATATTATAATTAATTAAGGTGATCCATGAATGAATAACCTTGGAATAATACATAATTTTGATGCATACACATAAGAATGTAAAATAATATCCATTTTAAATGATCACTAGCAAGAATATCACAGTTGATTAGGTTAAATCCTCATTCCATAATATCATTATTCTAGTATCATTTAATAGATTATTATTTTGGATATATCCTCTTACTAAATTGGGGTCACTCAGTATTCAATTCATTATTATCCCATGAGATATATATCATTACACAATGCATTGGAGGGATATTTTATTTCATCCTTAAACATCACATAATGGAAATCATACCTAATTTTGTCAGAAGAAAATAAAATATTCATCATATCTTACCCAATGAAATGGAAATAGGTTTCATAATCATTTAATCATATCATTACAGCCTAAATGAGGAAACAATTTGTTTAAAAATGATTTCATCACAACCTAATTAACCCATGAGAATGAAATGGGTTTCCTAGAATCATCCTTATATCATCAAAATAATATTCCATCTAATGAATAATATTTTTTTATCATTGGATCATATCTATATTAAATCATAATTAATATCAAAGGATGTTATCATAGATGAAAAATATCTCTAAAAGATTACTGGAATATTTCTTAAAGAGAATACGAATATTATTTTGATATAAAAAATATAGAAACTACAAAATATCCAAATTATAATTAAAATGAATTATTTTAAAAGATACTTGGAAAACATTATCATAGTCTTTAATGTATTGAGCGGTCATGATAGTTGGAAATTATATTCATGTCATTTACATTGACAAATAATTCCTTTTATATTTTTTAAAACAATACAAAATTAACTCATTTAAAAATTACAATAATGTCTTGTTTAATTTTTTTTAAAAAAAATTGAATAATTGATAAAAAATAATTTAAAAAATAATAGTGTAATATAAATGATATTTTTATAGTAAATAAGGAAATGGAAGAAAAAAAATATCAGCAAAAGATATAAATGATGTTGGTTATCTGTAAGAATAATTATTCATAAATATTATGTTTCTAAAGACTGAGAAATGAAAGTAAAATATTTAATATTCATAAATAACTATAGGTGAATAAAAATAATGTTATTATTGAAAGATAGTTCATAAAATTACTTCTTTGTAAAATTAATCATAAAAAATTAATGAAATTGTAACTCCAATTTGTTAACACTGGTGACTTTTTAATAAAAAATCATGAAAGTGTTAAACCTATAAGGATATTTATATATACATAATTTTCATGAGAATAATAATAAAATACATTCATGGGTATTATATACCACACATAGATGAAACTATTGGTTAATATACCATCTGTCTCACTGAAATAAAAGTCTGATGGAAATCTATTTGCTCGAGTTCTCTTTGAATCAAAATTAATTTAAACTATATTATATTAAATTTAAATTTGATTATATGATATAGAATAATAATTTAAATATTAATAATATCATTTATTATCTAATTATATTAATATAAACACATTTATTAAAAATTCCTTATTAAAATCATTGTTTTCAAGATTTAGATTTTTAAATTTCCATTGGAATTTTTGGTTCGGTAGTTCTTGTACTTGTACATTGATATTGGTTAAATAATATGAAAAATGTTAACATTTATATAAATATAATATATATTAAAAATATATATTTATTTATAAAATTTTGAGTAGAAAAATTAATTATCTCATTCATGGAGACAGTATGTCGTACGTACCCTTGAAAAAAGTTAACACATTTCGACTGATGAAGAAAAATAAAGGCAAATAATAACTCAAATTATAGATTTATTATTATAAAATTTATATCGTATATAATAATTATTTATATCCTTATTTCCATCTTTGTAAATATAAATCAAAAAAATATTCACCTCACTTCATAGAGGTGGTAGTCCACCCTTATGAACAACGGATATTATAATTTCCTATCAAATTGGAAGATAAGAAGGTATATATGATATAATAATTATAAAAGAATAACTATTTCATAAATATATTGTATAATCATTAAATGAATCATCATAACCATACATGATATATGGTGGGTAAAAATTAATTGTATCCACATGTGGTGGAGGTATTCCACGCGTACCCACGAGGGATACTTTCACATCCCATTGGATGGAATAAATGGTGTATATTGGGTTTCCCATATTCATAATAACAATTTAGTATTTTGAGGATAAAATTTTATTATTTTATTATTAATATCAAATATTTTGATTAGATAGAATAATAAATAACATTAGGGAGGCTCAGTATGATAAAAATAATTTTTTGATAGGCCTTCATTAGATCATGTATTTAGGCCCACATGAATGACATTTTAAAGAGACCATAACCTATATTTCATATATAAACAATTTAATAAGATAATGTTTTATTTTTTATCACTACAAAAAAATTGACTTATACCAACAAAAATTTAATGACAGATAAGATATTTTTTTGGTAAAAATGAGTATTTCCATTAAATATCACGTTTTGTCAGTATTATTTTTAGGAACTGACAAATGTTTTTACCATCAACTATAATGTTGGTATTAATCATCCATTACCAACAAATATTTTACTAATAGTTAAATCTGTTGTTTTATCATATTATTACAAAAACAATATGTAAATCTATTATATTAATTATTATTACTAAATTTAATTTTAACATAAGAAAAATATGTTGCAATAAACTATCCAATAAGAATAAGTTATTTTTATTAATTATTAAAAATATATTTATTATTTAGTTACATCTAACATACATTTTTTTTTGATAAAAATACACATGTTTATACATTTAATTATAATATAAAATATTTTAATAATGTTTCATGAAATAAATATATAGAATATACAATTATTTATAAATGACTAAAAAACATTATCGACTCAAAATTTAAAAATTATTATTTTTTGATGCATATGAATTATTGATCTATCTATATATATATATTAAAATTAAATATTATTATATTATATATAGTAATTTATTATCAATATATTAATATAATGGGAATAAAAAATATTACCCCTCTTCTAACTACACCCAAAATCTTCCCAAATTTGATACATACAAACCCTAGCCGACGATGGAAGGCCAATATTGGTGTCGGTATTCTCCACCACCGCGTCCTTATGTACTCATTCCCTAGGCCATGATAAATGCTTTCTTGAAGGGTAAATATGAATTAGAAAAACCAACGTTTCCTTCATAGTTGATAATTCTCTTTCCTTTTCTGATGTCCTTTTTGACCCCCCTCATCCATTTATTTCGCATCAACTATCAATCATCATTGCAGAAAAATTTCACTTGAGCTCTTATAGATTGAGAAAACTAAATGAACGTAGTCATATGGGGAGAGTGTATTTGAGAATAAGATGACAATTTGGATGCATCAAAAGATTCTAGGTTTCAATCCTTTTGTGAGATTGACCTATGCATGTTATGGTAATGGTGGTGTTTATATATTTAGGGTATAATTTTACCCACGCATCACACTATATCACTGTGATTCCTTGATATAGATGTTGGAATGATGATGTTTCATTTTTGGCTTGACAATTTTAATAGTTTTATTAAGTTTATGTTAATCTTAGGGGGCTGTGTCAAATTCTTGGCTGTGAATTTGAATAGTTTTCACTGTAGATACATTAGTTATTATCTCACTTGGTCTTCTAGTTTCTAATGTAATAATGCTATTAAAACATAGTTCTGGTTTGTATTGTCTCAAAACAGAACTGTAATTTGGTCGCATCCCTTCCCAGTTGTCCTGCTCTGGGCCTTATGAAGGCCATGAGGGTTGGCAGTGACATCAGTTTTTGAAAATACGAAAATATGTTCTTTGTTGAAGAATCTGTTACTACTTTCTTTTTCTGCTACATCAAACATCCCAATGTAGATGAACGAAGGATCATAATTTTTGTTCCCCATAAAAAGGTCGTGGGTTTCTTACTTCACCCCATCACACACTGTGATTTTTATATATTTATTTCAGGGATGATATTGAGGGAACATAAAATTTCTATCAGCAGTGGCAATGTGAAGCTCCTTACATCTATGGAAATTCCCCAAAACATAGCTTTGATAATTTTCAGGCCATGGTGGAAGGGCTATGTTCTCTATATTTTTTGTGGTTATAGATCACTATTAAAAGATTTAAATTTTACTTCAAAAACCCATCAATGATTTTTGGGTTTTTCTACATCCCTTGTTAATTGATTCTCAAATAAAGAATGTGAATTGTTTGTAATAATTTCATATTTCATTTGTTTTTTATTCCATCCGAGTCTGAAGCCAGATTCGATGGGTTAGGTTGAAGATCTGTTGCTCACTTCATTGAAGATGGGGATTGAAGGCAATGATTTTTGTTATAGATTCATTTTCATGTTTATATCTAGAGCAATAGTTTGATTTGGTTCTTACTGAGTTGGTGCTAATTTGTTGTGGAGAAGGTGATGTTGTAGATCTGATTTATCAAAGATGAATATGGTTATAGTAAAGCATCCAATCTAGTTCAAATAGGGCTCGATCTGGGAGGTCATACCGCAAGGGATGTTAAAACTAGATCACATGATCTTGCTTACTACTAAGCTAGGAGGCCCTGAGATATTTGGAATTTGGGGTTTCATTTATGGATGTTCAGGTTGAGAAGTTCACAGTTGTTCTTTAAATTCAGTCACTGAGAATGGATATTTGAGCATCGAAGGAGTTTCGACATTTTTTATATGTTGTAGGTCACCCTCATCAGTAGTGTCTATCCCATGCTTGATTTTGGTAATCTAGAGATTTGTATTGTTCATGTGTTCATTTCTTCTGAGCTAAGGCAGAATTAATATCGCATGTGCTTGTAAGGATTAGACCGAGGATTTGTTTTTGGATGCTCATGTGAAGATCACTTTGTTCAGTGAATGTTTACTATACTGACTGCGGTAATTATTTGAGATATTATTCATTGTGTATTCAACATTGAATGGTTGTACTCGTGAAGTTTGGAGGTATGGAGTTGATGATGTTTTACAAGGATTCTTGTGTTGTTAATGTCAAAGTTGTATGTTTTAAAATTTTGATGCTTATTTAAGAGGTGAATCAGCCTTTATATTATGAAATAATTACAGTTGACATAAAATAAAGTGAATATGGAACAACATAGTTAATGTATAGGTGGCTAATTTTTTTAGAGGGTGAAAAAAATGTGACAACAATGAAAGATAAAAGTCAACATATATTAATTCTATGTGCACTCAAGCTATGAGTCAAGTTTAATTATAGTCATTTCTTACTGTTTTATTAAATAGGTTGAAGAACTTTTATGAAGACTTCCCATCATTGGGACCTATTATAAAGACTTTAATCTATATAAATGATTCTCTTGTGGTGTTTTTTAAATGTTTGTGATGTACATCTACACGTTGTGTCAAGGTTCATCTTCCTTGGTACTATAATATTGTCACATTTTTCTATTTCCTATATGGCTAAATAAATCCCAAACTCTTGAAAATACTCACTAATCTATACTTATTTTAGTTTCTTTCTATTAAATGTATCTTGTGTTGTTTTTTTGGAATAATTTATATTATTTTGTTTATAATTAATGCATATTCTCATTATTCCATCATCTTATTTTCATCTCGTCTGATGTTAAATTCATTTAAAAGGGATTGATCTCCAAAAATGAGTTTAAAGTTAAAGGAACCACTATTGATGATTGAAATTTTTGGTTTTTGATAATAAGTCTTGAGAATAGTGTGTTTAGATTGAATATTTTTGTTTAGAAAATTCATTATTAATAGGTTAGCTCTCTTTGGAACTAAATTCCCTCATGGTGATTCTAGTGAAAGATTCTATCCATTTATCATAGTGATATACATAATAAATGACATTTTATTATGAATTTTAGGGATTAACTCGAAGGAATCATTTTAATGCAATGATGGATGAGTTTAATTGATTAGCAAGCTAGGCTTGGTCATTTTAATTCATTGTGGACATTCTATCTCCATTTTTTTTAGTTTCTTACATTCATCATGCCATTGAACTCATCCATATACATATCATATATTAATTATCTTGATTTTGATCATTATTCCATTATATTTTTCTCTATGGAGGTTCTTATAGACCATGCATCGACAATTTATAGGTCTCCAAGTTCTGTAGAACTAAATTTTCTAGTTTGAGAAGAACAATTGATGGTTATTTAGGTGTGTGAAGGGTTTCACATTTCTAACTTCAATTGTAAGGATTTTTTTCTTCCCTTTTTTCTTGATTTTTTTAGTTTCAATTAGTGTTTATGTTAATAAGATTTTTATTCACATTTCATTCAACCATTTGGGAAAATGAAATAAATTACTTATGCATATTTCATGTTCTCATTTTACAATATGTTCATTTATTGATAATTATTTATGATGATTAACTCATATTGCATGAAGATGAATGATTTATAATTAATTTACATAGAAAATAGAATTAAACCCCATACAAGTCTGTTCATATTAGGGGAGGAAAATATTATGGTGCTTCAAATTATCTATTATGGGAGCAATAATACATGCATGAGGAGCATGTCATGGTCATGCTGTTGCGGCATGGAGTACACATGAGCAGAATATATTGTATTGGAGACTCATGGATGGGGCTTGCATGGCATGGAATATGAATTAAGAGCATGTCATTGTGGAGAGGCAGATTGTGAACCTTGGAATGACAAATGATGTATGAGAGTTTGGAGTTTCGTGTAAAGTTTCATGGAGTTGGTATACTTTTAAACATATTTGTAATAGGTTTCATACACATTCATGTCAAGTTTGAAAATGTTCATATAATAAAATTTTATAATGAATATATAATGAATATAATAAATATAATTATATCAATAAATATAATAATGATTTTTCCCTAAATATTGGAATACCCAAATATAATATTTTATTGGAAATATAATTTATAAATAAATATCAATCGTTGATATTGATTATAATAAATGGAAATATAAATGTCATAATATTACCAAAAGATAAATTTTTCATATTAAACTATTGATAAATATTTTGGCCAACATATATATTATATGTTGGTATTATGAAAATTCCAATAGAACTATTTTATTTTTCACATTAACATTTAGTGACAGAGTTTTTACCAACAATTTAGTGACATGACAATTTTTTTAGTAAAATGCTTTACCAATAGAAAATTCACTTTTTCCAACAGATATACCCCTGTTGGAAAAAGATATTTATTCTGTTCTATGATCAAGATATATGGATCACTTTGGTTTGAATTAGATAAAGGATGGGTGTCTTATTATAAGTTGGGGATAGGACATAGTTGGAATTTCTTAAATGAATAAAATATAATAATGTCATAGTGAGGAAAAATGATTCCAAAATGTATGAAAATTTAAATTATGATATATTATGATGATAAAATATTCATAAAATATAGTATTTAGATATTTTTCATTGGTAACATCACCTTTATATCATGTTTATACCTTCGCCCATTAAACCGGTTTTTACCTTAAAAGTGTTGGCAATTTTTACTATTTTTAATATTTATTATACACAAAAATAAAATATTCCACATTAAAAAAATTGTACATTATGATTCCAATAATACAACCAATTTTATAAAAATCAATCACTAAAAGTCATAGAGAGTAATTTTAAAATTAAATCACAGAAATCAACAGAAATGGTTTTCATGAAAACATGTTTTCTTACGTATTTTTGAATAAATATATATAAATGAAATTATTTACAATTTAAAAAATGGGATTAAAAATAATATATATGGAAAAAGATAATTACAGAACCACCTGGAATCAAAATGTAACTTTTTGAATTTCTTAAAAAATTAATGTTTCAAATTAAAATCTGAAATTTTCACAACTCATCGAATCAATCATTTTAAAAACATCTCAAAAATTATGTATAAGATAATTTTGAAATTATAATGTTAAAAATTAATTTAATTATCTGTATTAAATTTTTTAATAGTTTAAATTAATAACTATATTATTTTCCAATAACATTCATTTTTGGAAAAAAAATTGTTTTTATGAATATAATGATTTTACTAAAATATGTTTAAATATTTGTTCTAAAAAAATATTTAAATAGGAAATTTTTTTTAAAACACCTAATTTAATGTCTTATTTATAATTACATTCTTTGTTATAGTTAATTTTGGGACTTTATTTTGTGTATCACAATTTATCAATGAAATTTAATTTATTTTAAACAACGTATCATAAAAAACTAAAGTATTACATTACACCCCCCATAAAATGATTTTTAAAAACATAAAATACCTAAATATGATATAATAAAATTATTATATCCATGTTTCATCATTTCGCCTGGTTCCCGTATATCCTCATTCAAATTCTAATTCAACCAAATAATATTTACCATCTCCGTAGTATTTTTCCATAACACATTATCTATATGATGCAAGATTTATAATCATTATTATTCACCGGAAATATTATCTTATAGTGGTATGAAATATGATTACATTACATGTAATGAATTAGGTATGTACTTCCACACCAAATATATATGTAACACATCATGAATTTTAGATAGGTTCGATGGAGGAAACATGTGATAAGCTACCACCCCAAACTGATCAAGAATAAAAAAATTTCTAATATACCTATGTCTGATATTTTCCTTCTTTACAAGTCTAATGACAATATTCCATTGATATGTTTATAGGACTTCCTTCTCACATGCATAAATTTTAAGATTTCATTGAATATTTCTAACATATCATTTTTCTCAACTATGAGATATCTTATTTTGTTGATAAATAGATATAAATTTCAATATCATTTTTATTATATATATCATGTCCCAAATATATATTTCTCCAACCTTATCCTAGCACATATCTATAGAAATATTTACATGGTTCAATCCTAATTCCTGATTAAAACTTAATTTTTAAAAAACTCAACCAAAGGAGGGTGTTGAAATAAAACACCTTTGAAATCCCTAGAAAAGTCCTCAACATACCCATTAGTGTTTAAATGGTTCTATAAAAATATCCATATAAATAAGGATGATAAAAAGTACAAAAACACAACAATATATCACATGTTTCTTGGATAATTGTTCAAAACATCGAAGAAAATCCTAAACCCTGAAAAAATATAAAAAATGTGTTACTCAATGAATCATTACTACATCAATAATGGATATTTTGGAAATATGATTATGTGATAATCATCTATAATAGAAAATCTGTTTGTTAAATTTATAAAGAAATTCACTACACAAAAAATATCATTATTTTCATTGGGAGTTTAGGGGAGTATGATGAAAAAAATATAGGGTGATGTTTTTTCATTTCTATTATCATATCTTAATGGTCATAACATCCCCTTAAAATCATATCTATTAGAATTAACTTACTGAAACAAAAATCACTCAGAATTATAATATGCAATAACTATTTTCTTGTTGTCCCAACTAAAATACACTTCTTTATCTCCATACTTCTATATCAATCCCAGATGAATAAAAAATGAAGAACTATGAACAAAATCTAATAGATCCTTCTTCAAGTAAGGGATCGATGTAAAACATACCTGGTTCCCAAACCTAAAAATTACATCACAATAAATGTTGAACATAAGAACAATTCTCACATTCTTTTGGAGTTTTAGATAATTCGTTATTTCCACACTAATCGTTAATAAGATAGATAGTTGAAAACTCATTTGAGTATGATAATATTTTCCCATTAAATAATGATTTTTATATTCAACCTTTAAGGAAAATTGAAATATTATAGTTTTTTGTGATCCAAAAAATAGAAAAGTACGATTAATCCAATTAACTCATAGAATATTCCCCCTTTTTCTCTTTCCCAGGGTTGAAATGTATTTATGGGATTATAATCATTAATCAACTCCAACTATATATTATTGAACATTATCATTCATTTTGGAGTGAGTATATACATTAATCATTTATAATTATTACATATTTCAAACATTTATCCATAAATTAATTTACACTGTATCGTAAATGTATAAATTACCAAAGTTTCTCAAAATCATGTGTTGGAAAATTTTGATTAGGAACATTTAAGTATCATGATACATAAGCCATAAACATATCATTTTGAAATAGGATGGATTCCATTCCCTACTATGATGCCTCATTATATATCAAAAACTCTTCTCCGATATAGGGTAGTGCAGGAATAGCTGTGCTGACTAACATTTTCTATTGTTATTTAAAATATCATCCAAATTCATCTTCCAAAGGAACTTATCTCACACACAATTTAACATAGGTGGTGGATTAAATATGTATGATAAATTATTTAAAAAAAGATAGTATCTATCCAAGGAAGGAAAACTATGTATCCCAGTCTTAGTGGATGGTCTATTCTAATATTTAATAACATTCATATTTGATAGAGCGACCGATAAACATTATCTTTATATTATATGACTAAAAAATGAAAATTTATTTATAGCCAAAATTCCCACAAATTTAATTATATAGAAAAGTTTTTTTCTTTTATGGTCTTCCTTACAATCCTCATGTTTTATTGGAACCCTTATTTCTCTTGGAGTATATAACAATTCCATCTATAATGACTACCAAAAAAATGATCAATGTAATATCTATAGAATTTTTCAATTAAATCGACAAAGATATTCAGGGAATTAGTGATAAAAAATGTCACCTCTATCAATTCATAGTGTCCATATATTTTAATTTGTTTTATGTATGTCTATTTTTATGACCATTGATTGATGATATCCAAAATAAAGGTAAATCATTGAAATTCATTAAGCTCCACATAGTTGATCAAACATGAAATCAATATAGAGTAGAGGGTACTTTTCTTAATTTTGATTTTGTTAAGTTCCCAATAATCAATGTAGAGGTTTTTCAGTCATACATTCATTATAACAATAAATGAACTATTACACCCCACAATCATACACTAGTTAATATTAGTGGTTTACCAAGATTATCTAAGAGTTTCTTCCTCGATTTTTGCAACATAATCAAGTGTATTCTATATGATGTTTCCAAAATATGTGTAGCATCAGGTAAATGTTTTATTAAAAACTAAACATCAGGATTGTGAGTAAGATTATGAAATAGTTCCTAAAAACATAAAAAAACCACAGTAAAATAGGCATACAATCAATGTTATGCTTATTACTTACAATATAAGATAAAAACCACTTTTAAATCAGAATCGTGAACCACATATTGGATATAAATACCACTGATGTTGAAATTTTCCATCCCACTTATGTATGATTTTATATCCATTCAGAATATAAAATGTGACTTTTCTTCCTGAAAAATTTATGTGGTATTTAAATAAAGGAGGTCAATATATTCCGTGAATACAATAAAATTATACTAAAGGAAGAATCAAAATGTTTTTAGGAATAATATTCACACAGACCTTAATCAAACAGTAACTATGAACTTTGGATATATCTATTATGCCATTAATTTTTTTTACTAACTCAATATCTAATATTTGAGGATATAAATTTACATTCCTAGAGAAATTTTATTATATAAGGTAGTTAACCTTGGAAACCACAAATATTTTACTTTAAAATTGGACTGTGTCTTTCACCCCCTTGAATTATTAATCCTATCATCACTCCCTAAATAAAACTAAAATGGTTCACATGACACTAATGAAATTTAATCTAAGAGTTTAATACTACAAAATAATGCATTGGATGTATAAATCTTGACATAATCTTTTCAATCACTATAACAAAAGGTTAAAACTTGTTTATTCTTATTCATTACCTAATAATTATTCAATTATCCTTAACTAGACTTAAAACCATGGTTTTTAATAAATTTTTACATTCTCAATATACAATGATTGAATAACCATTAACTTAATTTTTTTTCCAAACTAATCATTTCATACGTAAATATCTGATCTTATTAGAATTTTTTTTAAAGATGAAGGTCAATACCAATTTATTGAATATAAAAAGAAATCATCTCATATTGATTAGGGGAATAGAAAACCCATTAAATAAAAATTCATAAAGTATATATAAATAAAGGAAATGAATTTACAAATATGATCACATGTGACAATTGAGGTGTATAAATCAAGAAAAGAAACAAAAAATATTGTATCCCACCTATGAGAAAATGATGTTGGAAAAATAGTCAATATAAATGTGTCACACCCCCTTCCTTGAATTTTTTCTTTACTAGTCCAAAAAACATAGTATTAAAGTCCTCCCATTCATGAAAACTATTAATGGTTGGAATAAATGATAGGTTTCATTAAACATATCACTCTTTTAGCTTCCCACTCGACAATTATTGTGATGAATTCATTGCACTTCCAACATGATGCAACACAAAACTATATCGTAAAAACTATGAATATACATTAAGAGTGCATAACCATCCAAAAAGAGATGAGCATATATGGGTGATGATGGGTTTTTACACACTCATCCCTCTTTTATGGCTGACCACCATACAATTAATAAATAAGCTTCATCACCAACCAAATTTGATGAGAATTTTTTTGATTATCATAGAGTCCTATTACGGTCATTCATAAAAATAGACTCAACAAAACATAGCACTAAAAACTAAAAAAAACCAAAAATGATATCCATCAAATATAATTTCTCTTGAATCTCACATGAATCCAGAAATGCCCAATGGAAAACTAGATGTTGTTCTTGATGATATTTTTCTCAAATCTTACTCCTCACCCAATAACATTTGTGAACCACCATTGATCTAGAGCTCTACTATCCATAAACCAACATGATCAAGAGGTTTTGATGATTTTAATAGTTGTATAAAAACTATGCATAATGAATGATGACTATGAGCATGACCAGAACCAGGGGGCTAGAGGCCCTTGATAACGACCAAGTAAAATGAAATCAACAAAAAAATCAATGAAAAAATTTATTGATGATAAACCCTATAATGAGAAGAATACTACGTAGATATGGAATTTATCTAAGATATATACTCAAAACCTAATGATATATGCTAGAAGAAGATGGATCTGCCCAGTGAAAATCCCATGAAGCCCGCATAATTAAAGAGAGACCAGAAACATGTCATTAATTGAGAAACATTACTATAAACCTTAGATAAGAAGTCCCGACTGAATGTTTCTCAGGAGGGAAGAGGTCCCGGATGAGAGAGAAAATGGGAACCAAAAACCACATCACATTTTATTACATGAATATTCAATACATAAAATTATGATGTTATAGTAATCATGTAGGTCGACTATCATAAGAAACATGTATACATACTCATCCTATTCATAAGAGATCGATATAATATCCTAATAAGTTCATTACAGCTAGTACGCTTCTTAGTCTTATCATACATAGAATCTTTCTTGAAAACTAGGGAAATAAATCTTAAGAATGTGTTAGATATAATACCTAGTAATAGTAAACTTGGTAGATATTAGTGATCACGTAATAATGAAATTATTATAAGGGTATTATAACGTGAAAATAACATTTGAAAACCATACCATACATATTATATTTTATAACTTGAGTCATATCATAATTCATGGAAGTTCATAATCCATGAATCATAAAGGAATCAATGAATGTGAACAATGAAATCAAAAAAATTGCATAAGAAATATTTTTGTGTAATATATATAACCATGAAAAATCATTACAATAGTCATGAATCACTACCATCACTATAATTGTGTATTGTTTTTACTCCTCACTATTTCATTCCTTTTGTCAAGGTTTACTCCCAAGACTATCATAGTTGTTAGATCCCATTAGTGAACATTGATCACTCCCAATTTCTGCACCATCCTTCATTTAAAGAAATGTATTCATATATTTTACAAAAGATTATAAACCATTCAGCCTTTAAAACCAATGGAATTTAAATTGGATTAATAATCATTTCTTTATAAAATTAGAGAATAACTATGGAAAAGAATGAAATTTTGTAAATGTTTAATTAAAACATAACTAACCATTAAAAAACAAATAGTTTTAAGAGAATCATCATTAAATCATCATAATCATAAGACATCCAAATAATTAATGTGGATGGTATCATTCATAATTCCCCTAGTAAATCATAATTAACATCATTGGATGTTATCATTGAAGAAAAACTCCTTAAAATTTTCCAAAATGTTTCCTTATGATGATACCATCTTCATGTAAAAATAAAAAATTTAAATTCTTTAATTTTTCCAAATATTAAGGAAAATTTATATTTGAAAATAATGTTCCAAATATGAAATTTATGCTTCTAATAATTAATTGGTCATGGTAGTAGGAAATTTCATTCATTCCATCTATGTTAAAACAATGAATCCTTTTATAGTTTTTGTAAAAAAAACAGTGTAACACATTCTGAATATGAAAATAATATTCTTTTTAAAAAGAATTTGTAAAAAATTCAATCATGTGTAAAAAATTCGTTCAAAATTTGAAGATAATATGAAAAAAATATTGAAAACCTTTTTAGAAAACATGGATATGAACGATAAATATTTTCGAATGACGTGATAAATAATGTAATATTTATTTGAAAATAATTTTCTAGAATCTAGAATTATTAGAAATGAAAAAATTAAATAATATAATCTTCAAAAATAAATTGTTTATAATAAAATTCATTTCATTCTTGGGATATATGTCTTAAAATTTCATCATTATAAAATTAATCATAAATAATAAATGATATTGTAACATAAACCCCTTACCACTTTGGTGAAATTTGAATCAAAACCTTTTTAAATAGTTAAATTTAGATGGATATGTATTTACAAATAATATTAATTAATTTCAATATAAAATAAATACATTTTATGTACATAATCCATATAAAATAAAAACGTACTGAATATAGATTGTGTATCATAGAAATAAATCTGAGATGAAAATACATTACTTTTAGTTAGACTTTCCTTGAAATCCATTTAACATCGAAGATAAAAAATATAAATTTATTATTATTTAATCACATATTCATTTACATAATTATAATATCATATATAATCCACTAAAAATATTTCATCACTGATTTATTATTAATTCCATATTAAAATTATCATTTTTGGTTATTAACTATTTATTTTTCATGAGAATTTGGATTCTGTAGTTCTAGTAAATTTATATTGACCCCGATTCCATCATATCAAGAATTGTCATCATGATAAAATTAAAATATATATTCATTATATATAGATATATTTATATTAATCCATAAATGTTATAGACATAGAAATGAATATTACCGTTCATGGATATGGTAGGATGTACATACACATGAATGGTGTTTTCACATTTTGAAAGATGGGGAAAATGAAATTTATACTAAAATTATCTTATATAGATTCTTAAATATATCATAAATAAGATATATTTATATATTTAATATATCCTCATTACCATCAATTTAATGAAAAATTGAAAAATTAACCATATCACTTCATGGAAGTGGTAGGTCACAGGTATCTGTTAGCGATGATATCATTTCTAATGGATTAAAAGGTTAGAAGGTAGATATGAGATTATAAAAATAAATAGGAATACTTATGTCATTAATAGAATTTTTAAACTTTAAACCCATCATAATAAACATATATGAAAGAGGGTGATATGAAATAAATATTATGACTATGTGGAGACAATTGTATACATTTATACAAGAGAAATAAATTCACATCTCATTAGATATAATAGAGGGAAGATATTGGTTATTAAATAATATTTATATAATTTTTTCTTATATAAAGATGTTATGTAATTATTTTTTTATGAATACAACATACTTATAGAAGGAGGGTGAAGAAATGAATTGATATAGTTCAGGTAAGACGGTAACCTTTTCAGGATTTGCCTCATTTAAATACATTAATAAAGACCATTGTAATTGTCTTTTAAGAATAAAATATCAAAAAAATCATGATTAGGGATATTCATAAATGAATTGGTAAATGGTTTTTGAGGCAAATGTATCAATTTTGTGTAATGAAGAGACTAGAGGGGAGCCCTTTTATAAGTGGGAGGAGGACACACATGAAATTTATTAAAATAATAAATACAATAAAGTGATACTTGAGAAAAATCCATCAAAATAGATAGAAACTTCTAATTTAGGGTGAGATGATGTAAAAAATTTGGCTATATAGTAGGATTTTTGGATGTTTAATAGTATATTTCACACTTACCACATTATCTATCCTCCCAACCTGTAAACACATTTTAAACATAACCATGGTGAGATTTATTTGATTTGTTTAAATATTCATCCTAAAAAAATATAAGTGGAATATTTAAAAAAATGGAATTTCATATTAAAATAATTTAATAAATTTTAACAAATAAATTCAACTAAATTGTAGAAATTATTTTTATGATTAACACGTAAAACGTGATGAAAAATAGTTTGTTTGAAAAAAAAAATTCCCAGGTATAAAATGTTTTTATACTAAAATCAAAAAAAAAATTATAATGGACATAATTGTATTATTAAAAATATAAATGAAATAATTTTACTATTAAGACTATTTTAACTTATAAAGTATCTTTTTAAAATATGTAAACAAAATGATAGTTTTCAATTATAATTTGTATTTTACCTAATTTATCAAAAAATCAATCTCCGTAGAAAATTTTCAATATATCTCTCTAAGATATGATTAAGATAATAGTTTTAAAAATTAAATTAATTTATTCAAATTAATTTTCAACAAATAATAATGAATAATTATACTATTTTTTAACAAAAATCAATATAAACCAATTGAAAAATACATTTTTAAATAATTAAAATATTTTACTGTAAATTATGTTCACATTAATAAATATATTTGTTTTATCTAAAAGGTTAAAAATATTTTAAAAAAATGTTTATTCCTAATCATACCCTAAATTTAAAAGCTCAGTTATAATGGTATAATATATTATGATTCAACTAGACTTGGTGTTGCTTCTATCTCATGCTTTCAATGAAATTAAATTTATTTAAAAAATAGATTTCATAAAATACCAGTGGGTTTTATAGAGTCTCCTAAAAAACTATCGAAACCCATCAATCTAAATGGAAATACCATTTAGAGACGATCATATTAGGTACTCTAGAAAGTGTTAACATCTCATACATGTAAAATCACCATACGCTCTCAACCAAACTCTACCCTTAGATGATAAGAAAGTGTGATGAATTGTTAAGTAAGTCGAATTTCACTCAAATATCATTGTGGAACCCCAATATTTGTATAATACCAATGAAAAATATACAGATATTATATACCACTTAAATTTCAGAATCTAAATGGGTTCAGTTCACTTTATTATAACATAAGGTTCAACCATTCCCTTCTGGCATGTGATGCATCAAGAAATAGACAAAGAAATGAGTTGCCTCATGTTGTCCCACCAAAACGACCGTCAAAGGTCTCTATAAATCTTTTCCTCACCAAGAATCAATTATAAGGCTGATGTATGAAAATTCCTCAATTTCTCATTAGGAAACATCACAAAAACAACTCTCCATACCTAAAAATGAATAATGTTCACCCCACCTTAATAAAATCCATCTAGTGAATCACCTAAGGATATCTTATATCAAATAATACTCATAATGAAAATATCATAGTTGATCCTCTTTCACATGATGAAGAAGTGGTGGAGCCACCAATATCATCTGATGGTGTTTTCCCCCATTTTCATTTAGAGGGTGAGCTCTAATAAGGATATATTCCCTAGTTCCTCTATTTCAATGTATGAACATGACTTACATAAAATATATTCTTCCACTAAATTTATCTTCCTTAGAGTTTAAACTATCTATAAGACATTATAATATAAGAAAATTGTCATCTCATCTATCTCACATAAATATACCTCTGGTCTAAGATATATTTATAATTCTAGTGGATTGAGTGAACAATATAACACTGACCCAGATGATAATGAATCCACATCTTTCAAATGAATACTACATTTTCCAACTCTAAGTCTTGGATCAAATAATTGATATCATGGGATTTTAACTACCTAAACCAATAATAAATCATTATATATATAGACATCAATATGAAAGTATGAAAAAATAAAATGTCATAAAAAACACCTCATACATGACACCCTCCTCTGGTATTCATAGTAAATGATCACTAGTTAACCTCTTCCTTAAAACCCTCTATCACACTACTTAGACATGGAAAAAATGGTTTCCCTTTTAGCATCAAGGCATTCAAATGGATTTTATTTCTAAAAAAGTCATCCACAAATGAATTATAGTATCTTATCAATATGAGGATACTTCACACCTATTAAATGCTCTTAGGTGGCTCCCAAGTGGGCACCACATCAATTTTTTTCAGATACATTACTAAACCATGATCATAGATAAAATCCCAATGAATGTGAAGCAATTGGATATAGAAACAAAATTTAGAGATATTACTATATCAATGTTTCTCATAGTGTATGTCTTGGAAAATTATAAAATCCTATGAGTGGTACTCTTCTATTGTCATGTATAAGAGAATGTAATCAATAAAAAAACCCACAAATGGGTTTATGTATGGATAAAAGATATGGTTCATATGTTCAATGAACACAATAGAATAATTTGTAAAACAAAGAGGCATCAATAGTAAGTCATAATTATCATACCAGAATCATAGTACCATCTATATAATATTAACTATTTTAACCCTCAATTTAAGGTTTCCTATCCTATGATCTAGCATAGAAAACCAATTCAAACCATTCAAATTATAAATAATGACATCAATCCTCATCATAGGGTAACTGTTTTTGATATTAAACTATTTCCAATTATAATAATCAATGAAAATACTCAATATCCAACCCACATTTCAACAAAAAAATTGAACTCCCATGGGGGACACCATTGGTCCAAAAAAACATTATCTCAATAGTCTTCCCATAACACCCTCAACTCCAAGAGCTCGATAGGGGAGATCAAATAAGATGAAAAGTATATCTATGTATTTTTGTTGTCAGATATAATGTATATTCCAATATAAATTCTCATAGGTACTTTCAAAACAAAATTTCGAACAATATCCATTGATTATTATAGTCGTATAAGAATTTTGATGCCTATAAATCCCACTACACCAAGGGATAAATATTCTAACTAACGGGGGACATGTTTCATCTTTCCACTCTCGAGACCCACTCATTTAACAAAAAATATCTCTTTAATGTGAAAGAGAATCTAATCCCATCTATATGATTTCTAATAATTCTCATGTATTGAAAATATATTTTTGAATGCACCAAAAACAATCAATACATACTAAGGATTACATCACAATGTTTAATAAGAATGACCAAGAGGTACCATCAGATACTCTCTATCAAGACCCAACCCAACGGGGCTCGATCCGTGACTCCCCAAGCCCGTCTCCAATAGGCTAGGGGTGGAGACCACTACCGAGTAGGCTATCACACACATAGGAGGCATTAGCCTAATGTACCTATACACACGCACCAACAAAAACCTCCATGAAACTGTGCAGAGATATAGAAAACTGAAAAGTGAATGCATGCATATAATTTATCCCAAAACAGAGTGCAACAACAAAATTAAAAAAGGGAAAAATAGGTCCCACCAAAAGAAAACTACAAAGCGTGTCCAACCTGCTCTGAATAAGGGGGGACACTACAACAAACACTTCCAGAAAGCTCCCTCAGCACCACACCGGGAAACACCCCGGTCAGTCTCGCTCACTCAGCTCTACCTACTCTGGGTCCTCCTGGGACTCCATCGAAAGGCCTATATTCTGCACAAGACACAAACTTGTGCGGGCAAAGCCCATGTAGGGGTGAGTATAAACATACTCAGTAGGCACCCCAAAAACCCAAAACAAAAGAGTGAAACTGAAAGGAAACAATCCGCACATCCCAACCAAAGGGAACCCAAATGAGAGAGAAACTCCATCTCACATCCATCCATGGAGAAACACAACTATCCATCTTAGCTCAGGAGTATTCCCATACATACACCTTAACAATCCAGATATAATCAGCTCATGCAACAAACCAGAAGAGGTACCGACCTCATCACCAACAACTGTCCACAACAAGGAGAGAACACTCCATGATCACTGTCATCCCAGATGACACTCATCCGAGAGATACACTCTATCCAGTTTATCACAAACCCCTCAGATGCTCACCTGAGAGATCACGCTCGTCGGTTAACATCACTAAGGAAACCTCGTTGAAACAACAGAACCACCAAACTCCTCGGATAGGGGATCACTCCTAGGGTCCGCTAGGGGATACCAGAACCCTCACCGGTATACGAAGCTCATAGATAGAAGATCACTCCCAGGGTCCGCTAGGGGATACCACGACCCGATTCGGCATACGTAGTTCTCACAGATAGGGGATCACACCCAGGATCTGCTGGGGGATACCACAACCCGATCTGGCACTTGACAAAATCACATCACTCTAATAGAGGATCATTGCCCGTATAAAATTGGTCACGATGATACTAGAACCCTATCTGGTATAACTGGCATTGTAGGGGACTAAATTGACGATACCACAACCCTACAGAAACCACGTGCTGAGTAGCGGATCGAATGACCAACGATTCCGCAACCCTACTATTAACCTGATGTTGAGCAGGGGATCGTATACCTGATGATTCCACAACCCTACTAAGCGCAGCCCATGGCTAGGGTATCATATTCCCGATGATGCCACAAACCATACGGGGTTAACCTGCTTGATAGGGGATCGCCGCCCGTGAATAAGAGGTCACAACGATACCAAGAACCTGATCTAGGGAAAAGATGCTAGAGGATCCCGCTCCGGGCCCACCGGAGGGATGCCACAACTCTAACTATTTAAACATCCCATAGGAAGGATCACAAACCTATAAGAAGGTTGTGATGCCACACGAACCCTTGTGGGAATTAACCAAGGAAGTACCCTCAACCCCTGTTGGTCCAAAACATCGCTAACCCATGCGACCCACAACAACGCCACACATCACACATCCAAGGCCAAAACCGAGGCCACCATCACGTTCTACATGAAAAAACACGCAAGATAGGACATTTACTCGCCCGAAAAAGAGCAACGGTGGAGAATACACTATTCACCATAGCTAGCTGTGCGGGGCCCACACAACGATCCCAAAACCCATCGGGCGGACCATACCATGACAATCCCCTCTGAAAAAAAAGCGGAATTGACTACTCACTCATTTGAAACGTAAACCCGGTGAAAAATGTACTATTCACTGAAGCCAGTTCAGGTGGGACCCATGCTTCGATTCTGAAACTCATCAAATGGCTCGCACCATTGCGATCCTCTCGGAAAAACACACTGGATCGACTAATCATCCGTCAAAATTGGACTCCTGGTGCGAATGCTACGTTTCTCCGTAAACGCCAAAACCTAGCCTCATGGGGCCCACACCCCGTTCTTAGTCCCAACACCTAGAAACCAACTCAAAATGTCCCTCATACCATCAAGGTCTCAACGCCATTGACGACACATCATTCGGACACTTCGGGTAAAACTTACAGCCGGTCAAGTTGGATAATAATTAAAATATTAATATTCTCCAATGTTTCGTGACCCCGGGCCACAGACCCAGCCCAAAAAATTCCCAAACCTATCCCAAAAAGTTCTACATCGATCCAAGGGTCGTGTTCCCGCAGACGGCATGCGAAACGGACTTCTGGTTTGTGAGATGCAGTGTTTTCCGTAAAAGCCTGGCTCGTCGGACCTCCACCGCTGGCCCTGCCGGAGCCACCGCGCAACCTTGCCGGACCACCATGTCAGAGTCGCTGCAGCACCGCGCTGGAGCGCTGCCGCCTCGCCGCTCGCAGGAAACCTGCCCTAATCGGCCCCCTTCGTAGGAAAACTTTCGCAGACCGCCGAGAGCTCCCCGGTGGTCCGTTTTTCGACTCGGAAGCAACTGCGCGACCCTCAGGACCCATACTACACAAATATGAGTTCAATTTGAAGAAAAAAACAGCATAAATGGGATCATGGATTAAAACTCAAACCGCATACCTCGCTGGCGAAACGCCGAAGCATCGGGTGTAGATCGACCCCGGCGATGCCCTGAAGCTAGATCCACTGACGAACGGTGCAGAAAAAGGATGATTCTAGCTCGAATTGACGAAGAAACAGACGGAAGGGGGGGGGGGGGGGTTCATTCCGCTACATAGAAGATTTGGGGAGAAATGATTTATGTTTTTTTTAAAAAACAACTCATTAAAATCCCTGCCTACTCGCCCCCGTTCCAGCTCCTGATGCAGACAAAGGTAAGGTCACCGCTAGTGTAAACGTGCCGTTCAGGACGAAACAACGGACTCAGATTTGCGATTTGAGGCTCCATTCAGAAGGTATTCGAGCTGACGCTCGTAAAATAAATTCTCCATTTATTTACGAAAACGCCCCTGGTGGCGTTTCTCACCGCAGTCCCGCGTCCAGAAAGTTTACCCCTCACCTAGGGTAAACAACACGTTCCGGACGCAACCGTGCCCTCGGATTTCCATTCGGATCCACCGATTAGGAGATATCACACCCCCACCACGTGAATATTATAAAAATACTTAATATTAATATAAAATTAATTTCGGGCACACCGGGCCTCAGAATCGCACGCTGTCTTCGCCCCTAGCTCTGAAATTATTTTTCGAAATAATCCAAAGTTTGACAGGGCCAAAATCTGAGTCACTACACTCTCCCCCTGATCACTAGATCACACGATTATCTGATGTGTGATATGTAAAAATCACACCCTATAGGAACCTATAATCATAAATGGTAGTCTAAAGGCACTATTCTAATATCTAGCTCTCATACAAGGGACATGAAGATGAATGAATTACTTGTTCCTATGTCTACAAGTACTTGATATTATATAGATACTATAATTATTGTACATGAAATCATCTATTGTGTATCAATTTAATATCCCTCCTGGTCCTGTGAAAAAATATTCCATTATCCACCATACCTTAGAGTATGGTATATGCCACTTAGTGAACGTTTTGAGGGTTGGCCATAGCATTATCATCCTCTTATAACTCATATCTCTAGAGCACCTACTACTATTCTATCTGCACAACCACCACTAGGGACAACCTGACCAATCCTAGAAGATCGTCAATCATGAAATTTCATTTATTATAGAGGTCCACACTTTGTTTTTTCCACCATCTAGTGCACATAAAATCATGAACTTATAATCTATGCATGATCGCCCATCAAAAGAATAACATTATCACAACAATAGGAAACTAGACAATCTGCATGAACTTGTTACTATAGATCAACAAATATGAGTTTGGGTATGAGTATGCCTCATTCACTGATACCCTAATGAATAATCCCGACAAACAACTTCATATGAATTTTCCCCACTATGTAAACTACCAACTACAGCATTCAAACACCCCTTTCAAGAATGTTAATTGTAACCATCTCCCACTCTAGTACTATAACAAAAGTTGGAATGCATATAGAGACCAACCTATATGTTATGTCTTTGTGAAGGCCGTACTCTAGTTTTATTCAATAATTATCCATCCCACACCATATAGATAGAATAGTATGTGAGTTTATTAAACCCTATGGAGTAATTAGCAATAGACATATCACATTTTTGTAGCTCAAAGAGATTCTTGATACCCATACAGCATAAGATCAATGTGTGAAAACAATTTTCAAATAAATAATAAAATTAATACCATGATAGAATCTTCTAGCCATGGTTCAGAGTGATCAGTCACCAAATGTTTCCTTCTGGTCCATAAAAAAGACTGGTTTTATGTACAACCATCTAATTTATGTGGGGATTTAATAGCCTAAAAAACACCAACCACTACCATGATCCAATCCACCAATACATGAGGATATTTATCCCCATGATCTCAGATTGGTCTCTATCACTGGAACACATGTAATGTGAAAATAATATGATCGTAATCATCCAATCCTACTAGAGATATCAACATTCCACCATGAAATCAATTATAAAACTAGACCACTAGTGGTTGATCCATGCACAGTCCATGATGTGGAAACACCCCTCTTTGTTTTATTAATGTGAACTCCTCACGAATATTTCCTTACATTGAGGCCTCAAAGTTCAAATGGCCATTTTCATGACCAATATCAGAATCATGGATGGTTATCCTCATGGATAGATCTAGAAATTTATTAATATAAACCATAATTAGATTGGAATATTTAGGTACCTAACACAATATGGATATGATTTTCAAAACAAACAATCATATATAATTAACATACCATTGGATTAGCCTATAAATGATGCCTCAACATGTTGAGTTAAACAAATTTTATTCAGTGTCATGGTGAATGGATACGTCGATCATTACACCAATAACTAGGTTCCATAGCATGTGAGTCAAACTCAAGACACTCCAACATCATTTCCCTAAATTATCAAACAAATCCCCAATATATTTTAAACACCTAACACTAACCTATGAAAAAAACACCTCTGATACCGCCCTCTCACAAGACAACCAACAAGACCACTGCCTGGGCTGATAGTAAGCTGAGGGTGACACCAAAACACCACGACCAATCAGCTATGGGCTAGAAACAAGCATTGAGTAGGAAAAACATTATGAATGGAGTCCTGACCATAATGTACATGTACACAGAAACAGAACTAAAAAAATAATTGAACTGAAACATTTAAGAGTGATAAATTCATACCAAAACATCTAAGAAATACGTCGTATTGTATCAAGGTAATATAAATGAAATAGAGGTAAAAATAAAAACATTACTAGAAAGGATTTTCCAATATGAAAATAACTAGAAAAAGGGAAATTAAAGAGATCCGAACTCATAATATATGAGACCGACCACCACACATGATAAATACCTCCACCTTACATTATTATATTATGATAATAGGTCTAATTAATTCACATCCTATGTTATTTTCATCATTACAAAACATGACATGTTCAAGAATAACAAATGAATTTGTGAGTGTAAATACACTCAGTGGGATGGCCTGATAACCAAATATGATGGAATAAAATAAAATAGTAAACTCAACCAAATGGAAAATTAGAAAAGAACCACAATCATAAAATATTCTCATATTGAATCCCAAATTGAAAAAAGAGAGGAGACAATAACCATATCCAGATAAGGATGTAGATGACTCTCCATAAAACTCCAAAGGTCCCCAGTTGAATGTTTAGCCCCATTTTCAACCTCCTAAAAATAATATTGGATGGATTAATCCTCAAAACTATTATCCAATGTTAATAAAGAACTCTCTTCAATAGATAAAACCACTCTCCATTAGATTTCTATGATGGGTGAGTACCACATTTTAGATAGAAAAACCAAGACCTTTATAGAATGTGGGTGTACCAGATTTTTATGTATAAAGAGTATTGGGATCCACAAACTATTTTTCCAAGAGAGTGCTAACACATAAATCATATTGATAATTATAACTGATTACTATAATTACCCAATCACTAGAAGCATTATCTCACTTGTAACATATCATGTCATTTATTTGATAGAAAAGGATACTATCATTTCCCATGTGGAAGAAAAATCATGATAAGATACTATTAGGCCTAAATAAAATTCTTAATCATGTATACACATAAGGTATAAATTTCTATAAAAGGTTAAAAACATGTATATAGGGTGACACAACATGTGACTTCGCTCAAACAACGGTCCATGTCCTTCACTAGACACATCCTGGATATTAATTTGCCTCTATATTAAATTTATCTATGGTTAAAAGGAATATATGTTCACCCATGGTCTTGGTCATGTTCTCCCAGACTATAAATCATCTATCCATGTGTCTCCACACAACATGTCCCTATGGAGACACTATGGGTCTATTTTACATTTGGTCTTGGGAATGTGTCATCGACACATGGGTCAACATCGATGTTAAGGTCTCAAGTTGTGTGCAACTGGACACACATAATGTGATACTTTACTTAGGTTGAAAACACATCTTTCATGAGAAATAAAGTAACATGGTGTGTGTTCCTCTCGAATACTTGTTGTAAATTTTGTTTTTTTCTTAGAGAGATATCTTGGACTTCACAAAGTAGCTATATCTACCATTTTCACCACCTCCATGACAATTTTACATTCCCAAAATAGATTATTTATTAGGGGATGGTATTTTATTATTGATTTATGACCCTTGATGGCTATAAATTATAACTCTCTTCACCTAGGAAGTACTTTTTTCACCTCCCATAATCATTTGGGGTCCCAAGTCATGAAACCATTATGTGCATCTAGAAAATAAATCTTGATAAATATATAAAATTCAGATCCCTATGTCATTTATATGTCCATCATGAATACTAGTGTTTGATTACGATTAGATACATCATGGAAATGTTGAATCAAAACCCCTAGTCCAATGATCAAGAATGAAAAAACGATCCCGGGAAAAGGAAAAAGAATGATGTAGGATCACCAATGGCTTCTGATTATAAATAATGGAAACCAAGGGGTATGATACATGATAAAATATAAATAAAATGTTTAACGAATACATATCAAAAACATGGCACGTTAGTATAATGGAAATAAAAGAAATAAAGCAGATACACAACCCATATTTGATAATTAAATCAAGGGTGGTGGAAACCAAAAAATAAAAATCCCTAAATAAATAATAAAGTGATCATTGGGGAATAAATAATATACTAGTGATGATTATTTAGATCCCACTTCATTCATTGTTCGCCTCAGAAATCATAATTATCATATATTTTCAGTCGACATTTCTAAGTTTTTAACGCCAAAAGGGATATCACTTACTCCTCTATAATTTTTTAGTACTTTGTGGATAACCTTATATATTCATCATAATGATTTATATATATAGAGTATAATAGTTTTCCATCCATTAATGAAAATAAATATGTTTTTTAATTCATTTACATAATGAACCTTCTAATGTCCCCCATCTATAAAACATCAAACAACAATGAAACTTATATCAAGCCTTGGGTAAAAACCAAATCCTAAATATAACTACAGTATATGATTTCCAATATAAATTCCTAATTAATGGGAAGTAAATTTATTTTGAAAAGATATGAGTGAGAGAAAAAACATATATTAATATTTCTAATATATTAATTATGGGGTCCTATAACACCAAAAAATGCCTCCAACTCTGAGGAAAAATCCAAAAATATAATTTGGAGTATTAAAAGGATAGAACAATGGAAAATGGAGTTTATTTGTTTCTTAGGGATTTGGATTGATACACTTACCTAATGTTTCCTCGTTATTAAAAAAATATAGTAAATCAGAATAGAATTTTACATTTCCCATAATAGAAATTAAATTTTAATATTTTTTATCAAACTCAAACTAAACTCTTAATAGATAAGGTACCAACATTAATATAAAATGGCATAGAAAAATATGTGTACATTGTATTGGTTTATGTTTTTTTACATATAGTAAAGGGTTATAAAGAATTTTTAAATAATTTGACAGTAACAAATAACTATGGATAAATTTAGTTTAATGGGAGTTTTAATTGAATTCTTTTATATCAAACTCTATACATTATGGTATAATATTGTCCTATAAAAGTCATGTTTTGTAAGTGCATCCATTTTTTCCTTTAAATGATCATTATTTTTGTGGATATAGATAATATTTATTCAGTTATGACTTGATTTTTTATAACATTAGATGTAAAAAATTATCATATATGGAAGATTAGAAAGATTAAATATATATTTTCACATGGTTTGGAACGAGTTGATGCTGATATTGTTGGATTCACCCAAGTTCAATATGATTCACCCAATATTGTTGAGGGAAAAAAATTAGATGTTGATGTAAATGATTTAAATATCAATATTTTATCCATAATATATATATATTTTATATGATGGTGATTATAATAAATACTGCTAAGAATATTTTTTAGAAATATTGAATGTATCATTGAATGGAATAAAAAAATTGTAGATGAAAATCAGCTAATATGTAGAAGTTAATTCATGAAATAGGGAATGAATGATTGAAAAAATATAATTAATTACGATAACGTAAATCAGATCAATTTTCACATTAATGGATTTCTAAAGACTCCATAAAATTTTATTATCTCTTTTTGTGTATGTTACATGGGTAGCTCATAAATTTATGCTAATGATCCTAAGAAAGATGGAATTTGAATCTATTAAAATGCTTAAAATCAGGAAACATGAAGATGAGTACTCAAGTAAATATAAATATAAGGATGATAATGAAGTGTATAACATGATCATGTCTCCCATATTAAATAAAATCAATAAATGAATGGGAATGTAATATGATAAAATAAATGTAAATTATTATAAATATAGGGAAATAAGAAATTACTCATTTTATTGTATGAGGAATAATGAAATAGAATACAAAGATGAATATAAATAATAATATCATTTGGAATAAAATGGGTTAAATGGTCAATGTATGTAAAACATTTTCTAAGAGTAATAAGTTATTTTCCATAATGGAAAAGAATATTATATTTTATAAAGTTGATGAATAATACTTATACATTTATTGATACACATATGAATGTTAACTTAAAAATATTACAATATTTAGGGATCAATTAAACAATCATAAAGATACATTATGTATTGAATAAGTTAACAAAGTGACCAGTGAGGAATATAGATGAAACTTGATTTTGGTGATTTTCTAGATTAAAACAAAAAGATGAAAATAGATGTTTTTTTGATGAAATATTAGAATTAATATATTAAAAAAATAGAATATGGATGTATTGATGAAATTGAAGAACTAGTGTTGAAGGTTATCAAACAAGAACAGATAAACATTATTCTGGATTAATAATTTCTTAAAATTAAGTATATTTAAAACATTTACAATTAAGGTGAATTATTATAAAAAGTACACTAAAAAATTTAATTGAGATATGAAAAATTTTGTTGAGTGTAAAGATAAATCATTACATACTACTATGATTTCTAGTCCAAAATTAATGGACAATATATCGCCTACTAAAATCAAAAAGTAAATATATTTTTAACAGTAGTTTCAAATAAATATAAATTACAGAGTTTGTGTTTACAGAATTCATTTATAATATTTTTATATATAAAATTATGTAAAATTTTACTTTCAAGAAAATGCCTCCCCTAAAATAAGGTGGAAGTAGGAGGAAAAGTTTTGTGAACATCAAAAATCATATGTGAAAGAAAACTAATATCAATGTTTATGATCAGTATTCAAAGATTATTTTTCATGTTTTTGAATCATTGGGTATTAAAATTATTATTAAAAGAAAAATTTATCAACCCTATGGAGTATATGTGAATTGAGTGCGAGAAACTCACAACAGAAAGGATTTTAATTTGGGAAAATGAATAAAAAACATAACATAAAACTATGGCCATATGTTGATCATGTCATTTTATGTATTAAAAAATGTTTTTTATGAATATATTATACAGTGATTTATCCAACAATATTTTTATTTTAAACAATGTAATATACCTCCTCTAGGATAGATTTCATTAATTAAACATTAATGGATGTTTGAAAAAACATACGGATTAAAATTCACTCATATGTGAGTATTTTGTAAAATCATGTTGGAGAGGTATGTCAAGGTTACATGAAATAAAATATATATCACATATGAAGGTTGATATAAATTTTGTAATAAAACATTGAAAATCATGAAGGAAGTGGTATATATATTTTATAATTATATCCCACTAAAAAGTATATGACTAGTATTATTTTAAATAAAGAATAAAAAATAAAATACAATAATGTCTTATTTTATAATGCATTTAAAAAGTATAATAATGATGAAACGACATTGAGATTATTTTAATGACTCTATATTCGTGAAGAAAATGTATCATTAGCTTTGAAAATGGTAGTGGGACTCTATCTAAGGGAGTAAGAAAAACATGTAATATATTAAAATTTTTTGATGTAAAAAAATTTTAGTATCAAAATGTTAATAATGAAAACAATTTTTTAATTGATTATTTATAAATTTTTTCAATTGTTATTGAATAAATTTTTGATTGAATATATTTTAAGAGATCTACCAAACTGATCAAAGAAATATTGGATAATTTTCAAAATCTGATAATATTGGAGAATGGTATACTCAATCCACAACACGATTGAAATTAGATCCACTACGATACTTGTGTTAAATAATTTTTATTACTATAGGGTAATGAGACATCAACACACAATATTTTTGACTTATTTTTTCACATTCATTAATGATTTTATATGTATTACTAATTTTGGGTTTTGAAATAAAAATATGAAACTATTGAGATTTTTAAAATACCCTAAAGAGATGTTGAGAAATAACTAAGAATGAATATAATAAACATTAGAATTTATAATTCAAGGGGGTTCATTTGTAATATTTTTTAATGATATCAAACAATGAAAAGTATTATTTCTATTATAGTTTTCCATATACTCCTTAGCACAATGTGGTTTTAGAGAGGGAGAATAATGTTATATTTAAAATTGTTCGAAAAATGTAACTGATTACAATTATTCAATAAGTTTATATAGTGTGGTTGTAAGTATAAATAAACATATTAAAAATATATTCCATCCAATTTTAGAAGAAAATATTAAATCATATGAGATATTATATTATAAGAAACCAATTATGATATATTTAATTGTTTTAGGAGTCATTGTAAAATTATGTTCATTAATCCATGAAATTGAATGGTTGATGAAAATGTTAGGGATGGAATGCTTATGAGATATTTATAAAATTTCCTAAATTAGTGGATCTTGATCATAAAACCATTCAATATAATTGATTTTAATGATGATATAGAGATTTAAAAAATTCATATCTTAATTAAATAATGGGAATGAAAATTGTATGAATTAGTAAAATATAAAATGAATAAATTCTAAAAAAGGAATTTAAATTAATGATACTCATGATTCTTATCAAGTTAACACTTGCATTTATTTTTGTAGTTATCATAAAATAATAATCTTTTTTAATTTTATGTTATAAAAAATTTAATGAAAGAATTATTCGTATAGAACCATTATTGTATATCATGAATCCCTATTGTAAAATGTTAAAATATTAGGCTTGAAAATCATAACAATAATTTTATCAAAAGTTGAAGCATAATTATTTATAAATTATATTGAACCCATGGAGAGAACTAATTCAATTAATGTGATCATGATGATATTGGGAAAATTGACACATGTGACATTCTTCCTAAAAATAATTAAATAATATTAATTGAACAAAAAACTATTTAGAAATAATATTAATGATATGGATGATATCTCATCGAATAAATACTGATTAGTCTATAATGGGATTTTGAGTTTAAAGTTATTTGCTTTAAAGGCCTTCTTTCACTATTTTCAAGACATTAAACAATTATAATTTATCTGTATGTTTTTCTATACGAACACTATAATTTTACTATGATGAATGTATAACCAACCTTAATCAATAGACATATTAGAGAATATTTTTTGTTGATAAAAAATAATTATCATAGTTTGATAGTGACATAAGCGTTGTGTGATGATTGATAAAAATTAATATATCTTAAAAATTCTAATATGATAGTGTACTTTATGAGTGATTATTTTGTGAAATAGTGGATGTCATATACATGAGAAGTTGGGAAAAAATATGTGTGAATGATTTGGTAATAGAATATATAATTTTTATTTTACCTATTTATGACATAATTATTATAAGTGTCATTAATAATAGTGGTGAGGAGTTTCAAATCAAATGATGAAGCATTTTGAGATGTAAATTCTTGAACAAATGAATATATTTGAGGATTACATGTTGTGAATCATGAATGTATATCATATAATATCAATAAAAATATTTTAAGGAATTTTTAAAATGACATTCTATATTATATTCTAAACATGTGTCCCAAATATGATATTTTGTGAGATTATATAAAAATATAAGGCAACGAAATGTGTGAATAAAAAGAAAAACCGGATGACGACTAGAATATTTTATCATATTAAATCCATGAGATTAGTTATTCTGTATGCACTAAATTTTTTTCATAAACCCCAATGTGATCTTAATAAAACAAAAATTATTTTTTAAACATTAAAATATTCCAATTTCAAAAAAATATTGGGTTTTTTATGTATACATAGTGTAAAAAAAACGTGTATCGATTTGCATAAGATAATTTGGATAAATATTATAAGGAATGAAAATAAATATGCAGAGGATAACTATTTTAGTTAAAAAAATATCTATGTAGATATGGTAAGAAACAATATTCATTTTTGTCATTTATTATTGAATCATAGTATGTAAAAAAACACTTAAATTTACAATGAATGTTTAGATGAAATAATAGTTATATGATTAAAAAATGATTTATGAGAAACAAATAAATATTACATGGGATAATAAATTTTTAGTTAATCATGAAATGATACCCTTGAAACACTCCAGATTGAATAATTTTGTTCTTAAATATCATTTAATTAAGTAAAAATTCTCTAATAGTGAGGTAATGTTGATGTACATTCAAATAAAATCTTATATTATTTATATCATTAAAATATTTTTTATATGGGGGAGAATTGTTATTCTAATGATGAAATATTATTGGTAGCATTTACCTATAACATAATGTGGTTATGAGTTACCCCTAAAATACATTATAATAAATTATTAAAGGGGGTAAATTCCAATATTCTATTCATTATCTTTAATGAATATAATTTTGGTACATTTGAATATCGTAGAAGATAATAAGTTAACACAGAGCTATGAAAATTACTTCGATAACATTATTATCATTATATGATATAATTCTTTTCCTTACATTGTTTTATCATGAGGTGTGATTATATAGAATTTATAATTGATAATGGTTTTGGTTTTATGGGATGTTTTTAAAATATTTTTTGGGAATTATTGGTTTGTTAAACCATTCTAGTGGTGTGAATTGAATAAAAAAATGAAATAATTAATTTTTTAGATATGAGTTGAATTTGTATTTAAACACTAATGATATAATTGTTTTTAAATACAATTTATGATTAAAGGATATTTCTAGAGGGCTGAATACTAACTATGTTAGATGAAATAACCAAATTCTAGACCAAGATGTTATCGTAAACCATAATGAGATGTTATAAGTCATTGAAGATATGAGTGTCTTTATATTTACAAAACCAAAAAATTTATAATGAGTTAATAATTGTAAAATTTAATAACTTATTTTGAAGAATAAGACTTTATTTTTATATACATATAATTCATTAATATAATATTTTATTATAATCTCAAAATGTTATGTGTGGGTCATTTCATTGAAGATGTTTTGAGATATTTTATAACCAATAATTCTAATGTTAAGTTAGACAATGATATAATTATAATTCCATATAAAACAATTTATGGTGGTTTTAGAATCTAATTAAATTCATGAAGTGTAAAATTAATAAAAACACATATAATTAGTTAAAATGAAATTATTTTGGAATCTAAAGAGATAAATTTGTTAATATGATGATATTTTATATGGTTAATATGATCTGACAAAAGATAAAGTATAATGAATAATTAATAATTGATTTATAGTGTGCTGAAATGTTAAAAATAATATATATTGAATGGTTTTTTATGTGTTAGTGATTAGAAAAATCTAAAAGAAAAAGATGAATAGTATACATTTTTTTGAAAGATAAATTTATTAATTGATGTAATGAATAATATAGATTCCTCTGCAACATCATGGAACAAAATTAATATTCCAATTTTAATGACGATGTTAATAAGAATGAGGATTTTTTTCTTGATGCAAGAGTTAAGAGACATGTTGATAACACTGGTTAATTTATATATGTATGATTTAGTGTGATTCATGTGTGATTCGATGGTCTTGTCACTAAGATGTCAAAAATCATATGTGATGTTAGAGATTTTACTTACATGGAAGTATATCATTACAAACACTAAATTTACTGAATAATTTTCAATTATTAATTTTCAATAATGATTGAAAATGATAAATTCACCATTTTAAAGTGTCTAAAAGATACAATGTGAAAATTATGACTCGATATGATGTAAATAAAATTGGATTTATATATGATAGGATTCTAAAATATAATTTTGAATTCTATATATCATATTATAAAAAATGTATTGTAGAAATGAAATGGGAATATTAAATGTTAAAATTATTTCTTACTTTCATTTTGATATTATAATGGCTATATAATATAGAATATTAAATATTGTGGAAGTTAAGGATTAACTTGAAGAATAATTTTCATATGTTGGAAGACTAGAATATGATAATATCATTTAGTTAAAATTCATGTGAACAAAAATTCATGCAAATAATGATGAGTTGTATACGAGTATATAAAATCTGAATGTTGAAAATATAATTATGCCTGAAGTTTTTGGTTGATTTTATATTTTTGAGGTCAATAATTTTTCATTTCTTTGATGAAGTAAAATACTGATACTTTTTAAATTACTAAATACAACTGATGGAACTGATTATCTGTGAATTTCATCTATTATAGATCATATTCCATGCATTTATCATTATGTATTCAATTTAATAAATTGGATATATCGTTTCTGATCTATGTTGTTGATATTTTAAGAGAATAAATATTCAATAAATCACCAGAATGTTTCTAAAGATTAATTAGGTAAAAAAAAGATATATAATTATTGGACATTTTAAATGGATTGTCGTAAATTCATCAATTTATAAATATTACTGATTTGAGATATGAGATGTTAATGATAAAAATATTTATTTTCTAGATGGTTATTTCCATATATTTAGATAGTGATACGGTATTGATTTATAATCATATAAGGGATTGAAGGAAGATATATATTTTCTTTTAGAATCATTCTAAATGTATAAGGATCATATTCATTTTACTAGAATACTATTTTATTACATTTAGTATAATGAAGATTATTAGATGTCATTATATTGAAGCTATAAAAATATAGCTATTTTCCTTAGAATGGGAATATTGTTCCTACCCTATTGTGTCCCCTAGACAGAAAACCAATAGTTCAAGTGTGGAATATAGGATGATACAATCTCACATAATTATAATAATATTTATACATTTTTTTAGACCCAAAACGAACACTAGACGTAGTAGGTTCAAAAATTGGGACTAAACTATAAAAAATGTGTTCTTTATAATGACCTCTTGATTTTTTTAATGGAATTTCGCTTCTTATAATTATTTCTTATAGTCAAAAGCACAAACATAACCAAGATAAAAATAGTTTTGTCATAAATTAAGAGTGATACATTATTCCAAAAATAAACCTATAATAATTCCATATATTATAGTATGTAAAGACTCGTAAAATTCAAGGGAAATTTTTTCTTAATTTTCTTTGGAATTTTACAAGAGCGCGGTTTCTGACGGCACCTGATTTCAAGGCCTGGTGTGCCCGGAATCAATTTACGAAGTTTGGCTCGGGTACGTTCAGTGAACGAATGAGCGGGAATTTCTAACTTTTGAACCGATGCTCGGAATTGAAATCTGAGGACACTAATGTACTTGCAGCGTCGATATTCGCTTAAGGAGACCTTTTCCGAGGTTGCATTTTATGCTGGTTGAGAGTTAGTTTTGGGGAAAATTAGAAGAAGATAAATAAATTGTGGAACACAATTTATTTTTAACGTTGTTGGTTATTTCCTCCCAAAGGGGGTTAGAGGTGGGGCCCACATCCACATAACCTCCCTTGTGAGGATTAAGTGTGGTGGGGCCCACACGAGCCCTAACTCTTCAACTTCCCTTAAACTCCCCAATAACCCCACTCTAAGTAATTTGACAACTTGTGTTATTAATTAAGATGAGTTACTTAATTTCAAACCTTTTAAATTCAAAGAGGTTGGGAAGTGTAAATAAAATAAGGCTTGGACTTATTTTATTTTGGTTAGTTTCGTTTGTAACCTTGAGAGGATTGAGATGTGTTCTTCTTCTTATTCTTATTTGACGAAGAATGCGAAGAAAACCGTTCTTCAACGAAGAAATTCTCCGCCGAAGAACACAGTTCTTCCGCGACGCTGTATCCGAGACACGATGTTCTTCTTCCGCGTCATCTCTTCCGCGACGGTTTTCCGTGACGAAATCGCCGTCAAAGAACTTCGAATCCTCGATTCGCAACGTCGACGTTCTTTCCCTGTGACGCCCGACCTCCGCGACGCTCGTCTTCCACGGGTCGTTGACGAACGACATTCCTGAACCGAGGTAGGGGATTGTTGTTATTTTTTTAAAATTATTTCCATTCTTGATTATATCATGTAGAACATTGTGGTTAATCGACTAAATGTTATCGTTAACGAGAGGGGGCCGTACTACACAAATACGGCCTAACCCCCTCCTATGTTCATGATTGTTTCTTTGTGATTGGAACAGGATGGCGTGGTGTCGTCTTACCACGCAAGAATCGCTCGCCAAGTATTACGTGACGCCGTCGCGCCACGCTGAGAAGTAGAACAAGAACGCGACGCCGTCGCGCCGCGTCGAGGGAAGTCGAAGGCGCCGCAACCGGAGTGGAGCCGCGGCGGAGGGGCACGGTGCCATCGCACCGTGCCAGACGACAAGGCCCTCGGTTATTTACGGGCCGCAGCCGGTTCTGGGCCGCGGCGGAGCATGGTGACCGGCGGCCAGCCGGGCCGCCGGTGTCGGAGCTGGAAGGGGACTGGCCACCGCCGGTCCCGTTGAGAAGGAGCCGGCCGGCCAGGTCAGGCCGGCTGGAAAGGAGAAAACCGAGGGAATTAAATTCCCCCGGCCAAAATCAATGGCCCCCTATAATGAAGGGGGGTCGCAGTTACACAAGGGGGGCAAGCACCCCCCTCTTTTTTTTCCAACAGCTCGGCCGAAGCCGAGCTGGCGACACGCTGGGCGTGCTGCGCTGAGCCGGACCGGCGCCCGGCCGGTCCGCCAGTCCTGACCGAGCCCAGCCAAGCTACGCCGGGCCGGGCCATTCCGGGCCGACCCTGTCTGGGGTGGGTCGACCCGGTTCGGGCCAACCGGGGGGTCTCGGGCTGGGTCGGCCCGGGCCCAAAACCCCCGTTACCGAACTGTTTGGGTTCAAATGCCCATAACTTGGGCTAAGGACCTCCAAACGACGCGCCGTCAACGGCGATGCGATCCTTCGATCGATATGGTCGTTTTAGTATATCGCACTCAAGGTTTCGGAATCCTTTGAGTTCGGCCGGGTTGGTTCGTACACGAAACCAACCGGGCCCTCGGAGCGGAAACACTCATATCTTGAGCTACGGACGTCTGATTGACGTGCCGTCAACATTGTTGAGTTTCTCTTAATGAGACGGATCTTTTGGAATACTCCTCATGAGGTTTGGACGTAGGTGGACTACTGTCGGGTTGGTTTTTCCTTAAAAACCAACCGGGCCCCTGGGACGAAAAAGCCAATAACTCTCAGGCTGGGCGTCCGATCGACGCGCCGTTTGCGACGTTGAGTTCCTGTTGACGGTACGGAACTTTTGGATACATCAACTCTGGACTATGTGACAATTGATGTTTCAGCCTCTCGGCTCATGGAGCGGACCCTCCCGAATGAGCTTGCTGTGTGTGGGAACCCTAGAGCTGGCTGCGACTGCTACTGTGACTGCGACGACGACTGTGCAGAGATCCTCGATGGATTCGACGACGACGACTACATCACTCAGCGATCCTGGGTGGATCAGTGCTACCGATCCTGTGTGGGTCCGATCCTGTGTGGGTCAGTGCTCAGCAGTCCTGTGTGAACCAGCGCCTATAGATCCTGTGTGGGTCCGATCCTGTGTGGGTCTTTGCGGGGGTTAGTACCTATCGATCCTTTGTGGGTCCGACGACTTAGATGGATCAGTGATCATCTCTAACGTCTTCGAACAAGTATACCTGTGTGAGATGAATCCTGTTTTCTTTCCTGTGTGGACTGTGTTGTGCTATCCTGTGTGGGTTATGTTTTTCTTTCCTGTGTGGAATACATATACTTTCATGTGTGGACTGAGTTGTACTTGGGCTCGGAGGATGGAACGTGTTGCAATTGATGACTTAGTTATATGTATGGGCATATACCTAATCAGTGTCGGTTGTTACTTCGTGCTTGTATCTTTCCTTTATGGTTTATCCTTTATGGATTTTGGGAGACCTTCGGGGGTCTCGAGGTCCCTACTGAGTAGAATATACTCACCCCTGCATGGGCTATGCTCGCACTACGTTGTGTTGGTTGCGGACGACAGACATCATTGATCGTGGTTGAGGTTTGCAGAGCAGGACGATACCTGGAGGTGGACCACTGGGTGGGATGTATTGGGAGCAGAGGGTGGGACCCAAGGAGCAGTGGATCTATCTGTACCCACCCTTCAGGTGGGATTTCCAGTGGACGACTCGGCGTAGCTACTTTTACTTTTCAGTTTATGTTTTCCTTTTCGAGTTGTAATTTACTTTCAGTTTGGGTTTGTATACTGGCCCACTTTCTTTTTGCACTTTCAGTTGTACTCATTTTGTACTTAGTGTTTACTTTTCTGCTTGCTTACTCTGTGGTTTTGGTTTACTTTACAAAGCCAATGCCTTCCCTTTTTACAGGGATTTACGCCTTGGTGCTAGTCGCCAGCCCCCGGCCTATGGAAGGTGGGCTTGGGGTAGTCACAACACGGGCCCTGAGGACTGGTCGTGAAAAATTGGTATCAGAGGTGTTCGGTTCTACCGCGAACTCTGATCTTTTATATGTGAAGTAATAATGATTAGCGTATTGAGTATGGTTATCAGTCCAGGGAGTCCAGTGTTGGTGCGACGGCCGATGTATCCATACACCAGGACCCTGACTTCTGATTTCCAACTTATTGCATGAAAACAATGATTGTGTGTGTGTTTTAATTTTTCTTTGTGATTAATTTGTATTAGCTCACCAGGTATACTATTCTGACCGTGGCGCACCTATTTCCTTTTCAAGATGGCCCCACGATGGCAGCTAGCAAGGGTTCCGAGAGTCGAGCGTGACGACAGCCCACCGAGCGATGAGGCCTCGGTGCAGGGCCCTTTGTCAACAGTGGCACCGGCGGTAGCACTACCCGCCGATCCACCGATACTTCCAGCACCAGCCGCTGACGATGCACATCGCCTCAGCGCACTGCATGAGTTCCAGCGCCAGTGACCGCCCAGGTTCTGTGGGGAGACGGAACCCTAGGCAGCCGAGGACTGGCCGGAGGCAGTCGTACGAGTTTTTCGGCTAGTGAGGACACCAACAGACCTCATGTTGATCCTCGCGGCGAGCCTACTGCACGCATCAGCATGAGGATGGTGGAGATTGATGCTCCAGGTTCACGATGAGGCATATCTACTTTGGACAGACTTTTAGAGCCTCTCCCACTCCGAGTTCGTCCCAGCCACCCTCCGTGCGGTGCGCATTCAGGAGCTTCTTCAGCTGCGGCAGGGCAGCATGACGGTCTCTCAGTACTCGGCGAGATTTACAGATCATTCGTGCTACTCGACTGACATAGTACGGGACCCGTTCTTCCAGGCCCGGACCTTCGAGCAGGGAATGAGACACGAGATCAGGGCATCACTGATCTCCCTCGGTATTCCGACTTAGACAGGAGTACGGAGAAGGCCATTTTGATCGAGATCTTTCTTGCTGAGTATACACCAGCGCCGAGACCCACCGCAGGGCGGCACGTAGCAGAGTCTTCTGCAGCAGGCAGTCGACGGATGACTCTTGGGTCCAGGCAGACCAGACCCTCAGGCAGATGACCGTAGGACACTGGCTCAGCAGTGCGGGGTGCACAGCGTGGAGCCAGTCTTTCGAGATGCAGACAGTGCTACTCGTGCGGCGGGCATGGCCACATTGCTCGTGACTGCCCGACCCGCCGTGCTGAGGAGCAACAGACGGTTGAGGGACCACCGAGTTAGAGGCAGAGTGTCGACCGTGGCAGTTCGTAGGGAGGAGGCAGACGAGGTAGAGGAGCTAGCCGAGCAGCAGGTGGTGGGCGACGCTTTGAGGCTCTACCATCACCACCACCAGGAGGTCCACCCCTTACACAGGGAGTTGGCGGGTAGAGACAGGCACAGCTCCAGGCAGCAGAGGCCTACGACCACGGCGCGCCAGAGATGATTCGAGGTACTATCTGTGTCTATTCCACCCTTGCTGCAGTACTTATTGATAGAGGAGCGAGTCACTCTTTCATAGCTGCTGCCCTTGTTCGGAGCTCGAAGATTCTGACAGAGCCATTGGCTCGATCCTTATGGCTAGAGACTCCTACGGGAGCAGACTCGACAATTACGCCCTGGTACAGGCAGTGTGAGCTTACTCTAGGAGGTGAGAGCTTCGGCTGGGATCTTATTGTAGCAGCTTCGAGGCCTTAAGACGTCATCTTGGGCATGGATTGGTTATCTATGGTCCATGCACATATTGACTATTTTAGGCGCAAGGTGCGATGTGTACGCACCGACGGGAGCAGGTTCACCTTCACCGGCGAGAAGGGAGACTTTGCAGAATAGGATGGACTTCCGCGGAGGAGATGACATCCCATCACTCATCAGTTGGCTAGCCTCATCCTAGGAGCAGTTGACGTGCGAAATCCTGGTTTTCCTGCAGTGGTGGATCAGTTTGAAGACATTTTTCCCGACGATGTTCCAGGGTTACCTCCTCATAGAGAGGTAGACTATTATATTGACCTGTACCCCTGGACAAACCTGATATCGACTCCAGCATATCGGATGGCCCCCGCTGAGCTTCGAGAGCTACGGTTACAGTTGGATGACTTGCAGAGAAAGGGGTTCATATGACCTAGTGTTTCACCCTAGTCTTCCCTGATATTGTTCGCCAAGAAGGAGGATGGGAGCTTGTGACTGTGTGTCGATTATTGTCGCCTGAACCAGGTGACAGTGAGGAACAAATATCCGCTACCGAGGATTGATGACCTCTTTGATCAGCTCAATGGAGCACGGTGGTTCTCAAAGATATACCTCAGGTCAGACTATCATCAGCTCAGGGTTAGAGACGAGGACATGCAGAAGACGACCATCAGATGTCGGTATGGCCACTATGAGTTTTTTTCTATGCCTTTCGGCATAACCAATGCTCCAACAGTGTTCATGGCCCTCATGAACAGGATCATTCAGCCATACCTCGATCGATTTGTCATGGTCTTCATCGACGACATTCTGATTTACTCGACGACTGAGGAGGAGAAGACCTACCACCTACGGGTTGTACTAGACACACTCCGAGAGCACCAGCTTTATGGTAAGCTCTCGAAGTGCCAGTTCTGGATATGTGAGGTCCACTTCTTGGTGCACGTAATCTCTGAGGCGGGAGTTGTAGTGGATCCTGCGATGATCGAGGCAGTGTTAGCTTGGGTGCCACCAAGGAGCGTGACGGAGGTGAGGAGTTTCTTGGGACTAGCTGGATACTATCGGAAATTCATGCCAGACTTATCTAGAGTTGTGGAACCACTCTCAATTTTGACGAATAAGGGGAAACCCTTTGTGTGGTCAGACAGATGTCAACAGAGCTTCCAGGAGCTGAGACAGAGATTGACCAGCGCCCCTATCGTGAGGTTGCCTGAGGAGGGAGTAGGGTACGTAGTCTACTGCGATGAATCAGGGACTGGACTTGGATGTGTCCTGATGAAGGAGCGGGCAGTGATCACCTATGGATCACGTCAATTGAGGCCACATGAGCAGAACTATGCAACCCATGACCTGGAGTTAGCAGCAGTGGTCTTCGCTCTGAAGACATGGCGACACTATCTGATGGGTGAGCGCTTTACAGTATTTTCTGACCATCTGATTCTCAGGTACATCTTCTCTCAGAAGGACCTGAACTTGAGACAGCGGATTGGGCTCGAGTTCCTCCAGGACTATGACTTTGAGATAGTCTATACTCCTAGGAAGGGGAATGTAGTAGTCGATACCCTCAGTAGGAGGACAGGCATACAGCTACTTGAGGAGGCAACAGAGCAGCTAGCCGCTTTGCAGATATCCTTCATGGATAGAGAAGGATAAGCCTTCCTTCAGTCTCTCACAGTCACTCCTCCACTTCTACAGCGGGTCAGAGAGGCATAGCGTGGGGACGCAGTCTGTGAGGCATGGCGTGCACAGATATCTTCAGGACAGGCACCTGATGGTTTCTCCCTTGGAGCAGAGCACGACATCCTTTTCAGGGGACGTACCTTGGTACCGGTTACTTTACGGGGGGAGGTGCTGAGAGAGTTTCATACTTTTCCTTTGGCGGTACATCCTGGAGTGGTGAAGATGTACCAGGATCTCAGACGATAGCACTGGTGGCAGGGCATGAAGAAGGCTATGGCAGAGTTCGTTTCTCGATGCCTCACCTACCAGCAGGTGAAGGCTGAGCATCAGGTACCAGCAGGCTTGGTACAACCCTTGGAGGTTCCGGAGTGGAAGTGGGATGGAATATCTGTGGAATTAGTGACTGGACTTCCACGCACTTCCAGAGGTCACGACTCCATCTGGGTGATTGTCGACTGACACACCAAGTTGGCTCACTTCTTACCCATCAGAGAGCAGGGATCAGTGGAGAGCTTGGGATGCCTTTACGTTTAGGAGATTGTATGGCTTCACGGTGTGCCATCTTCAATCATCTCCGATCGAGATGCTCGCTTTACTTCCCGACTTTGGAAGGGGGTGTAGGAGGCGTTCGGGACACAGCTACGTTTAAGCACAGCCTTTCATCCTCATACGGATGGTCAGATGGAGAGGACCATTCAGACTCTCGAGAACATGCTCCGCGCATGTGTCCTCGACTTTGGTCATAGCTGGGAGGACCATCTACCCTTGGTGGAGTTTGCGTACAACAACATCTAACACTCCACCATCGGGATGGCACCGTACGAGGCGTTTTACGCCCAACCTTGCAGATCTCCTTTGTGCTGGATAGACCCTGAGGAGTTAGCACTTGTGGGACCAGAGATGGTCTAGGACACGATAGAGAAGGTCCAGGCCATCCAGGAGCATATGAGGACAGCACAGAGACGGAAGAAGTCATACACTGACAGGAGGCGGAGGCCACTAGAGTTTGAGGATGGCGACCACGTCTTCTTGTGTGTTTCACCTTGACGTGGTTTACGGAGATTTGGCCGTGGTGTCAAGTTATCCCCGCGCTTCATCGGACCCTTCCAGGTCCTCAACAGGATTGTCAAGGTGGCTTATCGCCTGGCTCTACCATCTCAGTTGTACCGGGTGCACGATGTCTTCCACGTATCTCAGTTGAGGAGATACATGCACGACCCGACGCACATCATTGACCATGGGGAGCTTAACGTTGACGATGGGGTGACTTTTACGGAGGTCCCGGTGGAGATCGAGGATCGACAGAAGCGGGTCCTACATGGACGGTCGATTCCTCTTGTGCGCATTAGATGGCAACATGGGAACCTCCAAGAGAGCACATGGGAGCAGGAGGCTCAGATGCATGCTCAGTACCCTCATTTGTTTCCCTAGTTTTGATGTATCATTACGGGGACGTAAATCCCGGAGGTGGGAGTAATGTAAAGACATGTAAAATTCAAGGGAAATTTTTTCTTAATTTTCTTTGGAATATTACAAGAGCGCGGTTTCTGACGGCACCTGATTCCGAGGCCTGGTGTGCCCGAAATCAATTTCTGAATCTTGACTCGAGTACGTTCAGTGAAAGAACGAGCGGCAATTTCTATCTTTTGAACTGGTGCTCGGAATTGAAATCCAAGGACCCCAATGAACTCGAAGCGCTGATATTCACTTTAGGAGACCTTTTCCGAGGTTGTGTTTTATGCGGGTTGAGAGTTAGTTTTGGGGGAAATTAGAAGAAGTTAAATAAATTGTGGAACACAATTTACTTTTAACATTGATGGTTATTTCCTCCCAAAGGGAGTTAGAGGTGGGACCCACATCCACATAACCTCCCTTGTGAGGATTAAGTGTGGTGGGGCCCACACGATACCTAACTCTTCAACTTCCCTTAAACTCCCCAATACCTCCACTATAATTAATTTGACAACTTGTGTTATTAATTATGATAAGTTACCTAATTTCAAACCTTTGAAATTCAATGAGGTTGGGATGTGTAAATAATATAAGGCTTGGACTTAATTTATTTTGGTTAGTTTCTTTTGAAACCTTGACAGGATTGAGCAGTGTTCTCCATCTTCTTCTTCCTTGACGAAGAACGCGAAGAACACCATTCTTCAATGAAGAACTTCTCCGCCGAAGAACACGGTTCTTCCGCGACGCTGTATCTGCGACGTGAAGTTCTTCTTCGGCGTCGTCTCTTCCGCGACGGTTTTCTGTGACGAAATCTCCGTCAAAGATCTTCGAATCCTCGCTTCACGACGTCGACGTTCTTTCCCTGTGATGTCCGACCTCCAGGACGCTCGTCTTCCGCGGGTCGTTGATGAATGCCATTCCTGAACCGAGGTAGGGGATTGTTGTTATTTTTTTAAATTATTTCCATTCTTGATTCTAGCATGTCGTACTTTGGGGTTAATTGACTAAATGTTATCGTTAACGAGAGGGGGCCGGACCGCACAAATACGGCCTAACCCCCTCCTATGTTCATGATTGTTTCTTTGTGATTGGAACGGGATGGCATGGTTCCGTCGGAGCGGAGGGGCGCGGTGTCGTCGCACCACGCAGGACGACAAGGGATGCGGCTGGTTCCGGGCCGCGGCGGAGCATGGTGACCGGCGGCCAGCCAGGCCGCCGGTGTCGGAGCCGGAAGTGGACCGGCCACCGCCGGTCCTGTTGAGATGGAGCCGGCCGGCCAGGTTGGTCCGGTCGGAAAGGAGAAAACCGGTGGAATTAAATTCCCATGGCCAACATAAATGGCCCCCCATAATGAAGGGGGGATGCATTTACTGAAGGGGGGGCAGGCGCCCCCCCCCCCCCCCCTCTTTTTTTCCAACAGCTTGGCCGAAGCCGAGCTGGCGGCGCGCTGGGCGCGCTGCGCTGAGCCGGGCCGGCGCCTGGCCGGTCTGCCAGGAGGGGCCGAGTCCAGCCGGGCCAGGCCGGGCCGACCCTGGCCGGGTTGGGTCGACCCGGTTCGGGCCAACCGGGGGGTCTCAGGCCGGGTCCGCCCGGGCCCGAAACCCCTATTACCGCACTGTTAGTGTTCAAATGCCCATAACTCGGGCTACAGACCTCCAAATGACACGCCGTCAGCAGAGATGCGATCCTTGGATCGAGGTAGTCGTTTAGGTATATCGCATTCAAGGTTTCGGAATTATTTGAGTTCAGCCGGGTTGGTTCATACACGAAACCAAACGGGCCCTCGTAGCGGAAACGCTCATATCTTGAGCTACGGACGTCCGATTGACGTGTTGTCAACTTTGTTGAGTTCTTATTAGTGATACAGATCTTTTGGCATACTCCGCCCGAGGATTGGATGCAGGTGGAGTACGGTCGGGTTGGTTTTGCATTAAAAACCAACCGGGCCCCTGGGACGAAAAAGCCAATAACTCTCAGACCGGGGCGTCCGATCGACGCGCCGTTTACGACGTTGAGATCCGGTTGACGATACGGAACTTTTGGATACATCAAATCTGGACTATGTGACAGTTGATGTATCAGCCTCTCGGCTCATGGAGCGGACCCTCCCGAATGAGCTTGCTGTGTGCGAGAACCCTAGAGCTGGCTGCGACTGCTATTGTGACTGCGAAGACGACTGTGCAGAGATCTTCAGTGGATTCGATGATGACGACTACAGCACTCAGCGATCCTGTGTGGATCTGTGCTACCGATCCAGTGTGGGTCCGATCCTGTGTGGGTCAACGCTCAGTGGTCCTGTGTGAACAAGCACCTACAGATCCTGTGTGGGTCCGATCCTGTGTGGGTCTTTGCGGGGGTTAGTACCTATCGATCCGTTGTGGGTCTGACGACATAGATGGATCAGTGATCATCTCTATCATCTTCGAAGAAGTATACCTATGTGAGCTGAATCATGTTTTCTTTCTTGTGTGGACTGTGTTGTGCTATCCTGTGTGGGTTACGTTTTTCTTTCCTGTGTGGAGTACATATACTTTCTTGTGTGGACTGAGTTGTAGTTGGGCTCGGAGGTTGGAACGTTTTGGAATTTATGACTTAGGTATATGTATGGGCATATACCTAATCAGTGTCAGTTTTTACTTCGTGATTGTATCTTTCCTTTGTGGTTTATCCTTTATGGATTTTGGGAGACCTTTGGGGGTCTCGGGTTCCCTACTGAGTAGCTTATACTCACCCCTGCACGGGTTATGCCCGCACTACGTTGTGTTGGTTGCAGACGTTGGACAACATTGATTGTGGATGAGGTTTGCAGAGCAGGATGGTACCTGGAGGTGGACCACTGGGTGGGACGTACTCGGAGCGGACGGCGGGACCCGAGGAGCAGTGGAGCTATCTGTACCCACCCTTCAGGTGGGATTTCCAGTGGACGACTCGGCGTAGCGGGTTTAATTTTCAGTTGTTGTTTTCCTTTTCGAGTTGTACTTTACTTTCAGTTTGGGTTTGTATACTGGCCCACTTTCTTTCCGCACTTTCAGTTGTAGTCAGTTTTTAATTAGTTTTTACTTTTCCGCTTGCTTACTCTGTGGTGCTTGTTTACTTTACAAAGGCAATGCCTTCCCTTTTTACCGGGATTTACGCCTTGGTGCTAGTCGCCAGCCCCTGGGCTATGGAAGGCGGGCTTGGGGTAGTCACGGCACGGGCCCCGAGGACGGGTCGTGACCTAGTAGGACAATAAATATGAAATAAAAGAATAATAAAAGGGTAATTTGGATGAAATTTATTCAGTAGAATGAATGCACTCATTAAAATATCTGTACAAATAAAACATAATGTTAATAATATGAAATTCATTCTAAATATGAAAGTATATATATAAACATGAGGGAATTTATAAGTGAGCAAATATTTAATGTAATGATATGTATTTATAAGAATTATGGAACCCATACTACCGTTATAAATATGACAATTAGAATAGTAATATGTCTATTAGATTAATAACCTAATAGTTGGAATAGTAATATTACCATTAAGAATAGTAATATTATTTCTAGAAAATTAACCGCACCTATGGAGGTGTAAAATAATATTAAGGTTTCATTTGAAAAAAAAATTTATTATATTTAAACCATTTTAAAAGAAAATAAATGATTCAAAAATGAGAAATTTTGTGTTTTTATTTTTTATTAAACATAATTATTTTATTAACACATTAATAATAAATAAAATTATTTAAAATAAATATTGTTTAAATAAATTTCATTTATTATGTAATATAATGTTTTATTACAAGGATAATTCAATTTTATGAGAGTATTACTTAATTTTCAAAGGGTGATAAAATCGATTATAATATTAAAATCATTAATTTTCAATTAAATGATGATTTTTTATAAAAATTAAATATATAAAATTTATAAAAGTATTTATGAAAATGAATTAATGTTTTTAAATATATAAGTCAAAAAATGGTAAGGGTTAATTCTTTGGATTTTTCTAAAATAGTTGATTTTTTTTTGTTAAATAGTAAATGACTGTATTTTATGGTATTTAACACTATAAGCCAAATACATAGATTTTGAGTCATACAAGAAGTAAGAACCCATTATTTAGATCTCATATGCACTATTTATTATATATAGTTACAATAATCTATACTACTGATAGTATCAACACCAAATAAAAAATTAACGAATATAATAATCAATATAACCCCTTTCCCCTTTTAAATATCACCCCTCACCAATGCTTCTCCTCCCACCTTCTATACCTCTAAGAATAGAAAATATCTTCCAAAACCACTCCTCTCCACTCTACCTAGTCAAAATTTATTTAGGTCTCACCAAAATACCAATTCCATGTTCATTAAGGGTCCCTTCAAGAAGGTTATTTTTTAGAGGTGACTTTGTCAAACTGCCTCTCTAAATTCCATTCCTTCTTATAATATCTACACAACTACTTCATAAATTGAAGAATATAAAATATAGTATCAAATATATACAAAAATTTAATATCTCTAATGTATTATAATCTATTCACCCCTTTTCTCATTTCCTCTTATTCAATGAAATGAAACCAATGTCGACATTATGGCGGTTAAACTTATCTATGGATAATGATTTTTCATATTTGATTAAAGCCATCATAACGAGTCATAAATGTATTATTCTGGTTAAATGAATTTTTATTAGGCATTCTATAACTTATTCTAGGTTCTATAACTAATATATTTTCCTAATATTTAATAAAAATAAATAAGTTCATGATGATCGAATAAACCTCCAAAAGAAACTAACATGTTTTATTAAAGTTTTATCAAACGAATAATCATAATAATATAAATAAAAAGGATATATGTGACCATTTAAAATTATAAAAATTAATTAATACAATATTATTTAACTTCTGGAATACTATTCCCATCATTAAGGAACATACATAAATAAACACATGTTAACGGACCTTGAAACTGTTAAACGAACGCTCCTAGAACAATAGAATTGGACATTACAACTCATCAAAATGGATAGAAATGTATTTATTATAATTAAAATGAAAATATATTTGTGTAATAATTTTTTAATTAATTTATTAATGAATCTAATTTTTATATCATGTACATTAATTGTTAGTGTAGAATACATACATACACTATGTAAGAGATCCTTTCAATCCTGAATATTTCATTTGGGTAACACTTTATTGATCATTTCCATGACTTATATCTTCATTTTTATTATATAATTCTTATATATTATGTATATATGTCTCAAATATATATATGTAACACAATTAATGATTATCTTATTGGGAAATACATTTTTCAAAAGGTTCCTGTCTGAATTCCTCTCGATAAGTAAACTTGGTTAAAAAAATTCTCTATTTCTTACCCAATATCATGTTTACCCCCCTATAATATTTTAAGACACTAATATTTTACCAAATAAATGATTTTATAATGAAAATTACTATTTTAGTTCATTTTTTTAATTAAAAAAATTATAAATCTGTTACCTTTAAAAACACTATTACATTTCCTAAAACTATGTAAAGTGGAACATATATAAAGTTACCTAACAATTATTTTTCGTGTTTTCCATTTAATTACAAATATTTATTCACGATATATTTCAATTAAATTATTAAAATCCATGAATTATTTAACCCCTTATTTCATGGAAAACAATGTTATAAACCCTTTCGTTATGCCTTATGACATGATTATGAGTCCCATTTCATTCCATGGGTGACCTTGGTGTTAGAATCTTTTATACAACACACATATGAATGATTATGCAATAATATGTGAACCCAGATTGATCTAAAATGAATTGGGAAACTCTTTATCCCATGATATATTATTTATGGTATTTTGGAGTAAACCTAATCAATTACGGTACTTCATCCACCATGTGATATCTTATTATATCTTATCATTGCCTCATATTTACGTCATGTTATTTGTTTTTTTATATTTCAACATTTCCATGATCATATGATTCCATGTTTTGTATGTTATGCCTCCATAATTTTATTCATATTCTATTCCTTTTATGTTACAAGTTATTCCCCTTAACTCATGTGTTGTGATTGATACCCATGATTATTCCATTACTGGGTTTTTCAACACATCCCTTTTGTCTATGTATTCCCGAGGTTATCCTATATAGTTATTTTTGGGTATTATGACTAGAATGGTTTTTTAAGAATCATGGGGACCATTATATCACCACATATAAGCTTGATTCAATATTAGGGAATAATAATTTAGGGTATACTTTTACTTTATTTTCTATTCCTTCTCTATTAATAGTTTTATTTATATTTTATACTTATATAAGAATTCAACCAACATTAATTTATTTTTCATTTCTAATTAATGTTTTCATATAGGAGAACACATTCTGACAACCAATTTTAAATGAATGGTTATTACTTCAACAATGGGATGCCAAACCAAATAGGAATTAGAGCATTGATCTTCATGACAATATAGGATCAACTGGATGAAGTTATTAATAATAACACGAATAATATGGATCACCCTCCTACTCCTAAGAAAGATAATGTTGTGGTAACATACGTTATGAATTAAATTAAACCTATCAATAGTGTTACTTATGTTCCCCTCATGAAATAATAATTTATTAACTCAATTTAGAATATATCTTATGTCCTCTAATGGTCAAGAAAAAGAATAAGTTGTATTGGTGGTCTATGGTTTTGAGGAGGATGCAAATAAATGGTGGAAACTAATAAAAAATAAGATGTATAAGGATTAATTTTATTCCATGGAATGGTAAGGATTCATGCAAAATATTATTAAATAATTATTTTCCCTAAAATCTATTTCATAATATAGAGAGATATCTCCTTAGACTGTAGCCAAAGTAAGATGAGTCTATCAAGGAGTAAGAGAAAAACATTACAAGGATTGCATGATATGACTCTGGAATTTTCCTAAACATTGAATAAAAAATGGACCACTTATTTAGTGGATTAAATTAGAGTCTATGAAAAGTGTTTGCGATTTGAGATATAGATAGTTATGATGACATTATCTATTATTCCATGAAGATTGAGATGGAGATCGGTGACTCTCATCCATATTGTGGTCCCGGTGATAGAAAGTGTAAAATAGAGTTTAATACGTGAAGATAAATAGATAAATCATCTGGAAGAATGAAAACCCATCATCCCATGTGTCAAAAGTGTAGGAATAACAAGGGATGTTAGAGACAATTAATGAAAGTAACTCGAAATCTATAAGAAAGGGCATAAGCTATCACTTCTGCTTAGGTGGATCTCAACAATGATGTGGCAATCGGTAAAGGGGTTATTTATTCAATAATAGTGAATAAACTATTTGATTATGGTTTTTTAATTCATTTACATGTTTAATGTTTAGTAGAACTATTCAAACACTACCTCACAATTTAGAGATTTCGTTATCTATTAGAACAATGAATAGGGAAATTATTGCATAAAATTTATATAACACATCCACTATTAATTTTTATGTATTGATCATCTATTAAAATATTTTAAGAAATCCTTTATTAGATATTTATGATATATTTCACATTGATTGGATTTCATTATATTAATACTACATAATCTTTTCAATGTGGGATATCACTCTCCACATCCAAATGAATCCTCCAATTCTATTCAATTGTATGGAGGAGGATAAATCTCATAAAAAATCATGAACTCCAGTGCTGTTATTATTTCAATATTATTAATAATATTTATTTCAAATTATTGAGACAAAGGAGATGATCATGTTTCATGACATGCCTGTTTCGAAGGACTGTACCAATGAGTTCCCCAATCAATTGTATGATCTTCCTCTTAATCGATAGGTTGAATTCTCAATTGAACCCACACATAAATATCATCCCATATCAATGAATCCATACATAATGGAAAAGTTTGGGTTAGATAGACTATAGATATAATTACAATAGATTCTAGATAGGGGTTTTATTCACCCGATTACATCACCTTGGGGTGAAACAGTCCTATTAATTTAGAAGAAGGATATAACAATGAATCCATGTATTAATTATTATGAGCTAAAAAATCGCAATAAAGAAACATTTCCCCTTAAAATGGTTATAAGACTTAAATGAAAAAATACATGGGGATATGTATTTCCCTATGTTTTAAGTTTAGTTGGGATATCATTAATTAGAGGTGAAGAAGGAAGATATTACCAGGTCTACCTTTCAAATGAGGCTTGTACACTATTATTTCCTAGTGATTCTATTTAGAATCACTAATTCTACCCATAATATATTTGGAATTAATCAATAGAGTAATCCAACATTACCTAAAATAATTTGTAGTAGTCTTTATAAATGATATTGTGATATATATCAAGATCAAGGAGTAGCATGAATAGAATTTGAATAATATTCTAAAAAAATTGAAGAGAGAAAATTATAGAAAAATTACTATAAATGTGTTTTTTTGATGTAGGAAATATCATTAATGGGGTTTGTTACCATCATTGAAGGAATATATGTGGATCCATTTAATATAGTGGAAATCAGGGATTAGCCCAATCCAATATCTATATTGGGGATCTATAGTTTCCTTTGTTATCCTAGGTATTATCAATGATTTTTAAGAACTTCTAATGATTGTATAACCCATTATCCAAGATGTCTTGGATGGGTGTAATTCTTGTATAGACTAGAGAATGTGATGAATTCCACAAGTAGTTAAAAAATTTTATTGTCAACACACCGTACATACATTACCCAAAAGCGTGAAACTATTTGAGATATATTATGATGAGTCAATGAATGGATTATTCTATATACTGATGAAAAAAACTAATGTTAAATAGTATGCCTCAAGGAAGATGAAAGTTAACAAGAAAAAATATCTCACACATGATTCGGAGTTAGCGGTCATGATCTTCATGTTAAAAATCAGGTGGAATTATATCTATATGGAGAAGTGTGAGATATATATTGATTACAATATCCATAAATACATATTCACACAAAACAAGTTTAATATTTTCAAACAAATATAGTTATAGTTCATCAAAGATTATGAATACTCAATAAACTATTATATTGGGAAAGTAAATAATGTTTCCTATGATCTATATAGAATGTATCCTGCTACATTATTAATGATGATAATTTATAAATAACCAATATTAATAGATGATTAAATGATGGAGTTGGGAATCATAAATGACGGAATAACATTATTCTTTTCTAAAATTATTTATCAATCATCCATTTTTTGAGAAGATAAAGGATAAAAAAGGTGATGATGTGAAAATTTAGAATAAGGTTGAATGTATTAGAAATGTGAAATCCTCAGAGTTGCAATTTAATGTATAAGGAGTCCTAATATTAGGGTTAGGATCAGGTGTACCATCAAATATTTTAATAGAGAAATTGATTTTTAATGATGCACAATACTCGAAAATCTCCATCAAACAAAGGAGAAAGAAAATATATCAAGATATACGAGAGTACTGTTTATGGCGAAATATGAAGAAGGATATATCATATTATAAATAAAAGATCCTGTTATGTCAAAAAGTGAAGAATAATAGGATAAATTCTAAGGGGATTATAAAAAAATTACACAAAATGACATAGAAATGAGAATACATCACTATAGACTTTTTCATAGGAAATTAGAATACATCTATAGTAAATAATGAAATATGGGTTGTTGATAATCATACAATGACTGCTCACTTTACTTTGAATATTCATGCCTTCTCACTCAATCAACATTCAAGGATATATGATAGATTAGTGGATAGTCTACATGGAGTGCCATTATTGATTATATCAGTATGAGATCCTAGATTTACCAACATGTTTTGGAAACGTCACAACCACACACTAAACACTATGAAGAACTTTAAAAGGGATTATCACCCACAAAGTGATGACTAGTCTAAAAACACTACATAGACATTGGAAGATATATTGGGAGCATTCTCGATAGACTTCAAAGGATGATGGGACCAATAACTCCCTATAGTTGAATTATCTTAAAAAAATAGATTCTATTCATGATTACAAATTGTTCCATATAAACAAATTTATGGGAATAGAAATAGAACAATTGTATGATAAATGTAATTCATTGAACATAAGATACTAGGCCTAAAATGGTAGAAAATGTCACCACCATTCTCCATCACATCATGGAATCCCAAAGTTAGCAAAAGAACTATGGTTACAATTTTTGACATGACATTGTGTTTTAAGTCAGAAAAAAAGGTATTCCTCTATATATCAATATGAAAGAGATTCATTATATTGTGATTAAATGAAAACTAATTCCCAGGTACTCACCCACTTTGATATTGTTGAGTGTGTTGGAGATGTGGCCCATCAACTAGAACTTCCACTAACAATTTCATATTTACATGATGTATTCCATGCATCCCACTTTATAAATTACATACCATATACCTCAAATGTAATTAATCTAGAGGAGGTAGAGCTAGAAAATTATATCTCTTATGAGGAGTAGTTGGTGGAGATCCTAGATTATAGAGATAAATTTTGACATAAAAATACCACTCACCTGGTCAAATTAATATTACAGAACCATAAATATTAATAGGTGACAAGGTAACTATAGGAATCGATGAAGGATATGTAACCTCTACTATAAGGCCCCATCCTTAAATATTATTTAATCTTGAATTATTCAAGAATTAACATGTGAAGATCTTTTCAGGTTTAGAGTTTTAGAGAATTAGGTCATAAAATCATGCATTTCATTCCACATTTAAATGAGGTGGTTACAACAAAGACAATATTCATTTTTTCCATCAAAGAAACATATTTAAAATAAATCATGGATTCTTTCTTGACACTTCCTCGACATTATCATCACATCATGCACCTTTCCCTTGACCTATGAAAAACATTTCAAAATCTTGGGATGAGCAGAAAAATCTCAGTATGGGTTATAAAATAAGGATATGAAACATTAACCCATCAATAAATACAAATCAATGAAACTCAAACTTTTCAATCATAACATACATTATGAATTCATAAGATTTATGAGGAACACACAAAAATCATAAATAATAGAGGTAACTTGTAGCATCCACATCAAACATGCATTATAGCTATCACAATTACATAGTGAGTAACATTTGTAATACCCATCACATTATATTCCCTAAAACTCTTAGGAGAAACATTAATGTTTACCTCTGTCTCGTTACCCAATGTAGTAGAGAGCTATCTTGGGCTTACCGAAACTAGGTTTATCATGGAACCACCCATATACATAACAATGGCCAAGAACCATAACATAATCACAAAACATAACTTAAGCAGAAAGAAAAGATAACATTCCAACATTTTAATAACAATCTATGTTTTCTTGATATTGAAATAATGAATCCATTCTAAAAACCATTTTAAAAACCATTTAAAACATTTAATAAAGTGATTTTTGAATCAAAGTGTCCCATACCACTTTGAAGCTTTTAGCATTTTAGACCATTAATATCCATATTAATAAAGCCTTAAAACTATTTTTAAAACATCGATATCAATGAGAAATATTAATAATAATAAATCATTAAAACATTTAGAAAGATATTTTAGTTAATGAGTTTTTAACAAAATGAGAGACACTTGAGTACAAATAATTGAGGAATAAAATTTAATAAGAACTTTATAATATCATGAGAATAAAGGGATTCATGATAGAATATTCCAAAGGACTTTATATACACCATATAAGAGTGAATTTGTGCATAACAATAATAAAGTCTCTATAGAAATGTAAAATGAGATGAAATCACTTATAATGAAGGTACACTTAAATTAAGGATAAATCAATCTCATAATTTATGTGTGAAAAATATAAATAAATCAAATATAAATATATATTAAGTGTAAAAAAATCATAGGTCATTCACACATATTTATAGGATGACATATTCAATAACTACAAGTTGAACCCAAAGAAATTGAAATTGGGTTAAGAAGTTCCCTTGTAAATAATCGACAACCTAACGGCATCACTTTAAAATTCAGAAAATGAGTTGATGAGACATAAAGGGAATCTCATCACTTGGAAATAAATTTTACATAAATATTGATATATAATAACATATCCAAACATAATAGTATATAAACTAAAAGACATAATAGAAGATGTCTTTTAAAAAGAGGAGGGTGAACGGTTACCTTACCGATTCGGGTATCTTCCAAAACGTACACCCCATGAAAGATGGGTCATAAAATGAAGATGTGAATACCCATAAATTAAATTATATTACACAATAAATACTATCCTGGGAATTAAAACACCACACAAAAGTTAATAGTGGAAAATGTATCATGAATCACACTGGAAGAAAAGTGAGATGAAAAATCCCTTATGAAAACTCAGCAGCCTAACAGCGCCACTTAAAACTTCCAAAAATGGATTGACGAGATCAAATAGGGTCTCTAATCATATGAACATAAAACTTACAGTAATAGTAATATAAAATAACATCCCCCAATATAATAATTATGAGCTTAAATGAAATGACATAAAAGAGAGTACTTAAAAAGAAAGAGAGAGGTAGGATCCATTACCTCGTGTCTGACGTGACACGATCTTTCTATAATCTCCTATATAATAAAATAGATTTAATTTCTAATTTATTAAGAACCTTATTAAGTTCATTATTAGTTTAATATAACTTATTACCATTTTATGATTATTAGGTAATTTTTTATGTTAATAATAGTTGTTTTGTCGATCATTGGTACTTGAGTCAAAAATGAACTTCTTATAATTACAAGTTGTTCAAGTGGTAAAATATCCATTATATCCAAAATTATATTGATGATTTTGATATCGTATATATCATATATATCCAATATATACATGAATTTATAATATTACATAACATTTAGAGGTAAGAAATGAAATGCACCGTTCATGGAGACGGTAAGCCGTACGTACGCATGAACGCTACTTTCATTTCTATTTCATATTTAATGAAATTAAATCACAATCATATAAAGTTATATTATAATTAATGCATAATATCATATATAATATCATTAACGCCATCATTTTTATGTCCCACACATGGCATTAACACATCAAATCACATTGAGGGGGTTGTTGTCCGCACATCATGAAATGAAGATATCGCGTTTACCCATAATGGAAACCATAAAGGTATTCCATAAATGAAAAATACAGAAGCATATGGATAAAATAAAAATAAAATATATCATATATACATATATTGACATATTAGTGTCCACCATTAATGGTGTTAGAAGAATATTGAACAATCATCGTTTCGTGAGGCAGAAAATCACCATCCACAGAAATAGTATGTTCTTTAACCATTAGACGGAGGAGTGTGTAAGTGTATATCGAATCCTTTTCATAACAACATCCTAGTATACTTAATATACTAGTGTTTATTCAAAATAAAGGAGTAAAAATGGATTTGGGTGTTGGAGGGGACAAATAAAACAAAAGAACATAAGAGAAAGTATTACCTTTAAATCAGGTAACTCCTCTTGGTTTGAACCAAAAGGGTTTCTTGAAGAGATTTCTGCTTATGTTAAGGCTTCTATGATGAATATAAGGATGTGGAGAGAAGAAATGAACAGAATTTGGCCATGAAAATGGCTTGAGAGGTTTGGGTAAGGTGGTAGAGGTGGGGGTCTTTTATAAGAGGGAGGAGGGGCACTCTTGGAATGTTATAAAATGTTACATTATTATAAAATGATTTTAGGATTCTAAAGGTCCCAAAAAGATATATATTGGAGGATAAGGTGATAAGGGTTCAAAATACAACCATATATTAGGTTTTTGACCAGTTAATGACTTATATTTTACATTATCTTTTCATTTTATTTAAATTGTTCATTAATGAGATAATCGCTGCATCATCAAGGTGTCATAAATAAATTAATTTATTTAATGTCTAAAAATTAGAAAAAAAAATACACTGATGTAGGAAATATTTTTATATTTCCAATGACTATTTATAGTCTAAGAGATCATTTATGTGGACAATATTAGAATTCTTTTACATTGGTGTTACATACTTTGGTAACATTTTCCTTTCATTAAATAAATATGATAAAAGTTCACTATCACACTAAAGTGATTACATGGGGTCCCAAGGTTGGCACAAGGCATCCATTGGTCGTCCATTACACCAAATATAGCATTAGGACACATGATGGGGTCATTTTAAATTTTTATGATGTTATTGTATTACCCTTAACAACCTGATTACTAATTAATCATGATAATTAATGATAATTACCGTCGTTGCTATTCATAATGTCCAAAATCAAAAGAATCCTAATTAAATAAATTGGACCTTCTGATTCCAAAAATAGAATAATTTTTTTCAAATTCCAAACACAGTAACTTCATAAATTAATTTAAAAATAATTTCCATTTTCCAAAACCAAAGGTGGGTTTTTAAGGAGTAAAATCTACCAAAAATATTGATTTGTTTTTATATCCAATTTAAAAGTGAAATTACATCAAATGACCAAAATTGTATTAAATGGTAAAAGAATATTTTAATTAATCTTTAAACCCTATTAAATAGATAATATAACCATATTAATAAATAAGATTAAAAGGAGGTTTTGAATTAAAATACAACATTTTTCACTATTCATTAAAAAATGAACTTTATTGGAAAAATAACCAAAATTTACACAATGAAAATTATAATGTCCTGATTCAAAATATGGATTTTTTTTATATATAACATATAAAATTGATGAAAAATTTATTTGAAAATGGTTCGCCATTAAAAGGCGGTTAATCGACCTTTTAACGATTATTAGAATATTTATGCATAATTTGGGATCATTCGTATTTTAAGCCTCTATCATTTATTGGATAATTGTTAAAATATTTAACAAACATATATAATCGTTTTTTAGTTATTTCTTTTTATTCCCACCATTACAATGGCTAGGCTTTAATTACTATTTAAAAATATATTATTATATTATTAGTTTGCAACGTAAGATCTCAAAGAAACTTGTTGTGGCGTATTGTGTACGCCATCAAACATAGCATCCCTTTTAAAGTAATATTAATATTTTATTCAAAAATATTAATAAATAAGAAAATTTTATATTCTTTATTTACCTGGGATGTTACATCAACTATTATTAAATTAGTATATAATGAGAAATTTCTAGGGAAAAATTTCATTAGGGGGGAAGAATGTTATGATCCAGAATTTTTTCAACAATATTTCCATTTTTTTAATTATTTCATCTAGTATAATGGTAAAAATTCACAAAGGGAAACAAAACAACATAATTATCATTAATTAAGAATGAAAAATTAGTCTACAAATAAACCTATAAGAATTCCAAATACTCTAGCACCAAAATAAATAGAGTATTATTGAATTAGAAAAGGTTAATTTTGATATCATCAATCCACTAGAATGACCACGATCCCTAACAATGATTTATAAATAAAACATATAGGTAGTAATAAAATATTCCTTCTAAAGATGAATGTATATATATAAACGTGAGAGAATACATATGGGAATGCAGAACGGGTAGAATAAGAGGTATTTGTAGAATTATATAAGCAATTTTACCATTATAAAACTGAATGTTGTAATAGTAATCTGAATGTTAGAATAGTAACCTCACCTATGGATGTGTAAAGAAATATTTAGGTTTCACACAAAATTAAAATTTAATATATTAAACCATGGAATAAGATAATAATAATTTTAAAAACTAAAATTAATGTGTTTTAACTTTTTTACTACATAAATGTTTTAATAACACTTTTATAATAAATACAACAATTTAAAATAAATTTTAGTTACATAAGTTGAATTTATAAATTTGTGTAATGTTTTATTATAATGATAGGTCAATTTTTTTGAGCCCATTTATAATTTTTCAAAGGGTAACAATAGGATATAATAATAAAATCATCATTTTTTTGAATAAATGAATATATTATTTACAAATTAAATTTCTCAAATGTGGAATATCATTTTCATAAAATGGATTCCACTATGGAAATATTCACATCAAAAAATGGTTAGTGTTAATGTTGTGGTGTTTTCAAAAATAGTAGACATTTTTTCGAAATTGTGAAATATGGTAATTTATGATATTTAACATTATAAGCCAAATACATAAATTTTTGGGACATTTGTGATGTAATAACCAATTAGTTCAAAGTAAAACAAAATATATACTATATATAGTCATAATAATGGATACAATTGATAGTTTTGATAAAAAATAATAATATAATGAATGTAATAATAAAAAACACCCCTCTTATCCACTTATAAATACCACCCCTCACCGACCATTCACCCCAAACAATATAATTCTTGAATATTTAAAAATACCCAATAAAAAAACAAACCTACCCTCTCTATAATATCTATGTACTACTAGTATCAGAAAAATAAAAATTCCATGTTTCGTAAGGGGTCTGTCAAGGAGGTGATATTCAAGAGGTTTCATTCTAAGACCACCTCTGTTAATTTCATTTATACTTCTACTATATCCTCACCTACCTCATACATCAAAGAAAAATAAATTTAGTATCATTAATATAGTATACTTTGTATTTAAAATGTAATATCTTCTTTGGATGACTTTTCTCATCTCCTCCTATTCAAATAAATGAATTCATTTTCAAAATTATGGATGTCAATCGTCTTCATGGAAAATGATTGTTCATTTTTCATTACCACCATCATGGGTGGTTATAAATGTTTTTTTATAGTTAAAAAGGTTTGTAATATGTATTTTACAGAATTATTTAATTTTTTTAAACATATATATATACATAATATTAATCATAATTAAACTAGTTCAAAATGGTTGTAAAAACATCGAAAATAGACTAAATATTTATCATTATCATTTTGTCAACTGAATTAACCTCATACCAAAATGAAAAATGAAATATGGAAACATATTCAATTATATTATTCCATTGATGCCATATAATTTAACTTTTATATTAGTATTACCATTTTATAAGAACACCCTTAAATATACACATGTTAAATGACCATGAAACTATGAAACAAATACTTCCAAAATGAAAAAATCTGAACTTTATAACTCATAAAAATTGACATAAAGGAACATAATAAATTTATAAATAATCAATTATATGTTTAATTGGTTCTAAATTAAATTATTAATTAATCTATTATAATTATCTCAGATATTAAGTGCAAGTAATGAATAAATTCCGACATCTGTTAAGGTTTCTCTCTGAAAATCCATATTTCATTTCGGTAACTCTTTATCTACTTTTACCTCATGTTATCATTTAACTATTATTATATAATTCATAAATATTATATATATATATATATGTTCTAAAAAACTGTATATATTTCAATTAGTCACTAATTTATGGGGAAATACATGTTTTAAATGGTTCCTCTCTCGATTTCTCTTGATAAGATAACCCGATTAAATTTAACTTCCCTGTTTCATTCCCATTTTCATGTACACTCCATAAAATGTTTTATGACACCAATATTTTATAAAATTACTCGTTTTGGGATTAAAAACTATTTCATTTCATTTATGGTATAATTCATGAAATTATTCCTCTATTATCTATAATAACTCTTTATTATTTTTCATAAAATTGTGTTAAGTGGAACATTTCTAATGCTTCCTAACCATTCTTTTTTTCACAAAAGTTTTGAAATAATTAATCATGGTAATTTATTTTTTACATTATAAATTTATAATAATTACATCCTCCCTTATTTCATAGATATTATTATGATACACCATTTGTTCATGCCTTGTGACAAGATTATAAAACAAGTTTATTTCCATGGTTGACCCTTATGTTTAATCCTTAGGTATATGGAACACATTTTCATGTAAATGTTATAATGGGTGACCCTAGATAGAAATATACTTCATTGGGTATTGTTTCTCCTTTTGGGCTGTTATGTATGGGATGATGGAGTTAACCTAACCCATTATGAGACTTTATCCAAAATGTGATATAATCTTGGATGTTAGCCATGAACCAGGTTTATATAATGTTATGTGTTGCTTTCATATTACTATATTGAAATGAAAAAATGATTTAATTTTCACTATGTTATGCATCCTTATGTTTATTCAATTGCCTTTTCTTTTCTTCTATCCTGATATTCTAACTAACTCATGTTGTTTCTGATGAAATTCACAGTTCACTATATGATTGAATTGGGGGAATTGAATTTTGAAAAATCAATCATGGAAGGTTTATCATTATATATAAATGGATTCTAATGGGATTTTCCTAGATCCAAACACTGAACAGTTCCCTACTTCAAAATCATGAACCTTTTATCAAAAGGAATGTGGTTGTTGATGATTTTAAAAACAACACATAAAGAATCACATTTGTCAAAAGGATGAGAAGTTAGGATCATCACACCATTTTGGGAGGAATTACTATCTACTCTAGTAATCACTTATAGATTTATGTTCTGTTTGTGAATCCTTCATTAACTCTTATGTATGATGTAGTTCACCTTTGAATTAACAATAAATTATTATAATTCTTAAAATAATCTATATGAATTTAATGCCATTAAATAATGGTGTTATCTATATGTATATAAGGTTCTCAATTGAATGTAACTTATTGCATACACATTAGAGATTATTTAGGAATTCATTATGAAGATGCTTGTTTTAATCCCTGTAGTGGAGCACTCTCTAGTTTATCATCTTCTAGGTAGACATGTTTTTTTGATGTTGGGATCTGAGCCAGGATATGGGATTCTTATATATCGTCATGATAGGAAGAAAAAACCATGAATTTTGGTCCCAATTAATGATACATTCTACCTTTTAAGATCATATGATTAGGCCCAAACTCTGTAGTTTGACATTATTCAAAAAGGACGTTTAGGTGAAAAGTGCATAGTCAAATTTTGGTTAGGGACTTATTCTGAGATGGCCCATGGGACATGAATGTGATATAGTATCCTAGGTCAGAAATGATCATATTGGGAGTGTTTCCTAGAGATAATGATGTTTCATTGTTTGGTTTTGGGTTTGGACCTTATGAAGAATTCCTACATATCACATTTGGATGGCAATCAAACTCATGTAGTTTGATTGTGAGGAACCACACCTATGGAGGAACTATTGAGGATTTATTTGAAGGAAATATGTCCCTTTTAGTGGATTGATTCATGGGATATATTTATAAGTATTCTTGTTGGTTGGGGATTATACATATGGGTAGGCACATTAATTAAATTCATTATGAATATTGGCACTTGATAGATCATGGAGACTTTTTTTGGCTTACATCACATAGAAGGATGCCCTAGGATGTTGGATTCAATGATTATAATAACAAAGCCTATAGAGGCCCTCTAAGATGGTGAGTGGAAGATCCAGGAAATGATTCTATATCAAGACATACAACTGAATGTGTGTTTTTCTAGATCGTATCTAACCCTTATGCCCCCACGAGACATGCTCTAATTTGGGAAAGAAGAGGAATAATATTATACTAAAAAATTTATATTAAATCATCCATTAGTGGATGAGGCCATAAATATTAGAGAAGAGATAAGTTCTTGGATGTTCCCATATCATATATCATTTTGGGAACCATTATAGTCACATAAAATATTGTATATGTCTTTATATATTATGAGGAGTGATATTGAAACCCCCTATAACAATGGATAGGGTCTTAATCTAAAAAGACACCCATTTGACTAGTTTGTAGGAATGAGATGAGGATAAGACACTATAACTCAAATTTAATGTAAAGCACATTATTTTATCTCCCAATCTGGAACTGGAGGTCCATGATCATAGTGATGATGGGGGATGGACATGGTGTTACCCTGCTATCTAAGAACGATTTATCTATAACACTGACCCTAGGGTTGAGGTCCTCATACCGATGGGATGCATAAATACATGCAGCTCAATACCCAACCTCTTTAGTAGGACATGTGTGGGACACCTCTTACTGATGGAATGCATATTCGAATGGGAGACATACTGATGTGTATATCTCCATTTTTGGGAATGTCCGATCACTATGGTGGATCAATCAATTTGGACCCCCTCAGAAGAGGGATCCAACGGAATTATAACCTTACCATTGGGGGATTGAAAGAGGGATTAAAAGGTTCATTGTGTAGGTCATGGTTTGGAAAGTATGATGTTGTTCACATAGGAAATGGGAGGAGTTGGAATTGCATCAAATAGGATGATAGGACTATGTGACATGTATGTGACATGGGAGATGGGTCACCTAGAAAACAACAGTTGGGAAAGGCCTTTCTCTAGGAACTAAGGGTCACATAATTTCTCCTTGGAATGGTCTTGCACATGTCCAATGTTAGGTAAGGGATGTTCTTTATAGTTGATTTCAACTAGGCTGAAAGGGTTCTTCACACTTGTTTCCTGTATTTTAGACCATTGAAGTTCTTTGATCACACAACCTCTTTAATTCACACATCCATCGTGTTTTGGAGAGATATTGTGGGATTTTTTATGACATGGGCGAGGTTATGTTAGACTTATGCATGTAGGCTTCTTAGATTTTTCTATTTTTCCAAATTTGGATCCCTAGGTTCCTATATATAAGAAAAATTGGGATCATGGTTAATGGAGGTTGTCTGTGACATGTTATGAATTAGGTACCCAACACATCTGTCACTGACAGGGGTGTATGCATATTCTAATCGGTGTTGGGGGCCTGTGTGGGCCTTTTAAGGCATATTGTTGGTGCGCACATGATTTTTTAGAAAATGTCCTCTGATTTCTTTAAGTCTCCTCATCACTTTAACATACTTATGGTACTCTTAATAATATTTTTATCCCAGGTGAAAAATAAAAGTGTCAATAAAATACACCCTCATAATTGGATCCGATCGGATAAGGAGGGTATATTCATGAGGTTGAGGGAGGAAATCATTCTATTGGTTTCATAGGTCATCTACATAGTTTTTCTACATGGGTTATTTCTGAAGGTCTGATTCATAGGTCTGATTCATAGGTCTAGTGTATAGGCAATATGTATATGGAAATGGATTCTAAAAATGCCACTTACTCTATACGCAATTCTTCCTTTCACATTGATATCATTTTCTCTCATCAACCAAATTATCCACATTACATTGTTGCTTTTGTAATTTGAGAATGTTTTTTGAAGGATTTTCGTGGACTCATACATGGTACAACCACTTGAGGGAATACCTAGTATAAAACAACTTTATTGAGGATCCGGTATAAGGAATCTAGCAAAGGGACCAAGTCAAGGTTCATGTGCGAAGAAAATGGTCAAGGGGACAACATGAGGGAACTTAATTTTCCAAAATTCTTTAACTTTATGAAATCATGATTTTTGACATTAATTACTTATCATGGTATCATCTTGTAGGCTTTCATGAGATACTCTAATTACTTCTCATAAACAAGATGATTCATGTGTCTTAGATATGATAAATAATGTTGGGATAGAATATTATGAGATGTGTGAATCCACTCTTCCAAATTTTGATAATCACTTGATGCAGTATCATCATGATAGTCCATTAATTATCTACCATTATACAATCATAGACATATAAGGGATGACAATATCCCAAAGTGTCATAGTTATTTCCCGAAGTCTTGGATTGTGGAAAATAATAATTTTCTTATTACCAATGTCTCGTCTATATGTGTATACATCTAAGAAGGGATGGTTCCCTCTGCCTACTTCATGCACCATATCCATGGAACCTTGGATCTGAAGTATCACACCCAAGAGTCGAAGCCTCACTATTACCAATCAACCTTTCATGCTTCCCATATAGACCAATCACAATCCTGTAAGGAGGATTGGTATTTACGCTCTGGGGGAGGAGTTAGGTCTGAATGGATGTCATCCTACTAGGTGTGCCAGAAATGTGTATAATTCATGAAGGAGATACATGGTGATAGAATTTAATAGGCTTTTGGGTGGAAATAACATTGGTTTACATGGATATTTACATTATATATAAACTACTAAGCTGATGGGGTCCTAAAATAAAAATTTTTCATCTAACACATGGGGTATCCGACATTTTTCGTATTGGACATCTAGAATATTTCTCGATCACCTAATCTATTTTACATATATGATGTGTTTATCCCACTAAATACAACATAGTATGCTTCCAAAAGGATATCAGTTTTTTCCTACATTCTTTTTAAGATGACTCAGAAGCTGCAGAATAAATATCATGGTCTAAGGTGTGACATCCATCCTGATTCATGGATGTAGTATTTCTTCAAGACACATGGAAGAGGTCCGACAATCTAGTGCCCTATAGGATTTACACTATTTAGAATTAGATAATTCATTTAAAATTCTGTCCTACACTAGAAATGGGCCAGTGTACCAATTGTGGTTACAAGGATAGTAATAGAGATTCTATGAATACCTTTATTGTTGAATTCCTCACAATGTGAGTGAGTATCTAAATGGAACCAGTCCACAGATCCAATAGTTGTTTAAGATATGAGACTTCTTTTGTAGCATCAAAAATAGTTGAAGGGAGAAAAACATTGTTATATGGACCTATACTAGATATTATAAACTAGTTTTTTCAATATACATAAATTATTATTAAGGACCCATTTAAAATTTTAGGTACATTTCATGAGTTGTGGTGTCGTATTGAACAATACATTAATTCTCATGATCTTGAAAGTAGAGTTAATGTACCTGATGGTCAATTTCACAAATTTTTAGGGTATTTATTGGACTAATAATTTATCCTTGAAGAATGATAATGTCTTGAAGATTATAAACATATAAGAAGAGTTCAATTTCATCCCTATAGTGATCCATCGATTGAGATGTTCATCGATGATGGAAATTATAACAATGATTTGATGGTGTATATGATTACATTTCGATCCAATGTAATGTTCTACCATATTATGAGTGATATCATATGTGAATCATCTTATCTATATCAATTTACTCATGTATTAAATTATCTAAAATATTTTAGTTTCTTCCCCCATCAACATTCGGACGGGGAAACACCTAATTATGGAATCATAATCCTGGATCCTGATATCCAATGAGGTGTATAAAATGTTATAAATCATCATTTTTTGACATCATAAATCTGGCTAGAATATGGGATTTCTAGTGGCTTTATTTCTTTATATCTCCAAGGGGTGTTAATGAATACTATCACATAATACATGACTATGAAAAAAACCAGTCATGGAATGAGTGGAGAGAATGTTTAATCAGATAGTAATGAAGATAATCCTCCAAAATAATCATTTTAATCTTAGAATTGGATAGGTAGTATGATCATCGAACTACAAACCAAATCAATTTTTGTTACATCTAGACAATATTAATGGAGACACCTCTTGAATATAAACCATAATGACTTCCCTAACAAACAATAATGTTCTTATATTTAGGGTATCATGATTATTATTACCACATAATCCACCATGTTGTAATGTTATCCATCTGAGAATGGGAAGTGATGTGAAGGTCGCAGTGGGAAATGTAACAATCAACAAGAATGTTTCAAAATCTCAGGGTCTTATTTCCTAGTTTGGGTGGAATCATTCCAAGGAGGTAGAGGTGGATTAGTATTTTCAATATGATAAATATCTCAAAATGGAATTCCCACAAGAATAACTAAATTATCTATGGTAAGAGATTGTCAAAATCCATCATTTCATGATGATGATCTCGCCAAATTGGGAGTAATGTGTGGATGTGACTAAATAGAATATTATTAACATTGAAGAATCCATTTCCATACATCTATATGGGTTCCATAGGACTATATAAAATACTAGAACCAAAATTCAAAATCTCAAGGCAAATGTTGAGGCACACTGGTAAAATTTCACCGAGATACTCTAGAATGTGGATATTCCCCAACATTTTATAACATAAATGAAAAGGTTTATTTAATTAATTAATTATTCCAATATTCTAATCCTTATAAAAATCATAATATAAAAATTAAAATGATTTATTTGATTGAATTTCATTTCATTATAAATTCTATGATCAGGGTGGGGAGTGATCCAATTTTTACCTATTACATTGGGGCCTAGCAAGCATAGGTTAAATATTAGTAGCATCATATGAGAAAACCTAAAAAATTGTGTCCTACGTGACATCATCCAAATTTTTACCTACATATAATATGAATAATAAATTGATGGAATGATTTGGATTTTTAATATGTTCCCATTTGTGGGTTTTCATCCTAACATGATCAATGCCTTTTTAAATTTTGTTGCTCTATTATTTCCAAAATCATGTAGAGTGTATTTTTAGTGAGTTGAGAGTGATATTTTATCCATAGTTCCTTATATAGGTTTTCAACATGGTGAGTACTTTGTCTTTTTTTGTTGTTAGTTTAAATTTATCCAAGCATTACAAATAATATCGGTGTTTTAGGTTTAACACCTTTGACCATGAGTTTCAAGATGATGAATCAAATAAAGATTGTTACAAAATAATGTTCTGACAGTATTCAAATTCTTGAAGTGGAATTTCAATCAACAATTTTGATATTCCCATATTTAACCCATGATACAAGACATGTATGTGACGAACGATCATTGGAAAAATTCAAAAATTGGCTTTGATAATTATATTTTTAAGACCATTAAGAATATAAGAGATCTATCCTAAGGATGAATATATATAATGTTAATTAAACCTTTTTTTGGGAAACATTATGAAATACCATCTAGGGTGTATTACTATATAGTCAAATAGTGGAATTATATGGCTGATAGGACTTTTTGGTGGGTAAATAATGAAAATCGAGCTGGGGAATATCACTACAATATAAGACAATGGTATCCTTATGAATTACAACATTCAACAACCAATTTTAAAGAAAATTTGTGATGATTTGGATTTCTCAAAATCGTTATGGGTTGTTTTCCAAACAAAGATGTTTGATTAATGAAGAGAGTATCTATATTGGTATTTGAATTTAATGGGAAACTATTCCTACAAGTTATTAGATCATGTGATGGAGGGTATATTTAGTAGAATGGTCTATGTTTGGGGAATGTCCCTATCTTACAAGGGTTAAGATATCGTGGAGTTTAATAGCATGAATCCCTAACATGGATATTGAAATTTAGCATCTTAATGTGAGGAAACCAATTAAAAATTTATTTTCATGTGACTACGACGTTATTCTATGCAGTTTAATTTCACACATCAAGGATAACGATGTATATAATTTATGGTCCATTTTCATAGACTGTAAGACTAATGATTCTTCATTTCATGATAATATTCATGAGAATGTTCCTTAAATTTTTTTTAGGAAGGGTAATTGATATAATCAGAAATCATGGGACCTATATAACATCAAATTGATATGGGGGAATTGGAATATGGTAATAGAGAAGGTCAATATTGAGGATGAATGTACCTCTGGTTGAGATACACTTATTCTAGTTGAATTTTTGAAATTTTAGCGAGGGTGTGGTATGCATAGTCAAATAGTGGAGTCCTCTAGATGAAATATATATTTTATATGAAACTTATGAAAATACAACTAGGGCATGTTACTAAATATTTAGATAGAGGATTCCTTAGGACATTGAAATTGTTTTACCAATGTCTAGAGGAAATTTAGAGAGATTCAAATTTCCCCAAACAAAGCATTTGGTATGTGGATGAAAATTTCTTGAATATGGATGGAGTATTTCATGTCAAAATTAACCAAAAATGGTAGAAAATGTTTCCTATATAGGACTCACCTAAAATTAGGAAATATGGTTCCTATAGTCTTAGTTCATATGACTTGGACCATGATATCATTGAAATGATTGTCAATATGTGGAGTACCAGACCAAGGTTGTTCCAACATACATCAGAAATGATAAATGATATTGTAAACCATAGTCCTAGGAGATCTCACATTAAAATAAATAACATGGGACAATCTTGTGAGGGATTAATGCAGACTTTGGTCCAATACCATGTTCCATAATGATGTCATAATACTTATGGAGATATAGGGGGATTCTCTTAATGAAGAATGTTTCATTAGTTCGAAAGCCTATTTTGGGGAATTTTAGGAACATCCACCAAGGAATGTTGCTTCATAGACAAATAGCTTAATCTTATGGATGACAAGTCCATTTTATAGTGCCCCTATTTTTTTACATTACAATCACATCATTTTAGAGATATACTATATAATAGTGTTATAAATTCATGATCCAATGGGTTTAAATCTTGGTAAATTTAGGACCATATGGAACATTTAAAAATAGAACATAATCATATATTTAATTCTATCTTCTCAAAATTCTTATTGTCCCTCGTTTTTTCATTAGTATAAGTATTCACCTAAAGATATACATCAATTAATTGGGTGAGGTAAAATCCTAGTAAGAGGATAGATAAAAAAATGAATCAATATAGAATGGATGATCATAATCATTATAATTATAAAATTATAATGCGATGGTATTCATAATAATGAGAATATGTCTAATTAAAAGGCTTGTGATGTGTAAATAAAAATAAATAAAACATCATGTCATTATGGTCAACTACTACACATAGTTGTGAACAAAGACAACATCATGTTCACACTTAACTAATGTGAATAATAATAGAATCATAATCATTTGGAACTAATATAGGATCATATTCACACATATTTTACATTATCTCAATGATATACATCACACGACCTAATGCATTAGAGCACTATATAATTCAAGATGCACCTGTCACATCATAACATTTACATAATCTTGCATAAAACTAAGAACATATATCAATCATGGAAATAAAATGTCCCATGAATTAAAATGGGTTAAATTTCACAAAGAATAAATTAATTAGTAAAATTTAGGGTTCCAATTATATAATAATATACTTGTATAGAAATCATCATTCAGGGGAGGAGAAGAAATAATCTCAAGAGAAATAAAGGATGTTTTTTAGAAAGAAGAATTATTTTTGAAATAAATTTATTTCCCATAAAACCATAATAGAAAATTTTATATTGCATAAAATAAAGTATAGAATAAGGAAATTATATTTTAGGAGTATAAAATGAACATACAAAATGAAATATGACACAAAATAATAATAACTCAACAAATGGAAACTCGGTTCGAGAATCCCTATACCTTATGTCCAAATGCGTGGTTCTATTTAATATCATAGATAATACAACATAATTCATTACTTAACAAATAAAATACCTCTTATACATGTATTTTATATATTATATTTTTATTATGTTTATTTATGGAATTTTTGTTGAATTATAGAGTTCAATTTCATCATTTGAGAGAGTTTTGTTTGTTGGGTTTTCATGATTAATTAACCTATTTATAAGAATATATGTTCATATAATTTAAGAATGATTTTAAAAAATTGAAAGTATATGATATTAATGAAAATAAAGAAGTTTTAAATCTCATATATTTCATTTGGTTATATGTTATAAGGATGATTTATTAGATAGAACAATAAAGAAAGTTATTTTATTTATTTGGCGGTTTTTACGAGAATTATGAGATTATATCATCATGTTTATATATATAAGATCCAAAACATTATAAAACATATAATATGTATAATAAAATATTTTTTAAACATAACAATGGTTTTACGAACAACCATTAATGTGGTATTGATAAATGAAAATTCATTGTCCACAGTGGTGGTAAATCGACACACCAAAGATGATATAATTATTTTGAGAATAATACGAAGGGGGAAAAGGATTGAAGATTAATTATTCAATTTACATAAGTATATTCTAGAATTTAGCTGATATTTTAGTTATAATTAACTTGAAAAATTAGAGGTGAGGATAGAATAAGAAAAGAAATGAAATATGAATGAAATTAAAAAGAAAATAAAAGAGTATTTTTCCTCTTGAATTTATCCTCCTTCACAACCACCTTAGGGAAAAGGGTTTGGTTTTTTATGAAAACAAGGTATCTTAAACGTGGGGTATGTTCTTGGGAAGATAATTATGTAGATTTTTTAAAATATTCATGTCTTTACAGTGTGAGGAGAAGAGTTGTTGTGGGGTAGAATTTATAGGGGAGGATAGGGATGTTTTATCATTATTTTATTCATTATTTTATTATTTAGTCTCTAGACAATGAATAGTTTGAACCTCAAAAATAAATATATTAAAATAATTATGTAATGTTCTATATTTTGGGATTACATCATCCATAAATCATCTATGATGAAATTATTCACGTATTTAGCTTGTATCGAAATTTTTTATTATTTTACTATTCACCAATAATTCATGCATTTAAGAAAAAAATAAATCCAAACTATTTTTGGATGCATATAATCAATAAATGAACCCATTATTATAAAAATAATTTTATTAAAATTATAAAATTCTTTTTTAATTAAAACCATAGTTTTCATGTAAATACAGATTTTATAATTATAGCTATTTTTATAACACTATGAAAAATTAACTACGGTCATATATATTACCTTATAGTCATAAGACAAAAAATGTTAAATTATGAATCTATTTTTATGAAAAAAAATTTCTTTCAATTTTATTAAAAATAATATTATATATAAGATTTTATTTTCAATAAAAACACTTATTTAACAATTTTTTAAAAATATGTATTTACTTGTAATATGATATACTTATATTATATTATAATTTATAAGATTCGTAAATTTTATTTACACTTTTTTAGATGATGTTACTGTTCTTTTTGATAAATTATAATTCATAATAATTACATTGCTATTCTAGAGTTAAAGTTACTATTACATTAACAAAGGATCCTTAATTTCATTACATATCATTTATTTCATTCATTCATCATTTAAAATTTTTATATTGTGTTATTGATGTGATTTTATTTGATTTATACTATATAACATAATTATAATAAGGGAGTATTCATTAATAAAATTTTGGGTATTTTCATTATACCCCCCTTATGAAATTTCACCCTCAAAATGTTGTTTTAGATACCATCGTGAAAAAAAGATAGGGTACTTCTCCCTCACCGCTTTCTATGGTTTACATGTTTCCACTTCATACTTATGGTTCCACTATAGTAATTTTTCCATATGAGTTTCCTTTTTGTCTAGAGATTTATCTATATGATCCCAGAACTTCATTGGCTTATACTTGTATGATAGATCATTTTTCAACTATGACACCTTTGTATGTAGTACATTTGAAGGATCTAGTATGTGCATCCTCATTAAAGATACATGGAACATATCAAGTACTTGGGAAATGGTAGTTGGAAGTGCAAGTCTATATAACACATCTCTGACTCGATCGAGAATCATGAATGCAATAGTATACCTGGGAATCATCTTTCCTTTATTCCCAAATATCACTATTCTATTCCATTAAGATATACAAAAAAATACATGTATCCAACCATAAACTGAAGGTCTCATCAATGATAATCTGTATATTTATTTTGTCAGCTTTGGGATATCATGATGTGATTTTTTTTGGTTTTCACATTTTCTACTATTTCACTGACCATTTCAGGTCATAATAGATTATGTTCACTAACATCATCCCAACACACAGGTGTTCTGCATAATTTCACATAAAGGGATTCACATGGATCCCTTTGGATGCCTGAGTGGGAACTATTGTTATAAGAGAACTCGGCCAAAGGTAGATGCTGATCTCATCCTCCTTTTAGGTAAATGGAACACACTCTCTACATGTATCCTAGTTTTTGAATAGTCCAATCAGATTGGCCATAAATTTGGGGATGATAAGTCATTATGATGTTAAAATTAGTGTTTAGAGCATTTTTGATTCATTCTTATAAGGTGGAGGTAAATCTAAGATCTTGATGATATATGATTGATAAAAGTGATCCATTAATCTCTACATCTTCTCTAATGTATATCCATGCATGTTGATATAGTGATAAGTCCTCTTTAATTACTATTAAGTGAGCCATCTTTATATTAGGATCCATAACAACCCATAAGTCATTATTTACTCTAAATTTCTTTGGCTAGTTGGTGAAAAATTACATGGTTATGTTTTACCATTTCAATGTTGTTATGGTTAATGGTTTCATCATCCCCATGGAATTTTTCAATTTAGACTTTACTTGCTAAAATACTAGGAACTTTGATGTATATTCAATGATAACCTTTTTAATATATTCTCTCACTAATAGTATCTTCAATAACATGATACATCATTATGTTCCCTAGTTAAATATTGAAGGATGAGCAATCTGTGTCATCTAGAAGATATTTATCTATATCAGGATTGGATGGTTCACATAGTAATGATCCTAATCATACAACTCCTTAATTAATTTTATACTCTAATTATTTACCCTTTCTAATAGATTCAACATTCTTATATATTTCCACTTCATTTACTTGAGTGTCCTTTATTTTCTCTATAAGGGATGTGTGATAAATCATTTGAGAAATGATTGATTATTTTCGTTCTTTAATGATCCCCATGTTCATCCTTTGAAACTCAAAGAAGATTGTATCTTTGTTAATTCTATTTTTTTATAAAATTAAAGGATCCATACTACATAAAGAAACCAATGATGTATTTTCCATACCTAGATGGTAGTGGATTGACTAGTTATAACCCTTAATGAGCTCTATCCTTATTCAATGTAACAAAATCAGATATTTCTTTGTGAATATATAATTGAGGCTATTATGATGTCTATATATCTCACACCTCTCTTCATATAGATAATGCCACCATATTTTCAACATAAAGATCACAACTGTTAACTCTATATAAGACATATAATTTTTTTCTTATGAATTTCCATCTACCTTAATTAATATTTTATCAATTTTTCATTTTTCATCATTAAATTTCCATATACATTCTTTAAAGCATCACTGTATACCAAAAAGATTTAACCACTTGTTGGTAGTGTGTGTACTAGTGTAGTGATAATCCTTTTTTAACTCTTTGAATTTGTCATAAAAATAATTATTCTAGACATACTTTTATTCCTTCTATGTAATCTTGGTTAATTGTTTTGAAAATTTTGATAATTTATTCAAACATCACTGATAATACAAATATGGGTCAATAAAACTACAGATCTCTATTAAAGATGTTGGATTGAGCCAACTATTCATTTTATTTATATTTTAAGGCTCCATAGATATTCCCTTAGTGGGGATAACACTCCCCAATAATTATAATTCCTCCTTCCATAACCCACATTTATATCACATTCAATAAAGTTTCACCCCTAGAATATTCACTAGCACATTATTCAAATTCTCTTTATATTCCAACATTCTCATGGTGTATATCAGAATATCATAAATAAAGGCTACCAAATATTTTTCAAGGTAATATCTAAATACTCTATTCATTAATTCCAGGAAAATTCCTAGATAATTAGTTATTCCCAATAGAATCACTATGAACTCGTAGATCTCATACCTTAGTTGAATGGTAGTATTGTGAATATCATCCTACCACAAATTTAATTTATTATAACTTAACCAATGGTCGATGAAAGAGAAGTAATTGGCCCATGCAGTTCATCAACTAATTAATCTATCCATATAAGGGAATATTTGTTCTTTAACGTGATTTTATTGAGTTTACGATAATAAATGAAGTGGTGCATTGATTTATCTTTCTTTTTGACAAAAAGGATTGGTGCACACTATAGTGATGCACGAAATCATATAAAACCCTTTTACAGATTTTATTGTAACTACATATTCAGTTCCCCAAAATCAATAATTCCCATTATATATAGTGTCTATGATATAGAAAAGTATCCAAGAATTAGTTCAATTGAGATATAATCCTCTCAGTTAAGAGAAATAATAGGTAATTAATTTGGGAACACATAAGTGTAGTCCATCATGATGGGCATGCCATCGAGCATGATTCTCTATATTATCCAAATCATTTGATCTTGATATGATTTCTGATAGGGAAATAATATCCAGACTTGGGATGAAGTATCCAAAGAATATTCACCATCCTCTTTACACTTGTATAGAATTTGATGATGACTCGGAGTGTGAAGAGTGATTTCCTTTCCTGATAGTTGACGTTGGATTTGTATAAAGATAATGAATCCAAGATAAAAAAATAAAAATCAACCATAATAAGTAATATATGATTTTATTGTAGGTTTATTCCACAAACATTAACCAGGGAGGAGTTACATAATATAAATTCAATAATTTCCACATTTTCTATTCTCCCAGATAATTGGACCCCCACTTTTTGAGGTGATGTTTGAATAGTTATACTAAACTTGCAAGATATGAAATAATATATCGATCCAAAATAAAATAGTATGTTCATTATTACTTAATGAATAAATATCATACCTATCACCACATCATTTTTGAGTTCCAGTGCAGTAGTAATGGTGACATAAATTTTCCCTTGGTCCTTCTTTTTTGGTGTCTACTAGCGTTGAGTACCCTCAAAACTCAAGGATTAATGAACTATCTTGAATAGTTAACTTTCTTCCTATAGTTGAAGCATTGAAATATAGGTTTTGAACTCATTTTATTAACCATACAGTATAGTTTCCTCATTTCATTTTAACATTAATGAGCTCGGTGGCCTTTTCTCCCACACATGAAGAATAAGACTATCTTTTTAAGGAAATTTCCATGATTCTTCTCCCCACAATTTCTACATTTGAGTGGTTGTGTTTTTATTGAACCTTTATCATTATAATCGTAGTCTTGAAACTCCATATAACACTTACTATCACTATTTCCATGGAACCATTATCTAAACTCAATCTTCATTTTTAGAGAGTATTGATCAACTTATTCAAAAATATCAAATTCCTGAATAGATAGAGCCGTCCAAAGGAGTTGTTTTAATACAATATTGAATCTATCAATTTTATATCATGGTTGATAAAAAACCCAAGGTGTACCTTTCAATCCTTGTGAAATTTTTTTATAAGACTTAAAAATTTCACCTTCATTTTATGTAAGATCTATGAATTAATTTTTTATATTCATATGAAGAGTTTGAGGAAAATACTTATGAATAAACATTTTTTTAATGTCTTCCCACTCCATCTATTAAATTTATTTCTTTTTCTTGGAGTTATTAATTAATAACCACCATTGATCGGCCTATTAATCTAATCAGTAAATGGACAGAGTCTCCTTCTCTATCTTAGAATAATGAAATACAAAAAAAATTAATGACATGACCCAATATTTCAAGACAAGGAGATCAAAGGATTCACTAAATGTCACTGGCCATTACTGCATAAATGAATCAGTGTCTAGTTTTTACCTATTAAGGGAAGGAGGAAACCCCACATTATTCATTTTATTATCACATCCTGAGATAGTTGGGTATGTATCACCATGAAATTTTAATCTCCACCTCTAAATGAAATTGGGGATGTAGTTTGGGGAATCACTGCATTATCCGTCGCTTGATGTTTTCTCCATGTTTCTCCTAGTTCCAACTATTTCCTGAAATAGAATAAGGTTAGCACAATACATAAGTCAACAAGTCATGAATGTAAAAATTTATTACTTTGTAGAATTCTGAGGATTGAGATTTCTAATAAACAAATATTCTTGGGTGGTTACAAATACATAGTTTCTCGCTAAGGTTTTTCACTAATATTCTCAAATTCAAATTCCCAAATTGAATAAAAAATTCTCTTATATTAAATATATTAATACTTATTTTTCTTACATTATTATTACATCATTATATAGATAAACATTATATTAGTGTTATAAATTTAGGATCCAAATGTTTAGTGTGTTGGGAAAATTAAAACCATACATAAATTTTATATAATAAAATATAAATATATATTTAGTTACTTCTTCAATATATTTTCAGTATCCCCCATTTTTTTCTTAGTACATGTATTCACCTGATGATATACATCAAAGAAATGGGTGAGCTAAAATACTAGTAAGAGGATAAATATGAACATGAATCAATAAATTATGTGTGATAATAATCATCATCATCATAAAAAAATAACGAGATCATCATCATAATCATGATATTAATCATAAGAATAATATATGGAATGTTTCAATGCATAACAATGAAACCTCTTGTCTTAGTGGTGAACAACAACACAAATTTGTGAACAAAGACAACATCACAGCCACACATAACTTATGTGGATAATCATACCATAACCACAATTTTGAAACCATATAGCATCATTTCATTGAATATTTATCATTATCTCATATGATATGTCACATTTTATAATTAATTAAAGCACTATATAATTTCGAGCACAACAATCACATCATAAAATTTTCTTAATCATGCATTCCACTTAGAAAGTATATCAATATTGAACATAAAATAACCCATGGAAAGAAATTGGGTATCATTTTATAAATAAAAAATTCCTGAATAAACATTGGGGTTCCAAAAATAGAGTAACATAGTGTTATAGGAATCAAAAATCATGTGAAAATAAGAAACAATTTTTCCAGAAGTAATCGAAGTGTTTTTAAAAATAATAAGACTTTTGGAAAATATTTTTATTTTTTATAAAACAATATTAGAAATATGTATATCCCATATTATAAATGTAATAACAAAGAAGCTATATTGGATGAGTTTTAAATGAAAATACACATTAATATTTGGTATGATAGATGAATAACCCAAAGAGAAAAATTGGGTTCGAGAATAGTCCTACCTAATGTCTACATTAGTTATTCTATTTAATATCCTAGATAATAATATTATATTAGTTAATAAATAAATAAATAACCTTTTAGAAATTTAATTGATTTATTATATTTTTATTATTTCCATTTAAAGACTTTTTGATGAGTTATGGAGTTCAATTTCATCGTTCGAGAGTGTTCGTTTTATAGTTTTTTCATGATCAATTCACATATTTATAAGCATTTAAGTTAATGTAAAATGAAATGATTCTAAATAATTTAAATTAAATGATATTTATGAAAATAAAAATGTTTAATTTGGCTTATATATTATTTTATTAAATGTTGTGATGATGATTTTTATATGGAATGTTAATTAAAATGATTTTATTTATTTTTTAGTTTTTTAGACAATTACAAGATTATATCATTATGTTTATATATATATATATTACTAAAAATTATATAACATATAATATGTATCATAAAATATTATTTAACCATAATAACAGATTTATTACCAGCAATGAATTTGGTAGTGAAAAATGAAAGTGCATCATCCACGGTGGCGGTCAATCGACACATCACATATGATATTTTGATTTTTACAATAAAAATAAAAGGGAAGAGATATGAAAATGAATTATACTATTAAAATAATATTATTCCTGTATATATAATATAATTTAGTTATCGTTCCACTTGGATATATATAGGTGAGGAGAGGATAAGAAATGAAATAAAATTGGAATGAGATTAAATCAAATAAAATATGGATTTTACCTCTTTAATTTTCCCAATTGAGAACATCCTTATAGAAAATGGTTTGTAATTTTTATGGGACTAAGGAATCATAGTCAGGGGGCAGGGATTGGGATGAGTATTATTAATTTCTTGGACAAGCTTTCATGATCAGAAGCTATGAGCAGAATAAGTAGTGAGGGGTAGAATTTATACGGGAGGAGAGGGGTGTTTTTTCATTGTTTTATTTATGAGTTTATTATTTTGGAACAATACTAAAAATATTTTGATCTTTATTTCCAAATATATTAAAATAATGGTGGATATTTCGATATTTTAGGCTTACATCATCCACACATCATATATGACTCAATAATTAAGGTATTTTTCTTTTGTAAAAAATTATCATATTAATCTATTTATAAAACATTAATGTATTTGTGAACAATAAAAAATATAATACTTTTATAAAATTTATAATTAAAAAATGAAAAACATTTTATGAAAATAATTTTCTATATTTGAGAAACATAATTTTAAATTTAAAACATCATTTACATGGAAAATAATGATTCTAAAATTATAACTGATTTTATGTGACATTGAACAATTATTTAAGGTCTCATAAAATTATATTATAATAATAAGAAAAAAAATATTATTTACGAATATATTTTTATTATAATAAATTATCATTTAACTAATTATATTAATTATAAAACTATAAATAAACATTTATGTTCTATAAAAATCACAACACTAAATTAATTATTGTTTTAAAAAAAATTTAATGCATTCTATGATATAATTATATCATATAGTCATTGATAAGATGCATAAATTTTATTTATTATTTCATAGATGAGGTTACTATTCTATTGGAAAAAATAAAATTCCTAATTCTCACAATAAAATTCCAATGATCATGTTACTATTCCATTGGTAGAGGTACCTTTATTTATTGAAATACCTGTCATTTCATTTCTTGTACATTATGAAGTTTGTTTTGTGTTCTATATGTTATTTTATTTGATTTATAATATATGAAATAATTATAATAAGGGAGTTTCCATTGATAATTGTTTTGTTCATTACACATCTTTTGGTGAATTATGCAAAGCTAATAGGGGAATGTAACTGTATTGTTAGAAAAATGTGTCCTCAGTTATTAGACATTCTATTGTCAGTAGTAGGAGGAAGGTTTTGAAAATATAAAACATTCCAATATTTGGAGTATGATGTGTGAAAAAAGCATATCTGTGTATAATTGAATCATTTGGGCTAGAATTGGTCATGAATTGTAGAGTATGTTTCTTATATTTGACTCATATATAGGGGAAACCTTTATTTCATTGATGAAACACTAATTGAGGGAGTCAAAATTAATAATTAATGAATTTTTTTAATTATAGGAGGAGAAGTTTCCATTACACTACATCTTGGACAAGGTCACAAGGCCTAGGCGTCACTATATATCTCATGGGAATAAAAATCAAGCTACACATAGTTCTTCAGTAATCGTGAAGTCTAAAGTCTTGCAGTAAGGACATGGGACATGAAATTTAATTTCATGTAGTAAGGATGATGGTTACTCAAATGAAAAAATTAATATTGTGGATTTACTTTGGAATATGACCCATGTGACACGAAATATCTTGTCAGAACAAGAATTAAGTAACACATACTTCTGGAAGGGATTCTCCATTATGAATGAATTCTTGCGGGGAGATGGGGATTTTAATTTTTTTTGAATATTGACTCAAGAATAGGGTGAGAACCTATATTATACACTCTTATCCATATCTATCTCATACATAGGAGAGTGGGAGATTTCCACTATTATGGTTGGGATAGGATTGGGGAGGTGGGATACACAAGGAGGAGTGGTTGGATTTGATATTATAATTTTAATATAGCTTCACCAACATAGCAGAATAGAAATTGGTGTCATATTCCATTAGTATTGTATGAAGGACACTAAATATAGTAATGATGTTGGCTATCATGAAGCTAGAAATTCTTTTGAAAATGACTTCATTAAGATGTATTTACACATCCCATTTGGAAAATAGGTCGGTTGACATTTTATGTATTTGAATTCATTGGATGTATCCTAAGTATAATACATTACAATATCCATTTTTCATATGGAAAATATCTTTGTGTATTTGGATGTATATAAAAAATCCAGGGTTAGAAGGATGAAGATGGAGTTGATGTTTTAGGAATGAAATTTCCTAGTGAATTTTTTGCAATATTATATCACTGAATCCCAAAACTACCAAACCATTCATATTTGATTTGAAATTCAGAACCCTAACTAGTGGGAACCAAAGGCTCCCACATAATCTTCCTTCATGAAGGAAATAGTCTCTTCTGCATTGAATAATTTGTGTTGAAATCAATCAGAGATCCATTTATAAATAAATTTTTGGTTATTAGGGTGGACATAATGAATGAATTTTCTTTCTGGTCATCAGTTCTGATCTATGGTCTCTTTGCCCAACAAGATCACCCTATTTTTAACTTAGTCCACAATGGGTATCATCCATACTATCATGGGAGCATATGGTTTGTGAATGTTGTTGTCCACATTGATCTCATCCACGGTGACATGAGAAAAAGATGGCATCTTTTTGTCATGTTCAATGATGTGGAATAGGTCATCCATATTTGGATCTTTCGAACCTATAGAAACATTCACCAATTCATCAACTGGGGAATTATATGATCATGTGTTGTGATTTAATGTCTCTACTGAGTTTAATTCATCAATTAACCATTATACCTTGTCATGTTGGGGAATTAGATCTTCTGTTATAATGGAATAACCTCAATTGATATTTTTTATTACCAACTCTAAATCACCTTTCACCAGTATGTGGTCTAATAACATTTAAAGTGTCAATTCTTAGCCAATAATGGGGGATTGATTTTCTGACATTTTTTATATAATTCGTATTATAAGAATACATAAGTCAAAAATTCTTTTGATGGAGAGTTGAAAAAGGATCCCATACCAGCTTTTTGGAGCTTAGCTTCATTCATTATATCCCCTATCAAACGTATGGATTAACTATTGAAATAAATTACCCATGTTTAGGGTCTATCTTGAATAGATAAGTTCTATTCACCACGAAATTCAATATTTAATGACATTATTTTAGAAGATGGTTGTTCTGTAATAACATATAGTAAATCTAGACAACTAAACTATTTCTAAAGAAAATCTATATGTCAAATTATTTCAAGATGACCACCTACCATGAATAAATTCCAATAAAAAATATATAAAATTTGAATATATTTGAGTTGGTTATTGTGTGAGAATAAATGGATTTAATGATTCTATAGGTAGTTCCAACATTTTTGGACCATAATTATTAATTACAGACATCCATTCTCCACATTTGAATAATGTGTCATAGTGTCTGGCATGGTTCAATAGTGATAACAATGGTTGTTTTCATTCCAGGATTCTTTTTGTGCATGAAAATCACTTATTAATCACTCTAGTGACTCCATGTATGAAATTAGTGGATTCCCTTAAATGGGTTGAATCAACGTAGGTGGACACAAATTAAATTTCTGGATGCTATAAAATTCTTCTTGTTACTCATTGGTCCACTTATATGTGACCTAGTTCTTTATCATACTATTGAAGGAAAACATTTTCCTACAATATTTCTTATGAAATGACAAATTTAGGAAATGATTCCTTATAGATCACTAAAATCTATGAGTATTTGACATGGTGAAATTTTTTGAATAACATTTTTCTTCATGGGGATGACTTCAATACCAGGATTGTGCTAGAAGAAGTCATGTAATTTTTATTAGGTTACCCCAAAATATCTTTTGAAGGGATCCATCTTCAAGATATGTTGTCATAGTTTACTAAAGACTGTCACAAATTCAACATTGAGGTCAAAATTTTTTAGGGATATAACCCCAAATTAATCAATATAGAATTAAAATAATATATCTGGGAAGGGTTTAAATATTTAATCCCTTTAACTTTTGTATGTGGTTTTCATATTTTTCATGCCATAGGGAATTACGTGAAAGTATAATACTACGTAAAGATCCATGAATTTCGTGGATTCCTCATCTTAATGAGCCAATCAAATTTGGTGGTACCCTGAATATCCATCCCTGAAGGAGAGGTCTTGATAGTAAGCTATTTCATCAATATTAGCAATGATATAAGAGGAAATAAGTTATCTTTTCAGAAAATTATTCTTGAGATCCTCAAAGTCATTGCAGACCCTTATTTTCCCTTTCTTCTTCTTTATAAAGATAATTTTGTTCGATCATTTCTTGTACAGAAAATTCTAAATGAAGTCATCATTGATAATATTTTCCATTACATCCTCAATTTTAGTGGTGTGATACATTTGTGTTCTTTTGGATTCTTGTTTATGTCCTCGATAGTTTTCTAGAAAGTTGAGGTTATGAGTTTTCACCTGCTGAATAAGGTCTGACATCTCTATATTATTGCAATTGAAAAAATCATGATTTTTGTTTATAAAGTAGGTGCATTCCTATTTCTAATGGGAATACATGGATACAAAGATTAATGTGGTTCGTGTATCATCCTCTATACCCATATTTATTTCTCTGAGTTCATCAACTATAGTAGAGACACTTTTCTAATATTCTGGAGAGACTTCCTTGAGGTATTCCTACAGTTCCCATTCCTCTTTGTTTTCAAATTCTATCTCTTCCTAGTAATTAACGGATATTTAATATTATGTAGTGTTTTGGGAGGAGTTAATATTTGTTCATTCAGAATGTGTGGCAAGTACATCACACTTGAATGAGGATATAAAAAACCATTGAAGATTAGAAGGGGAGATGAGGTGAAGATAATGAAAAAAATCCATTTTCTGTCAGTGAGTTGGCATCATATTGTGATCTACATAATGAGGAAGGTATTTTTTTTGATTATTATAGAAATGAAATGATAAAATTATCATCCATGATTTAATGACTTCCTTGTGTATTGAAGTCTCCTTCCAAATAGATTGGTTTGGTTTTTTAACTGATATCATGAATGTATCTTTATATGTGCTTAAATTTGAACCCAACTCTTCGAACAGTTAGATCGGTATCATATAATCTACCTTGATATACCTGAAATAATTATCTAGTGTAATATTTATATTATTTGGGGAATTGATTTTAGGAATATTTTCAATCATGGAATGTTTCCCTTCCCTCTAGTAGAATCCTTCTTCAATGTATTTGGTTTCATATGATTTAATGGGGACTTATCACCATTAAATGTCCAAATTTGAACATTAATGAAATATTTGAGGCATTGGCAGAATGTTGAGGTAATAAACACATGTTTTTGTAAGCATGGCCTTTCCATTGGATCATTGAAGGATGTATCTTGTCGCACAACCATTAATTTTGAGTCAAATATGAGATCCCCAAACTGAGTAATGAGCATGAAATCACCAATGTTTTTATTCTACATATTTTTATACCCCTTTACCATTATAATGGATGTGGTAACATGTGACTTATAGTAACTATGTTAAAAAAGTTGTTGGTCCAGAATGAGGTTGAGTCCTTAGTAATTTTCAATGATGGGTCGTTCGATATCAATGTAATTTATTCTACCAGACATGTGAATGATTATGATGTGCCACTATATATTCACATATTTAGGTCAGTCTATAAATTATATGATCATGTGTAATTTTACATGATATTTTTTTCATGATATAATTCAGCATCGTCAAATTTTACCTCAAAATATGGCGGTCTTATCAAAGATTTTACGAGTTCTTTACATAGTTGATTTATAGACTCATGGAATCCCAGATTGTCAAATTGGCCCGAACGACGAATAATTTCATTAAAATTTTATGATTTTGGGCCGAAGGTCCATGCTTCCCCACATATGGACATCCTATTCTAGTATCATTAGTAATTTATGAATTTGATGTTGGTGGATCAACCTTTAGAACATGATTTAAAGGCTCCTCTATCACTAGTGGATAAGGTCTACTTGGTCGTCCTACTTGACTATGATGATATGTAGAGGAAATAACCTCTTTTAAATATTCTAGAATGATGAGTATGTCATAAATATATATTGTTTGAGGGAAATTGTTTTCTCCTACTAAGATCACTATTAGGATCTCCCATTAGTTTCATTCATTTAGATGGTCCAAATAAGGATATGGCTTATAAATTGACTTTTGGTAGAACCACATCTTCCCCTATATCCCATGCTCTGGTGACCTCTTGCCCTAATTCCAAAATCAGATATAGGGAATTCAAGTTCATAGTCACAAACATCTTCTACGAAGGGATCCATTAATTGAATAACTCCGATGGTAATGAAGATCGATTACTTTTCTGATGAGGACCTCATATGGTGAGTCACCTCTTATTGTGAAGTTTGGTGGGGTTGAACCTATGCTTGTAATACTATAGTTTTAAGTATGAGAGAGTCAAATCCATCATCAATCACTATATAGGTTAATATTAATATTTTTTATTCCTGCTCTTCCTGAAATGTATTTACTTAGAATATTGGATTTCTAAAGATTATGGTGCCAATGGAGTTGGTTGTGGAATAGTGGAAGCATATGAAGCACTATTTTATATTTCAACTATGATTAGAGAATATCATTATCCATGTTGGTTGTCTTCTGGACCATCCAATTAGTGAACTCTTACGGACCCTTGTTTTTCACTTTGATCGATTCATTCTACCCCTTCAGATCAGTAGAAAAATATATGCTACTTGCGCTAGTGGCATTCCCAACATCACCATCTCATATTCCACAATAGTTTGAAAGATTTATTCATAAAAAATTCCTATATGGTCTTCCCAAATTCTTAATGAAAGGGGAAATAGTTTTAGAGATCTTCAAAACCATCATGGTTGGGATTATTAGGCTTCCAAGACATGATTAAGTTATTCTCCAATGTCGAGTGGAAATAACAAGGGTCCTGGACATTTTAGAAAGAATTAAAATTATTTTGTAATTAATCTTATTATTTAATCATATGTTCAATTTTTTTATCCTGATGAGGCGATTATTTTTTTATCACTCTAGAGAGGGAACCACATGATATTGTGTGGGATATGGATCTAGAGGAGGTGTAGGAGCCAACATAAGTGTAATATTGGAACCCCCTTCTTTCCCCATTCTATTTCCTTGAACTGATGAAATTACACACATCATAGCCTCAATTCATGTAATAGAGTCTTCAATTCATTAAAAAATGTGGAAAGATCCTGAAACCATCCTTATATTTTACAAGAATGATTGGTGTGCTCAACTAATCACAAATATTAATTATACATAAGGGAAACAAAACTCTATTATGAAGTTGTTTTCATAATGAGTAATTAAACCCTGTCCCATGAGAAATGAATTTTTAAACCCTCTCATTATCCCATTATCTTTAGATTCAGAGGTTGATGAATATTCTATTCTATAGATTAATGGTTAATTGGAGGAGAAATCTTGATAGAGATCATCACACCCTATAATTGACATAGTTGGTAAGCGGGTGTACCGTACAGGGTTGTCCCCTGTAATGTATAGATGATGGACCTGAGTTTCACTGCTCCCTATTTTAATGGGGTCCTGATCATGGGATCACATTGGGATATGAAATATATCATATTATACTACAGTTCCACCAAACTATTTAACATTATAAATTTAGGGTTTCCAAATTGGGGGGAGGGGGGAGAATCAGATCATCCCATTCTGGGAAACAGTAGTTTTTTATATGTACGGACACATGCCTATCCTCCATAACAATGAATTATATTGCTAGTGACTCAATAGAAATGGTTAAGTCTATAGTATTGTCTATATGTTCATGATCATGAACAGGGTATGTAGTAGGTATGTCCTACCACAATGTCCCAATAGGTATATAAAATGGGTAACCTATGTGGGATGGTTAGTAAAGATGTGATTAGACCTCATAAAGTTGTGAAACCAGTGGATTTAACTCCCAATATACATTTTTTGGCATCCAAATACATTCATATTTTGTTCCCCACATAGGGAAGATGTTATTCATACCGTTATGTTACCATAGAGAACCCCCATTATTGAGGTATTCCATTTAATAGTGAAATTTGATTTCTATTTATAGAACATATACATTAGGAATATTAAATTATAGTATTTCTCCACTGAGTCTTTACATTTATCTAATCTCGTTCTCTTTCAGAGTGATCAAAGAATTGAGTTTAAGGGTTTTAAACACTTCAATATGTGGGTGAGGCATAAATTTACTTTTTCCCTTTTCTATAGTGAATTATCTTTAAGGAGGTAGTGATGGGGTAGATGAGGGGATTACCGAATTCATAAAAATATTATAACACCATTTATACAAATATTTAGTAAATTATTCAGTGTTAACCTTATTATGAAAAAAAAATTATTCCCTCTATACCTCTATATTGACCACATGTTCTGTAGGGTATACATTGTTGTTGTCAATGACATTAATTGATGAATAATGCATTAAAGGTACTCCATATGTCTCTTTCTGATGTTTCCTTAATATATTTCCTCCATGAGGCCTCATCCAATCCTTCTATAGTTCACCTGGAGTCATTTGAAAGACAATAATCTAATGGGAATCTTCTGAAAATATTTACAAGCTCATTTTCGATGTGGATACCAGTTCATGAGATGGGATGTACCTAAATCATTCATTCTTCGGAGTTCCCCCTAATCTGGAGAAGATGGAATTCCATTGAGTTTGATATTGTTGAAGTAAAAAAACACCCCATTCCTATGGACTGGGGACATTCCCACACAATTATTACAAACCTTAGATCCTGATTTTCTATCCTCGGATGATTTGTTAAAAAATCCCTCATCCCTATGGGTTGTGGTATCTTCTATAATTTTTTCGAATATTTTTGCCGTAGTGACCTTCAATGTACGATGTCTTGTTTGAACATGGGTTTTGTGCATCATTTAATTTTCACTATAGCTTCATGTATTCACAGAAATTTGTGCCATTTGAAACATTTTCACTATCCTTAAATTAAATATCATAAATGAGAGGATTGATCATTATTTTTTATTCCTGATGAAAAAGTCATTATATTTTTCATTCGCTTCTATCTTGATGTCGATGGGAATCAATCAAGTCTTATTTTTATGTCCGTTCCTTTTTTTGGGAACAATGTCCATTTATTGTTGTTGTATAGAAGCTTTATTATTTTAAGAACTTGTCATTGGTTGAATTCTTGATTTGAGAGTGTAGTAAAATAGAATTTTCAATGTGCAACCCATCTTTTGATATGAATGATGGATGGGGAATCTGCGTTTAGATGATGCACTTATTTTAAAACATTGATACATGTGCACCAAAGATCTCCTTGTTCCTTATCAAATTTCAGATATCGTGTAGGTATTATTTCTACGAACCCAATTTCTTGGTGTATACCTTATATTACCTTAATGAGAAATATGTATCCATAATATGGTAATTCCTTTGATATTATGTGATGATGAGTGTTCCGTATATTGAGGAGGTGTTTCTGGACACAATATTATGACAACAACTATGAAATTATGTATTGAGGAGTGACCAAAGGCTTAAACATGATAGTTATTTCATCTTTATCTAGTATCATCCCCTTCTTTAAAAATATATTCTTAATCATTTTTTAGAGGTTCTACAACCTGTTTAGACCAAATTTGAAACATCCTCGCACTTTATCTTAAACAACAGTATTGGTAGGGGCTTCCTTTTCCACATTAGTAGGAATGAAATCCATGGGTGGTATATGAGTGATCATCTTCTTGGATTTCCATCTATATATGAAAGGATTTAATCAATCAATGGAAAGGCATCAGGAATGATGAGCCTCATTTTCTCAATTTTATTATGGTAGGTTAGATGTGTCGTCATTAAATATCCAAGGGGAGATCCAATTTGGCGATGTAAAACACTACTATGGAGAGAACATTCTCAATGAATTTGGTTATAGGAACGAATACCATTAAAGGGTGATGTAAAAATGAAAGGAGAATCCTTATAGCATATAACATGGGGAGGATGTTTAGGGTTGATGAAAACAAGTGTAGTACCTTTTTACTATATTATTTTTTGGACACACTGAGGGATTTCAGGAATATCATCAAAATATACACAAACAATATTGATCAGATTATGGACATGAAGCAAGCCTTCATGGCGAAGTGTACGGGGAGGAACGTTATAATTATTTCTATTATTATAATATCATAGAAATTGTAGTGTAGGATCCTAATATTTCATAGATAAAAATACGGGGGCTTTAATAACTCCAACAATAAGTATAGTGGGATGATAAAATAGCTATTCAGTTAATAATATTCATTATTGAGGATTCTTTTTGGATTACATCCTTTGAACAACTTTGACCACTTCATGGGGAAATTAATTTTTTGGTATGGAATATTATTTGATTATCTCTATTTTATCTTGTAGAATATTAGGATAAGATTTTATAATTTTATCACAGGATTCTTCTTACCACAAAGTTGAAATTGAAATATGTCAATTACCTCTAGTTGAAAAAGTGGTGTGGTCCCAATTTGGAGGTCCATATATTATAGGGGAATCTAGACCGTGAACCTCATTTATGAGAGCTATGGTGTGTGTCTACTATATGATGACTTATTGATGAGTTACACTAGTTATAGACACATATTTTTGTATCCATCCCTCTTACACCATTATTGTTGTTATGAAATACATGATGGTTTTTAGGATTTGGGCATGAATTTGGTTATTCATTTCACTACTATGAAGATTTTTTTTGGTAACATCAGTTGATAGAATATAGATATATTCATATTCCATGGCTAGAGTAGGGGTGTGTGGACACTACCATCCTATAGTTCGTTCAAGTGGGTACTGAGAGTACTACGGTGTGGGGAAAGAGATTTTTGTCTTTCCCATGTTTTTTACAAAGACATGCCAGTTGAATTCCTTGGATAATTCCATAGGGGGATTTTTGTATGGATTGATAAATAATGGAATGTGGTCGTTCATACATGTTATTGGCTCTGACACATGACTGGGGGAATTGATTAGAGTGGGTAGGTGTTTGTCCTTCTTAAGGATTGTCTCCTTCTTTGACTAGAGGGATTATTAGAATAATTTTAGAGTAGTCTACTAATAGACAAGGTTTATGTGGTTAATAGTTTGTGCATGCTCATGGTTTGTTACAAATTTTTATTGGTGAACTTTTTGGGTTTGGGGAATGTTTTTTCATTCTCACTGTATAGAACAATATTGTGTTGGAAGTATTCCTTTGCTGCATCCGGACAAGGCTTTTGGTTGGCTTGATTATTTTGGGTAGGTGTTATTTCCAACTAATAGTTTTCCACAAAATTTTGTTGGTGGGATTGTCTAGAGGAGATAGAGGTGTATCCATATTCTTTGTAGACTGGACTCGTCCCTTATAAGGTCGTATTGTATGCCCAATTCTAGATTACCTTGACTAAACTCTTATGTATGTAATCAACATTATGCAGAGGGTTCACTATGATGCGACACTGTCAGTAGTTAATTCTGCCACAATCCTTTTGAATAAACCCCCATATATTCTAGGTTAGTTTGTTTGTGACCTCTTGATATACCTCCGTATGATATGGGAGGAACTAATTATTGTGTTATTGGGGAAATCACCTAAATTTTCTGGCCATGATGACTAGTTACACGTTGTTCTAGACCGCCAACCATTATTGTGTGGGTGACCAGTGGGGCTTCATGAGCTGGAAGTCTTATAAAGCCTCATCTTGGGTCATAATAGTTCCATTTTATAGTACTCTTGGATCAACACATTTTAGACCTAGCATTATCGATTGTGGGTTGGACATAGTTTCATATTCATAGATGATGAACCATAAGGAATGGTAGCTAAGTAATGTTTCTCTGAAAGCTGGTGTGATCCCATTTCAATCTAAGGGTGCTTTTATTGAGGTTAATTGACTTATAGGTGAAAACAAAAACAAGAAAACTACATAAGATCATCATATTAATAAAAACCCACATGAAATGTTTTTTCCAGTATGGACCACATTCACATTTTGAGTGAAAGGGTCATTAAAAGTACTCTACTCCATCATCATTGTTTGTGATTCATGATGGGTTCACTATTTTTATTTACAGTGAAAATAATGATTCCAAATAATATTGAGTATGGTGGGTTTTATTTCTTCATAATCATTGAAGAATGGTTTACAATTTGTTCCACAAAGCTTCCAACATGTAGTTCATGGAGCCACGAACACCAAAAGGTTCTCTCATTTGACCTCACAAACCTTCTTTCCAAGGAAAATGTTTGTTTAGAAATAGACCAAAAACACTTAAAGAATCTTATTGGTCTAGAGGATGTGTGGTTACGATCCACACAACCTTTTGGGGGTAATTATTTACTACTCATATAATATATTATATTTTCAAGATATTTTCATGAATCCTTTATTAACGCCCAAGTATGATGTTAGTCACCCTTGAATTAAAAATCATTTATTAGAATGTGTGCAATTTCGAATCATCTATATGTATCTATGGTTATTCATAAATGGAGATATCAATAAGTATCCATAGTTCTCCATTGACAATAACCTATTGAATTCACATTATATATTCATTGGCCATTCATTAGGACAATCCTAGTTGCAATCCACATAGTGGGGAGCTATGGATTTTATCATCATCTATAGAGACATGAGTTATTTTGAAGTAATGATATGACCCATGAGATGGTATTCCTACATACCCCCATCAAGGGTAACAGAAAATACATTATTCTGTTCCACTTAATGGGACATAACATTCCTTTTAATGTCATGTAATAAGGACCAAACCACATATTTTAACATCATTCAAAAAGGAAGTATAGGTGAAAGGATCCTAGTCAAAATTTATTTTGGGAATTATGATGTGGTGATATAAGGGAACTCTAAGGGATATGGGAAGGAGGATGGATATGGCCCTTCTAGGAGTGTGACCCTGAGAGAATTACTGTGGATTTTTGCATGTTCGGTTCGGACCTCACAAAGGATTCCTATGAATCTGATTTTGATAGGAATCGAAGTCCACAATGTTTTGTTAGGAATAACCAAACCTATTTATGTGAAATTTTATTTTTTATCCCTATGAATTTGTCCATATTAAAGGGCATTGATAAAGATTACACTTAGAAGTAAGCCCGTATTTTAGGGACTATAACTATGAAGGTTGGACGATTGACTTCCTTCAATGGAAAATGGTCATTTTGAAGATCAAGGTGTAATTTTGGTGATTACAACATACTTGATGATTCCATGGTATGTTGGATACATGATTTTGACAACCCACTTCTATGAAGGCCCTCTGAAAAGGTGAGAGGAAGATTGGGAATGTGACTTTCTATTGAGACTTGCATAAGAATGTATGGATGCAAGGATTGAAGAGAAACACTTATACCATGTGAGTTGGGCTCTAATTTGAGAAAAAAGAGGGAGAGTAATATTATGAAAGCTCGGATTTCTTTCTTTCATTGGTGGATTTGGTTGGGGATATGGGAGAAGAAGAAAGGGATTGGATATGCCAATATTCTATCTAGTTTTGGTAACTATGATAGTTACATCGTCTTTGAGATATGTCTATGTAGGAGAAGAGGAGAATGAGAGAAACCCCATGAAATAAAGTCTAGATGATTAGTCCCAGAGGGATTCCATTGTGACTTGTTCCTTTAGATGAGGGGATGATTAGATACTACACTGAAAAGATAAATGAAAGTGTGATCCTATCACTCCCAAGTTGGAATTAGAGGTCACAATACATTGAGATGGCTATGGAAGAAATTCTATGAAATCTTGTATATGAGTATAAGAGATACCTAACAATACCCCCATGATAGGGTCCTCATGACTAATGGGATACAAAACTAAATGCACCCAGAGTATCCAACATGTCAGGTAGAGAAATTGCAAGATAGCTCTAATTGATGGAATGCTTATTTGAATTGGTGACAAAGATATGTGTCTCTCAGCATGGTTTTTCTAGATCATTGACTTTTTTAGATGCTTTTATTTTGGCACCCTTCGATGATGGATCTAATGGGTGGATAGCCTTGCCATTTTTTGCATGAAATGGGTGTTAAAAAGTGTCTGTCATAGGTCATGATTTTGCAAGAAGAATGTTATTCACACAAGAACTAGGAGGAGATAGAATTTCTTCACACAGAATGATATGCCTACATGATTTGGGGGTTCCTTGGCTGATGTCTTACAAGGTTGAACACCCTTGGGCTTATCCTTGCTCATGGCACCTTGTATCCCTTTTGGTATCCCTAGAATGGTCTTGTGTGAGCCCTCAGTTTGGGAAGGGACCGTCATTCTAATGGGTTTATACTAAGGGTAAAGGGGTAATCACATAGGTTTCTTATGATTCATACCCTAGATGGGATTTGATATAATGATCTCTCTTAATCCCTTCTTCTCACAGGGTTTGGAGAGATACATGAAGGATTTTGGATGAATTGGCTGAAGGGTCTGGGGAAAAAAAGAATATAGGATTTTTTCATTTTATAGTCATTTAAATAATGATCCCCAAGGTAATATTTTTATGAAAACATGATACCTCAATTAAAGTAGGTTATCTTTGTAGAGTCATGGCATAAGTACCTACTAAAGGTGTCACATTGAGTGGTGGTTTCACCTTCTAATTTGTGTAGGGGGGAATGTGCAATCCTTATAATGCCCAATGGTGGTGCACATATTCTAGTTTAGGAATGTTCCTTTGATTCTTTTTTAGGTCTCTTTGTCTCTCTAACATAATAATGGTACTCTTCATAATATATTAATCCCATTAAAAAAATGGATCCTTGACACATGTGTTATTCTTCATTCCCATTTTTATTCACATTCAAGGATTTCTAGCTCTTACACTTATTCTATGTATTCCATGATTATCCAATACTATTTTAGGAGAACAAAGGGATTTAGGAGAACATTATGATTATTAATAAAATATTTTTCATTTTAGTTACTTGATTTATAATTATTTAATTATTATTCAAAAGGCAATATACTTTTAAATCCTTGGTATGTATTTCTACGATAATTATTCTTATACTCATGTAATAATATTTTTAAAAGGATCAAATCACTATAAACCTTGTCAGGATTTATGTTTTATAAAAATGTGTAACGGTGAGATATAATTTTATGAAAAAAGAACTTCTAAAAAGTTATATAGGTTAATTTACATTAAATTTAATTTAAAAAATAGTAAAACTAATTCAACTCCCATTCTCAGTTGTACACCATAAATATTGTATCCTCAGTGATAATTTTATCTATATGAATAGAAGTATACCATTGTAATTCACTTGGTGTGATTTTCATTTTAATAAATTTATTAAAAATTCAAGTAATGTGTTAGAGTTTCATTATATATTAGGAGTTCTATTTTGGTTTTGGTGGTTAGGTTATCATGGTTTAGAATGATAGGTATCAAATTAAATGTGATATATGGGTTTCAAACTCATGTATCTCGAATGATATAAATATTTATCACCCATTTCATGATGGATATAGTATTGAAGACTGAAACAGTGTGGTTTTCATCATGTTACTTGGTTAATTGTTTGTGGGATGTTATTTTGTCCATAACATGGTTATTTTTAGAACTCATGGTGGGGATTTTATTATTTTTCTATTCATGTGTTCAAATTTAACTAAACCCTATAATATCAAAATAAATTTTAAAATTAAAATGGTGATACTATTTGTCTTTATTATTTACGATATGGGGGATCCTTCTATGAAGGTTATGGTAATGAAATATTGGAAAGGACCCTATACTGAGTTCATGATATAGAGTTTTCTAGGGTTAGAAGGATATCCTAGTAGGTTCATTAAAGAATATTCTTTTTCTAATTCCCATTTTAATACATTTACCTAGAAAGTAGTGATGTTTTTAATAGGGAGAGTAATATAAATATTTGTTTAGGGGATTAAGAATGTGACTATCATTACCATAAATATTAATTTATTTCAAATCATGTGTCCATTATGAGGTTCATAATAATTAATTAGTAATGTGGTTGAGATGTATTTTGAAAAAATGAAGTAATGTTTTGATATAAGAATCCAGGAAACTGAAGATTCATGTGATGTTTTACCTAAATAATTACTGAGATTCATCGACTATTATTCATGCACTCTAGAGTATGATATATTGATATTTTGCTAAAAAATAACAGTCTCTGTGGATCATATGAAGCTAAAGAACATTTCACCATAGAATGATTTTAAGCAAAGTCACTATTTATATCTATATTACCTTAATAACATTTATTTTTATATAATATAAACACAATAAAATATTAACATAGTTATATATGGGTTTATTAAGATTACACTAACATGGTAAGTGTATGAATATATAGAGTAATTCCATAATATTTGATTATTTATAGAAATTCAAAAAAATAGATATTGACAAAACATGGTGTGGTGAATTGTAATATCTATGTTACATCCTCATTGTTAATGTACATAAATGTTGGGTAGTCATTTGGTAAGGACTGAAAGGGTTTCAGGAAAGATATCTAATGTTGGGATTATATTAAGGAGTGATCTATTATGGATTATTCAGTTATTTATGTTTTAATATTTATTTTTAATTCCTTTTTATCATTAAGTGTACATGTTCTGGTTTCTGCACCACTCAATATGGGTTGTATATCCTAGGTAAAAAATGATTTATGAGGAAATAAAACACAAAATCAAGAATATTATTGTGGTAAATACAATGAATTTATACAGATAACTAAAAATAATTTTTTACAAAATTATGTAGTACAAATAATTGATGTAGATTTATTATTATCTATATAACAATGGAAGGAACGAAGAGAAAATAATTAATTTATGTATAATATATATGTTACATGGAACTTATTATCTAATAATCATTAGGGCTATTACTTGTATAGTGTAATAAAATAACACAATCCATAGAATCAATATTTTAAATGAAATAAGTGTAGTATATTATAGTGTACATGTATGAATAAATTTACATGAATTATGTATATATATATATATAACTATTATATAACCATTGAACATAACCAACATTCATGATGTTGTATTTTTAAATTTATAATTATAATTTTTTGATATATAGTGAAATGAAAAATTAATAATTACTTCATAAGGGAGAATCCATAACATCAAACTGCAGAAACACCATTTATCATTTATATATATAAAATTGTTGTAAGTAGGTAGAATCACTATGTGTTTCCCTTGACCAATAACATCTATAATAGTGGTCTGAGTGGAATTTATAGATGAAATGTTAATATTAGTGGAAATTACTAAAATATTTCTATTGAAGTAACACCCGGTGAAAGAACCATTATTTCACACCATACTATTAGGTCATTTTATATTTAATAATGGGTTATGTTTCTAGTTGTTTTGAGATATAAATGTGTAAATTAATTTACAAATAAAATGAAGATTAAAATAACATGAAATTTTATTTAAATGTTTATGAATTATTTAAATTATTAAATATAAATATTTAGATGATTAATTTGATAAAATATATTTAATGAAATGAAAAAAATAAAATATTCATCCTTTTTTTATTTGGGGTTCAACTCACGAAACCTATAAATTCTCACAATAGCATACAATTTACCATTATAAAATGTATCAATTATCTATTAGTTTATAACTCATGGAGTATCCATATTGATAAATAATAAATTTTTCAGTTTTTGGTTATTTTTATATGTTATTTATATGATTGGTATCTCAAGAGGGGTAAGGGTTCCAATTTATACATTTTTATTTTCTATTTTAAATTTCTTTCTCAAAACCACTTTTATGTAGTATTTTTGTATGATTCCATGCTTATATATCCATGTTATTATCACCCCTATAATTTTCTACTAATTTAATGTTACCCTAACTTCTATTGTATTACAATTTTAATAAGACTTTACCATGTCAAAATAAGTGTTGTATTTTTATCCCTTCACAAATCCAGTTTTCATTGAAATTATTGAATCCTATAAAATTTATAGTTATTTATTCTAATATGATTATAATATATTTCTAATTATATATTTTTATCCCCTATAAATGTGAAACATCTTTCTCTTACATTATTCTTATTTCATAAGTAACTTTAATGTCAAATTATCATATGATTCATGAAATTAGATATTGGTAATGATTAAGAATCCCAAATAATTCCATGTATTTGGGTCATTATTAATATGATATTTCTAATAAAAAGACATTTTCAAACTATGAATGATTGAGATGTAATTGTCCTAGCCTCTAACGAGTCCCAAGTAGATTTGACTTAATTTTTTACATGTTCTACTTATAAATTACATCATATTGACCTTCTGGTTTGTAAATTAAAAAATTTTGTATCCATAATTCATATCAAATATATTTGACTAAATACACATATTTTATAGTTTATTTGTCCACAATTACATTATTATCTATTCATCAAAATAAATATATTAAAATTTCTAATCACATGAATGAAATTAATATTTTTGAGTACATGATAACTATAATTCAATATTATTCACTTTATAAAGTTACTTATTTTGAAATTGTGAATGTATAATTAATATTAATATGTTTTAATGGAATTTATATTTAAATATTTATAAATTTATTGACTCAATACGTGATTGAAATGTTTGTGGAGTCGATTAATTTATAGATAAAAATCATGTCTGATAAGATTATTTGAAAAATTATTCCTTTTTTTTATGTTGTTCATTTTGTAACATAAATTCTCATATTACATCTATTATTATACTATTTTATGGAAGTTATGGTCTTTTTATTTGGTTTTTGGGGACTATAATTACAAAGAACCTCATTCCATATGTATGATTCTTCAAAAAACTATGACATCATACCAGAATAGTCTCTACACATTATATAAAATGTATTAGAGAATGAGCTTGGCAAAATGTCTATGATGTCAAAATTTATAAGTTCCAATTAGTATAATCATTATGATATTATTTAATGTAATAAATTTATTTTTTATACATATTTAAAATTCCATGAATTATTTTAGGCTTATATATTCATTGATATATAATAATTTATTTATATATTCCTCTAATATTATTTATTCCATTTTTAAAAAATAATAATATGTGTTTTGGTATCTTGTAAAATCCATATTATTAAAATCTTTTATTTTGATTCAAAATTCACTTGTTAATTATGTGGAAAATTAAATTTTATAGAATTTATGGATAGAATTAAGGAATATTGATATAAACTTATACTATTTAGTAATCCATGTTTTAAGGTAGTTTTTGAGTATCTAGTCTCTTAAGAAGTAGTAAACATTTATATTTGAAAAGTGATCCCATGAAATTATAAGGTTGGGTAACACAGAACTAATGTAATATTGGTGAATGAGGATGCAACATTAAATATGGAATTAGATAATTGTTTAATAGAAACCAATGGACAAATTGTAAGAGAAAAATATGTTGAAAAATTTTATTCTAGATCAAAAAAAATTATAGAAATAAATCTATAATTATTTTTCATGAAGACCAGTAAATCAAACAGCCTTATAGGAAAAAAGATACATATATATATATATATTTACATATAATATTTAATATAATCTAATTTGATAATAATTAGAATTATTTTATTTCAATTATTATTTTGTAGTTCATAATCTAAGGAATAGAACCAGGACATTTATCAAAGACAATGTGTGGTTTTTTAAAAATCACGAGAATATAATTACTATTGGTACAATATAAATTAATATTTTTATGGGGAAATTTAATCAGTTTATAAGAAATAACCATGTATGTATCAAGCAACCAATTTCCCCACATCAATGATCGTACTCATTATATAAATTTATGAGCAAAAAATAAACATTAATCAGTGTGTCCACTATTCTAATAGTAGTAAATCAATATAAAGAGTATATGGATGAAATATATAGAGCATTGGGATTTTCCATGAATGGAAAATTTGTCTCAAATATATATATCATTTAAAGGGTTATGATGACTAATGGTGTTATCTGATTAAAATTACTAAAATGGAAGACAAGAAACATAACATGGAGTGATGTGAATTTATTATAATTTTTTTAATCAAATGTTTTCATCAGGAGAAATATACTAAGCTGAAAACAAAATTAATGGTTTTATAATATAAGAGAAAGTATATTTTTCTGAGTATGATGCTAATTTAAAATTTTAATCATGGTATATATTGTGTTTACTACAAAAACTATAATGAAATATAGGTTTCTTTTTTTAATAAAATACTTCAAAAAAATTAATTTACTTGTGTTTTCATCAAATGGAATGATAGAGATTACTATTATCTGGATTGTAATGGTGTTTTAAAAATCATTCATTTAAAAATGGAATAATGTGAATATGAGTATGGTTAACTTCATTGGAATAAATAATAAGATGATATAAATGAATTGTTTTCCCATATATAATATATATTTGGAAGAATCAATAAGCAACAAGCTTAATGGTATTGGGTGATTTCTTAAAATATTTAGAAAAGGTTGAATAATATTTTTAGTAAAATGGAAATAGGGGAGTGATAAATATGTAACATTTCATTTATATTAGTATTTGATAGTCTTCTATGAAATTCCTCAAGCACTAAGGGATACTACCCAATAAGAGGCCACGAGATCATGTGTGATCTTTCATAAAACCCATGGTTGAATTTAAATCTATATGTGATGTATTATATAATTATAAATTGTCCATTTTTTGTAATAATAACTGGTAGTATAATTTAAAAAATTATTTATTGATAAATTAATATTACAATGCATGAGTTTTTTCTTGTTTAATATATAATTATCACCCTTATAATGGGTTTTGATTTAATCCTAGCATCAGATTTCCTATATAATTATATAAAAACAAATTAACATATAGGGAATGATGCTATAATTGATGAGGTGAATATGGATTTCCATGTTTTATTGATATGTTATTCTATTAACTATATCTTAGCATGAACTAAATATAGATGAATTTAATACGTAAATTAATGTGGAAACAATTGATAAAATGTAACATGTAAAGCTGAAGGGGACTTGATAAATAATTATGTTCCAATTTTTAAAGAATATAATGTTGTCTGATCTAACGAATTAACTGTATTTAATGATGATAGAGGAGTTCAATTTTTAATTTATATTATTCTTATTGAAAACCCTTTATCTACACCACCATATAAATTATAACTAGTATAATTTATTATGTGAATGAATGAATTAAAATATTTATGTGATAATGTTTACATTTATCAAGGCGTCTAACCATGGTGGAATATATTTAATTTATGAAAAATATGGATGGTTTGTTGAGGTTTTGAATTTTTAAAGTGTTTTTGATGAAATTACAATTAAAAAATATTATTATTTATGGATTATTATTTTTACACAATTTATGGAGATCGATACCTCATTGATATGGATCAATGTTTTGATTATCATGAATTATAATTAAATAAGTATTATAGGCCAAATAAAACCTTTCATATGAGGAATAGTCATTATTAATTCAAACTAATGAATTTTGGGAGGAAAATTAAACATTAATATTCATTGTCTTGATGAATAACTTTTTTAATAATAATCATGATTTTTAGTGGTATTTATTTATTTTATTATTTTATACTCTATAAGTTATGTTTTATATAAAATATTTGTGAAAATATTTCATGTCTTTTGAGTAAAAATGGGTTATATGGAAAATTAATTCATTATATAGGACTGAGCGTGTTTCTATAATTATTAATATACTTTGACATGATGGTATATCAGTTTTGAATTTGAAACAAATGGATTTCAAGGAATTTCCAAGTCTCACAAAAAAAATTAAAATATATATATTTTTTGTATAATTTATATGTTATCAGTTGTATGTTGAATACTTTTCTTATTTTCATAATTTTAAAAAAATTTACGTGTAATGGGGTATAATTTTCATTGAAAAAATAATTTGATTATAGAATCATTGAATTAGTGAGTATATTGATAAATATCAATTTATAAATTCATTCATACGGTAATGAAATGTGTACAATTTATTATGATACGTCATGTAATGGTCCAGGATATGATCCTCAGTAAAATTATATATTTTAGGAATCTAAATAATGAATTCTGAAACACGATAATATTATTTATCAAAATCATGATTTAGAGATGTCCATAAATATTATTAATATAAGTATGTGAGGAAATTATCTCTTTATAGAATATTATGATAAGTAAAATAACTAAAATATGTTTGAATATATATTAAATTTAAATTTTTTGAATTTGAGTTACAATAGATTTTAGAATTAATCATTGATTATGAATTTTTATATAAAATAACTAGTAGTAAAAAAATTAGAGGAAGCGTTGAGTATAAAATTTTGTGTTATCATGAAAATTATAAGAGTAGGAAATGATCTAATTAAAATATATTTATTGTGATAATTATTTTCTATTATAATGGAAGGGAAAACATATTATTTCTATGGGTAATTAGATATCATTTTTAATTGTGTTGGATTATGAGTGTGGAAAATTAAAATGTGAACATATAAAAGAATATAGAGGATGTGAGAAATGAGAAATTAACAGAATTTAATATGGGTTAACATCATGTTTATGGTTCAATATGAGGTTATGTTTTCCATCATTACACGATGAAATGAAGCATTAATTAGATTTGGGCCACAAATCAAACATCTATATACATCTAATATGTTGAAAGAGGTATATAGATATTCAAAACAATTACTACTGGAACAACAAGATATGTCAGGTTTCATATAACACTATGTGATTCACAGTGTGACATCAATTGCTGGATAAAAGAGAACATAAAAATTTAATTATATAACCATAACCTCTACTAAGATGTTTTTATGATAATTTTACAATGAATTAAATTTTTGTTCATTCCAATACATCTAATATCAAAAATGGAATTTGGGTAATTATATATCATATTAATAAAAATTCTATCTTCCAATAATGTTTTGAATATTTTCATATAGATAATTTTAAATTTATATATAAATTATTTTTTATCAATCATTCGTATGAATATGGAATTAAATTTTTTTTATGATCAAATATTCTCATCAATAATTTGGATGAGTCTTCAAAAGTCATTAAATAAAAAATCATCATCTTTGGATACCCGTTAATCCTAAAATGATTGTAAAACCATAAAATCCTACCAAGATATTGAATGATATTATATATTCATTACCAATTTACTTCTTAATGGAATCGAGTTCCAAAGTTAGTATTGTTGGATTTTTCATACAATAAATGTTCTTAACTAAGATCTCTTAATTATATAAGTATTAATCCCCCTCAAACCTAAATATCCAAGACTGTATGATATGATCATAATTACTAATATATGTAAATGTTAAAATAATGGTGTAATTTATATTTTTTACTATACTTCAAAACATTTCTAAAAATTAAGTCATTGTCATGCATTTCTGAGAGCTACCACCTTAATGAATGACATGTATGATTTTCCATCACCTCCATAGATGAAAGGATATATTAGTTTAATTAATGGATAAAATTTTAATTTTAATAGTGTTATTATTATCACATTTTAATCAAATACATTTCCTTTTTCCACATCCATGGAAATGAAACATGTCACTCATGTATATGTGTGGACTTGCACCTCCACAGAAGTGAGGTATTTCTATTTTCACTCTTTATTTATCCATTGTGTCCAAATATCATATAAATTAATTAACCATATTAATAAAATATTAATAACATCGTTATTATTCTATGATTGAAAATTATAAAAAACAATAACATTTTTCACCATACTCACCCTAATATTATATCTTGTTCTTGTTTAGGTTGGTTTTCCACGTATATGAATAGTGATATAAATTTCAATCATAGATTAATATGGATGCATAATATTGTTAATTTTGAATATTAATGATGAAATAATATATTTTTATTTTTTTATAATGGTAATACCAATTTTAACTCATTATTAATATATCAATCATGTCCTTTAAAATTATCGAAAAATTATTGCCACTAATTATATTCTAATGAATTGTAACTAAAACACATTAGAAAAGAAATTTGTAAATATTAAATTCATATAAGAAATTATTCCATGTCTAAGAATAATATTGATATTATATAAAAGAATATAAATTATCATTATGAAAATAATATTAACAAATTAGTAAAATTTAATAACATTCAGTGAGGAATATTAAATTTAATTGAAAAGTGTATATTTAATAAATTATTATAAACAAATATAATATAAGTTTATATATATGAATAGTATTTTAAATAGGTTATTATGACAGGTAATTATTTATATAAAAGGTTATAGTGTGTTTTAATGAAGTAAGACTTAGTGTAAGGATTTTTGCATATTATATTACCATCATAGAGATATAATTTTTATACACAATATGGTTAATTTATTAGTATATATATTATAAAAGGTTTTAATTGATTTCATATATTTCATTCAATTTATTTTATTTAAACATCAATCTCACGTTTTACCATTTAGTTTCTTTTAATTGATATGATACCAAATTTATTGGGGGTCATTTCTCAGTTAACTCCATATTTGAGTTAAAATAATTCTTCTTGAACTTATTTATTCAAATATTGGTCGCTTTAACCCTTTTATTTTATAAGATGGTATAATATATTATACATTGGAATGAATTAATTTTTAATATAGTATTTTAGATATTTATATTTATTCCACAATAATTATACTATTTTTTATCAAAAAATTATTCATCTTGAATAAAAATCTCTCTTCTTTTTCTATATTTTAGATTCCTCCAATGATATTTATCTCAATGAAAAAAATATTCAATTATTATTTAATATTAAATTTTAATTTCCATTTTATTCTTTAAAAAAAGATTTTTTGTAATTCCATTTTATTATTTAGTTTTTCAATAAACCTGTTTTAATGTTTTTAGATTGTCTTTCCCTTCTTGATCGTTTTTTTATCTTCCAATTTACATTTGTTCAAGATACCACTATATACAATTATGGGTTCCATTAATGTGGATCGTTTTTAGAATTAAATTATTTTAAAATATTTCATATCACCATTTTGGAAATTAACTTTTTAATGTGTTAAAGAACATTTTCATTTATGGGTATAATTAAAAACATTTTTAAAACAATTATTTTTTGTGTCCCTCATCATATGATCATTATTCTATTTGAAGCTTAATTTGAATGTTTTAAACTGGATTTTTATATGATCATATAAATATTTTATTGGGAAATTAATATGAAATATTTTTTAATTTTATAATGTTAATTTTTGATATTAAAAACAAATTCTTCATTTTAAATGTGGAATTTAAAGGAATGTGTTTTTGTGGCACAATTATTCTATGTCTTTAAGTATTATCAAAGAATGTTTCTGAGAAAATATACATTCTATAGTTTTCATTAAGTAATTCCCCTTTTGATTGTAATGTATAATTTTTATTGAGATAAAATTATTTCATTTAAATGAAAAAAATTGTATGGTGTTTTTCAGCCATTCATAAATTGATTAATTAATCTTATTTTTTGTTGGATTTCACTAATGATCATAAATGGTAATTTTAATAGATAGAAACCAATTTATAGAAACTAAAGTTAAAAATGAATAATTTTTAAGCCTCCAAAAAACTAATTTATCTAGATCAAATATAGGATTATATAGAAAACATTTTCTTTAAAACAATATATATTCCCTGGGTAAATTATTTTCTGATTACGGAATTATTTTTTTAAAGTTATAATGAAAAATATATGTATGGATTATTTTTTATGTATGGGGTTCTATATAAACTTTATATAAGTCGGTAAATGTTTTTAATTTCATCATATAAAAATTCATCGTGATTTTTGGAACTCAAGTCATTAATAGATCGAAATTTATGATACTCCATCAATAATTGACCATTATTTGCAATACTTATTTAAATAATTGTCCTTTCGTTATGATACTAGAGTTAATAATTGCTTGGGACATTTTACACTGGAGTAAATAATCTGTGGTGAGTTGTTATTCTAAAATCAATAATGGGGCATATGAAGTAATGATTGAGTTATAATCTATTTAGTTATGTGATTTTGATACCTCAAATGATATTTAATGATTTACTATGATTACATTGGATCCATTAATCATTGTTTTGATATGATTCAAAGAATTAGAAAATTTATAAATGATAATGATTATTCTCATCAACTCAGGTTTATTTTCACATACTCGATTACCATGCCATTTGGGAAAACCATTTTTTTAGTATTTTCAAATGACACTTTTAAAGGATAAGTGTAAAGCATAAATAAACATCCAATAAGAAACATAAAAGAATTCCTAATAGATCATTGTAACTTGAAAAATCCCCACCCCAGCATCTCCGTCTTTATTTGAAGCATCCACCTTCACATGGACTCTTGGAGAGCTATCCCATATAGGATTACACGGGCTTAGTACCGATGGAAATATCCATACACCATCATAATTCCAAATCACAATTTCTATGTTTTGTTAAATCTTCATTCTCCGAATCATAATCTAGATTTGTTTCTTATAGTGGTTATGGTTTGTTTCAATGATTAATGGAAAACTAAATTCCAACATACATCACGATCTATGAAAAGACTTACCTCATGGACCCGGTTATCTAATGCCAACAATATCCATGGAGTATGGATTCAAAAATTAAAATTTCCAAAAAAATAATAATACCTCAGTCCTAGATACACCGTTCCACCTACTCTAGGAACACATTACACACCTACCTCAAGAAGTGACCCATCACCATCAATACCTTCTTGTCACCTTCTTTATATTGCTTCTAAGAACCACAACTATCAAGAGTGCCAAAACATGGAACCAATAACACATTGTCATCCTTAACATCCTAACTCTGTCCTAACCTCTTCTTTCTTATGACAAAATCATCATCATCCAAATATTTTCAACACCTCTGTCATCATCTACATTGAAAATTTCAACTATATCCAGACAAACAACCACCAACATCACCGATGTAACTTCTCAATAGACTACTGAAGCCCTCATAACCTTATTTAGTGCATGACACTATGGGACATATTTGTGTAATTTTCCCTTATAAAAAATGTACGAGCAGTGAGTTTTGTCAGTCACCGTAGCTCGCTCTGCCCTCATGTTGCATCAGTCCTCTCCAGGGGGAGTTCAAGTGGTGTTATAATCAAGGCTTTGGGATTTACAGTGCATGGATGGTGGGTTTCTAGTGCTACCAGAGTCGGTCCATGTCACATATATGTTCATTTTGGATCACATTTCCTTTTATCTTACCTTGTTAAAAAACTATTATTATTACATTTTTTAGACAAGATAATTATATCATTATTAGATTTTACCATATTCTTATGATGTAATTATTGTAGAAATGTTATTGAGTTTTTTCATAATGGAGCATTTTCGTTCACCCCTTTATTATGTTTCCATTATGTAGTTAAAGATGATGAGTATTACCTAGTGGAAGTCTAAATTGGGTTCAACTGTGGCTCAATTTTAGTTAAATGTTCACCAGAATCATATAATAATTTTTTCATGTAGATGAAACTCTAAGTCACTAAAACTTTTATCTTTGTTTTTTTTTATTTTGACGTGTAGTGATTTATTTTTTGAAATGATATTATAATATATTTATTCATCAAAATTTTTATCAGTGAAAATGTTAAATGGAAGTTTTTCTAGAAACAAAACAGAGTGTGAGGGTATAAGGGGGCATCCATGTGATATAAAATTGCATAAATGAACTAGTGACGGTTTCATGAAGGACTCACCACTATATGAGGCATCAATGAAAACCAAAGACGCTATAATAAAGTCTTAGTTACAATTTTTCATCGATTAATAATGAATTTTCAGTATAAAGTTATTATATGAGGGAGTGTCTAATACTAAAAAAATTCATTGTAATAAGTAAACATATATTAACAGAATTTGATATACTCAAAGGATAAAAATTTCTTCTGATTTTTATTAATGAAAACAGATAATTGAAAAATAATAATTGGATTATGAAATTAATATCATGCTTACTATTTTATATTAATAAAAATTTATATAATAGGTATAGTACAGAAAAAATATTTAATGCAACAAATGAAATATATTAAAAAAAATATTGTAAAATTATTATTTAGTTGATTTAGGTAAATTAATTTATAAAAAATAATAGTGTATATTATTATTATATGATGATTGTAAATTATGACCTTTGGTTATATAGTTGTCAAAAATTGACATTTAGAATTATTTTATATTAAATATTTTAAAATATGTTCATTGTTTTATATAAGATAAACCATTGAATTAACCAGTAGTAATGTCCATTACATATTAAATATATTATAGCTTAAGATGGCGGTAGATTCACTAGAGGGGATTCATTTATTATGAAAAAGAACATCATAAAAAATCAGTGTTTGAGTGGAATCATCTACATAAGAAGTTTAAGATATTTGAAATCACTACCAAGTAATCATTTTCCAAATCACATCATGAATGTACCCATATTTGAAACCCTATTCTTTGGGATTGTGTTTGTGTAATATGAATTTAATTTTCAATGGACTATGAAAAACAAATAAGTATATTAATTTAATAATAAAGCGTGTTTACTATGATTATAAATATTCGTTAGTTGTGTTATCCTTAGTTAATAGTTAAAATCTACATAATTATAAAATGATTTTAATTAAATTGTTTTCATATATGGAATAAACACCCAAAATTATATAAGTGGAAAACTATTTTAAAATTTGGAATAATTATTATAATATGTTAAAAAGAATTTAATACCGATAAATACTGAAAATATAGAATTAAATATATGTAATAATTAATAAATTTTTAAAATATGGTACATGTTTATAAAATTTCACTCAATATTAAAATGGATAATTAGTGGAATGAATGAGGAACTATGTGATATATATCGCACCATATATAATAGTATAACAAATAATAAATATTTTATTCCATAGTATTTCACTCATAACACCAATAAATTCCCTTTTCCAGTTCTAATATATCCTCAAATAATAAATCATTTTTATCATCAAATTGTTTTCAATGAGAATCTACTGTATATCTGAAATCAATGGTGATGGTATCATTTCGTTAAAAATGTTGCTCTAGGATATGAAGCTCATGTTAGGTAATAATGAACATTCCTCCCACTTTATTTAAAATATGAAATTATTTAATCACAATATCATTTAAACACACACATAATACACATCCATTCCTCTATATCAATGTTTTTATGACCCATTCAATCTATTATCAGTGATATATTATGTCCCATATGATATTGGGAGTGTACTTACCCATTCTGTAAAATTTTATCATTGAAGGACTTGATGGTTTTCCTGTGAGTCATAATATTCATGGTAACAATAATTTATATTATTATGAGATAATTTAATGCTGTCTTCTTACTTAATTATTACATTTTTTTCCATGGAATATTTTATGATTATTTATTCATTAATAAGTAATCAGTTTTTTATTTTTTATGCTATATTTTTTATGTCCCCATTAATCAATATTAGGTACTAGTGTATGATATCCATTACTAAGTGTCTTAGTTTAACCATTTGTTTATTGCCATATCCTTATTAAATTTGATGGAATATTAAATATGAATAGATATAATGATACCATTAGGAAATAATGATTTTTCTCAAATGGTTTTATATATTATTGTTTAATGAAATGTTTATGTATCTAGTATATTATGTATTACCAAACCCTGATATTGTGTATTTAATCTTGTGTAATCGGAATACCATTTAATAAAAACTCATGGAAATCTAGGTGACTATGGTGTGAGGAATTATATGGACAAGTAGAGATGTTGTTGATAATTTTCATATTATAAAATTTGTCGAGTCAAAAATAATATCATTTTAATGATAACTATGTTTGTTATTTATCCTAATAATTTTGATGTGGAAATGAGAGGACATCACAATATTATTTAAGGTTTTCCATGAAGATCACTATTTAAGAAAAAATATGTTTATATAATAATATATTAGCACAATAATTCAAATATTTTTCTCCAACAAAGGTTATAATTTTTTAAATATGATAATAGAATTTTTTTGTCAAATAGATTTATTGGCATTTGATTTTTAAAAATATTGACCATAAAATATATAAATCCTTAATTTATACAGATACTATATTGGTTAATGCAGAGAACATTGGAGGTATAAAAATTAAACACAGAATATATTTTATCGATTAATCAATTGGAGTGTATTGTTGAGATTATGAGGATATTCTATAATCTAGTCTGATTTGTTATGGAATGACATGGATAGTTTCACCTTATATATGTGAGGTTCTAATAAAATAGTTTTTATTAATTAATTAATCATAGGAATATTTTTAGGTATTGGTTTAACTATTTAACTTTGAATTATTTTCCAAATATATATATATATATTAGAGGACTCTTAGAATACCTAGTTGGTGTGTGAAACAAAATTTTTTGTTAAATAGAATCTGGGGCATGTTATTTCTTCTCATTGTTAGTCGAAGATTTATTCTTGTCATTGATAATAGGGCTTGAAATTCTATATTGATTATTCCATTTTTATGAATGTGTTTACTAGATTCGGAAATAGATTTATTTGGATACCAATGACGTTTATTCCTTGATATGTGTCTCCATTTGATAATAATGAGTAGATTTTTAAAGAGATATAAAAATAGAATTTACAATAGTTACTTGAGATGGTTCACGTTTTTTACTCATGTTCCTTAATCAAGGATGTTTCATCCATACTAGTCACATACCCTGAGAAAGGAGGCCCATAATTTAGAATTGGTTTTATGTTATATAGTGTCATCGGTTTAGGTTTTAGATAATGGATAAAAATTCTCTCAAAAATGATGTAATCCTTTTATCATGGGTTGTGGAAATATGAAAAAATTAAGCAAGGGGCATGTAAGGGAGTGTTTGAGATGTGAAATTAATTACTATATAATTTTAATGGACATCAGTTCCTTGTGAAATTTCGATGATGAAATGTCCAATTGTTGGGACTACAATAGTCCCAGTAGTTTTTATCATTTTCTCTTTACAATTGTTCTATCAATTTAAGAAATTTAGTTTTCAGAATAATTAATGATATAAATATAGTAAGTAATATCGTTATCCAAATTGAATTGTTCACCACGAATGGATAAAAATTATAGATATTAATTACACATGGTTTGTAAAATTGTTAGACTTACCATGCATTGTAAAATTGTAAGCCAGAATTTTTATTCCAATAGTTATGTGAGTTTATGTTCTTGATTGCACAAATAATGTAATCTTATTACATACATTGTACATTTTGTTAGGGGAATAATTTTAATTCCAAGATTAATTCCATAAGGATTCACTAACACACACCTTAAAATATAGATATATTTAGGGATATCTAAACTATATTTAAGGATTCTCCACCAACTAAAAATTCTACTCATATAAGGGTTTCTAAATGCATCATGAAAACAAAGGGTGGGATTAATCTCCCTCTTTGATTCATGAACCTACCACCATGGTTTGTTAGTTTTTTTATAAACTAGAGATATTATATTGGTTTTATGAATTCCTTGGAGATGAAAATTTTTGTTTTAATTTTTCAAATATTGGGAGTTAAGGATTTATCCTTCGATTCCCATTAATAGAGTATTAAATTTGGGAAATCTAGAATTGACTAAATTAGTTTTGTTGATCTGATCCTATCTATTATTTTTTATTATATTCCAATTTATAAATTCATTATGTTTTTTAAGGAATGTTATGATTGACATTTGTTTTATCTTTAATTTATATAAAATGGAAATTATTGTGTAAAGGGGTCTGATAGAAAATTTGGATTCTCATTATGATTTTATATTTTGAAAGAAAATTGAAAAATCAATAATAAAATTTTAATAAAATTTATATTTTTATAGTTTTTTGAAATCTAATAAAATAATATTTTTTATTTTGTTGGTTTCCAATTTTAATTTATAAAAATAATATTTTATTTATATTAATTTAATTTAATTATTTTTCTTTTTTATAATTAAATTTGATCTTTTGTATTCAATTTTAATTTATTATAGGCGTGTGTCTGTATGTGTGATAAAATGTTTTTATTAGATGGTATTTTACATAAGCTTATGTTTCACCCTAGAACATAGTACTTATACACAAAAATGAATCAGTTCCTTATAGAGTAAGTGTTACTATGATAAAATTATTAGGATATCATGAATCCAAAAATTAAACAATAAAAAAGGTTTTATTTCAGAACAATAAACATATTTAAAAGATGATTAAATATACCTTGGTATGTTCATAATTTTTTTTATTAGATGAAGACATAATTAAATTACATAAAAAATATAATTTGTAGGAAAACAAGATGTTTTAAATATGTAATTTAGGATATAAGAATTTTATATAATATTTTTAGGAATATTCAATAAAACAGTCAAATTTTTGGAATATAAGATTTTTTCATATGATATATAAAAATAAATCTCCAATATACCATATAAAAATTTATTTTGTTTGAAATTTAGGAAATATATTTTTTCCCATTAAAAATTTAATTTCAATTGGAAAAAGTAGGAATGTTGAATCTACTGAAATTATACCTTGAATGAAGATTTTTGATAAATTCTATATAAATTATAGAACTATTCGAGGAATCCTGATTTTTATTATAATTTAAATATTTTAAATTTTTACTGTATTTATTTATTTACTATGTATTTTTCACATTGCATTTGAAATTTTCATTTCATAGGTACTAATTAGACACATGGGGATATCCTAGCGAGTTATTATAACCCATATATCTACACTATGGTGTATATGTTGTTATTACAGGACATGAAGGAGGTAAATTGAATGAGTCATTAACCATAAATATTAATCCATGACAACTTATTTGTTTTTTTAAATAAGAGGGTTCGACATCTGGATATTTTAGAATAAATGTTTCTATAAATAATTTTATTTCATTGATGGTTTTCATTACACGCACAACCGAGTTTAAAAAAACCATGATATACTATTAAAATATTATTCTATAAAGTGAAATGTATCATCTATCCATTAGTTTTGTGGGTTTCAAAAGATGTAAGTGAATAATAAATTAAATATATAAAGGTCATAATAAAAAAATTAATTTCTTTATGCTTCATAAATAATCACTAGATTTTGAGAAAATACATTTAACACTAAAAAATAATTTTCACAGAACTTTTTTTATTATTATTTTAAAAATATTATAATTCTTTTATAGAATATTAAAAAATTAATTTTTTAAAAGCAAATTAATTTTTGAAAACATCATATTGAAATTAGCTTATGGTTAAATTTAGGGGTCATTCTAAAAAGCCAGATATTTTAGTGACTAATGAAAACTAATGATTTCTATTGAAAACTACATTTTTTTAATTATTTACATTATAAAATCCTATTTTTTAATTTTTTAATTTTATAATCTATTTAATATTTAAAATAATCTAATTATGGTATTTAAAATTATTTTTATACTCTAATTTCATATAAAAACATTTTTCTGCATTTTTTTCTCATCATGTTTCATTGATTTAATTTTATATTAATTATGGAAGACTCATATTTTTTAATCATCAAAAATGGATTTAATATGTTGAATCTATTGTTTCAATATTTATAAATAATAATCTTTTATTATTAGTCAATATGAATAGTAATCGTGGTAAAATTTATCACCTTGGTAAAGGGTAAATAAGGTAAATTGACGTTTAAATTAATTGATATGGATAAAAATATTATTTATAATTCTTATTTCATGAATTTAATTAAACACACATCACCTTAGATGAAAATTTTATTTTTAATATAATCATTTCCATGAAAATGAAAAATATTTTTAAAAGATTTATGAATGTTACAAAATGTCACTATCTTAGTTTCAAATAACTATTAGTTATCCACATTATAAAAAAGAAGTCAATTTAAGAATACAAAGATATATTATGATAAAAAGAAACCTATATTAACTATGTTACTTTATTTGTAATTTTTAGGTATTACATAATAACCGTAAAAACATACATAATACAAAAAGCAGATTTCTTCAATTAATTGAAAAATAAAATATATGATAAAAATTATTAAAATATATAAAATTCATTAACTAAATGTGTGAAATAAATTACATATATTAATATAAAATATTAGTTTTATTATTAAGGATTATATTCAAATTAAAAATCATTATTTATCTCATTTTTATCAGATTAAATGTTTACTGTCAAAAAGGACGTTAAAAATATTTCCTCAAAATTATAGTTTATTAAATTATTTAAAAAACATAAGAAACTAAAAAGTGTTAAATGATAAAAAAATTTACACTAAAATTACTTTAATTGTTAATTGTGACCATGTTTTCACATTATATATAAAATTATAACATTTTATGGGTGAAAAATCCAAAACTGCTTTAAAGGATAAAATTTGTAAACCAAGTTGTTAATAAAAACATAAGGATTCAAATGACACCAAAACTAATAAAATTCTTATTAGTTGATGGTATTTAAGAATTATCATTTATTATATTCAAATCCATATCCTTCATGAGTCTTTTTTGATATAAAATTACCTTATTATGATTTACTATTTTTAGAAATACCAAGAAGTGACCCTTACCTCAATTATAAAAGGGCCCCACCTCCCTCACTTATATACAGAACATTGAGCCTTATAGATTAATCATAACCTAAAAAATTACAATATAAACATCCTTAAAATCATTATATGGAATATAAAATTACCAAAAATATCATCCTTAGGATCCTTAGGAGGATATCTATTGGAGTTCTTTCAAAGAAGAGGTAATTTATTTAACCAATCGCATTATTTTTACATATTATTTAGCACAGATAAATCCATAGTATTTATAAAAATATAAGAAATATATTATAATCAAATAAGTTAAATTTAGTTATGATTATTAATTCACTATTATTCACCCTCATTCCCTTCAAATGAGAAGTGAAGTATTGTTGATGTGTACGTACAACTTACCACATCCACGTAGCGAAAAAATTCATTTTCCATCACCATTGTCCATGAATGGTAATTATGATGGATTTAAAGTATGTAAATTATATTTATGAAATAATATTATAGATTAAATTATAATATCATATCTAATCTTCTTACATTATAAACTGTTGGAAAATCACAATGTCACTAGTGCGCACGTGTTGAATACCACATCTATGAGGCAATGTGATTTTTTTCCATTCAAATTATTAATGGATGGTAATAAGAATATATTTTATGAATTTACATCATATCAATTATATAATAATTTACATCGGAATGATAATTTTTTACCCTGATTTAGTTACATCTATTAAAAAGATAAAACAATGTTCATCCATATGCATGGCTAACCATCTCCCGGAATGATGTAATTAATTTTTCTACATATATTTTTTCCGAATGATTATATATACATATATAAGGAAAATAAATTATTTTTTATACCATTTTTAATATTTTGTATTTTATGAAACCTTGATAAAAAATATGTACATTTATTATAAATTGAAACATTCATTATAAATGAAGTAGTTAACCGCCAGAATAGAGATTTTAATAACCAATTATGTCACAGTTCTTGGGAAATGTTTATGAAATTGGGAGGTTCCGTGATGAACTAATGGAGGGTGAGCCCGAGATAGCTCTAAAATGCATTGGGTAACGCGAAGGAGTTAAACGTTAAGGTTTATCTGAAGAGATTTATAGAATATACTATGATGGGTATTCCAAACATAACCAAGAGGGTTACTACCAATGTAAGAATGTTATGAATGAATTATGTTACCTTTATATATTATGATTTCTATGAGTTATTCATAAATATTATGATTTAATGATGTATGTTAAAGTGCTTATGTTTTATGATTAATATATGATTTCATTGATTCTTATGCATACATGGACTAATGTTTTCTTTCCATATTTTTATATCCCTTACTGAGATTTTTATGCTCATCCCATGTTTTTGAAATGTTTACCACATGACTTAATGATGAATAGGGTCAAGTATGGGGTCATGGAAAGACATGATATCTAAAACATGGAACCAAAAATGTTTCATTTTAAGAGTTTTTTTATGAAAAAAATGGAAACAGAGTAGAAGTGTCTACATTGTAATCTTTTGAGATGTAATAGTTATGTCTTAATTCTATGAAACTCTAAACCTGAAAAGATACTGAATGATAATTATTCATTTAATTCAATATTATGTAATGTTTTAAGGCAGGGTCCTTATACTACCCTCTTATAAACCTCATCCCCCTCCCCTCCTCAGGCAATATTGTCCCCACTGATCATCTCTTATTCCTGTATTTCGAGCATTTTTTTATTTAGACCCTTGAGAGGTATGGTTTCCATACCTACTCCTATTTCTTCTAACTTCTCCTGAATGACAGATGGTTGTCTTCTCCAAATATCTCTCATAATTCAATGATTTTTTATCTTGTTCAATATCATATTAGTGATTTTAGAATCATTATAATATTTTAATAGCTGTAAAATTTATTTTTATCTATCATGTGATTCATATGGAGCATGTTGGAATCAAATATATCATCGGATTTTAAATTTATATTATAATCAAGATCATGTATTGTCTATTAATTTTAAAACTGTATAGTTTTTATTTAAATTTCTTCATTTCTAAAACTAACTGGTTTATTCTTATGAATTTATCTTCAATTTGAGATTATTATGGAGGAATATTTTAAGTATTTTGAAAATTTTAGGGGTCGGAATAATATTAAAGCTATCTACAATGGATAATATTGGTTTTTATTATCCATGAGTTATGGGAATTAATTATGGAAATTTAATTTATTATATCCAGAAACATGGTTAAAATATTTATTGAATTGTGTTAACCCTAAAAGATATAATTATACAATGATGTACATGGATATTTTGAAAACATCATATTGAAATTAGCTTATGGTTAAATTTGGGGGTCATTCTAAAAAGCCAGATATTTTTGTGACTAATGAAAACTAATGATTTCTATTGAAAACTACATTTTTTTAATTATTTACATTATAAAATCCTATTTTTTAATTTTTTAATTTTATAATCAATTTAATATTTAAAATAATCTAATTATGGTATTTAAAATTATTTTTATACTCTAATTTCTTATAAAAACATTTTTCTGCATTTTTTTCTCATCATCTTTCATTCATTTAATTTTATATTAATTATGGAAGACTCATATTTTTTAATCATAAAAAATAGATTTAATATATTTAATCTATAGTTTCAATATTTTTAAATAATAATATTTTATTATCAGTCAATGTGAATAGTAATCGTCGTAAAATTTATCACCTTGGTAAAGGGTAAATCGGGTAAATTGACGTTTAAATTAATTGATATGGATAACAATATTATTTATAATTCTTATTTCATGAATTTAATTAAAAACACATCACCTTAGATGAAAATTTTAGATTTAATATAATCATTTCCATGAAAATAAAAAATATTTTTAAAAGATTTATGAATGTTACAAAATGTCACTATCATAGTTTTAGATAACTATTAATTATCCACATCATAAAAAAGAAGTCAATTTAAGAATACAAAGATATATAATGATAAAAATAAACCTATATTAACTATGTTAATTTATTTCTAATTTTTAGGTATTACATAATAAGCGTAAAAACATACATAATACAAAAAGCATATTTTTTCAATTAATTGAAAAATAAAATATATGATAAAAATTATTAAAATATATAAAATTCATTAACTAAATGTGTGAAAGAAATTACATATATTAGAATAAAATATTAGTGTTATTATTAAGGATTATATTCAAATTAAAAATCATTATTTATCTCATTTATATCAGATTAAATGTTTATTGTCAAAAAGGACGTTAAAAATATTTCCTCAAAATTATAGTTTTTAAATTATTTAAAAAACATAAGAAACTAAAAAGTGTAAAATGATAAAAAAAAATTACACTAAAATTACATTAATTGTCAATTGTGACCATGTTTTCACATTATATATAAAATTATAACATTTTATGGGTGAAATATCCAAAACTGCTTTAAAGGTTAAAATTTGTAAACCTAGTTGTTAATAAAAACATAAGGATTCAAATGACACCAAAACTAATAAAATTTTTATTAGTTGATGGTATTAAAGAATTATCATTTCTTATATTCAAATCCATATAATTCATGAGTCTTTTTTGATATGAAATTACCTTATTATGATTTACTATTTTTAGAAATACCAAAAAGTGACCCTTACCTCAATTATAAAAGGGCCCCACCTCCCTCACTTCTTTACACAACATTGAGCCTTATGGATTAATCCTAACCTAAAAAATTACAATATAAACATCCTTAAAATCATTATATGGAATATAAAATTACCAAAAATATCAACCTTAGGATCCTTAGGAGGATATCTATTGGAGTTCATTCATAGAAGAGGTAATTTTGTTAAACGATCACATTATTTTTATGTATTATTTAGCACAGATAAATCCATAGTATTTATCAAAAAATAAAAAATATATTATAATCAAATAAGTTAAATTTAATTATGATTATTAATTCACCATTATTCACCCTCATTCCCTTCAAATGAGAAGTGAAAGTATTGTTGATGTGTACGTACAACTTACCACATCCACATAGCGAAAAAATTCATTTTCCATCACCATTGTCCATGAATGGTATTTATGATCGATTTAAAGTATGTAAATTATATTTATGAAATAATATTATAGATTAAATTATAATATCATATCTAATCTTCTTACCTTAAAAACTGTTGGAAAATCATAATGTCACTAGTGCGCACGTGTTGATTTCCACATCTATAAAGCAATGTGATTTTTTTCCATTCAAATTATTAATGGATGGTAATAAGGATATATTTTATGAATTTACATCATATCTATTATATAATAATTTACATCAGAATGATAATTTTTTTACCCTTATTTTGTTCCATCTATTAAAAAGTTAAAATAATGTTCATCCATACGCATGGCCAACCGTCTCCCGGAATGATGTAATTAATTTTTCTACATATATTTTTTCTGAATGATTATATATACATATATAAGGAAAAGAAATTATTTTTATACCATTTTTAATATTTTGTATTTTATGAAACCTTGATAAAAAATATGTACATTTATTGTAAATTGAAACATTCATTATAAATGAAGTTGTTAACCCCCAGAATAGAGATTTTAATAACCAATTATGTCATGGTTCTTGGGAAATGTTTATGAAATTGGGAGGTTCTGTGATGAACTAAGGGTGGGTGAGCCCGAGATATCTCTAAAATGCATTGGGTAACGTGATGGAGTTAAACGTTAAGGTTTCTTTGAAGAGATTTATGGAATATACTATGATGGGTATTCCAAGCATAACCAAGAGGGTTACTACCAATGTAAGAATGTTATGAATGACTCATGTTAACTTTATGTATTCTAATTTCTATGAGTTATTAATAAATATTATTATTTAATGAGGTATGTTAAAGTGCTTATGTTTTATGATTAATGTATGATTTCATTGATTCTTATGCATACATGGACTAATGTTTTCTTTCCATATTGTTATATCCCTTACTGAGATTTTTATGCTCATCCCATGTTTTTGAAATGTTTACCACAGGACTTAATAATGAATAGATTCAAGTATGGGGTCATGGAAAGACATGATATCTAAAACATGGAACCAAAAATGTTTCATTTTAAGAGTTTTTTTATGAAATAAATGGAAACTGAGTTGATGTGTCTACATTGTAATCTTTTGAGATGTAATAGTTATGTCCTAATTCTATAAAACTCTAAACCTGAAAAGATACTGAATGATAATTATTCATTTAATTCAAGATTATGTAATGTTTTAAGGCAGGGTCCTTATACTACCCTCATATAAACCTCATCCTCCTCCCCTCCTCAGGCAATGTCGTCCCCACCGATCATCTCTTATTCCTCTATTTCGAGCATTTTTTTATTTAGACCCTTGAGAGGTATGGTTTCCATTCCTCCTCCTGTTTCTTCTAACTTCTCATGAATGACAGATGGTTGTCTTCTGCAAATATCTTTCTTAATTCAATTATTTTTTATCTTGTTCAATATCATATTAGTGATTTTAGAATCATTATAATCATTTTATAGTTGTAAATTTTTTTTATCTATCACGTGATTCATATGGAGCCTGTTGGAATCAAATATATCATCAGATTTTAAATTTTTATTATAATCAAGATCAAGTATTGTCTATTAATTTTAAAACTGTATAGTTTTTATTTAAATTTCTTAATTTCTAAAACTAACTGGTTTATTCTTATGAATTTATCTTCAATTTGAGATTATTATGGAGGAATATTTTATGTATTTTGATAATTTTAGGGGTTGGAATAATATTAAAGCTTACTACAATGGATAATGTTGGTTTTTATTATCCATGAGTTATCGGAATTAATTATGGAAATTTAATTTTTTATATCCAGAGACATGGTTAAAATATTTATTGAATTGTGTTAATCCTAAAAGATATAATTATACGATCATGTACATGGATATAATATTATAAGTTAATATTGAATGTCAATTTGTCTTTGAATGTTTGGTTATTTATAAATCAAAAATATTATTTATATTTTTAATTAATGTTGATTGATATATTTTATTATTTTTATGTATAAATTAATTATTAGAAATTATTCTTTAAAACAATTAAATATTTTGATTTCAAATTTATAATAATTTTAAAACCTTTATTTTGTACAAATATTTATATAATAAATTGGTAAAATTCATGAAATAATTATATAATTTTGAATTGAAATCTCTTTGGATCATTTTTTTTGAAACACTATTTCCTTTTAATTTGTTTACATAATATTCTAATTCTTTTAGAAATAATTAATGTTATAAACCATGTTTTTTCCTCTTCTGATTAGCTATTTAGTATAACATAATTTTTTTGTTAAGAATGATTTCTTAGTTCATTTATCATGTATTGAGTTGTATGATCTTTAATTCCAATAAAAATTAAACGAATAAAAAAATTAACCACACTTTAACTCAATTAAGTGGATTTATCTTTGGTGATTTAATGGATGAGTTTCATACATTGGTATGGAATGGATTAATTAATTATTCTTTTTGGATCGTCTCTAAATTAAATAATTATTAAATTTAAATTGAACATCACATATAGAATATGTTCCTTGAGTTTGAATAATGTACATAATTTTGTCCTTAAATAAATTCCTTTAATGAATAAATGTAATCCTTAATTATGTTATAAAATGATAATACCTATCTAGATAAGAAATACACATTTTTGTTCTTGTATTCCTTAATTTCTATTTATTCAAATACATTCAGCTTGTTTGGATTTCATTGTTTACTCCTCGGTTTTCACTTATGATATCACATTCTCATTATTTGGATGGATATTATTATATTATAATGGTCACTTACATCATGAATTATAGTTAACATTGATTCCAATTTTTGTCATTTAATTTATTCTACACTATAAATTATATATATCTTTTGATTTGGATATTAATCTAGAATTATAGTGACTTTAGTAGGCATTTTCTGGTTTATTTCCCTATTATTTATCATTTAAAGGTGATATATTTGGGTGATAGATCCCCTAATATAGTATAATATTATGTGATGAATAGGTTTTGAAAGAAGGATTTCTATTTAGATACACTAACTCTATATAGGATAGGATCATGGTTTTCTCACTCTTCCCAACTTAATCATTCCCAATATGGTGGGATTAAAGGTTTTTGAAATCCATATAATCATTCCAATTTTATATATCATACATCTTCGGTCTTCAATATCCTTTAATACATTTTGGATATTATTTTTATTTTACATATCATCACATCTACGATATTAGAATTGGATGATTATTTAAATTATATCAATTCTATAATACTTTTTTTGATATTATTGTACCTTTTCATTGTGGTATTTCTGTTGGGTTTCACATTATTGTCAATATTGAGAAAATTTTTTCCATCGTAATTACAAGTCTATTTTATAAGAATAATTTCTTATTCAAAACATGTTTGAAATAAAAAAATTGTTTCAGAATGGCATATTTATTTGATTTGACTGTGTAGTTGTTATTTCCCATTACTTGCCTTATAATTTTTCTATGAATTATTTGTAGTAATCACATATAGCATATATTGTATCTCTAATTCATATTTTCCTAGATACTACCATTATTTGATGACTTTAAAAATAAAATTGTTTTTAATAATTTATTTCATTTTTGTTTACATTGATTATTTTAATATACATTTTTATCACGCAATTAAAATTGATAGAAGCTGGATGTATCATATCGGTCATATTTCAACAATGTTTCAAAAGAAATTAATTTTTTTATATTTTTCATTTTCAATGCTTAATATAGAGGTATTATATAGTGTAAATTTCATAAATGTTTTTAAATACGATTTTTTAGTAGGGAATAATTTGGATACCATATAGATAAATTTGGATTTAAAACAAGCTATTATGGTTGGTATTACATCATCGAGACAAGATAATATTTTAATGTTTATATACAAAAAGAATAAAGTTGTTTTGATAATTTGATATTTGATAAATTTTCATTTGTGTGTAGTCACGAGAGAGATAGTATTATAGGGAAATAAGACAATGATATAAATACACATGTATAAAATAATGATAATGATGATGTTGTGAGAGTGAATGAATTATTAGATGTTGTCAAAACACATATATATTATGAATGTCCTAAAATTAAAATGTTGTACTTTTATATGCAATTGTATCAGGGTAAATCCATTTTTGGGATTTCTAATACTTCAATTTGTTATATTCTTACATGATAAAGGAAATTATTCCTATTGGTGTAGATATTCCTTCAAATAATTATAAGGGATTCATGTTAATTAAGTAGCTCAGATTTTATAATAATAATATTTCTGCCTGTATACAATATTATAGTTTATTTTGGTGGGAAACAACAGACCATAATGACTATAACTAATGTGGTACATCTATATGTAAGTTAAATTCATAAAAACACCATATCATATGCCAAAGAATGACCTGTGTGACTTTCATTAAATCCTAGGTTCGAAAATATGTTCTTATATTTAGAAATATCAACCAATATTTGATGGCTTGATGCTCAAATATGTAATGATGACTATGATTTGGTTCATACTATTTATTGATTTTCATTGAAGTAATTTGAGGTAAAAAATATTAATATTTCAGATGTGGTGTGTAATGTTTGGTTCCCTCTATCCTGTAATGGTTTTAGTAAGTTTGGTTAGATACTTACTACTCAGAGAACGTTGCATATTTTTTTATCATATTTATAACCTTCCTCCATCAATGTAGTTGAGAAAACCCTTCACCTTCATGAATATAACAATATCTCAACCTTCTATCAAAGAATTAATATATACTTCTACTTGTAACCGTTAATAATAGAGTTGAATTAGATTTGGGATATGTGTGTGCATACATTTGATGCTTCTTCAAAAAAAAATATTTCAGATTTGTGCTTCCTTCCTGTAGACTATAAATTATTTTCATGATTATGAAATGATTTATTTTTGGAGCATTAATGGAAAACTATCATATCCTATTTGTATGAAGAATAAATGATCATGAAGATATGGATATCAACAATGTTTTACTTTAATGGGAAATTAATGAATATCTACAATTTATCATTAGTAGAGGAAGAATCAAGATAAATTTTATAATACTGTTAACACTAAACATTCAACTAAACATATTTCAATAAATGATTTTATTAATTAATTTAATGATTTAAGTTTTTCATTAGGGGGAGGACAGATGAAATATAAAATTCATAATAATGTTAACACTAAACCCATATAAAATTGGAAAAAGAAAATTATCTTTTTTTGAGTTTACATGTTGGTATACCAATTTATTACGTCATTATAATAGGTTATGAAAATTGAGAAAAATATGTGAGAACTGTTTCTTTCATTTCATCTCTATATAATGGATGTGACAAAATATGACTTACAATCTCACTCAGGCTTATTGGATTGGGTTATTCGACTATAACGTCATATTGTATAATTCTATTAATACAAATGGAATGTTCATTATTCTTTTAATGTGATGAGAAATTTAGAGAAAAATAAATTTATGTAAGTATCAGAGAAGATCAACATTCCTGATGGTTATTCATGTCAACAGAAGGTAGTTGAAACTAAAATCCTGATGATCTCATGATTATCACATCCTTCATCATGAATTAATTTTAATAGAAATTCCACATTTAATATTAAATAATGTATGAGTGTGGTGATTTGATTTTTCCGTTTTTGTAAATAAATATGTGTTAAAATGTTATCTTGGTATTTATTGATAAAAATTAGGTAGTAGGTACCATTTCTTTTGTTTGAGTTTGAAAAAAATCCTCCATCATTTTTCACTTTCATGTTTCATTAAACAATACTTATTCAAACTACAAAAAAATTGGGGGATAATTTTCTTTTAGGTGGTTATATTATACCTTATGAAATATGTTCACAATGAAATACTATGTTCAAAAAAATAATATTCCTAAAGGTTAGATTGTGATAGGTTATCTGTATCAAGAATATATGGATTATTATACATGTTATTTTTCTTATGTTAGAGGTATACATTACCAGTCAATAATAAAAAACATAAAGATATATGGGTAAATTGAGCACTAATTTCCCCATCCTACAAAAATATAAGTAATTCATAAGTAATATACATAAGCACAATTGAGCCTTGAAGACTAGGATATGGAACATCACACGGTCTTATTTAACTATGGGTTTTTATGACTCTATCTAGTAAAGACATTGAATATTTATATTTTTTCTCATAATATTTCATTTCACTTGTATTTAAATATTTTATTATCAATTTATGAATAGACATAGTAAATATACATGTATAGTTCATTGATATTTTCCTTCAAGATAGATATCTGCTTTTCATAGAACAGAGTTTCCTTCTTGGATAAAATTAATGGTATGACCACTTTATTAATTAACTAAAAATAAAGATATTAAGTTTATTATATTAGTCATATATATTGTAGGTATTTATTTTTCCTATTGAAACCATATCTCAAGAATCCTGATCATTAGCTTTAGTCTCAACTCTTTGGTTCATGATTGAAAATAATTATTAGTCAATGTGTATAAATTTATTATAACTAATCGAGTAGTGAAATTTAAAACTCAGTATGATGGTGTTATGTTATCAAAATAAATGACTTGATATTCCACTGCATCAGATAGTGGGACTTGATATGATAATGTGTCATAATAAGGATTTGTTGAGAAAATAATGTTATTGGATTAATAATATTATTTCCATGTTTTTATGATAAAATATAAATAGTATGATTCAATGATTAGACAGATTACATTTATTAATGACATTGGATTTATAGTTATTCAAACGACTTGATTCCTAGCTTCCACTAAACCATATTTATTGGAACAATGAAAAAATAAGGGTTTTTTGTGAAAGATCTTGTGAGAACATATTATGGTATCATTATTAAAGTAATCCCATGAAAAAAGTTTCATGATTGTTGGGACAAAATTGACACCATTGACACCCCCATTGGTGTTAAGTAAAATATTTTATTTTATTACCCAAATTATCCCATTTTTAGTGTTTTTAACCCAATATTGTGGTGGGTAACATATAGAACAAACCATATATATTTCCAATTAATTAAAATTAATTTGATGTTGGTTTGTTAGGTTTGTACTACTATAATTAATTTAATATAGATTCAGTTTAGAATGATATTTTTTTTAGTATCATCATTTTCAATTGAATTTATTTTGATTTATTTTAATTCAGAAAACTGGGTATAAACCTGAATTATAAAGAATTTATAACATGATTTTAAATTATAGTTTCTAAAATATTTTATGAAATAGTTTATGAGTTCCTTAAATTCTAATTTTATTGAAATTTTTTTTATAACTGACTCAAAAAACATATAATTCATTTATATGAATATAATGAATGATTTTGATGAATTTAGGAGGAAAATAGTATTTTATAGTGATTGATAGATGCATGAGCTATGGTTTTTACCTTTGGATCCCATAGTGAGTATAATAAATATATTATTTATCTTCTTCATTAACTTTAAATTCACATTCTTATTATTTTTTAAAACAATTTCGGACATAGAGTTCAAGGAGAGTTGACTTCTTCTCAACCAACTATTTTAGTACAATGAGGGTGTGCTCTAAGAGCTTCACAAAGAACCAATCATACACATCCCCTCCCTAACCTGCCAATGGACACCCCATTTTCCATATCTTCTCATCCTCCACTTTCAGATCTATGTATGTTCCCACCCATGCCTCTATCATTATGTCATTTAGTATATTCTTCCCATACAATGATTGTTATGCTTCTAGGGATAGTCCATCCTATAACATATTTATATCTTATGTTGTACCACCAATCCATCAATATTATTCTTTCTAGGTCTACTCTGCCTCCATTTTCTACTACCCATCCAAGAATTGATGTTTATCTTCCTTTAAGTTTCTATTTACTACATGAAAATAACCTAGTGCATACATTGTAATTGGAAAATATATTGGAGGATACCAATTTAGGATATCCCACATATCCATTTGATATTAATGAGAAGACTAAATTAGGATTTTGTTATTATTATAATTGTGTTAAATTATATCACATCATTTTTTACCAGTTTTAATATGAATTAATTATTTTATAATTTTTTATTATTTTGTGGGATCTTCTAAAATGATAGGTGGTTTTACCCATATATTGGAATCCAGAAATAGAGAAACACAAATAATGGTGGACTAAAATGAATATAATGATATTATTGGTAAAAGTTCATGGCAGTGTAGAAGATTTATGGAAAAATTAGAAAATTACAATGACATCATTTTAGTGAAACCTGTCACAAATAGGCATATCAGTAATAAAATCAAAGAGAAATCATGGGAAAATATATTGGTATGAAAATTTGATATATTTATATCTTTATAATTATTGTATTTAAATGAATGAAAATGTTCATTATGACATCCGTTTAACTTTATCGTTGGTGAAGCTACTACGGATTCCCAGTTGATGGATCTTTGTGAGTTTTAATGATTACATAAGAAAAATTTATATGTTGGTTGCATGATTATATTTTATTATGATTTATAGGGTGTACCAATATTCCTCAACATTCCGAAAAAAAGAAGAAATTATCACCTATTTGATGTTTATGGAATTTATGGAATTTTTAATCATTAATTGTTTTCAATGAAAGTTTAATTCTTGTTAATTTTATTGAATTTTTATTTTTATTATTATTTGAAAAAAATAAAAAAATCAATGATTTTGTGATGTATTTTCAAAATTTGGGGTGCACTAAAATTCTCAAGCATGAGAGGAATCTTTTTCTATAGTATGAATTGAAATAATATGTATGATTATATTATTACATATGTATACATGATTTATTTTAAAAAGTTAAAATTTTGGGGTATCTTTTTATTAGATAAGCATCGTGATTTTTTCATGTTGATAGTGACATGAAATATAATATTCTCTAAATAATGAAATTTTCTGTTTATAAATACATTAATGCTGAAATATATGTTGTCTTCTAATCAATAACTTTAATATATGGACTGAAATTCCAATTTAAAATGGTCACATGGTATAGAGGTTGATTTCCCTATTTTCTAATAGTCCAAATTCCCAAATTCCCAAATTGAAAAATGACCAAATGACTAAATAACAGAAAAAAAACAACAATGAAAAAGGGCCAATTTGGAAAGTGGATTAATAGATAATTAGATGATTCATTAAATAGAAAAATGGAAAAATGGAAAAATGCCTAATTATCTGATTGGACAAACGAAAAAATGTACAAATAGAAAATTTGCATGTTTTCCAAATGAACAAATGAATTTTTATCCAAATGACCAAATGGAAAAACTGGTAACCAGATAAATATTAAAATGGAAAAATATCCAAATAGAAAAAAATGAAAAAATGACTATATAACCTAACCAAAAAATTTTCCTAATGACCAAATGACTAAAATTACAACATGAATGAATTAAAATGTAACATAATAAAAGTAGAACTGTAAAAATGAATGAATGTCCAAATATACCAATGACAAAAAAGGCTAAATGGATAAATAGAAAAATAAACAATGACCTATTGGTCAAATGGAATAAATTTGAATACGGGAAAATGGAAAAATTCCAAAATTAAAAAATGTCCAAATGATAAAATGGAAAAATAGACAAATGCATATATAGACAAATTCCCAAATGATTAAATGAAAACATTTCATAAAGGCTATAAGTCCAAATGGAAAAATGTGCTAATGATCGAATGACTAAATGAAAAAAATGTCCAATTTAATATTTCACAATTTCCCTATTTTACAATTTCCATTTTTCCAAATCGACCTATTTCCCAACTTCCCAATTGACCAAATGGACAAATTGGTAAATGTCCATATGAACATATGGACAATTCCCCAATTTCCCAACTACCTAGTTTCCCAGTTTCCCATTTTCCCAATGGCCCAAATTCCCAAATGGAAAAATCTAAATTTTTCCATTTAAAGTGGTTAATTGGCTACATGTATTAGTTTAAAAATGCCAAAATTTATAAATGGTAAAATTCATATTTGATCAGTATTACAATTTTCCAATTTCCCAAATGGACAAATCCTTAAATTTAAAACCAAAAAAATGCTCAAAGATCCAAATGGCCTGATGGAGAAATACCCAAATAAAAAAAATGCCAAATTAAAAAATTTACAAATGAAAAATTTGTTGATTTTCAAATTCCCCAATTGGAAAAATACACATTTGTCCACTTAAAAAAATATACAAACGTCCAAAAGTCTAAATATCTATATAGAAAAATGGATAATGGTACAAAATGGTCCAATGGACACAATGGAAAAATGGACAAACAACCAAATGTAGAATTAGACAAATGACCAAATGAATAAATGGCCAAATGAACAAACAAGCTAATCACAAAATGAACCTCATCAACAAATGATCAAAATAACAATGTGAACAAATATCCAAATAATGTATAAAAATTAATCGACCAAATGGGATAATGGAAAACGGCCAAATGGAAAAATGGAATTGGCCCAATTATAAAATGAAAAAATGTCTAAATTTCCAAATTTCAAAAATAATAAATGAAAAATTTTCAAAATAACCAAATCACCATACAACCTAACCCAAAAATAATCCTAATGAACAAATGATCAAAATCACGATGTGATCAAACTAAAATATAATATAACATTAATAGAATTTGACAAAAATGAGTATCCAAGAAGAATCCATATCATATCCATGTTTAGAATCATAATTAGTATATATTAAATATCTTATGATGGTAGTAATAAATTTTTAATTAAATTTATATTCCGATCCGTCTTCATTTTATAGATTTATTCCACAACTAAAATTTTAATTCATTCATTGTTCATAAATTTTATCTTATTCAATAATGTACTATTATAGTATTCAATTTGAAAAGAGGTTAGTAGAATTGTCCATCAAAGGTTATGTGGCTCAAGAAAAATCACTTTTCTTCAATATGAAGAAAATGGAGAGAAGTGAAATAAATTAATAAACATAAGTAATTATTGAAATTTATTATATTGATATTAAAAATTTAGATATATAATTAATAATTAATTATCTTTTTTATTTTTTCAACAATGTGTCTTGGAGACCCTCGTTGATAATTTAGACGACAACTTCAGGTGAAATTATCATTTTAGACACTTATTCAGTGAGGAGAACCAGTAGAGAGTCCTATATCAGGATAGAAGGAACATCATCCCAACTAGTTATTGGACCTCATCGAGTGCATCTCAAATCTATAACACCACCATGATAAAAAAATTTCATGTAGAAGTAGTTGAGGCTAAATAAAAAGTTTTAAAATTGTATGAATGAGGTAAACTAGTCAATGAAAACTTACCAAAATCATTGCATCAATACTTCCATAACATTCTTCAGAGGCTAATACTATTTTTTATTCATGTTTGGAATCAATTCACACATTATAATTCAACGAGTTATGTCAATGAGGTTCTTAGTGGTAGTTTATCTGATTGTACTAGTGGTGGTGGTGGTGGTGATGATGATGATGATGATAATGATGTTGTTGATGAAGATGATAATGTTGATTCTCTAGGTGACAATGCTATTGATGATTATGATGGAACTAGTGGAGATTTTGGATATATTTATTCCCCCTATTTTTTTTAAAAAAAATGACATTCATGGATATCTAAAAATAATAATGATGCGTATTGTATGTGTTTTTCACCAGAACAAAAATTGTTTTAAAAATATTTATAATATGATGGTTGAATGCTAAATATATAATAAGTGTTTCTAATTAAATGTTTACCATAACATTTAATTTATTTATAGGTATTTTGAGGGGTGATGGATGGTGTAGCTTATGTCCAATGGGGCTAGGTCTTTAACCCCAAAATTCACAAAACTGTGTGTATACATGAATTTTGGGCACCCATATATACCAACAGTTTTCAGAAGCATGGGTATGGTAAAAAAATACTACATTCAAGTGAACCATTATTATTGAAAATTTTTCATAATCTATGACCATTGATTCTATAGAAATGATGGGTATATCCATATACTGACGACCTAAAAACCCACGTTCCATTGATCCTTGGGTATATGTTATAATATTATTTTACTCGTCTATAACCATGGTTTAAAATGATTTTTATATGGTAATATTCAATTATTTATTATTGATTATCATTTAAAAGATAATAATTTTATTTTTCTACTCTCCTATAACATTAAACCTTTACTTTCCTTGGGTGGGTTTTTGTAAAATTTATTGAATATTAATCTAAAAAATTTATATTTTTATATTAAAACCCTAGGAAAATTTCTATGTATAGTGTAACAACCTAACGATTTGGTAAAGAAGTGATTATGAGATTTTATTAACAATACATCCCAATGGTAGTTTTCGGGGAACATATGTATCTAAGGGTAATAACCCAAAAAATAAATGGTCATGTATGTCTTGAAAATCATTGCCATGAACAATGAGTGTGTCATTACTATACACCTGGCATGAAAATCCTAATGGTTATTATTGGATTAATTAATATGTATGGATTTGAGTTACCAATATTAAACATAATGTATAATATATTAAACGTATGATATCATTATTTATATAACATATAAATTAATTTTTATTATTATGTGGTTTCTCATAATGTTTATTTTTTCTCACATTATGTTTCTCAGATTTAGTTATTGGTAGGAACCAAAAAAACTAATTTATTATTGGTTCTGATGAACAATTATTCAATGAGAAACTAAATGAGATGATGAATATAATTAATGATATTGTGATTACACATAAAGAGTAATCACACAATATGATTAAAAAATTTCACCTTAACCAACACTCAAACTCACCAAATAAAAGAATGATATAGTTTAAAGAGATATTGGACTGTAGAGACCAAAGAGAAAATAATATTTAGTTTCCTATGTGTCTTGAATGTGGGAAGACATGCTCAAGAAAATGTCTCCAAGGAATGAGAAGATGTTTTAGGTGTGTAGAATAAGGTCATAGAGTAAGTAATTATCAATGATAAATGAAAATATTAGTTAATGAAATGGAATAAAAAAATGGTATCTTTAATGTAAAATCAATGTTTAAATGTTTTAAATGAGGAAATTATGGTACTTTTGAATTTAAATGATAAAGTGAGAAAGCACATGATTATAATCATCAAGGTTGTATGAGTAGTGGTTTTTCAGATGATTATTAAGAGACTATCAATGAAATATGATTGTTATGAGTTGATTCAATAATAAAGATATTTTAAAAAGAAATAGTATGATTAAATTGAGGTGTATAAATTTTAAGACAAGATTTATATTATATATTGTGGAATTAAGTGTTAGGAAATAAGATGATAAAACATGGTTAATGGTTTAATAAGAAAGTGGAATGATTGAAGTGCTTAATTATTTGAATTTAAGAACAATGTTGAATTTTTTTGTTTATTGTAATATTCTAGTTATATGATCCATGAAACAAAAATGGATTAGTAGGTAGAGGGTTTTTATAATGTATTTTTAGGAATGCGCTAGATGGTACTGATCAATGAGAAAAGTGAGTTCGTAGTAAGGAGATATTTTTAGAGAATATATAAATAAGGTAATCCTTACCCAGAATATGTGAATAATTTTGATATAATAATAAGAAATAAATATTTGATTTTGATAACGAAAATGGGATAATATTGATGACTTTTGAACAGATTAGTGATTTGATGAAAAAGTTGATTATGTAATGTTGGATGGAGTTTATAACATATTTTTAATTATTGAATATATTCAATTGTCTGTGATTTTTTTAAAGAGTTAGTAAAGGGTTTATATTTTCATTAATTCCTGATTTCATTATGATTTTATGGAAATTCAAGTTATTACCATGTTTCACGATAATATATGAGTACGGTATTGACATATTTAGTATGTGATGCTAAAAATAACTTTTTACTATTTTGGGGATTAATGATGTGTTTATTTTTGGAAATTTAGTAACCTTGTTTCTAAATTTTGTGATATTGATATTGGATAAAATTTATTTTGAAGGATTAAAGGATAACTATTTATGGAATGGTTCAATTAAAAATTTGGATGATGTTATTGATATTAAACTATTTTTTCCATATTATGTAAAATATATTAATAATATTAGTTTTCATTAAAAATCAACTGTGATAGTATGAATGAATTTTCATTATATTGAAAATCATATGGTTTGATAAATATAAATTTAGCACTTCAGGCATAAAAATTCAAATTGATTATTTATTTCCATGCATAAGCGATGAAGTGTAAATTGATCGAAAAAAATAAAGGTTGAGGTTGTTCATATGGCATGGATTGAAGTAAAGTATGTTTTTTTCTCAGATTATTTATCTAGATAGTAAACTAATCTCTCTACATTTGGTAAAGGACCTTGACAAAACAAACTGTTAGCTATTTACATTTCTTTTTCTGAAATCAAAGGTCTTCTAATTCAATGAATATTTATGGTTTTTTTAGTGGATAACTTTTTCATTTAAATGTTCATAGTCACTCCCTATTAGTTATTGGGAGTTTGTTTTATCTTATCTTTTATAATTTTAATTTCCCCAAATATAATCCTTATATTGGAACATGATTTTTATTAATTCATGTAACCTTTATGATTCCCCCATTCTATTTTTAAAGGATGTATTATTTTTTTACAATTTGGGTTTCCAAAAAGGAATTATTATAAAAATAAACCTTTGATGAACGATAAATATTATGAGGAAAAATTTTAGGAATTAGATAATGCAATATTCCATGATTTTTTTATTAAATTTTTATTTAAATAATTTTATTTCTTAAATATCTTGTGTAATACACAACATTGAGTTGGAACGAACCACTATATATTTTAAAAAAATTATTATTTGAAGTGAAAATTATCTCATAGACAATATTTTAGGGATTATGAAAATAATTCATGAATTAGGAAATATTTCTATAAATTTACTAATCAATAAAAATTTATTTAATTTTTTCTCAGAAATAAGATCACAATTTTTTAAAAAGACATTCTACGCTCCAAAAAATTTCTTTTTCCCATATTTTTTTGAGAAAAAGTATAATTAATTTATATAATATTAATAAAAATTATTTAACAAAATAAAATTCATTATTGAAATAACATAATTGAAATTATCTTTTCGGTATATATTGATAATTCTCAAAAAAGTATTATTTTTTAAAAAAAGTAAAAAATACTACTTTTTATTAAAAAAATTATTTAATTTAAAAGTAGTAGACTTAAAAAAAATATTATATTATTATTAATATTTAATTGATGTATTTTTATTTAAAATAAACCAATTACGGTTTTTGAAATGATGTTTATAATCGAATTTAGTGGAAAAATATTTAAAAAAAAACTAATTTTCAACAAGTATTGTCAATGTAATTTGAATTAATGTTATTACACATATATACCTATAATAAGAAATAATGGATTCATTATTAGGAATCAAGAATTTAAAAATTTTAAAATATAAATTTTATTAAAAATATGAATAGTAACTATGTTAAAATTTATCAGCTCGCTAAAGGGTAAATCTAATTAATATTGGTTAAAAATAAGTGATAAGGAAATAATAATTCATCCTAATTATTATTGATTAAGTTAATTTGATACCTATCACCTTTTAATCTAATATTATTCATTAAATGGACACTTTTCCATCAAAATTTCCAAAATATTACCTAAATTAAAAAATTTAAAAAATGTCACTATTTGTTTAAAATATATATTATGTTACCAAATGGGTAGAAAAGTAATTTTTGAATGATTCAAAATTTATATTTTGATAAAAAATAATAATTTTATTTTGTAAATTTATTCATAATATTTATCTTTTTATATATCGATCTGGATGCCACTAAACGTTGACTTGGGCTGGTGGGTCACATGGCCTCAAGTGCATCTACCAAAATTCCACAGGATTCTAACTAGCATCAAGGGACTAGGGTTTGTAATTGGGGATATAATTCCCTTACTACTAGACTATAAAACAAAAAATTGGTAATGAAAAATAAATAGAAGAAACATAGGTAAATAGATGGAGTAATAAAATCAGGCATTATAAACACTAGACTAGTAACCCGCCATAGAGGCAACATAATAATAATAAAACATGTGGTAAACATCAAAAGTATTTAAAACAGGTATACATGAATTAGTATAATACATGTATCAAAATAAAAAAATACAAAAAGAACTATCCTAACATTCATCAGAAGACATTCTTATTCATATGCTCCCATATTCATAAATAGAAATAAAGAACTCACAACTGGGAGATTTCCATTATCCAAATCTCTAGACTTATAATAATCTAGGGGGAAAGGACATAATGATTATAGTGTGAGATAAATTTCGAGTAGGGAACCAATAATATTATATAAATCCACACTACCATTGAATATATAACAATAAAAATTTAAATATAGTAAAAAAATGTAAAAGAAGTGTTGTATGCAAACAACCCACAATGGTCTAGCTTCACATGGACACTCTTCCTCCTATATCTGCTTTTCCCTTAGCCAAGAATTATCTGAATAACTAGTTAGTCCTCTATCATACAATAAATATATTGCATGACTCTATGCCTCAACCAACGTCCCCCATAATGATATAGGATCAATAGTATCCTAACTAGTATATTAATATGATATAATTTTTTGAATAAATAAAAGATTGTGCTTTGGATTAATAGACATTTCGCATATATAATTTCATTAATTATTCAATTAAGATATGGAGCCCGTACTCATCATTACATATTTGTAAACTAGGTATCCCTCCTATCATAACATTGAAAACATATTACAATGACTTCCATGATGATCCTCACTAAAACTAGAGAATATCTCTAGGTGTGGTGTAACATCATCATTTTTTGAGTCTATCTACGTAGGTGAACTAAGATATCCCAAGTATCACTCATAGAGACTATAGATTAATTCATTTGATTCTATCCTTGATATTCCATAAGGATTACAATTGTCACATGGGTGTATAATAGTAAATCCTATGATTCCTTCCTTCGCAGTCTATTAGGGAGTCCATGTATCACTTGGGAAAAAGTTAAACAACAACCAAATTATTTTTCCATGATGTTCATATATAAACCCATGTCTCACCAATGGAATGTAAGAGATATTCAATAAAATTCATTTAATTATTTTAAATTCCATTACCATAATCATTTCATTTAATCCTCACGTCATATGGTGGCTCAAGTCAAGGGTTAATCCTGGAAGGGTTAGTCATTAATCATCTCACATGGGAATTTCATTAATAGAATAAAATTATCATTAAGATATAATAACATGGCCATATCCTAGGGTAACAGTCATCCATACACATTCATTAATTAGTTAAAACTAAAATTTAAATTACAGTTCAATTCAACATTTTAAATCGCATGTCAAGGGGAAATGAAACACTTTAAAGCTGATTAGTTCATAATCCACCAACGGTGGCCCAATTAGTTTCACAACATACCCAAGGGGTGGATTTAATTTGAGTTCCTTAACATTTATATATTAATCAATGGGTCACTTTAATTACATAAGTTATACCTATCCATTTTTATTAAATAATACAATACATTTCAATTGTGTCACACATAAAATAGGGCCTGGAGTATAACAACGTATATTATTTAACTGGTTCTTTTGGAGGCTTTAAATAATTTTCCATCCACTTAAAAATAAATTTATCATTTATGTGGATCCCTATAAATGAAAAATTTCAAGCATAGATACATCTCATGCATCTAACCGGACCAGGGGTGAACATAATATACTATCATATAAAGCCTCATAAATAACCCTCTGAATGGAATCATGAAATCTATAATTGTAGTTGTTCTCAGCCAAGGGTACCTGTCTCTATCAAGAGACCTCAAAATCTAAGATTCATTCCAACAACAAGTCCTCATGCACCAGAACAAGGCATTATGATTGGTCATCGGTCTACGGTTGGTATACTATACTCATAAGTACTTGTATACCTAATTCCCTCTAGAACCCTTTCCATAACCATGAAGTGAATCGGGAATCCCTATCTATAATGATTGTATGAGGGAACCCACAAAGCTGTACTATATCATCGATATACAACCACCCAATGTCATATACTAAAAATGAATCATTGATTGGTAGAAAATAATAATAATTGTTGAGCTTATAAATAATGACCCTAAAAACATAACAAACTCTTGGTGACCTCAGTAACTCGATCATGAAATCCGCCACAACATCATCCCATTTAACCTTAAGAATAGGATGATGATTTTGTTGAGAAAATTATTGTTTTCAACAATACATATTAATATTTTTTAAAGGGGGAGATTATTAAAAATAATACTCTGTCTCTTTATGATAATTTGATGCTCACAATTACCCTTAGTTATTTTCTAATGATTCTATGTAGTATTTTTCAGGAATTTATTAATTTATTTTACTCTTTAAATAATTAGAATTTATTACTTATTCGGAATCTGCTTTAAGGGAATTCTGGAATCCCTATTACTACCTTACATGGATAAATGTAGCGCGAAATCTGATTTAACGTGTTCTAGAATCACTGTTCATACCATACGTGGATAAATGTAGCGTAAGGATGAAAAGTGTTTATACTTATTGATATACAAGAAATGTATGGTTAAACAACCATACGTTTTCAGCAAAGTATAGAAGAAGAACATTACGTTAGAAACAAACCTTACGTTTTTTTATCAGCAATGTATGGAAGGATAACCGTACTTAAATACTAAATGTTACGATAGTTTCTCAAAATTATGGCTCATCAACCTTAATTTTGTTGACAACCATATATTCTTGGAAAAGTATGGATCAGGTCAAAGTATGGATCTTTTACCTTACGTTTGAGAGTTCAAGAAAAGGTATGGATGATCAAACCTACGTTTATGTTCAACCTTTCGTTGTGAACCCTACTTTTGGAGGCCACGTCATCAACCTTACGTTTGGCTTCAGAAATTTTGAGAGACGATATTTTTATGCAGCAATCAGAAAGATGTTTATTGGGCGGATTTCAAGCCGGATTTAAAGTTCTTTTTAAAATATGACATTGACTGATTCAAAGCCATTTTAACAATGGATTTAAGATCAAATTAAAAGGATCTTTTTATGACGAGTCATAAGGGAGGTTACGAATTCTCTGTAAATTCAAATTTTTGAATATCGTGAATAAAAAAGAGACTTTTATGGATATAAATGTGCAGGAGATATGCTCAGCCTTATTATATATGTTCTCTCTGAACAAAAACCATATACGAGAGATTTGTGATCAATCTATTATTAAAAAGTTGGAAAACAGAGAGACTGTAGAGATTCACGTTGATCTGCTAATTCAAAAAGGAGCGTCAAAGCTCTATTTGTTTAAGAAGAAGGAACTCGATAGAAGATTCAGTTGTTCTGCATTTAATATCTACTGTGGATATACTACTACTGATGTTGTGAACTATATCTCTATATCTACTGCAACAGGATTGACTCAGAATGGCTTTGTTTTAAAAAAATATATTTCTAGAGACGACGAACCATCTGCTGTTAATTGCATTCTGTTGAAATTGTGACGATCAATGAGAAAACTTCTTTATGAAATTCTTTTTATTCTTGAGTAACTAGCTTCTCGTTCTAAGCTGTGTCGGTTCGTGTTTGAACCAGAAGGCTTTTTTCCTTGGATTGTAAATGTTTCAACTGCCTATACTCAGTTGTGAACCGGTCTGTGGAAAAGAGGACCAGATAGTGAAAATCACCAAGCTCATGGATTGATCGTTGGTGGAGTGGACTAGGGGAATTATGTTCCCCAAACCACTATACATATTTGTGTTCTTGTTTTTATTTATTTCTGCTGCACGATCAAATCTGATAAAGTATAAAAGACAGAACCCGTTCAATCAAGGTGTTATCAAAAAATTGCAAAAGACACAATTCACCCCCCCCCCTCTTGTGTATAATATGTAGATTCAAATCCAACAATTGGTATCAGAGGTGGAGATTCTAATAGAGCCTTAGCAAGATAAAAGCATTTAATGATTATAAGCAGATCATCATGAGTGATACAGGAGAAGGGATGTCAATGGTCAGAGCACCATATTTCAATGGAGACAACTATGGCTACTGGAAATCATGCATGATAATATATCTAAAAAACCTCATTTATAAAGTCTATTCAATGATTCTGACTCCCTAAGAAATTCCAGAAAATATTGAGACATGGAGTTCTGCTATAGAGGTAGTGTACAATATGATTTCGAAGGCTATGATTGCAATTATTTTCGGTCTAGGACCAGATGAATTTAACAGAGTATCTCAGTGCCTGACAACATATGATATGTGGAAAACAATAGACATGGAATATGAATGAACAGAAAATGTGAGACCAATGAGATATGCAATTGCAAAAATGAAATTTGATACTTTCAGAATGATTGAAAGAGAAAGCATTACCCAAATTAATGGGATATTGACAGAAATTGTCAATAATATAACGGCTCGAGGAGAACCCATCAAACAGGTTGATCAAGCATTAAAAGTACTGAGGTTACTCCCTACTCGATGGAATGGTATCTCTGCTGCAATCTGACAATCAACACCTTTCAAAAATCTTACCATGAGAGAGCTGATTGGTACACTAATGATGTATGAAGCTGAAATGCAATATGAGGCTAATGATAATAAAGTGATTATCAAAAGATAAGATACTTCCTTGAATGTATCTTCACAAAAAAAGAATATAAAGCTGAAGAACAGAGAATTCAAAACTAAATCAGAGATCTCTGACTCATCAAACACATATGAAGAGCTGGCTCAGCTATCCAGGAAATTTAGAAAGTTCTACAGCAAGAAAAGGGGGTTCAAAAAATCTTTTAAGAAAGATGATAAAGAAGTAAGATGATATGAATGCAAGAAGATGGGGCATATCAGACCGGATTTCACATAATTGAAATATGCAAAGAAGAATAAATTCTTCAAAAGAAATGACATTTAGCAAAATGACAAGAAAGCTATGAAATCCACTTGGAGTGTATCTGAAGACTCCAGTAGCTCTCCTAAATTAAGTTCAGAAAAAGAAGAATTCAATCTAAAAGAAAACATGTGTTTCATGGAAGAAACTGATGAGGTACACTCATATTACTCCTATGACTCAAACAATGAATCAAATTCTGAATCTATCTATACAAATGAAAAATTTGCAGCCTACTGCAATATGCTTGAAGAAAGATATGACTCACTATTTAAGAAACGTAGATCACAAAAAAAAATAAACATAAAGCGATTTCAGATGAAAGAGATATAATGCTGAAACAACATAAGGAATGTACTAATAAATACAATTATATTTACACTAACCATATTAATTTTTAATCAAGAATAAAAACACTGCAGAATGAAGTATAGTCTTACAAATAGGCTGCATTGCGTTTTACAAAAGGAGATAATTCATTAAATGAAATTCATGGAAAAATTTTCATTAAAAAGGAGTGATTTGGAATTGGCAGAAAAGGAGAAAAACCTAAGCTATATAAAAAATATTTTGTTCCTAGCTCTAAAAAGGTTAATTGTAACTTTTGTGGGACAAAGGGATATATAGCTAAATACTATTTCTTAAGATAGACTCAAATTTTTGGTATTAAGAAAGCCTATTTTAAAAGACTTATATGATTCAGCTGATTTTAAATGAACAAAGAAAATCTGGATACCTAGATCATTGCTAGCTAACACCCCTGGAACCAACAAAATATGGGTACCAAAGCAATTTGTTTTAATGTTTTTACAGGTAGCAGGCCACCAAAGAAGAAAAGATATATGGTACATGGACAATGGATGATCAAGACATATGAGTTGAAAATCATTGAATTTTTCTTCACTCACTCAAAAAGAATGAGGACTTGTCACATTTGGTGACAATGCCAACGGAAAAATCATTGGCATTGGAACTGTTGGAGTTCCAATAACAGTCTCAATCAACAAAGTACTTTATGTACATAGATTAAAACACAACCTGATAAGTATCTATCAACTCTGTGATGATGGATATACTGTTGATTTTACTAACAATTGATGTACTATTTTTAAAGATAAACTGTTTAAATTTAAAGCTCCAAGAACTAAAAATGTCTATACTTTGGATTTAAATTCCTTTTGTAAACAACAAGTAAACTGCTTGACTGCAAAAGTAAGTGAATCCTAGATCTGGAATAGGAGACGTGTACATTGTAATGTATATGTTTGACGTAAGTTATCTATGAAATATTTAGTTTCTGATTTACCTAGTCTCACATTTGAAAGTGACATATTTTGTGATTCATGTCAACATGGAAAGAAACCCAAATCATCCTTCAAATCTGTTAATAAAGTTGCTTCATCTAAACCTATAGAACATATTAATATGTATTTGTTTGGAACCTCAATAGTAGAAACCTTAGTTGGTAAATTATATGTCTATGTTTTAGTTGATGAATATTCTAACTTACATGGATTTTCTTTTTGAAATTTAAAAAAGTATCTGTTACTTTATTTCAATGTTTCTGCAAATCAGTTCAAAATGAAAATGGTTTTAATATAATCTCATTGAGAAGTGATCATGGTGGAGAATTTGAGAATATAGAATTTAATTCCTTCTTCAAAAAAATGGGTATCAAAAATACCTTTTCTTCACCTAGAACACCTCAACATAATTGGATTCTAGAAAGGTGTAATATAACAATTCATGAAATGGCTCAAACTATGTTAAATGAATATAGCATACATATATATTTCTGGGCAGAAGTTGTGAATACAACTTGCTATATAATTAATAGATTTTTAATTAGAACTATTTTGAAAAAGACACCCTATGAACTATGGAATAACAGAAAGCCTAAAGAAAATTACATTAAAGTTTTTTGATTCAAGGTTTACTTCTTGAACACCAAATATTATCTTGGTAAGTTCGATCCAAAATCTGATGAAGGTATTTTCTTAGGATTTTCTAATACCTCCAACGATTATAGAGTCTATAATAAGAATTCAAGCATTGTTGAAGAATCAGTTTATGTGAGATTTTATGAATCTAATCCCTTTGAGAAAAGGACAGATCAAATGTATGAACATGATTGTAATGATAACATGAGACTTGAGAACTTAAAGAATGATTTTGAAGATAATATAAAAGAAATTCAGTCTAGTTCAAAGAAGCATGATACTGAAGAACCATTAATTTTTTTCCCTAGACAGTCTAGAACCCTAGAGAATAACTCTTTCAAAACTGTTATAGGTGACTTAGATACAGAAATTAAAACTAGAAGAAACATAGGAAACCTAGTGGACTTCTCTGCCTTCCTATCTCAATAAGATCCCAAGACTGTAGAAGAATAATTTGATGATGAAAGCCGTGTAATAGCAATGAAAGATGAATTAAACCAGTTTAAAAGAAATGAAGTTTGGGATTTAGTGGAAAGTCCTATTAATTATCCTGTAATAGGATCCAAATGGGTCTTTAGAAATAAACAGGATGACCAAGGCACAATAACTAGAAATAAAGCAATATTAGTAGCTAAAGGATACAGTCAAGAAGAAGGAATAGATTATGATGAGACTTTTGCACCTGTAGCGAGGTTAGAAGCCATTAGAATTATTTTAGCCTATGCATCTTATATGATTTTTATATTATTTCATATGGATGTAAAATCTTCCTTTTTAAATGGTTTTTTAATGGAGGAAGTTTATGGTGAGCAACCTCCTAGTTTTGAAAATTCTCAAAAACACGATTCTGTTATTAATCTTACTAAAGAACTTTATTGCCTTAAATAAGCACCTAGAGCTTGGTATGAAAGATTATGTTCTTTTCTATTGAAAAATTATTTTACTGTTGGAATGGAAAACCCAACACTCTTTAATAAAACTGTAAAAAATAATGTTTTATTGGTTAAAATTTATGTTGATGATGTAATTTTTTGATCAACTAATAAAACCCTTTGTCATGAGTTTTCAATGTTAATGCAAAAAGAATTTGAAATTAGTATAATAGGAGAACTAAATTTCATCTTAGGACTTCAAATATATCAAAATGATTTTGGAAATGTTTTATATCAAAGCAAATACATTGCTGATTTACTTAAGAAATTTGGACATGAAAACAACAAGCCATTTACAACTCTTACGTGTACTAATATAAATCTTGATTTGGATGAAACTAGGAAATTAGTTGACAACATGTTATATAGAGGTATGATCGGTAGTTTGTTATATCTTACTACTAGGAGGCCAGATATAATGTATTCAGTATGTCTTTGTGCTAGATTTCAATCAAATCTTAAATAATCTCATCTAGCTGCTGTTAAAATAATTTCTAGATTTTTAAAAGGAACTATTTTCAATATCTTCTTTATCGTAAAACTTCTGATTTTAATTTGATTTCATATTTATATGATGACTTTGGATGTTGTAGATTATATAGAAAAATCACATCAAGAACATGTCACTTTTTGGGAAAGTCGTTGGTGTCATGGTCTAATAAAAAACAACATTCAGTTTCCTTATCAACAGCTGAGCCATAATATGTTTCTGCTGGTAGTTGCTGTGCACAACCTTTGTGGATGAAAAACACTCTTATAGACTTTGTATTGAATTTTAATAATACACCTATTTTATGTGATAATAAAAGTGAAATTAATATCTCAAAAAATCTTATTAGTCATTCTAGAGCTAAGCACATTGATATAAGGAATCACTTTTTAAGAGATCTTTTTATTAAAAAGGTTATATTTTTAGAATATATAAATACAAAAATTTAATTAGAAGATATTTTTACTAAACCACTTCCCACTGCAAGTCTTGATTTTTTTAATGGGGAGCAAGGATTATTTAAATTTAAATAATTTTTTTTATTTACTTTTATTTAATTTTGTAAATTTATTTTGAATACTGTTTAAGATTTTTTTCTCTCTTTCACCATATGAAAATTTTATTTAAATATATGTAATGAATAGTGATTACATTTGAATCAAGGTTGTCAGAGCATTTTCTACTTCTAAACTATTTCAATTCAATTGAAACCCTTTCGAAACTCAATAATTGCACTTCAGCTACTAAAACCTAATCATCGAACCTCTGAAACCCTAACCTTGAAACCATCAGAAATTCTCGTAGAGAAGGTTAGAACTAAAAGAGCTAGTGAAGCCGAGTCAAGAAATTCCAAGAGACAATGCTCAGAAAGGAGAAAAATCTTACAGGGCAAGGTAATCGATCTTGAACTGTTATTTCAGACAAATCTTCTGCTAAAACAAGTGCTCTCGTTTCAGAACCTTGAACAGACATTCAATAGTGAAAATACGGAATTTCTATATGAGGTAGAACTTAGATACTTCTTCAAATCTGTATAGTTTAGCCTGGGGACACTGAGGATAGTATGATGGCTAAGATTGAGGATAGGGATTTCTCAATCTCATCAGTAGAGATTGGTCATATTCTCAACTGCGCTCATGAGGGATTTTCTCATTTTGATTTGAAAAATATTGGATATTATGTTAATAAATACGAGGACATCATTTCTTTTCTTTATGGTACTTAGACTTTAAAGAAATTTTTTATCACGGATTTAGAGTCTGATCAGAATATTTTGGTCAAATTTATTCAGACTGGAATAGCTCCTAGAATGGAAGAAATGGAAAGGATTTTGTACCCTAATATGTACATAATGTATCTTTTGTTAAGTGATATTAAGTTTAACATCCCAAGGTACATGCTTAGGTACATCAATTACTGTTGTCAAAGCGATGCCTGAATGAAATTCTATCCTTTCGGTCGATTTATTTCTAAACTGCTTCTTAAGAAAGACTTGGTGAGATTAGTGGATTCCCGAGTACACTGTCATCACAGTAATATGTTTAATGCTGGAACTTTATGGAAGATTGGATATTTTTGGAGCACCACTAAAGGAAAACTTTTTCCAGTAAGAGATGAGGAAGACTTAGGGAGTGCTCTGTCTCAACCTGCTAAGTCCAAGGAGGGACAAGCTGAATCAAGAGTCAGCAATGTTGCAAGAAGGATCCAATTTGAAGTGGAAGATATTGAGGAAGACATAAGTCAGGAGGGAAATCAATCAAAAATAAAGAGACTTATTAATGAGGAAATTACTTCCACTGTATTGGCAACAACAACAGAAGCTTTATTTACTTATTCATTTGTAAGAGAAACTGTTATTGATAAGACCATGTAATTTGTTAGTGAAATAACATCACTAATAGAGGGATCAGGAGCTCAAGAAATAGCTCAAAAGGAGAATTAGACATAGATTGTAGCTGATGTTGAAGTTTCACTTCAACAGATCCAAGATAAGGAGGTAGTGTCTGGTGGGGAAGTGGCGAGACCTCAAGAAACTCCTGAAAATGTTAATCTCAAAAATCCGGTGGAAGCACAAGATGATGATGATTGTAGTGAGCATGCTTCAGAAGTTCACACCAAAGTGCTTGAAGCGGATTTTTCTGTGGGGGAGTCTGGGGACTCTAAGGAAAAATATGTGGATCATCCTACTCAGGACAAAGAAAAAGAGAAATCTGGTACTAAATCATTACCTTTGGTACTTCTGCATCATCCAGAGCCTGATAATGAGAATCAAGAACAGGGTGCCTCTGATTCAAGGAAGAATGAAGTTGAAGAACTGTACAAAAAGGTGTCTCAGTTAGAATCTGAGAATGTCACTCTAAGAAATGCCTTAACCTTTGAACAACTAAGATTTCAAAAGCTGCAGGACTGTACAGTCTCAAGGAAAGAGGATGAAATGTTTAAAGAGGATATGCTGACTGTAGTTGCTCGATTGGAATATTGAATGGTTATGAAGTCAAATTTATCATATCTGAATTTGTTTATGGAGAACCAATTTTCATGAGTGGAAAATAATGCTATTATTGGATCAGGAACTTGACTTGATTTAATTAGATGGATTCGAGGTATCACAGCTGTGATGAGAAAAATGAATGACAAGTTACACGATCTTTAATGTAACAGTGCTCCTTTATCATTGATAATGGACAATTAGAATTTTTTAGTGGATCAACTGACATCTTGTGAGCCATCGATCAGAATCCTATTAAATCAGTTATCAGAGAAGCGGTCAGTTTTGGTCGAAAAAGGGGAAAGGTTGCATGATTTTTTCTGAGTCAATTTAAATGGGGATATTCATATGACTGAAGGGAACATAGATCTCATTATCAATCTTGGAGATGGGATGATGAAGAGACTCTGGGAATGGTTTATAGAAATCAAGTCTACAATCCAGAGGAGATAGAACTAGTTTCTTTTCTTACCCAAACCTTGATTCCTATGTATATCATTATCATGTATATACTGCTGTTTTTTAATGAAAATTTCCTTCATTGTTTATTTGTTTCATTCTATAATTGTTTATTACTATTTTTAGTTACCATATTCTAGTATATCAGATAAATTTATAATTAAACAGTTCATTATAGCATTTACTAATAGTTCAGTGCAATATTAATAGTATTAAAATCCATAATTTTTGATTATTTTTGATATCACAAAAGGGGGAGAATTTGGATACATACAACATCATATTTTTTATTCAGAAGGAGAAATTTGGATAAAACTAAAAAACTTTTTTTCCTAAAGATATATTTATTTTATGAAGGGGGGGTATTTTTATTGAAAGAATTTTTCAAAAATTAAATATTGTTTCATCATCTAAAAGTCTATAACATTATGTAACTAATTTTGAAAGTTAATTTCATTTAAATAATTTTATTATCTTATGGGTTTCATGATCATCAAAAAGGGGGATATTGTTGAGAAAAGTATTGTTTTCATCAATACATATTAATGCTATTTAATGGGGGAGATTATTGAAAATAATACACTATCTCTTTATGATAATTTTGATGATCACAAATACCCATAGTTATTTTCTAATGATTTAATATAGTATTTTGCAGGAAATTATTAATTTATTTTACTCTTGAAATAACAATAATTTATTACTTATTTGGAATCTGCTTTAAGGGCGTTCTGAAATCACTGTTCATTCCTTCTGTGGATAAATGTAGCGCGAAATATGCTTTAGCACGTTCTGAAACCACTGTTCATACCCTACGTTGATAAACGTTGTGTAAGGATGAAATGCGTGTATACTTTTTGATATAAGTGAAATTTATGGTTAAACAACCATACATTTTCAGTAATGTATGGAAGAAGAACCTTCTTTTAGGAAGGAACCTTACGTTTTGGATATTAGAAAAGTATGGAAGGAGAACCGTAAGTAAATACTAAATGTTACGTTTGTGTCTCAAAAGTATGGTTCATCAACCTTACTTTTGTGAACAACCATACGATCTTGGAAAAGTATGGATCTTTTACCTTATGTTTGAGAGTTGAAGAAAAATTTTGGAAGATCAATGCTACGTTTATTTTCAAACATATGTTGTCAACCCTATGTTTGGTGGCCACGTCATCAACCTTACATTTGGCATTAGAAATTTTGACAAACGATATTTTTATGCAGTGATCAGCAAACTGATTTTTAGGAGGATATCAAGACAGATTTATAGTCATTTTGAAAATACAACTTTTACTGATTCAAAGCTGGTTTAACAATTGACTTAAGATCGAATTAAAATGATCTTTTTATGCCGAGTCTTAAGGGAAGTTACGACTTCTCTGTAAATTCAAATTTTTGAATATCGCGAAAAAAAAAGACGACTTTTATGGATCTAAATGTGCATGAGATATGCTCAGCCTTATTTTATATGTTATCTCTAAACAAAACCCATATACAAGTTAGTGGTGATAAATATATCATTAAAAAGGTGGAAAATATAGAGACTGTAGAAATTCACATTGATCTGCTAATTCAAAATGGACCATCAAAGTTCTGTTTATTTATGAATAAGGAACTCGATAGAAGATTCAATTTTTCTGCATCGAATATCTACTGTGGATCTACTACTGTAGAAGTTGTGAACTATATCTCAATATCTACTCTAACCAAATAAACTCAGAATTGCTTTTTTTTTTTGAAAATAAATATTTCTAGAGATGATGATCCATCTGCTGTCAGTTGTATTCTGTTGCAATTATGAAGATCAACTGGAAAAAATATTTATAAATTTTTTTTTATTCTTGAGTAACCAAATTTTCATTATAAGATGTGTTGTTTCGTGTTTGAACTAGAAGGCTTTGTTTTTCCTTGGATTGTAAAGGTGTCAACTACCTTTACTAAGTTGTGAACTGGTCTATGGAAAAGTGGACCAGATAGTGAAAATCACCAAGCTCGTGGTGTTGAGCGTTGGTGGAGTGGACTAGGGGCCTTCTGTTCCCTGAACCACTATACATCATTGTGTTCTTGTTTATACTTATTTCAGTTGCATGATCAAATCTGATACAGTATAAAGGACAGAACTCATTCAATCAATGAGTTACCGAAAAATTTCAAAAGACACAATTCACCCCCCTCTTGTGTGTAATCTGTAGATTCAGATCCAACAGCTGTAAGGTTATAGTTGGTTTCTAGTGTTCCTCATTCCCCTACAGGCTGAATGATAACCTTATAAAAAACCATCTACATATATGTTTTTATTTAGCCACCAATACAGTCAATGAAAATCCTGATACATATTAGTAACCCCTAGATGCATTTCCCAAGTGGAAGCATCAAATTCTAACATCATCACCCTACGTATATCTTATGAAACCCATAAATGACCATATATATGTTAAATTATATTCCTTCCAATGGTCCAACAAGGATTTAATACCTCACCTTCCATACTCACCAATAGGACAGGGCCCTCAGAATCATAAAGCTATCTTATCCTCAGTTTATCTCATATGGTAGAAGTCCTAACTAAGGATGAAATAAAAGTCTTCTTCTAACTATCCTTTACCTCCAAGATCATTCCATAAAACAAAATCGTAATCTTCCACTAACTACTAGCCTCCCAAAATGAATATATATGATTTTTATTACTCATTATAATGGGTAAAACATTGGTTTTATGAAGTGTACAAAAAATATTGAATTCCTAATACTACAGGTTCTCAACCCACCTTTGCAATCTCAGATTTAGATTATACTATGTGAAAAATAAAATTGAGGATTTTGTGGTCCATGAACACAAAGAAACAATTTCTCAACAAGATGTGAACCCAATAGCACAATTCATATACAATATCAACTAATTTTAGATTGCACATTAGATTGTTCCTCTTGTGTGGCCTCAGTTGAAGAGACACATACCATGGAAATCTATCCTCTAGCATTATAAGTACTATAATCCTGATACATGATGAAGCGTAGTAAAATGTTTAAATAATGAATACTTCCATAAAAATTAGTATTGGTGATGAAGTCAATATCCCTTTCAAATCTTTAAAGGATGAATCAAATTCATCTAGATATAAAAACATCACACCATTATTATTATATCACAAAATAAGTGCTGTAAAAAAATTAGAACTCCCTTATAAAGTGCCCGTAATAACTTGTTAACACTATGAATCTCTAAATTTCAGCTATGTTCTTAGTCTACTACCAGTAAATTTTTTCTCTCACCCTCTCTGGGTCAACTAATACTCTTATATCTCAGATTATTGAACTAAATATGTGAATATGATCCATCTAGAAGTGGTACTTTGTGATCATAACATATATCTGATGTTATCCTAGTCTATCCTATACGATCACAAGATGTTTGGAATTTTTATTTTGAGTGTGATAATACAAAAAGATATTGTTCCTATGTACCATAACCAGAAAATCTAGAAAAGGTTGAAAACTCATTTCATTAGTTCCACAAAAATTGATGTCCCGTTTGTGAGACTAAATGAAAAAGCCAAGTACTCATGAAGACCATACCTACAATGAAATGTTGTGTGTGTATGTATTATGGTTAAACACACAATTAATGATAATTTAATCACAAAAAAAATCTTCCATATCCCTTAATTTCCTCAATGATGGTCAAATAGTTCATCTATCTATGATAAAGGATATCATTTCATTAACATAAATTGGTCCAATTATTGGTAATATAAAAATCAACAAAGAGTTTCATCTATATTTTTTCAAAATGGACTAGTGAATACCATGGATATTTACAAGGTCAGAAAAAACCATTTTCCTCTAATTTTTATGGTTTCCTCTTTATCTCCTCCATTTCAATTATATATATAACCTATAAGAAGTAATGTATTAAGGTGTTACTCTTGGAACTAGATCGATATAGAACTCTACATATCTCATTAGACGTAGTCCTGAAAAGTCATCTGAGAAAAAATTGATGAAATGATTACCTACTGGATTGAAATATTATTTATGTGTTCCCTGATCATCCAAATATGAACATGGAATTTAGGTTTTTATCTAACCCTTCCAATGCTTCTATGTTCTAGGTATTCACTCCTAGACACCTAATTCACCCTTGTGAATAAATTATCCACCCTTAGGCGATTCAAAGGCCACTATTCAATGATATAAATCAATAATATCATGAAAGTAATATAACACATACATCCCAAGAATGATATAAAAACATTTCATCTCAATGAAAAAGAGGTCCCATATAAAGTGACACTCACCAATCATAATAGAACACTCCATGAAATGACTTAAATACTCTATTAAAATCCCAAATAGAAAATCAATCAACATAAGACCATTAGAACACTGAACAATAATCCAAAGGCTCTCCGCAATAGGAACCAATATAAATATATTATAACCTCAAGTTTTGAAAAGAGAAAATGAAAAGGAAGAGGTTACTTGAATAGTACCTATCATATATAAAGGCATAGGATTCAACTCTGCAGGTATGGATTTCACTATGTATATCTGGTTAGATCCACCTCCCTATGATACATCCGAGAAACCCAAACAAGTTCTACTATGCTATCACTAAAAATATAGGGCTTGTCCACCATGAACACAAACACCTACATATCCTATTTTACTGTATATAATCTAGCTCCATCAATGAGGAAAACATGCAAAACCATCTCCTATATGTGGAGTAACTGCATACCCACTTTCACTGGATTTTAGAAAAACAGTTCTTCAGAAGCAATATGGATGGTCCATCTTTCCACAATATTGACACTCAAATATGTCTCTTGTGCATTGAAGTCTTGTATTTCAAAGTATATTTTACTTGTGTCACCTCACCTAGCTACCTCAGTATATTCGAAAGATATTTATTTCACCATGAAGAATCTCCAGATGAATCTTCCTTCTACTTGTCAATGTTGCCCTAGATCTAGGTGTTGAATCCCCCTATATCAGACTTATATATTTTATTAGGTTACTTTCTATGATAATCACCTGATTCACCATTCTAGAATAGTTATTTATCTCAACAACATTAAACTATGATCAGACATCATATCTAATACCATCCTCAAATCTCATGACAATAGATAACTCATCACTCATTAGAATAGGTGCAAATTGATGGAGTTTTTTAAAATAGGATGAAAAAATCAGAATTGAAAACACATCATTCTCTATGTGAATGAACTCTCAAGATATATCATCCCTCAATGTCTAAAGATATAAGTAATGACATAAGGCTATATTAAAATACCTACAAGATATCTTCATATGATGATTTGTCTGAGTAATAACATCCCACTATATCTTGGTTGAATTAGGCAGTATATAAATAGCGAGCTTTACGCTCCTCTCATAAGGCGTCTCTAGATGATAAAAGATAGAAATCATGGACTATAACCTCAAATCCAAATCCTTAGGTCCTACATGCCCTAAAAGCATGTTCATATGATATAGATAGAATACACACATCAACTATTTTATTATTGGAAAAGGTCGAGGTGCTCCCTGAACTGTCTACATGAAACACATAAAGCGTTTACAGAACTATGTCTCGTCACCTATGTTCAACACTATAACTAGTTCAACATTTGGAACGAAAAGAATATCTATCTTTAGCTCATGGACTACCACCTCTAGTGCATGGTCACCACCACCCTCCTCACATGTGACTAGAAGACATCATGGTGAAATGTCTTTACAAATTCAATGAACATACCTCATTGCAAGATTAAAAATACGCAAAATGCGTAAATATTAAAATAGGGTAGGTGCCAGACTTCCTAGAGAGTATTCATACCCAAATGAATAATTCTATTGTTATGTTTGGAAAATCTTAATATCATTTGAAATAAAGAGATACTACATACTACCAATTACTATGGTTAGGTTTTGATCATGTTTACTAACTTCAACAATTCAAATTTTGCTTAATTCACATTCATTTTCCTCCTAATTTTAAAATTTTTAACAATGTATTTCACCAAATCCTATCCCTAAGGTCCCATAATCTTAATTAACTAAAATATTTTTGCCTCTTAATTCACAAAAAAACACATTAATTTCCATGAAAATATTGGTCTCTGAGTCAGTATGAAATAATTGGCTATATAGTTTGTCTTAGGTAACCTAATCTAGAAAAAACTACATAGGCCACAAAATGAACTCTATGTACCAACCATGATCTCCAATTCCTTGAATAATCATTTTTAAAACATTAATTATATCAATCATGGAACATATCACAACATTATGTAATCAGTAATGGAATTCAATATGGACCGGTATAATGATTTGAATGTGAATTATAATAGATTCCTAAAATGAAGAATGATATGGAATACCATTATCACATTAGGTTTCAAAAAAAAATAAAACCCATAATAATATCAATAATCACATCAAAATTTAATTGCATCACCCAATTATGGTATCAAATCTACTATAACAGCCAAAATTCAAACAACAACAATTTCTATTTGATGAAATGTTTTCTTTTTCCATCACATGGGTTAGCTACTCCCACTCACAACACATTAAAACTCAAAATTCTTCATAATCTTACTTTTATTATCCAAAAATTGAATGGTATAAAAGAAAACTCCACTGATACAACATTATAACGTCCCAAACCAGATGCAACAAAATGGTTCCAAAAAACAATTGGTCACGTGGCCTCAAGTGAATCTCCCAGAACAACAGACAATAAGGACTAGTTTTGAAGTACTAGGGTGTGTCCATGTAAAGACTATACCCTCAATACCTTAGTGATACACAACCGATAAATAATGAAAAATAAATAATAAAATCATAATTACATAGATTGAACATCAGAATAAAACACTATGACCCTAGACCAGTATCCCGCTGTAGTGGAAGAATTGTAATAATAGAATAGGTGATAAAAAACCAAAAGAAAAATATATAATAATAATACCAAAAGTAATCTCAAATATAATGATGATCATGTCATGTCTATAAAAAGTAGAAAAAATAGGTATTCATTCATTAGTATAATCAATGTATCAAAGTACCAAATAATCAAAAATAATTATCCCTGCTAGTATAAAAATATTTGGTCAGTGTTTTGATACCATTATCTAAATGATAAATTAGAAACATTTAGTTGGGTTATTTACTTTATCCATACCTATAGAAATATAATCTTCTAAGGTGAAAAAGGAGGATTGTGTTTGGTGTGGGATAAAATCGCCGGAGGCAACCAAAAATTCTATCTAATTTTATTCACCTAATAAATATATAATAGTAATAGTGTGTAGGTATTATTATAATATGTAAAATAAGGTTTGTATTAAAAAACCATAATGGTATGGGTTCGCATGGAAGCCATTGCTCTACTACTTACATTGACCATAGCTAGAAAGATGTTGAATAACCAGTCAGTCCTGTATCATTAAATAAATATGTATTTGGATCTGGAACTTTTCCTAGTGTCCACTATAATGATATGTGATCATGAGTTTCCTAACTAGGACATCAATATAGTATAATACTCAAACTAAATCCAATCTTGTGTTGTGTCCTAGAAAACATTTCATATAAATCATGTAATTAATTATTAAATTAAAATCATTAGTATATCCTTTGAATTCCTTATTTGGAATAAAGGTATCTATCTAGGAATAACATGAACCAAACACCGAAAAATCACATCTATGGAAATCCACATCAAACCCCAGGTATCACTCCAAGTGAGGTATAACATCGTAACTATTTGAGTCAATCCTTGGTAGTCCACTAACGGATCCCAATCCTCAAACATCACATATATGTAATTATCCCTCTAATTCCTTCCTTGGTATCTATAATGACTCCAATTATCATGCAGGAATGTTATAGTAAATATTTTGTGTTCATCCAAGGAAGTCCAGTAAGGAGTCCAAGTATCACTATGGAATGAGTTAGACAACATCCAAATGAGTCCATCCTTCTAATTCTAATATGAACCCATGTCTACCCCAGGGCATATAACAAATATTTAAATATATTAATTTAATTATTTAATGTCATTTACATAATAAATTAAATTAATCATCCCCTCATAAGGTGGCTCAAATAAATTTTTGAGGATGGAAGGCCTAATAAATAGTTATCTCCCATGTGAATTTCATTATAAGAATAAAATCATGATTAATAAATGATATGAAAATCCATAACTTATGGACACTGCCTTATATTCCATTACATAAATCAAATTAAAATAAAATTCAAATTAAATCTCAATACATCATTTAAAATTACATAGTAAGGAGGAATGACACATGTTAAAACAATTCAATTCATAAGCCACCCATTACATTCTAATTAATAAAACAACTCACCCAACGGGTGGTTTGAATATTAGGTCCTTAACCTTTAAACATGAATCAATGGATCTCTTTAATTTCATAACTCATAACTATTCATTTTAATGACGGAATAAATTTCATTTCATGGGATTCATTAGAAAATTTAGTGCACATAACAACACTCTATATAAAAAAACATGAAATTAAGGGAATATATTGATATCATTTACAATAGGTCTATATTAGAGTTATCATATATATATCAAGCTTTGATTTTGTCCAAATTTGATGAAAAAAGAATAATGAATGTATGTATGAAAATGGGGTATATTATCTTGAGAATGAATAACTCCATCGATACCAAATCAATGATTCAATGACTCAAAATGATTGGAGCACTTACTGTAAGTTACACAATGAGATAATAGATGTTTGTAACTGAGATTTCATAGAGAAAAAACACCAGAAACTACAAATTGATCTTCAATGGAGCACTCCTCTATAGGTGATGTCCATATGAAACATATTGAGAAGAAGGATTTAAAAAATATAACTTTAACAAGTGTAAAATTTTCATTTTACCTCCAAACACTATGATTCAAAATTTCTCCACATGATTGGCGGAATTTTTCACCAACCATGTAACCTTCATTGTATGTAGGGTCACATCACACGATTATTCCCCATGATTTTCCAAACTGTGTGTAAAACATGTCTTGGCACACTATCAAAAACTAAAAGCTCCATCAGATTGGAGTGTACCTTCATCTGCATTATTTTAAAGCAATGCATTCATCTCTTTCCCTTTTATCATGTCTCACTGTAAGAACTCAGATCTTCATTTTGAGGTATGTTTTTCCTTTTCTGCTCATTTTTGAGAAAAATGAAAAAATATGGAAATTTTATATGTACATGCCATGTACTTTATAAGTACATGCCCTGTACTTTGATGAAGTGCCAGGCCGTGTGTTGACCATGTCTGGGCCACCCACACGGTGCGTAGGGGTGATGTAGAGTCTTCTTAAAGTAGAGTACAGAAGGGCCAAGTACAAGTTGTGTACCCCATAAGTACACACCGTGTAATTTATTTTTTTCATTAATCACACTGGGGTCACGTCTAATCACCATAACAACCTTCTTCTAGGTATCGTTTGGCCGAGAGCTCCCATATGGCCACGATCCTTCTCTGAGACGCCAATATTCTATCCATTCTCTATTTCATTCACCATCTATTGCATTGGGATCACCTCAGTAAGCTCTCTCTTCTACTTTATACTTTTCCCATGATTTTCCCTCTATCTCAAGATATCATGGGTTGAGAATTTTGGACTTTTTCTCATATCTTCCCTGTTATAAAGAAAATAATGCCTCGTGGTCAAGTATATCGATCTTCTAGGATCAAGGTAGGTGGTTTGTGCCCCTCTGTAGGATGTCTTTGAATATTTTGTGCAATTCCACCAATTCCCTTCAAAGGGGTATTGTGTGTTTCATATTTATTCCCCTTTTGTTTGCCTGCTTTTTTTGATTGCTTGAGTAGAGGTCAATGCTTGTGAATAGTGTAATTTTTACTGTGCTATGGATGTTTTGCAAAGCATGTTTTTTTCATGTTAGGTGTTTTTCTAGTTGCCATGCCTTGTTGTAGGATAGTAGAACTATTTTACTATTATTTTGTTGTACCTTAGAATGATAGCCAAGTAGTTTTTGATGATTACTTGGGGAGATATGCGCGCTATGTATGTTTGTTTTACACAGGTTTGTGAGAACCTAGTGTAGTGGACCATAGGGAGAATGGACGTAAGGGATTCTCCAGAGTGCCTTATTAATTAGATGTGAGACCAAATGGGGAATTGACGATGAATTCTTCCTCAGAGAGTCTGTAGTTCCTCTATGTTGGCCACAAGGGGAATGAGACATTGAGTGCTTCCCTAGAGATCCTTCAGTACGATATGAGACTATAGGGGGAATTGATGGTGAGTGCATCCTCAGAGTGTTTATACTTTAGTTGAGCTAGAGGGATGAGAATGTGTGTGCCTCCCAGAGGGTTGCTATTACTTTTAGGTTGATCCATAAGGGATAGGCTGTGAGAACTACCGAGGGGGTTACCTGTTGTTCTACTTGTTGATTGGTTGTTACTTGTGTACTTTATGTGCTTGACACTGTGTATTGTAGCTGCTGTGTGCTTTCCTGTTTACTGCTTCCTGTACTTTTACTTTCCATGTATTCACTGACTATTAGGAACAGATCTTTTGGTGGTTACCTACTGGGACCTTGTCTCACACCATGTTTGGGTCGTGATTTTGGGCCCAATAAGATTATATTTTTTAAGGTATAGATAAGGTCAACCACCCTTATACTTCATGTTCTTGACTTGCTGTGGAGCTGGAGAGCATGGGACCAAGCTATGGTTTGCGATGCTACGGAGTTTACCAGTTTTCTATTGCACTTTGGTTTAGTATTTTATTCATCATTGTGACTTTTTTGGCTTGTTTCCTAGATATATGTATCATGAATCATTTTATATATATGTGTGTGTGCTCCAGTTGTTTAATGTTAGTATTTCGTACATTATCTTTTACTCTAGTCTGGATGGTAACAGTTTATTCTATTATCTATTTGTTTTTCATCCACTTTGTACTTAGCCAATGAGGGCATTGTTTCCCCACTATCACACCCAAGGCCCTCACTACTAGTCGGAAGCCTCTTGAATTTGGGGAAATGCGCTTGAGGCCATGTAACCAATCGGGTACGCCTCTGGGTGGCTTCCGGAACCGGGATGTTACGAAGTGGTATAAGAGTTATTTATTTTCTCTTGATTTAATATTTAGAGCCTTTATCTGGGGATAATGTGGATTCAATACTTGATATTAAGTTGTGCTCGGGAGTAGCTAACCCATGTACATGGAAAAGCAAATCTACCATGGTTATTATAGTTTTCTGGTTTTTCTATGTTACAGTTGATCAGATTTATGGTAGAGTGATTCACATGATTTGTGTCGTTATTGTTGTTGATATTGCGGTTCTATTTCTGTCTCAACCCAATGAGTTGAGGGTATTTAATCTCATGCATCACATAGGCACTTGTTATAAATCACATGCCATGCATTCTTTCCATGCCATCTAGGGTGAATTAGCAATTTCATGTTGTTGTGATTGTAGTTTTGAAGATTATGCATGTTGTTGTGATAAATTCATTGATTGAATCCCAAAAGATTGATAGAGTTGTTGTTTGTATTATACCTTGCTTAAATGAACGCAATATTTTGGTTCTTGAGGTGTGATGGGCCCTCATGAATCGGAACATGGTGGATCATTGACTTGTTTCCATTATATATGATATGTCGTAGATTCCAAGAATTGAATCACTGGGAGTATAGGCCCTCATAGATCGGAATTTGGAACCTTCATGCTTGTTTTTCAGTGTTTTTTGGGCTTCAGTGCAGTTTTAGAGATACTGCCCGGAAAAACCCAGAATACACTGTGTGTGATTTATATATACACACCATGTAGTTTTTAAACCATTTCACAGACTAAGTGAGAGGAAACATGTGTTGTGAAAAATCCCCAGGAACATGACTTGTATGGTAGGTACACGCCGTGTAGTATTGAGCCATATACCTGGCCGTGTCCCTAACAACATGGGTCGGGGAAGCTAGTGAAATGCACACCGTGTTTTGTATGAACACTCCTTGTAGCCTTTTTCTAGGTACCCAGCCATGTCATGAAAAACACAGGATGGTGTTATCTGCACCTATACATGTCGTTTTTGTTCGAAACACACCGTGTAAGGGTTAGCCGTGTACCCGGACGTGTCCCAACAACACGATATGGGAAAAATCGTCAAGAACATGCTGTGTTTGTTCGGAACACGCCATGTTGTCTTAGCCGTGTAACTAACAACACGGGTTGTTGAAACCTTGTCTACTACAGGTCGTGTCTACAGGGAACATGCCGTGTATTCTCAGTTAATGAAGATTTTGTGGGTTAGCTGTTGAAGGAGATTTGGGCATGGGAATAGAGTTAAGTACACACTGTGTAGAGTTTATACATGCCTTGTAGTCGTGTTTTGTAAAAATTGAGTGTCTCTTTCTCCTATTCAATTTTGTACTCCTTTGTTCTTTGTCCTTGATATTCCTAATCTAAGGTATTTTTTTGATCTTTCATAGCTATGCCTCCAAGACGTCCTCCGGTTGTACGTCAGTTGCATGATAGTGATTAGACGCCAGATATGGTTGATCTGGGACTTCGTGCCGATCCTCCAGTCATTCCAGCCTTGACACCGGCTGTCATACCAGTTGAAAATGCTGATGAATAGTTCATTAAAGGATTTATGAGGATGATGCAGACCTTTCAGGGAACACCACCTCCTACCACGACTATAGAAGACTTAACACAGGATTTCCAGAAGCATCATCCTCCTACTTTCTTGAGGGAAGGAGGACCATAGGCTTCAGAGTCATGGCTAGATTCCATGATGACAATCATTGAGAATCTAGAAATGCCTCCCAAGAGGCGGGTCAATCTCTCTACCTATATGCTACGAGACTCCGCCAAGAGGTGGTAGGACGTGATCTCATAGGCAGGTCATCATCAGGTTATGGCTTGGTAGGAGTTCTAGCGCTTGTTTTATGACTACTTCTACATGGAGACCCTAAGGGCTGATTGATCCTGAGAGTTCATGAGTCTAGAGTAGGTTACTCTTTCTGTTATGGAGTATTCCTATCATTTCACTGAGCTGCAGCGTTTCACACCCCTCTAAGGTGGATATGGGATATTCTTAGCAAGGAAGTTTGAGGATGGTCTTAGGTGAGAGATCTACTCACAGGTGAATATCTTCATGTTGGCATCCATCACATGCATCATCAACCAGGAACTGATTGTGGAGTGAAATTTGAGAGACTCCGAAGTTGCGAGCCAGGGCGGTTCTACTTCCAAAGCTAGTATTCCTCCAGTTGACAGCAGGAAGCGACGTAGCGAGTCTATGCACCATGATCCGAGGAGGTGAGATACATCTTCAGGTAGCCAGGTAGTATGCTACCATTTTGGAAGTGTAGGGAACACGAGACCGTAGTGCTAGAGAGACCCAAGGGAGTGCCGATCTTGTGGCAAGATGGGCCACCTTTAGCGTTTCTTCCAGGTTTTCTAACCCGTAGCTGGTGACAGGGGTTCTTCCATGACTCCTCATTCAGAAGTTGCACCACCAGTTTCATAGTATTCTAGGAGCTGGAGTTCATACGGCCGTTCGGGCCGAGGTGGAGGTCGAAGTAATGGTTGTCAGTCACCAGTCTTTCAGCGTCAGTAGGGAGAATCATCTCAGAGTGGTCAGGCACTGTCACATTTTCGTGGGGCAGGACAAACATTTACGGTGGAGCAGACCTATCAGCAGCACGATCCCAGACCATCTACATTTCGAGGTATGATCGTAGTAGCCTCAGTTTTATCTTCATATCTTTTCAATACTGGTGCTATTCAAACTTAATCTCTATTGAATTGTGGAGATCCTGGGGCTCTATATCTTTTCGTCTGCCGACTTGTTTAAACTAGACAAACCATTGGGGATGAGGAAATCTAGTCTATGTCAGTGCAGAGAGTGACATCTCGAGGTTGTAGGGTATCATTTCTTATGGGAACTCTATGTCCTTGAGATGACAGGAAATGATGTCATTCTCGAGATGGACAGGTTGGTACCCTTCCAGCCAATCGTCGACTATTATCTCCATAGGGAGAGTTTCATTTCACTAGAGGGTGAATCTTTTCTTCATAGAGGCAAATGGGATGTTCAAGCGAGTCGATCAGGACTCGTGTATCATCGTCTAGTAAGCGTTACAACCCATATTACTAGTCATTATAGGGATTATTAGTAGAATTCAACGTTGGACTTTACTCCAGTGGTGGATCGTTTCAGAGATGACTTTCAAGAGAATTATGAAGATTTGCCTCCGGAGCGTGAGGTATACATCTCTATGGAGGTCATTCTAGGAGAGGCACATGTGTCCATTCCTCTCTATAGTATGGATAAAACTATGTTGCAGGAGAGGAAGAAGAAGTTGGAAGAGTTTCAAGCAAAGGGTTTAATCTGACCCAGTACTTCTCCTTGGGGTTCGCTTATCCTATTTGCGATGAAGGGAGACGGTACCCTTAGGGACTTTTTGTATTATCGGAAGTTGAACCAGTTGATGGTCAAGAATCAATATCCCGTGCTGAGGATTGATGATCTTTTCGATCAGCTTCGAGGATCCCTTGTGTTCTCAAAGATCAATTTGAGGTTCGGTTATAATCTGTTGCGCATTAGACCATCATATATACCTCTAACAGCCTTCAGGAGTAGGTATGGTCACTAAGATTATACGGTTATGCCATTCAGTCTCACCAATGTGCCAATAGTTTTAATGGCAATGATAAACCGAGTGTTCCATCCTTACATGGATTCCTTTTTTGTGGTCTTCATGAGAAATATCTTAGTGTACTCTCACACTCGACATGACAATGCTACCCATCTTTAGATCATTCTACGTACACTAAGAGAGCATCGACTTTATGTTAAACACTCGAAGTTCCAGTTTTGGATGGAGTAAATTCACTTCTTGGGTCACATCATCTCAGAGGAAAAAGTATCTGTGGACCCCGATAAAGTGAGAGTTGTTGTTTCCTGGGAGCATCCGAAGAACATTTTTGAGGAACGGAGTTTCATAGGGCTAGATGGATACTATAAACGCTTCATTCAGTTCTTTTCACACTTAGTAGCACCATTGACAGGTCTGACCAAGAAGGGGGTGATGTTCTTATGGTCAGATTCTTGTAAGTCAGCCTTTCAGGAGCTGAAGGGAAGGTCAACATCAGCACCGATAACAGTCTTGCCAGAGCCAGGCAAGAGATATACTATTTACTGGGATGCATCAGGTATCGGGCTGGGCAATGTGCTTTTGTCGGGAGATGGATTCGTTGAGTACGAGTCTCGGCAGTTGAGGCCACATGAGAGGAACTACCGACACATGATCTGGAGTTGGTAGATATTGTTCATGCCTTGCGTTCTTGGAGAAATTACCTTCTAGGAGAACACTTTGTGGTTTTCACTGACCATAAGACCCTGAAGTACGTCTTCACTCAGAGTGATAGGAGTCTGAGACAGCGCTGGTGGGTCGAGTATCTTTAGTCTTTTGATTTCGAGCTTGCCTATACGATGGGAAAGGGCAATGTAGTGGCAGATGCGTTGAGCAGGAGAACTCAGATTCAGGAAATTTGGGAGGCCTGTAGTGAATGGCATCTTTTGGATCTTTTCTATGAGATGCATCTAGAGGTGCACAACAGACAGTGACAAACTTACCTATCTTCTGTAGCGGTTACCTCTCCACTTTCATGATCGGGTACGGATGATGCAGCTATCAGACTCAGAAGTCTTAGACCTATGTGAGAGTGTGTCAGGAGAGGACCCTCTTCCTAGATGTAAAGTGGGCGAGGATGAGATCTTCCATTTCCAGGGATGTGTGTGGGTATCAGCAAACATACACCAGGAACTAATGTAGGATTTTCATTCCTCAGTTTGGGCAGTTCATCCTGGTGTCACCATGATGTGTCAGGATCTTCATCGCTAGTACTGGTGGCCATGTATGAAGAGATATGTTGCTAGTTTCGTCTTGAAGTGTTCTACTTGTCAGCAGGTGAATGAGGAGAATTAGTGACCAGCAGACATTTTACAATTGTTTCCCATTCCAGAATGGATGTGGAACTATCACGGCCCCCTTACATCAAAGATTCCCCTCCTGAGCTGGAAATGATGAAAGGGAGATAATGACCCACGAATATCGCCTCCAGTAGTCCCCGGGGGGGGGGGGGGGGCTAGCACCAAGGGTATGAGTTTTCACAAATACGGGAGGCATTACCCTTTTTATTATTTAATATAGGGAAATAGGGCAAGTCAACCACCAAAAAGGAAAAGAACAAGTGTATATAAATAAACCCAAACCAATCCCACATGCATGATTAAATAGTTCTGAAACAAGGTACAAGTACAAGAAAGCTCAAAAAGTACAATACCAAAAGAAACAAGAGTACAACAAACTGTAACAACTCCAACTGTCCTGAATAGTGGGGTCCTGCACGGCCCTGGTAGTCCTCCTGGAAACCTGAATGTAAACATAGGGTGATCATACAAGTATAGTCAGTAGGGAAACCTAATGCTCTCTTGCACAAGTGGGGATACATCCTAATTTCCCTTGAGAACAACAGAAGAAACCAAACCTATAAAGTAATTATATCCACCCAACCTCAGCAGCCACACTCACCAAAAAATGTTAAACAACATGTAGTAGTATATAAGAACAAGAAAATTGGGTACCCCACACCATTTCCCACTAGTCAGCTACTCTTCCTAACTGCGAATGTCCTGAAACTACCACAATCTTCCAGCCCGCACACACCTAGGCCTCAAGAACCACATATCCCGCCCAACACACCTAGGCCCCACAACCATGTATCCCTCCCGCACACACATGGGACTCGTCACCACGTAACCTGCCCGCACACACCTTAGACTCCCTACCATGTCTCCTGCCCGCACACACCTGGGCCTCACCATAATGTAACCCACCCACAAACACATGGGCATCATCCCAAAGTTTCATTGGAAATTGTAAACCTACCCGAAGATTCTTGGGCCACAACCACCAAAAACGAATCTTACCAGCAAGTCTTGGGTGTAAGGTCACCTCTAGCCAGCACAGCCTATGGAAGAAAGAGCATGAAGAAGCTAGAAACTAAGGGGAAAACACCCTCTCCCATGAAATTGGAGTATTTGGAACTAAAAGCTCAACATGAGTGGGGTGCGACAAAACAAAAAGATACAGATATATATGTGTATACCAAACACACATCCCAACCTATGTATTCTATGTAGAGAAACTGATCACATGCCTTGGCACTGCTATGTCGAAGCTTGCATACAAAAAACGACCCCAACCCCATTTAGGTTTTCATGTTTCAACAGAATTAGTTTATTTTTTTCCTTAACTACTGGTAAATTATCCATAACCAACCACATCATTAATTCGTAAAACTTATCCCTGCCAACCAAAATTTATATTAGGAAAACACCAGAACAATAAGCAATTCCCTTATTATTAACCAACCAACCCTGTTGATTTTTATTCTCATTTCATTACCATGCCCCACCATTCATTAACTCTTCTACATTTTATTTATTATTCACAACCCATAGTTCGGTCACAATCAACCCGTCCATGTATCCCAATTTCCAACCACCATAACCACAATCACACCGAAACCCATACATCGTCATCTCTTGATACCATTTATTGCAGCCCTGCTGCCCATCACCAACATAGCATTCACACCAACCCACAACCAAGACAATCACAGCCCTACTGCTCACCTGATCTAAAACAACCTAGAAAACACTCCCATCACATAAGATAAACCCTAACCTTCACCCACATGTTTATTTTTTCAGTTTTGTTCAACCGGGGTGATCACACAAGGGTTCCGGTTATTTATTTAATCATCCAACTTTATGTGATTAACCAATTCCAACATTTGACAAGGTTTCCATCCATAAAATGTCTAGAAACATAGGGAAACATTTAATTGCAGAAGAAAAGGCCCCCAACGACCGTGATTTTTAGTAGGCATAAGCCTATTCAATTCACAACATAATATCATTGGATTTAAACAATGTAACCGCATTCACAAACATCCCATACATGTTCTTTAAGCCAGTTATTATCTTTATTAAACTGGTTAGAAAGTGTTTCACGTAAATATGAGGACACCCACCCCCCATGATGCACAATTTAGAGAGACGAAGGTAAGATCCCTACCTCCACAGGTTCTGATCACAACGCTTCCTCGGATCAACATAAGAAGACATTCGTCCGCGTCTGTCGCTTATGTCAAATCCTAGAAAATCCTCATCGGGTTCATGCTGGGATGGAAAGTCCAAAAGGAAAACAACATTTACAAGCTCAGAAGTTCCACCTCGTCATTACAATCCCGTGGCCGCTGACGGATTGTAAATCAGAACTCGGATGAAGAAGTTATGGAAGAAAAGAGCCTTCGAGTCTCCTGGGAGAGCTCTGCTCAAAGGAAAGTAGAGGAGAGGAGTGATTTGAAAAGGAGAAGAGGACCCCTCCTTTTATAGGCGAGAAAAAAAATTACATGGCATGTACATTCTATTACATGGCATGTACTCAGCCATTTCACACTGTCACCACGCGGCTTCCAACACGGCCTTCAATGCGGAACGCGGCTGTTGACTGGTCAACACACGGTCTGAGGGTAATGCGTACATGGGGAGGGACTGCACAATGTGTAATATGGGATACACAGCGTGTACCCATTTTTTTCACATGGCAAGGACTCTGCTTCAACACAACACATGGCTGTTGAATGGTCAACACACGGTTTAGGGGTAACACGTACGCGGGGAGGGACTACACCGCGTGTAGTATGGGATACATGGCGTGAACCCATTTGTTTCGTGCAGCAAGGATGCAACATCAACATAGGGTATACCCGGAGAGGTGGTACATGGGGTGTACTCACACTACATGGTGTGTACTTAAAAAATTCTGGAATGTTTGGGAAAAGTCCATTTACCCTCAAAAACACTTCATGAACTTCTTTTTGACAAAGGACTGGGCCGGAGAGGTCCGGGCCATTACATCAGATACCTCTTAAAACATTATCGTCCCTGATAATTCAAAATCCTACCCAGAGAAACCCAAAAAGATTCCTCTTAGGGCACTTGTTATAACATGAACCCAACCAACAACCCTAATCATATGTGTTAGGAATTCCTTCTCCTATGTCAAAATATTACCCACTTTAGGCGAGACTGACTCACCCGCACTGGTTCAATCGCATCTACATTAATGTGCCTTGTTTAGGAATTGGGTCTTCCCACTTCCATATATTAGGATTTTTCAACTTACACTACCCCCAACACCATACAACCAACACGATGTCCGAACACAAGGCTTCGGTAAAAGTCCTTCTACCATGTCGAGATATTATCCGCTTTAGGCAGCACTGACTTGCCTGCACGGGTTCAATCGCATCTGCATTAATGCGTCTCAATTAAGGATCAGGTTTTTCCCTTTCCCCACACGTCCGGACACATTACACACTTCCAGAGAACAAGAAAACAAAAGGTTCTCACAACCGACAAGATAATCATTCCATATATCAAAGGTACAGAGTATAACATCAAAACACAGAACCGAAGAACAAAGCAAAAAACAAGTCAAAACAACTCTGGGTACTGAGCGTTCATCTGAGCCTCACACTCCCAATTTCTCTCCTCGAGGCCTCCATGCCTCCACAACACACAAACCAAAGGGATGGTTTGTCTATGGAGAACCTTCACTTTACGATCCTTGATTCTGACCGGTCGCTCCTCAAAGGTCCCGTCGTCTCCCATATCTAACTCTACCTAGTCGATAACGTGAGAGTTGTCATGTGTGTACCGATGAAGATAGGAGACATGTAAGACACCATGAACCTTCTCCAACTAAGGTGTTAGGGCTTTCCGATATGCCACCTCACTGACTTTCCTCAGCACCATGAAAGGTCCAATGAACCTAGGGGAGAACTTACTCCCTTTCCCAAACCTCCGCTGCCCCCGTCAAGGGGAAGCCTTCAAGAACACATGATATCCCACCACGAACTCCAAGGGCCCCCTCCGGCAATCTGAATAAGACTTCTGTCAGTCCTGAGCATCTTTCATCCTCTCATGCACATTCTGGACTTTCTCTTTGGTTCTCTGTACTACCTCTGGCCCAAGAGCACCTGTCTCACCAACCTCTACCCAGTAAATGGGTGAGTGACATGTCCTTCCATACAAAGCGTCCAATGACACCATGAAAATAGTAGAGTTGAAGTCGTTGTTGTAGGAAAACTCTATTAAAGGCAAGTGTCGCACCCATGATCCTCTGAAATCCAGAACACATTCTAACAGCATGTCCTCCAACGTCTGGATTGTCCGCTCTGTCTTCTCATTAGTCTGGGGGTGGAATGCAGTGCTAAGGCATAGCTAGGTGCCAAAAGCATATTGTAACCCCTTCCATACTCGTGAGGTGAACCAAGTATCTTGATCTGAGATGATAGTCCTTGGAACTCCATGCAAACGCATCACCTCGTCTACGTACCTTTGTGTTAAGGTACTCACCTAGCCCGACTCCTTAATTTCTAAGAAGTGAGCTGATTTCTTCAGTCGATCCACCACTGCCCAGATAACATCATAACCACCCTGAGCTCTGGGTACTCCTGTGACAATGTCCATTGATATGTCATCCCACATCCACTTGGGGAAATCTAAAGGTTGCAACAATCCACTGGGAACACGGTGTTCGACCTTCACTTACTCACACACTAGGCATTTATCCACAAACTCTACCACTACCCGTTTCACCCTGGGCCACCAAAACTGTTCCATCAGGCCTCAGTACATTTTTGAAACTATTGGATATATCGACAAGGATGAGCAATGGAACTCACAGAGAACTCCTTCACATATTGCCTCTGGAAAAAACAACATTCCATGAAAGAGCATTCGATGTCATCTATCCTCTGACCATCCTTCTGGAGCGTTCCCCTGATTGACATGATCCCACATTACTTCCACCTCAGTGTCTCCCCACTATGACCCTTCCACCAACTGCAACAAGGAGGACTACACCGTTATCTAAAACAAACTGCCTCTAACACCCTCTACCCTTATATCCAAGTGCGGGGAAGCCAACTCTCCCACCGCATTACAAACATCAGTGGATTCTCGAACCACTTCCTGATGCGACGTCCTGCTCAGGGCATTGGCCACAACGTTTCCCTTACCTTCAGTGTATGAGATATCGAAGTCATAGTCTTGGAGAAACTCGACCCATCTCTACTGTCATAAGTCCAGGTCACGTTGGGAGAAGATATAACGTTTTCTATTATGATCTGAGAAGACCAAAAAGCATTCCCCAAATAGGTAATGTCGCCACAACTTCAGTGCGAACACTACTTCATCAAGATCTAGGTCATGGGTGGAATAGTTACGCTCGTGAGGGCACAACTGCCTAGACCCATAACAGATCACACCCTTCTTCTGCATCAGTACGCACCCCATGCCAATCCTAGAAGAATCACAAAAAACAGTGTAAAATAACCCTTCCTCGGGCAACATGATTACGGGAGCACTGACTAACTTATACTTCAGGTAGTCAAAAGATTTCTAGCATTGCTCGCTCCATAGGAAGTCTTGGTTCTTCCTGGTAAAAGTAGTCAATGGCGCAGCAACTTGAGAGAAGTCTGAAACGAACCTCCGATAATAGCTTGCCAGCACCAAGAAACTAAGATCATCTTCCATGATCTTGGGTGGTTCCCAAGAAACAACTGACTCCACCTTCTAATGGTCCACTAACACTCAAGGCTGAGAAACCGCGTGCCCAAGGATGTTTACTTCATGATTCAAGAACATACACATTGAAAATTTCCCAAAAAGATGGTGGTGTCGAAGGACTTCCAAGACTGCACTGAGATGGTCGAAGTGATATTCCTTTGATCTTGAGTAGATCAGGATGTCATCGATAAACATAATGTTGAACCGGTCTAGAAACTCTCAGATAAAAATGTTCATAAGTCCAATGAACACAACAGGTTCATTCGTAACTCCAAACGACATCACTACAAACTCAAAGTGCCCATACCTGCACCTAAAAGCCGTCTTCGAGATGTCACTGTCCTTCACCCTTAGCTGATGATTTCCAGATCACAGATCAATCTTAGAAAAAAAAACCTGCTCCCCTTAGCTGGTCGAAGAGATCATCTATCCCTGGAAGGGGGTAACGGTTCATCACCATTACCTGATTCAGCCATCGGTAGTCTATGCATAGCCTGATACCACCATATGCCTTCTTTACGAACAAAACTGGAGCACCCCATGGTGGCACGCTAGGTCGAACAAAACCCTTCTCAATCAAATCGTCAATCTAATACCGCAAATCCTGTAACTTTAAAAGTGCCATCTGATAAGGGGTCATCGAAATCAGACAGGGACCAGGCTATAAGTCTATCCCGAACTCAACGTCACGTCGGGGGGGGGGGGGGGGTTGAGTCACAACCTCCTTGGGAAAAACATCAAGGAACTCTGCAACAACCTCTGGGACATCCACCATCTCTGTATCAGTAGAAACCACTAATAACCCACCTAACAAGGAAAGGAGTGGCTTCACATGCCGACTTCCTACCTGATAGCTCCTCTCGCCAACAAATGATACACGCTGCCCATCAATGTCGGAGAACACGACCTTTCATCAGAAGCAGTCGATAACGGAACTAAAATAAACATCCATTAGATGTCCAAGATGACATCGTATGGTTGCAGCTGCAAGAGAAGAAGATCTCCACTAGATCGATGTGGTCCCAATGTCAACCCACATCCCCGGAAAACACAAGATACACTGGTAGGTCTCCCATTGGTGTACTCAGCACTAGGGGTATGGAATGTCACTCTACGTCTAGACCCAATGTATGGGATAGAATGGGTGCAATAAAGGACTGTGAAGCTCCTGAATCGAACAAAGAAGAAGTGAGAGTGCTAAACAAACAAATCGTACCTCGCACCACCTCTGGTCCTGCCGGAGCTGCCAACTCTGCTGTGTGAAACTATCCACGCCAAGATCCTATGCCTCTTTCATGTTGACCACCTCCCCGACCATGCCCTAGTCAAGGTCCGTTAGGAGCACCCTGAGGTCGGCCTCCTCCTACAATGTCTGCCCTTGGAGGAGCAGGGTCCTACTGCTTCTGGAAGTGACTCGCTGGAAACGGGTACTAGTAAAGCAGGTGCTGAACCTGCCCACCTCCACCGTACTAAGCTCGACTCGGGCACCAACTCCGAATGTGCCTGAAACCACCACAATAGGAACACTTCGGTCCTAGGATCATGAAGAAGGAACAAGGACCCGAAGATCTGAACTCAAACTACTTGGGCCTGCTCCCTACTTGCTTGAATCTAGAAGGTCATGTCGCCGAAGACCTGCTGCTGACTTCCTTCCCCTTCGACGAACCCGGCTAGATCCCCTCTCATGTTGCACCTCCTTGTGAGTAAATCCTCTCTAAAACCTCAGCCTTATTCAGTACTACCATGTACGTTGGAAGAGTGAAGGGTGTTACAGCATACTGGAGTGAAGGACGAAGCGCCTCCTCCAAACGTCTCGTCAGAGACTCCTCATCCAGAAAGAGATCCAGACCAATGCGTAGGAGATCCTTGAACTTGATCCCCAACTCTTGTACTGACATACTCCCATGCTGGAGGTAGTGTAACTCCTCCTGATCCTCCGCCTTTATCATGGAATAATGGTATTCCTCTATGAATTCCGTCACAAAGTCATCCCACAAAACCTCTTCCTCTATCCACTCTCCATGGTAGAGCATCCACCACTGACGCGCCGCTCCTCTCAGCTGACTGACAGCTAGGGGAACTCAGTACTCCCTTGGAGCAAAGATCAAAGTAAAAGAGATCCCAATATCCTTAATCCTCCCCTCTGTCTCCTTATCCGAAGTACTACCTTCGTACTTTGTGAGGGTTTGCCGTAAGAAGGAATGAAGAGTCTTCTGCCACTGGCTATATTCCTCCTCTCGGCCAATCCTCAACTAATCAACCAACTAAATATGTTGGGCCATGGCTGTCTGATCCACCAGGGGACAACGTCCAAATGCCATAGTTGTACGATAAACAATGATCGCCTACTCCCAAGTAGCAAAGAAATCTCTCAAGGTTTTATTTTCTCATTTTATTCAATTTCCTTCCCAGAACACCCAAATCAAGTAAATCACAATCATGATGATGCATTTACCTTCCCTAGGGTCTCTACCCTGCAATCAATGTAGTCTCACTTCATCATTTGTTAGGGACATAGTCCTTGTATCAGATCACGGGGTGCCCTAAAATCTCTTGTCTTAGCCGTTCTTCCCTGGCCGTTGTCACACACCAAGATCAGCCAACATTGTTGCCCTACCATCCCATGCAATCTTCACTGTGCCTAACTCCAGACGCTATCCTATCTCTCAACCCTCAGCCTCTAATACCATTCTGTCATGACCCCTTCCACCAAAGATGCCTTTCCGGAGCTGTGAACGATGAAAGGGAGATAATGACCCCCCGAGTCCCGCCTTTAGTAGGCCCCATGGTGGCGACTAGCACCAAGGGTATGAGTTTTCACAAATATGGGAGGCATTACCCTTTTTATTATTTAAGATCGGGAAATATGACAAGTCAACCAACAAAAAGGAAAAGAACAAGTGTATAGAAATAATCCCAAACAAATCCCACATGCATGTTTGAATATTTCTGAAACAAGGTACAAGTACAAGAAAGCTCAAAAAGTACAATACCAAAAGAAACAAGAGTGAAACAAACTGCAACAACCAAAACTGTCTGGACTAGTAGGGTCCCGCACGGCCTTGGTAGTCCTCCTGGAAACCTGAATGTAAACATAGGGTGAGAATACAAGTATACTCAGTAGGGAAACATAATGATCTCATGCACAACTAGGGAGACATCATAATGTTCCGTGAGAACAACAGAAGAAACCAATCCTATCAAAAAATTCTATCCACCCAAACTCACCAGCCACGCTCATTAAAAAATGAAAAACAACATTTAGTAGTAAATAAGAACAAGAACATTGGGTACCCCGCACCATTTCCCAATAGTTAGCTGGTCTTCCTAATGGTGAACGTCCTGATGCTACCAAGCACTTCTCGCCCGCACACACCTGGGCCTCAAGAACCACATATCCCGCCCGCACACACCTGGGCCTCACAACCATGTATACCTCCAGCACAAACCTGGACCTCGCCACCACGTAACCCACCCACACACACCTGTGCCTCCCCATAATGTAACCTGCCCGCACACACTTAGGCCTCACCACCAAGTAACCCACCCGCACACACCTAGGCCTCATCGCAAAGATTCATGGGAAATAGTAAACCTGCCCGAAGAGTCATGGGCCACAACCATCCCAATCGAAACCTACCTGAGAGTCTTAGGTGTAAAGTCGCCTCAAGCCTTCATATGCAATGGAAGAAGGAGCAGGAAGGAGATAGTAACTAAAGGGAAAACACCCTCTCCCATGAAATGGGAGTGTTCGGCACTAAGTGCTCAACATGGGCGGGGTGTGACAAAACTCAAAGATACAGAGATATATATGTATACCAAACACACAACCCAACCTATGGCTTCTAAACAGAGAAACTGAGCACGTGCCTTGACACTGAAATGTCGAAGCATGCATACAACAAAAAACCCCAACCCCATTTAGGTTTTCATGTTTCGACATAATTAGTTTATTAGTTCCTTAACTACTAGTTAATTATCAAGAACCAACCACATCAATCATTCGTAAAACATATCCCTGCCATCCACAAATCAAGTTAGAAAAAAAGTAACACAGGAAAGTCCCTTCTTATTAACCAACCAACCCCTATGATTTTTATTCCTGTTTCATTACCACGCCCCACCATTCATTAACTCTTACACATTTTATTTATTATTCACAAGCCATAGTTTCTTCACATTCAACCCATCAATGCAGCCCCGCTGCCAACCTCCATAACCACAATCACACCGAAACCCATACATCATCATCTCTTGATACCATTTATTGGAGCCTCACTACCCAACAACAACATAGCATTCACACCAACCCACAACCAAGCAAACTACAACCCTGCTGCTCACCCGATCAACAACAGCACACAAAACACTTCTTTCACATAAGATAAACCCTAACCAGCACCCACATGTTTATTATTTCAGTTTAGTTCAACCAGGGTGTTCACACAAGGGTTCCAGTTATTCATTTAATCAGCCAACATTACATGATTAACCAATTACAACATTCCACAAGGTTTCCATCCATAAATGGTCTATAAAGATAGGGAAATATTTAATTTCTCAAGCGAAGGACCCCAACGATTGTGATTTTTAGTAGGCATAAGACTATTCAATTCACAACATAATATCACCGGATATAAATAATGTAACCGCATTCACAAATTTCCCATAACCGTTATTTAAGCCAGTTATTTTATTTATTAAACTGATTCAAAAGTGTTTCACGTAAAAAAGAGGACACCCACCATGAATGATGCACAATTTAGAGAGACTAAAGTAAGATCCCTACCTCCATAGGTACTAATCACAATGCTCCCCCAGATCAACTTTATAAGACATTCTTCGGCGTCCGTCGCTTCTTTCAAATCCAAAAAAAACCTCCTTGGGTGGATGCTGGGAAGGAAAGGCCGAAGGGAATGCAACATATCCAAGCTCAAAATTTATACCTCTTTGTTACGATCTCGTGGCCGCTGAGGGATCGCAAATCGGAGCTCAGACGAAGATGTTATGGAATAAAAGATCCTTCGAGTCTCTTGGGAGAGCTCTGATCAAAGTAAAGGGGAGGAACGAAGTGATTTGAAAAGGAGGAGAGGACACCTCCTTTTATAGGTGAGAAAAACAAAAGTACACATCGTGTACTTCCTAGTACACGGCGTGTACTTGGCCATTTGACACGGTCACCACACGGCTTCCAACATAGCCTTCAACACAGAACGCGGCCGTTGACTGGTCAACACACCGTTTGAGGGTAACGCATATGCGGGGAGGGACTACATGGCATGTAGTATGGGATACATGGCATGTAACCATTTATTTCACATAGAAAGGATGTGGCTTCAACACCGCACACAGACGTTGACTGGTCAACACACGGTTTGAGGGTAACGCGTACATAGGGAGGGACTACACGACGTGTAGTATGGGATACATGGCGTGTAACCATTTATTTCGTGCGTAAAGGACACAATATAATCTCAGGGTATACCTGGTAAGGTGGTACACGAAATGTACTCACACTACACGGCGTGTACTTAAACAATTCTGGAATGTTTGGAAAAAGTCCAATTTACCATCCAAAACACATCAAGACCTTCTTTTTGACAAAGGAATAGGGCGGAGAGGTCTGGGCCATTACAGGAAAAATGTTGCGATGGACTTTGTGACTAGATTTTCAAGGTCACCTTGAGGGAACGATGTTGTTTGGATCATCGTTGACCGGAATACGAAGGTTGCTCACTTCTTACCGATCATGGAGACCTTCAGTGTTGATGATCTATGACGAATATACATCCAGAATATTATACATCTTCTTGGAGTTCCATACTCAATTGTTTCAGATAGGGATTCATCCTTTACTTCTTAGATCTGGAAGGGGATTCAGAGAGATTTAGGTACACAGATACTTTTGAGTACAACATACCATCCCCAAATAGATGGCCAGTCTGATAGTATGATCCAGGTTCTTGAGGATATTCTCCGAGGTTGCATTCTAGACATTGGAGGTTCTTGGGAAAAGCATATCCCTCTTGTGGAGTTCACCTACAACTACAGTTTTTTGGCAACAATTCAAATGTAACCATACGTGGCTTTGTACAGTATTCCATGACGATCACCTGTTTGCTGGCTGGAGGAAGGAGAGGTAGCTTTACTGTGACCTCGTCTTGTTCAAGAGACCTCAGAATAGATAGAGTTGATTCAGAAGAAGATGGGTACGGCATAGTCTCGATAGAATTATTAAGCTGATCAGACTCAGAAGTCTTAGACCTATGTGAGAGTGTGTCAGGAGAGGACCCTCTTCCTAGATGTAAAGTGGGCGAGGATGAGATCTTCCATTTCCAGGGATGTGTGTGGGTATCAGCAAACATACACCAGGAACTAATGTAGGATTTTCATTCCTCAGTTTGGGCAGTTCATCCTGGTGTCACCATGATGTGTCAGGATCTTCATCGCTAGTACTGGTGGCCATGTATGAAGAGATATGTTGCTAGTTTCGTCTTGAAGTGTTCTACTTGTCAGCAGGTGAATGAGGAGAATTAGTGACCAGCAGACATTTTACAATTGTTTCCCATTCCAGAATGGATGTGGAACTATCACGGCCCCCTTACATCAAAGATTCCCCTCCTGAGCTGGAAATGATGAAAGGGAGATAATGACCCACGAATATCGCCTCCAGTAGTCCCCGGGGGGGGGGGGGGCTAGCACCAAGGGTATGAGTTTTCACAAATACGGGAGGCATTACCCTTTTTATTATTTAATATAGGGAAATAGGGCAAGTCAACCACCAAAAAGGAAAAGAACAAGTGTATATAAATAAACCCAAACCAATCCCACATGCATGATTAAATAGTTCTGAAACAAGGTACAAGTACAAGAAAGCTCAAAAAGTACAATACCAAAAGAAACAAGAGTACAACAAACTGTAACAACTCCAACTGTCCTGAATAGTGGGGTCCTGCACGGCCCTGGTAGTCCTCCTGGAAACCTGAATGTAAACATAGGGTGATCATACAAGTATAGTCAGTAGGGAAACCTAATGCTCTCTTGCACAAGTGGGGATACATCCTAATTTCCCTTGAGAACAACAGAAGAAACCAAACCTATAAAGTAATTATATCCACCCAACCTCAGCAGCCACACTCACCAAAAAATGTTAAACAACATGTAGTAGTATATAAGAACAAGAAAATTGGGTACCCCACACCATTTCCCACTAGTCAGCTACTCTTCCTAACTGCGAATGTCCTGAAACTACCACAATCTTCCAGCCCGCACACACCTAGGCCTCAAGAACCACATATCCCGCCCAACACACCTAGGCCCCACAACCATGTATCCCTCCCGCACACACATGGGACTCGTCACCACGTAACCTGCCCGCACACACCTTAGACTCCCTACCATGTCTCCTGCCCGCACACACCTGGGCCTCACCATAATGTAACCCACCCACAAACACATGGGCATCATCCCAAAGTTTCATTGGAAATTGTAAACCTACCCGAAGATTCTTGGGCCACAACCACCAAAAACGAATCTTACCAGCAAGTCTTGGGTGTAAGGTCACCTCTAGCCAGCACAGCCTATGGAAGAAAGAGCATGAAGAAGCTAGAAACTAAGGGGAAAACACCCTCTCCCATGAAATTGGAGTATTTGGAACTAAAAGCTCAACATGAGTGGGGTGCGACAAAACAAAAAGATACAGATATATATGTGTATACCAAACACACATCCCAACCTATGTATTCTATGTAGAGAAACTGATCACATGCCTTGGCACTGCTATGTCGAAGCTTGCATACAAAAAACGACCCCAACCCCATTTAGGTTTTCATGTTTCAACAGAATTAGTTTATTTTTTTCCTTAACTACTGGTAAATTATCCATAACCAACCACATCATTAATTCGTAAAACTTATCCCTGCCAACCAAAATTTATATTAGGAAAACACCAGAACAATAAGCAATTCCCTTATTATTAACCAACCAACCCTGTTGATTTTTATTCTCATTTCATTACCATGCCCCACCATTCATTAACTCTTCTACATTTTATTTATTATTCACAACCCATAGTTCGGTCACAATCAACCCGTCCATGTATCCCAATTTCCAACCACCATAACCACAATCACACCGAAACCCATACATCGTCATCTCTTGATACCATTTATTGCAGCCCTGCTGCCCATCACCAACATAGCATTCACACCAACCCACAACCAAGACAATCACAGCCCTACTGCTCACCTGATCTAAAACAACCTAGAAAACACTCCCATCACATAAGATAAACCCTAACCTTCACCCACATGTTTATTTTTTCAGTTTTGTTCAACCGGGGTGATCACACAAGGGTTCCGGTTATTTATTTAATCATCCAACTTTATGTGATTAACCAATTCCAACATTTGACAAGGTTTCCATCCATAAAATGTCTAGAAACATAGGGAAACATTTAATTGCAGAAGAAAAGGCCCCCAACGACCGTGATTTTTAGTAGGCATAAGCCTATTCAATTCACAACATAATATCATTGGATTTAAACAATGTAACCGCATTCACAAACATCCCATACATGTTCTTTAAGCCAGTTATTATCTTTATTAAACTGGTTAGAAAGTGTTTCACGTAAATATGAGGACACCCACCCCCCATGATGCACAATTTAGAGAGACGAAGGTAAGATCCCTACCTCCACAGGTTCTGATCACAACGCTTCCTCGGATCAACATAAGAAGACATTCGTCCGCGTCTGTCGCTTATGTCAAATCCTAGAAAATCCTCATCGGGTTCATGCTGGGATGGAAAGTCCAAAAGGAAAACAACATTTACAAGCTCAGAAGTTCCACCTCGTCATTACAATCCCGTGGCCGCTGACGGATTGTAAATCAGAACTCGGATGAAGAAGTTATGGAAGAAAAGAGCCTTCGAGTCTCCTGGGAGAGCTCTGCTCAAAGGAAAGTAGAGGAGAGGAGTGATTTGAAAAGGAGAAGAGGACCCCTCCTTTTATAGGCGAGAAAAAAAATTACATGGCATGTACATTCTATTACATGGCATGTACTCAGCCATTTCACACTGTCACCACGCGGCTTCCAACACGGCCTTCAATGCGGAACGCGGCTGTTGACTGGTCAACACACGGTCTGAGGGTAATGCGTACATGGGGAGGGACTGCACAATGTGTAATATGGGATACACAGCGTGTACCCATTTTTTTCACATGGCAAGGACTCTGCTTCAACACAACACATGGCTGTTGAATGGTCAACACACGGTTTAGGGGTAACACGTACGCGGGGAGGGACTACACCGCGTGTAGTATGGGATACATGGCGTGAACCCATTTGTTTCGTGCAGCAAGGATGCAACATCAACATAGGGTATACCCGGAGAGGTGGTACATGGGGTGTACTCACACTACATGGTGTGTACTTAAAAAATTCTGGAATGTTTGGGAAAAGTCCATTTACCCTCAAAAACACTTCATGAACTTCTTTTTGACAAAGGACTGGGCCGGAGAGGTCCGGGCCATTACATCAGATACCTCTTAAAACATTATCGTCCCTGATAATTCAAAATCCTACCCAGAGAAACCCAAAAAGATTCCTCTTAGGGCACTTGTTATAACATGAACCCAACCAACAACCCTAATCATATGTGTTAGGAATTCCTTCTCCTATGTCAAAATATTACCCACTTTAGGCGAGACTGACTCACCCGCACTGGTTCAATCGCATCTACATTAATGTGCCTTGTTTAGGAATTGGGTCTTCCCACTTCCATATATTAGGATTTTTCAACTTACACTACCCCCAACACCATACAACCAACACGATGTCCGAACACAAGGCTTCGGTAAAAGTCCTTCTACCATGTCGAGATATTATCCGCTTTAGGCAGCACTGACTTGCCTGCACGGGTTCAATCGCATCTGCATTAATGCGTCTCAATTAAGGATCAGGTTTTTCCCTTTCCCCACACGTCCGGACACATTACACACTTCCAGAGAACAAGAAAACAAAAGGTTCTCACAACCGACAAGATAATCATTCCATATATCAAAGGTACAGAGTATAACATCAAAACACAGAACCGAAGAACAAAGCAAAAAACAAGTCAAAACAACTCTGGGTACTGAGCGTTCATCTGAGCCTCACACTCCCAATTTCTCTCCTCGAGGCCTCCATGCCTCCACAACACACAAACCAAAGGGATGGTTTGTCTATGGAGAACCTTCACTTTACGATCCTTGATTCTGACCGGTCGCTCCTCAAAGGTCCCGTCGTCTCCCATATCTAACTCTACCTAGTCGATAACGTGAGAGTTGTCATGTGTGTACCGATGAAGATAGGAGACATGTAAGACACCATGAACCTTCTCCAACTAAGGTGTTAGGGCTTTCCGATATGCCACCTCACTGACTTTCCTCAGCACCATGAAAGGTCCAATGAACCTAGGGGAGAACTTACTCCCTTTCCCAAACCTCCGCTGCCCCCGTCAAGGGGAAGCCTTCAAGAACACATGATATCCCACCACAAACTCCAAGGGCCCCCTCCGGCAATCTGAATAAGACTTCTGTCAGTCCTGAGCATCTTTCATCCTCTCATGCACATTCTGGACTTTCTCTTTGGTTCTCTGTACTACCTCTGGCCCAAGAGCACCTGTCTCACCAACCTCTACCCAGTAAATGGGTGAGTGACATGTCCTTCCATACAAAGCGTCCAATGACACCATGAAAATAGTAGAGTTGAAGCCGTTGTTGTAGGAAAACTCTATTAAAGGCAAGTGTCGCACCCATGATCCTCTGAAATCCAGAACACATTCTAACAGCATGTCCTCCAACGTCTGGATTGTCCGCTCTGTCTTCTCATTAGTCTGGGGGTGGAATGCAGTGCTAAGGCATAGCTAGGTGCCAAAAGCATATTGTAACCCCTTCCATACTCGTGAGGTGAACCAAGTATCTTGATCTGAGATGATAGTCCTTGGAACTCCATGCAAACGCATCACCTCGTCTACGTACCTTTGTGTTAAGGTACTCACCTAGCCCGACTCCTTAATTTCTAAGAAGTGAGCTGATTTCTTCAGTCGATCCACCACTGCCCAGATAACATCATAACCACCCTGAGCTCTGGGTACTCCTGTGACAATGTCCATTGATATGTCATCCCACATCCACTTGGGGAAATCTAAAGGTTGCAACAATCCACTGGGAACACGGTGTTCGACCTTCACTTACTCACACACTAGGCATTTATCCACAAACTCTACCACTACCCGTTTCACCCTGGGCCACCAAAACTGTTCCATCAGGCCTCAGTACATTTTTGAAACTATTGGATATATCGACAAGGATGAGCAATGGAACTCACAGAGAACTCCTTCACATATTGCCTCTGGAAAAAACAACATTCCATGAAAGAGCATTCGATGTCATCTATCCTCTGACCATCCTTCTGGAGCGTTCCCCTGATTGACATGATCCCACATTACTTCCACCTCAGTGTCTCCCCACTATGACCCTTCCACCAACTGCAACAAGGAGGACTACACCGTTATCTAAAACAAACTGCCTCTAACACCCTCTACCCTTATATCCAAGTGCGGGGAAGCCAACTCTCCCACCGCATTACAAACATCAGTGGATTCTCGAACCACTTCCTGATGCGACGTCCTGCTCAGGGCATTGGCCACAACGTTTCCCTTACCTTCAGTGTATGAGATATCGAAGTCATAGTCTTGGAGAAACTCGACCCATCTCTACTGTCATAAGTCCAGGTCACGTTGGGAGAAGATATAACGTTTTCTATTATGATCTGAGAAGACCAAAAAGCATTCCCCAAATAGGTAATGTCGCCACAACTTCAGTGCGAACACTACTTCATCAAGATCTAGGTCATGGGTGGAATAGTTACGCTCGTGAGGGCACAACTGCCTAGACCCATAACAGATCACACCCTTCTTCTGCATCAGTACGCACCCCATGCCAATCCTAGAAGAATCACAAAAAACAGTGTAAAATAACCCTTCCTCGGGCAACATGATTACGGGAGCACTGACTAACTTATACTTCAGGTAGTCAAAAGATTTCTAGCATTGCTCGCTCCATAGGAAGTCTTGGTTCTTCCTGGTAAAAGTAGTCAATGGCGCAGCAACTTGAGAGAAGTCTGAAACGAACCTCCGATAATAGCTTGCCAGCACCAAGAAACTAAGATCATCTTCCATGATCTTGGGTGGTTCCCAAGAAACAACTGACTCCACCTTCTAATGGTCCACTAACACTCAAGGCTGAGAAACCGCGTGCCCAAGGATGTTTACTTCATGATTCAAGAACATACACATTGAAAATTTCCCAAAAAGATGGTGGTGTCGAAGGACTTCCAAGACTGCACTGAGATGGTCGAAGTGATATTCCTTTGATCTTGAGTAGATCAGGATGTCATCGATAAACATAATGTTGAACCGGTCTAGAAACTCTCAGATAAAAATGTTCATAAGTCCAATGAACACAACAGGTTCATTCGTAACTCCAAACGACATCACTACAAACTCAAAGTGCCCATACCTGCACCTAAAAGCCGTCTTCGAGATGTCACTGTCCTTCACCCTTAGCTGATGATTTCCAGATCACAGATCAATCTTAGAAAAAAAAACCTGCTCCCCTTAGCTGGTCGAAGAGATCATCTATCCCTGGAAGGGGGTAACGGTTCATCACCATTACCTGATTCAGCCATCGGTAGTCTATGCATAGCCTGATACCACCATATGCCTTCTTTACGAACAAAACTGGAGCACCCCATGGTGGCACGCTAGGTCGAACAAAACCCTTCTCAATCAAATCGTCAATCTAATACCGCAAATCCTGTAACTTTAAAAGTGCCATCTGATAAGGGGTCATCGAAATCAGACAGGGACCAGGCTATAAGTCTATCCCGAACTCAACGTCACGTCGGGGGGGGGGGGGGGGGGGGTTGAGTCACAACCTCCTTGGGAAAAACATCAAGGAACTCTGCAACAACCTCTGGGACATCCACCATCTCTGTATCAGTAGAAACCACTAATAACCCACCTAACAAGGAAAGGAGTGGCTTCACATGCCGACTTCCTACCTGATAGCTCCTCTCGCCAACAAATGATACACGCTGCCCATCAATGTCGGAGAACACGACCTTTCATCAGAAGCAGTCGATAACGGAACTAAAATAAACATCCATTAGATGTCCAAGATGACATCGTATGGTTGCAGCTGCAAGAGAAGAAGATCTCCACTAGATCGATGTGGTCCCAATGTCAACCCACATCCCCGGAAAACACAAGATACACTGGTAGGTCTCCCATTGGTGTACTCAGCACTAGGGGTATGGAATGTCACTCTACGTCTAGACCCAATGTATGGGATAGAATGGGTGCAATAAAGGACTGTGAAGCTCCTGAATCGAACAAAGAAGAAGTGAGAGTGCTAAACAAACAAATCGTACCTCGCACCACCTCTGGTCCTGCCGGAGCTGCCAACTCTGCTGTGTGAAACTATCCACGCCAAGATCCTATGCCTCTTTCATGTTGACCACCTCCCCGACCATGCCCTAGTCAAGGTCCGTTAGGAGCACCCTGAGGTCGGCCTCCTCCTACAATGTCTGCCCTTGGAGGAGCAGGGTCCTACTGCTTCTGGAAGTGACTCGCTGGAAACGGGTACTAGTAAAGCAGGTGCTGAACCTGCCCACCTCCACCGTACTAAGCTCGACTCGGGCACCAACTCCGAATGTGCCTGAAACCACCACAATAGGAACACTTCGGTCCTAGGATCATGAAGAAGGAACAAGGACCCGAAGATCTGAACTCAAACTACTTGGGCCTGCTCCCTACTTGCTTGAATCTAGAAGGTCATGTCGCCGAAGACCTGCTGCTGACTTCCTTCCCCTTCGACGAACCCGGCTAGATCCCCTCTCATGTTGCACCTCCTTGTGAGTAAATCCTCTCTAAAACCTCAGCCTTATTCAGTACTACCATGTACGTTGGAAGAGTGAAGGGTGTTACAGCATACTGGAGTGAAGGACGAAGCGCCTCCTCCAAACGTCTCGTCAGAGACTCCTCATCCAGAAAGAGATCCAGACCAATGCGTAGGAGATCCTTGAACTTGATCCCCAACTCTTGTACTGACATACTCCCATGCTGGAGGTAGTGTAACTCCTCCTGATCCTCCGCCTTTATCATGGAATAATGGTATTCCTCTATGAATTCCGTCACAAAGTCATCCCACAAAACCTCTTCCTCTATCCACTCTCCATGGTAGAGCATCCACCACTGACGCGCCGCTCCTCTCAGCTGACTGACAGCTAGGGGAACTCAGTACTCCCTTGGAGCAAAGATCAAAGTAAAAGAGATCCCAATATCCTTAATCCTCCCCTCTGTCTCCTTATCCGAAGTACTACCTTCGTACTTTGTGAGGGTTTGCCGTAAGAAGGAATGAAGAGTCTTCTGCCACTGGCTATATTCCTCCTCTCGGCCAATCCTCAACTAATCAACCAACTAAATATGTTGGGCCATGGCTGTCTGATCCACCAGGGGACAACGTCCAAATGCCATAGTTGTACGATAAACAATGATCGCCTACTCCCAAGTAGCAAAGAAATCTCTCAAGGTTTTATTTTCTCATTTTATTCAATTTCCTTCCCAGAACACCCAAATCAAGTAAATCACAATCATGATGATGCATTTACCTTCCCTAGGGTCTCTACCCTGCAATCAATGTAGTCTCACTTCATCATTTGTTAGGGACATAGTCCTTGTATCAGATCACGGGGTGCCCTAAAATCTCTTGTCTTAGCCGTTCTTCCCTGGCCGTTGTCACACACCAAGATCAGCCAACATTGTTGCCCTACCATCCCATGCAATCTTCACTGTGCCTAACTCCAGACGCTATCCTATCTCTCAACCCTCAGCCTCTAATACCATTCTGTCATGACCCCTTCCACCAAAGATGCCTTTCCGGAGCTGTGAACGATGAAAGGGAGATAATGACCCCCCGAGTCCCGCCTTTAGTAGGCCCCATGGTGGCGACTAGCACCAAGGGTATGAGTTTTCACAAATATGGGAGGCATTACCCTTTTTATTATTTAAGATCGGGAAATATGACAAGTCAACCAACAAAAAGGAAAAGAACAAGTGTATAGAAATAATCCCAAACAAATCCCACATGCATGTTTGAATATTTCTGAAACAAGGTACAAGTACAAGAAAGCTCAAAAAGTACAATACCAAAAGAAACAAGAGTGAAACAAACTGCAACAACCAAAACTGTCTGGACTAGTAGGGTCCCGCACGGCCTTGGTAGTCCTCCTGGAAACCTGAATGTAAACATAGGGTGAGAATACAAGTATACTCAGTAGGGAAACATAATGATCTCATGCACAACTAGGGAGACATCATAATGTTCCGTGAGAACAACAGAAGAAACCAATCCTATCAAAAAATTCTATCCACCCAAACTCACCAGCCACGCTCATTAAAAAATGAAAAACAACATTTAGTAGTAAATAAGAACAAGAACATTGGGTACCCCGCACCATTTCCCAATAGTTAGCTGGTCTTCCTAATGGTGAACGTCCTGATGCTACCAAGCACTTCTCGCCCGCACACACCTGGGCCTCAAGAACCACATATCCCGCCCGCACACACCTGGGCCTCACAACCATGTATACCTCCAGCACAAACCTGGACCTCGCCACCACGTAACCCACCCACACACACCTGTGCCTCCCCATAATGTAACCTGCCCGCACACACTTAGGCCTCACCACCAAGTAACCCACCCGCACACACCTAGGCCTCATCGCAAAGATTCATGGGAAATAGTAAACCTGCCCGAAGAGTCATGGGCCACAACCATCCCAATCGAAACCTACCTGAGAGTCTTAGGTGTAAAGTCGCCTCAAGCCTTCATATGCAATGGAAGAAGGAGCAGGAAGGAGATAGTAACTAAAGGGAAAACACCCTCTCCCATGAAATGGGAGTGTTCGGCACTAAGTGCTCAACATGGGTGGGGTGTGACAAAACTCAAAGATACAGAGATATATATGTATACCAAACACACAACCCAACCTATGGCTTCTAAACAGAGAAACTGAGAACGTGCCTTGACACTGAAATGTCGAAGCATGCATACAACAAAAAACCCCAACCCCATTTAGGTTTTCATGTTTCGACATAATTAGTTTATTAGTTCCTTAACTACTAGTTAATTATCAAGAACCAACCACATCAATCATTCGTAAAACATATCCCTGCCATCCACAAATCAAGTTAGAAAAAAAGTAACACAGGAAAGTCCCTTCTTATTAACCAACCAACCCCTATGATTTTTATTCCTGTTTCATTACCACGCCCCACCATTCATTAACTCTTACACATTTTATTTATTATTCACAAGCCATAGTTTCTTCACATTCAACCCATCAATGCAGCCCCGCTGCCAACCTCCATAACCACAATCACACCGAAACCCATACATCATCATCTCTTGATACCATTTATTGGAGCCTCACTACCCAACAACAACATAGCATTCACACCAACCCACAACCAAGCAAACTACAACCCTGCTGCTCACCCGATCAACAACAGCACACAAAACACTTCTTTCACATAAGATAAACCCTAACCAACACCCACATGTTTATTATTTCAGTTTAGTTCAACCAGGGTGTTCACACAAGGGTTCCAGTTATTCATTTAATCAGCCAACATTACATGATTAACCAATTACAACATTCCACAAGGTTTCCATCCATAAATGGTCTATAAAGATAGGGAAATATTTAATTTCTCAAGCGAAGGACCCCAACGATTGTGATTTTTAGTAGGCATAAGACTATTCAATTCACAACATAATATCACCGGATATAAATAATGTAACCGCATTCACAAATTTCCCATAACCGTTATTTAAGCCAGTTATTTTATTTATTAAACTGATTCAAAAGTGTTTCACGTAAAAAAGAGGACACCCACCATGAATGATGCACAATTTAGAGAGACTAAAGTAAGATCCCTACCTCCATAGGTACTAATCACAATGCTCCCCCAGATCAACTTTATAAGACATTCTTCGGCGTCCGTCGCTTCTTTCAAATCCAAAAAAAACCTCCTTGGGTGGATGCTGGGAAGGAAAGGCCGAAGGGAATGCAACATATCCAAGCTCAAAATTTATACCTCTTTGTTACGATCTCGTGGCCGCTGAGGGATCGCAAATCGGAGCTCAGACGAAGATGTTATGGAATAAAAGATCCTTCGAGTCTCTTGGGAGAGCTCTGATCAAAGTAAAGGGGAGGAACGAAGTGATTTGAAAAGGAGGAGAGGACACCTCCTTTTATAGGTGAGAAAAACAAAAGTACACATCGTGTACTTCCTAGTACACGGCGTGTACTTGGCCATTTGACACGGTCACCACACGGCTTCCAACATAGCCTTCAACACAGAACGCGGCCGTTGACTGGTCAACACACCGTTTGAGGGTAACGCATATGCGGGGAGGGACTACATGGCATGTAGTATGGGATACATGGCATGTAACCATTTATTTCACATAGAAAGGATGTGGCTTCAACACCGCACACAGACGTTGACTGGTCAACACACGGTTTGAGGGTAACGCGTACATAGGGAGGGACTACACGACGTGTAGTATGGGATACATGGCGTGTAACCATTTATTTCGTGCGTAAAGGACACAATATAATCTCAGGGTATACCTGGTAAGGTGGTACACGAAATGTACTCACACTACACGGCGTGTACTTAAACAATTCTGGAATGTTTGGAAAAAGTCCAATTTACCATCCAAAACACATCAAGACCTTCTTTTTGACAAAGGAATAGGGCGGAGAGGTCTGGGCCATTACAGGAAAAATGTTGCGATGGACTTTGTGACTAGATTTTCAAGGTCACCTTGAGGGAACGATGTTGTTTGGATCATCGTTGACCGGAATACGAAGGTTGCTCACTTCTTACCGATCATGGAGACCTTCAGTGTTGATGATCTATGACGAATATACATCCAGAATATTATACATCTTCTTGGAGTTCCATACTCAATTGTTTCAGATAGGGATTCATCCTTTACTTCTTAGATCTGGAAGGGGATTCAGAGAGATTTAGGTACACAGATACTTTTGAGTACAACATACCATCCCCAAATAGATGGCCAGTCTGATAGTATGATCCAGGTTCTTGAGGATATTCTCCGAGGTTGCATTCTAGACATTGGAGGTTCTTGGGAAAAGCATATCCCTCTTGTGGAGTTCACCTACAACTACAGTTTTCTGGCAACAATTCAAATGTAACCATACGTGGCTTTGTACAGTATTCCATGACGATCACCTGTTTGCTGGCTGGAGGAAGGAGAGGTAGCTTTACTGTGACCTCGTCTTGTTCAAGAGACCTCAGAATAGATAGAGTTGATTCAGAAGAAGATGGATACGGCATAGTCTCGATAGAATTATTAAGCTGATCAGTAGAGATGACCTCTAGAGTTCAAGGTCGGGGATCAGGTTTTCATGCATGTTGCATCAAGGTTGGGACACAAGAGGATTCAGAGACAGTGTAAGATTTCACCATGGTATGTCGGGCCGTTTGAGGTTATGGATAGAGTTGGGCCGGTTGCCTATCGGTTGCAGTTAACTCATAGGTATGAGGCTATGCATAATGTCTTCCTTGTTTCTCAGCTCTGACGTTACTTTTTAGACCCGTATCATATCTTCCATCCCAAGGAGGATGAGCTTGAAGCGGATGCGTCGTTTGAGGAGCATCCTATCTGGATTATCGATTGTTGTATGAAGGTTCTTCGTGGGTTGTAAGTTTCTCTAGTTAGGGTGCTATAACAACACGAGCGAGTACAGGGTGAGACCTAGGAGAGGGATGCCGGTGTACGATTGCAGTGGCCTTAGATGTTCGGGGTTTCTTCTTCAACACCTCATTAGGGATATTCGGGGATGAATTTCTATAATGGGGAAGATTATAAGAACCTGGATCTTCCTTTCAGGTATGTTTTTCTTTTTCTGTTAGTTTTTTGAGATAAAGAGGAAAATCTGGAAATTTTCATAGTACTCATTGTGTACTTTATAAATACACGCCGTGTACTTTGATGTTGCACCAGGCCATGTGCTGGCCATGTCCGGGCCACACACACACGGTGTGTAGGGGCGATCTGGAGGTCGCTTAAAACGATGTACGGAAGACCCAAGTACACGTGGTTTACCCCAGAAATACAAGCCATGTAATTTATTTTTTTTTCATTAAATGCAACAAGGTTGCATCTAATAGCCAGAAAGACCTTATTCTATGTCTCGTTCACCTGAGAGATCCCACACGACCATGATACTTCTCCGAGCCCCCGAGCTTCCATCCAATCTCTCTTTCAGCCGCCGTCGATTGCGTTGGGATTGCCTCATTTTGCTCTCTCTTCTGCTTTGGACTTGGCCCAGTATTTTTCCTCTTTCTCACGATATCGTCGGTTGAGAATTTTGGATGTTTTCTCAAATCATCACCATTCTAAAGAGAATCATACATCTTGATTCAAGTATATCAATCTACTAGGATCTAGGTAGGTGGTCTGTTCCTTTCTGTAGTATGTCTTTGAATATTTTTGGCAATTCCACTAATTCCCTTGAATGGGGTACTGTGTGTTTCCTATTTTTTCCCATGTTGTTTTCCTACTTTTCTTGATTGATTGAGTAGTGGTCAATTATGGTGAATAGGGTCATTTTTAATATGCTCTGGATGTTTTTCCGTGCATGTTTTTACTTTTAGGCGTTTTTCCAGTTGCCATGCCTAGTTGTAGGATAGTGGAACTGTTGAACTATTATGCTTTTATACCTTGGAATGATATCCAATTAGTTCTTGAGATTTACTTGGGGTGATTCACGGTCTATTCATGTTTGTTTTACACAGGGATGTAAGAACCTATTGTAGTAGACCATATATAGAATGGACGTAAGGGCTTCTCCATAGTGGTCTTATTATTTCAATGCGATACCAAAGGGGGAATTGACGATGAGTGCTTCCTCAGAGAGTCTGTAGTTCCTCGAGGTGGGCCACAGGGGGAATGAGATATTGAGTGCTTCCCCATAGGGCCTTTAATACGATATGAGACTATAGGGGGAAATGAAGGTGATTGCTTCCTTAGAGAGTCTATTATTTAGCTGATCTAGAGGGGTGAGACTGTGTGTGCCTCCCAGAGGGTTCTTAGTACTTATAGGTTGAACCATAAGGTTTAGTCTGTGATAACTACATAGGGGGTTACCTATTGTTCTACTTGTCAATTAGATGTTACTTGTGTACTTTATATGCTAGACACTGTGGATTGTAGCTGGTGTGGGCTTTCCTGTTTACTGCTTATTGTACTTTTCATTGCAATGTACTCACTGACTGTTAGGCATAGATCATTAGGTGGTTTCCTACTAGGTCCTTGCCTCACACCCTATTTGGGCTATACTTTTGGGCCCAAGAAGAATATATTGTTTCAGGTATAGTTAATGGAATTCTCCCTTCTACTTCAGGTACTTGACTTTTTGTGGAGCTAGAGAGCATGGGACCAAGCTATGGCTTGCGATACTGAGGAGTTTACCTATTTTATTTTTCACTTTGGTTTAGAATTGTATTCAGAATTATGAATTTTTTGGCTGGTTTCCTAGACTAATGTAACCTGTATCATTTATATATATGTGTGTGTGCTTCAGTTGTTTACTGTTAGTCTTCCATTGTTTATCGTTTAATTCTCTATGGATGGTTACAGTTTCTGCTGTTGTCTTCTTTTTTTCTTCCATTCTGTACTCAGCCAATGAGGGCATTGTTTCCCCACTATCACACACATGGCCCTCGCTGCTAATCGGCAGCCTCTAGAATTTGGGGAAATGCGCTTGGGTCCATGTAACCATCCGAATATGAGGTTCCTCTAGGTGGCTTTTGGAATCGGGACGTTACACTAAGATGATTTATAATAACTATGTGGATTTTTCCACACGTTTTCTATTAATCATGTGAACTTCATTTTTTCCAAAAATCATAGTTCCAGGCTCCAAACAAGCCAATGACAACCCTAATACCCCAACAACCTCAAAGGTTATTCTCATTAGGTTGTAAACAATAATTTTCATTAAATGATCAATGTAATGTATAATATTCAGTATGTCAAGGAAGAACTGGTTTTTTATATATGTATTAAATAATTTACATAAATATTTACACAATACTAAATCAATATTAATCCATCTTCAGGAAATTTATAATAAATTAAATTAAAAATAATATGAGTGTTCTAATTTGAATACATTAATTGGCGTGACAAATTATATAGTTAATATTAAATATAATTTTTGGTTTGAATGGTTTATATTCTAATTAAAACATTTTATTCATGACTTTATGTCAAATTTATTTAATAGTTTCAAAATGGAAAATAATATTTTATTAAAAAAATAATATTTTATTAAATTGTATAAAAGAAATTCAATATAAAAAATAGGGTAATATATGTTCTAAAATTTCTTCTCATTTCCATTTGTGAGTGAATTTTAACTATATATGTGAATTTAAATAAATATAAACTAATAAAAGTTATTTTAGTTATTAGGTTTATAATTAGTTAATTGAGTGGCTACTCATATTGATATAGTTTGAAATGAATTAAAAACTTGTAAAAATTTTATTTTATAGTGGTATTACTACAATATAATATCTTATATTATAATCCCTATACACAATGAATAATTTGGATTAAAGAATTACGTTATTTCAATTTAATCTTTTTGGAATTGAAAAAGTACCCCTAACAACAATTATAAAATCACACCTCACCCTCACAAATTTTCAACACAATGAGACTACTAAAATGACTATACCATATATAAAAATACTTTGTAATATTTTTTATCGACATTCTAGTGGTTTTGGTCTTCTTAAAATACAAACCCTATGATCTATAAGAGGATATCAAAACGAGTTCTTTAAAATAAGAGGTAATCACAAAAACCATTCACATTAGTTTTAATTATTATTTACCTCCACTAAATTTAAGATATTAATCATAAAATAATATATTAATTGTAAAAAATATATTAATTATAAAAAATATTTTAAATTTTAATAATTATTAGGATTCCACCATTATTCACCCTAATTCCCAATAAATGTGATGTGAAAGTATTGCTCAATCATACACATGTCTGACCCTCTTCATAAAGAAATTCAATTCATTTTCCATCACCATATTTCAAACACAGTTATTATTATTGTTTCAATGTTTATATATGGTATTAATAACAACATTAGTGTCACGGAATCAAAATATCACACATACTTTATTATTTTGCAAACTGTTGGATGATGACATTACCGCTCATATACACGTGTCGATTACCACCTCCACGAAGCGATGTGATTTATTTTTAATTTAAATTATAATTGAATAGTTGTAAGGATAGAATTAATATATTTATATGAAATAATAATGAAAATGTAATTTTGAATTATAATTTTCCATACCTTTATTTTTTTCATCAAAATATGAAAACTATTTTCCTGCACATGTACGGACTACTACCTCCATAAATGGAGTAATTAACATTTCTGTATATAATTTTTATTAATCATTATAAATATGTATATAATTAATAAATAAAATTTTTATACCATTATTAATATTCTATAAAGGATATAACCATAATCAATGTCAATTAATTGAGACTGATGAACCTAAACATTCCTATAAAATGAAGCACATATCACCTTGAAAGAGTGATTTTAATAACAAATTATTGATGAATAGATCATAAGACATCCTAAATAAAATATTCATGGTACGATATATAAGAATATAATTTTTTAATACATGTATAATAAATCCGTATTAATTATATAAGATTTTTTAACGTGAATGGGGAATGACGAGACATAAGGAAATGACTTTTCATCTCACTTTTATTTCTATTATAAAAATGGAATACCGACCACCTTTATCTTTTTTTTGGTTTGTTTAAAATAAATTAATGGATTTTATTATTATTATTATGAATGGAATGATGATTTAAATATCTATATAGGTTTCTCTCTATCATGATAATTTTTTTGATAATTACCAAAGTCGTATGGGATTTATGGTCCAATCATTTTATAATTGGGATTGTTTATAATTAAATTTATATTTTGGAAATTATATGAACCTAATATGTTAAATATATTTAATTTTATTCTCATATGGTTATTTAATTTTTAATACATTTTTTCCTCTCACTTTCCTCACATTAATTAATTTTTAGAGGAAATGGGTGTTTTAAAATAAAATCATTTTTTTTATATTTTTGATCAAAATCCTTTTCCAATAATTGTTAATATTTTCTTAAAATATTACCAAGAATTATTTCATAATCATAATATGGATGATTAATTAAATTTTATCCTTGGTTTAGTTTTTAATTTTTTTACAATGAATATTTTTTTCAATTTTAAAATTGATGTACTTTTTAATAAAAAATTGAATTTGATGTTTTATTTTTACTTGTAAAACCTTTTATAAATTTTCTACCATCATGAAAAACTCAATAATTTGAATATTAATTTACATGTCTTCGTGACTATTTTCAAAAAGAATCTTTATTATTTTTAAAATTTTTATTTTTTGAAAAGTGTATATCAAATGAAATTGGTATTTTTTAGAGTAAATTTTTTAGGAACATTTAAATGTTTTCCTGTTGATAAAAAACATCAACCTTTTGTGTTAATTATATTTTTTGGGAATATAATATATTTATTCCTTTGATTTTTTTTCTTCAGATATTTTTTTTGATTAGGAGATGTATATAAACCCCTATTTAATGGGTTCTATAATGATTTAATTAAATATGGATTTTGTTTACTTTTCATGAGTTATGATATTATGATATGATGGATGTTTTATGGTATTTTGGAACAAATAATTATGGTTTTAATAATGTGATAATGTATTAATATATATTACTACAATTATTTTAATAATTTTTTATATCTCATGAGAGATTAATTGGAAACAATTCAATGTGATTGGTCCATTATGTGGAATAAGACGATGTGCTTGATTTGCTTTGGGAAAGAGGTATTGATGACTGATATGATGGTATTGGTAGTAAACCATAACATGTGAAATGATTTATATATTCATGATGGTACCACACACATTTATGACATGAAGTTATGGTTCATGTTTTAGTTTTTATGGTTTCTATTCTTATGATTACTGTCTTTTGAAATCGCAATGTTTTTTCAGGGCTCATGTTTTTTAGGGTTGTAAGATTTGGTATGAATATATTAATTTATATTAATGATTTTATAACCCTTGTATTATCTTATGATTTCATATCATTATCAATTTATATCTCACATGCTTACCCTTACTGGGTATATAATCACAAACATTTTTTTAGTTCATTGAATTACGTAAAACATGTTTTAAGTAGGGTTTTTTATGATTACTATTCAATGTTAAGTTATTCGTGATATATTTCTAAGATCAATCATGGGATAAGAATATTGTGTAACTTGAAACAACATAAACTAAAGTATTATGGTTCTCATAGATTTTATTAAATGTCTTGAATATTCATCTAAAAAGATTTATATTTTTCTATAAAAAGAAGAAGCTACAATGAATGTGTTTTTTAATTATAACTGATTTTATCCTTAGTGTTGGAATTTGTTAAATTTTATTATTTCAATATTAAGGTATTTTTTTCTAAAATTAGTTTATATACAATTTTTAATATTAATTTAATTTTTTTACTAATTTTTAAGATGATTAGGCATTGTTTAAAGATTCATTTTTGATAAAAAAATATTTCACATGGTTTCAATTGATATCTCAAAGATTTTTGATAGAATATTTTCATCATAATACGTTTTAAGGTCATATTTAATCCCAACATTAGTTATGTGATTTAGTATCTTGGGTTTGGGTGTCATAAAGAACCTTACAAAATGGATTAGTTTGATAAAAAGTCATTGGGGGAATTACAAAAGGTTTTGAACAAATATGTGTTGATACAGACCATGCATAACATGGATATTGTTTACATAATTTTCATAATTAAAATATTATATCATTTAAATAAAAATATATAGTCACATAATCAATGGATTAGCGTATTATGATTTTAAATAAAACAATTTTTTATAACAAAATATTTTTTTTACCATAACCTATTAAATTCACCACAAATGACTTCCTCTTTGAAAAATTATTTCATATAATTAACTTTGGTAATGTGAATTAAGGGAAAATTCATCTCAAATTATTATAAACATACAGTTTTCTGAATGATTTCTCAAGGGTTAGAGCATTATCTTATACGAAAACATGAATATTGGAGAATTACCTTTTTAAAAGGTATTTGAAATCATTAAAACTGTATTTAATTGGGGATATGAGATCATATAGCTTTTAAAATGACATTATGAAATAATTATATTTAATTTTATTATTAATGTTAAAATATGGACCAATAGTATTGATCTATGCGGCCCAAAATTGTCTTGTGAAACAAATACAATCATTATAATATTGACATTATGAACATGTGTAACCAAAATCATATCCAAAAATAAATTTTTATCCTTATAAAATATGAATAAATACAACACATAATGTTTGGAAAATAGAAAAATACTATTTTGTTTATACATATCATCATTATCTAATGAGATATAAATATTTAAAATGTATATTTTAGGGACATATAAAACAAAAAATAAATTTAATGATAATATTGAAATATTTTTTTATATTATAAAATGATATATCATAAAATGGAACCGTGAAAGGGAACAAATTATAATCATAATAAATGTGGAGTGAAAGATTTAGAAATAGAATTAAATACCAATTAAAACAAATTTGATGGAATTAATGAAAACCCAAAAGGATTGGAATATTAATAGAAATTATTTTAGAAAAAATATAATGATAGAAAATATGTTTTCATTAGAAAATTTATATTTAAAATTCAATATAATAAGTGAAAATAAATTTTAGAGGAAATTTTATTGGCATGGAAGGTAAACACCTAATATAATGAATGATAATTTTTTTAAACGTCCTAATTTTATAATGTCAATGGTTTAACAAAGGATAATATATTTTCATGAATATTTAATTTCATTAAAGAAAATTGAAAATATTTTATGAAATAAAGAAATATAAAAAATAAAAAACTTATAAGAACATAATAAAATATATGAGATTACAACATAATGAAATTAAAATTGAGTTCTAAAATTATTAATATGGTTTGTTTAAAGTTTTGGAATTATGTAACCCCTATATAGTCAATTTATATTTATTATTAAACTATATCACAAAAATATTTATAAATATTTTATTTGTATAGGAAATTATAAACTTATTATAAAAAATTTATTTATAATTTTTGGATAAAATTATTATTATAGAGTAAACTTTAAGGAATTTTATGTAATATATTTTATATGGATATTTTGGATGCTAGTATTATATTATGTAATCATCACAGATTAAATTTATTATAATGTTATATATATTTGTTCAATGTTGTAATATCCTATCTTTTTCAAGGTACATCCCACTTTTATTTTTTGAGAAAATATCTTTTTTTTGAGTTTTCCTTTATCTATATACCTTGTTAAATGAGTCACATTTCAAGATAGTGAAATAATAATGACAAAAATGACATAGAGAATAGGGATTTATGTTTTTTTTAATTAATTATGTTAATTTATAAATGTGTTAAATGGGTTTACAATGATATTTCCTTAGTTTATAACATTTAGAAGGATGTTTGGATCTTCTATGGAATTTTGGGATTAATCCATCCAACAGTAAATTTATATTTCTTGTATATTTCATTAATGATGTGAAACTATCTATAGTAATATGCTATTAAATGAATACATTCCTTTTACTAGTTTATGACATGGACCATTTATAAGGCCAAAATAAAATTTTACTTGGCATGTAATGTTAGAGAATGGTTAATATTACCTGAGGCAATGTGAATTTTGTCATACTCATAACTATATAATTAAAAATCATGTAATACATTTTCATAAAATGTATATATCATTCTAAGAAGTAATTAACAATGTTGTATTCCTATTTTCTCCCTTTAATGTGTATATTTCCACTCACAATCCTTACGAAATTTCCACATGTCATTAATGTTCCATCCTATATTTCAAATTTCCCATTGAAGAGATTAATCATTGGTTATTTTTATCTAATGTTCACCCTCTCTTCTATTTCCCACAACATTGGATGTGGAATTTGTTGACCGTGTTTGTTTTGGGACATTATCTTGATCTTGAGTGATATAGGTTTCTTCCTAAAATTTTCATCACCTTCATTACTGATGGATCCACCAATAGATAGAATTTTTTGTTTAGTAGAAAAGTTTATGTTAATTAAAATCTAACCATATATCCTATTTAATAATTAGTTATATACAATAGTGTGATTTAACTGACATAATGTGTGCATTAGTTAATTGAATGAAAATTGATGATAAATTAGGGATTGTTTTAATCCATGGATCCATTGCATTCAATGGTGTTGTGGCTTGGAATATAGATTCTCGTTGGGTGAGTGAACCCACAAATAAAAATGAATTGGATAATGACTTAATTTGTGTTTAGTGTAATATGATAACTTATGTGACTGATTGATGTAGAATCAATTTAGAAATTTTATATTGTTTACCAAAATGATGGATTATATTTTTATATAAAAATGAAGGTGTAATAGATAGAGAAATGGTAATTAGAAAAATTAAAAATAGTGGCTTATGGGATTTGTAAAAAATGCATTTAACATGTTATGCTTTATTACATCGGTTATTAATAATTGATGTTTGAAGACAACACAATTAATTTACCATGTTGGATATACTATAACTGACATAATAAATACAATATCATGATTTTTCATGTTGGCTATATAATAAATGATATGATAAAGGAAGCATCATTGCTTTATCACATAAGTTATTATATAGAGGATGTACAAAAATGGTTTTATCACATAGGTTATTTTATAACCGACGTAATAAATCATTTAAAAATATTATGAAGTCTTTTTTCTAGTTATTCATCTATTTTTCTTATGGGGGACTACAACTTGTTATCTCCTGTGTGGAAACTCTACCACCGATTCTTCAATCCCATAGCCTCTAAACTGATTTTAGATTATTTTTTAATATTTTTTTCATTAGTTCATATATATGATTGGCTTTGAAAACTCATGTAATCTTTACACGAATCAATTTATATCATTTTCAAATGACCTAATTCATGTTTTGTGATTTCATTCATCATATATTTCCTTATTTTTTTATTAACATTCATATAAATTCATATATGGTGACATGTCATTATTGAGGCGGTGTATTTACTAATAGCAAGGATGAAGTTAGGATTTCTTCACATTGGAGCTGATGTAAAACAAAAGATTAAGTGTTATCTATATATTACTATCATTTTATGTAATTTAATTATGATCATATCGTACTCTATATGTACTTGTGTTTAATGGTTTTGTCTGCAGAATCCATTATCCTAATGTGTTTTACTCACAACCTACTTAAATAAAATAATACATAATAGAAAAAAAATATTATAGGAACTTCTTTGAAAAATAGAACCATATTGGTTATTTTATATTAGATGATTGACTTAATCTATGTGATGGTACTAAGAATGTTCTCGATATCGGTTGGGTAGAAGATTTTATTTTTGTTAATTATATATATACATTAAATTCTTCTACATGGTATTGATATTTTACATTTAACTTTATCATATTTATGATTATCATTTTATTTCATTATATGTTTTATTACATACATAATTATTGAATTTAGAGTAGAATTTTTACTAAAATTTATATATATCTAAACATTTTTGGTATTTTATTAAAACATTAAAAAATTTCAGTCACGATAGTTTTTCATCCTTTATTATATATGAAGAGACATTCATTTAGTTAATGGAACCCAATTTACACAGTGGATCTAATCATTTCTAACATAACTTCAAATCATATTAGAATTGTGTAAAATTTTTACTATTTTATATTTTTCATATAAATTTATATAATATAATTTATTAATATATATATATATATCTATATTCAATATAGATTGATATTATTACAAATCCCACAAGATAAACTGGTAAGAAATCATATATTCTTTTTGGAATGTCATATTCACGGATTCTATACTAAACCGATGATATATTTTTTATTAATGTAACATGTAATCAAATATGCTCAATATTATTTTATTTTATTGTTTTTCTATATTATTTCTCAAAAAAATATCATTATAATTTATAAACAATCAAGTATCTTTTTTATATTTTAAAAGTGTGTTAATTTCAAATAATATAATATTTCACATATATATATAATCATACAATATTTTCATTTTAAAAGTATTTTCATGCATATACTTTTATGATTTATCATTTATATTTGAACTTATCTTCCATTATTGTGTAGAATTTGTAATTATATATTTCAAATATGTGTATAATTCTTTTATATTTAAAAATTGTGTCAATTTCAAATTATGGCATATTTTGTATAAATATAAAATTGGCTTATCTTAACATGATTTATAAATTCTATATGTGTTGTAGGTAATAATGAGTTTAAAATAGATTATGACACATCGAATTAGTGATGAATATAAAGAAGGTGTTGAATATTTTTGGGAATTTTTTAAATGAAATGTTCCAAACAACGACATGTTTTTCTCTCCATGCCTAATATGTTTTAATATAATGAAGTTGAATAGTAGAGATATTAAATATTATTTAATTTATCATGGTTTTTATCCAAGTTAGATCCCTTTGAATTGGAATTCTGAAACTCGGTAGAATTAAAGATGTACTAATGATGATACTTTTCCATATGGTATCGTTGATGAAATTGAGAAATGATTTTGTATATTGATGTAGAAGAAATTGAGCATGAACTGAAAATTGAGCCTCTATATAGTGATTCTAAAAACCCATTGTATCCTGTTTGTATGGTTTTTTCAGTTTTATGACTAGTGTTAATATTGATTAACTTAAAGGCGAAACATGGATGGGGTGAAAAGTATTTTACAGTGCTGCAACAATTATTGAAATACATCCATCCCGAGACAAAAATAATCCATATTCACATTATAAGGACAAGAAAATATTATGCATGATTGGATTGGGATACAAGAAAATACATGCTTGTCCAAATGACTTTGTTAAATTTTGTAAAGAATATGGACTATTATCATATTGTCCTAAATTTGTGACATCATGGTATAAGTTGAATGAAAAATAATAGGCTTATGTAGAGATTACAAAAATATCTGCCAATGTATTTTTGTATGTTACTATAATTCGTCGATTTAAATGTTTATATGTTACTTAACATGATGAAAAATTTTTATGATGGGATCTTGATGATAAGATATGTTATAGAAAAATATGTCATCCAACAGATTGTCAAAAGTGGTAGAAGATGGATGAGATATATCCAACACTCAGAAATGAAGTTAAAAATATCATACAAGGGTTGTCTATGGATAGAATGTATCCATATCGAATCCTCAGAAGCACACATAGTTCATTGAATGTTTTATTTGTAATCAATAACCTATCTCCCAATTTTTTTATGAAGCATAAATCTGTCGTGGTGATTTTAATGATCTCTTGACTAATGAAACCCAGTTATGATTTTGATGTTTTCTTGTAACAATTATTTGATGATTTGAAATTATTATGGGATGATGGTATTATGGTGTATTATTCTTATAAAATGGAATATTTTCAGCTCCATATTGTGATTATATTCTCTATAAATGACTTCCCAGTGTATAGAAATTTTTCTGGATACAGTGTTAAAAGGAATAATGTGTGTCCAATTTTCAAAAAATAGACATCAGGTTGTCTATTTCATCATGGGATGAAAAAAGTATTCTTGGTTCATAGAATGTTTTTTCTTATAGATGACTCCTATAGAAGATTAAAATTGGAATTAAATGGATCAATTGAAAATGATATTTCTTCAAAAACATTATCATATGATGAGTATTTTTATTAGGATCAAAACATTGATCTGACATTTAGAAAGGAACACTTATCTAGTAATGATAGAAATATTTGGAAGAAACATTAAATATTTCTTGAGCTACCATATTGGAGATTTCAATAATTGAAACCTAACATTGACTTCATGAACATGGAGTAATATATGTTTGATTATTTTGTTGAAACAATTCAAGATATTAAAGGTAATAGTAGAAATTGGTTGAATAAAAGATTACATATACTATTAATGGGAATACATTTTGAGTTAGCTACCACGCCTGGTGGAAGAATTAAATTTCGTCCCTTAGCTTGTTATAAAATATCAAGGGGGTGAAATTTATATTTTTTCAATGTCTTGATGATATCAAAGTGAAGCAAGTTTATTCTTCAAATGTAAAAATGTTTATCGCTTTGAAGGATTTGATGTTTACAGGTTTGAAATCTCTTGATTTTCACTTCCTGATGCAACACATTTTACAAGGTTCGTTGTGTGGAATATTTATCATCCATGTCATAAAGACTATCATAAAGGTGTATAATTTTATATACTCAATTTGTAATATGGTGATAGATCTATATGGTTTGCAAATTACGGAAAACTAAAAAATTTATATACTTTTTCAATTAGATGTTTATTTTCCTCTATTTTTTGATATAACGGTGTATTAAATGGATCAACCAGTTCAAGAAATAAATCATTGAGGACATGTATATCTAAGTTGGATGTATCCTTTTAAATTTTATACGAAGATATTGATGGTGTATGTCATGAATCCATATCGACCTAAAGCCTCCATTTTTTACAAGTATATTTTTGAGGATCTTGAATTGTTTTGTAGGAGATACTTGTCGATGAAAAATATCATTTAATTGCTTCTATCTCACCCTGAATGAGTTAATATTGAGATACATGGGATTCATGTCTTGAATGTATAATTTTTTTCAGGTGAACAGATGAATAAGGTACATTTATATATATTGAATTACACAGATGATTTTTTTCCATATATAACACTTCATATTAATGTGGTGAAACAATGTCATCCAAAGAATAAATAAATGTGGATTTTGAATGAGAATAAATTCTTTATCCTATCGTTTAAAAAAACAATTCTTAGTAGACCAGATGAATTAGACATATTAAGATGTTTAGTGGGTGGTCAATGTTTAAATATGATAACATGGTTTGGGTATGGCATTTGTCACGACCTGTCCTTGGGACCCGTGCCGTGACTACCCCAAGCCTGCCTCCCATAGGCCAGGGGCTGGCGACTAGCACCAAGGGGTAAATCCCGACAAAAAGGGGAAAGAATTGCCTTTATAAAGTAAACAAACACCAAAGAGTAAGCAAGAAGAAGTAAACACTATGTAAAACGGGAAACAATAGTAGTGCGGAAAATTAAGTGGGCCAGAATACAAACCCAAACTGAAAGTAAAGTACAACTGGAATGAAAGTACAACAACTGAAAGTAATGCAGCAACGTCGAGCCGTCCACTAGAAGTCCCAACTGAAGGGTGGGTATAGATAGCCACCTCATCTCCTCAGGTCCGGCTGTCCACTCCATGTACGTCCTGCCCAGGGGTCCACCTCCAGGTACTCACCTGCTCCACAAGCCTCAACCACGATTAGTGATGTCCGTCATCTGCATCCAACACAACGTAGTGCGGGCATAGCCCATGCAGGGTTGAGTATACGCTACTCAGTAGGGACCCCGAGACCACGAAGGTCTCCTAGAATCCAAAAAGGATAATCCACAAAGGAAAGATACAATCCTGAAGTAACATCCAACACTACTTAGGTATATTCCCATACATATACATAAGTCATCAATTCCAGTTCGACTCCAACATCCGAGCCCAATTCGATCACATCCACATAGGATAGTACAACCAAATCCACACAGGAATGTACAACCCAATCCACATAGGAAAGCAAGTGAATCATATCGAAGATATTTATTGATAGTCAAGACATAGCTCACACAGGTATACTTCATCGAAAGGTGATAGAGATGATCAGATGTAGCCACTGATTCATCTAAGATAATACCCACGTAGGATACTAAACCATATATGTTGTTGGATCCACATAGGATACAGACCAGCTACTCTACCATACCCATGTAGGATAGCAGGAACAGAGTCAAACACTGCTAGAACTATGTAGGATACAAGAATAGTAGTCATCGCCGTCGACCTCATCGAGGATTTCAGTACGGTTTTCATCGCTGCCGTACCCATGGAGGATTTCAGTGCAGTCTTCATCGCCATCGAACCCACAGAGGATTTCAGTAAGGTCTTCATCTCTGCCAAACCCATAAAGGATTTCAATACAGTCTTCATCGCTGCCAAACCCACGGAGGATTTCAGTGCAGTCTTCATCGCCGTCTAACACAGGGAGGATTTCAGTACGATCTTCATTGTTGCCGAATCCACGGAGGATTTCAGTGCAGTCTTCATCCTCGTCGCTGTCGCAGCCAGCTCTAGGGTTCCCTCACATAGCATGCTTGTTTCCAGGAGGTTCCTCTCAATGTGAAAAAGGGTTTCAATACATCAACTGACACGTTGTATGGAGTTTTTTTATCTCAATTTTCTGTCTCGACAAGAGGAATTCAACGTGATAGACGGCACATCAATCGGACGCCTGGTCTGAGAGTTATTGGTTTTTTCGTTCCAGGGGCCTGGTTGGTTTTTATGTTAAAACCAACCCGACCACACTCTAACTTTGTCCAAACCTTGAACGGAGTAAGCCTGAAGGTATGTCTCACTGAGAGGAATCCAACAACATTAATGACAAGTCAATCGGACGTCCGGAGCTCAAGTTATAAGTGTTTCTGCTGCGAGGGCCTGGTTGGTTTTCTGTTCGAACCAACCCTGCCTTACCCAAAGTTCTCCAAAACCTTGAGTGTAATATACCAAAACGACACTTTCAATCCAAGGATCACATAGCAACTGATGGTGTGTTGATCAAAGTTGCATAGATCATGATATGGGAAAAAGAAAGAACATGTCCGGTTTTAGGGGGTTTTGGGCCCGGACCAACCTGGCCCGAACCTGGTCAACCCGAACAGGGTCCTAGTCTGGCTCGTTAGGGTGCGGGCCTGCCTGGTGGGTGCAGCCCGGCCCAACCGGCATGGGAGCGGCCCGCTGTGGCCAGCACGATGCTAGCTGAACCGAGTGTAAATGGGGTGGCTACCACCCTTGATTGAAACCGCGGCCCCCACATGGGGGTTGCTCCTTTGCCAGCCGGGGGTTACGACCCCTGGCTCCTTCCGAAATGGCCGGCCCGGTCCGGCCGGCTGGTAATGCCACAGCGCGAACCCGCGGTCCCGCCTCTCTGAGGTGTTGGCGGCCAGAGGTTCCTGCCACCCGGCCTTGCACCGCCGCGGCTTTGAGCCGCGTTCTTGTCTGACCTGCGCGGCATGACGACATCGCGCACCACCGCCACGACCCCGCTACGGCCGCGGCCTCTTCGTGGTTCTCCAGAAGGGTGCGACGGCACCACAGCTTTGTTCGGCCTCAGTGGCGCTGTGAGATGTCTCCACGCTTCTTCTTTGTTTCCGCACATTGTCGATGCACCATGCTACCTTTTTTCGTGTCGCGACAAACATGTCATCAAAGGGGGAGGAGGGTCAGCCGTGTTTGTGTTGTCTAGCCCCTCCAATTAATCCGATATCAAGTGGATAAGAAATTGACGTTTGGATGGTCAAGAATATTCATGAACCAAAAATCAAACCCCTACCTCAATGAACTCATCAAACAAGGTTTGACGCGGGAAAGACACATTTCAGAAGACGATGTCGCAGAAGGAGGATCGTCAGTGTCACGATACACGACGTCTCGGTACACGGCGTTGTGGAGAATAGGACCGTCGGTGTCGCAGTTCACGGTGTCGCGTCGTCGATCACCGAAGTATCATTGTTAATCATCATCCTTCGACGGATGTCGGCGTTCTTCGATAGTGATAGTGCGTTCTTCGCGTTCTTGAAAGAGGAAGATGAAAAATCCAAGGCTTGAGAAAATCCTCTCCTTTCCGCACAACGAAACAACCAAATAAAATAAGTCATGTCTTATTTTATTATCACTCATGCATGCCATTAATTTGAAATTCAAAAACAAATCTCATTCAATTAATTGACTTAATTGAAGAGCGTTTAATATCCAAATTAATTTTAGGTTTGACATGGCATTTAAAAAGGGGTGTTGGTGAGTTACATATTAAATGCACAAGAGGGACGTTAAAAAGGGATTTGAAGTGGTGGGGCTCGTGTGGGTCCCACTTCATTAATATCATACCTTGTGGAGTTAGTATATTATTGGGTCCCACTCCAACCACCAAGCATAGGTTTAAACTACCAAGAATAAAAATAAAATTTGTAGCATAGTATTTTATTTTATTCTTTAGTTAACCCATTTAATAACAACCTCACCCGAGAAAATGCAACTCCAGAATAGTGTTCGTAAGAAATTATCGACGATGGAGTCTCATTGGTGCCCTCAGATTTTTATTCTGAACACCGGTTCAAATGTTAGGAAAAACCACTCGTTTGTTCACTGAACGTACCAGAGCTAATCTTCAGAAATTGATTTCGGGCACACCAGGCCTCGGAATCTGGTTCCGCCAGAAACTGAGTTCTTGTAAAATCCCAATGAAAATTAAGAAAAAATTTCCCTTGAATTTTATGGGTCTTTACATTACTCCCATCTCAGGGATTTACGTCCCCATAATGACACATCATAAACTAGGTGAACAAAAGTGGTACTGTGCGCGCATCTGAGCCTCCCGCTCCCGAGTGCTCTCCTAGAGTTTCCCATGTTGTCATCTGATGCGCACTAAATGAATTGACTGCCCACGTAGGACCGGCTCTTATCGATCCTCGATCTCCACCAGGACCTTTTCAAAAGTTGCCCCATCTTCAATTTCCAACTCCCCATGGCCGATGATATGCATTAGGTCATAAACGTATCTCCTCAGGTAAGATACGTGGAAGACGTCATGCACCCGGTGCAACTAAGGTGGTAGAGCCTAGTGATAAGCCAACACGCCTATCCTACTGAGAACCTGTAAAGGTCCGATGAAGCACGGAGACAACTTTCCGCCTCAGCCAAATCTCTATAATCCACGTCATGGTGAGACCCGCAAGAAGACGTAGTCGCCATCCTCAAACTCTAGCAGTGGCCGCCTCCTGCCAGCATTAGACTTCTACCAGCTATGAGCTGTCCTCATCTGCTCCTGGATGACCTGGACCTTCTCTGTCATGTCCTGGACCATCTATGGTCCCACAAGTTCCGACTCCCTTGGGTCTGTCCAGTGCAGAGTTGATCTGTAAGGTCGGTCGTACAATACCTCATATGGTGCCATCACGATGGTGGAGTGGTAGCTGTTGTTGTACGCGAACTCCACCAAGGGTAGGTGGTCCTCCTAGCTGTGACCAAAGTTGAGGACACAGGCAAGGAGCATGTCCTCGAGATTCTGAATGGTCCTCTCCGTCTGACCATCCGTCTGAGGGTGAAAGGCGGTGCTCAGACATAGTTGTGTCCCGAATGCCTCCTGCAACCCCTTCCAAAGCTAGGAAGTAAAGTGAGCATCTCGATCAGCGATGATAGATGATGGAACACCATGAAGCAGTACGATCTCCTGAACGTAGAGTCATCCCAAGATCTCCACTGAGCCCTGCTCTCTGATGGATAAAAAGTGATCCGACTTGGTGAGTCGGTCGACAATAACCCAAATAGAGTCGTGACCTCTAGAAGTACGTGTAAGTCCAGTCATGAAATCTATAGATATCCCATCCCACTTCCACTCCGAGACCTCCAAGGGCTGCACCAAGCCTGCTGGTACCTGGTGCTCTGCCTTCACCTGCTGACAGGTGAGGCATCGAGAAACGAACTCAGCTGCAGCCTTCTTCATACCAGGCCACCAGTGCTGACGTCTGAGATCCTGGTACATCTTCGCCACTCCTGGATGTACCGCTAAAGGGGAAGTGTGAAACACCCTCAACACATCCTCCTGTAAAGCAGCTGGTACCATGGTACAATATCTGAAAAGGACATCATGCTCTTATCCTATAAAGAATCCATCAGGTTCCTCTCCTGAGGATATCTGTGCATGTCGCGTCTCACAGTCAGTGTCCCCACGTCGTGCCTCTCTGACTCGCTGCAGTAGTGGAGGAGTGACTGTGAGTGATTGAAGAACGTCAGCCCCATATCTATCTATGAAGGATATCTGCAAAGCGGCTAGCTGCTCCGTCGCCTCCCCGAGTAGCTGAATTCCCGTCCTCCTACAGAGAGAATTGGCTACTACGTTCCCCTTTCCAGGAGTATAGACTATCAAAAAGTCATATTCCTAGAGGAATTCGAGCCATAACCACTGTCTTAGGTTCTGGTCCTTCTACGAGAAGATGTACCTAAGTCTCTGGTGGTCAGAGTAGACTGTAAAGGGCTCGCCCATCAGATAGTGTCTCCACATCTTCAGAGCTAAGACCACTGTTGCCAACAAGAGGTCATGGGTAGAATAGTACTTCTCATGCTATATCAACTGTCGTGATCCATAGGCGATCACTGCTCACTTCTACATCAGGACACATCTGTGGCCTGTCCCTGATGCATCGCAGTAGGCTACGTACCCTACTCCCTCCTCCGGTATCCTCAAGATATGTGCACTGGTCATCCTCTGCCTCAACTCTTGAAAGATTTGCTGACATCTATCAGACCACTTGAAGGGGTTTCCCTTCTTATTCAAAGCTGAAAGCGGTGCCGCAACTCTGGGGATTTCGGGCACAAATCTCTGGTAGTACCCAGCTAGACCCAAGAAACTCCGCACCTCCGTCACGCTCCTTGGTGGATCCCAAGCTAGCACTGCCTCAATCTTCGCAGGGTCCACCGCCACTCCCACCTCACAGATGACGTGTCCCATGAAGTGGACCTCACGTAACCAGAACAGACACTTCAAGAGATTACCATAAAGCTGATGCTCTCGGAGTTTGTCCAGTACAACCCACAAGTGGTAGGCGTGCTCCTCCTCAGTGGTCGAGTATATAAAAATTCTGTCGATGAAGACCACTACAAATTGATCGAGGTATGGCTGAAAGATCCTGTTCATGAGACCCATGAACACTACTGGAGCATTGGTTACGCCGAAAGGCATAACCAAGAACTCATAGTGGTGATACCGACATCTGAAGGCCATCTTCTGCACGTCTTCTTCTCGAACTCTGAGCTGATGATAGCCTGATCTAAGGTCTATCTTCGAGAACCACCATGGTCCTTTGAGCTGATCGAAGAAGTCATCAATCCTCGATAGCGGATACTTGTTCCTCACGATCACCTGGTTCAGTTGAGAATAATGGACGCACAGTCGCAAGCTCCCATCCGCCATCTTGGCGAACAATATTGGGGAAGCCCATGGTCAAATACTGGGTCGGATGAATCCCTTGCTCTGTAAGTCCTCCAACTATACCCGTAGCTATCGAAGCTCAGCGGGAGCCATCCAATATACTGGAGTATATATCAGGGCTATCTCAGGGTACATTTCAATATAAAAGTCTTCCTCTCTACGAGGAGGAAGTCCTGGACTGTCGTCAGAAAAAACGTCTTCATACTGATCCACCACTACAGGAAAACTCGGACTCCGCACGTCAACTGCTCCTAGGATTAGGCTAGCCAACTGATGAGTTATGGGAAATCCTCTATTATACGTGAGTCCATCCTGCGCTACAAAGGATCCCTTCTCGCCGTTGAAGGTGAACCTGCTCCCATCGGTGCGTATACAACTGCACCGTGCGCCTAATATAGTCAATCTGAGCTTGGACTGTTGATAACCAATCCATGCCCAAGATGACGTCGTAAGGCCTCGACGCCACTACAAGAGTATCCCAGCCAAAGATCTAGCCTCCTAGTGTAAGATCACACTTTCGGCACTAGTGCGTAATCGTCGAGTCTACTCCCGCAGGAGTCCCTATCCGTAATGATCGATCCAACAGCTCTGTCAGAATCTCCAAGCTTCGAACAAGGGCAGCGGCAATAAAAGAATGACACACTCCTGTGTCTATATGAACTGTAGAAAGGATGTAGTAGACAATGATAGTACCTCAAATCATCTCTGGCGCGCCACGGTTGTAAGCCTCTATTGCCTGAAGCTAAGTCTATCTCTGCCCGCCAGCTCCCTGTGGTCAGGGTGGACCTCTTGGTGGTGGTGGTGGTAATGCCTCAAAGCATCGCCCACCACCTGCTACTCAGCCACCTCCCCTACCTCGTCTGTCTGCTCTCAGAGGACCGCCACGGTCAACCCTATTCCTCTTCTTGGGTGGCCCTTCAACTGTCTGCTGCTCCTCTGCATGGCGGGTCGGGCAGTCAGGAGCCATGAAGCCCTGCCCGCCGCATGCGTAGCACTGCCTGCTCCTCGGAAGGCTGCCTCTATACCGTGTGCCCCGCACCTCTGAGCCAGTGTCCTGAGGTTGTCTGCCTGATGGTCCAGTTCTGCTGGACCCCTGTGACATCCGTCGACTGCCATCTGCAGACAACTCTGCTACGTGCCGCCCTGCAGTAGGTCTCGCTGCTGGCGTAGGCTCGACAAGAAATCTCTCTATGAGAAGAGCTTGCTCCACTACTCCTGCTTGTGTCGGAATGCTGAGGGAGATCATCATGCCGTGATCTCATGCCTCAGTCCTTGCTCGAATGTCTGGGTCCGGAAGAATGGGTCTTGTACCATGTTCATCGAATAGCGCGAGAGATCGGTAAATCTCACCGAGTACTGGGCGACCGTCATGCTGCCCTGCCGCAGTTGTACAAGCTCCTGGATGCGCACCGCATGGAGGGTAGCTGGGACGAACTCTGAGCAGAAGAGGCATTCAATATCCATCTAGAGGAGAGATGCCTCGTCGTGCACCTGGAGCATAAAGCTCCACCATCTGCATGCTACCGTGTGCAGGAGGCTCGCTACGAGGATCACCATGAGGTCAGCTGGTGTCCCCACTCACCTAAAAACTCGCACAACCGCCTCCATCCAATCCTCACCTGCCCGAGGGTCCGTCTCCCCATGGAACCTGGGCGGTCTCTAACGCTCAAACTCGGGCAGTGCACTATGGGGACATGCACTCTCAGCTGCTGGGGCTGGTTGCATCGGTGGCTCGGCGGGTAGTGGTACCACCAGTGCCTATGCTGAAAAAGGGCCCAGCCCTGAGGCCTCATCGCTTGGTGGGCTATCGTATCACACAAAGCTCGAAACCCTAGCTGGCAGCCGTTGTGGGGCCATCCTGAAAATAAAACTGGTGCACCATGGTCAAACAGTATACCTGGTGATATGACAAAAAGTAATCACAGAGAAAACTTTTGAAACACACATGCAATCAATGTTTTCGTGCATTGAGTCGGAAATCAGAAGTCAGGGTCCTGGTGTACAGATACATCGGCCGCCGCACCAACACTGGACTCCCTGGACTGATAACCACACTCAATACCCTTAACCCTAATGCCTCACATAGAAGAAAGAACAGATTCCTAAGTTATACGGTAGAACCGAACTCCTTTTATACCAATTTTTCATGACCCATCCTTAGGACCCGTGTCGTGACTACCCCAAGACGCCTCCCATAGGCCAGGGGCTGGAGACTATCACCAAGGTATAAATCCCGACAAAAAGTGGAAGGCATTGCCTTTATAAATTAAACAAACACCATAGAGTAAGAAAGAAGAAGTAAACACTAAGTAAAATAGGGTACAATAGTAGTCCGGAAAAGTAAGTGGGCTAGGATACAAAACCAAAATAAAAGTAAAGTACAACTGGAAAGAATTTACATCAACTGAAAGTAAAGCAGCAACGTCGAGCCATCCACTGGAAGTCCCACCTGAAGGGTGGGTATAGATAGCCACCTTAGCTCCTCAGGTCCAGCAGTCCGCTCCGTGTACGTCCCACCCAGTGGTCCACCCCCAGGTACCGACCTACTTCACAAGCCTCAACCATGATCAGTACTGTCTATTGTCGGCATCCAACACCACGTAGTGTGGGCATAGCCCGTGCAAGGGTGAGTATACGCTACTCATTAGGGTCCCCGATACCCCGAAGATCTCCCAGAATCCATAAAGGATAATCCACAAAGGAAAGATACAATCATGAAGTAATATCCAACACTACTTAGGTATATGCCCATACATATACCTAAGTCATCAATTCGAATTTGGCTCCAACATCCGAGCCCAATTCGATCACGTCCACACATGACAGTACAACCCAATCCACATAGGAAAGCACAACCCAATCCACATAGGAAAGCAAGTCAATCATATCGAAGATATTGATTGAAAGTCAAGACTCATCTCACACCGTTATACATCATCGTAATGTGATAGAGATGATGAGATGTAGCCACTAATTCATCTAAGATGGGACCCATGTAGGATACTAAACCAGCTAAGCTATCAGACCCACATAGGATACAGACCAGCTACTCTGCCAGAACCACGTATGATAGCAAGAACAGAGTCAAACACTGCCAGACCCACGTAGGATACAAGAACAGTAGTCATTGTCATCGAAATCATGGAGGATTTCAGTACGGTCTTCATCGCTATCGAACCCACAGAGGATTTCATTGCAGTCTTCATCGCTGTTGAACCCATAGAGGATTTCAGTACGGTCTTCATCACTACCAAACCCACAGAGGATTTTAGTGCAGTCTTCATCGCTGTCGAACCCACGGAGAATTTATGTGTAGTATTTATCGCTGTCGAACCCACGGAGTATTTCAGTATGGTCTTCATCGCTGCCGAACCCACAAGGGATTTCAGTGGAGTCTCCATCCTCGTCGCAGTCGCAGCCAACTCTAGGGTTCCCGCACACTACATGCTCATTTCTCGGAGGGTCCGCTCCATGAGAAAAAGGGGGTCGATACATCGACTGACACGTAGTCTGGAGTTGATATATCTCAATGTTTCATCTCGACAAAAGGAATTCAACGTGACCGATGGCGTGTCAATCAGACGCCCGGTCTGAGAGTTATTGGCCTTTTCATTTCAGGGGCCCGGTTGGTTTTTAATTCAAAAAAAACCCGACCGCAATCCAACTACGTCCAAAGCTCAAGAGGATTAATCCAAAATTTCCATGTCACTAAGAGAAATCCAACAAAGTCGATGAAACGTCAATCGGACGTCCGGACCTCAAGTTATAATCGTTTCCGCTGTGAGGGCCCGGTTGGTTTGGTTTCAAACCAACCTGGCCATACCCAATATTCTCAAAAACCTTGAGTGTAATATACCGAAATGACCGACTCAATCAAAGAATCGCATCGCAACTGACAGTGTGTCGATCGGAGGTCTGTAGCCCATTATATGGGCAAAAGAACGAACCTGTCCGGTTTTAGGGGGTTTGGGGCCCAGACCGACCCGACCCAAGACCCCCTGGGTCGGCCAGAACCGGGTCGATCCGAACTAGGTCCGGGTCGGTCCCTTTAGGGCGCGGCCTGGCCCGGTGGGCGTGGCCTATCTCAATCGGCGTGGCCTGGCCCAACCGGCGCGGCCCGGCACGGTGCGGCCAGTTGGCCTGGCGCGGGCGCGACCCAGTGTGGCCAGCTCGGCGCTAGCCGAGCCGAGAGGAAGGGGGGGTGGCTGTCCCCTTTATTGAAACCGAGGCCCCCCACCTGGGGGCCACTCCTTTGTTAGCCGAGGGTTATGACCCCTGGATCCTTCCGAAACGGCCAGCCTGGTCCAGCCAGCCGGTGTTGCCGTCGCGGGACCCCGCGGTCCCTCCCCTCTGAGGTGCCGGGGGCCGGCGGTTTCGGCCACCCCGCCTTGCACCACTACGGCTTGGAGTCTCAGCCTTGTCTGACCGGTGAGACGCGATGGCGCCGCGGCTTTGTTCGGCCTCAACGGCGTGGTGAAACGGCACCACGCTTCTACTTTGTTTACGCGTGGTGCTGTTGCACCGCGCTACCTTTGTTCGTGCCGCGACAAACACATCATCAAAGGGGGGAGGAGGGTCGGCCGTGTTTGTACGGTCTGGACCCCTCCCGTTAATCTTATATCAAGCGGCTAATAAATTGATGTTTGGACTTTCAAGAATATTAATGAACCAAAAATAAAAACCCTACCTCGATGAAGTCGTCGAACGAGGTTTGTCGCGGGAAAGAGATGACGCAGAAGATGGCGTCGTGGAAGGAGGATCATCGGCGCCGCGGTACACGGCATCGCGGTACACAGCATTGTAGAGAAGAGGACCATCGGTGTCGCGTTTCACGGCGTCGCGTCGTTGATCTCTGAGTAATATGCGTTAATCGTCGTCCTTCAATGGAGGTCGGCGTCCTTCGTCAGTGACGATGCGTTCTTTGTGTTCTTCAAGGAGGAAGATGAAGATTCCAAGGCTTGAGAAAATCCTCTCCTTTCCGCACAACGAAACAACCCAATAAAATAAGTCATGTCTTATTTTATTATCACTAATTCATGACATTAATTTGAAATTCAAAAACAAATCACATTCAATTAATTGAGTAAATTGAAGAGCGTTTAATATCCAAATTAATTTGAGGGTTGACCTGGCATTTAAAAGGGGGTGCAGGTGAGTTAAATATTAAATGCATGAGAGGGAGATTAAAAAGCGTTTTGAAGGGGTGGGGCTTGTGTGGGCCCCACTTCACTAATGTCATACCTAGTGGAGTTCTGATATTAATGGGTCCCACTCTAACCACCATGCATAGGTTTAAACTACCTAGAATAGAAATAAAATTTGTAGCACAATATTTTATTCTAATCTTTAGTTAACCCATTTAATAACAACCTCAGACGAGCAAACACAACTCTGGAAAAGGTGTTCTTAAGCAATTACCGGTGTTGTGGTTTCATTGTTGCCCTCGGATTTCGATTCTGAGAACCGGTTAAAAAGTTAGGAAAACTTGCTCGTTCGTTCACTAAAGGTACCTGAGCTAAACTTCGGAAATTGATTGTGGGCACACCGGGCCTCAGAATCAGGTACCATTAGAAACCGAGTTCTTGTAAATTCCCAAAGAAAATTAAGAAAAAAATTTCCTTAAATTTTACAGGTCTTTACAACATTAATGGATATAAATTTATTCAAAACCTCAGGATAAAAGAAGTACAGTTTAGAATAATGGTGTATTAATATTCATTGAAGCATTGAATTATTTGAGTTATAAGGACAGAAACCCAATTTCTCCAACAAGTTCATATTATGGAGTATTTGAAGAAATATGGGTGGTTGATTAAATTAAAATTAATGTTCATGTGTTTAATTGAAAATGGTTTATCGGTTACAATAGTGTTAGGAATGATTAATTTTGAATGAATCTTGTTAATATGAAAATATTGAATGACACAAATAATTATTTTATAATGGACACTCATGAAAAAACAAATATCATTGTTCCTGATCAAACTGATATGTAGTGGTATATTGTTTTACAAGAAAAAAAATACAATATGTTAGTGATGATCAACTTGATGAAGATGCTGATTTTTGTGAGATCCCTACTTCCATGGAAATATTAAGAGATAATAATGATGAGCATGTTATATACATGGGTGTTGCTATAATGAACGATCATTAGGGAGGAATTTGGGAAGACAATCGATTAGTACATTCATAATATTATATGTAACATATTTTTATTTCTTGTCAATTTTATTAATTTTCATAAAATGGTATATTGTATTTTTATTCTTTATTAAAACAATTATTAAAAATAATTTGAAAATATGATTCCTTATTTTAGTTTAGATTTTATTATTATACCATGCTTAGCATTACATAATATATATATTTAAAAAAAAATTGAATGAAGATTATTTTAAATCTATATGATAAAAAAATATTATTTTTTTTTAAAAAATTTATATATTATGTTGGACTATTTTTTATATATCTGTAATAATTTTGAATTTATTTTCATTCATTTACATGAAATTATATATATAATTACTGTTGTATGAATTTTAGTTAACTATAAAAAATATGAATAATAATGTGTTACGTTTTAGTTTACTTTTGTGTTTGATAATTTTTCTTTATTTTGTTTACATTTGTAATATAAATGTTAATTTGTATATTTTCTAAACTAAATTATTGATTTGATAATATGATGGAAAATGAAAGATCAATCAGATAATTGACCAAAAACATCAATAGATGAGCATCATGATCACACCTCTTGGGAGGAACATCGGTATTCTTCTCTTGATGTTCCTTAATCTTCTTCATGTGATCCCACAACGGAAAAAAAGTTTCTGGGGGTTTGTAAATGAGGAAAAACATGTTTACCAAAATTAGAAGTTTCCCATAGCTAGAAACTGAGGATAGTAGTAAAATTTGATGAAAACGTTGTTCCAAGAGGTCCTAATGCAACAAAATTCAAGAGTTTTGTTTCAACAAAGGGTAAAAGAAAATTTATCATTTTGTTTAATAGTTAGGGAAGTGTTTACTAAAAAACACTAGCTCAATTCTGGGAGACTGTTTTGGTAACCTCTTATGCTATTTATTGAATAATCCTATAGTGTTATCATTTAATATTTTTTCATCTTCTTTATCAGTTGAAATTTGATTTACCGAACAATTTAGGTGTCAGGAAGAAATGTTTATCAATGTATGCTAGGAGATTTAGGGATTTTAAATCAACCCTCACACATGATTTCATTTTTTGGAATAGGGAACATGATAGTCCATGTCATATATATCCATTTATAGATGAATACACTTGGAAACAATTTGCCTAATGTATAATATAAAAATAATTATTGGTAAGTATAATATCAAATTATAGATTTTTTCTTATATTTATGATATTATTAATTTCTTCTCAATGATTTCTTATTCTAAATTTACAATAATCATGGAGATATCATCTAGAGATACAATCCAAAAATTTATATTATAATAGCTTATCCGAGGGAGAGTATATTTTATTAGAAGAACAAATAATAGCTGAAAATTTATATAAATATAGAGATAAGTCTTATGGATCTTGAAAGGTTACCCCTCCATCCCACCATCAAGATATGAAAAATGGAAGAGCTATCAGATGAGAAAAAATGGAACATATCTTATAGATGAATCGAGGGTCGTAGCCGATAGGAATGTAAGTTGTTTAATTTATTAATTTAAGTCAATTAAATTCCTAATATTCTTTTAATAATTAGTTATTTTTTTCAAATAATTCATGCAGGATTCTATTGAGGAGCATAGCACACAAGGCATATTTAAACTGATAGGAGACATGATATTTTAACTGCTGCGTTGGAAAAGCTTGAACACCC